>CM062296.1:637914373-639223118 GCA_031216915.1 Pictodentalium vernedei | reverse complement strand
AAAGGATGCAGCTTGACAAATTTTGTTCCACGTGAAATTTACCAATCGCCAACCCCCCCCCCCCCCCCCCCCACACACACACACACATACACAGCTGTCCGTCTAATAAACATTCTAATAAAATACCAAACAACACACGTTATTGACAAGTAGTTAAATCACGTTGGAATAAAAGTCCAAAGAGTGAATCTATAAAATACATGAGGCTCCGTGAAGACGTCCCACAACTTCGGATGCCTTCCCCCATCCCGCCATAATAAACCACAAAAAGAGCGATACACCCAAAAGATGTCAGTGCACGCATATTTCTCTCATCCGCCAATGAGCAATGCTGCGAAAGTTGCCTTCTCCCTCTCCCCACACACACTACTCGAAAAGTGCTGCCGGTAAATGTCACCACTGGAGTGGCTCACGCTTACGAGATATGCGACTTTCACCCAGTGCAGTGCCCCGAAATTACAGCAAAAAAATAGAAGTTCGAAATTTCAAGATTTTAAGTCGAAATTTCGAGATTTTATGTCGAAATTTCGAGATAAAAAGTCGAAATTTCGAGATAAAAAGTCGAAATTTCGACTTTCTGGGTCTGAGGATTATTTTTTATCATGTCCCTAATACGCTTTCGTAGTTATCATCGAAAAGATCTGTGGCGGTGATATGGTAGTAGCGGTATATATCCATGTAGGTCCCCTATTAGCCATGAGCCTTCATATTATCCTAGGTCAGCTATAGCTAGGTCAAGCAGTATTGTGGGGATGGGGGTCATGTATGGTCGGCCAGTGCGGTATTGCGAGATAGTCGTGGGGGGGGGGGGGGGGGGGGCGATTGGCAAATTTCACGTGGATGGGGGTCATGTATGGTCGGCCAATGCGGTATTGCGAGATAGACCTTGGTGGTTTAGATTTGCAGTATAGGATGAATGGTCTGTTGGCATATTACCCCCTTAGTACTATTAACAGGGGGACCTACGGTGGTATATACAATGCATCATATGCCCCAGTTCTAAACAAACGATTATAATACTGCCTGACCTAGCATTACGAACTACCAATACCAGCCATAAAATAATACAAAGGATTCGGTATAGTTTAATAGTACTAATTGGGGTATAGGCCAACAGACCATTCACCCTATACTGCAAATCTAAACCACCAAGGTCTATCTCGTCGCAATACCGCACTGGCCGGTCATACATGACCCCTATCACCACAATACTGCTTGACCTAGCTATATCTGACATAGGATAATATGAAGGCTTAAGGGCTAATATGGGACCTACATGGATAGTAGTATGTCTCGTAGGTTTGGGGCCTAGGTTGCAGGATCTCATTGCAGGATCTCATGTGACGCCATAGTCACGTGACCCAGTGGCGCCATGCTGTGTTGCCATGGTAACCCGCGTGAGCGGCCATGTTGTGACGTCATCTCCATAGTGATACGTGATGTGAGTGCGCATGCGCAGCGCGTGTTGTTAGGGTGATACGTGCTTCCGTCGTCCATTTTGTATACTAGAGGCCGCCATCTTGGTTTCTATGGTAGCACGTGATTGCTATGTGACCCAATGGCTTCTAACAAGACAGGGGTATGTTTTGAGGGTCTGTTCCTTTGTAGAAGAGTAAATCTAATTACCACAAACAACCCGACAATCCCTCCAAAACACCAAAATCCACCCGAAATCACCGAAATTCACTTTATTTCCCCATTTTATCGGTTTAGCACGTAGTGCCATAGTACTAAGGGGGGTATAAGGGGTGCGTTCGATTGAACAATGTAATGTTGTAATGTTCTGGCTTAGAATTCTCCCAGAATCCCTTTTTGGATCCCTATCCCATGACGTTGTTCCCATTAAAATCCAAATTTTACGGACTCGGCTAGGAATCTCAATAACGGAATGCCTTATATGTATACAGGGGAAATCTGATTCAACCTTGATCAATGTTATAGTCGAGACTGAGATAGGTATAGCTAGGAAGTAATGGATGAGATATGGGACCGAATAACAGAAGCCAATAGTACTGGTACAAGGCCGCAATGGAACAAGACTGCTGTAGAAGCTAATGATAGGACAGATAGGCCATAGACCTGTAATGGCTTTGGAGCTTTGGCGACAAGATGGAAGCGGTTGGTAAGACTACATTAGACCCATTGAGGGCTTTTACATAGCCTAATGCGACACAAAAGGGATTCTCCAAAAGGTATCCTCGATAGGTATCCTCAATAGGTATCCTCAAATAATACAATACCAGACCATAGGTATCCTCAAATACTGAAATGAGGATAAGAGTCGTATTAAATATCCCTCATTGGGGGATTTTTAATGATCCTCATATCCTCAAAATTCAATGAGGCTATGAGGGATAATAAATGAGGACTCATTGAGGGTTTTACATAGCCCTCATGGCCTCATACGACAAAAAAGGGATTCTCCTAAAGGTATCCTCGATAGGTATCCTCGAATAATACAATACCAGGCCATAGGTATCCTCAAATACTGAAATGAGGCTAAGAGTCGTAGTAAATTATACCTCATTGAGGGATTTTTAATGGTCCTCATAACCTCAAAATTCAACGAGGCTATGAGGGATAATAAATGAGGACTCATTGAGGGTTTTTACATAGCCCTCGTGGCCTCATACGTCAAAAAAGGGATTCTCCTAAAGATATCCTCGATAGGTATCCTCGAATAATACAATACCAGGCCATAGGTATCCTCAAATACTGAAATGAGGCTAAGAGTCGTAGTAAATTATACCTCATTGAGGGATTTTTAATGGTCCTCATAACCTCAAAATTCAATGAGGCTATGAGGGATAATAAATGAGGACTCATTGAGGGCTTTTACATAGCCCTCATGGCCTCATACGACAAAAAAGGGATTCCATAGCCACAGGTATTTTGCAAAATATGGGATTCCATGGGATATGGCCATTGGATATAGGCTTTTATTATACAGAAGGGAGATAACTCTGCATACAGGTTATGGGAAATCAAGCAATCTGATTGGTTAGGTATTATCTAGATAAATGAAACAACAAGAGTACTTGGAATAGGGTCAGAACTAACAAGAATAGACCAGAAATTGCTAAATATAGTAATAATAAGGTAAAACTGTTCCAACTAATAGGCGCTTCTACGTTACTGGAGTATACTCTAGAATAAAAGAACATGGCCAGATAAACGATAACTATTACATATATAGATAGAAGCAGAGAATTGTGGGTAATGACCAAAGGAACGTTCTTTTAATGGGAACAACGTCATGGGATAGGGATCCAAAAAGGGATTCTGGGAGAATTCTAAGCCAGAACATTACTCCTGTTCAATCGAACTCACCCCTTATACCCCCTTAGTACTATGGCACTACGTGCTAAACCGATAAAATGGGGAAATAAAGTCAATTTCGGTGATTTCGGGTGGATTTTGGTGTTTTGGAGGGATTGTCGGGTTGTTGGTGGTAATTAGATTTACTCTTCTACAAAGGAACATACCCTCAAAACATACCCCTGTCTTGTTAGAAGCCATTGGGTCACACAGCAATCACGTGCTACCATAGAAACCAAGATGGCGGCCTCTAGTATACAAAATGGACGACGGAAACACGTATCACCCTAACAACACGCGCTGCGCACTCACATCACGTATCACTATGGAGATGACGTCACAACATGGCCCTCACGCGGGTTACCATGGCAACACAACATGGCGCCACTGGGTCTCGTGACTATGATGTCACGTGAGATCCTGCAATGAGATCCTGCAACCTAGGCCCCAAATTCACGAGACATACTACTATGGATATATACCGCTACTACCATATCACCGCCACCCCACACGAGAAGTCCGCCGTACCCTGATCCGAAGAACGTTATGTCAGATTGTATAATGGACAACAACAGTGGTCAACATCTCTATGGCGTCGCGTGCGCATCATGACGTCACGACGTCAATAGCAATGTCAACCGTTTCGCGGAGAAAAACTTTCAAGAAAACTCACCTTCCCCTTCCATTTTTCATCACGTACCCATATATACCCATAGCCCTGGGTGTACATATATCACCTATACATACCATAGCATACTATATATGCTGTACGTACACTGCTTGCCGGATGTAGCTGGATAGGGCCGAAGTTTTACACAGGCAAAAGTTACACCGGCAATGGCTCCGGTTCCAATGGGAATTTAACACTAGCTGCACCAGCAAAGCACCGGGTAATGAGGGTCGAAAACCTCCTGATATACTACTTTTTCGTAAACCAATAATTAACAAAACGGGCCCCAAACCTCAAACATTCGTTTATTATTATTAATATTTTCAAGAAATACTTTCGTTTCACAAAAGTAATTCTTTAAAATAATAGTGATAAACGAACAAGCGTTTATACATAAAGGATATATGAAACCTAAAGATAGTTTTGCACAATGAAAATTGTGGCATCGTTGTCGTGCGAGCGGCCAATAATTTTTCCGGCAGACAACTTGAAAAATTCCGACACGAACAGGGTGATGGGTCGCACCCCCTCTCTCCACCAGTTTAGCTTGAGGCCTGGGACATACCATTCTAGCGTTAGCTTCATTAAAACGTTGGGCACCAGTGTAAATAAACTATGGAACAGTATGGTCAGCACGCAGCTCTGTCAGTCATAGTGACCGAAACTCTGCTGAAACAACCAACAATTGTCTCAGTTATCTGACTATACCTACCCTATACCTGTCATATCCAGTATTGAACACAGATGACTCCCCTATCGCCACTACCACATGTTATCCCCAAGACGAATAAAATAATTTTCCAATGCATTAGATTGCACGACAATACACTGGCTTCTGGTTTCTAACAAACTCTCGCCCTACCGACCAGATACGAATAATACCCCTCCTAACACCCAAACCTTGACATTTCTGCCAGATAGGCCTCCTTTTCATTCATTAACGACCACTCCAAGTGGAATATTGTTTTCCGAACGAGTACAACAGACCTCACCCATACAAATGCCCAATTTTGTCCATCGAATTAGCCATCCGCTACCTAACGGTAAATAAGAATTTAGTGCAGCCCCGCCCAGCATCCTAAAGTTGATGATCAAATAAACTGACGCTCTATTCCAAACCGTATTTACAAAGGATGCAGCTTGACAAATTTTGTTCCACGTGAAATTACCAATCGCCCCCCCCCCCCTCGCCCCCCCCCCCCCCACACACATACACAGCTGTCCGTCTAATAAACATTCTAATAAAATACCAAACAACACACGTTATTGACAAGTAGTTAAATCACGTTCAAAGAGTGAATCTATAAAATACATGAGGCTCCGTGAAGACGTCCCACAACTTCGGATGTCTTCCCCATCCCGCCATAATAACCACAAAAGAGCGATACACACAAAAGATGTCAGTGCACGCATGTTTCTCTCATCCGCCAATGAGCAATGCTGCGAAAGTTGCCTTCTCCCTCTCCCCACACACACTACTCGAAAATTGCTGCCGGTAAATGTCACCACTGGAGTGGCTCGTGAACGCTTACGAAGATATGCGACTTTCACCCAGTGAAGTGCCCCGAAATTACAGCAAAAAAATAGAAGTTCGAAATTTCAAGATTTCAAGTCGAAATTTCGAGATTTTATGTCGAAATTTCGAGATAAAAAGTCGAAATTTCGAGATAAAAAAGTCGAAATTTCGACTTTCTGGGTCTGAGGATTATTTTTTATCATGTCCCTAATACGCTTTCGTAGTTATCATCGAAAAGATCTGTGTCAAATTAATGCGGTTATGACGTATGAGCTGCGTGCAGCTGTGACGCGTCACAGAGAAATGCATGACGTTCAAGGTGAAATTCAATTCTTTAACACTTCTTTTCTATTTAACAGATGTGTTTTTGGTCCCGAGTTCCATCCCCGCCCAGAACAACCCGCGTTGTGTCCTTGGGCAATGCACTTTATCCAGGTTGCCTCACGATGATGCTGTGAATTAATGCGTATTACACGTCGATGGTGCACATGTCTTCAACCTCTGTAACCCTGCTTGAGCGGAGCTTGCACAGAGTTAGAATGTTGAGGAGCTGACAGTTCGTCGATGCTCGGTGGTTCTCTCCGGGTATTCCGGTCCGGCTTCCGCCACCCGTAAAACTGTCACGATCGCGATTAGCCATTGTGCATAAGTATGTGACATTAAACACCAATAAATAAATAAATAAATAAATAAATAAAATAAACAGAATATGAAAGTCGTGTTGTGGTCACACGCAGTGGCGGATACAGGAATTCTCAAAGGGGGGGGGGGGCGGATCGTGCAGATGCGGAAGGCATCTGCCGCGAGTGCCGAAGGCACGAACTTTTGTAGGGGGGTCTGGGGGGGGGGGGGGGTTCTCCCCCAGAAATTTTTTGGAAATGAGCGACCAAATGGGGCATTCTGGTGGTTTCTGGAGTGGAAATCCTCTTGAATTTTTGAACGGCTAATTAATACTTTTTAAACAGCATGTTTCAGAATTTCAAATTCTGTCATACGTTCAAGACAGAATTAGAAAATTTGAAATATGCACTTCAGATCCGTTTACCATAATACTGTATTTTGGACACATTGTTTACAGTCATAACCGACTTAACCTCAGGAGAACATTGCGATCTGCCAGCGTTTGAAAGTTTTCAGCAGTCAGCCCTCTAGGCTTAGGTACGCCATGACTATGCCAATTAAGATCCTGACCCATAATTGGCATAGCCATGGGGTACCTGAGGCTAGGGGCATGTAACACCACAAAATCATGCTGTGTCGGTGACGCTATAAATGGAGGCGACCAGTAGATATATTTTGCATAATTTCAACGGTATATTTGTTTTCCATAGCGAATGGTGATGGAGGAAATAAATGTCGCTGTATGTTTTTACTTCAATTCATGTATTGTCCCGGCTACGCCCTACATGGAAGACAAACACGAGCTAAAGGGGGGGGGGGGGGGGGGGGGCGACCGCCACACCGCCCCCCCCCCCCCCTCTCTGTATCCGCCATTGGTCACACGATATGTATGAAACTCGTTTACGAAGTTCCCGTTTTGCCTCGTCACAGGCTCGGCAAAAACGGAAAATTCTTATGCTCGTTTCATAAATATCGTGTGACCAAAACACTCATTCCAAATCCTCTGTTTCACAAACATCAAATTATATTCTTTAAAAGGTGATTGGCGATTGCGAGGCGTGGGAAATTGGAAACATTCAAGATATTTTATTTTTTTTTTTTTTTGTTAGGCATTGTTCGTTCATCTTTTGCAATATCTGCCCCTCCAAATATGAGGACAATTCCCTTTATGTGACCAAGGAGACCAGTGCCAGAGACGCTGTCAACGCTCATTATTCCGAACAAGAATGCAGCTGCGAAAACCTCGATCTATACTTCCGGAATGTTATTGAATGTTCCTTCTTCACTGCTTTTAAAACATGAGTTTAATGGTCGGGAAAAGGGTCAGTCCATGTGCTAAAACAATTTATGGTGCAAATAAAATAGAAGGTCTTGAGAAACTACCACAGTTTTCCTCTCTGTACTTTCCACATGCATGTCTTTCATTCTTAACTGCATTTCAGAATGAACATTCCCTTCACTGTTTTTGTTTGACAAAGATTGCAAACCATTCAGCTAGACCTGTTGCTTGGACATCTGAAAAACGGAGATAAACAAACATAAAACTGAATGGCGCAATTATATTAGATGGATACACGCCACTGATATTTCACTATACTGACGTGATACTGAAGATTTAATGAACTTCAAAATGAATCTATCTTGTAAACGGTTACGTCCCCTTATAAGAAAGTACCATGGTAAATCCCCAAAATACCCTGGTAATACCATGGTATTACCATGGTATTACCAGGGTATTTTGGGGTTTACCATGGTACTTTTTTATAAGGGTCCACTGAGTTGCAATGTGTTCTATGTGCCTACTGGCACATAGAACACATTGGAACTCAGGGGACGGGTTGTCAAAGTATTTAAATCTTGAACCCAACAACTCCCTTTTCCGCGTTATTCATTGGTTCATTCGCAAATAATGAATATCGACTCTTCTAACAGCTGTCAATGTACTGACATGTTCGATTCAATCAATGTTCGATATTCGAAGGGTTTCAACCCTGTGTTTTTAAATGGTATCGCCCAACAGAAAAGTATTCACAGAGAAATTAGAGAACCTTTTGTTTGTATTTTTGGCCGAGGGATGTTGTAGTAATTTGAAGCAACAACCAATATGCGCTGATCAATAACATTAAAATTATATAAGTTTTTTTCTCTAATAATTTACACTGAAATAATCCCTTAAACATAGGCTATGTTGAAGTAGAGAAGTTATATAAAGTTCAAATGTAATTGGTAACGTTATTGAATAAAATCTCAACACAATTATATTCGTAATCATTACTATCTTGAACCGGAATGATTGTATTCTTAATCATAACCACAAACCGGTTCGTAATTGTAATTATGATTACATTTTGAATAATTACCAAGCCCTGCTCAAATCTGCAGGGCGGTAAATATCCGCGGGAATGGTGGGGTGGGGTGGGGTGGGGTGGGTGGACGGCTTTGCTATATAGCTCATAAACAAACAGCAACATCCAGGATCTCCACAGAAAAGTAAGTGAAATAGCTACACTGATCGAAGGAGAGGACTTTGATGTCATGGCCTTAAGGGAAAGTTGGTTAAGACATGATGGACTGGTAGCCCAAGTAAGGGGTTGCGTGTGGATAGGTGTAGGACGAACCTAAGATCAGACAAAACTGTGAAGAGGTTGACATGTGCATAAAAGAGGATTTAAAACAGTCGCGATCACAGACCTGGCAGATGTCAGTACCTCAGCTGAAGAAATTGGATGGGTAAAACAAACGTGTTGCGATTTGGATAGTCCATAAAAACAAACGTGTTGCGATTTGGATAGTGTACTGTGCGATGGAGGGGTGCAAACCTGAATGGAATGACCCAATATACTCAACACTTAGGTCCAATATCACGGAATTAGAAAACAAAGGGCTCGGTATAATTCTGATGGGAGACTTTAATGGACACATATAGGTGATAAGGAAGAAGGCATCCAGGGGGATAAAAAGGTGCAGGCATGGAAGGAAGCTGTTGGACTTCACAAGTGAGCTCGGTCTGAAGATTCCGAACAAGGACGCGAGGTGTAAGGGGAAATGGACCTGGGAGAGGAACGACAGAAGAACGATAATAGACGATGTTTTCACAAATATCGATTTACGGAGGGAGGTGATAGAGGTAGAAGTGGACGATGACGGTAAAAGGGAGGTGGATCGTGACCACAACTTGATTACAGTTACGATCAGGGGCAAAAGCCCAGTGAGAAACAGGGGAAGCTTCAAGGAGATTTGGGGACTCATAAAGGAAGCTGACTGGGCGATGTTTGAAGAAAAATTGAAACGAAAGCTTGTAAATGTACACAGGGAGGCCAATGTTCAGGAAATGGCAGATGCCATAGTTATGAGCCTTGTGGAGACAGGAAGGACACAGTATAGGAAAAATTAGGGTGCCAGCACGGGAACTTGGGGACAGAGTGAATGATGAACTGAAAAAGACCATAAAGGGTAGAAAAGTCACATGTGCTGCGTATAGGAGGAGTAAAAAACTCAAGGGGTGGACAGCAACGAGGCCAGGGTAGCAAAAGAAGAATACCAACAAGCACGGAATAAAGTGAATAAGATTACAGACGATAATCGGAGAATGCGAAACTGCAATCTTATTAGGGCGATAAGAATGACGGGGGGGGGGGGGGGGGGGGTCGAGTTCGAACGTATTTTGGAAATGGGGTAATAAAAGAAATAAAGGAAGTAATGCACAGAGTATTAAAGTAGAGGGCAGAAATACAGACCACCAAGACCAAATCGCATCAGAACTAGTCAAGCACTGGAAAAGTAAACGATAAGCGATGAGGCATGGGGAATCCACCGGAGTGACACAAGGAGGTCGAAAAAAATATATCAAACTTCGTGTGCAGCGAAATAAAAAGCGAGGAGGCTCGAAAAGTGGACTCAAAATTAAGGAACGGATAATTGGGAGGGATTGATCAAATTGCTAACGAGTTCTTAAAATAGGGGGCGAGGAACTCTGTAAAAGCTTAACGGCCCTATTGAATTTAGCCACAGAAAAACAAGAGGTTCCAAAAGAATGGAGAGAAAACAAGGTTACATTTATACATAAAAATGGGGGAAAAGGATGCATTGGACAATTTTGGGGGGATTTCAGTCAGTAGCAGCATTGGAAAGGTTTCCTGCAAAGCCCTGTGTGGGAGATTGGAGGATGTGATTGAAGAGAAAGGGTTTCTGCATGGGAGAAATACAGAATGGCTTCAGGAAGGGAAGGAGAGTCACAGACCATCTTTTCACACTGACCCAAATGATCGAATCTGCGAAAGCCAAGAGAAAAAAATGTTTATGGCCTTTCTGGATGTGAAACAAGTCATATGATAGGGTATGGAGGGAAGGTATTGTGGCTAAAGCTTGAGGCCCTGGGCCGGAAGGTGAGTTTGTTGGAATTCTGAAAGCAGTATATAAAGATGTACGAAGTGAACTTAGCTTGGGTAACATAACTACATGTGCCCATGGAGGTAGGCCTAAAGCAGGGGCGTATCCTTTCGCCAGTTCTTTTTGTATTGTACATCAAAGAGTTGGGAGATGAACTCCTGCATAGCGACGAGGAGGTAGCAGTTGGAGACCTGAAGATCCTGGGGATATTTTTTGCAGATGATATGGTACTAGTGTCAGAAAGCGAGGGGGTGGGGGTGGGGGGGGGGGGGGCTAGAGAAAATGTTGGCAATTGTTTGGAGATATGGGAACAAATGAAGACTCGAACTAAATGAAATCAAAAGCAAAGTTATACTTGTTGGTGGGGGGGGGGGGGGGGGAGGGTCTGTATTCCGGAAGGTAGCAGCAAATTTCTGAGTGTTGGAGAGACATGAGACTACGAGTATCTGAGGGTAAATATAAATATTACGGGAGAGGGCATCTACCGACACCACACGAATAAACTAATTGTGAAGAGGAGGCGAATCCTTAATCAAATGAAACTCATAGGGGAAACAGCTTCAATAAGGTTTTCGCGAAGAAACAATTTGGGAAATGGTGGGTGTATCAAGTATAACACATGGTACGGAAATGATACCTCTAAGCCAAATAACGTTAAAGAGCTTGGAAACCATGCAGAACAATGCAGGCTGATGGATAACTAGGTCGAGTAATGCTGCAACACTAGAAGCAATAAGGGGGCGAGGTTGTGTTGATGAGGATTGAGGACAGAGTAGACTTAATGAAACTATGTTATCTTAACTATTTAATAAATCTCCCCGACAGCCGCTGGTGTAAAAAAATGTGCCAGAATATTTGGAATTTAAACATAAAGACAGGGTGGATAGACCAAGTGAGGGAGTTAATAAAAAAAAATCGTCAGAGAAAGAGTCATGGTGGATTGTAACCTAAATTGGCGAGAGTGGTTCAAAGCGAAGAGGTCTTTTGGTGACCTGCGTTATAAAGAGAAACCAGGTTTGAAGAGAACCTTGATGGCACCTTTGGAGGGTCACTGTTGTTCAAAATAAGGTCGCGGTCGCTGGAGCGTAGTGGGGGATTGAAAAGGACAATGAAAAGAAATGCCAGATGTGTAATTTAGGCGAAGTGGAGACCCTGGAACACTTTCTATTAGAATGTCCAAAATACCTCTCTAACAGAATAAGATTCCGCGGGATTATGATGCGGAAGTGAGATTGAAAAGGAGGGACATGTGGTTAATGGGTGACACTAAGGAGATGGTTAGTATGTTTATCAGAGAGATTGGGAAGAATGGGTACGGGTTGCTATCAAGCAGTTCATCTCAGAGTGTTGGGAGGTGAGAAGAGGCGTGGGGTTAAGGGAGGCATTTGGAAGAACAGGACCAATCAAGGGCTTCGCACCTGAGAACCGCGACAAATTAGCGGCCGACCAAAGTGTAATTATTATTAATAATCAATGACCACATCTTTTCAACACACAACTTGCTGCCTCATTATCTGTTTGAAAGCATTTCTTTCAAAGTTTCACCCACCTCATCAGTAAATACATGTTGCTTGTGGATACTCACTGAAAGGGGTTAAATGAGCACCCCTCCGTGGATAGTGGTATATTTGCATACAAAACAAAAATAAAACAAACTTAAAAAAACAACAAAACAATTGAAGTAAATCGCCACAATATGGATAGGAGTTTTTTCTTTGACAATTCGTACATTTGAATTAGCAATGTGAACAACAATAAGCAGTAAATACCGACTTACTCGACATAGTACTGCTTTTTGAATAGCGGAACTGTGGATAGGTAGTATGGAAATCCCATGAACACGATTTATCTGTCCAGCTGTAGTCTTCAGAAACCAAAACCCAAAGCAAGTCATCAGGACAGCCCAGCCATTTATGACTTATATAAAAACTTCGAAATGGTATGGACCTGTAAATATAAAAAGACAAATAAACAAACGACTTTTGCATCACAACAACAATCTCTACTAGTAGCTGACACAGGGGCCGTAACTATGAGTTGTCTAAGAGTGTGTGACACCCACTCCCAATAACTTTCCAATCGGGATATTTTCATCGGGATTAGAGACTTAGCTATTGATTCGCAATCATGTAATTTTTTACAAGACTAAATTGCTCCTCGGACTTACGTCACACACGCAGTGGCGCTCATGCAAATTGAGGTCTGCGGCTGATTGGGGATGTTGGAGTCCTGACATGACCATTTTGTGGCCGGTACATGCTAACTGAATAAAAAGTTGGGAAGCCCATACATCCCAAATACTACATGCATATCTACAAACAAATTTCCTCAGTTTTTTTTAGCTGTAATCCCTAATGACAAATAATTCAACTACACCATCAAGGCATGCCTTCTGCGAAGGCATGCCTTGATGGTATAGTTGAAATATTTCTTAAGTCATGACTGTCGGGACCAACTGGGCTTACCCCCACCACCCAATCAGTCATCTTCGCGACGCCCCTGACAATCCAAACATTCGAGTCTCTGACGAGAGGAGGGGGAGGGGGAGTGGTCTGAGTAACGTGCTCAGCATTTGGGCGCGTACTTTATAAAGTGTTAATGTCGGGTCAACGAATGACGTATTATAAACACACGGAATGAACTAGATTTAATATTGCGTTGTTTAGTTTGAGAAGCCTTCAACCGGTTAGAAATTCGTTTACTTTAATGATATCCAGTTTGCTTTCATATGATTGAACGAGGCGAATTTTTCATGATTCCATGAACAAGGGGACACTGTTGCAGAGTTGGGGTGATTCTCCCTAAATTCACTACTACTGTAGGATAGGACTAAATTAGTTCGTTGTGATTACTGACGAATCGGAAGTTTCGGTCAGCTCGTGGAAACGTTGTCGTCTCTCCTCTCAGACGGCGTTAAACACCAGTCCTGAATTAAGGTTCAGCTCTTTCCAGTAACTCACGAATTTTGTCGTTGATCAACTCTGGCAATAATGTGTAACGAACAATTTAATTAAAATTTACTATTCATACTTTTAATGTCTCATGAACACTTTAAAGTTATCACCAGCTAGATATTTATCACTAATAAATGACAAAGTTCATACCTCAACTAGAGAATTGTAATTTGTTGGACAAAATACGGGATTTCCCAACTTTCCAATGTGAAAATGCAGACCTGATATAGCAAAGCAAAGTGTTTGAAATTATACATTACCAAAATGATAGACAAAAAGCATCCAAAGTTGGCTATTTTTGGAATTCTATAACAGGATTCTTATTCTCACCCTCATTGTGCTTTGGGGTTAAATCTTGAGATTAAAAAGTAAACAATAACTTTCTTCTGCAATCATTGTTGCATCTATCCATACTAAAAATAATTGCTACAACAACCTTGCAATTAGAGGAAATGAGTAAAGATGTTTGCAAAATTCACTGAAACTCAATTTTTGTCGGACAATACTATTCTTTATGTGGCCAAAGAATATGTTGGGTTAAGCCTACAAAGCATAACTTACAGCAGCGGATTTGTTCATTAAGCATCCCTACCTATAGCAAAACAAAGTGTTTAAAATTAACCCATTCCAAAGAGACAGGAAAGTGTAACCTAGTTAGCTAATTTTAGTATTTTCGAATGGAACTCTTACCCTCATTACGCTTGAGTTTATGCATACAAAAATAATTGTTACAACAACATTGCAATTAGAGAAATTAGCAATTAAAGTTAGTCAATCTCGAAGATAAAATGATATGTTCATATCATTTGTGGCCAAATAGGGGTTAATTTTAAAATATTTGTTTGGTGATTTTAGTGTATCATATTATGCTCTAAATGTGTGAACATCAATCACAGACTGAGTGTCTGATAAGAGACACGGAGGAATCTTGAATCTTGCTATTTGAATGAACATGTACAAGTTGAGAGTTCTCCAAGTCGAAGTCGACAACTGGGTGAGGGTTTAAACTTGGAATAAAACGTATAACAGCAAAATTGTTCTTGGATGAATGCCCTATCTTCTCGTGGGAAACATTTTGAGAAAATATGGCTCCAGTGCTGAGAAATTGCATGTAAATTTTGGCGAAAATAACAATTATTCCGACAGTACCCTTATGGGAAGTCTCAAATCTGCCAAGGGTTAAACTTTTAATAATAACATATAGAACAAAATTTGTCATATTGACTGCTGCTTGCAGCTATAGAAAACATTCAGAGCTCAATCAATTAAAAATGGAGTAAATCGTCACCTAAACTTACCAAATTCTGAAAAAATTGTTGTTTTTTTGGACGGTACCTACTTTTATGCAACCAGAATGGGATAGGGTTAAGCTTTACAACCAAACTTACAACAGCAAATATGCTCGGTAGTCAATTGTGAATACGTACATGAAGTGTTTGAAATTAACCCTTTCCAAAATGATAGAAAAAGCAACCAAAGTTGTTTAATTTTGACATTTTCAAACGGTACTCTTATTCTCGCCCTCATTGTGCTTGAGGGTTAAATCTGAGATTAAAATGTAAACAGTAACTTTCTTCCACAATCATTGTTGCATCTATCCATAAAAAAATAATTGTTACAACAACCTTGTAATTAGAGAAATTCTCCCTTGAAGTTGGTCAATTTTGAAGAAAAAATCTATATTCATGTCATTTTTGGCCAATGGGGAGGGGGGGGGGGGGGGTTAATGTTGAAAGATTTCAGTGGTGATTGTGGTGTTTCATATTATACTCTAAATGTGTGGAAAATTTGAGCTAAATAACTGTAAACAATTTTGAGACTCTCGAAAAATGTAAAAATTTTGAAAGTTTTGGCAGAATATTTTGAAAATACGCGTTTTCACAGATATGACGATACCGCATTTCACTAGATTTTATGACATTACATAAGTATGCTAAATTTGGTCAAAATCGTACAGCTTGTTTTTGAGCAATGCAACAGACAAAATTCACGGCGGAAAAAACAAATTAAAAAAAAAAAAAAAAATAGGGAAAAAAAATTTTGAAAAAGAATAATAACAAGAGTCTTTCCCAATAATAAAACTGGCAGCGGCATCCAATTAGACAGTTAGCGGAGATTCTTCGCGCGCAGGTGGTGAGCTGGAAACAAAAACCTGACAGACGGTTCTTATATACACCATTTTCAGGTGTACTGCTCAAAGTACGTGGGGGCAGCCACTGTTTGTCCCTCTTAGGCCAATGCAGACTGCCAATCAGTCTGCATCCTTTAACAGTGATTAGGGTATAAAATCATACCTCGCCGGGTCACTGTTAACCGGCAGAATCGCGTGATCGGAAGTCTGCTGATGCTTCATCAGCAAATACTTTTAATATGATTTAATTTGACAACATCCTGGAAGCTATTCCTACAATGTTGCTACAATGCTGGGGATTAATTACGGACAGACTCTTCTCAACAAAAGACAATTCTTGCAATATCATTGTTAGTTAACAATAATATTCTGCAAGAGAATGTCTGTTATTATCAACATGGCACCTGGCTTCTCCACGTGTGTGGGACTCATAGTCTAAATATCAGTACACTCTGACTCTCACCTACATTCTCCATAATTTAACCCTTTACCTAACATGAAAAGCAGACGACACTTGCAAATAAAATTCTTGAATGACTAATTTTTTTCATTTTTCATTTTTTTTTTGTCGGAAAAACATAGGTTTTGACCATCATTGGAACGAGCTCGACGAGCTCGTTCCAAAGAGGGGTCATAACCTATGTTTTTTCAGAAACAAAATGAAAAAAATAAAGGGTAAAAAGGGTTAATACAACTTTCCACTAACCTAAAATAGCACTTAAAATATGATGGATTCCTATTCCAAACAGAATTTGTCAGTTTAACATATTTATGTTTATATAATAGGGATGGGTAAAACGCTCTCGGGAGCTACAGCTCTTTTTCCCGAATTTGATTAACACCTGTGGCTGCACTTCGCAACAACAGTCTTAATTTGTATCAAAAAGATTTTAATAAATTAATTAAATTTTAATATTTGAAATTTTTTTTCTGAGAAAAATAATTCTGCAAGAAGAAGAAAGGCCAGCTATTAAACATCCTTCACTTGATTAAGTAGTCTTTTCACTGAATGTCAGTGACAGCTGTATCGCAGTTTCATTACATTTTAAGGATATATCCAAGTAAGACAGTGCAAAAAGGTCATTTAGGTTGAGTAGTGATGAAAAACGGACACATGCTCATTAAATATAGTGGTTTTGAAAATCGAAACAAGTCTTCGTGAAAACATACATGGGAGGCTAAAAATGCATTTTAATATCTTTTGAGATTTCTAAATCATGTCTGTTTCTTGTCGCCCATTTTCAAACTTAACGATCGGCCGATTAGGTTACGAAATTAACTGCTATAACTTACGTGGTACGCATGCTGACACACAAGATGACTGCAAACACATGTAGTCCAATGTATTTGGAAATTAGCACCGGATGTCACATTACAAAACAAGACGGCATCTTTCATGTTATTTATGTCCATTTTATCTTTAGAATGCTATAAAAAGGTTATGATTTTATTGTGAAGACATGTACATCTTGAAAAGCCATTAGTTTTCATACCGGGGACGAGTCAGCTCGTGATTTCTTATTTCGATCAGCTCGTGATTTCTTATTTTGATCATTGAACAATTAGGTTTCCCCACGTGTGTAAATTATCTTCTTGTATTTGTATAAGAACTTTGTATTTCCTACGGTTGGTTTGGTTGTACATAATTGTTGGTCGTACGGTGTTGTGGTGATGCTTGGTAGTGCAGGACGGACCCCTCTTGGTCTGCTGTTAGACCTTAGATCTACTAACCCATCAAATGCCTTATTCCATCGACCTCTACCCTCGATCACGTCTTAGGGTAGCACAAAGCATTAGGTGACTTAATAGTACTAAGTGCTAACAGTAGACCAACAGCGATAAAGACAGTGTGCCCCATACTACCGCACCAGACAACCAAACATAACACTGCATGGCCTAACATTACGTACCCCATACCAACCGTAGAATTATAACATCTTAGATTGATTAGTTGTTCTAACAACAGTTACTGATAGTAGACAAAAAGGGCACATAAGGACGCTTTACACCACCGCACCATACAACCTGGCATAGCCCACAGCACCACATGACCTACTATTTGGGTAGTGCCTATACCAGCTGTACGATAATACAAAGCATTCAGTAGGTTAGTAGTATCAAGGACTAACAATACACCAACAGAGAAACAGACTACCCATACTGTACTACCGTACTAGACAACAAAACATGCCCTTCGACATCGCAGTGCGAGTAGTCCAAACAGGGTACATACAACAGTACGTCCTATGCTACCGTTCTAGACAACAAAGCATTATCGCTACAATACCGCATTGTTTGGCATTACGCACTATCATAACACCCACTGGATAATAACACCCATTTTTCTTGACGCGATTGACTTCAGTTGCACTCCAACTGACAAATTGTATGAAATGCTGGCAATGTTGCTGATGGCTTTGACTTGTAACAATAGTGGTGAACTGATTTTGGAACAATGTTGTTGATTTTATTTCAAAATGGTGAGCTACAGCAAAAGCTGGCGATTGCTGTGACAAATGCAGTGAGCTGTACCAAAAGTGGTTGCTAAACTGACTGATATGGCACGTTTTGGAAGTACAAAAAATAAAGTTATCAAAATGCGCATCATGAATACCGCTCTCTGCACTGGGCAGATATTATCAGGTGGGGGTTTCACTGTTCGCGTGGATAATACTTACGCAGAATGTTGATAGAAGCGGTTGTGGGTGCTATTTCTGATATCTACCCAACTCGAAGCGGTCAATCGTGATTCATCAAACCAGTTACTTCTGTTTGTTCCTGCTCCATCAAATTCCAGCCACGCTGCCTTCACGTTCTTGTCAAACAGTGCAATGAGTACCTGAAGTTTTAGTTTCACCTGTTAAAACTTTTCTTTGTTGCAGCTTGTAAAAAAATATTTTTTATATAAACACAGGCTGAGTCTGGAATGTGCAAACGAAAAGAGAAACTATTATTCCGTCGTCTGTATAACACTGAAAGTGTTCGCAGCCACTGGGAAATCAAAAAAGCTGGATTATTGGAGTTTGCCACCTATCACTTTTTCGTAAGAAGAGAGTGGAAGGTAGTTGTTAGATTGTTGCTGTGGTTCTGGACTCACTAAATTTGCAAAAGTCTTCCTTTGTTGTCGCGTGGGGATAAAGGAGAGATACCCTGTACAGCTCAAACATCCCGACTCAGTTTACTATTGCCTGTTTGGAACGTATGGTCCACTCAAATACACAATCGGAATTTTATACGATAATATTGTCAAAAAGCTACAACCTCCGTCGCCTAAACCAGTAATAAAATTACAGGACATTAACAAGACTCAGTGCCCGGTTAGGCTTCCAAAAGTGAGCATATCCAGCAGGGTTCGGCAGACGTGTATTATAGGAGGAGAAGCTCAATGAAAGGTGCGTGCGGGTGGGATCGGGTAGGGTCGGGTAGCAGGACACAGATACTCAATACACGTTGGATCTACCATGGCTCGGATCGACGGGAAATATTTAAAAAACGGATCCACAGATATGGTAGTTCCTCTTGATCCTTAGGATTTGATGGGTGCGACGGAAGCTATTACAGATTGTGTGTTGGGGACATGGGTAACGCTAAGGACATTTTCATCTGGAGAGGAGTCTTTGAGATAGATTCGCTCTTCCTTGCAATCCTACACTTTTTTACTAGACCAGATTTGATACTTGAATTTACGTCACACACACACAGTCGATCATACAACTGAATGGCGTGTGGAACCTGATTAGGGCTGTTGAAGGTGGGGGGGGGGGGGGGGGCACCGATACTGTACGTGTTCATTAAGTCTTTGAACTCTAGTGGTATCTTCCATGTCAGTTCAATGGCAGCAATTATAGAAGAGTCAATATTCATTATTTGGGGTAGATCAATCAATATTTTCAACGTGCAGCCCAGAGGCTGCACGTTGAAAATATTGATTGATATCTACCCCACACGTTTACTGAACAGCCATCCTATTTAATGACAAGAGGACGTATCGTATTCCTGGCCGGAAAAGCGGCCGCTGGGGTTCAAAGAGTTAAATAAGATGTAGCGTAATGAATACTACATGTATATTTTATGCATACAAAAATAAATTTTAAAGAAGTCTTGAGTTTTTTAACTATAATTCCGACTGTCTAATATTCAAGCTACACCATAAAGATATGCCTTCAACGAAGGGTTGCTGGCATCAGACGAAGACTGCCGCGGCCTGTGTGTGTTTATTTAAGGACACAATCGTCTTTTAGAAGAATTTGCTTTGTTGATTTCTGATCCCCGTCCGGGAATCGACCAACGGCAACAGGCGTCCAACAACTAGATCATTGCACACCGTCAAAAAACCCCCAAAAAACCAAAACGATGGCTGGAATCTAGCTTTTTAGACGACGTTCTCAACATTCCTCGGTTCATTTTCCTTATTACAGCTACAAGACAGTGCAAAACGCGCTGGCTACAAGTACGACGAAAGTGCTGCGGTTGGCTTTCGACGGAGACTGGCACGGGCCTGTGTGTGTATATTGAAGGACACAATCATGTTTTCGAAAAATTTGGAATGTTAATTTCTGATCCCTGTCCGGGAATCGAGCTATCGGCAATCCCGCCAGGCAATCAGGAATTCAACACATAAAGCACAAGACAATTGCACACCGGCAAAAAACGATCCACATCTAGATTTTTAGATGACGCTCTCTAAATTACTGGTTCACTTTCCTTATGGTAGCTACTGTACACGGAAGTGTGAAACGCACTGACTGCAGTGTGACAAAAGTGCCGTGCTTGACATCAGTCGAATACTGGCGCGGTCCTGTATCTGTATATTGAAGGACACAATCATGTTTTCGAAGAATTTGCTATGTTGATTACTGATCCCCGGCCGATAATGTTGTTGAAATATTTGAACAGTCGGGACGTGAATCACCATACTCGGGGCAAATCAGGTTTACACTCCTTCCCCAATCGGTCGTCTTCGCGATGCCCCTGTTTGTGGAGAGCGGACAGTGACACCTATTAATGCACTATACCTTCAAAGCAGTACATGGCACTGCTTCGTATCACCAGACATATTATAAACTTCTATCCGAAAATGTCCAAATACCGGCGAGCCACTCGTTTTTGGTGAATATATCATGGCCTGGACATGATTTGGTCTATTTCCTCCTCTTCAACCATTTTTTAACCCGAAGTCTACCCGGATTGTACTGTCTTGCATTCTTCCATTCCAAGTCATCTCCATGTTTGTTCACTTTTTGCAAAGGGGGAAAAAAAACCCCTCTCTCCCTCCCTCACTGATTTGGAAAAAACATTGCCGAGAATCAATTAATTTATTTTGTGTGGCCTATCTCTTGTAATATTTTCATGTACGCGCAGTGCCGAACTCCATTCTTAAGAACGCATTAAACAATTGTTGAATTTCGCGGCCAAAATGATAGAAAATTACATAGTAACGAGTAACCAGCAGTCCGGCACGTGGTCACAGGGGTGGGTGAGATGTGTCTCATCCGCTGATTCCGATTCCAGTCGTAAAATTTCCACTCGAGGGGTAAGAGTGTAATTGAAAATTCTGAGGTATCAGCGGAGACAAAAAACATACTTGTGTGTTTGAGGGGGGGGGGGGGATGCCCTGCTCTATAGTAGGAAATCCGGTGGCCAAAAAAATTAGAATTCTGTAGGCGGACACATTGATCATTCTCTAGTTTTTGTTTCTATGGAGATCGCAAGACTTTATAACTCAGTTTCGGTTTTGTTTTCCAGTGACTGAGCGTACACATACGAAATCGCAAAATAATAGCCCCAATAAGTTTCCCGGTGTCAGGAATCCGAAATGATTATTAATATAACCCCAAGACATTGCAATCACGTTCTTCGTCTGATCTCCGAATATCGCGCGCAAATGAAATTAAACCAACACAGGTGTGACAGGAATGATAGTCCGTAGGAACGTTAGTCCCTCTGGACTATTATTCCGCGGGATTATAGTCCTAGGTCTAACGGACTACTATTCCTAGAAATGTTAGACCTAGGGCTATAATTCCGCGGAATAATAGTCCAGAGGGACTAATTTTCCTACGGACTATCATTCCTGTCACACCGGCCCAATAATCTGCCCATTGCGAAAATACGATTGTTTTTTTCTGAGCCATGCAGAAGAATGGGGGTAGCTCCTGGACATAACTCAAATCGTAGTTTGATCTCGCGTATTTCATTCATAAAAATTCACCTGAACAGTAACTCCGTTTTGTACGGCAGCGTGCTGACGCCAGCAGATGTATTTTTTTACCTGTTCTAAGTTGTTATAACAAGTTAACTAACTTGTTATAACAACTTAGTAACTTTTTATAACAACTTAGCTAACTTGTTATAACAACATAGCTTAACTTGTTATAACAACTTAGCTTAACTTGTTATAACAACTTAGCTAACTTGTTATAACAACTTAGTTATCTTGTTATAACAACTTAGTAACTTGCTATAACAAATTAGCTAACTGTTTATAACAACTTAGCTAAGTTGTTATAACAACATAGCTAACTTGTTATAACCACTTAGATTAACTTGTTATAACAACTTAGCTAACTTGTTATAACAACTTAGCTAACTTGTTATAACAACTTAGCTAACTTGTTATAACAACTTAGCTATCTTGTTATAACAACTTAACTATCTTTTTAATCATTGCCCCCTAGGTCAGTTTCTCCCTTCCTTGGGGCTGATAGTAATTGGTCAAAATGCGTTTAACCCTTTACCTAACGTAACGGCCAAAAACGACCAGTACAATACAAAAAAATCGCTATTCAGTCTTTTTTATATGTACATTTTATGCTTCCAAAACATAGGTTATGACCCCTCATTCAATCTAGTCAGTTGTGCTCATTCCAATGAGGGATCAAACCCTGTGTTTTGGATGCAAAAAATGAAATATTTTAGTTACACGAGAATTTTTTTCACTAGTATCATCTGCTACTAGCGTTAGGTTATGGGTTAATGTGTCCCATGGACGGACCTACATTATAAGCACTCTATCCAACAAAACGACAAAAACTTTAAAAAAAAACAAACTTAAATAAGGCTCACAAAGTCTGAAATATCTTCGAGCTTTTTCAATAACGCCCTTTAAATATGGATATCGGGGGTTCTGGGTGACACAACGCAATTTGCCCCGACCAGGCATCAAACTCACAACGTTTTCATTGCAAGTTCATTGTGCTTGGGTACACCCTTTTTATTTATTTATTTATTTATTTATTTATTTATTTATTTATTTATTTATTTATTTATTTATTTATTTGTCTTTCAGCTCATACGTTTCTGAACCATGGCTATTCATGACCGTAACACAGACATATTCAAGTTCAGACTATCATTTATACCCATGCTGCCCATTTTAAAGGACTTCCACGGTCCACCCCAAGCATCAGCTACTGGGTCCTATCCTACCAACGAAACGGGGCTAGTTTACCACAGTGAACAAGCACTGCTTCACTTCCCGAGACCCGCACGGGGAGCGAACTCGCTGGAGGGGGCTAGGGATTTTATTTATTTATTTATTTATTTATTTATTTATTGGTGTTTAAGATCATATATTTCTGCACAAAAAGGCTACTTCGTTGGGGAACTTAACGCTTGAAAATAACGCCTCGTGAATCTTTGTAGTATGCGTAGTGAATGTGAAAAACAAACAAAGCCTAATTTCTCACATAGTGGTCAGCCTACATTCCAAGGGTGGGCCAGGCTACGTGATCACTCAGTCACGGGAAAGCCAACCGTTTTGCGTCGTCAAAATTATGCAGTGAGTGTGAAATACCAAACATTTCTTTTTAGTTTTCTGTTGCTGGTCTTCTCTTAGCTGGACCTACCCACTTGATCCTGAAAACGCAGCTCGTTTAGAAGGCATACTGCATCACCTCTTGTATCACGTAAAAAATGGAAGAATCATGAAAAAATATTTTGTCTTAGACAGTAGCGGATTTAGACGGAGCGCATCCGGCGCACGCCCCCTCTGTTTTTCCCCGAGACATGTCGGAGCGCACTACTAATAGGTCGAAAACACCACACAACTTTACACAAGCAGTTTTTTTTAACATTTTGAGAAATAACCCTTACTATATCTTACTGAAACAATGTAAATATGGGCATAATTGGAACCGGCTTATTTAGCCGGTTCCAATGATATCCACATTTACATAGTCCTACTAAAAAACTTTTATAAAATATATATTTCTGGACATTTTAGGCTGCTTTCCTGGGTACTGGGTTAAAAGTCACTTCAGAGTCCAGTATTTATTTATCTTTTGCCCAGGAGAGCTACGCCCCCCCCGCCTTTAGAGATGGGAGAATCGATCTCGAGTTTATCACGCACCCTGTTGTTTCATGGCTCAATTTCAGACTAAGACACGCCCCTCCTTTCAGAAATCCCGGATCCGCCCCTGTTAGAGGGGGCAACGACGGTCTATTCACGTTTAGCAAGCTGTGCGACTTGACCTTTAATTATTTTGCCAACAAGGCCTTTTTAGAAAAACTAATCAAACTTTTATTTAAAGATGGATACACCTTATTAAAACCTTACAAATATGAATATCACTGGAACCTTCGCAATCACCCAGAACCGCCGATATCCATATTTAAAGGGCGTTATTGAAAAAGCTCGATGTTATTTCAGACTTTGTGAGCCTTATTTAAGTTATTTTTTTTTAAGTTTCTGTCGTTTTGTTGGATAGAGTGTTTATAATGTAGCTCCGTCCATGGGACACATTAACCCATTACCTAACGCTAGTAGAGGACGATACTCGTGAAAAAATGTCTCGTGTAACTTTTTGCATCCAAAACAAAGGGTATTACCCCTCATTGGAATGAGCACAAGGCGCTCGTACGAATGGGGGGGGGGGGGTCATAACCTATGTTTTGGAAGCATAAAATGTAAATATAAAAAAGACTGAATACCGATTTTTGTGTATAATGCTGTCCGTTTTTGGCCGCTATGTTAGGTAAAGGGTTAAACGCATTTTGACCAATTACTATCAGCCCCAAGGAAGGGACAAACTGACCTAGGGGGCAATGATTAAACGATAGCTAAGTTGTTATAACAAGGTAGTTATAACAAGTTAGTTAAGTTGTTATAACAAGTTACTAAGATGTTATAACAAGATAGCTAAGTTGTTATAACAATTTAGCTAAGTTGTTATAAAAAGTCAAGCTAAATTGTTATAACAACTTAAGCTATGCTGTTATAACAAGTTAGCTAAGTTGTTATAACAAGTTACTAAGTTGTTATAACAAGTTAGTTAACTTGTTATAACAATTTAGAACAGGTAAAAAATACATCTACTGGCGTCAGCACGCTGCCGTAGTTTGGTCATGGCAAAAGAAACACTTCAGATGCAAGAGAGATCTCGTGACATTGAAATCGATTTATTAATTTGGTTCTCAATCCCGTTTATGACGTGTAAATTTAAAACAGAGATGTGACGCGGTTGCGAGTGTGTCTCCATCCTTACCGTTACAAGCGTCATTTACTCTGCTTATGTCACACTGCACTGTATGCCCCTGTCCACTCTGTGGTTTCATTATATTATCAAAGTCATAAAATTAGATAACTGGAGTCATACTGTTACTGCATATGATTTTGCTAAATACCGACCTTTACAAAGTTATTTGTGTCCCAGTTGTTCGTGATTCCATTTTTATACAGGCTCATGCACTGAGAAGTTGAACATGTATATGTGTCATCACTCCAAGCTTCATACATGCGAACCCCTGTGCCGCTCTTTGCTCCGAAAACATACTGCCATCCCCCTGAAAGATATAAAAACAAAATGACGCGAGATAAGTATCAGAATCAGAAATGCTGCTTCTAATTCTTGAATAACGTAACACATTTTATTATTCGCCAAACGATAGATTATCGAAGACATTGCGGAAAGATAGAAATCGTATTCCCCATGCACTGTGAAGATATAGAAATCTTCACTTTCACGATATTAATCAAAATGGCGGCTTTCAAAGCATCACCTCAAGGTAAATACGAGTCAAATTATCACTGGAAATGATCAATTTGTTTTAAAAACGTATAATGAAAAGTAAATCTAGTGTTTTTGAGTGGATACCGATCATTTCCAGCAATAATTCAACACGTATTCACCTTGAATTGATGCATGAAACCCGCTAGTCCAAACATGGCCTGAAAGTCCGCAATATAAGTTTTTGGTTTAGTACGTCCTTTTAACGGACGAACCAAACCAAAAACTTATATTACGGACTTTCAGGCCATGTTTGGACTAGAAACCCGCCATCTGAATCAGATTGCAAGACACTATCTGTTCCGAGTATCAATCAAATCACTTCCGCGTTTAAATGATTCAATGCGCTGTTTACTTTCGTGATTCACTTCAAGGTTGAAACGATGGGAATTATCAGATTCTTACAAAAAGCGTATAATAAAAAGAAAATCTAGTGTTTTGGGGCAAGCGCTCGCGAAAAATAACCATTTGACTCGGTCACTCATGAGATAATTTTCGGTATCTACTCAAAAACACTAAATATCCCCTACTTATTTAGTCCCAAAGACGCACGTAAAAGAATAGTCGACTTGCTTTGAACTCTAGTACAATGCATTGACCCGTGAGTGGAACAAGGCGCCATCTGCAGCCAGCCTTATTCAACTCAAGGGATGACATGATTATCAAACATATTCACACATGTTCTAAGAACTGGAATAGGTGTGAACACGTTGCGTGTGATCATACCATAGTACTTTAAAATCCAACTCACGGTATTAACTTGTAGGGTGGTGTGACAGGAATGGAAGTCCGTAGGAACGTTAGTCCCTCTGGACTATTATTCCACGGAATTATAGTCCTAGGTCTAACATTTCTAGGAATAGTAGTCCGGCGGACTACTATTCCCAGAAATGTTAGACCTAGGACTATAATTCCGCGGAATAATAGTCCAGAGGGACTAATTTTCCTACGGACTTCCATTCCTGTCACAGTGGCAGTTGTACGGCTTTCATAAGGATGTGCACGTAGCGAACGGTTATAGTTCAGAAAAAAACTGTTATGTTCAAATGGGGCGGAGGGTGTGCAAGAACAGTGCTTTGGAAAACACACTGATTTGAAAAAAAATGGATTCAGTGCGTGAAGAAAATATGGCTGTTGTGCTTCCTCAGAACGCACATAGCATTTTTGATTGTTTCTTTCATTGCGAGTAACGTTCGGAATAACTGCTATCGGCCTGCCTCCGGACTGGCCATGCTTGGTCTTTCGAAAGCATTTATTTTTGGCTCTCTATTAAATTATTATTACATTTATATTTCAGAGTGATTAACCGCATACTAATTCCTACCAGATTTGCTACCATGCTGTACACAAAAATCAATAAACACAGAAAAAGAAACATCCGACTCAAGTTATCTGTCAAATTAATAATAATGCTCCTGTGGTATCAGTCTTTTTCAACGAGCGTTTGTCCTTAACATCAGCTCTCCAGTTAGCTCACCTGACTGAAAGTTACAGTGAGCTTTTCTTATCACTCTTCGTCCGTCCGTCCGTCCGTCCGACCGTCCGTCGTCCGTCGTCCTGCGTGAAGGTGGTGTTTGAGCCTCTTTCTCCTAAACCACTGGCCACATTTTAATTAAATTTCATGTAAGTAGTAGTTATATAGGGGCATTTTGATTTTTATCCAAAATAGGTTTCGGCTCATATTGAGCAGAGGTGTGGGGAAAAATGGCCAAATTTTTTGAAAATCTTCTTCTCATGAACCACCAGTAGCAGAGACTTGATATGTGGTATACAGAGTTCGTTTGAGGTTTAGAATCAAGTTTGTTCAAGAGAAGTTTGTCGGGCATTATTTGCCTTCGTTATGGGAGGGGCAAAAATTTTGGCCACGCCTAAAATTTCTATTTTCAGAACCGTCAGATCGATTTGAACCAAATTTGATATGAGATCATAATGGGTCATCTTCTTCTCCAGATCCAGCAGGCAGAATCTTTTGATATTTGGTATGCAACATTGTAGGGTGGATCTGATTCAAGTTTGTTCAAATCGGTCCCCTGGATTCATATTTGGGCACACTATAGAAGCCCGAATTCGAACTTAATGCATTTCAGGCAAATTTCTTAAAAAATCTTCTTCTCCAGATCCAGCAGGCAGAATCTTTTGATATTTGGTATGCAATATTGTGGGGTGGATCTGATTCAAGTTTGTTCAAATCGGCCCCTGGGTTTATATTTGGGCTCAGTATAGAAGCTCGAATTCGAACTTAGTGCATTTCAGGCAAATTTCTTCAAAAATCTTCTTCTCCAGATCCAGCAAGCAGAATCTTTTGATATTTGGGATGCAACATTCTGGGGTGGATCTGATTCAAGTTTGTTCAAATCGGCCCCCTGGATTCACATTTGGGCTCACTATAGAAGCCCGAATTCGAATTTAGTGCATTTCAGGCAAATTTCTTCAAAAATCTTCTTCTCCAGATCCAGCAGGCAGAATCTTTTGATATTTGGTATGCAACATTGTGGGGTGGATCTGATTCAAGTTTGTTCAAATCGGCCCCCTAGGTTTATATTTGGGCTCAGTATAGAAGCTCGAATTCGAACTTAGTGCATTTCAGGCAAATTTCTTCAAAAATCTTCTTCTCCAGTTCCAGCTGACAAAATCTTTTGATATTTGGTATGCAACATTGTGGGGTAGATCTGATTCAAGTTTGTTCAAATCGGCCCCCTAGGTTTATATTTGGGCTCAGTATAGAAGCTTGAATTCGAACTTAGTGCATTTCAGGCAAATTTCTTCAAAAATCTTCTTCTCCAGATCCAGCAGGCAGAATCTTTTGATATTTGTCATGCAACATTGTGGGGTGGATCTGATTCAAGTTTGTTCAAATCGGCCCCCTGGGTTTATATTTGGGCTCAGTATAGAAGCTCGAATTCGAACTTAGTGCATTTCAGGCAAATTTCTTCAAAACTCTTCTTCTCCAGATCCAGCAGGCAGAATCTTTTGATATTTGGTATGCAACATTGTGGGGTGGACCTGATTCAAGTTTGTTCAAATCGGCCCCCTGGGTTTATATTTGGGCTCAGTATAGAAGCTCGAATTCGAACTTAGTGCATTTCAGGCAAGTTTCTTCAAAAATCTTCTTCTCCAGATCCAGCAGGCAGAATCTTTTGATATTTGGTATGCAACATTGTGGGGTGGATCTGATTCAAGTTTGTTCAAATCGGCCCCCCTGGATTCACATTTGGGCTCACTAGAGAAGCCCGAATTCGAACTTAGTGCATTTCAGGCAAATTTCTTCAAAAATCTTCTTCTCCAGATCCAGCAGGCAGAATCTTTTGATATTTGGTATGCAACATTGTGGGGTAGATCTGATTCAAGTTTGTTCAAATCGGCCCCCTAGGTTTATATTTGGGCTCAGTATAGAAGCTCGAATTCGAACTTAGTGCATTTCAGGCAATTTTTTTCAAAAATCTTCTTCTCCAGATCCACCAGGCAGAATCTTTTGATATTTGGTATGCAACGTTGAGGGGTGGATCTGATTCAAGTTTGTTCACATCGGCCCCCTGGATTCATATTTGGGCTCACTATAGAAGCTCGAATTCGAACTTAGTGCATTTCAGGCAAATTTCTTAAAAATCTTCTTCCCCAGATCCAGCAGGCAGAATCTTTTGATATTTGGTATACAACATTGTGGGGTGGATCTGATTCAAGTTTGTTCAAATCGGCCCCCTGGATTCATATTTGGGCTCACTTTAGAAGCCCGAATTCGAACTTAGTGCATTTCAGGAAAATTTCTTAAAAATCTTCTTCTCCAGATTCAGCAGGCAGAATCTTTTGATATTTGGTATCCAACATTGTGGGGTGGATCTGATTCAAGTTTGTTCAAATCGGCCCCCTAGGTTTATATTTGGGCTCAGTATAGAAGCTCGAATTCGAACTTAGTGCATTTCAGGCAAATTTCTTCAAAAATCTTCTTCTCCAGTTCCAGCTGACAAAATCTTTTGATATTTGGTATGCAACATTGTGGGGTAGATCTGATTCAAGTTTGTTCAAATCGGCCCCCTAGGTTTATATTTGGGCTCAGTATAGAAGCTTGAATTCGAACTTAGTGCATTTCAGGCAAATTTCTTCAAAAATCTTCTTCTCCAGATCCAGCAGGCAGAATCTTTTGATATTTGTCATGCAACATTGTGGGGTGGATCTGATTCAAGTTTGTTCAAATCGGCCCCCTGGGTTTATATTTGGGCTCAGTATAGAAGCTCGAATTCGAACTTAGTGCATTTCAGGCAAATTTCTTCAAAAATCTTCTTCTCCAGATCCAGCAGGCAGAATCTTTTCATATTTGGTATGCAACATTGTGGGGTGGACCTGATTCAAGTTTGTTCAAATCGGCCCCCTGGGTTTATATTTGGGCTCAGTATAGTAGCTCGAATTCGAACTTAGTGCATTTCAGGCAAGTTTCTTCAAAAATCTTCTTCTCCAGATCCAGCAGGCAGAATCTTTTGATATTTGGTATGCAACATTGTGGGGTGGATCTGATTCAAGTTTGTTCAAATCGGCCCCCCTGGATTCACATTTGAGCTCACTAGAGAAGCCCGAATTCGAACTTAGTGCATTTCAGGCAAATTTCTTCAAAAATCTTCTTCTCCAGATCCAGCAGGCAGAATCTTTTGATATTTGGTATGCAACATTGTGGGGTAGATCTGATTCAAGTTTGTTCAAATCGGCCCCCTAGGTTTATATTTGGGCTCAGTATAGAAGCTCGAATTCGAACTTAGTGCATTTCAGGCAATTTTTTTCAAAAATCTTCTTCTCCAGATCCACCAGGCAGAATCTTTTGATATTTGGTATGCAACGTTGAGGGGTGGATCTGATTCAAGTTTGTTCACATCGGCCCCCTGGATTCATATTTGGGCTCACTATAGAAGCTCGAATTCGAACTTAGTGCATTTCAGGCAAATGTCTTAAAAATCTTCTTCCCCAGATCCAGCAGGCAGAATCTTTTGATATTTGGTATACAACATTGTGGGGTGGATCTGATTCAAGTTTGTTCAAATCGGCCCCCTGGATTCATATTTGGGCTCACTTTAGAAGCCCGAATTCGAACTTAGTGCATTTCAGGAAAATTTCTTAAAAATCTTCTTCTCCAGATTCAGCAGGCAGAATCTTTTGATATTTGGTATCCAACATTGTGGGGTGGATCTGATTCAAGTTTGTTCAAATCGGCTCCCTAGATTCATACTTGGGCTCACTATAGAAGCCCGAATTCGAACTTAGTGCATTTCAGGCAAATTTCTTTGAAAATCTTCTTCTCAAGATCCAGCAGGCAGAATCTTTTGATATTGGGTATGCACCATGCTTACGGGGTGAGATACGAGTTTGTTCAAGCCAAGTCCCTGGGTTCATATTTGGGCTCACTGTGGTAGCCCGAATTATAACTTAGTTCAAAATGAGGAATTTTCTTTAAAAATCTTCTTCAGATCCAGCAGTTGGAATGTTTTGATATTTGGTGTGCAGCATCCTGAGGGGGGTGAAATTCATGTTTGTCCAAGCCATGTCCCTAGGTCCATATTTGGACTCACTGTGGGAGCTTGAATTATAACTTATTTCAAAATGAGGAATTTTCTTTAAAAATCTGCTTCTTCAGATCCAGCAGTCGGAATGTTTTGATATTTGGTGTGCAGCATCCTGAGGGGGGTGAGATTCAAGTTTGTTAAAGCCAAGTCCCTGGGTTCATATATGGGCTCACTGTGGTAGCCCGAATTATAACCTAGTTCAATATGAGGAATATTCTTTAAAAATCTTCTTTTTGTTTAGATCCACTGGTCAGAATCTTTGGATATTTGGTATAAGCTTTTCTTAGGAGGAGCAGATGCAACTTGTTGAAATCAATTCTCTGGGTTGATATTTAGGCTAGCATGTCAGGTGAGCGCCCTCAGGCCCCTTGTGGGCCTCTTGTTTCTATTACAATACACAATCACACTCACTCTGATAAATCTGCTTCCCTGCTTCAGTTCCTCTTCTAGATCACCAGACTCAACAGAGTTGATCTCCGTTAGATCCTTCACCAGTATTATTTTCATCCTAGCTTAATGTTGGATTCGCAAACATCATTTTACACCATCTAGTGTTTGGAAGGTTTACTGGGCAATTTAGTATAATTTACCCACATCTAGTCCATTTTTTATCGCAACCAACCCAAGATTCCCCCCTGAACACACCCAGTACGGCAAGGTTACTTTGCTCGGTGACCAACCGACCCGCAGAATCTCGAAGTTCTTCACTGCGGTTTGATTTAAAGGGGTCACATCCGTTCCATATGTTATACTTGGTAATCCCACTCTCGCCATGATAGTTTCTCCAACGAACTCCTCCTGTCAATGCTATTCCCGTCTCAGAGGTTTCAACAAATTTAGTATTCCTATTCCCTTAGTACAACGATTATTTGAATGGGTTCTGTATATCCCTCTACATGTAACACATTAATTCACTCCCCTGGGTATTCAAATTCTATCATTTCAACCATTGTTGGGATATTGTTCTTCTCTCACTCTCTTACCAACCCCACCCTCGAAACTCATCTCCCCTTCAGCCCGTTTGTATTACCGTACTCTTATTGTTATTCGATTCTTGTCGCCATTTATCTCCGTACTTTCCTACAATGGCTAATAGTTTAAACAGTCCTTCTTTACGTTCTGATTAATAACAAGTCATAATCGCTTGTCGTCAACTATTTTTCTAAAAAATATTTTATGTACAGTGCAATGTATCCCTGCTTAAAACCTACCTTCTCGGGGGATCCTTTTGAGTACTGTTCACTCTGCACATCACGGCATAGCGCTGTCGTTGAGGGGTACAGGCAAACCCGCTACACCGTGAATTTAATACCGGTGGCATTGGGTATATTAATAGATGTCACTAGGAACAGGATTGCTTTCACCACAACCGCGATAATCCTTTCAACACTGGTTCCCTATAACATTCAGGTGCTGAAGTATCATATTCAAGGACGTGTCTCCTGCGTGTTGTCTTCAATTATAATATTTAATACGGCCCTGACGGATCACTAAAGGTCTCCCACACCGCCATCTCCCTATCTTATTGTTGACATTATACGATTTTTAGTTAACTTTTACCCGGTGTAAAGGAACATCGATCTCATTGGCTGCTAAAGAAGTGTAAATTCTATTTGTTCTGGGTGAGACATTGTTTTTAACTTTCTATGTGGCAAATCTCAATCCAGTGATAGTTATTTATCCGCCAAGCTTCTAAAACTGAAAGTGAAAGTTTGTAACTTCGTGCGCTAACAATACATCGAGATTGCAGGATTCTCTTACGCGCGGGCCATTCACTGCACGTCAAACTTTGACGTGCAGTAAAGGACCCGCACGTAACAGAATCCTGCTCTTAGACAATTAGGGAAAATCGGCCGGACCCAATAACGACGGGCCATTGTGTCACTACACCGGTCCTCCCCCTCCCGACGGCCCTGGACTGGTTCAGAAGTAATGGTAAGAGTGGTGGATGTATTAGTACTAGTAGTACCAGTAGTGGTAGTTGTACTAGTACTATTATTGACAGTGATACTGGTACTAGTACTAGCACTGGTAGTCGTAGTTATACTAGTACTAGTAATGATAGCTGTACTAGTACTAACAGTGGTAGTTAAACCAGTAATAGTACTAGTAGTAGCACTTGTACTAGTAGTAGTAGTTGTTGTACTAGTGCAAGTATTGTTAGTGATCCTAGTAATAGTAATGGCACTAGTACTGGTACTAGTTATAGTACTGGTAGTGGTACCAGCACTACTATTGGTAGTAGTAGTTGAACTAGTACTAGTAGTGGTGGGTGTACTAAGACTAGTAGTAATAGTGTCAGTTGTAGCAGTAGTAGTGCTACGACTCACTGGTAGTAGTTGTACTAGTACTGTTAATGATACTTGTATGAGTAGTGCAAGACTACCAGTACTGGTAGTTGTACTAGTACTAGTATCGAGAGTGGTGCTAGTGCTAGCACTGGTAGTCGTAGTGGTACTAGTAGTGATAGGTGTACTAGTACTGATACTACTGTTAGTTGTACTAGTACGTTTAGGGGTACTAGTACTAGTAGAGATAGGTGTACTAACTCTACTGTTAGTGGTACTAGTACTGGTAGTAATACTACTACTAGCACCGGTAGTGTAACTAGTACTACTGTTATTGGTAGTACTTGTAATAGAACTACTACTGGTAGTGGTAGTTGTACTAGTACTAGTTCCAGCAGTAGTAGTAGTTACACATAGTAGTAATACTAGAAGTAGTAGTTGTACATAGTACTAGTAGATAGTACTAGAGTGTAGTACTAGGGGATAGTACTGGGTGGATAGGACTCGTGAATAGTACTAATGTATAATACCAGTGAATAGTACTTGGAGATAGTATTAGAGGATAGTACTAGTGATAGTGCTGGTGGGTAGTGGATATTACTGGTGGATAGTAGTAGATTGTAGTGGCTGTAGTAGATTATGGTAGTAATATATTTTAATAGATAGTAGTAGATAGTAGATACTGAATAATAAACAGCAGGTAGTGAGTAGTAATAGTAGGAGTAGTAGTAGTAGTAGTAGGAGCAAGAGATGTTGTAGTAGTAGATAGTAGTAGCAAGAGATGTAGTAGTAGTAGTAGATAGTAGTAGCAAAAGATGTAGAAGTAGTAGTCGTAGTAGTTGTTAGTAGTAGTAGTAGTGATAGTAGTAGTAGCAAGAGATGTAGTAGAAGTAGTAGCAAGAGATGTAGTAGTAGTAGTAGTAGCAAGAGATGTAGAAGTAGTGGTTAGTAGTAGTAGTAATAGTAGTGTAGTAGTAGTAGTAGTAGTAGTAGTAGTAGTAGTAGTAGTAGTAGTAGTAGTAGGTAGTAGTAGTAGTAGTAGTAGTAGTAGTAGTAGTAGTAGTAGTAGTAGTGGTAGTAGTAGGTAGTAGTAGTAGTAGGTAGTAGTAGTAGTGGTAATAGTTAGGGGTAGATATTACTACTAGGTAGTAAACCCTGAAGACTGGTCTCCACTAGTTCCCAAAGACTTGTCTCCAGTGGTCCTTACCAGTCCCCATAGACTGGCTCTGGCGATCCTCAAATACCTAGATGAGGATATGATGAATGGCAGATTGTGCCTTAATAAGGAATTTCCTCGTGGTCCTCATAGCCTCGTGCGATAAAAAGGGTGCCAAATGTCAGTCGGGAGAGTGTCATACCTGGCTAGGACTAGAGCTAATGATAAGGACATAGCTAGGTACCTAAATAGATTAATAATGGACAGTAGATGGTCTAAGCAGTCAAAAAGGAGGTTTCTATACAGAATTCAACCACATAAAGACGAGGATTCTGGAGGAATCCGTATCTAATAACATCCTGTAACAGAGTGGAAACGAGGATTTGCCTGCACTTTTTGTAAAAATACTCTAACACAATCGAACACCACATTTTTAAGGTCACGTAGCACTACGTGGTACGCTGGGCAGGTCGTGTCCGATAGTAACGAGGATTCTGGGAGAACCCGGGCCAGTGAAAGGCCAAGAACATAGAAAATGAGCTTTCTTCGCGAATCCGAGCCAGATAAATAGTTGTCGTTCTCATTTGGGTATTCATTATACTCCCGTCCAATCGAACTTGCCCTCAAAACATATCCTCGTTCTATTAGAGGCCATTGGGTCCATATAGCAACCACGTGCTACCATAAAAACCATGATGGCGGCCTCCAGTATACAGAATAGACGGCGGAAACACGTGTCACCTAATTACAAACGCTGCGCACGCGCTGCGCACGCGCATTTACATCACATATCTCTATGGGAATGACGTCACAGCATGGCCGCTCACGCGGGCTACCATAACAACACAACTTGGTGTCCCTGGGTCCCGTGACTAGGACGCCCCTTGCGCCTCCCCCATTCTCTCCCCAATTTAGGGTCATTTATCCACGTGGCACACTTCTAATGTAGTATAAGAGTAGTGTTAACCCATCAAGGAATTCTGCTGAAACAATATTTTCTACATGTTGAGTGAGTTCAAGCTTTTTACATTAAATTTAAGTCATCACAGGATCTAAATAGCTGTCGACCATTGGTAATCGAGAACAATGCCAGACGGAAATGGCAGTGGACCTCCAAAGCACCCACCCTATTCACCTCGCCTAAGATACCCTCTACTCTCTTATCGACCTCCTCCTTGAAGATGGAAAAAATAACTGACCGCAGATTTTAGGTAAACCAACCCCCACGACTCCCCCCCCCCCCCCACCCTGCACCGTACCTTCGTAAACAATGGTAGAGTGTCTATGCTCGAGGGATATGATGAGCACCACTTCCAGAAGAAAAACGATTTTTAGAATTCAAAACGGTCAACTAGACTGAAAAAGCCACGCATAATGATACAGCGACTGAGATGGGTGGATGTGAGAGAGACCTTCAGAGATTCGCCAGGGCCGTATTAAATATTATAATTGTAGACAACGCAGGGGACCACATAATTCTAGTCTTTGCATACCACACTTTATCACCCATAGGTTTTCTGGTATGATAGAACCTGACAACTTATGCCCGGGGTAAGCAGTATCTCAAAAGCACAGCAATACTATAAATAATTGGCCAACTTTGAATTTATTTATTTATTTATTGCTGTTTAATGTCACAAACTTATGCACAATGGCTAATCATGACCGTGACAGTTTTGCAGGTGGAGGAAGCCGGAGTACCCGAAGAGAACCACCGAGCATCGACGAGCAACTCTAAGCTTCTCAACATTCTAACTCTGTTCAAGCTCCGCTCAAGCTGGGTTACAGTGGTTGAAGACATGTGCACCGTCGACGTGAGTAGTAGTGCTCACAGGTTTCAGGGGTTATTGGCCGGATCGCATTGCCGGATCTCATGTGACGTCATAGTCACGTGACGTAGTGGCGCCATGTTGTGTTGTCATGGTAACCCGCGTGAGCGGCCATCTTGTGACGCCAACTCCATAGTGATACGTGGTGTTAGTGCGCATGCGCAGCGCGTGTTGTTAGGGTGATACGTGTTTCCGTTGTCCATTTTGTATACTAGAGGCCGCCATCTTGGTTTCTATGGTAGCACGTGATTGCTATGTTACAATAGGACAGGGGTATGTTCGGAGGGTATTTTCGATTGAATCGGAGTATTTTCTGGAACGACTTCCCTGGATAATTACCACAAACAACCCGACAACTTGTATTATTTCGAATTCTTCCAGAATTCTCTGCTTCTATCTATATATGCAATAGTTATCGTTTATCTGGCCATGTTCCTTTATTCTAGAGTATACTCCAGAAGCGTAGAAGAGCTTATCAACTGGAACAGTTTACCTTATTATTGTTATATTTAGCAATTTCTGGTCAATTCTTGTTAGTTCTGACCCTATTCTAAGTACTCTTGTTGTTTCATTTATCTAGATTATAACTAACCAATCAGATTGCTTGATTTCCCATAATCCGTATGCAGGGTTATCTCCCTTGGCCTTGTGTATAACAAAAGACTATATCCAATGGCCATATCCCATGGAATCCCATTTTTTGCAAAACACCTGTGGCTATGGAATCCCTTTTTTGTCGTATGAGGCCATGAGGGCTATGTAAAAGCCCTCAATGAGTCCTCATTTATTATCCCTCATACCCTCATTGAATTTTGAGGTTATGAGGACCTTGAAAAATCCCTCAATGAGGTATAATTTACTACGACTCTTAGTCTCATTTCAGTATTTAACAGGTATATCCTATGGAATCCCATTTTGGAAAACGCCTGTGGAATCCCTTTTTGTCGTATGAGGCCATGAGGGCTATGTAAAAGCCCTCAATGAGTCCTCATTTGTTATCCCTCATAGCCTCATTGAATTTTGAGGTTATGAGGACCATTAAAAATCCCTCAATGGGGCATAATTTACTACGACTCTTAGCCTCATCTCGGTATTTGAGGATACCCATGGCCTGGTATTGTATTATTCGAGGATACCTATCGAGGATACCTTTTATAGGATACTTATCTGAGGATACTATATAGGCTGTACATATCCCTATAGGTCTCTTGCTGGCCTTTAGTACTATTAATCCACCTGATGCTTTATGTTATCCTATGACTGGTATAGGTAGTATGCAATGCTAGGCATAGGGGTATTGTGGGTAGGGGTACTGCCTTGTAGGTTAGAACGGTACTATAGTATGGCGGTATATACACCTATAGGCCCCTGTTAGTGCTTGGTACTATTAACTCTTATCCTCATTTTAGAAAAAGGGGTGCCGAAGGCCATATGCTTTTCAAAAAAGGGGTGCCCAAATTGGGGTGCCGGGGATATTGCCATTGATATAGGTTTTTATTATACAGAAAGGAAATAACTCGATTAAGTACAGGTTATGGGAAATCAAGCAATCTAATTGGTTAATTATAATTTATATAAATGATCTAGATAAATGAAACAACAAGAGTACTCGGAATAAGGTAGGAACTACTGGTATTACGTACCACCTTACCAGTAACAGGATGATACAAAGTATTTGGTAGGTTAATACTATGAACGGTTAGGATGAGACCTATAGGGGAATATACCAACCATACTCTGCTGCCGTTTTGTATTACCAGGCATTGACCCCACCCCAGAATACCGCTCAATAATATGAAGCATCTGGTGGATCAGTAGTACCAAGGGCCAGCAAGAGACCTACAGGGATATGTACAGTCTATGCTATACTACCGTTCTAAACTACCAAGCATTACCCCCACCCCACAAAATCACTAGGTCTACCATAACTTACTACATATACCAGCCATATAATAATCCAAAGCAATCGGTTGGTTAATAGTACCAAGCACTAACAGGGGCCTATAGGTGTTTATACCGCCATACTATAGTACCGTTCTAACCTACAAGGCAGTACCCCTACCCATAATACCCCTATGCCTAGCATTGCATACTACCTATACCAGTCATAGGATAACATAAAGCATCAGGTGGATTAATAGTACTAAGGGCCAGCAAGAGACCTATAGGGATATGTACAGCCTATATAGTATCCTCAGATAAGTATCCTATAAAAGGTATCCTCGATAGGTATCCTCGAAAAATACAATACCAGGCCATGGGTATCCTCAAATACCGAGATGAGGCTAAGAGTCGTAGTAAATTATGCCTCACTGAGGGATTTTTAATGGTCCTCATAACCTCAAAATTCAATGAGGCTATGAGGGATAATAAATGAGGACTCATTGAGGGCTTTTACATAGCCCTCATGGCCTCATACGACAAAAAGGGATTCCACAGGCGTTTTCCAAAATGGGATTCCATAGGATATACCTGTTAAATACTGAAATGGGGCTAATAGTCGTAGTAAATTATACCTCATTGAGGGATTTTTCAAGGTCCTCATAACCTCAAAATTCAATGAGGGTATGAGGGATAATAAATGAGGACTCATTGAGAGATTTTACATAGCCCTCATGGCCTCACACGACAAAAAAGGGATTCCATAGCCACAGGTGTTTTGCAAAAAGTGGGATTCCATGGGATATGGCCATTGGATATAGTCTTTTGTTATACACAAGGGAGATAACCCTACATACAGATTATGGGAAATCAAGCAATCTGATTGGTTAGTTATAATCTAGATAAATGAAACAACAAGAGTACTTAGAATAGGGTCAGAACTAACAAGAATAGAACAGAAATTGCTGAATATAACAATAATAAGGTAAACTGTTCCAGTTGATAGGCTCTTCTACGCTACTGGAGTATACTCTAGAATAAAGGAACATGGCCAGATAAACGATAACTATTGCATATATAGATAGAAGCAGAGAATTCTGGAAGAATTCGAAATAATACAAGTTGTCGGGTTGTTTGTGGTAATTATCCAGGGAAGTCGTTCCAGAAAATACTCCGTTTCAATCGAACATACCCTCCGAACATATCCCTGTCCTATTGTAAGCCTTAGGTAACATAGCAATCACGTGCTACCATAGAAACCAAGATGGCGACCTCTAGTATACAAAATGGACGACGGAAACACGTATCACCCTAACAACACGCGCTGCGCATGCGCACTAACACCACGTATCACTATGGAGTTGACGTCACAAGATGGCCGCTCACGCGGGTTACCATGACAACACAACATGGCGCCACTACGTCACGTGACTATTACGTCACATGAGATCCGGCAATGAGATCCGGCCAATAACCCCTGAAACGTGCGAGCACTACTACTGACGTGCAGTACGCCTTAGTACACGGCGTCATCGTGCCCCCATGTAGGCAACCGGGATAAAGTGCCTTGCCCAAGGACACAACGCGGGTCGTCCCGGACGGGGATTGAACTCGGGACCGCTGGCATATACGTCCAATAGTCTACCACTGAGCCACTGAGCCACCGCGCTCCGCCACTTTGAAATTACATGAAGCCACAAACGCAGAAAGTGACATTAAATACCGGAAAATACGTAAATCACATAAAAATAATAAAAATACCCTTCCTCGCCGTATTGAACCCACGAAATGATGTTTGACCTGCAAAACGCCTTTAAATGTACGATAAAATGATTAAAAATCGAATAGTTGTACCTAAACTATGATTTGAGCCACCCCAAACATTTTTCAAATTTGGTCGAAAAATTGTTGGTTTTCATGGATGTTTATTACACTACTGGTTAAATTTATTACACTACTGGTTATTACACTACTGGTTGATTTATATTACACTACTGGTTGATTATTACACTACTGGTTAATTTTTATTACACTACTGGTCAATATTACACTACTGGTTGATTATTACACTACTGGTTGTTACATACCCAACTACCGATTCATTGCTCCCTGTGCCATCTGTTCGTCCACGACCATTTTCTCCAACATGCAAAAATGTATGCATACTGCACTGACATGGTTATTACTGCTTCTACACCTGCTACTGAAAATGGCCAAGTCCTATAAGAATGCCTTTTCTAACTTTCTTCTCTGTCTTTGCAATTTTCATGAAGAACTAAATGGACTCTTCATTCCTGTCGCAGGATTACAGGGGTTAAATTGATGTTCGAAGTGATGGAGGAAAATTTATGTTCTTATCAATGCTCAGCCGACAGCCAGTGACTGTCGTCTGAACCCCAGTTCGAACGTAAACCTTGCCACCTTATCAATGCCCTGTCCGCTTGGGACTCTTAGGATTCCTGAAGGTACCTGTGGCTTACAACGCCAAAGGGTGATCAACGATAATTTACTGAAAAGATTATTTATTTACATGTACGAAGAAATAAAATATGAAACAAATTACTCACAAAATTATCCATAAGAATACACTAATTACGCGGATAAAAGTTTATTCTTTAGGGCCCTCGACGTCTCCCACAGCTGGCTGTGTCCGCTGGATCAACCTAATTTCATCTTCATTTTCTCACGGTTTGTGATACATACAAAATATCTATTCACTTCTCGTTGCTTCCTCCTCGCAGGGTTACTTCACAGTCATCCGGGCTTAACACATATAATGTTCTGCTTGTGTGACTCTATTAGCGTTCTCACAGTTCAATCACAATTCAATCGGCGTCGACCACAGTTCACGATCACTTTGCGCTTTCTCTCACGGGGTTAAGTTATTCTTCGCCTTCAAATATATGCTTACAAAGCTTACATAAAAATAGTCTGCAAAGTGTTCTCAACATCACCAATTCTCGCACCGCCTGCAACTATTGTAACTCGCGAGCTATTCAAGCGCTTACTCAAGCTCTTAATACGGTTTCTAGACCACAACGTTACAGCTTTTACTTCTTTGGCTGCTATGCCACTACGGTTCGCAACCCTTAACAAACTACTATCGGTTCCTTACAACCCTCACAGGGTTACGACAATACGCGGAGTTTCAATCTCGGTGCCTTTGACTCTCGACGGCCAAGGCTAACTTCGGACCTTCTCTGAGTGCCCTCGGGCCAACTGCCCTCAGAATTCTGATTCACTCTTTATACAGTCGGAACGCAAAGTTTAAACATATCAATTCTGATTTAACGAGTGCTTTGTAATTCGGTATCGATAGAGATATTAATGCGAATTTTGTTTGGGATAAACTATTTTGACATTTCGGAGACAGGATAGATGCGTAATATGGGTGTGTGTCAGGAACATGTGTGATGCACTGGTTTCCAACAGTTAGATTTTAACTGGTTTTAATTATCCAGATAACTATTACAGAAGAGAATATTGTCTCTCTGACTATTGATCTGTTATCAGAGAGCCCATGTGGCGTCCAACAAGTGCGCCATAATGGACATTAAATTTCATACTTCATTTAGAAGCTCCTAAATTAACGTTAGTTTGACAAATCTGTTTTCGGGGTCCGTCACATATCTGTCTTTACGCTTTACATTTAACCCAGGCAGAAATATTATCGAAAATATTTGCACTTATAAACAAAAAAAAAAAATTGCAATTGTTAGCTATCACCTTGACAATTCCACCATTAACATTTTACTAAACCGAGTGGAAACCTAATTTGATAATTATTCACTAAGACACGTTTTGCAAAAAACATTAGCGAATAAAACAAAATTAACTCGTAAATCGAACCGGACATTTTTTCTATCTCATTCACATTGCACAGAAGATAAATTGGTCTGTATCCAAAGTGAGTGTCTGGTTGTTGGTTTATTGAGGTTTAACGACACTTTCAACAGCCAACGTCATATCATGCTGGGCTGTGTTACGGATGGAGAAAGCCGAAGTATCTGGAGAAAACCGCAGAGAAGCGGTCAGCAACTGCCAGACATTCCAACTGATTAACGTATCCCTGAAGGGGACAGCATATCCTCGCGTGATAACTTTTATGTTCTATCTACCAGGGGAAGATAGAGCCTTATGGTTCTCACACGGCAATTTGTTTCAGAATAAATTGCAGTGCAATTTGGTTTTGAGCCGAATGACATGACTTCTCACAACAGACATCGGCCAGTTTACAACTCCAGTGTAAAGATGAGGCAAAACCACAAAGTTAGATTTATAGAGGATATGGAATGAGTGTTTTTCTCATATAACATTTATGAAACGAGTCTAAGAATTTTCCGTTTTTGCGAGCCTCAGGCGAGCCCAAACGGAAAGTTCGGACGAGTTTCATAAATATTATATGAGAAAAACACTCATTTCATATTCTATTTATCATATGACACACACAAGCACAAATTAGCCACTTAGTATGACTTTTTAATCCATCACCTAACTTGAGTTGCAGCCGGTACTTGGAAAAAACATCCTCGTATAACTAAAAAATTTCATTGTTTGCTTCCAAAACATAGGTTATGACCCCTCATTGGAACGAGCTCGTCCCAATGAGGGGTCATAACCTATGTTTTGGAAGCAAAAAGTGAAAATATAAAAAAAAATGAATGGCGTTTTTCTTGGAGGTAAAAGATTAATGCAATATAACCCACCCTAAATAGGACAGATAACGTAAATTCTCCCTACTGAAATGATGCAAATGTGACCCAGTTGTATTTTGTTTAGCCATTCAAATTGTCCAGTTTTGAAATTGATCAATGAAAGCTCCCAACTCTAATTATGCAAATTTTGAAAATGTGGCCCAGTTGTATTTTGTTCAGCCATTCAAATTGTCTAGTTTTAAAACTGACCAATGAAATTGACGGAAGACTTTATTTATCACTGATTAATATGAAAACAAAATATCAAATGTTTTAAAGTGAACAAAACGGACGAGTCATATGATAAAAATAATTATTAACCTTCCCCTTGATGTTGCATGAATTTGCTAGTTTTGTTCCACACAGTACTGTATTCCACTGACCTATCAACAACGCATGGTAAAGAGGTTTGAAAGTCGGCAAAATTACAGAGCTGAAGAAAAACGGATTTCGTCGAAACTATTCGAATGCCTTCTAACCCAAATGGAGATTGCCTTCTAGAGTAGTGAAACAGACCGATTTCAGGTTTCCATCACGGTGGTTTATTATTCGCCTATTACTTTTCTTCCATTTCCATATTTACAAATGCGTACGAAATACGTGTTCCATACGGATTTCCGTTGACGGACTATTTTTCTACCCGACATCACCAGATCAATTCGGAAGCAGCGATAACAACCGATAAATCGAATGTCAATTGGAAAATGTTTTTTCCAAAATCCACCAAAAATTAACGAAATTCAACTTATTCTCTAAATGGGGAGTGTTTTAAAAACACTCAAGTTTTCACTTTGAAGCGAATTTATCTCTCAAATAACAGCCGCTAATTTCTTAAAAATACGAACAAATAACCAATTTGAACACAATTTTCATTTATATTTTTCTGTATACATATCGATCTGTCACACGTATCACATCAGAGTTTTGTTTTTGTTTCTTAATTTTCAGACGTCAGAAAAAGGGTGAAACTTCAATTTTTAAATTAATGGATTCTATGTCACAGAGGTGTGTAATAATCAACAGCGAACAGTGATCATGCCATAGCGAAAGGGCAGAACTCGAGGCTGCGCATCTCGTTCTATCCCTTCGCGCTGGCACTCGTGCCGAATTGACGAACGTATTCACACATCGTGACGTTCTGTGATGTTTTTAGATTATTGCTTTGAAGCACAACGCAAGGCTACAATTATTTTCTCCGACGAATGAATTTTGAAAACTTGAAAGACATATGTTTTTAACTGTTAATAATGAATTACAAGGAAACAGAAGTCAATACTATAAATTTTTTTTTTTCAAATGTATTTTCCACAATTGTATTATTCACCTATGAATATGAATGAGTAAAGAAAAAACCTGACCGCTAATTGACGTCTTTTAAAATGCCTATGATGAATTTGAACCATTTATAGTCTTAACCTTTTACCTAACACGAAAAGCAGACAACACTTACAAAAACAATTCTTGAATAACTATTTTTTTCATTTTTTGTCTCACAAACGTAAGTTATGACCCCTCACTGGAACGAGCTCGACGAGCTCGTTCCAATGAGGGTCCATAACCTATGTATTTGAGACAAAAAATGAAAAAATAATAAAAATTAATTGGCGATTTTTTGAGAATAGAGCTGGCCGGTTTTGAACGTTACGTTGGGTAAAGGGTTAAAATAAAAATATAATTCTGGAAAATTCAATCTCAAACGCTTTATATTATATTGGTTTCTGGTCTCACAATTTTCGCAAAAGAATAGGTTAGGCATTCGTATTCGCTATTCTGGCCGCCATGTTTTCGTTGATGAAGATAGTGAATTAAGACCTCGGATTTTAATCTGAGGACTAATAGTAATTGATATTCTGTTTCTTCGTTTTTGTTTCTTTCTCTGATTCGCCGTTGTCGCCCATATTCCGAAGTTTTAGACTCAGCTTTTCTTTTTACAAGTTAAGACCTTTTGGCGGCCCAATGCATCGATTTTCTTACTTCCAAACTTCTTAGCCCTTCTACTCCAGCCCTGGTTTTTAAAAAAACTTCTTACTATATTTTAAAGGAACTAACTGTTGTAGGAACTTGAAATTTCGGACATCAGTACACAACGTCTCGCTCAATCCATTGTAATAAAAGCAAAGCATCTGTGCAAATATCTTCAATCCTCATAGGACATACGAATAACCGGTCTTTTTAAAACTTTTCTAAAATGATCCGGTTGATTTGAGATTTAAAATGTAGATATATCTCATGAATCGCAGAATTCGAAGTTTTTTTTATATTTTGGATATCTCTCATCGTTTTAAAGTCATAGCCTTCACAATATTTTGGTAAAATGCCATTCAAAGGGAATTTTGTCCACTCTATAACATCGAAAGTACACAACTTTAACTTTCGAAAGTTTTTGTGGTGTTAGAAACTAGATAGGGGTGCATTTGTCAAGAAACTCGATTCTCCCTTTCAACCCTCTTCCGACAAAAATCACTTTATATTTTTTTTAGTTTTTGGCTGTATTGTGGTAACACTTCAACACACGCTCAATGGAATATTTATGACGTCATCCAGGAAAAGGGAATAAATTCGAAAATTATCCGATTTTGATAAAATTTGGAATGTGGATAGAACTCAACGTCCTCCCTCAGTTCAAGCTAGAATTTTTAAATATATCTCACCGTTTCCGAGTTATGGGGACTTGAAATTTTAGGGGTGATGGTTTTTCACAAACATGTTCAACCCCCCCCCCCCCCCCCCCCCCCCCCCACCCTCCCCCGAAAAAGGTTCTCCGCAATGTCGGATTGCTAAGAAGTTTTGCACATGAAAAGATTTTCAAATTCCTTGGGAACAAGTTGTGAATCAGCGCCGTATCTTCAAACTTTTCAGAGTCATGGTAAAACAAAATTTCGAAGATTACCTCCCTTTATGCTTTATAAATCTCTCAAAACGAGTCAAAAGTACATTTTCTCTTCTCTGATTCACTCGAAATTTTACGCATTGATAGATCATCCAATTTTTGTAGGTTCGTGCGACGTAATATCTCTTACCGTTCCCGAATTGCGGGCCTTCAAAATTTTGTTGTAATCTGTCTTCTGAAAATTTCGGAAAAATAACAAATATTTTACTGTCTCCAAAATGGCATTACGGCGAAATTTTGCACAGGGAAGGATGTTGACATGCTAGTGTCACACAACTTTGAAGTTTAGTATTATCTATCATCATCTGGGAGTTACGGGATCTTGAAGTTTTGCAGTAACCTCCCTTTGGGAAACTCCCACATACTGCCCCCAACTAACAAAAAGATAATTCCCATTAGCTGATTCTTGTGTTTTTGTTTTCAGAAACAGTGTGTGATGTGTTGTGTGCAAAAGGTTCGTCTGTGTATCCTGGGTCAAATAACAATCTGGGAACTTTCTTTGTTCGCTCGATAGTAGGCAAACATATTCAGCCCTAGAAACATTCTTGAACAATTAATTTTTTTCATTTTTTGTCTCAAAAACATAGCTTATGACCCCTCATTGGAACGAGCTCGACGAGCTCGTTCCAATGAGAGGTCATAACCTATGTTTTTGAGACATAAATGAAAAAAAATAATGAAAATTAACTGGCGATTTTTGAGAATAGCGCCGCCTGGTTTTGGCCGTAAGTTACGTTGGGTAAAGGGTTAAAAACATCATCTAACGTAAGAACAGCCAGGGTTACCTACATCCTTACAAAAACATTACCGTTCAAATATTAATATTTTTCAACGTGTGCCTCCTAAATATAGCTTTTAACTCTCTGCCACCGAGGGACAGATTGTTCCAATGAAGGGTCATGCTGCACTACTGTGATCACAAAATAAGCATCTTCCTCGATCCTATCGCGATTTAGTCCAGACACAGTTGCACCAACCAGTGAGTCAAGCTTTCATAAGAAAAGTACAGCACCATCTAGACCGAATCCAGAAAATGAAACGACAATATTTCCCGAAATTCAATGTTTTCGCATTTGTTTTTCAATAGGTGAGATTCCACAGTATCGAATGTTGTTGGGAGAAAAGCGCATAAATAATTTCAACCGGATCGGGACTCACTCGCGATCCGATCATTCTCTGTCGGCTTATAAGATCACAGTGCTGTAACTTATGTTTCTTAAGCAAACATTTTTCAGTTATTCGAAAGACAAAAGCAAACAAACAAATAAAAAAAATGTAAGTGTTGACTTCTAGTCGAGTTAAATAAAGGGTTAATCCTATGTTCCGAATCGTGTAGTCCTATACGAAATTATTAGCACATGATACAGATTCTTCAAAATACTGCAACAGAAGTATCTCAAAATCAAACTTAGAAGCATCTGTTATCACTATAAAATATGAGAGACATTATTCTTGGGTCTTCCCCAGTTCATGTTATTCCAACTGGTATCGAACATTGAATGTGTTTTAGGGTGGAAGTCTCAGGTCAAAAAAATGTTTTGATTCTCCGGCATCCCCCAATGAAATTGAATGCCCTCGTCGAACGCTTTTATTGCCTTGTAGCCCATACAGTGTATACCAACATTGTTATGAAATCGGGAGATTCAAGAAACCTTTTACTTAACGTTTTTATTGATGTGTGTAAATGAAATTAGAAGAGAAAAACTAAAGATGCAAAGCAGTTTTATTGTCAAAGGTAACAAAGTTTGTTTGTTTTAATGTGCACTTTCCATATTCACTGTGTGTGAAAGACAGCGGACAGCTTCCCAGTCCATGATTATTATGTACAAGAAAAAGTAAAAAATAAAATACAAAACCTTCCACCCCTCACGATTTGAAAAACAAATTGCCTGAGAATCGATAAATTAATTTTGTGTGGCCTCATTGTTGTCTTTGACAACTTCTGAATATATGTAGGGGTATCGATTTTGCTGGAAACAAAAGCACGCCTACGTCATACGAGAATCATTGCACACGCGCACATTGGTACCTTTATTCAGATCAAGTTATGACAACTCATTTTTTTTCGGATGGACTTTATTTCGTTTAGGAAATCGTTTGCTAGGTTATGATCTGGCCTAAGCCGGGTCCTTGCTATGAATATTGCACCAGAAGAGAATAATATTAGATCAACACACAGATTCCAAAATGCCGATATTACAATCATTATATTTTTCCTGCGATTCAACTGGGAATTTAACCAATTCTCTCTTGCTTGACAGATCTCAATAAGCCCGTTAACCCTTTACCCAACGTAACGCTCAAAACCGTCAACGCTATTGACAAAATCACAATCCAATTTTCAATATTTTTTCCCTTTTTGTCTCAAAAACATAGTTTATGACTCCTCATTGAAACGAGTTCAACGAACTCGTTCCAATGAGGGGTCATAAGCCATGTTTTTGACGCAAAAAATGAAAATAATTAGTTATTCAAGAATTTTATTTGCAAGTGTCGTCTGTCTTTCGTTTTATGTAAAGGGTTAAACAAGATTCAATCAGTTAAATTCCAAGTTGATCATGCGGAGTGCATGCAGCTTCAAATTTTAATATCTTGACATCAATGTACAGAGAGGTACACAATAATGAATAAAGCACCTGGGATTGAAAGACAAATGGTGCCACTTTGGTAACCTTCCTCTCCCTCGAACTAAATACTCCTATGACCATAAAGCAAATATGTAGCAACAAGGATTTACATACACTGAACATCAAAATAAACAATACATCATAATTTTTAGTTACATTGATGATCTAATTTGTTTTGCTCCTGATTTGGATTATGAATGTGTACCCTTTTGTTCATTAACTGGCTAAATCATAAGGATTTGTCACTATGAATGACTCAAGCATGTCTCATTGGTGAGACTATTGCGGTGACAGTGAATGGATGAAGTCGTTCGCATATTTGTTTATTTATTTATTGGCGTTTAAGGTCACATACTTAGGCACAATGGCTAATAGTGACTGTGACAGTTTTACGGGTGGAGGAAGCCGGAGAACCAGGAGAGAACCACCGGGCATCGACGAGCTACTGTCAGGTCCTCAACATTCTAACTCTGTTTCAGTTCCGCTCGAGCAGGGTTACAGCGGTTGAAGACATGTGCACCATCGATGTGCAGTACACCTTAGTACACGGCGTCATCGTGCCCCCATGTAGGCAACCGGGATAAAGTGCCTTGCCCAAGGACACAACGCGGGTCGACCCGGACGGGGATAGAACTCACGACCTCTAGAATGGAAGCCCAACAGTCTACCATTGAGCCACCGCGCTCCCAGTCATTCACATAGAAGGGTAAGACGAAAAGTGGTGTTTTCTCCATCAGGTCGTCAAATTAAGACCGTATCAAGAAAAAGAAACGAAAATAGAATCCCAGATTCAGTATTCGAGCATTTTTTGTCGACGCGAGAAATTCTACAATGCTGTGGAGAGAAAATCGGAGAGATAATGTCGACCGGATCACAACATTATCGCGATCCGGTAGAAATTTCCTTTCTTCTTATTGGATCGCTATATTGTATTTTTTTTATCAAAAGATTTTGAAGTTTCAAAAAAATGTAGAAGGATGGCGATACTAAGTTATCTTCTTTTCTACTTTCCTAGCATTTTTATAAATACTTGCTAAATCAAATTTGGAAGGAAATTCTCACCCATGGGGGAGGGTTGTTTCTTAAACAATGTGAAAAAACAAATTTTACGTAATCTATTGCATGATTTAAAAAAAAATTCAAATCGTGCTGGGTTAAGAATGGCGTATTTCACATGAGTTCAGGACCAGGATCTTCCCCGGAGCAAAAAATATGCCCAATGCTAACTGCGTAACCCTGGGTACTTTTTATCCCTTTACCTAACATGAAAAGCAGACGACACTTGCAAAAACAATTCTTAAATAACTAATTTGTTTTTCATTTTTTTTTGTCTCAAAAACATAGGTTATGACCCCTCGTTGGAACGAGCTCGTTCCAACGAGGGGTCATAACCTGTGATTTTGAGACAAAAAATGAAAAAAATAATGAAAATTAATTGGCGATTTTTGAGAATAAGGCTGGCCGGTTTTGGCCGTTAAGTTGGGTAAAGGGTTAAAGGCTTCTGTACCCAGAATATGGACGAATATCTACAGCAAAATGATCCAAGAAATATCACGACGGGAGTACATTGGCAAGTTTTAGAGATTTCAGGCACGCATGTATATTAGTTTGGCAAAAGGAAAAGTTTGGGAGGATGGCTAGTCCCCCTCCCCCATCCGCACTCATGATCACGCCGCTACTTTGGGTTGAACGGGTGAAAACTAATACTTACCCGAAAGTTTGCTTGCATATAAAATTGAACAGCTTGTATCGACTTCAGTACTATGTAAAATCACGTCTGCTGGATTGTCACTTGTGAAACATGAAGAATCATTCACACAGTGCATAGCAGCTGAAAGAGGTTCACTTTGTAAGACCTGTACAGCACACTTGGTTTTCGTCTGGAACTTTCCTGTTTGATATTTGCCGTGTACGGCGCTAGAAAACTTTCGGCCTGGTAAAATCTTAAATACTGTCTCCTTGGATTGTGTCGATGATAACCATATCAACAGAAGTAAAAGTGTTGCTGATTCTTTTACCAGTCTGGCCATCTTATCTCTTGTTTTTAAACACTAAGTGTGCCCCATGTCACATTCAGCCATCCTGACAAGCAAATCGACAGACAGTGATCGACTGGAAAAAACAGGCTTCAAGTTATTTCGCTGATCGATTTCTGGACGCGAAGGTAAAACAGTGACAAATCGTTATCTATCTGCAGACTGCAGTGTCTGTGGTAGGCGTTCCGTTTTCAGATTTCGCACTTTGAGGTAATTATAAATTGCCAGTAAGTTTGCTCGACACTCAGTAGTGGAAGCTTAAAGTAAATGAAGTACATCACCCCGTCCCCACTATAATGGATAGGATGGATTTTCAATTAAATTTTCTCACAGAATATGTCCTTGCATACAATTGCTCGAGATGAGTTTTTTTTAAAACCCGACAAATGTTTTTTACCTTTTCCCCGTCCTTCCCACGATAGAATCATTTGTGTGCCCCAGCGTGCAAAGGCTTGCATTAGACGTGTTGTAATACCTGTCACATGGAAACTATATTTATTCCTTGTGTACCAGAAAGTCAGCCATCGTTAATAACTACACATGACCACAATTATTAAGTTACATATTTAAGTCAATAACAAAATTGGCGTAAAAATGTGGGTTTCTCGCAAATTTCGAACAAAATAACTTAGACAGTCGAAAATCGCACTTAGTATTGAGAAGGGACATAGATTCCATCCTCGGAATTTAAAAGAAAGGGCCCGGCAACCAGATTCATACTCGACGGTAGTGCGACGAATATAACAGGCCTTAGAAATAAATATTTGAGAGTTTTTCAGTAAAGCCTGTTATATACGTCGCACCACCACCGTCGACTCGAATTCATTTGAATTAGATTCGTCTAAAATCCTTCAAATCTTCATTTGATATTTTCGGACGCACCACTGTCTTGTCGAATTCAATTGACGCACGATCTCAACTCACAATAGGTCAAGAGTCCGGGGGGTCCATTTATCGGAAATAAGTGACCGGTGGTTGATGGGCATTTGGAGAAAGGGCATACATACTTTGGTCTATCAGAAAAGTCAATCCTAAAGTGTCAGGGTTCAAATAAGTGCACCTTGAAAATATTGATTGGTCTTCCCCCTAATGATTATGGACTCTTCTAATTGCTGCATTTCAACTAACATGGAAGATACCACCAGTGTTCAAAGGGTTAATACCATTACAAATAAATAAGTAAGTACACTTTCTATTTTTTATTTTACTACAAAATGTGAAGACATATTCACCGAAAATGACGAATATTTTCTAAACTGTTAGATTTTTGCAAAACAAGGAGTTATGCTACTGAAACTTAAAAATTGCAATATGCAAAATGGATTCAGTTATGTCATGTGTGCATGCGTTCAAACGTCACTGGGAATTCAGTTTCTTCAACGTTTCTCAAAATGCGACGTCAAACGTAGGAAAGTACAAATAATAAGATATTTTTCACATTAGTGATTATCTGGCTGAGGGCTAAATTATTTTTGGTGCTCTGAATTTGTTATTCAAAACTTGCTTTATTACAAATTATTCACACAGGCACTCTCCAATAATTTGTTATAAAACCAAGTGATATAAACAAAATATTATTTGTGTTTGACTGAATATGAAATACAAGCAAGGAAAGTGTTGGCTTTTGCTCTGGTATCCATTTGAAATCCTGCTAGTGGCTTCTAAACCTCAACCAGTTAAGAAGTCTTGACAGCAGGGTTATATTAGCATTTTAAGCTGTGACAGCATTTGGCTCAAGGGTTATCACTGAGCACTATTCGGGAGAAAATAGGAATCTGAGGTTAAAATTTTAAAAAGTCGAAAAATAACAAAAAAACAAATTAACACAAAGTAACAACGTGCTGTTTGATTTCGAACGTAATGACACGAACAAAAGTATTAAAGGGTTAAATTAAACTAAAGACTGTACGTAATAACACGTACAAAAGTATCAAACGGTTAACTTAGAAAGATAGTCAATGTAGTTTTCTAATTCATAAAGGTCAGTCTCCTTGCATTCCCTGGCGTCAAGGTCAAGGAGGAAATTGGGGGCATAAACAGAAGAAGTAACGTAGAAAACACCGCATGTGCTGACAAGTGGTGAAAATAATTCTCTTCACTTTTTATTTGAAGTGTGATGGCTATTTGTGGAAATACTAGATGGTATAGGCTTTGGAAAAGGCTAGACATTGAGATTAACCAAACGTACCCAAGGTCATGTAAAATACAACGATCAAATTATAAACCAGCATCAAAGAAGTTCAAACTCTTTTTACGTATAAAAGACGAAAAAGGGCGGATTTTTTAAAAATACTAAATCTGTTTCGATTTAACAATCATCAACCGCTGCATTCCCAGGGCAGAATATTATTATCGTGGAATATTCACCCTGAAAGGGACGTATTGGAACAATCTGTAAGTATCACGGTTGAAATACAAAAAAATAATAAATTGCTTATTAGTGTTTTGACATGATAAAGTTTATTTTCATAGGATTTTGATTCAGATTTCTTTTCAATGGTGATCATTGTTAATATATTTCTTTTTCTTCACTTTCAAGACCAGTGATCCATGAATAACGAATGATAGGGCCATTTTGTGTCCTATGTACAGATGATCCATGCTTTCTAGATGAAAATATCAAAAGGTTTGACCTTGAAAAGTGTAACAAAGTGAAGTCATCAGCTAAAAAACGACTTCAGCGTCCCAAAGGTTTACAATCAAAATAATGGGCATTATGTACACGATTACCAGATGAATTCTCCGATGAATTCGGCTACCACAGTACTTGCTACCACAAATACAATGCTATCCCTAAAGAAACACCATCAGGTTCTGAAGAACGTAGGCAAACGCCTCTTCTTTGGAGTTGTGCTACGACCCCGGCATCATCGTCATCAGGTGTTCTTGCTCCTGTTTGCATAGTTTGCACAAAAGCCAGAAAATGTGTAGGGGGTTGGACGTACCCCTTATTAACTGTGACTATACTTGCGTAGAGAAGAACATTAAAGATGCTGCAAACATTCTAAATGATTGACTGATGCTTGCAAAAATTGTAACATTGGTTTCCATTCAAAAGCGGTGAAATACCATAATGCATCTAAATGAGATTTCCTCAATAAGTTAGGCACGTTCAGTGAAGAAGCAGTAGATGACATCAAAGACAATGGCAAATGCGTGTAATGTATAATATATGGCTTTTGGACTTTTGTTTTCAAATGTTCAGATATCGGTTATTGACAATAATCGACAGAGTACCTGTACAATAACGCCTCGGTTGAATATAAATTTCATGCAGGGAACGCGAGACCATGTCCCCTGTAAACAAACAGAATAACTTATAATGTTCTGGATAGTCTACATTGACCTGGTGCATGTTTACTTGTAGTTTGATAATGCATGTCGGACAAATGATGTAGATCTGCATAGTCTGATGTGCTCCATCGTCTTTGCAACACATCGCCCCAATTATGCCAGATGGATGACCAGGTTCTACTTGAATTTGCTAACATGGACAACACTAAACTCTCTATTCGGCGCATAGCAAAAATTTCGCACGCAGCGCTGTAGATCTGACACTGGAACAGATTGTTAATAAAGATGCTGCATCAAGGCAAGAAGGGATTGCTGCATTTAAGAGTGTGTCAAGGCTAAGAAAAGATGGACACTTACCAGATCTTTTAGAGGAGCTGCTGTTGGGTGTGTCCTTGATATGGCTGGTCTTACACTTAATGAGGGAACTTCACAAGAGAAGAAGCAATACAGAGTGAAGCGTGACAATGCGGACTCGCAGTCAGTCGAGAGAAGACTTGTAGAAACCTTGAATCCATTTCAAGAGAACGTGTATGACCTTCACTGCATCTGAACTGGTCGTTCAACCTCTGCTGAAGTAGAAGATGATCTCACAGGAGTCATAGACAAAGGGAAGGAATTGTATCAATAATTTTATACCCGACGCAAGTGATTTGAAAAGCCAATACAATGTCGCACGGTCAAACACTTCACAAGTGATGCAATAAAGACAATTATTTCAACAAAGGACCAGAAAATAAAGGAGACTAGATGCACACAAGACCTTTTTAGCAGACTGATCTTCCTTGCAGTGACAAAGAATCTTGATTTGGCTAACGTTCTATTCTTTCCCGTCACTCTTACTTTGTATTTTCACTAGCGCCATGAACAGAATAGACAAATCTGCCTTAATGAGGAAACTGGAAGCGATGGGAACCAACAACACGGAACCTTATTATGTCGACATTTACATCATTCATGCCATGTTCTTTTTGCGTACGCCACCAGAGCAACCTCTAACATCCAATTCAGTGCACTTCACGGCTCATACTTCAGCAACTTGTTCCTTTGGTAAGGTGGTCCACATTGTTTGTGACAAATGCAATGATGGACCATCTATCAAAGGGTATGAGCGCCAGGAAAGAAGAGACCATGAAGTTTGATCCACTATCACTGGCCCTTCTCAACGAAGACGAGGAGACTTCCACAGAGGCCTTCTGTCAGCCTCATTCAAAACTGCACTACTGCTGTTCCTTAGAGATGTTGTTTGGACATATGGTCTACTGTGCTCTTGAAGATAGTTGTTATCTGTTTAATGTAGTGAAGGAAGTACCCATTACGGAGAGGTACTGGAACTGAAGAGTGGACATGAGGAAGATGACAGTAGAATCATGTTCTACGCCGATTTTATTGAGAAGCACTGGCAGAACAATTCACAAACTGTTGTTATCTGGAGGTGTGCTACGGATATCTTCATTCAACAGCTTTATCATGAGACCCAACTTAATGCTACCAAACGTCTTATAAACATGCGAGAGCTTGCCAAGACACTGATACCACCCGTTTGTTCTGCTCTCACAGCCTTCCGTCCACGTCTTCAAAGGTTGTGATTATCCCGCAGCCTTCCTCTGTAAAGCAAAAGCAAGACCATATGACTTCATGCTCAAAAATGAAAATTATGTACAACATTCATTGAACTCGGATCAAGTGAAACAGTGGTGCCCCAGGTCTCGGCCGTCCTCGATGAATTTATTTGCTCCATCTATGGAGTACTCAGTGAGACAGATGTGAATGGAACTCGCTTTCTCCTCTTCAAGAAATGATATGTCCCAAGCAATGAATATAACCCAATGACCAACATTTAATCTGCTGACCCATTCGCTCTACCCCCACCCCCATGCAAGGGCGTTCTCTTGATCAAAAGATGAAGATAGCAAACTATGTTGCACATCTGGGGGGGGGGGGGGAGGGGGGGGGGGATGCCAAGAATGACAATCCCATCCACCTCATGCCATGGATGGTAACTCACAAAAAACAACAAATTGAAGTTGATCTGGTTCGGGGGACCACAAAATTCAAGTAAATTTGCACAGACTGGGCAGAAGATGCAACTGCAGTTGATGTAATTGTGAATGATGATCAAGATGATGAACACCTGACCTACAGTGTTTCTTCTGATGACGATGATGAGGATGAGGATTAAGGGATTTTGTTGTTAGTGATTGAGTTGAGTGGTTGTCGGTCAATCATATCTTTTCAGATTCCATTGTTCTCCCAACCTGTGTGGTGTCAAGGTGATAGCTAAAAATTGCGATTTTTTGTATAAAAGTGTAAATATTCGATAATATTTCTGCCTGAGTTAAATGTGAAGCAAGATAGATATGTGACGGACCCCGAAAACAGGTTTGTCAGAGATTCTAAAAGAGGCATGAAATTTAATGTCCATTATGGCGCACGTGTTGAACACCATATGGACTATTCTGATAACAGATCAATAGTAAGAGAGACAATATTCTCCTCTGTATCATTATCTGGGTAATTAAGACCAGTTAAATTGAAATCGTTGGAAACCAGTGCATCACATATGTTCTGGACACACACGCATATTACGCATCTACCCTGTCTCCAAAATGTCAAAAGATACCAAAATGCGAGTCTTTCAAAGGAACTTTAAAGCGAGTGTTAAATTAAGATAGATCTAAGTGGCCAAGTTCAAGAGAAGCGATTAACTGAGAATAAATGTTCTGCCTAGCTAAATAAAAATCGGGGGATTTCTCGAAAAATTCATTCCAGCCATTTCCAACTATAGGTTAGAGAAGGTGCCGCATCGGTGCGAAAGCAAAGGCATGTTGTGATGCAGGTGCAGCCACAGATCTCATATTTAGAATAGGAGCATTCGCGGGCCAAGTCGGTGGTCATATATGAGAATAGGATCAGGAACAGGAAGTGCGAGCTCAGGGAGCTACATGCATTTAGGTAAACGGCATCACCTGGTTTGGAAGGCAAGAAATACAGAGGCAGTTGGCCTGAGGACACTCAGAGAAGGTCCGAATTTAGCCTTGGCCGTCGAGGGTCATAGGCACCGAGATTGAAAGTCCGCGTATTGTTGTAACCCTGTGAGGGTTGTAAGGAACCGATTGTAGTTTGTTAACGGCTGCGAACCGTAGTGGCATAGTAGCCAAAGAAGTAAAATCTGTAACGTTGAGGTCTAGAAACCGTGTTAAGAGCTTGAGTAAGCGCTGGAATAGCTCGCGAGATAAGATAGTTTTAGGCGGTGCGAGAATTGGTGATGTTGAGAACACTTTGCAGAATATTATTATGTAAGCTTTGTTAAGTATATAGCTGAAGGCGAGGAATAGCTTAACCCCGTGAGAGCCAGACAAGGCGCAAAGTGATCGTGAACTGTGGTAGACACCGATTGAATTGTGGTTGAACTGTGAGAACGCTGATAGAGTCGCACACGCAGAACATTGTATAAGTTAAGTCCGACTGACGGCAATGTTAACCCTGCGAGGAGGAAGCAACGAGAAGTGAATAGACACTTTGTATTTGTCACAAACCGTGAGAGGATGAAGATGTTGTGTGGTTGATCCAGGGGACACAGCTAGCTGTAGGAGACGTCGAGGGCCCTAAAGAATAAACTTTTATTCGCGTAATTAGTGTATTCTTGTGGATAATTTTGTGAGTAATTTGTTTCATATTATATTTCTTCGTACATGTAAATAAATAATCTTTCAGTGAATTATCGTTGATCACCTTTTGGCGTTGTAAGCCACAGTCACCTTCAGGAATCCTAAGAGTCCCAAACGGATAAGGCATTGATAAGGTGGCAAGGTCTACGTTCGAACTGGGGTTCAGACGACAGTCACTAGCTGTCGGCTGAGCACTGAGAAGAACATAAATTTTCCTCCATCACTTAACCCCTGTAATCCTGCAACATGTGGTAAAAGTATAAAGTGCTGATGATATTAACTAAATCCAAGCTGAATTCTTATTCAAAAGGATAATCTTCATATTCAGGTTGAAGGTAGTACATGTAGTTAGGAAATCTGACATTTTCAGAATGTCGGTATACAGTGTACACAGTTCTTGCTACTTTGATCTTCCGCGTCAACCAGGTACCTATATTTAATCTTAATGACTTGGCTTTCATAAAGCCTATACCCTCAAGTGTTTCTACGAATATCCATCAAATTTCAGATAGAAAGTGAAGAGAATCATATTCTCTACTTGTCAGCACATACAATGTCTTCTGCTTTACTTTTCTTTATATCCGCAAATTTCCTCCTTGACCTTGACCTCAAAGAATGCAATGAGACTGACCTATATGTATTAGAAAACTGCATTGTCTATCTTTCCAAGTGAATAAAGCATTAGACATAGCGAAAATCTATTTTGTATTTTATATTTTAAACCCTTTAACCCTTTCCGGCCCAACAACATGATACATCACGCTTTCATTTAGTAGGATGACTGCTAAGTGAATGGGTGGGGTAGACCAATCAATATTTTCAACGTGCAGCCATTGGGCTGCACGTTGAAAATATAAATCGGACTACCCTAAACAATGAATATGGACTCTTTCAACTGCTGCCATTGAGCTGACATGGAAGATACTACCAGGGTTCAAAAGGGTTAAGTTTCAGTAACATGACTCATTGTTTTGCAAAAGTCTAATAGTTTTGGAAATATTTGCCATTTTCTGTGAATATGTCTTCGCATTTCATAGTAAAATAAAAAATAGAAAGTGTACTTACTCATTTAATTGCCATGATATTAATTTCAGCCAATGCTCCTTTGACAGTACATGTATGATGAATTTCGGGTATTTTCTTGATAATTTGTAAAATGCACTTTTTTGACCTTTGACCTTGACCCCTGACCTTGTCTACCGCTGACAATACTTACGGATTGACTTTTCGTTTTGCTTAAGGTATGGCTTTTCTGAAATTGTCATACCTTTGCCAAAACGAAAAGTTAATCCGTAAGTATCTAAGCAGCTGTACAAACTGTTTAACCCTTATATGCCCATTTTGTCATATCGAAAATTCACTGCACAAGATTTTTATTTTCGAGATTATAGTCCAAGAGCCCGGGGCCAATTGTCGAAAATAAGTGACCAGGTAATTTATTTTCGACAATTGGCCCCGGGCTCTTAGACTACAATCTCGAAAATAAAAATCTTGTGCAGTGAATTTTCTATAATTTCGGACGTAGTTTAGTGTGTAATCATTGCACTGTAATCCCCTACATAAAATTCATGTTAACAAAATATTTAAAAGGAAATTTTGAAATAAAAAGCACACTGGGTTGATGCTTATCAAGTGCCATGTTCCCGTATCATGAAAATCGTGAAGATTCCAATCAGATACAAATTCAGTTGGGCTATGAATTTATTGTGCATTGCCGTAAACTCGGTGAGCGTAACCAAATTGAATCTTTTATCTAAGCAGCTGTACAAACTGTTTAACCCTTTTTTGCCCACTTTTGTCATATCTGGAAGACCTATTTTTTGGCATATAAGAGAGGAAGTTCAATAAAATGTATGACACACTTGGAAGTCTATCATCTGATTTACTGTTAGAAAGAGCTATGTGAGTCGTTCCAAAATTAATTAGACTGTGCTAATCTGCGCAGGTAAGAAAGGGTATAGTATCACATCTATGTGCACGACATAACCTCTAGAACACTGATGGTATCTTCCAGGTCGCTTCAATATCAGCAACTGGAGTCCATATTCATTATTTGGATGCAGACCAATTAATATTTTCAACTGCATCCCTGTGCCTGCATGTTGGAAATATTGGTTGGTCAACCGCACTCATTCACTGAGCATCCATCCTACGTAATGAAATTTCGACGTATCAAGGTCTTTTGACGGAAAAGCGTCCTCTTGGGTACAAAAGGTTAACAGGCCAAAATGTCATCAACTTCAAAACTCTGCTTGGTCTGTACACAGACGTATGCTGGAGGATGTGGTTGGTAGAAGGAGGATGCTGCACTTTTCACTCGCTTGTGACAAGAAGTTCCACGTGTATTTCTGCTCCTCTCCCTCCTAGGTAACCTGAACAAAAAGTGAAAAGATGAACGAGTGAAAGGCAGAATAAAATCTGATTAGGGGGCGTTTTTATATATTGTTTATTTGTTTTTATTCATTTGCCTTTTTATCGGGTGATAGGGTGGGTGATGGGCATCCTATTCCTTTGAATTGTTTCTGAATGTTAGTTCAAATTATATCCGTGTTTCTTGCCGGCTACACTGCCTTTCTCCACTAACAAAACTGTTCTGAACGATAGGGAAATGACTGTCGTTAAACTCCTATAAATTAGTAAATGCTTTTAAATTACGAAAATATATATGGTATATATGGTATTCTAAAATTCCCAACTGTTATATTATTATGCTAGTAAATTTGTTTATCCAATCAAATGAAGTTACTAAGAGACATAGACTCCGCAATATTAGGTTCAGGATGGCTGAAAAGCTCCCAATATTAATTTAATATTAGGTGCCCGTCAGCCATTTTGTTTTATCATTATATCCACACGCCTCAGCTTTTAATTTACACGTACGTACATGCTGCAGCGCAGTCGTACAGAAGACCCACCATATAAAATAGCCCCGTCGTATAAACATTGCTTTCGATTGAATGAAACTGTTATAATAAAATGCCAAACCAGCCCAAAACATTGACGGTTATAGAACAAGTCACGAGTGATTTATTTGAAGCAAAATTACTCCCCTTGTTGCGTATGTAAACGTCGTCTGCTTCGTTTACATTTTTCGAGAAGTGCGCAGCATTTAACTATTCGTTGAGTTAACTCCCCCCCCCCCCTATGACATTTTAGCACGCCGTGCATAATAAATACGTTACAGGGCATTTAGTTGGCAGATACAGTGTCATATACGGCGAAGAGAAAACAATATTAGGTGAGGCCGGCTTCGCCTCACCTAATATTGTTTTCTTTTCACCGTATATGACACTGTATCTGCCAACTAAACGCCCTGTAACTTATATTATGCCCCCCGCTTGTGGTGAACAATAATGCCACCATCGCCAAATACTGAGTGGTAATATTATCCGGATCTACAGTACAGTCACCCTGAAGTAATCGTAATCCATGCGTAGGCAGTGATGTCAATGCATTCGTTTACCAGGTAATACAAATCATCATCAGCAAAATTTTAATTTATGAAGCACCGGGTTGTACCCGGTGCATCATTGATTAAATTTTGATGATTATCCCTATAATTGGTGTTTGGAATCTAGTATTATTGCGTCCGTGGAAATATTACCAGCCAGTGGAAAGTGACCAAATCCACGGCGGCCGTACTGTAATTAATACTTTTTACACAATATAGTGCATTTAAAATTTATAGGTTTCAGTATCATTTTTCAAATTCCAATATTTCAGCTCCCGAACACAAAACATTTGACCAGATTTCAGTGCAGCGGTATCCTGTTTCTTACTTCTTACAAACTTCTGAGTATTTAGTTTGAATTAACATGCCACATTTACACAGCGTGTACACCAAATACAGTTCAAATCTATACACGATTAACAGTGACAATGATCTTCCCTTTGTTTGTTCCGTGTGAAAATGGCGACAAACGATGACCGCTTGCTTCACGTTAAATAATTAGGAATTCTATCATGTATTATTCATCTAAAATACATGTTCCGTAGAAAGAGAACGCAGTCAGTAAGATATAATCATCACACAAATTGATCATTAACTAATATGCTATATCAAGAGTTAGTTAATTTCATATTGGTATTGTGGATTTAACTGACATCATATGTATCTGATTCGGTCATCAATAAACTGTAAAAATAATATTACCTATCGATCTGAGTTTTCTATAAGTCAAGTATATATCTTTATGTGTTCTCCCGAGCTTGTGCTGCTAATATGTAATCTCGCGAGGCAGTGCATGAAACTTTTAAATAACACTAGTTTCCCATCGGGGAGGGGGGGGGGGGGGGGGGTTTGTAGGATTTGAATGAAAGTAAGGAACAGGATTGGTTAAATATAAGTGGGAAAAGTGAATTTTGAATACTGCAAATTTCCATGAAAAATGGTAGAAAATTTCAAGCTGCCGTAATTTTTTAAAAGTGTCGCCAGTTTAACTTTTTTAAAAGTGTCGCCAGTTTAATTTTTATTTTTAGTTTAGTTCACTACAACACCTATATTTATTTATTTATTTATTGGTGTTTAAGGTCACATACTTATGAACAGTGGCTAATCGTGACCGTGACAGTTTTATGGGTGGAGGAAGCCGGAGCAACTGTCAGCTCCTCAACATTCTAACTCTGTTCAAGCTCCGCTCAAGCAGGGTTACACGACATGTGCACCTTCGACGTGCAGTACGCCTTCCTGTCCCCATGTAGGCAACCGAGATAAAGTGCCTTGCCCAAGGACGCGGGTTGTGCCGGAAGGGGGTCGAACTCGGGACCTCTAGCATAGAAGCCCAACAGTCTACCACTGAGTCACCGCGCTCCCACAACATCTATAAGGGTGGAATGAAACTGCCTTGAACATAATAATACTTTTTAGTATCGAGTCATTCCCCCCACAGTCTCTCTCCTAGTTCCTCTTCGTACAGGCACAAAAACTGTTTATACTATCCCTCATAGGCGCTTTCTCATTTTTCTCCAAAATTATAATAATAACCCTAAGCCTAATGCCCTCCCTCATCCACTCATCTCTCAGGTTTTCATCTCATTCATCCATTAGTTCCTCAAGGAGCCTTATTCTATTCGGTATGTACTTAGGGCAGAATCGAACTGAACTTTCAAGGTTCTTCGTTGCTCTTAACCCTTTACCCAACGAATCGGCCACATCCGCCCGCGTTATATGCAAATTCAGCATCTGAAAAAATATTATTTTTCAATCTTTTTTTAACAAAACCATATAATGTGACCCCTCTTTGGAACGAGCTTGTCGATCTCGTTCTAATGAGGGGTCACGCGATATGGTTTTGTTGAAATTTTGTGAAAAAATTAAAAAAATGATATTTAAAATAATAAATTTTGAAAATCATCAAATCGACAAATCAATGGTGTAAATCGTGGATAGGATGCACCTGACCGATCGCAGGGTCACCGTTTACACGCAAATAACGGACAAGACTTTTTGAGATTAAAAAAAAAAAGAATAATAAGATAAAAAGAAAGATCCCAAGACAATTCGTCAATTTCTCGAATCGAAGAGAAATATTGAAGAGAGCGATTTATCGAGACAGATGGGGGATATAAAACTGATGTGTGAGATGATAAAGTCATTCAGACCCGTCTTCGTAACTCATAAACAGACGAATAAAGAGATCGTCAAATAACTGAAAGCATAATTTCTTCTCGGGCCCCTTACCCGTCGACCGCGTACCCTCGCCCTCCTCAATATCATTACTCTCCATATCAAACTTTTCGAACCCGGCCGCGACTGTGGCCCATCCTTCGAATAACGCACCGCTAAGTCCCCCCCCCCCCCCCACCCCAAGATAGAAAGAATGGACACCATACATACAGTAAAGATTGGAGATTTGAGGAAACACTACATGAATATGCATAACACTGTTCCCTCGGAGTACGACTCGACCAACTATTTTCGTAAAGAATTTGATGAAATCTCTACATGGAATAGAAGCAAGTAGAGATAGATGGCGATAATTTGATCATGGGCGGAGATCGCATGTTCGAAGGCACTCGGGGACTGTGACATTTGCTCTTGTTGGCTAAACCGGATTCTAATAAATTACAGTCAAGAGGATCTCAGCACTTGCGACGAGATGCCGACCCATGCGAATGTCAAAAGAAGCAATAACGATCCTTGCGAGAAGAAACCGAAAGCGGGTAAAAGTTTCAAATGAAGACAAGTGGTGATGCCTGAATTATTTAGTTGGAATATTTGTCGGTCGTGGTTATAGTAAAAACAAACTTAGGACATTCGTTAGTGGATAAAGACATGTAGGTTTCGTGACGCATGGGCTTCCCAACTTCTTGTTTAATTATTAGCACGTACCGGACTCAAAATTAGTGATGCTGGAACATTTCGTCCATTTGCCTGAGATATAAGACCTAGTACTAAATCTGGGGCCAATACTATAACACTTTTACAATTGTATTTTCTAGTTATGACTTTAAAGGGGTTAAAATGAACAATTAGCAGTTTCAAAAATGTGGCAATTTGCCAGTTGTCTAATTGCCATATCTTTTAAAATGCTAATGATTCATTTTAGTCAATTATAGTAATAGGTAGAAAATACAATTCTAGAAAATACAATTGTAAAAGTTTTATAGTATTGACTCCCGGTAAGAAAGTACATGTTTAGTAGCAACAGCGAATCAATGTCTAAGACTCCAATCAGACGAAGATGTCCCGATTGGAACATTATCGCACCCCACACATCCCATAGTTTTACCTGTGTTCCGAAAACACACTTTTCTAAGAATATGGAATGAATCTGAACCACCAGTTCAAAGTCTATCTGGACTGAATTTAATAAAAAATCAAACACACATGTTGCTTAGCTCAGATGACAAACCATTTGTAAGTAACCCCGTTTGTCATGCCTATAATTGTCGCTCCATTGGCCAGTGATTAGAAGTTGTGTTATCTCGCCCAGGGTTAAATCGATTTACCTTGAGATCAGGAAACACGGTGGACTGTGGTTTTAAAATGGGTACGTTGTTTTCACATTGTCTGTCCCATGATGCGCCCTGGAGGGTTTTCATGAGGATTTTCTTCTGGGATAAGTGCAAACTATTCACACATTTTTGTTTTTTTTTCGCCAACAAAAGTATGCCTGAGTATCCTGGAGACAAAATCTCCCGTGAAGATTGCTGTTAGGGAAAGCAGGGGGTTTCTCCATTCAAGTTTCTGCTTCCACATATCCGCACACCGTTAAATTATTATACGGCGAAAGAAAGTATTCATTCATTCGTTCGTCAATTACAGAGTCTTTCAGTGACCAAATCTGGTATACACGGTTTAACTTTACGAATTACGGGACGTTAGTTGGCGGATACGGTGTCACATAAGGTAAAGTGATAACAAAATTAGGCGATGTTTCAGCGGTACTATCTGACTGATTCAACCGTGCGCTGCAGTTGAATAGGCCGACTGATAAAGTCAAATTGAAACCTCGGGTGTCTATATTCAGGAAATGCAATCGAAAAGCAACTTAAATGAATTAATATTGGGCTCTTTGCGATATTATGAACACAAGGTTGCCGGCATATATACTGAGTCAAAAAAGAAAGTATAATAAACTTTGAGAAGCAATGTTTTTAGTATCATAGACTTTAATCCCAAACAAATTATTGTAAATTCATATTTCGAGTCTAGCTGTATGAATGTGCATAATGTCATGTTCTTACTGTTGCTAGCGTCAGGATGTCGCAATTCAGACATGGGGCGAAATGAAAAGTTCACACTTGCAGTCAATAGTGTGTATGTCGACCGTTTGCCTCTTGGATGGCAAGACATCGACGGCGCATGGACATGATAAGTCTCTAGATGTCACCCGGTGGTATTGCGTTCCACTCCTGCCTTAGAACATAACGTAAATCACCTAACGTCTGAAGATCATGAAGTCGTACCCGACGGTCCAAGTGATGCCAAAGATGCTCGACTGGCGACAAATCTGGCGAAAGTGGGGGCCAGGGAAGAAGTTCGATGCTCTGCTCCTCAACAAAGTCACGACAGATACGCGCCACGTGACATCAGACATTGTCTTGCTGGAATAACTGCAGTCCGACGTTAGCGCTGAACAACGGGACAACAACAGTGTTAAGAATTTCGCCCCTATATCGCCGTGTATTCAGATTACCATCGATGAAGATCAACTGCAAGGAAATTCCTGCCTAAACCATTACACTACCCCGCCAAAACGGTCGCATTCCCGCACGCAAGCATCCGAAATCAGAAAACCGCTCTCCTCGTCGGCGATACACTCTTGCCCTACCATCAGCGCGCCGTAGACAAAATCGTGATTCATCACTAAAAAGAACTGTGCTCCAACGCTGCTGAGTCCAGCGAACACGCTGACGTACCCATTCCATTCTGACGGTACAATGACGTTGGGTAAGGATTGGTCCGTGGTATGGATGCCTACTTCGCGTACCGTGTTCAGCGAGTCTGTTGCGGACAGTTTGTGCACTGATTCCATTGTTAATTCTACCAGGGGTAATTGCTGCTGTCCTCGTCGCCGGAAGGAAGCGATCCCGTAAGTGAGACTTCCTGAGGTGTCAGTCTTGTGCAGGGGTCATAACTCTTGGTCGACCTGAATGCGGTCGGTCGGCAGTAGATCCAGTGGTTCTATACCTTCCAATGAGACGGTAAATAGTGGCCACAGTGACTCCAAACTCAGCAGCGAGCTCATCTGGAAGTATCACAGCCCCATGCATACCAATGGCACGCGACCTCTGATTTTCGGTTAACCATGGCATTTTATAAAATGTCGGAAGACAAAAACTAGCGTGTTTTCTCAATAACCCAGGCTCTCAAGCACAATATAACACATAGAAAATCGTCGGTCACCCATTCCATTTGATATTCTCGGGTAGCACGTGCTATATTGAAATCCGTAGCAAAATTGTATACGGTTGGGTGGACAACAACAACATGTCATTAAACTCTTTGCACGACTTCTTGTCCACAAACATGCACCATCAGAACTATTATATTTCATCCTTTAAGCTATATTTTCACATTTGTTTCTATTATACTTTCTTTTTTGACTCAGTGTACATGTCTCCCCATCTCCGGATATATTCCCTCCCACCGGGATGATATTCCCTAATATATTCCTTCACAATGAATATCTTCCCATCCCCACCTGCATACCTCCCCACCCCTCCCCGAAAAAAACATTTAAACAAAACGATCAAGATTTAAATTTCTATTTACTCTCTGTGTGCATATCCATCTTTTTATGTTTACAGACTTGAAAAAAAACCCACACATTTCAAAATATCTATAGAATGTATAGAAAATCTAACGAAACCGGTTCTATTGAAATGATATACTCTTGAATAATGGCCTTTAAAATAAAAATAAAACCGTCTTGAAACATATAAAGTACATTTTATAAACTTAGATGGAATAGGGTTGGGAGGGGTGGGTGGTAACCAGCCAAGTATCACAACATGTATAAAATTAGAATTCGATGAAATAGTTTACATTGAAGGTTATACTCTTAAATCAAAAAAAATGCAGGAGGGTTTTGGAACCCACGAAGGTTATTTGAAAGGATGGATTTGGAAGGGGAGGGATAATCAAGCCTGGATATCACCCCGCGCCCACGTAAAAAAATATTTATAAAATGTCAATTTAACGAAAAATATTTAATTGAATGATAAACTCTCGCCAATCGACGTTTGAAATAAAATAAGGGGGCGTAGATACAACATAAGAAGCACATTCTGTAAAGAAGATATCCAGACCAGGTTATTTGACTTATTTCCACCCCCATCTACCCAGGTCAAAATAAAAAAAAAAAAACCTAAAAGTAAAAGATTTCCCAAGATGAAATACTATTGAATATCAGCTGGTGAACTGGAAACATATGATATTAAGGTTCTTTCTTCTTTGTGTGAAATGACTCAAATTTAAACTGCAAGGATGGGCATTATCTTACGGTCATATCACGATTGGCAGCTGTTAAGTTTGACAACAACCGTACTTCATCTGGTGACCCAGAATATTACCACTTCATTTGACCACACTTATCTCCAGCTGTTCACAACAGATGTGTCTGTGCCTGGCCTATAATATCCATGGATTATGTCAGACAATAAATATCACTCGGACTTGTGTAAACAAATTATTCGTCTTTATTGCCGTTGTTAACAATAATTGTAACATTTCTTGTTTTGGTGACACAAGTGGCCAGTACGGGGCATATTGGCGACCTAAATTCGCAGTGGAAATTTAAATTTTCATGTATATAGGATACTGTATTTCAGGAACACATGAAGTAAATTTTTTTATACTATTTCCATCAGAACTGGTCAGTGCAATGTGGCCATGGCTGATGGATTTGACAAAAATATTTTGAAGAATCAATATAAAACATGCATTTAGAGGCGGCCGTGACTGGATTTGATGGAAATATCTTCGAAAAAATACTTTGTAGATAAAAAGTATACACGTAAGTCAGAATTGTACGGATAAACTACCACTTACAATTCTTTTTGTAAATGGAAAATCAACTTTTAATAGTTTTCTGCTCCACCAGATGCTCTCAGTCACTTTCTTGGCCAATGGTCCTTTGAAGCGAATTTCTACAAAGCTTTCATCTGATCTAGCCATGGCTGCTGAGAAGCAGCCATGGCTGGATCTGATGAAAGCATTTGGGAAAATATTCACACGCCCAGGAGCAAAGATAGACTTTTTCCACTTGATACTTGTAATTACCTTCTTGGCCAATGGTCCTTTGCAGCGAATTTCTACAAAGCTTTCATCTGATCTAGCCATGGCTGCTGTGAAGCAGCCATGGCTGGATTGGATGAAAGCATTTGGGAAAATATTCACATGCCCAGGAGTGAAGATATACGCTTACTATAGCATCCTTTACAGTGGGTTTCTACAAAGCTTTCATCTAGTATAGCCATGGCTGCTGTGAGGCAGCCATGGCTCGATCTGATGAAAATGAATGGGAAAATACTCACAGGCCCAGGCGCAAAGATAGACACACACCATAATACGCTGAGAAATCTATTCACTTTCTTCAACAGTGAACACTTTGAGCTTTATAGATATTCAAATACTTGAACTGTCTTCATCTGGCCTGGTCATGATGAAAACATTTGGTGACATACGAGAGTAAAGATATGCATATACTCTACAATCCGAAGATATTTACTGATTTACAGCGATCTCTTGACTTTTACTGATCTATAAATTGTTTTCGTATGGCCTGGTCATGCCTGCTATGTGGCAGCCATGACTAGGTACGATGAGGATATTAAAAAATAAAATTAAAAAATGACGGATTAATGGCTGATGTCAATTAATGCTGTATTATCAAGAAGGTGGTAAAGGCTATAAAAAAAATAACATTACTGGACATTTTTTGCTGAAATTATAAATTTAATACTAGGTGTAAGCAGCCATCGCTGGATCGGATGAAGATTTTGTAGAGGTTCGCTGCCCAGGAGCAAAGATAGACACTTTCCACTAGATACTTGCAATTACTTTCTTGGCCAATGGTCCTTTGCAGCGAGTTTCTACAGGGCATCCATCTGATCAGGCCATGACTGCTGTGAAGCAGCCACGGATGGATCTGACGAGAACATTTGGGAAAATATTCACATGCCCAGGAGCACAGATAGACACTTACTATAATATCTTCGAAAAAATACTCTGTAGGTGAAGATTATACACGTAAGTCAGAATTGTACACGGATAAATTACCACTTACAATTCTCATTGTAAATGGAAAATCAACTTTTAATAGTTCTTTGTTCCACTAGATGCTCTTAATCGCCTTCTTGCAGCGAATTTCTTCAAAATCTTCATCTGATCTAGTGATGGCTGCTGTGAAGCAGCCATGGCTGGATCTGATGAAGGCATTTGGGAAAATATTCCCATGCCCAGGAGCAAAGATAGACACTTTCTACTAGATACTTGCAATTACTTTCTTGGCCAATGGTCCTTTGCAGCGAATTTCTACAAGGCATTCATCTGATCTGAAGGGTTCAGAATATTTTCCCAAATGTTCTCATCAGATCCAGCCATGGCTGTGAAGCAGCCATGGCTGGATCTGATGAGAACATTTGGGAAAATATTCACATGTCCAGGAGCAAAGATAGACACTTTCTATAATATCCTTTATAGCGAATGGTGATAATGGTGGCTGGTGAGCAGCCATGGCTGGATTCGATATTAAACCTTGACAAATCGTCCCCTGAGCTCCAATCCGTCCTATGTGCTTGTAAGCACATTGGTCGGAGTGGAGCTTGGGTGACGAAATGTACTTGAATCCAAATGGTACAAGAAACACAAATTGTAGCACACTTGGTTCCGCGTGTGTTTGATCACAATTGTACAGCGTTCGGTGAAGCTGAACAACCCGCGTTGATAACCACCCGATTCAGGGGATGTTTGTGAATTGCCGTCTTTATTTTCTGTGGTGGGGGGGGGGGGGGGGGCGGTGGCTCAGTTGGTAGGGGTGCAGGCTGCAAGCCGAGAGGTCCTCGGTTCGAATCCCACCTGCGGCAACCGCGTTGTGTCCTTGGGCAAGACACTTCACCCCGATTGCCTACATGGGGGCACGATGACGCTGTGTACTGAGGCGTACTGCACGTCGATGGTGCGCATGTCTTCCACCAATCTACCCTGCCTGTGCTGCGGTGCAGAGTTCAGAGTTACGATGTTGGAGAGCTGACAGCTGCTCGTCGTTGCTCGGTGGTTCTCTCCGGGTACTCCGGCTTCCTCCACCCGTAAAACTGTCACGGTCACGATTAGCCATTGTGCATAAGTATGTGACCTTAAACACCAATAAATAAATAAATAAATAATTTTCTGTGGTCGTAACTCAGGGAAACGGTCTCAACTAACTAGGTCAAATGCTCTGCTCGCCTGCTTGACCAGATTCATAGATTGACCCTTTGCCAAACGCCTCGTCCAAAACTGACAAACGCTATTCAAAAAAGTCGCAACTCAAATTTATTGCGTTTTTTTAGTTTTTGTCTCGTGAACGTGGCGTATGGCCCATCATTGGAGCGAGGTCGTTGAGCTCGTTCCGATGATGGGTCATGGGGTGTGTTTGGGGGACGGAAGGTGAAAGGGTTCAGTCATACATGAATTCTGAAAGTGTCGTCTGCTATCCACGTTGGGTAATGGGTATATAGACTCATTACGGCGACTATGCTGTTGGCAAACGGTGACCCAATTGCTGGACAGCATAGGGTGGTGGAGCATTCACATCCTCAAGTGGGATAACTGGGTTTGCTTTCTCCTCCCTCTCCCCTCTCACCCTCTCCCGTCCCCCCTCTGGTTTATCTCCTGTGGTCCTTAACCGGAAAGACACCTATATAACCCTGGTGTTGTGAGAGGAGCAAAGTCGAAACAACCCTTTAGTGACGAACATTTACCAGTTAGATTTTCTCTGAAGTTCCAATCTTCACGAATGTTGTATATATATGTTATATTTTTTCTTGACATCACCAAAAATTATGACTCTGCTTTTTACCTTCATTTACTTACTCATATATTAATGAATACCCAATGCACGGACATCGAGAATAGAAATTGCGATCCCAAAATGTCCAGACCCCTGGTTGCTTTCTCCACTACTTTAAGTAACTATGGCTAATGCCATATCACTGAATGAGATCCAAACAAATAACACTTATGATTTCATGGCTAAACTGAACGAGGCTATTTCTTCTGATGAACAAGACATGGCCGCCCTTCCACTCAATATTTCTGATCCTGTTTGTAAGTATTTTACTCCAAGTGAATTTAAAGATGAAATTTCAAGTACGAATAAATCTCTGTCTCTACTTAATATTAATTGCCGCAGCTTGAACGCTAACTTTGAAAATCTCCAAAATTTACTGGTCGACTTGCAAACAAACTCTAACTTTTTAGACGTGATTAGGCATGACGGAAATATTTAATGTCAAACCAAATACAGAATATCAACTTGAAGGATACCACTCCCTAGTTTCTCGTATGCGCCCCGATGATGATGATGGCAGGGGTGGTGTCGGAATGTTCATAAATGACAATATTCCCTTCAAAATCCGAAACGACTTATCTGTCTTTATACCACACGTGTTTGAATCTTTGTGTGTGGAAATATTCACTAAGAAAAAGGGTATCGTCGGAGTAATTTATAGACCGAACTCAGCACCTAAAGCAGACCTTGACACATTCCTTTCTACATTAACTGAATTATTGGACACCTTAAGTAAGGAAAATACGAAAGTTTACCTCATGGGGGACTTTAACATAGACTTGCTCAACGTAAATTCGCACAGTAAAACAAATACCTTTATAGATTTACTATTCAGTGCGGGTTTTATACCCGCTATCACAAAGCCGACGAGGGTCACAGAATTTTCTGCTACCCTGATTGTTCATATTTTTAGTAACAATATCAATAAACTTATGTCAGGAATTATAATTACTGACGTCAGCGATCATTTTGCTACGTTTTACATAGAAGTAGCAGATAAACGCCCACTCCCTCGAATGCCAAATTACAGACGATCATTCAGTAGTGAGAATATCACTCGGTTCAAAAATTCTTTATCAGTTTGTGACTTCTCTGAAGTCATAAACGAGGTTTGTCCAGACCCGGCATTCAGTAGGTTCCTTGATATATTCTAAATACAAAGATTATTGTCATGAATTCAGCCGCTTGAAACGAACCTGCAAAACAGATTACTATAACAAGATACTATTCGAAAACAAAGGTAATATTAAAAAAAACATGGGAAATTCTTCGGAAAGCTATATACAAGTCAAATAACGACAGACCACTTCACCCCTCCTTCTTAGATGGAAACACGGAATTAACTGACCCGAAAGGAATCGCCGACCGATTCAACAAATACTTCGCTGATATTGGGAAGTCTACATGTAGTCAAGTGCCCTCGACTCAACGTCGATAACTTGGATTACCTAAGCGACAACAGTAGAGACTCTTTCTTTATTAGCCCCACCAATAAACAGGAGATAATCATTTGTGTTCACAAACTAAGAGGCAAATCAACCAAAGATAGTAATGACATGTCCACAAAACTATTGAAGGAAATAATTTTGGAGGTAGCAGATCCGCTGTCTCATATAATCAATCTGTCCTTCACTACAGGGAGAGTGCCGGACAAAATGAAAATGGCCAAAATTATACCCATTTTTAAATCAGGTGATCCACAACTATTTACTAATTACCGCCCTATAAGTATTCTCCCAACATTCTCGAAAATATTGGAAAAAGTAATGTACTCACGTCTATACACATTCTTAGAAGAACATGAAATCATATATAAGTACCAATTTGGGTTCAGAAAGGGGCACTCCACTGTGCATCCTATTCTGCATCTCATAAACCAGGTTGTAGGAGCAAATGATAAACTTACGAAGGACTGCACACTTTCAGTTTTTCTAGACTTTTCAAAAGCCTTTGATACCATCAATCATACAATACTGCTGAAGAAACTTGAAAGTTATGGTATTAGAGGCTTAGCTAATTCCTGGTTCCAAGATAACTTAACAAGAAGATGCCAGTCTGTATCTTTCAAGGACAGCACGTCTGATTCGTTGGAAGTCACGACTGGTGTACCACAAGGTTCCATTCTAGGTCCTATCCTCTTCTTATTATACATTAACGACATCAGCCATTCAACCCTGCACAATATGCTGTCCTTTGCAGATGACACTACAGCTTTTGCGTCAAGTAACAAGCTAGACAATTTGATAAACGAGACCAACATCGAACTAGGAAAAATCAGCGAATGGTGTTCCGCAAATGGATTATGTCTTAACGCAAATAAAACAAAATGCATCTCATTGCACCCTCAAAATGATTCTTACAACGCTGCTAGTAGATCAATATCCCTAAACAACACAGATATTACATTTGTTGGAAACCAGAACGATGAAAAAACAGTCAAATTTCTAGGAATCCATATGGACGAGAATCTAAAATTCAAACAACATACTTCAGTAATCTGTCTAAAAATGGCTAGGGCAATCTTTGCCCTTAATAGGGCAAAAAGAATTCTTCCTTTTAAAGCCCTAAAGACACTGTATTTTTCACTTATACACAGCTACCTATTGTATGGTATACTTGTATGGGGTCACGCACCATCAAGTAGAATTCTTACTCTGCAAAAAAAGGCTATTCGCATAATAACGAACAGAAAATATACCTCGCACACAGAACCTCTATTTAAAAAATGTGGCATACTAAACTTTGAAGACTTATATAAGTTACACGTCCTTTTGTTCATGTTCGATTGGTATCATGATAGATTACCAGTGTCTTTTGACGGCACTTTTGAAATTTACAGAAATCCTTCTGGAATGGAAACCAGGCAAGCTGGGAATATACGTACAAACAAACAAACCGAGAACGCGTTTCTCGGCGGACCTACCGTTACATTCTTTTCCAAAGGTATGGAATGATTTAAACCCTGAAATACAGCAATATAGTAGGCCCTTATTCAAAAAGAAAATAATCGATACAATTTTAGATTCATACTCTTCCATAATCATTTGTACCAATCCATTTTGTCCTGACTGTATATCAACTTGAAGAGATCTCACCAAAAATACTGCACTCTGAGGTCTGTTGGGTCCTCAAGAAGGATAACTGGGCTTGCTTTCTGTTCTCCTTTCTGGTGATTGGCCCGGATCGCCTGGGTTGGGCGAATATGAACCCCAAATGGGTCCATGTTTGCCCAACCCAGGTGATTTGGTTTAGTTCTTGACCCCTCCGATTTTAGAATGTACATTAAAGTAATAACTTATTTGTTTCCGGTCTGTTCATTGGGAACGCTCCACTCAATTTGAATCCATGAAGACAACAATAAAAAGGCAATGATGTCAAGAAAAAGAAAATTGTGTGGGATGGCAGGAAGACAGCCTCTCAGGCTATGCCATCTCCATGCAGTGTACACTCACTTTATAATTTGTTTTATTTGTCTTACATTGTATATCTGTATGCTGCAGAATAAATTTTCAATTCAATTCAATTCAAAATTCAAGCAACTCTTGACTTTTGTTTACTTGAATATTTGAAGGTGAAAGTGGGGTGCGAAGATGTACAGATCGGGATATCCTTTTCCTTCACCTATTGGGGTATATATTTTCACCTCTATGAAGTGCTAGAGTCATGTTGTTTTATATACTATATTATACAACTGATTACATAGTAATCTGATGCTATAATTTTAATATTTTCTGAAATTCAAATTAAAAATTATCTTCACTTATTTTACTACGTGCCAGGTATTCTGAGCAATTTTGTGAAAATTCAGTTTCAAATGTGAAATAGTGTGAAATAATAGTGAGTAGAAATTCCATGATTACATGAAAAACGTGTGTGTGTGTAGCAGTTTGAAGAAGGGGAGGGGGCGTATTGAGTGTGGGGATGATACCATTGAAAACACCTCCCGGCGAGGGTTGGGAATATCCTGAGAGAAGATATTCTCTTGCAACGTGTTGTATAGATACTACAGTGTGACTCAGTTTTGTTTATCACATCTACCCGTATACTTAAAGGGTTAGGCGCCGATAATACTTTCAAACAACTGACACTTTATTCTGGAACAGAATAACTGGAGTAAACTGCACATACACAGAGCGACACACCCATTCACACGTGCGCGTCGTTCTGTATTTATTACACACCTTCCCGTCTATAAAAACGATTATTGGAAGGACACTCAGCAATTCATTTGACAACTATCAACAAAAAGAACACATTTCATCACCAACCAAATTTGCGAGAGTACCCCGTGTCACTATTTCGTCCCCAGAGTTCCAAAGTGTTCTAAGTGCAGCACTGGCACATAGAACAGATTGGAATTCAGGGGACGATCTTTTGCTATCGATAGCGATTCAAATTGTGAATGCAGTGCACGATTTGTAAAAATTTCTAGTGAAATTTCGCTTCTTTTTAAAAATAGTCCGTCAACGATTTCCGTTCCGCACATGTGTGCGGAACAGATTTCCATTTTCCGCATCGTCTCGTGTTGCTATAGATGATTATTTCAAAGAACAGGCGTGTGAAAAAGAAAAATATATCACTTGGCTTCCAAAACAGCAATTAACCAATTTCACACTGATGGTAAAAGGGCAACATTTCAAGCTACAGTCATTTTTGTCCATAATGTCACTAACAATTTATCCTACTCAACCTTGTTTGACAGAGTTCATTGAGCTCTGTCAATTAAGATAGAATTGGTTAAATTTAAAGTTGCATTATGGGTAAAATTTCCTACTCGAAATTTTGGTTCTTTGACATCAGTGTAATTGGTGTCAGCATTTAGGTAAAATGTGCTGAATGATATATACAGATTACTACAACAGTCAATTGATCTGTGTTGTTGTATTCCTTCGAGTTGATGAGATTGGATCGGCTAGATGAAACGAGACGCCGCAGGCGTCGAGTTTTATCTGGCCGATCTCATCTCGTCAACGAGATGGAATACACCAACACAGATCAATTGACTGTTGTGGTAATTTGTTTATTATATGACAATTAGTATTTTAAGCTGATCACAACACCTGAAAAATCAAATACAACAAAAATTATATTGGCCAAATAACCATTAACAATTTATGGAATTGGGGAATCCCGAACGCGTAGTAATTTCGAAGTTTGTTTCGAACATGAAACTTGAAAATCAAAACAATGGAGATAAGATTTGAATTTCAATCGGAATCGCTTTCGAAAACAAAGATTCTCCTACGTTTTGTTGGATTCACATCTTGGAAATAGTTGTTAATTGTTCAGCACGGCATTTTCAAATAGACCTCGACTCGAATGTTTATTAACGGAGTTTAATAAGGAGACGCAATGTTTATTTGTCACTTGGCAACGGGCAAATGCAATATCAACAAAAAATCAAGTACTTTCGATTCGCTATAATATTTTAACCGATTCCCATTTCTCTTTCAATCACATGTCGTGAAACGCACAAACTGCGTAATTGTTTTTATTGAGTTCTGTAACTGGTCACAGAAAAGCAACGTTTTCTGATACGGTATTAATAAACGACTCACGATCGAACGCACGCATTACGGAATTCCCTAATGTATTCATGGAATTTACCGATTTATTTATAGGTCACTCGGGGGGGGGGGGGGGGGGGGCACTAAAAATTTGCAAGACGTGACGTCCTATTTTTTATTCGGCTCCTTTTTACACCCACCCACCCACCCACCCACTACGTGCAAATTTTCTACTACCGTTCTCAGACACCCACCCCCAACTCTCCCATTAAAATCCAAAATAAACTTATAAACTTAGTAGGCACAGCTATCTTTAGGGGGTTTTCATAATGTTCTTAAACTGGTACCACCAATGTAAACCTCTGTGGGCTGCTGTGGGCCCCAGTCTACAAACGACAAGCTGTTCATTATGAGGCTTGGCCAGAGCATGTGTACTTATACGGGAACAAATTTTCATTTGAATTGTTCCCAAAATATTGTCTGCACATTTTCTACATTTCGAACAAGACACCCACCCCCTACTAACGTGTGACATTTTCCCAGATTAAGCCCAATATTTTCACATATAAAGCCTCCTGATGTTGTATGTATGTTAAGAGTGTGATGTACAACATCATCTTTAAGGTTTGAAACACAAATGATGGTATATATTAGCTGATATGTTGATATATTTTTAAAAAATTCAAAAAATTGCACAAGTTGGAAATGCACATTTTTGGCGCACTCAAGAGACCCACCCACCCCTACGCCACGTCTTGCAAATTTTTGGTGCCCCACCCCCCGGGTCACTGGTAGAAATAGTCCATTCACGTGCACCTCGTTTGAGACAGGCATGATAACGATCTGGAAAACTTGACACTCTTGTTTTCCGGAGAGCTGGATTTGATGGGCAAAGTACAGTAGTATTGAAGGGCTATTTGTGGTAGTCATATAACAGACAGATTTATCACATAATAAATAGCCCTCTGCGGAAATATCGTCTCACGACGTCTAATAAACGCGTGACGTCAGATATCAACGTTGATGTCCTAACATTGTGAATGAGTTGGTTTGGGAAGTAGATATGATCATCCTCTATATGTCATTAACTGTTTATCTAATACAAATAGCAGACGACATTTTCCAAAAATATCCCATAAATTCTATTTTTGAAATAGTTCAACATTACTTACTGGCTACAAAAAGATTCTTTAATGATAGGTAGGGTGATCTCTCCCCATTTTAGTTACTTTTCCACACTGTATTATTCAACATTTGACCTGTTTTACTAGTGGATGTCGGCACAATCAATCGTTGGTTTTATTCTCTGAAAGTGATATTCAGCGTTTTCACATCCTTGTGACACATTCTGGAGAATGAATCCATATCTAAATCAAACTCGTATTGGACATGTCACCCCGGAAGTAACTGTCTGGTAACAGTATATGTTTTTTGAGCTCTAGAGGCAATCGGTGGAGATCACGGGCGCCTTTTCGGGTCCTTGGTCTTTTGTCGATGTCATCAGCTTCAGACATGTATTTTGTCTCCTGTGTGAAGACGATTACTATAAGCTTACAGGCGTACTGCCGAATCCAAGACTCCACGTGCTATTATGTAACGCCACTGTTCATATTTTTCTGAAATGAATGTTGTTTAAACCTCGGTAAACTTCGGCTCTGGCCGATTTTAGTATACTCGATTCAGGAATAGGGTTTAATCACGAGAACATGATTTTTCTGTTTCTTGTTTTTTGAAAGTCAATCACCATACCGTGAAATTTTTGGTTCTCGTTTCTCAATAACAGTCTCGATACCCGGGATATTCAAAGGACAGATCCGAGAATCAAAAGCTGCGTTCCGCAACCTTTGATTTCTGATTCTGGTCTATGAATTTCCCATGCATTAACGCTGATTTTCGGAACAGGTAACCGGGAAAGTACCGTTCGCTAGATAAACAATAGTGATGGTGGTATTGGAAGAACTTGATATTGGCCGTAATCTCATAAACTATAATTCGCAATTATTGATACTATTGTCTATAAATTTCCCGGGTATGGTGAATGAATTTCAGAACTGGGAGCCGCAGAGCTGTGATTTTCCCGTTCCCGATATTAAAACTCATTCAAAATTGTCATAGTAGATAGTTACTTATTAGATATTCTCTATACCTTCAAAGGTTATGTGCTTCGTTTTAGGTATTTGACTCACTTTTATAGCGGCTTGTCTTGGTTCGACATAGAGGGAGCACAAAGACAAATTCAGTTCAGTCGCCATGGACTGGTCATAATCCACACGAAGGCAGTAATGTCCGCGAATGCGTTTTTTTCAGGTAATAAAAATCCGGTGCTTCGTTAATTAAATTTTTGTTGATTATTCTTGTTTAGAATCTGATATTATTGCGTCCATGGAAATACTGCCCACCTGTGGAAAGTAACCAGTCCACGGCGACAGTACTGTAGTTAATAGTTCTCAGATCATTGATTGCAGTGCAAATGATGGGCCAGGTGTGTTGCAGCCATAATCAATCAATGAGCTGAGAACTATTTTTTATTACCTCAATCCGATGAATTGCATTCATGTTTCCGGGGAAAATGTCCATGGAAATACAAAGAAACACATTTCAGGCTACCAGTGCAAAAATATTGATCAGTTTGGGTTCTGAAAAAAGGTGTTGTATAAAATGACGTGCTAATATAATTCGAATGTTGAAAATATAAAGAAAGGCATAGGAGAGTAAATGGTAATCAATTAGTGTTAATGCATCTTCATGAGAGCACAGGGTATTGTAAATTGCTAAAGGGCATTACACTGAAACAGATGGGGTGCGCGAATTGCTCTGCACAAACACTACGAACGTTCAATATTTGGAGTCATTTATAACAACCAAGGACACGACCACACAGTACTGGATAAGGTACACATAATTGTTTTGATGTACGAAAACATATTTACCCGTTGTTCCATTAATAAATTTGTCAGCAAATCCTTTTAACATATCAACACATTTAATATTTTCACAGGTTTGTTTCATGTAAATTTGGCGATCGTCAATGTGATAGCTTAAAGTTGCGATTTCTTGTTTAAAAGTGTAAATATTTTCGATAATCATACTGACTGGGCTAAACATAAAACAAAGAGATTGGTACCTGGCGAACCCCGAAAACCGATTTGTCACTTAAACAGGCCAGCAATAATTCAAACGCTGCCTATTAAGCATGAAATTTAATGTCCATTATTGCGCATTTGTTGAACACCAGATAGGCTATCTGATAACAGATTAAAGAAGAAAGCGAGACCAGTCGTCTCCTGCAATCATTATCTGTGTAATTATGTCCAGTTAATTGTTGTAAAACAGTACATCGCACATGTTCCAGACACACACCCATATTACGCATCTAGCCTGTCACCGAATGTCAGGATATACCGAAAGTGAGTCTTTCAAAGGGACTTTAAAGCGAATATTAAATTAAGATAGATCTAAGCTATCTAAGCGGCCAAGTTCAAGAGAAGCGATTAAACTGTGAATTATTGTGCTGGCGTTCTAAATAAAAATCGGGGGATTTCTCGAAAATATCATTCCAGTCTGAAGGCCTGTAAGGCTGTGGATGGTTGGCCGTAAGAGCTGGGGATGTCCCATGCTATAGATTAGAGGAAGTGCCACATCGGTGAGAGATTAAAGGCACGTTGTAGTGTGTGTGTGTGGGGGGGGGGGGGGGGGGGCACAAAGCCCATATTTAGTGACTCAAAAACTATGTGGGCAGGGGGTGATTGAGGTTTTGTTTTCTGATTCATTGGATTTAATGTAAGTCACAAATTACCATATTCATATATATATAGATATATATATATAAGATGAAAGACTCCGAGCCGATGGGGATCGAACCACTGCCTTGATGAGAGTACACTTCTGCGGCACCAATCGCCTAGCGAAACTGGACAAGCGCCATAGACCACTCGACTACCGACAAGCCCCCAAAAAGGCATGCTAGCACATCGAGCGTCCATGAAACTGGCACAGTCCACACGAAATTAATCGGTATCCCCCAGAATTAGTTGTTTACAATGAATTATACCATGTAATGCAGATGAAATCAGTGAGAATCAATCTCTTTTTTCAAATTTCCTGCTTACGGTACAGAATATAGAATTCGGCACTTCTGTTATGCATTTTTTAGGATGAAAGACTCTGACGCCGATGGGGATCGAACCACTGCCTTGATGAGAGTACACTTCTGCGGAACCAATCGCTTAGCGAAACTGGACCAGCGCCATAGACCACTCGACTACCGACAAACCCCCCAAAAAGGCATGCTAGCACATCGAGCGTCCATGGAACTGGCACAGTCCACACGAAATTACTCGGTATCCCCCAGAATTAGTTGTTTACAATGAATTATACCATGTAATGCAGATGAAATCAGTGAGAATCAATCTCTTTTTTCAAATTTCCTGCTTACGGTACAGAATACAGAATTCGGCACTTCTGTTATGCATTTTTTAGGATGAAAGACTCTGACGCCGATGGGGATCGAACCACTGCCTTGATGAGAGTACACTTCTGCGGCACCAATCGCCTAGCGAAACTGGACCAATGCTATAGACCACTCGACTACCGACAAGCCCAAAAAAGGCATGCTAGCACATCGAGCGTCCATGGAACTGGCACAGTCCACACGAAATTACTCGGTATCCCCCAGAATTAGTTGTTTACAATGAATTATACCATGTAATGCAGATGAAATCAGTGAAAATCAATCTCTTTTTTCAAATTTCCTGCTTACGGTACAGAATACAGAATTCGGCACTTCTGTTATGCATTTTTTAGGATGAAAGACTCTGACGCCGATGGAGATCGAACCACTGCCTTGATGAGAGAACACTTCTGCGGCACCAATCGCCTAGCGAAACTGGATCAGCCCCATAGACCACTCGACTACCGACAAGCCCCAAAAAGGCATGCTAGCACATCGAGCGTCCATGGAACTGGCACAGTCCACACGAAATTACTCGGTGTCCCCCAGAATTAGTTGTTTACAATGAATTATACCATGTAATGCAGATGAAAGCAGTGAGAATCAATCTCTTTTTTCAAATTTCCTGCTTACGGTACAGAATACAGAATTCGGCACTTCTGTTATGCATTTTTTAGGATGAAAGACTCTGACGCCGATGGGGATCGAACCACTGCCTTGATGAGAGTACACTTCTGCGGCACCAATCGCCTAGCGAAACTGGACCAATGCTATAGACCACTCGACTACCGACAAGCCCAACAAAGGCATGCTAGCACATCGAGCGTCCATGGAACTGGCACAGTCCACACGAAATTACTCGGTATCCCCCAGAATTAGTTGTTTACAATGAATTATACCATGTAATGCAGATGAAATCAGTGAAAATCAATCTCTTTTTTCAAATTTCCTGCTTACGGTACAGAAGACAGAATTCGGCACTTCTGTTATGCATTTTTTAGGATGAAAGACTCTGATGACGATGGGGATCGAACCACTGCCTTGATGAGAGTACACCTCTGCGGCACCAATCGCCTAGCGAAACTGGATCAGCGCCATAGACCACTCGACTACCGACAAGCCCCAAAAAGGCATGCTAGCACATCGAGCGTTCATGGAACTGGCACAGTCCACACGAAATTACTCGGTGTCCCCCAGAATTAGTTGTTTACAATGAATTATACCATGTAATGCAGATGAAATCAGTGAGAATCAATCTCTTTTTTCAAATTTCCTGCTTACGGTACAGAATACAGAATTCGGCACTTCTGTTAATTGTTGTAAAACAGTTAACTTTCTGACTGGGCTAAACATAAAACAAAGAGATTGGTACCTGGCGAACCCCGAAAACATTTCCACAGGTTTCTACCTTTAGACCTTATAGATTAGTCTATTCACAGTATATATATATGTGTATTAAAATTGTTGTTTTTAATGAACTCCTGTTGATTCATGCTTTTTGACGAGAAGTCACCTACCCCTCCAGGATAAGAACCACCCCAACAAAAACGAAAACAGGCGGGTACGTTGCGGTGAGATATACATTGACGTACGGGTTCAGGCAACACAGCTTGAGTGTTGGCTGAATGCCCGGAGTGAATCTATTTCCCCTAGCAGCGTCAAAGCCCCGGCTTTCAACAGTGATATCAAATGGAAGGTCTGTACTCGATACTCTGGACGGATTAAAATTTTGATATGCAGCCTCAATGCAACAAGTTAGAATTGTTACTTGATCTTGTCTTCAACTTCAGTATTACTGAACTGACCGGGTATGGTGGCTGTGTGTATGCAACGTTACCCGATACAATACAAATATTGTGAAGTGTGCTAGGAACATTACGCGTGGAATCCGACCTACGTGTAAAGACGTCATGTAAGAACGCATCTTATTGGTTGTTACACATCTGAGTAACGGTATGACGTGAATCATCTGTTCCGACACAGTGCCGCGTCAAGCAAAAATGTAATAAGGACCGCTGCAGATGATATTTTTCTATAAAATATCAGCCTCATTCAATTAATTCGGGTCGAATCGTTGAATAAATACAGAATACAACTCTGCTATTGTAACGGGAATAGGAATTGCTGCGAAATTCAGCCTCCAGTGGCAGAGTTTATGATAGGCAAAAAGGCTCATTAGAGCGTATAGTAAATTCTAGTGAAATATTATAAGAGTACTTGAACGTACTCACCAGACAGATTACACTCGTACAGAATAGGGAAGTTTTAAAATATGTTGTACTATGATGCACAGGAGATCTAGTGAGAATTACAAGTTATGTTATTATTTAAGAATTGAATGCAATTGTTATAATCTTTATTAGAGTTTGAACGTGTGGGAATGGGTACAAATTATGTATGAATCCCGAAGGGATTCATACAATTTGTACCCATTCCCACACGTTCATACTCCAATAAAGATTATAACAATTGCACTCAATTCTTATAATTACATTCCGTAACTGTTTAAACTACGTTTTACCAACAACAAAGCAGAAGGACGAAATAAAACATGCACGAACGAACGAGGCGAAAAAACACCCTCACACAAAAGACAAAGCGCACAACTCTGAGTTGAGCACCGGTTTTCAGCATTGACCCAAATTTGTCAAATTGCCGTCTTTCGCAACGCAACTTGGAATGTTCAAAACAATTTATTTAACATATCAGTAAACTATAATCACTGATCAATGCGGGAGGCGCTAAAAGTTATAAATCCGCCCAAACACCGCCCGAATTACATTCTGTCAACTGCGCTCTGCCGTAAATGCGGGTCAAAGTGTGACCAAATGTATTCATTGGAAAATGAAATACATTTGGTCATGACGTTTTCATCCAGTGAACCAATGGGAATTGAGTATTTGGACCCAAACGTATAACTACATTAACAATGTAATTATTTACCTATCAATCACAGGCTGATCAGCAGCTTAACGGTGATCATAATTAAAACATAATGTGCTACTTTTAACTCTTATTCTAATGAATACTAATTCTGCCTTCTTCTTTTAAGCAGGTACACAGAAGATGCTTTTTGACCAGAACCCCAATAACCGCTACAGACAGTCTAACCGTTATGGAAACAGTCACCCCCACGGTTCCTGAACATCCTCCGCTCCCTCCCTAAAAGTGGTCGACCACTTAAGGAAGGCGAGCGTTGGTCCTGCGTCCCGCCTCTGCCCCTTTTTGTAAGCGCAATGCGCATCTTTTTGTCCCAACCCAATAGGATTACAATGCAGGCCTGCCCCCGAACCAGGGAAGTTCGGGTCTTCTTCTTGGTGGTCCCCGAAAGGGGTCGTTGTTGTTTCCTTCAAAGACATCCTTTCAAACAGAGACAGTCTGAGGCAGATTATACTTGCCAGTGATGGCCATCACTTAAAATCATCTCCAAAGTGGCAGACTATAGTTGCCCGAAAATCCAGATCGACTGCACCCTCGGGGAGAGGTAGTACCTTTGTGAGAGGACCCAAGCTCTCACACTGGTCCTCACCCGAGGGTTCAACCGACATCAGTCAAAGAGACCATCACGCCGCAACCGGTGACACCTGCCGAGTACCTGAACCTGTTCCTCCTTCAACACGAGTAGACATGTGGAAATTAGTCATTTACAGTCAATGAGGGTCGAAAGGGGCTTGTTCCCCATACCGTCCCTGCGCGCCTTCGGCGCGTTAAACCATTCCATCCTGATCTATCAATCAAAGTGTCTTAAGCAAACATCAGATGCGCTTGTAGTTCTACGTTCCAATAGGTATAATACTGTCAATGTATTAGCTAAGCTCTTGTCGAAGGTGAGGAACGGTCTCTCTGTAACGTCAATCATGCCCAGAAAAAAAACAAAGCTGCACCTAGATAGTAACGACATTCGGACGTTTTGGTATGTTAAGATGTCAAGGTTGGTCGGGTGTTTTTCCTCTATAGGTGGGGAGGAGTTTTAACTTGATGAGAATTTGTCAGTTAGTTGTCAAAATATTCCATTGTTCTGTCAAACCATACCTGATTTGCAGGACTCGAACCACCGCGTGATGTTTATCCAGTTTCAACCGGTAATAGCAGGCTCTGACTAGACTACCACGAGCTCATCTAACAGAGGGAATCCTCCAGGCCGACGTCCATTGAAGTTTGGAGATTCTTGTTGGAGTATAAGAACGGACTGATGGAGGCGCTTCTTTGAGCCTCGTGTTACCTGATCTGCTGACTGCCTTAGGTGAGATCTCGTGATGCTTGATCAGCATGAATTCGCAATTCTGATCAAGGCTAGTCACATTCTACTGTTTGAAAAACTGCCAGCAGAACCCCAGAACAGACACCCCTCGGTCAACGTTAACAATCAGCCACAAGTGTGCTTACAGAATCTTGTTGGAATTTTGTGGCTGGGAAGGTAGTATTGACTTCCCCGAGAAAACGATCTTCACTCAAGCATTGCGCCTACAACCGTTCGACTAAACGAAACAATGGTCTCGTTGAAGCAACGGCGATAGTGTCCGGGGCGACATGGAAGTCAGAACTGTTACTTATCTGAAAGCCATTGGTTAACACGAGTCTTGGAAGAAGACAGCGGGCAAGTAGCTGTCAACAGGATTGTTAATTCCAGTAGTAGACGTTTATGCTAGAGATATGTGGACGAAGTGTTTGGAGACACTGGTGTGGAGGCGGTAGACAACAGCAGCACCAGACAAATCTGGGAAGTGCAGTTTATGTACGTTAAGTGATTATTCCAGTGATTATTCCACTCTGTTGGAATCCTCCAGAAGTGTGGAATACCAGTGAAAGTAGACCACAGATCAAGCGACTTGAGAATGGACACTGAACATGCGATATATTTGCCTCTCAGAAACGAAGAGCTTTTTATTTGAATAGATGATGTGAAGACAGCTTTTCTTCACGTACATTGACCTGGCCAATACTGCAAACAGAATACCAAATCATGATTTTGTTACGTTCATTTTTGGACTCTAATTCCTCAATGCAAGCATTATTTTCTCAAACACTTATTCTGTTCAAACTGTTCTAGTGAGTGACAGGTAAATCAGCCCATCTCGAACATGTAACAATAAGCCGCTAATTTGAAAAAACAAAATTGTATCAGGCAATAGGGCGTGTCTATGGTGGGGCAAGTGTCAAATATTTTTCATTAATTTTTGTGATTGGTTAAGTCACGACCTAGAGATGGGTGTTGCCAAATTGGCATGTCATAGTACCCACTGAGGAAGGATTGATTATTCAAGTTGTAATTAGTTAAATTCACTCGGTGTCAATGACGTTCAATGACGTTCGCAGGTGTAAATTAATCCTTCCCCAGGCTGTAATCAAGATGGTTAAATTTGTTCCCCAAAGGTGTGAAAAGATTAATTCTTTGTCCAGATATTACGGCATGTTTCGATAAAATATTTAAGAACAATAGTGTGACATTACCACTTTAATGTTAGCTTTGTGATAGGTTTCCTCCCCAAAAGTATATAAGGTCAGGGTTTTCAGACATTCAGTCCCGCCTTTACCCCTTTTTGTAAGCGCCTTGCGCATCTTTTGTCCCACCCCAATAGGATTACAATGCAGGCCTGCCCCCGAACCAGGGAAGTTCGGGTCTTCTTTCTGGTGGTCCCCGAAAGGGGTCGTTGTTGTTGTTTCCTCACAAAGAGCCCAACCAGATAGAGACAATTCATCCCAGAAGTGGCAGACTTTACTTGCCTGAAAACCGACCTACTCCGCTTGAAAACCCAGAATCACCGCACCCTCGGGGAGAGGTAGTACCTTTGTGAGAGGACCCAACCTCCCACACTGGTCCTCACCCGGGGGTCCAACCGAGATATTTCAATGAAGCCATCACACTGCGACCGGAAAAACACCTGCCGAGTACCTGAACCTTTTCCTCCCTTGACACGCCTAGACATGTGAAAATCAATTATCTACAGTCACCGAGGGTCGAAAGGGGCTTGTTCCTCATACCGTCCCTGCCGCCTTCGGCGCGCGAAACCATTACTTTTGACATTGGGGTCAGATCCGAACAGGTCACAGGTTGAGAGAGGTCAAGAATTCCGTCGGGTGGACGGTCGACCATTGTGGTAGAGTGGAATGGCGTGTGATTTTGATCGTTGGCAATAGGTGGCAAACGACATCATATACGGTTAAAGCAGACAATGAAATAATGTGTGGTAGCAAAAGTTGAGAACTCTTGTAAGTTATTTAACCCTTTACCTAACATGAAAAGCAGACGACACTTGCAAAAAAAATTCATGAATAACTAATTTTTTGCATTTTTTGTCTCAAAAACATAGGTTATGACCCCTCGTTGGAACGAGCTCGTTCCAACGAGGGGTCATAACCTATGTTTTTGAGACAAAAAATGAAAATATTTTGAAAATTAATTGGCGATTTTTGAGAATAGCGCTGGCCGGTTTTGGCCGTTACGTTGGGTAAAGGGTTAATGGTGTTAAAGAACTGAACGGAACTGAACTGGAATGGTGTTGAGCAACTGATAGAGGTTGGTGAATAGTGTTTATAAACTGGTTAAGATTCGTGTCAGAGATCGGACTGTCGTTCAAGGACCTTCCCATCGGTCCACGTGAAAGGAACATTTTAATATATATATCTATAGTGTGGAGAGAAGGAAGGAGAGGAGAACGAGAGTATGCAAAGATGAAGCTTCGAACGCCCGGGCAAACACTTGGAGACTGTAAATATGTTATTTAGTTACGAAAATGCGTTGATTTATGGATATGATTGAGAGCAAGGTATTTTGTTTAATGTGTGAATAAATTGTTTTGTACAATCATTCCGTATCAGTAATTACATAACCCCCTTATTTGTATTTACACCCTTTTATCTAAGAAGCTATGAGCACCTCGAGGAATGCGAACGAGGAACTCGGGTCAGGTATAAGTTCACTCTGGTTTCAGGGCACACTCTAAGGGAGTGCGATGGAACTTGGACGATCTTAACCCTCCCCGACATAACTATTATTTATTCTTCAGTGGTGGGCACCCCAAAGCTACCCCCTTGACAAATTTAGCCTCTGATTTTGCTTGTATGCGGGGTTTAATGTTTGTCACGTTATCGGGTATGGTGCAGATGCATGATTATTCGGAGGATGAATTTCTCCTGAAGATTTTGGGTCGAATGTAATAGAATGGTGGATGACAAGAATATCTTTAATGTTTTCTGAATGTCTACGAAGCAGAAAGACACTGACATAAACTGTCAGCAACCTAAAACCGTCGAAGGAAAAACTCCAAAGCGACAACGCCAGATTCGAACGCAAAAGGTAATGGAGGCGGCCAATTGTTTTCAGAAACGGACTGATGTATCTCGTGATATTCCGAGTGTTTATCAGCCTCACCACTTTGAACACGGATGTTGGTATGGGTTCTCACGGGCAAATAGCTGGTATTCAAACAATTGCAAGTTCCCGTGGATCCTCACTCAACCACCCTTACGCTGTGTATTCAGTAGTTCCACAACCACACCAGTTTCCACAGTATGCACCTGTATGGGCGCGTCGGGAGTGTGCCCTCTGTGGGCGTCTAGACGTCTCGACTGCTCTCTGTCGTAAACGACATAAAAATGGATAAAAAGGTGTCATTGTTGAAGTGGAAACTAATTAAGGTGCTACAAAAGTAAGAGATATTTGTTTACTTTGAAATTGCCACCTCTGATATTCCGTAAATGCAAAATAAATATACACAAATTATACACCAAAATGAAGGTCGTGACGTAAAGACCATGGAAAATATATACATTCTGCTCACAGAGATGACAACTGGCACCAGTGGTTCCGGGAAGTCGGCTCCCGTATTCGTACCAGAACTGATAAAAAATAATGCAACAAGCAAAAAATTGGTGGCTAAATGCGTTTTTATTAAATAAAAAACACATTTAGGCAACAGTTTTTGCCTGTAGTATTATTTTGCTGACGATGTCGCTGAATTTGGAGCATCACGGGAGTGTTTACAAACTTTACTAGATAATTTAAACTCATATTGCCTAACATGGTGTTTGAAAGTTAATACTGACAAAACTAAATTAATGACCTTAGAGAAGGGTAGAAAATCCAAGGCGGAATTATTGTTTGGAGGTGGGCAGCTGGAAGTCGTTGACTCATCTAAATATTTTGGTATTGAATTATTAAAAAATGGTAATTTACCCAGAAAGCAACTCAGTTTAGCTTCCTATGGCTCGCGCGCCCTTTATAATATGTTTTCCTTATTTGGGCATTTAATCCTACCGGTGAGCAGTGTAAGCTCTTCGATTCTCTTGTAACGTCGGTTTTGCATTATGGGTGTGAAATCTGGGGATATATTAAAGCCGATGAGATTTGAAAGATACATTTGAGCACGGTGGTGGGGGTGGGGGTGACAATTTGACCAACACTCTCGCCGGCCCGGGAGGCCATCATACTACTTTGTGCACCTCCCCCAACCTAAGAGCAGAGGTGCGAATGCGGGGAGCGACCCACCACCCCCGCCGGCCCACTCAGCTCACTCATTACCGGGTACCTAAGAGCAACAAGGGGTGAATAGACTTGTTTGTGGACCCTGGGGGCGGCCTACCAACCTCGCCGATTCGGAGGGCCACCATATCACTTGGGGGTAGAGTAGATTAGCTTTCTACCCCAACACCACGTAGATAAAGAAAGAATGGGCCACTCCAGAGAGCCACAAGGGACGGCCCACACCCTCGCCCTCCCCGCCCATCTAGGCAGCTCCCACACGATAGGCGTTCTGGACCACTATGCGGGCCCACCCATCTGGCAGTAAAGAGAATAAACGTATGCGGCGTTCCTGCATGAACGGTACAGAGACGATTTAGTTCAGCGTACACTGAGTTGACCGTTACAGGAGATAACGGTACTCAACAATATCCGGCGTTTCAGCTTACACTGAGTTGACGATGACACATATTCATATTCCACATTACATGTGGTCACATCCTGTGATCACTGTATAATACACGGGTTCAATGCACCATTAGGACATGGATGAATTCAGTACAAGCGACCTCATTCGAACAGTTGAACGCGACGAAACTATGTGTCTAGTGTTAACAATGACTGATCACCCAAAAGCCTTCCCCTACGATGCCAGTGCCAGGTATAAGGCCGGTGGGTTCTACAAGTACAAAAAACTAAGTGATATCGACGAAATTCATGTGGCTTTAACCCCACCAGATAGTTTAGAGACCAAGGGTTTTGAAACCAATCACTTGGACATCATCTCAAAGTATAAACACCCAGATATAAATTCTGGACCAGTAATCAAGCAATGGCGGAGTTGGCCCATGCCATTCTGGCAAACCCAGGTGAACTTCGCTGTATGGTGTGCGACAACCCGGTGCGGGGTCTCAGCTACTGACCACCTGAACCAAACCACAGACTTGTCCGCTAGAGGTTTCTGGCATTTCATTTCTACTACCATCCACGGCGGATTTTAGCCAAAATGAAAGTTGCCTTACCCAAGGACCATGCATGGTCTAGATACAATAACTCATGAGCGACGCGCTTTTGAAAGACTATCAAATGAATTCGGTGTGTCACCTGATACAGATGTGAGAAAAAAGGGGATTATAATGACGGGTTGGGCACTTTATACCAAGTCGTAGCACACTACAGCTATCTCCTGACATTACACCCGCCCATTCGAAGATACGACTATACGGTCACATTCACCGACCGCCCAAGGCACGGGCATAGTCATGCCGACTTTATCAGAGAAGAGCATGCACATTTTACTACGTTTATAGTTGACGAGGCAAACGGGTTTACGAGGGCAGGGGTCGAAAGAACCAGTGAGTCCATTAGGACATACGTCTGGGTAATAATCGGGTCCCAGGCTCGGACCCGTTCATCGATTCTCGGAGCGGGTACAGCATTCGACGTCCAAAGGCAGATTGAGGCGAATGTGGAAGATATCATTGCCCGCCCAATGGACACGGAGAGTGGAATTAAACGCTATCAAAGCGAGTTGTCTCACGCCAAGTCAAAAACAAATTATGTAGTCGACCGAGGCCTCTACATGGCGCCTTCTGATATGGAAATAGGTGGCCTTTCACACGGCCTTGTGGGGTATAACAACGAGATCGTTATTGCCACAACCGTCCAGACCCTGAGACTAAATACAAACATAAACACTGCACCAATCCCACCCGTCGTGTCTACGTGGGAGACGGGACTGGTCAAGCCGCCGGCCGGCCTGACGGCTATTGATGCGCCTACTGTGGAAGCGGGAACCGGTAGCGGAGCTACCTCTGCTGCTACGACTCGGCATCAGGAACTGCGGCAGCACGCCAGCATGATGACGAGAAAATTGCCGTTATTGTGGGTGGGGTTACAGTTGGTTTACTCGCGCTTTGGTTTCTTCGATGATAGCCATTGACGAGCCACAACACGAAGCAGACTCCCGACAGCAAGGCCGACTGCCCACAGATTTTCGGCCAGCCAGCCTACAGTTTTTGTGAGTAGCTTGAGCAGCCACGAAACAATGGAGTCTTTAATTCCAGGTAGAGCAGCCGCCGCCTTCCCAGCTAGCTTGGCCAGGATGTGCCTAGGAGCCTGTAGGTTTCTTTTTCACCCGCTATTTGACCTTCATCGGATGGCGGTGGAGCGGGAGTGGGGGTACTTCCACCCCCGCCGGCCAGCGCAAGTACTAGGGTCGGGATTGTCATCCCAATCGCTGTACGGATAGATGCGATCGTAATCCCTTGTTCCCGGAAGAGGGTTCGAATGCGCTCAGCAAGCGTCGTGTCCTCATTGGGGATCCGATTGATCGTCTCTCTGATTCGGTTGATTTGAGATTGGAGAGCCTCTCTATTCGTTGCGGCCGCCTCAATGCTGGAAGCTCGTTCATCTTCCAAGTTGCGCAAGCGTTCTGCTACTCGGCGCCTACTAAACTGATCATCTTGAGCTTCATCGAGCTTTCTTGTTTCCAAAGAGATGTGCTGATTCAGCCCGGACAGTCTGGCCAGGTTGTTCGTTAACTCACCTCGGATGGTCTGCATTGCCCTGTCGAGTCGGCGGGGCTCTCTGATGCTGTACTCCATGGTATCAAGTGGAAGGTCGCGAAAAGTTTTAAGTGCAGTTTCTTCCTCCTCGGTAAGGCTTTCCACAACGTTTTGATTTGACTTTGACGCAGCATTAGCCACCTGCCCCAAGTCTTGCAGTTCAGTGCTATCCGATCCGATCTTAGCAGCCGCTTCACTCAACTGCTTTATAGCTATGTCACTGACCCGCAGTGTTTCAAGCACCTTTGGCTTAAACGCCCTGCCCCCTCGAGGCCAGTCCACAATACCCAGCTCATTCCGGATGATCTCTCACATTTGTTGAGAGAGCATGGGGTGCCCCTGATTTACTAACAATGTCGACATTTGGATGGGCCTTCAGCCTCAGCTGCCCATTTTGTCGAGCTCATACTTGGAATAATCACGTAAAAAGCGCACCATCCCTTTCTCAGACAGATTCTGGTAGTAGCCATTGACAGCCTCCACCAAGACCTCATGCTGCAATAAAGGTATTTCAGCCCCTGCCTCTTGTTCTCGTTCCGAAGGAACGACAGCTCTGATGACAGGGGCCAGGGTAAAGCTAGTTTCATCTTGCAACTCCGTTGCATCACCATCGCCCTGTCGTCTTGCGAACTCGTCGAGGCTAAAGTCTGCCATTGTATTGCAGATTGATCCGAGATATGCAGTTCGGCAGTCGGTTGTGATCACGAACAACCCTAGTATGACTGGCCCGAATCAACAGCTCAATATCCAGTTCCTAAACCTCGGGACCCACGAACTTATCGTACCGGGTACAGTGCGTCTAGACTTTGCAGTCACCCTGAATTCAACAGATGATAACAGATCAGTCGTTCAGAATCTTGGCCGTGCCATCATCAAGAAAATGACAAACAATGTCAGCGGAAATAAGGTAATGTCGGTCGACGATGCAGACGTGTACCACTGCTACCTTGACCTCTGAAAGACAGCCTCCGAGCGCAAAAATGCGCACTACCAGGGCATTGATACCTCCGCGAAAATATATGCTACTAAGCTGCGGGTCGACGCAGAACACAAGGTTGACACTGTTGTTGTAGACAAGGCTATCGCTGATGCCTATGGCAATCGGTTCTGTATCCCGCTGGACTTTGAACTCCTCGAGTCCCATATGCCTTTCTACCAGAGTGCGCTTGGGATCGGCGCGAGTTCGAGCTGACATTCAATGATTACAGTCGAGTGGTCCTGGCCACGGGCGATGTCACTGCCAATTACACCATTGATAATATCAGCCTGGAATATGAAATATGTCACCCACTCTGAACTTGCTAGCATGGTCCGTAACCAGTATGCTGGTCGTCTCGCCATCCTATACGACCGCGTCTTTCGCCACCGCACAATGACCAAAGACAAGAGCGACTCTCTGTGGAACATCAACCTCAACGTTGCCGCACCGAGCATGAAAGGGCTCCTTCTGCTCCTTCGACGACCCTGCTACGGCTGATGAAGCTTTCGTGAGAAAGCCCGAGATCTTTTATAACCCCCAAATCAACAAAGTTGAGGTTATGATCAAAGGGATGCACAACCAGCTGTACTCCCATGGATTGCGTGCCTACCAGAAATGGAACGAAGCCACTGGGCACTTTGGAGCTTGCCCCAGCAGCAAAAGAGTTCCCGAGGTGGCTCTGGTCGCAAAGGAGCTATCTCTGGCCGATGTTGCACTGGGAGAGTTCTTGTCCAACATGTGTGCACAATAGTTTGACTTGCGGACCACGGATGATGGCGAGCTACACGGCAGTGGTCGGCGTGTAGAACACGCCAGTGAAGGCATCACTATCCAAATCACAAAGACAGCAGAGGCGAGTGGTGCATTGAACTTATATCTGTACGTTCTCATGGAAGCGCAGCTTATCACTGAAGATGGCTGGTTCACCAACACACTTTATTAATGACCCTTTCCTAACGGAGCCCTACGCGGCTATTATTTGCGATCAGACAGGCTGTGGCAAGACAGTTTGCGCCTTGGACCAGCTGGAGGGCCCTTACCGGTGCGTGTTTCGGCACAATGTGGTGCTCGGTCCCACAATCAAATACTACAAAACATACCACGACCGTCCATGGATTTGGGATGATCCCGATGTGTACATCGCAAATCCTGGTAAACACCTCCACTCATATCTACGGGCCTTCTATCAGCTGTTCCAGGGGAAGTCAACCTTGTACATTATCGACGATTGCTCGGCTAAGAAAGCTTTGACGCAAAAGAAAGACATGCTGTCTGAGCTAGCCTTCTCGGGTCGCCATGCGCAGCAGAGTATTTGGACTTTGACTCAGAAGGATAACTCTGTCTTAAAGGATCTCCGCGATCAGACCCGCTGGGCTTGCCTGTTCCACTGTAAAGGCAGAGACAGCTTTGAGGGACTGTCTACGGGAGAATGATGTGACTGGAAGCCGCGAGGAATGTATAGCAGTTCGCCAGGCATTAATGTTAAGAACAGACCAACCAACCATTTATAAAGTGTTATATTAAACTGACACGACGTGCATGCACCTATACACAATCATGGATTGCGTCGATATCATTGACCAGCTGCTGGAAGAGCAAGGTGCCGCTGTTCCTCCTTCGGATGTCTCAAAGGAACAGGAACAACAGGGAGGAAAAGCGGCAGTGGATCTACCGAAGGAAAAACAGACCGAAGGGACCAAACGCGAAAGGCTAGCTGCAATAGCTTCCGGTGACCAGGTCGACGCCATGACCGATAAGGAAATCGATCAAATCTATGCCCGATATGAGGCACGGCTCGGTGCAGTGATGACAAAAACTCTGGGGACCGCCGCACTACAACCCTACACATGGGTGGTCAGCATGTTTCTTCCCATACCCCCGGGAAACCAACAAAAGTTGGTTGCCGATCTTGAGGCAGATCCATTTGTTGGGCACGCGCTAAGCAGTACCACGTGCGAGCTATATCATCGCTCGTTAGGAACCGTTGTTCCTTCAGGATGTTCCAAAGGAACAAGAACAGGCGGAGAGAGTGACAGCTGCGCCAACCACTGAGTCGTCGGTTGTTCCTGTTGTTCCTTCGGAACTGGAACAATCGATGGAGCGACAAAAAGAGACTAAAGAAATGGCTGTCGGACAATCAGGCGCTGCTGCCCGGAATACAAAACAACAAAAAGCCTTGGTCCGGTTACAAGAAGAGAAGGCCAATCTCCAGAGAATGGCCGTAAACAACGCAGTAGCACCCAATGGGCTGATGGACCCGTTCCTTCGGAACGGGAACAACATGAACAGCAGCAAGGGGTCTCGAATATACTGCATCACGAACACAGTTCATTAGAAGACTGGTCCCCAGGGGTTGCTGGGGAGGTTGGGTTGGCTAGGTTGGCTTTATGGTTCCAGTTCCCGTTGTACCTTCGGAACGGGAACAACAATAAGTCGCCGGCCCGTAGGAACCGCTTTCCACAGCAACCCAGATTCGCAGTAACCTTCAGAATGCATCCGAGGTAAATGTTTCGACGCAGACATCCGGGCAAGTTTACACGAAGGTGGTCTCCGATCGAGAAGACCATGTATTCGCATTCCGCTGTCCCAGAACCACCGCCAGGCACGATATGAATGGGCCATCGACCACGTTGGATGGACCAGAGAAGATTGGCGAGATGTCCTTTTTACAGATGAGTCAAGATACTGCCTCGAACACACAGATAGGCGTTCCAGGGTATGGAGAAGACCAGGGGAGCGATTCCATGCAGCCAACATTGCTGTGCTGAGTATGACCGCTATGGTGGATGGTGAATCATGATCTGGGGCGGCATCAGCAGGGATGGACATACAGAGCTCTGTGTTCTTGAACGTGGTACATTGACTGCACAGCGATATATTGATGAGATCCTGGATGTCCACGTCAGATTGTATGCATTTGCAGTTGGTGATTCATTCTGATGGACGATAATGCCCGTCCTCGTGTTGTCCAAGTTGTCGGGGAGTACCGACAGGGGGGGGGGGGGGGAGGATTGGGCGTATGGACTTGCCAGCACGATCCCCTGACCTCAATCCAATCGAACATGTCTTGAATGAGTTGTAGCTTGCAATTTCAGCCCGTCCAGTCCAGCCAAGAAGTGTCCAGGAGTTTGTTGCCATGCTGGACCAAGAATGGAACAACATCCCATAAAGGACCACCAGGAACCTGACTGGGAGCATGAGAAGGCGTTGTCAAGCTGTAATTAACAGTAATTCTCATACTCGATATTAAACCCATACCCTGTTCGGTCCGTCAACTTTTTGGCAAATTTGAAAAATTTCCTCTTTTACCAATACTGTCCATTTTCCATGATTATCGTATTCAAAAGCTAAAAAATAATGTCAAACACAAATAAAATCTTAATTTCTGTAATTAGAATAATTAAATCATTGAAGATATAATTAAATAAAAAATATATACACTTTTCATTGCAATATTTCAACTAAAACGTAAAACAGGTAGTTGGATATATTTGGTGCTTAGCAAACTTTGAGTAGTATATATACATATACAATGTCTTAATCCGATGGAAAGATGCTGGTCAATGTTGCCTATCACAGCGCTGTGGTGTCTGTCCTCGCAAAAGGTTTTGCCCGCCTAGGTAAGATGGCAACGAAGGGTGACACCTTTAAACTCGACTTCACCGACTATGACGTTGGGATGGTAGTCCTTGACGTGGGGCTGGCGATGGCAACCAAGAACATGCTAATTAAACAGGGAATCATTCCAGGAGATATTATGAAATAACAAGATGGCCTCGATCGCAATGCTAGTTGGGGGGGGGGGGGGGGCGCACTTGTTAACGCAGTAGCCTTCTCTGGCAGTAACTACCTCTTCTCCAAGTTTCGGGATAACGATGCTGGTGTGGAACGCGTGCGACATGACAAAGCCATAGAAAAGTTGCAGGCCGCCCTGGCAGAATGGCCCCGTAAGCGAACAGAACGCCTCGATTGGATCAACGATCAACAAGTGTACCCCGGACTAACTGCACAATTGTGGTAGTACCCTTGCCAGGAGTAAGACGATCAAAGGAGCTTCATCAACGCACTTTTTGCCCCTGCCAGCACATACCCAACATTGCTTTCGGGAACATAAATAGCACCGTCGGGATAAAAGAAGCCAACATACGGCCACTGTTCTGGAGTTTACGGAGCCTGTGGCCGCTGCCCAGTTGGATGTGAGGTTGAGTGACCCTGAAGCCAAGTTCCCACCCACCGCGAACAGGGTGTCTATACAGAGACCACTGACTGGGGTCATTCTGGTTACGTTCGTAGTTCCTCCACGGGGCTGAGCCTTCCAGGTTCAAAGCACGCAACTCGGTAAACGTAGCTTGTTACGGTTGTTCCCTTTCCGAATGAACAACAATGGGCAACTCTTTTCTCTTGTTTCGCCCCTCGGAGAGCTGATATACATACAATTTGTCCGTCATCCCTGGTTCTCCAAAACCCTGCGTATTCCCGAGATCAGTCAGCTGAAGGGTCGTGCAAGGCAATGCATCATGTGCTCCTGGCACTCCGCCATTCACCATGTCTTTACACTTGTTGCAATTCCGAAGGTATATTTCGAATATGTAATGTTCCGGTTAGGTGCTGCAATTCAATAGGGCCACCACTGCTATCTAAAACGTGGACTATAACATTGCCTATAGGGCCTGGGACAAGTCTTTTGTATTGCAAATGAGAGAAAGCTACTGTTCTGTTACTGGCACATTTTCATTTGCTACAGGTACTGTTCTGTTTTTTCATTTGCTACAGGTAGTGTTCTGGGTAGCCCGTTGTAAACATTGTCCGTGGTGCTGACTTCTGATAGATGAACGTAGAGCTCACGGTGGGCCGCAATTTTAGGTAACTAAATGCTTCCAAAACCAGGCCGGAATGACGGGCTGTACCCCTTGGTTGAACTCCCAGTCCTGGACCCGGCGAAGCCTGTGCTGATGCCTTTAGGGAGGCTCCCGTTGATGGCCACTCTGGTCATCCGGTGGGTGAGGTGTCCGAATCTCTCAAGATAGGGTTTGGCTTCGCCTCTCCCCTGAAAGCTGATCAGGTAGCAGGCCTCCATGTCGACGAAGAAGGCCTCTTTCGTGTCGTAGGTCATGGAGTTCCATAGACCGCCGTGGCCGTGCTCCATGCAGGCCTTTTGGATGTCGTCGAGGAGGCCGGCTGGGGTCGTCTTCAAACTGTTGTGCTCTTTGGCCATAATGCTGGCCGCGTGATTTCATTCCGAAAACCCTTTCAGCGAGGGACTCTTCCTTTGCGCGCACGGATATATGACCGACGGGAATCTACCCGCGCGGCGGGGTGCTTGGCAAGCTCGGGATCAGACCAGCTCTTTCCGGTTAAGAGATATTGCTCATGGAACACCGTGTAATGTTCGGAGAGAAATGTCTATTAGTGGGAGGAAGCTGATCTGCAAGAGGTTATGGGGTACATTAACGTTGACGGCATGACTGGGGTCCCACTATGTCGGTAATCCTGATTAGAACGTATCACCCGTCAGCTGATAGAGGCTTTAGATCTTACCTACAGGCCATTGTGTGGGTCACTCAGGTCTTATACGCTAACGATAAGACGGATCAACGATTATGGTTTATATATATATTTACAACTCAATATTTCTATAAATTACTCCAATATTACAATACCCCTCAAATCATATGACTAGTCATACCCCGTAAATAATACAAATATACATTAAAAACTATGGTAAGTTTATATTTCCCAAATTCGTATCCGTGAGAAAATATCGGGGCCGGAATTAAGGAGGGTCCGTTTATGAATATCCGCGGGTTATTGTTTCATTTAATTATTAATCACCCGCGTCTTAACACACTTGTGTACGTGTCTTCAGTAAAATTTAATATTACGTGCTTCGACTGATATATAATACTTGTATAACGCTGCTCTGTGAATGTATCGTTAAACCTCAATAATAAACAATTATAATATTCTCTCAAAAAACATATTCCAAATCATAAAATACTTAACTTACATCTGCCGGTCTTCTATTCACGCGGTTCCTATAACCGTATACATGCTGCCCAGAATGGCAAGCCCACCGGAATACACAACTATGTAACAGAACTTTCTGTGTGGCCTATCAGCCCATATTTCTCCGTCTGTCTTAAAATTAGCTATTTGCACATTTATAGGAAACGTGAATCATTAGGCTTTTCCCTCTGGAAAAGACTATTGTTTTTCTACGGATTATCATTTTTTTTGGGGGGGGGGGGGGGTTTTTTTTTTTTTTTTCCTCCACACATTTTTGTCCGTTCGATTCAGAAGCCATTTTCGAACCGATTTTCACACAATTTTGAACACGCATAGAGTGGCAAACAATCTAAAAATGTACCGAAGCGGAATTTTCGATTTAACCCTTATTTCGCCAGAATTGGCAAAAAACTGCCAAAATTGGGGTTTATCGGCACTTTCTCGAAACACGTCTTTAGGATTTTTTTAAAACATTCATCATTTCTAGACCTGCCCATGACACGACCTTTGATACACACGACATATTAGGCGATGCATATGGTAACCCTCCACAGGCTGCCAAACATCGAAATTTTGATGAAATGGGCCGGTTTCAGGCCCCCAGAGCACCCAAATGATACAAGAGAGATAAACATAACTTCCTTTATTTGAAGTGGAATTCACCGGAGATCATTTTTGTAAGTAATAATGGTGTTCAAAAAACCAAGCATTAACCCGTTTTGGGCTGGTTAAACAGCAATACCCCCAAAAAGCTCAAAAATTCAGGTTTTCCGTGGATTTCTCTAAACGAGTCTTGTAGATTTTCATGAAAAAATTGTCACTCCCAGGCCTTGATGTGACAATAGAAGTTGCATGGACAAAATACTTCGGTGAGCATTTGTTAACCCTCCACGGGCTGCTAAAAGTCAAAATTGTGATAAACTGGGCTGTTTTTGGACGCCAACGGCACCCAACGGGTACGCCACAAAGAAAAGTGATTTCTTTCATCGAGCGCACAATCTATAGGGAAACATTTTTGTAAGTAGTAAGGGTATTCAAAAAACGAAGTCTTAACCCATTTTGGGTAGGCTAAAGAGAGAGACCCCTTAAAATCTAAAAATTCCCATTTTCTGTGGATTTCTCTAAATACATTCCATAGGTTTTCAAGAAAAATTGACTACTTGCAGGTCTTTGTGTGACATTACAAGTGACATGAACAAAATATTCCGCTGAGCGTTCATTAACCCTCTACAGAATGACAAGCATCATAATTTTGTTGAAATGGGCTGTTTTTGGACACACACAGCACGCAATGTATGTCCGAGAGTTACACATAATCTCCTTTGTTGGAAGTGGAATTCACTGAGGACCATTTTTGTAAGTAATAAGGGTATTCAAAAACCCAAGCGTTAACCCCTTTTGGGGTTGTTATTAGCGATACCCATCAAAAGCTAAAAAAAATTATGTTTTCCGTGGATTTCGTTACAAACATCTTGTAAGTTTTCAACAGAAAATGGCCATTGATAGGTCTTGGAGTCACATTACCGGTTGCATGGATAAAATATTCCAGTAAGCATTTGTTAACCCTCCATGGGCTGCTAAATGTCAACATTTTGAAAAAATAGTCTGTTTTTGGACACCAACAACAACAAATGGGAATGCCACAGAGATACATAACTTCTTTTACCGGATGCAAAACTGACAGAGAAAAATTTAGTAAGTAGTAAGGGTATTCAAAAAATCGAGGTCTTAACCCATTTTCGCCTGGTTAAGATGTACCCCTTAAAAGCTTAAAATTCCAGTTTTCTGTGGATTTCTCCAAAAAATCTAGTAAGTATTCAAGAAAAATTGACCATTTGCAGGTCTTGGAGTGACATTACAAGTTACATAGACAAAATATTCCGGTAAGCGTTAGTTAACTCTCCAGAGGCTGCAAAGCATAGAAATTTTGAGAAAATGGACTGTTCTTGGGCACCCATTGCACGCAGTGTGTACCTGCGAGATAACCATAACCTCCTTCTTTGGAAGTGGAATTCATCAGACCAGGCATTAACCCATTTAGGGATGGTCTTAACCCGTTTTGGGCTGGTTAAACAGCGGTACCCATCAAAGACTTAAAATTTCATGTTTTCCCTGGATTTCTTTAAAAACATCTTGTAGATTTCAAGAAAAAATGGCCATTCACGGGTCTTCATGTGACATTACAAGTTACATGGACAAAATATTCCGTTGAGCACTCGTTAACTCTCCACGAGCTGCTAAACATCAAAATGTTGATAAAATGGTTTGTTTGCAGACACCAAGAGCACCCAATGGATATGTAACAGAGAAATGTAACTTCTTTTACTGCGCGTAGAATTCACAGAGGATCAGTTTTGTAAGTAGTAAGGGTATTTAAAAGAATGAAACTTAACCTATTTTAGACTGGATGAGGAGAGATACCCCTTAAAAGCTTAAAATTTACATTTTCTGTGGATTTCGCTAACTGCTTGTTGGCGATTTTCAAGAACAATTGGACATTGGCAGGTCTTACAAATTGCATAGATAGAATATTCCGCTAGTCGTTTGTTAATCCCGCTACAGGCTGCTAAACATCAAAATTTTGATAAAATCGGCTGTTTTCGGGCAGCAAATGGGTATGTAATAGGTAAACATAACCTCTTTTATCAGACTCAGAATTCATGAGGGATAATGTATGATAGTGTTAAGGGTATTCAAGGGAGCGTGGTGGCTCAGTGGTAGAATGTTGTACTTCTATGCTAGAGGTCCCGAGTCCGATCCCCGTCCGGGACGACTCACGTTATGTCCTTCGGCAAGGCACTTTAGCCCGGTCGCCGACATGGGGGCACGATGACGCCGTGTACTAAGGCATACTGCACGTCGATGGTACATATGTCTTCACCCTCTGTAACCCTGCTTGAGCGGAGCTTGAACAGAGTTAGAATGTTGAGGAGCTGACAGTTGCTCGTCGTTGCTTGGTGGTTCTCTCCGTGTACTCCGGCTTCCTCCACCTATAAAACTGTCACGGTCACGATTAGCCATTGTGCATAAGTATGTGACCTTAAACACCAATAAATAAATAAATAAATAAATAAATAAATAAATAAATAAATAAATAAATAAATAAATAAATAAATAAATAAATAAATAAGGGTATTCAAAAGGCCAAGCCTTAACCCTGTTTATAGGATTAAAGACAGACAGCCCATGCCGTGTACGCTGCCTACATTACTTGTAAAATCGACACCCCCACTAAATCTACTTCGAGGTGCGGTGTCGGACCCGACCACCTGACGGTTCTGACCTCATTAGATAACACTCCTTCGTTGTATTTAGCAGCATGGATTTCCCCAAGAAGCAAAGACAAAAATACGTCTGCGGAAAATAATGGCAAATATTTTATTTAGTCTGTTTTTTTGTCCGTATAGAAAATGTCTCGCCCACATATACCTAAACATGATTCAATGATACAATTGGACATACTTCTCTCGTAAAACCTGAAAAAGACTTGATTTATTTCATTTTAGGATTGCGCGTGTATATTCTTAGAAGATTCTCTGTGTGTTATTAATATACAGCGTCAGTCTTTGATCTCGTTTGGGACGATCAGTGATTAAAACCTTTTCGACAAGAGCCATCGAAATTGAAAATAAAAAAAAAATCAAATTTCACTAAAACCTTTTGCAGAATCGTGTTTTTCAGAAAACTCTTTCGCGATTGCATGTGTCGTTTTCAAAATTCCGATCAGTAATCACGAAATTATAAATATGTTGTTGTCAATAACAAAATTGAAAGCATGTCCGTCAAACTTGCATGACGTCAGAATTCGACTCGGGTGAAATACTGCAGTGATGCAGTGAAAGTTCGAGAGTAATAAACGCTGATATCGCAGTAGGCTTTAAACTGTCCATGGAATGGTCCTAAAATCATGTTTATGTTTGCAGCTTTACTGCAAATAGGTTTCCCGTTGTTTCTTGTTGAAGTGTTGTTTCCGTCAAGGCCAAGTACCATAGAAAATTTGGAACACCGAGCAGAGGGCCTGCCCCATGAACACCTGCCTGTTATTAAAATTAATTAGCTTGGACATCTGCCCCCCCCCCCCCCTTCCTCCGTTTTTTTTTACCTAGGACACCTGCCCCCTATTGTTTCTTTTACCTAGGACACGTGCCCCCCCCCCCCTGCTGTTTTTCACCAACTACACCTGCCCCCGTTTGTTTGCTAACGGGCCCCTCCCCATTGACCTTTCTATCTTTAGAAGCACCCGGGCCGACGGGGAGAGGGCGTGGTTGTGAGCATGGCTAGATTTCGCTGAAGGAAGGTACCCTCAAATCTGGGTCGAAAGTGGCGAAAATGACAAAAGGCTACTTCAACGTATGGTAACGGTATAAACTTCAGACGATCTGGGCGATGTACAGACGAAAGATCATACCTTGGAGCCGGTTAGGTAATTTGGCACAAAAAAAACTCCGATTTTATGCTCAATCGCTGCTCTACAGTAGTCTACAATAGTGCCCAATTCCATTCCAAACTGATAAAGTCGGGACGAATAGTACTCTCACTTTCCACGCGATGCGTGGTGTTCTCCACGCGGTCTCGACACTTGCAACAGATGCCAAAATGTCGGCCAGGGTGCGTAGAACAAGTTCTGAAAATTAGAAGTCGCTGCCTTCGGCGGTCTGGACACGGTTCGTGTTTGTGAGAAGTGCAATTTTAATGTCAAATTGGCAAATTTTCGTTAATCGTTTCCCGCCAAAACACCTACTCACCGCCGATTTCTTTTCTCTGCAACTTCTTCCGATTATCTAAGGTTTAAAGATAGTGTCAGGATACCCCCCCTCCCCCCCCGCACCGAAACCTGGGACTTTATGCTCAATCGCAGCTCCACAGTCGTCTACAACACTGCCCATTTCCATTCTGAACTGATAGAGTCGGGACGAATAGTACTCTCTCCTTCCAAGCGATGCGTGGTGTTTTCCAGGCGGCTTGGACGCTCCAAACAAAATGTCGGCCAGGGTTCGTAGAACACGTTCTGAAAATTGCAAGTCGCTGCCTCCAGTGGTCTGGACACGGTTCGTGTATGTCAGAAGTGCTATTTTAATGTCCAATATGCAAATCTTCGTCAATCTTTTCCTGCCTGCCAGAAACCCAATCACCGCCAATTTCTTTTCACTTTAAACTTCTGACGATTCTCTTAGGTTTAAAGGTTGTGTTGGGATCCCTGGGTGGCGGTCTTAAAGAAGCAACTTCCATTTACAGAGAGGGGGGGGGGGGGCTCTAAAGGAGTCTGCGCCCATTCACGACGTCTTTTTTCGAACTGGCTTGAAAAGGAAGGACCAAATTCAGACAGTTACCTCCTCTCTTCAAAACGCTATATCTCAACCAATTCTAGGCAGATTTCCATGAACTTTTCACTCGTTGTTCATGGATAGTTGCGGCATCACTTTCCATGAAGAGCGATACGAATTTCGCATTTCGTCACGTCGAATTCGAAAAGAGTGCATGCGCATGAATTTCTCTGAAAACATCTTATAGATTTTAAGTAAAAATGGCCATTCGCACTTTTTGGTTTGAAATTGCAAGTTGCATGAATAAATATGCCTGTTAGCACATGTTAACCCTCTACAATTGGCCAGACATCAATATTTTGGATACATTTGAGATAAAATTGACCATTTTCAAATAGACAGAGCACTCAAAGGGTATGTGTCAAACAAACATAACTCCTTTTGTCGGTCATTAACTTGTGGGACGACGATATTGATATTAACCCACTCTACCATTAATGATGGTTTTTACCAAAACAATCTTTTTATAAAACTGAGTCATTTGAGACTACTATAACCACCTTTCTCATACCCTTCAGTGAGACAGTTAAAAACAATTCATCAGACACTGTGGGGGCATGAAAAATCAAGGAATCTCATCGGGAAAAGCCATGATTCTCCAGAATCATAAAGTCTAGTTAGGCTTTTCCCTCTGGAAAAGACTATTGTTTTTCTACGGATTATTATTTGTTTTTTTTTTTTTTTTGGGGGGGGGGGGGGGGGGGGGGGGGGGGGTTTCCACACATTTTGTCCGCACGATTCCGAAGCCATTTTCGGACCGATTTTCACAAAATTTTGCACACGCATAGAGGGGCACAAAATCTAAAAATGTACCGAAGCGGAATTTTCTTTTTAACCCTTATTTCGTCACAATTGGCAAAAAACTGTCAAAATTCGGGTTTATCGGCACTTTCTCGAAACACGTCTTGTAGATTTTTTTAAAACTTTCATCATTGATAGACCTGTCAGTGCCACGACCTTTGATACACATGACATATCAGGCGATGCATATGGTAACCCTCCACAGGCTGCCAAACATCGAAATTTTGATGAAATGGGCCGGTTTCAGGCCCCCCCCCCCCCCCCAGAGCACCCAAACGATACAAGAGAGATAAACATAACTTCCTTTATTTGAAGTGAAATTCACCGGAGATCATTTTTGTAAGTAATAATGGTGTTCAAAAAACCAAGCATTAACCCGTTTTGGGCTGGTTAAACAGCAATACCCCCAAAAAGCTCAAAAATTCAGGTTTTCCGTGGATTTCTCTAAACGAGTCTTGTAGATTTTCATGAAAAAATTGTCACTCCCAGGCCTTGATGTGACAATAGAAGTTGCATGGACAAAATACTTCGGTGAGCATTTGTTAACCCTCCACGGGCTGCTAAAAGTCAAAATTGTGATAAAATGGGCTGTTTTTGGACGCCAACGGCACCCAACGGGTACGCCACAAAGAAAAGTGATTTCTTTTATCGAGCGCACAGTCTATAGGGAAACATTTTTGTAAGTAGTAAGGGTATTCAAAAAACGAAGTCTTAACCCATTTTGGGTAGGCTAAAGAGAGAGACCCCTTAAAATCTAAAAATTCCCATTTTCTGTGGATTTCTCTAAATACATTCCATTGGTTTTCAAGAAAAAATGGCTACTTGCAGGTCTTTGTGTGACATTACAAGTGGCATGGACAAAATATTCCGCTGAGCGTTTATTAACCCTCTACAGAATGCCAAGCATCATAATTTTGTTGAAATGGGCTGTTTTCGGACGCACACAGCACGCAATGTATGTCCGAGAGTTACACATAATCTCCTTTGTTGGAAGTGGAATTCACTGAGGACCATTTTTGTACGTAATAAGGGTATTCAAAAACCCAAGCGTTAACCCCTTTTGGGGTGGTTATTAGTGATACCATCAAAAGCTAAAAAAAATCATGTTTTCCGTGGATTTCGTTACAAACATCTTGTAAGTTTTCAACAGAAAATGGCCATTGATAGGTCTTGGAGTCACATTACCGGTTGCATGGATAAAATATTCCAGTAAGCACTTGTTAACCCTCCATCGGCTGCTAAATGTCAACATTTTGAAAAAATAGTCTGTTTTTGGACACCAACAACAACAAATGGGAATGCCACAGAGATACATAACTTCTTTTACCTGATGCAAAACTGACAGAGAAAAATTTAGTAAGTAGTAAGGGTATTCAAAAAATCGAGGTCTTAACCCATTTTCGCCTGGTTAAGATGTATCCCTTAAAAGCTTAAAATTCCAGTTTTCTGTGGATTTCTCCAAAAAATCTAGTAAGTATTCAAGAAAAATTGACCATTTGCAGGTCTTGGAGTGACATTACAAGTTACATAGACAAAATATTCCGGTAAGCGTTAGTTAACTCTCCAGAGGCTGCAAAGCATAGAAATTTTGAGAAAATTGACTGTCCTTGGGCACCAATTGCACGCAATGTGTACCTGCGAGATAAACATAACCTCCTTCAATGGAAGTGGAATTCATCAGACCAAGCATTAACCCATTTAGGGCTGGTCTTAACCCGTTTTGGGCTGGTTAAACAGCGGTACCCACCAAAGACTTAAAATTTCATGCTTTCCCTGGATTTCTTAAAAAACATCTTGTAGATTTCAAGAAAAAATGGGCATTCACGGGTTTTCATGTGACATTATAAGTTACATGGACAAAATATTCCGTTGATAATTCGTTAACTCTCCTCGAGCTGCTAAACATCAAAATGTTGATAAAATGGATTGTTTTCAGACACCAAGAGCACCCAATGGATATGTAACAGAGAAATATAACTTCTTTTACTGCGCGTAGAATTCACAGAGGATCAGTTTTGTAAGTAGTAAGGGTATTTAAAAGAATGAAACTTAACCTATTTTAGACTGGATAAGGAGAGATACCCCTTAAAAGCTTAAAATTTACATTTTCTGTGGATTTCGCTAACTGCTTGTTGGCGATTTTCAAGAACAATTGGACATTGGCAGGTCTTACAAATTGCATAGATAGAATATTCCGCTAGTCGTTTGTTAATCCCGCTACAGGCTGCTAAACATCAACATTTTGATAAAATCGGCAGTTTTCGGGCAGCAAATGGGTATGTAATAGGTAAACATAACCTCTTTTATCAGATTCAGAATTCATGAGGGATAATGTATGATAGTATTAAGGGTATTCAATGGAGCGTGGTGGCTCAGTGGTAGACTGTTGTACTTCTATGCTAGAGGTCCAGAGTCCGATCCCCGTCGGGGACGACTCACGTTGTGTCCTTGGGCAAGGCACTTTAGCCCGGTTGCCGACATGGGGGCACGATGACGCCGTGTACTAAGGCATACTGCACGTCGATGGTACATATGTCTTCACCCTCTGTAACCCTGCTTGAGCGGAGCTTGAACAGAGTTAGAATGTTGAGGAGCTGACAGTTGCTCGTCGATGCTTGGTGGTTCTCTCCGAGTACTCCAGCTTCCTCCACCTATAAAACTGTCACGGCCACGATTAGCCATTGTGCATAAGTATGTGACCTTAAACACCAATAAACAAATAAATAAATAAATAAATAAATAAATAAATAAATAAATAAATAAATAAATAAATAAATAAATAAATAAATAAATAAATAAATAAATAAATAAGGGTATTCAAAAACCAAGCCTTAACCCTGTTTATAGGATTAAAGACAGACAGCCCATGCCGTGTACGCTGCCTACATTACTTGTAAAATCGACACCCCCCACTAAATCTTCTGCGAGGCGCGGTTTCGGACCCGACCACCTGACGGTTCTGACCACATCAAATAACACACCTTCGTTGTATTTAGCAGCATGGATTTCCCCAAGAAGCAAAGACAAAAATACGTCTGTGGAAAATAATGGCAAATATTTTATTTAGCCTGTATTTTGTCCGTATAGAAAATTTCTCACCCATATATACCTAAAAATGATTCAATGATACAATTGGACATATTTCTCTCATAAAACCTGAAAAAACACTTGATTTATTGCATTTTAGGATTGCGCATGTATATTCTTAGAAGAATCTCTGTCTGTTATTAAACTACGGCGTGTCTTTTATCTCGTTTGGGACGATCAGTGATTAGCACCTTTTCGACAAGAGCCATCGAAATTGAAAATAAAAAAAATAATCAAATTTCACTAAAACCTTTTGCAGAATCGTGTTTTTCAGAAAACGCTTTCGCGATTGCGTGTGTCGTTTTCAAAATTCCGATCAGTAAGCACGAAATTATAAATATGTTGTTGTCAATAACAGAATTGAAAGCATGTCGGTCAAACTTGCATGACGTCAGAACTCGACTCGGGTTAAATACTGCGGTGTAGTGAAAGGACGAGAGTAAGACACGCTGATATCGCAGTAGGCTTTAAAATGTCCATGGAATGGTCCTAAAATCAAGTTTATATTTGCAGCTTTATTGCAAATAGGTTTCCCGTTGTTTCTTGTTGAAATGTTATTTCCGTCAAGGCCAAGTACCATAGAAAATTTGAATACTGGGCAGTGGGATAGGACACCTGCCCCATGAACAACTGCCTCCTATTAAAATTAATTAGCGGGGACATCCCCCCCCCATATGCTGTTTATTTTACCTAGGACACCTGCCCCCTGCTGTTTTTTTTACCTAGGACACATGCCCCCCCCCCTACTGTTAGATTAGATTAAACATATTTTATTTGCCATTTGACAATGCAAATCAGGATTGGAGGACAAGTGCTTACCACTTAGAAGCCCCTCCGTTCCTGTACAGTGACTAATAATTTACAATATGGCAGAACGTATTCCATAAATAACAGAATCTAGCAAAATCTAAATATTATAAACATTATAGACAAACACAAATTAAACTGAGAGAGAGAGAGAGAGAGAGAGAGAGAGAGAGAGAGAGAGAGAGAGAGAGAGAGAGAGAGAGAGAGAGAGAGAGAGAGAGATAAAAAAAAATAAATAGAATATAAAGAAAACATGAAATACAACATTAGATCCAGTGATGATGCCCGCCACCCACCCATTTGCATTCTGTAGTATCTTGGCCGTAATGGGAGTCTAGATTAACATCTTGATTACAGCCACTGAGCAAAGGTTTTCACTTCTGGGGATGTTCACACAACTGTTTGTTCACCAAGTACACCTGCCGTGCCCCCGTTTGTTTGCTAACGGGCCCCTCCCCATTGACCTTTCTATTTTTAGAAGCACCCAGGCCGACGGGGAGAGGGCGTTGTTGGGAGCATGGCTAGATTTTGCTATAAAATGGGGTTGAAGGAAGGTACACTCAAATCTGGGTCGAAAGTGGCGAAAATGACAAAAGGCCACGTCAACGTATGGTGACGGTATAAACTACAGGCGATTTGGGCGATGTACAGACGAAAATAATACCTTGGAGCCGGTTAGGCAATTTGGCACAAAAAACTCCCGACTTTATGCTCAATCGCTGCTCTACAGTAGTCTACAACAGTACCCAAGTCCATTCCAAACTGATAGAGTCGGGACGAATAGTACTCTCACTTTCCACGCGATGCGTGGTGTTCTTCACACGGCCTCGACACTCGCAACAGATGCCAAACTGTCAGCCAGGGTGCGTAGAACAAGTTATGAAAATTAGAAGTCGCTGCCTTCAGCGGTCTAGACACGGTTCATGTTTGTGAGAAGTGCAATTTTAATGTCTAATTGGCAAATTTTCAATAATCGTTTCCCGCCAAAAAACCTACTCACCGCCGATTTCTTTTCACTTCAACTTCTGAAGATTATCTAAGTTTTAAAGATAGTGTCAGGATACCCCTCCCCCGCCGCTCTTTTGGAGCTGGTTAGGCAATGTGGCACCGAAACCTGGGACGTTATGCTCAATCGCAGCTCTACAGTCGTCTACAACACTGCCCGTGTCCATTCTAAACTGATAGAGTCGGGACGAATAGTACTCTCACATTCCAAGCGATGCGTGGTGTTTTCCACGCGGTCCGGACACTCCAAACAAATCTCAAAATGTCGGCCAGGGTTCGTAGAACAAGTTCTGAAAATTTCAAGTCGCTGCCTCCAGCGGTCTGAACACCGTTCGTGTATGTCAGAAGTGCTATTTTAATGTCCAATATGCAAATCTTCGTCAATTTTTTCCTGCCTGCCAGAAACCCAATCACCGCCAATTTCTCTTGAATTTAAACTTCTGAGATTCTCGTAGGTTTAAAGGTTGTGTTGGGATCCCTGGTGGCTGTCTTAAAGAAGCAACATCCATTTACAGTCAACTCTCCACCAGTCACACACAATTGTAACATTTTAAGTGGACTTACTCCAGCGAGGAGGCACTGAAGGATTCTGCGCCCATTTCCGACGTCTTTTTTCGAACTGGCTTGAAAAGGGAGGACCAAATTCAAACAATTACCTCCTCTCCCCAAACAACATATCTCAGCCAATTCTAGGCAGATTTTCATGAAATTTTCACTCCTTGTTCAGGAATAGTTGTGGCATCACTTTCCATGAAGAGCGACATGAATTTCGCATTTCGTCACGTCGAATTGGAAAAGAGCGTATGCGCAGGGATTTCTCTGAAAACATCTTGGAAGATTTTAAAGAAAAATGGCCATTTGCAGTTCTTAGTGTGACATTACAAGTTGCATGGAAAAATATTCCTGTTAGCACTTGTTAACCCTCTAAAGCTGCCAGACATCAATATTTTGGATACATTTGAGATAAAATGGACCATTTTCAAATAGACACAGCACTCAGTGGGTATGTGTGAAACAAACATAACTCCTTTTGTGGGTCATTAACTTGTCGGACGACGATATTGATATTAACCCACTCCACCGTTAATGATGGTTTTTGCCTAAACAATTTTCTTATCAAACTGAGTCATTTGAGACTACTATACTCAACTTTCTCATAACATCAATGAAGGAACTTCAGTGAGACAGTTAAAAACAATTCATCAGACACTGTGGGGTCATGAAGAATCATTGAATCTCATCGGGAAAAGCCATGATTCTCCAGAATCATAAAGTCTAGTTTGTTTTTTTGTTTGTTTTTTTTTTCCACACATTTGTGTCCGTACGATTCAGAAGCCATTTTCGAACCGATTTTCACACAATTTGGCACACGCATAGAGCGACAAAAAATCTAAAAATGTACCCAAGCGGAATTTTCGATTTAACCCTTATTTCGCCAGAATTGGCAAAAAACTGCCAAAATTGGGGTTTATCGGCACTTTCTCTTTAGGATTTTTTTTAAATATTCATAATTACTAGACCTGCCTATGACACAACCTTTGATACACACGACATATTAGGCGATGCATATGGTAACCCTCCACAGGCTGCCAAACATCGAAATTTTGATGAAATGGGCCTGTTTCAGACCCCCACAGCACCCAAATGATACCCGAGAGGTAAACATAACTTCCTTTATTGGAAGTGGAATTCACCGAGGATCATTTTTGTAAGTAATAAGGGTGTTCAGAAAACCAAGTGTTAACCCGTTTTGGGCTGGTTAAACAGCAATACCCCCAAAAAGCTCAAAACTTCATGTTTTCCGTGGATTTCTCTAAACGAGTCTTGTAGATTTTCAAGAAAAATTGGTCACTCTCAGGTCTTGTTGTGACATTACAGGTTGTACGGATAAAATATTCCGGTCTGCATTAGTTAACCCTCCCCGAGCTGCTAAACGTAAAAATTGTGATAAAATGGGCTGTATTTAGACACCAACAGCACCCAAACGTTATATCACAGAGAAAGGGGCCTTCATCTATCGGATGCAAAATTGATCGGAAAATATTTTTGAAAGTGGTAAGGGTATTCAAAATTTGACGTCTTAACCCATTTTGGGCTGGTTAAAGAGAGGTACCCATTAAAATCTTAAAATACCAGTTTTCTGTGGATTTCTCTAACAACATCTTGTAGGTTTTCAAGAAAAATCGGCTATTTGCAGGTCTTGGTGTGATATTACAAGTCGCATGAACAAAATATTCCGGTCAGCATTAGTTAACCCTCCCCGGGCTGCTGAAGGTCAAAATTGCGATAAAATGGGCTGTATTTGCACACCAACAGCACCCAAAGGGTGCACCACAAAGAAAAGTGCCTTCTTTTATCGCACGTACAATTTATGCAGAAACGTTTTTGTAAGTAGTAAGGGTATTCAAAAGTCGACGTCTTAACCCATTTTGGGCAGGCTAAAGAGAGATATCTCTTGAAAGCTTTAAATTCCCATTTTCTGTGAATTTCCCTAACGGTAACTTGTAGGGTTTCAAGACAAATTGACTATTCGTAGGTGTTTATGTGACATTAAAAGTTGCATGGACAAAATACTCCGGTGAGCGTTTTTAACCATCTACAAGCTGCCAAGCATCGTAATGTTGTTAACATGGGACTGTTTTCAGACACGCACAGCACCTAATGTATACATGAGAGATAAACATAATCTCCTTTGTTTGAAGTGGAATTCACAGATGACCATTTTTGTAAGTAATAAAGGTATTCAAAAAGCCAAGCGTTAACCCCTGTTGGGGAGGTTAACAGGGATACCCATCAAAAGCTTAAAGAATCATTTTCCCTGGATTTCTTTACAAACATTTTGTGGGGTTTTCAAGAGAAAATGGCCGTTGATAGGTCTTGGTGTCATATGACCAGTTGCATGGAACAATTATTCTGGTAGGCATTTGTTAACCCTTCATGGGCTGCTAAATGTAAAAAAAATTGAGGAAATAGTCTGTTTTTGGACACCAAGAACATCAAATGGAAATGCCACAGAGAAACGTAACTTCTTTTACCGGACGCAAAACTGATAGGGGAAACACTGATATTGATATTAACCCATTCTACCATTAATGATGGGTTTTACCTAAACATTTTTTTATCAAACCCAAACCGAGTCATTTGAGACTACAAAACTCACCTTTCTCATAACATCAATGAAGGAACTTTAGTGAGACAGTTAAAAACAATTCATCAGACACTGTGGGGGTCAAGAAAAATCATGGAATCTAATCGGGAAAAGCCATGATTCTCCAGAATCATAAAGTCTAGTTTATTTCTATTGTTACCGAAAGATTAATATTAGCTTGTTATTTACTCGACGCACAGGTGTTGATTGGAATTACCGCGACATGTTGAAACGTTTTATCTGTACATGCGTTAATTAAGACAATTCATTTTCGCCGCTTGACGTGAAGACGGGACGACGAACAGTCTTGCAATTAACCGAGGGAATCACTTTTTTCTTTGATGGGGTGTATCATTTCGGAGGGGTAAAAGAGGCACCGCGGGTTATATATGCCTCTCATAGCCATAAAATAGCTCCGCTATTTTCTACGAATACTGATTCAGGACAGAAATAATCTAATTTACAATAAACAATGAAATAACAATATAAAGATGAAATGTCTATGTTTGTTTTCTGTGATCTTCTTCTGTCGCCGTGTTCTCTTTGATGGGTTAATGAAATAGTCAGTTTTGAATATTTATGCACAGGTTCACAAGTTGTAAGTTTTTCCGTTGTTGTTTGTCTAAGCGTTTAAAGTCATTGGATTCACGTCGTCGAAAATTTGGGTTGAGTGTCTTTGTCATAAATATTCTGTTTTAGATGAATTCCTTTGTTGTATGTTTCTGTTGATCCGTTGTTTTCCAGTATGTTTCTTCTTTGATGAGTTCTTGTTGAATGTTTCTTTTGTTTCGTTGTTGTCCGTTTGTTCTTCTCATAGTTAATTATTTATCGCGATGTACTTCTTCCAAGTTTATTTTTGTTATCTGGGTTCTCTGTGTGCTGTCACCAATCTTGCGTACTTTATTTAGTTCCTGTCATCTTCCAATTGTCCTGTGTGTTGTACCAATTTTCTTCAATTTTCGTCGTTTGCCACTCACCACTTACTAATGAACCAATTACCATACCATACCATATCATACCTGAAACTAGACTTTATGATTCTGGAGAATCATGGCTTTTCCCGATGAGATTCCATGATTTTTCATGACCCCACAGTGTTTGATGAATTGTTTTTAACTGTCTCACTGAAGTTCCTTCATTGTTATGAGAAAGGTGAGTATAGTAGTCTCAAATGACTCAGTTTGATAAAAAAAAAGTGTTTAGGTAAAAACCATCATTAACGGTGGAGTGGGTTAATGTCAATATCGTCGTCCAACAAGTTAATGACCGACAAAAGAAGTTATGTTTGTTTGACACTTACCCATGTAGAGCTGTGGCTATTTGAAAATGGCCCATTTTATCTCAAATGCATCCAAAATATTGATGTCTGGCAGCTTGTTGAGGGTTAACAAGTGCTAACAGGAATATTCATTCATGCAACTTGTAATGTCACACCAAGAACTGCGAATGGCCATTTTTCCTTTAATCTACAAGATGTTTTCAGAGAAATCCAGGAAGAACATAAATTTTAAGCTTTTGATGGGTATCATTGTTTATCCAGCCCAAAACGGGTTAAGTGTTGTTTTTTTAATACTCTTATTACTTCCAAAAATAATTCTCAGTGAATTCTACTTCCACTTATTTTGATCTCTCGTCTCAAATTCGGGTGCTGTGGGTATGCAAACACAGCCCATTTTAAAACATTTTGATGTTTGAGAACCTGCATAGGGTTAACAAATGCGTCCAGGAGTATTTTGTACATGCAATCTGTAATGTCACACTAAGATCTGAGAATGGCCATTTTTTTTTAAAATCTACGAGATGTTTTTAGAGAAATCCTCGGATAACATGAATTTTTAACCTTTTGAGGGGTATCTTTCTGTAATCAGCCCTAAACGGGTTAATGATTGGTTTTGTGAATACCTTCATTACATACAAAAATGATCATCGGTGAATTCCACTTCCAATGAAGGGGGTTATATTTATCTCGCAGGTACACATTTGGTGTAATTTTGCCCAAAGAACAGCCCATTTTCTCCAAATGTCTATGCTTGGCAGCCTCTGGAGGGTTAACAAATGCTTACCGAAATATTTTGTCCATGCAACTTGAACTGTCACTCCAAGACCTGCAAAAGGTCAATTTTTCTTGAAATTTTGTGTTGAGAAATCCACAGAAAACTGGAATTTTAAGCTTTTAAGGGGTATATCTCTTTTACCAGTCAAAAATGGGTTAAGACCTCGATTTTTGAATACACTTACTACTTACAAAAATTTTTCCCTGTCAGTTTTGCGTCCGGTAAAAGAAGTTATGCATCTCTGTTGCATTCCAATTTGATGTTGTTGGTGTCCAAAAACAGACTATTTTTTTCAAAATTTTCACATTTAGCAGCCCATGGAGGGTTAATAAATGATTCCCGGAATAATTTATCCTATCAACTGGTAATATGACACCAAGACCTATCAGTGGCCATTTTCTCTTGAAAACTCTACCAGATGTTTGTAAAGAAATCCAGGGAAAACATAATTTTTTAAGCTTTTGATGGGTATCACTATTGACAACCACAAAAGGGGTTAACGCTTGGTTTTTTTAATACTCTTATTACTTACAAAAATGGCCCTCGATGAATTCCACTTCCAACAAAGGAGATTATGTTTATTTCTCAAGTACACATTGGGTGCTGTTCGTGTACGAAAAACAGCCCATTTCAACAAAATTACGATGCTTGGCAGCCTCTAGAGGGTTAATAAACGCTCACCGGAATATTTTGTCCAGGCAACTTGTAATATCACATAAAGACCTGCGAGTAGTCAATTTTTCTTGAAAACCTACAGAATGTTTTTAGAGAAATCCACAGAAAATGGGAATTTTAAGATTTTAAGGGGTCTCTCTCTTTAGCCTGTCCAAAATGGGTTAAGACTTCGACTTTTGAATACCCTTACAACTTATAAAAATGTTTGCGTATAGATTGTGCGCTCGATAAAGGAAGGCACTTTTCTTTGTGGCGTTCCGATTGGGTGCTGTTGGCGTCCAAAAACAGCCCTTTTTTATCACAATTTTGACATTTAGCACACCGTGGAGGGTTAACAAATGTTCACCGCAGTATTTTGTCCATGTAACTTCTATTGTCACTCCAAGGCCTGGGAGTGACAAATTTTTCTTGAAAATCTACAGGACTCGTTTAGAGAAATACACGAAAAACATGAATTTTTGTGCTTTATGGAGGTATTGCTGTTTAACCAGCCCAAAACGGGTTAACGTTTGGTTTTTTGAACCCCCTTATTACTAACAAAAATGATCTACGGTGAATTCCACTTCCAATAAAGGAAGTTATGTTTACCTCTCGGGTATCGTTTGGGTGCTGTGTGGGTCTGAAACCGGCCAATTTCATCAAAATTTCGATGTTTGGTAGCCTGTGGAGGGTTACCATATGCATCGCCTAATATGTCGTGTGTATCAAAGGTCGTGTCATGGGCAGGTCTAGCAATGATGAATGTTTAAAAAAAATCTATAAGATGTGTTTCGAGAAAGTGCCGATAAACCCCAATTTTGGTAGTTTTTTGCCAATTCTGGCGAAATAAGGGTTAAATCGAAAATTCCGCTTCGGTACATTTTTAGATTTTTTGCCACTCTATGCGTGTGCCAAACTGTGTGAAAATCGGTTCGAAAATGGCTTTTGAATCGTACGGACAAAAATGTGTGGGAAAAAAAAAAAAAAAAAAAAAAAAAAACCCAAAAAACAAAAAAAAAAAACTAGACTTTATGATTCTGGAGAATCATGTTTTTTCCCGATTAGATTCCATGATTTTTCTTGACCCCACAGTGTCTGATGAATTGTTTTTAACTGTCTCACTAAAGTTCCTTCATTGATGTTATGAGAAAGGTGAGTTTTGTAGTCTCAAATGACTCGGTTTGGGTTTGATAAAAAAATGTTTAGGTAAAACCCATCATTAATGGTAGAATGGGTTAATATCAATATCAATGTTTCCCTATCAGTTTTGCGTCCGGTAAAAGAAGTTACGTTTCTCTGTGGCATTTCCATTTGATGTTCTTGGTGTCCAAAAACAGACTATTTCCTCAATTTTTTTTACATTTAGCAGCCCATGAAGGGTTAACAAATGCCTACCAGAATAATTGATCCATGCAACTGGTCATATGACACCAAGACCTATCAACGGCCATTTTCTCTTGAAAACCCCACAAAATGTTTGTAAAGAACTCCAGGGAAAACGATTTTTAAGCTTTTGGTGGGTATCCCTGTTAACCTCCCCAACAGGGGTTAACGCTTGGCTTTTTGAATACCTTTATTACTTACAAACATGGTCCTCTGTGAATTCCACTTCAAACAAAGGAGATTATGTTTATCTCTCATGTATACATTAGGTGCTGTGCGTGTCTGAAACCAATCCCATGTTAACAACATTACGACGCTTGGCAGCTTGTAGATGGTTAAAAAACGCTCACCGGAGTATTTAGTCCATGCAACTTGTAATGTCACATAAACACCTACGAATAGTCAATTTGTCTTGAAACCCTACAAGTTACCGTTAGGGAAATTCACAGAAAATGGGAATTTCAAGCTTTCAAGGGATATCTCTCTTTAGCCTATCCAAAATGGGTTAAGACGTCGACTTTTGAATACCCTTACTACTTACAAAAATGTTTCCATATAAATTGTACGCGCGATAAAAGAAGGCACTTTTCGTTGTGGTGTACCCTTTGTGTGCCGTTGGTGTGCTAAAACAGCCTATTTTATCGCAATTTTGACCTTCAGCAGCCCGGGGAGGGTTAACTAATGCTGACCGGAATATTTTGTTCATGCGACTTGTAATGTCACACCAAGACCTGCAAATAGCCGATTGTTCTTGAAAACCTACGAGATGTTGTGAGAGAAATCCACAGAAAACTGGTATTTTAAGATTTTAATGGGTATCTCTCTTTAACCAGCTCAAAATGGGTTAAGACGTCAAATTTTGAATACCCTTACCACTTTCAAAAATATTTTCCGATCAATTTTGCGTCCGATAAATGAAGGCCTCTTTCTCTGTGGTATATCGTTTGGGTGCTGTTGGTGTCCAAAAACAGCCCATTTTATCACAATTTTTACGTTTAGCAGCTCGGGGAGGGTTAACTAATGCTGACCGGAATATTTTATCCATGCAACTTGTAATGTCACGCCAAGACCTCAGAGTGACCAATTTTTCTTGAAAATCTACAAGACTCGTTTAGAGAAATCCACGGAAAACATGAAGTTTTGAGCTTTTTTGGGGTATTGCTGTTTAACCAGCCCAAAAACGGGTTAACACTTGGTTTTCTGAACACCCTTATTACTTACAAAAATGATCCTCGGTGAATTCCACTTCCAATAAAGGAAGTTATGTTTACATCTCTGGTATAGTTTGGGTGCTGTGGGGGTCTGAAACCGGCCCATTTCATCAAAATTTCGATGTTTGGCAGCCTGTGGAGGGTTACCATATGCATCGCCTAATATGTCGTGTGTATCAAAGGTCGTGTCATAGGCAGGTCTAGTAATGATGAATGTTTAAAAAAAAATCCTAAAGACGTGTTTCGAGAAAGTGCCGATAAACCCCAATTTTGGCAGTTTTTTGCCAATTCTGGCGAAATAAGAGTTAAATCGAAAATTCCGCTTGGGTACATTTTTAGATTTTTTGCCCCTCTATGCGTGTGTCAAATTGTGTGAAAATCGGTTCGAAAATGGCTTTTGAATCGTACGGACAAAAATGTGTGGGAAAAAAAAAAAAACAAAAAAAAAACCCCAAAAAAACAAAAAAAAAACTAGACTTTATGATTCTGGAGAATCATGGCTTTTCCCGATTAGATTCCATGATTTTTCTTGACCCCACAGTGTCTGATGAATTGTTTTTAACTGTCTCACTAAAGTTCCTTCATTGATGTTATGAGAAAGGTGAGTTTTGTAGTCTCAAATGACTCGGTTTGGGTTTGATAAAAAAATGTTTAGGTAAAACCCATCATTAATGGTAGAATGGGTTAATATCAATATCAATGTTTCCCTATCAGTTTTGCGTCCGGTAAAAGAAGTTACGTTTCTCTGTGGCATTTCCATTTGATGTTCTTGGTGTCCAAAAACAGACTATTTCCTCAATTTTTTTTACATTTAGCAGCCCATGAAGGGTTAACAAATGCCTACCAGAATAATTGATCCATGCAACTGGTCATATGACACCAAGACCTATCAACGGCCATTTTCTCTTGAAAACCCCACAAAATGTTTGTAAAGAACTCCAGGGAAAACGATTTTTTAAGCTTTTGATGGGTATCCCTGTTAACCTCCCCAACAGGGGTTAACGCTTGGCTTTTTGAATACCGTTATTACTTACAAAAATGGTTCTCTGTGAATTCCACTTCAAACAAAGGAGATTATGTTTATCTCTCATGTATACATTAGGTGCTGTGCGTGTCTGAAAACAGTCCCATGTTAACAACATTACGATGCTTGGCAGTTTGTAGATGGTTAAAAAACGCTCACCGGAGTATTTTGTCCATGCAACTTGTAATGTCACATAAACACCTACGAATAGTCAATTTGTCTTGAAACCCTACAAGTTACCATTAGGGAAATTCACAGAAAATGGGAATTTAAAGCTTTCAACGGATATCTCTCTTTAGCCTGTCCAAAATGGGTTAAGACGTCGACTTTTGAATACCCTTACTACTTACAAAAATGTTTCCATATAAATTGTACGCACGATAAAAGAAGGCACTTTTCTTTGTGGTGTACCTTTTGGGTGCTGTTGGTGTGCAAAAACAGCCCATTTTATCGCAATTTTGACCTTCAGCCGCCCGGGGAGGGTTAACTAATGCTGACCGGAATATTTTGTTCATGCGACTTGTAATGTCACACCAAGACCTGCAAATAGCCGATTGTTCTTGAAAACCTACAAGATGTTGTTAGAGAATCCACAGAAAACTGGTATTTTAAGATTTTAATGGGTGTCTCTCTTTAACCAGCCCAAAATGGGTTAAGACGTCAAATTTTGAATACCCTTACCACTTTCAAAAATATTTTCCGATCAATTTTGTGTCCGATAAATGAAGACCTCTTTCTCTGTGGTATATCGTTTGGGTGCTGTTGGTGTCTAAAAACAGCCCATTTTATCACAATTTTTACGTTTAGCAGCTCGGGGAGGGTTAACTAATGCTGACCGGAATATTTTATCCATGCAACTTGTAATGTCACGACAAGACCTCAGAGTGACCAATTTTTCTTGAAAATCTACAAGACTCGTTTAGAGAAATCCACGGAAAACATGAAGTTTTGAGCTTTTTTGGGGTATTGCTGTTTAACCAGCCCAAAAACGGGTTAACACTTGGTTTTCTGAACACCCTTACTACTTACAAAAATGATCCTCGGTGAATTCCACTTCCAATAAAGGAAGTTATGTTTACCTCTCTGGTATAGTTTGGGTGCTGTGGGGGTCTGAAACCGGCCCATTTCATCAAAAGTTCGATGTTTGGCAGCCTGTGGAGGGTTACCATATGCATCGCCTAATATGTCGTGTGTATCAAAGGTCGTGTCATAGGCAGGTCTAGTAATGATGAATGTTTAAAAAAAAATCCTAAAGACGTGTTTCGAGAAAGTGCCGATAAACCCCAATTTTGGCAGTTTTTTGCCAATTCTGGCGAAATAAGGGTTAAATCGAAAATTCCGCTTTGGTACATTTTTAGATTTTTTGCCACTCTATGCGTGTGCCAAATTGTGTGAAAATCGGTTCGAAAATGGCTTCTGAATCGTAAAGACAGAAATGTGTGGAAAAAAAAACCCAACTAGACTTTATGATTCTGGAGAATCATGGCTTTTCCCGATGAGATTCCATGATTTTTCATGACCCCACAGTGTCTGATGAATTGTTTTTAACTGTCTCACTGAAGTTCCTTCATTGATGTTATGAGAAAGGTGAAGATAGTAGTCTCAAATGACACAGTTTGATAAAAAATTGTTTAGGTAAAAACCATCATTAACGGTGGAGTGAGTTAATGTCAATATCGTCGTCCAACAAGTCAATGGCCGACAAAAGGAGTTATGTTTGTTTGACACATACTCACTGAGTGCTGTGTCAATTTAAAAATGGTCCATTTTATCTCAAATGTATCCAAAATATTGATGTCTGGCAGCTTGTAGAGTGTTAACACGTGCCAACAGGAATATTTATTCATGCAACTTGTAATGTCACACCAAGAACTGTGAATGGCCATTTTTTCTTTAAAATCTACAAGATGTTTTAAGAGAAATTCAGGGAGAACAGGAATTTTAAGCTTTTGATGGGTATCATTGTTTTTCCAGCCAAAAACGGATTAAGTGTTGTTTTTGGAATACTCTTATTAGTTCCAAAAATAATTCTTAGTGAATTCTACTTCCACTTATTTTGATCTCTCCTCCCAACTTCAGGTGCTGTGGGTACGCAAACACAGCCTATGTTATCAACATTTTGACGTTTGAGAACCTGCATAGGGTTAACAAATGTTTACAGGAATATTTTGTACATGCAACTTGTAATGTCACACTAAGATATGAGAATGGCCATTTTTTCCTGAAAATCTACGGGATGTTTTTAAAGAAATCCTCAGATAACATGAATTTTTAACCTTTTGAGGGGTATCTCTCTTTAACCAGCTCTAAAGGGTTAATGCTTGGTTTTGTGAATATCTTCATTACTTACAAAAATGATCGACGGTGAACTCCACTTCCAATGAAGGAGGTTATGTTATATTTAACACATTTGGTGTTATGGTTGCCCAAGAACAGCCCATTTTCTCCAAATGTCAATGCTTGGCAGCCTCTGGGGGTTTAACAAATGGTTACCGAAACATTTTGTTCATGCAACTTGTAATGTCACTCGAAGACCTGCGAATGGTTAATTGCTCTTGAATTTTTTTTTGGAGAAATCCAGAGAAAACTGGAATTTTAAGCTTTTAAGGGGTATATCTCCTTGACAAGTTAAAAATGGGTAAAGACCTCGATTTTTGAATACATTTACTACTTAAAAGAAAATATTTCCCTGTCAGATTTGCGCCCGGTAAAAGAGGTTACGTTTCTCTGTTGTATTCCCATTTGATGTTGTTGTTGTTCAAAAACAGACTATTTTTTCAAAATTTTGACATTTAGCAGCCCATGGAGGGTTAACAAATGCTTACCGGAATAATTTATCCAACCAGCTGGTAATGTGACACCATGACCTATCAATGGCCATTTTCTCTTGAAAACCCTACCAGATGTTTGTAAAGAAATCCAGGGAAAACATAAATTTTTAAGCCTTTGATGGGTATCACTATTAACAACCACAAAATGGGTTAACGCTTGGTTTTTTGAATACCCTTATTACTTACAAAAATGGTCTTTGGTGAATTCCACTTCCAACAAAGAAGATTATGTTTATTTCTCAGGTACACGTTGGGTAATGTGCGTGCCTGAAAACAGCCCATTTCAACAAAATTACGATGCTTGGCAGCCTCTAGAGGGTTAATAAACGCTCACCGGAATATTTTGTCCATGCAACTTGTAATATCACACAAAGACCTGCGAGTAGTCAATTTTTCTTGAAAACCTCTGGGATGTTTTAGAGAAATCCACAGAAAATGGGAATTTTAAGATTTTAAGGGGTCTCTCTCTTTAGTCTGTCCAAAATGGGTTAAGACTTCGACTTTTGAATACCCTTACTACTTACAAAAATGTTTGCGTATAGATTGTGAGCTCGATAAAAGAAGGCACGTTTCTTTGAGGCGTACCCATTGGGTGCTGTTGGCGTCCAAAAACAGCCCATTTTATCACAATTTTGACTTTTAGCAGCCCGTGGAGGGTTAACAAATGCTCACCGCAGTATTTTGTCCATGCAACTTCTATTGTCACACCAAGGCCTGGGAGTGACAAATTTTTCTTGAAAATCTACAAGACTCGTTTAGAGAAATCCACGGAAAATACAAATTTTTGAGCTTTATGGGGGTATTGCTCTTTAACCAGCCCCAAATGGATTAACACTTGGTTTTTTGAACACCCTTATTACTGACAAAAATAATTCTCGGTGAATTCCACTCCCAGTAAAGAAAGTTATCTCTCGTGTATTGTTTGGGTGCAGTGGGGGCCTGAAACCGGCCTATTTCATCAAAATTTCGATGTTTGGCAGTCTGTGGAGGGTTACCATATGCATCGCCTGATATGTCGTGTGTATCAAAGGGCGTGTCACAGACAGATCTAGCAATGACGAATGCATAAAAAAAATCCTAAAGACGTGTTTGGAGAAAGTGCCGATAAACCCCAATTTTGGCAGTTTTTTGCCAATTCTGAGGAAATAAGGGTTAAATCGAAAATTCCGCTTGGGTACATTTTTAGATTTTGTACCCCTCTATGCGTGTGCAAAATTTCGTGAAAATCGGTTCGAAAATGGCTTCTGAATCGTACGGACAAAATGTGTGGAAAAAAAAAAAAAAAAAAAAAAAAAAAAAAAATAATAATCCGTAGAAAAACAATAGTCTTTTCCAGAGGGAAAAGCCTAAAAACAAATGTTGAAATATTTCCCTATGAGGTCAGTGTACCCTCGGAGAACCTTGCCATAGTACTCTGATGGTATATTCTATGCTGCTTGAATGCAAGTGGCAAGGTTGCATTATTGATTATTATTATGATTAGTATCATTTTATTTATTTATCATTATTATTATTATTATTATTATTATTATTATTATTATTATTATTATTATTATTATTATTATTATTTTATTATTAGCAGTATTATTATGATTATTATTTTATTTTATATGTATTATTATTTTTTTGTTTTATTATTATTCATGATTAAAATTTCACTATCAACGGTAATTGTGTCAGACTTGATTAATATAATAACACTTCTTCATGCGAGCGACGTGGGTTTATAAAATAAGCACGTGATTACGTCATGCGCACTCACGTTTCTACAGGCCAGTAGCTCTGCAGCATAAACTAGAACTATTTAATGACTGTTAATGTAGAACTTACATACAAGTTTTTGTTTCTATTTTTTATAAAATTTCCCATTCATCTAAATCTGGAATACTTACTGAGTCTGATAATGTAGCAACTTGTGTAATCAGTTTTTTTTTTCTTTTTCTTCCCTTTGCTGTTTTAGAAATATGGAACGCCTGGATTAATTCCTCGGGCACATTTTCTTTCGGTTCCCACGTGGTTGTTCTCGGTTCAAGCCACTTAACTTTATAATGTTTTCTCCCGTTTATTTGTTTACAAGCCAAGATTTTGTCGACCAAGTATTTTTTGTCTTCCTCGTTTTCCATGCTGTCATCTGCTGCGGAACTCGTGTTGTCATTTTCGGGTGATGCGTTCGGTGTGCTATCTTTCGGTTGGCTTTTATTGTCTTGTAGCGGCGTTTCTTCCTCGAGAATATTCGTCGGGCGATTTGGGGGATTGATAAACGGTTTTAATCTGTTCGCATGTACTGGCGACTTCATTTGGATATCGTCCGAGCATCGGCGGACGATATAGGTTGGGTTGCTTTCGTGGGTGATGTAATATGGCCCGTCCCAGCGATGGCATAGCTTGGGTGAGAGTCCAACTTGTGTCTTGTTGTTGTATAGCCAAACCTTGTCGCCAACAGTGAATTTCGGAATTTCCGCTTTCTTGTCAGTAGGTAATAAATGCCGATTCTGTATCACTTTGTACATGTACTATACAAGTACACGTACATGTACGTGTACCGCCATAGGGATTCAGTGTTAAATCGTGTACAGAGTGCAAATAAATGTCGTTTTTCATGGTGACACAGAACCGGCAATTTTTTTGAGGCTCACAGATCACACTTTTAACGTTCAAATACTCGTTGGCGGACGCGTAGATTCAACACATCGCTCAAATGTACGAAATTTTAAGAAATTATACATTAAAATTTTTTTCTCTACGTTCCCATCTCGGATCAGACCATCGATCCATCGTTAATGAATGCGAGCAAAAAACGTTTTGCCGATTCTGTATCAGCATCAAAAAGCGGTTTGCCGATTCTGTATCACTACGTTCACCAACGGGTGTTCGAATGTCAAAAGTGCGATCCGATCGGGGAAACCCATTTGCCGATTCTAGATCAGGAAAAATCGACCTCAAAACGTTTTTTCGACGTTCGCCAACAGTGAAAAGTGAGCGTAAAGTGCAGTTACTCATCGAGGATTTTTTAAAAACCGATTTCGGCCTCCGGTACATGGAAAAAAGGCGAAAAAAGGCGGTTTGCCGGTTCTGTATCACCTGCGTTGGGATCGCGATTCGACGGTCCAGGGTGCGATCCGATCGGCAAAAACTCGATTTGTTGATTCACCTCTTGAGTTTTGTGGGGCGAATAGTGATAGATTTGAGGAGTTTTTAAATTTTGTACTCAGTGTAAATAAATAGCTTTTTTCATTCAATGGTGTCGACTATGAAATCGAGTCCGATAAATTGTATCATGATAGACACTCATGTTTTGTTTCGGTGCGAACGAAAGGTTTTCGTTCAATAGAGTCGACTATAAAATCGACTCCGATAAAAATTGTATCATAATAGACACTCATGTTTTGTGAATGAAAGGTATTTTCGTTTTAATAATATACAATAAAGCGTGTTTCCACTCAATCAGGTTTAAGAGGTAACTGAATTTTTAATTTACTTGTTATAATGTTCGGAGATATGAATGAACCCTTTTAACGGATATAATTATTCTCAAACGCGTTAAATCAGAAACCGGTTTCTTATACGCTAAAACTTTCAAACTTTTTCAAAGTTCTCCATTTAACGGATGTAATTATTCTCAAACGCGTTAAATCAGAAACAAGTTTCTTATGCGCTAAAACTTTCAAACTTTTTCAAAGTTCTCCAGTTCGTCAGTGAGTGAATAATCGGTGATGTGATTTTTTTAACGCGTTCGGGGGTAAAACGCATTTATAGAGGTTTTATCATGTAAAATGTTTTTCCTCAACTGGTTTTAGTTATTATATTAAGACAGAAGATTTTTATTTACTTAAAACATAAAAACATAAAATAATTGTACATTTAATTTTGAGAATAATAAAATAACTCAAGTTAGCATACTCTAGAGGAAATATTAATAATTTAGAAAACGAAAAAATGTTTTTACACATCACAGATTCTAAACGTAGAGATCAACTTTTAAGCGAATATGAACGTGCCAAGAAGAGCATTCAATCGGCTGACAGAAGCAGACGTCTTGGAGAGATGGAATTGAGACGCGAAGCCACAAAAATATTTAAACCTGTGACGGAGGTTCAAGAATGAAGCAAGAAGCAGATAGTTGAAGAATTGAGACCCATAAAAGAGAGTTCTTTGAGAATGGGTTCGTTGCCCGGTAGTTTTACAAAACAGTATTCCTTTCAATCTACACCGGATTACGTTCCCATGAGAATCGAAACCGATGTGAGAGCGACGATGCAGCTTCGACTATCACCACTGATAGCGTCGCGTCGTCCGAGAATGGTGGTAAGAGAGATCTGTTGTATGGAATTTATAAGGATTCTGACGGTAGAACTTTTGTGGGCGACACAGAAGTGCGAGAGGATGATAATTTAATCGTCGTTTCGAATAGGTACGAATTAACTCCTGGACTGCGCAAATTGCTCCTTTTCGACAAGCCTGGAGATTACACGGAGCAGGATTTCGACAATTACGGCGACATTCTGGTTCAGACCCACGCCATGAAGAGAAATAACGATGCCGGAGAAACGAGACCCAAAGCCAACAGAGGTTACAAGTGGACGAAGGTGGTGAAACCCATATGGGATATGAATAAGAAGTTCGTCGAGTCGGTGACTGGCAAAGGGGTGAAAACCACTTTTCTTCCTAGCGATTCTGACACTCTTTCTCAGAGATTGAGTTTGTTGATGGCAAGTAGACGCGCTGGTAACACTGGATTAGAAAATGAGATAGTCAGCATATGCGATGAATTGTTAAGGCAGCAGGTTTTGAATAAACGCGATTACAAAAGACTGATGAACGAATTGAAGGACTGATATATAATAAGTAGAGAGAGAAACAAACAAAAATATATAAAATCAAAAAGAGTAAATTTTACACTACAAAATAATAAAAGTAATTTAAACAACAAACGATTTACCAGTGAAAAAACAAAATATATATTATAAATATGTTGGTGATAAAGAACAGGGGATACGTCAGAACTTACGTTCAAGGCGGTTCTGGCATCGTCGATTCTATAATGCGAGCGTTCACGAGCGATGCAGGTAGAAAACTCGCATCGACCGCGTTTGAGGTCGGTAAGAAGACGGCTTTGGATGCTGGTAAGAAAGCCGCTTCCGAAGCCAGTGGTAGGATAGCTTCTGTGGCTGGCAAGAGGGCAGCCGACGCGTTGATCGACAAGTTGATCAGTCCGCCGGCGAAGCGAGCTACGTTAGAGCGATCGCCGAAAAGTTGGAAAGATTTTAAGGATGCTGTGGTACCCATACAAGATTTGGCCAAAATGACGAGTGGATCTGGATTGAAGAGAACTCGCGACGGTGTAATATAAATAAATAATAATATTTATAAAACTGAGTTTGAAAAAAACATAAAATTTGTGTTTGAAAAAATCTAAAATAACAAAAAAATAAACAAAGATGAACATTAAAGATATGTCTTGGAACGACGCCGCGACCAAGAGGTCGAATAACGAGTTCTTTCCCAAAAGCATAAGAGGCTTGATAGTGGGAAAATCGAATTGTGGAAAGACCAATCTGTTGATGAATCTGTTGTCGCAACCCGACTGGTTGGATTACGACAGATTGTTCGTGTTTGGCAAGAGCTTATTTCAACCCGAATACAGATTGCTTCGAGAGTGCATGGATCGTAGATTGCCCAAGGACGTCATAGCCAGAATCTTTGACAGTAGGGAGGAATTCGACAAAAGTGAAGCTTCTCTTTCGACCATTTTGGACAGTGCGGCGATGGAATTGATGAAGAGAAATGCGTCTTCGAACGTCGAGTGTCGATTTTATGAGAATGCTAGCGACGTTCCGGATCCTAGAGAATTGAAATAATCGGAAGATAAGAATCTCATGATTTTCGACCATCTGCTTTTGGAGAGACAGAACCGATGCGAATCGTATTACGTTAGGGGTCGTCACAGCAACGTGGACTGTTTCTACCTGTCGCAGAATTATTTTCGATTGCCCAGACAGACGATAAGGGAGAACGCTAATTTACTGTGTCTCTTTCGCCAGGATCTCAAGAATTTCAATCACATCTACGGCGATCACGTCGCAAACGACATGAGCGCGGCGGAATTCAGGAGATTCTGCAAGAGGGCTTGGGATGGAGGACTTTACAATTTCGTCGTGATGGATTTGACTAGCGAATTTAATCGCGGAAAATATCGGTGCGGATTCGACAAGTTTTATGTTTCTGATGATAATAAGACAGAGAGAGAAAATAAAATTAGAAAATAATAAATCATTAAATAATATAGTTTTGAAAAAATAAAGTAAAAATTAAAATATAATGTTCGAACAAGGAGAATTGTTAGAACGGATAGCCGAGAATACGACTGCAAAAGAATCCATTCAAATCGTGGTGAGTGGCGATTCGACTCGATTCGCGACGAAATTCGAACCTTCCATCGAATTGAATAGAGAGAAAAGATACGAGATGGCGTTGGTGAATCTGGAGACTTATTATTCCTTTCCCAACGTCACCGAAAAGAATAACTCATTCAAGTATTCCGACGGAATGGATTGGTTGGAGATTCGAATTCCCAAAGGAAGTGTAACGACACTGATCTAACCCCGCCTAGACCCTTCCTCTGCGCCGACGCTCTCGGCCCAAACTCACTTACAAGAAGTGAGTTCCAGCAGACAGCCCCGCAAAGAAGTCAAGCAAGATCTAGTCGATCACAAATTTGTTGTCTGGGGTTTCTGCAGGTTCGTTCCTAAATAGTGATTAGTTTCTTTTCTCAGTCACCTAGGACTATCACAAACGTTTAACGCTGCCTTGGCACCCCTCTTGCGCCGTTTCCCTCGGCTCGAACCCACTTATAAGAAATGAGTTCCAGCCGACAGCACCGTCGGAAAAGCCAACCAAGGGTAATCATACACATAGGTGAATTGAAAGGGCATGTTTCAAATCCACTATTGAACCGCGTTTAATGATAATAAAGATAATATTAATATCCGGTTAAGGGCTCAATGAAAGGGCTATAAGCTGGAAAAAATCAGTCAACAACAAATGACGAAAGATTTAAATATATATATTGATTCAACATTTATTACAATTCCCCCAATTACTAATACAACTTCGGAGGAAGTCACATGGAATTTTGGATTTACATTTTTCATATTCCAATTGGCATGTACAACCACATCTCCACTCTATAGGTGTAAACAAATTTATTCTACTGTCTATTAGGTATTCACTTTTCAGGCCATAACCACTTCCCCGGCAAAAGAGTTACATACCAAACATCGATAATTCTTATAAATATTACGGCTGCTACCACCCTTGGCTAAAGAAGGGAAGCGCTCAGGCTGCTACCACCCTTGGCTAAAGAAGGGGAGCGCTACACAGGTCAGAACCAGAAGTTCCAACACCCGAAACTCTCTACCGGCGGAAGGGTTACGCCATCAATCGTATAAAACTACGAATTTTCGTATCAAGAGCCGTTCAATCTGAATCCCTCGCGCTCACAAATTTTGTCTACACATCAAAAATTTAGGCCGTTACACCAAACAGCCTGCCCGTCGTATCTCACCTTCTTCCCCCTTAAATAAAAATACGCATTTCAAAGGGTTGAATCATGCCAATGAATGCGACCATAAAATTCCGTAAAGTTGCCAAATGGGAGGGGCGTGGTTTCAAATCTATCGACCCTCCGAAACTCGTCGTACGCCGAATTTCATCGATTAGACCGAGGCATCTGACAACTAAATAAGATGCATCGGGCTATTCGTGAATAAACTTGTCTATTTACTAAATTAATAGAGCCGTCATTGGGAATTCGCCGTAGGACGAGGATCAGAATTCCATGTTATAGTGACCGGCCCCGATGGGGTGTTAATCTGGAGGAGAGTACAAAAGTACAACCTACCTCTATGAAGTCCCGATGTGTTCTTCAAAAGTATTGGGAAACAACCCAATCACTTCGACTTCCAGATCACCAAAAATCCGTGCGTGTTCACACCGATCACGCACGAGCTGCTTTTACCTCGACGATCACAAAAGGCAATCAGCCGACGTGGAAATTAACCCATTTTTCTATCTCTCACTAATGGGTGCGAAAACTTAAGGCCACCACAAAGTGATTTAACACCTTCAATATCGAAGCGACCAATTCGCCTTCATACACCAGATTCATGCACACACACCTACACACACACACACACATATATATACATATACATACATATTTATAGACCTGTGTGCACATATCCTATGTATGGTAATTTCTTATATATATTTCCCTTTTTTTTTCTTACACTACCCCACCCCAGGATTCAACGTCCCCATTGAAAAATAAAAGGGGGAGATATTTACAACCCTCCGAAAAAGATAAAAGTAAAAAAAACTTCTAATACTGAGTATTAGATATTGTTGGTTGGTTCCCCATAGAACAACTACAATTTCTAAATAATAAATTATTTTCAAATGACATACTAAATAGGGTTCTGTTTAGGGCCAATTGCTACGCTTTAGGCCGAAATAGGTCCCCGACCAGTATTGAAACCAGCACTACCTGAAGCCGTCTTTGACATGCCACAGGAGATAGAAAACGTCAAATTGGACCCATTCAAGCATAAAACAACAACCTTTAATTTTATGATCCCAACAGAACCCCAGCATATATATCAAACGATATTTATTCCAATAAATTAAGAAAAAAAAACTTTGATTTCATAGATGAAAGTTCTCTTGGAACTTATACCTTCCTCGAATGAAAAAACTATTCTTAGGTATACAATTTACCTTTTATATCGTTAAATCTATTCACTGTGCTTTTACAAATATTTTCCAAATCTCAAGAAACTTAGGTGCCTATACTGAAAGCATTATTCAATTAGAGGAGCTTTGTTCCTCCAAGACCAAAGCAAGTTGTCTTGCATAAAGAAGCTGGCCCAAGTCATTCAAGTGCACCCCGTCTCTAGAAAAATGCATACGGGATACTTTAAACAAAGACTTATACACCACATTTGGGCCTGAAGGAGTTCCATAGAACTGAGTAATAGCCGCCCTTCGTAGTTCGAATAGGGTGCCAGACACTCTGGTCTTTATCCGAGGAAACAGACCCAATATAATAATTGTTTTAACGCCTTGGCGTAATAAATGCTTAATGAGTCTTTCAACATAGAGTTTATAATGTTTGAAATGGAAGTTGTCACAGTCCAAATCATTCTCACCAGTCTGCACCAGTACAGTTTTTGCACCAACACAATGAATTTGTTCCAAATGTTGAAGTTTTGCTCCAGGGATTCCATACATTGTAATCGACTTCAGACGATCAGGAAGTTTCCCTGTCCATGTTCCAATTCTTCTTACGAACGAATGTCCAATCACCATCTCCATTATGCTATAAGGAAAAAGTTACACAGAGAACAGTATCTGGACATAAAAATATCATTTTCTCCACAAAAGATTACACAATCTTTTCCTTACATGGAAATGTAATGGGGAACCAACTCACAAAAACTCATATTCATAAATTCCCGTCAGATGGTTCTTTCGACCAAGCTGACCCGTTCATTAATTCAGATTTCTACCTCGGACACAACGCTCGCGAAAATTCAATTATACTTAGTCGGATCCGACTTTAACTTGCATAACTCTAATATTCCTAAACATACATACACTAGCATATAACTCGCACCACCCTTCACGAATCACGCGCACAATAAAAGATCCCCACCAATGAAATCCAACCCTCTTGCGCACCGAATCGCAAAAATGAACCGGTCAGCGGGCTCAAGAACAATCTAGACGGGTATAAAAAGAAAGGCAACCACACTTGTATTTGAACTGAATTATAACCGATCTTGTCTGAAATAATCGTCACAGGGGCTTTCCGGAAATCAACCCCATGACGATCCCCACGATTGAACACACAAAACTCAATTTCCCGGATCCATATCTCAAGCGGCAATTCCCCAACATCAGGGAAATGACGCAATTATAAAAAGAATTATTACAATACAAGCCAATACAGCTCATATGACGGTTCGATGCTCATGCAGCCAAATATGTACAAAATATGAATTTTTGGTACCTCCATAGATACCCATCGAAGGCAGTTCTAAGTCGAAGGCCGGATTATAAGCGCAAAATCCAAACTCAAATCTATACAACAACTATCGCGATTAACACAAAATTTACACACCAAGCTCACGCGAACTGCCAATCTGAAGTCAAATGTCAAGTGGGTGGCCAGAAAAAAAATTCAAGTAAGAAAAAAAAATAATAAATAATTAATAAAATACAAATTCTTGAGAACCTAGTTGGCGCGGTCGCCGGAGGGTGCGACCACGCCTACTAGTCGGACCTTCATCGAGGAACGTCTCCTCCTCCCCAGGACTCTCCACTGAGGACCGGTCTATATTATTTTCGTTAGAACTATCAGGTATGGGACACATGGGGGCACCCAAATCCGAATTAACCACCTCTGACTTACGTGTGTAACATTTCTTCAAACGGTTGAAATGTACAACTTGTGGTTTACCTCCCCCGACGCGAACCACAAGGTAATTTGCGTCCGAGAATTTGCTTTTTATGATATAGGGACCGACCCAAAATTTAGCAAATTTTGAGGTTTGGCCTTTATTCACTGTTGGTAAATAAAGCCAAACCTTATCCCCAACAGTCAAAGGTTTGCCGAAAACTCGTTTGTCGTAAATTTTCTTTCTTCTTCTAATCTCAGAATCACATTTCGCCGAAACTAACTGGAAAATTTGGGGTAGACGATCCTCTAAATCACTGACATACTGAGAGGGAGCACAATCCCTATCAGGAGTCTTACCAGCAATTAACTCTGTAGGTAAAGTAATTTCTCTACCAAACATGACACTAAAGGGAGTGAACCCCGTAGTTTCATGTTTGGCGCTCCTATAGGCCATCATGGCAATGGAAGATAATATTCCCAGTCGCTGTGATTGTCTTCTACAAAGCAGGCTAACATAGCCGCTAAGGTTCTGTTAAACCTCTCAACTTGGCCGTCACTTTGAGGCATATAAGGAGAGGTACGAGTCTTCTTAATCTCAAAATAGCGACAAACTTCTCGAAATAGATCTGACTCGAAATTCGATCCCTGAACTGAATGAACAAATTTCGGCATACCATACCGACTAATCCACTCTCGAATCACAATATCGGCTACTGTACTTGCCCTTTGATTCGGGATAGCAAAAGCCTCCGTCCATTTGGAGAAATAATCTGATATGACCAATATATAAATATTACCCTGAACGGACTCGGGTAATGGCCCCAAAATGTCTAAAGCAATTCGTTCCATAGGCTCCGATACATTATCTGTTACCAAAGGAGCTCGACTGGCCTTGCCAGGCGGTTTACGACGCTGACAACTCGGACAAGACTGAACCCAAAGTTCTATGTCACGATGCATGCCTATCCAAAAAAAAACGATCTCGAATTTTTTAATATGTTTTATGGACGTCCAAATGTGCACCCACTAAAGAGTCCTGATGCTCCTTACACACCTGACTTCTTAAGTCTTTTGGGACCACCCACAAAAATTTACTGGGGGCCCCTATTTGTGTCCATTCTCGAAAAAGAATGCCATCTTCCACAGAAAATTGTTCCCATTGACTCACATACCTTTGAAGTTCTGAGGGCTCTCCTTTTAACTTTTCAAGACTAGGTTTTTTCTCTTTTTAGCTTAATTTTGAGAAATCTTTTAATAACGGGATCAGCCCGCTGATTTTCTTTAGTCAATTTAATTCCAGACTCAAACTCTACAGTGTTAATATCATTTTTATTACAGGAAGGAATCCTACTCAGTGCATCCGCATTTTTATGCTGTTCGCCGCGACGATGAACCGTCGTAAAAACGAACCCACTGAGGTATTCCAGCCAACGCGCCACCTGCCCAACAGGTTCCTTAAAATTGAACAACCACTGCAAGGACCCATGGTCGGTTCGCAGCGTAAAATGCTTACCAATGAGAAAATGTCTAAACTATTTGACACTTTTAATCACGGCTAATAATTCTTTCCGAGTAAAACTATAGTTTTTCTCCTCCTGGGAATGGGTTTTACTAAAATATGCTATTACTCGCTCCTTGCCCTCTATAATTTGAGACAAAACTGAGCCAGAGGCAAAATCACTCGAATCTGTGTCGAGAATAAATTCATGCTCAAAATTCGGGTAAGCCAAAATTGGGCTTTGACACAATTTGCCTTTTAACACATCAAAAGCTTCTTGCTGGGCCTCGCCCCAGACAAACTTCTCGTTCTTACGAGTTAACTTGGTTAAGGGACTAGCCAAAGTGGAAAAATGAGGCACAAATTTCCGATAATATGCAGATAACCCGACAAAACTCCGTAAATCTTTCAGACAAGTCGGAACAGGCCAATCTTTTACACGCGCAATTTTCTCCGGGTCAGCTGACACACCCGACGCGGAAACAATGTGACCTAAATATGAAACCTGACGTCTGAACAACGCACACTTGGAGGGTTTCAATTTTAACCCTGCGGACCTTATTCTACTAAAAACCTCTTGCAATCGTTTAATATACTCCTGGAATGTTCGGGCATAAATAATGACGTCATCAAGATAGATAAGGCATGTCATCCAGTGTAACCCTTTTAGCACGAGCTCCATGAGCCTCTCGAAGGACCCAGGGTCCCCACAGAGCCCAAATGGGAGGACCGTGAACTGATAAAGCCCAACACCGGTAGTAAAAACCGTTTTCTCTTGGGCGTCAGGAGTCAGTTCCATTTGCCAGTACCCCGAAGCCAAATCTAGGGTGGAAAACCACTGTGCCCCCGCCATACCCTCTAAACTCTCATCTATACGGGGCAGGGGATAGGCATCTTTTTTTGTAATGGCATTTAACTTACGGTAGTCCACACAAAAACGAAAACTATTGCCTTTCTTTTTAACTAAAACTATGGGAGCCGCACACGGACTAGAAGAGGGCTGAATTACACCCTGCTTTAGCATAGCATCTATCTGCTGTTCTACCTCGCGCCTTTTTATGGAAGGGGAGCCGATACGCCCGCTGTTTAATAGGAGGGTGGTCGCCCGTACAAATATCATGCTGGATGAGATCAGTGCGGCCCAAATCACCTTCGAACTGAATAAATACGTCGCGGTTCTGTTCTAAAAACTCATTGGCCGTTCCGCTTGAGCACTGGTCAATGCCTCTCTGTCATAAGTTTGTGACAAGGAGAACTTCCCATCATCTGAAGGGGAGGTCTCGTTAGGTTGTTCATCTAAAATTTCAATATTCCCAAGAACAGCCACCGGTTCACCAACTTTTAACTTTTGTGGGGTCTGAGAAACATTTATTAATCTGACAGGAACTTCCGGTTGACTAACATCAACAATACTTCGCCCCAGCATTAATCCACGATGATTTTTTCATAAACCCTGGGTCGGGTTCACACAAGCTCTGTCCAATTGGTGGACTGTCAATACGACCCTTCACGACAACTTCCGAAAAGGGAGGTACTGACAATCCCTCAGTCAGCAATACATGAATTTGATTATTTTCTTTCAAAAACTCAAGGGAAAATTTAACCCCTAAAATCGTAATTGTTTTGTCTGGCTAGGAGCTCACTGAATTAGTTCTATTTATAAAATCAATTCCCAAGATTGCATCAAATGCAAAATCAGTCACAAAAAAAGTTTGTACACATTGATACTTACCAACAGTAACAGATAAATCAATTAACCCTTTTAAATCAAGGGGCTGCCCATTAGCCCCCACAACACTACGAGGAGCCTCTCTTACGCGAGACTGCTCGATACCCAAAATATCATGTAATACTTTGGTACTGATTAAACTCACCGCCGAACCAGTATCCAATAGGAACTTAACATTTTCGTTCAAGACTTTAAGAGTCTGAAAACTATGACCGGTTCTCTCAGGTGGGAGGGTCCTTTCGTTCCAAGACTGAGGTGCGACCCCTACCCCAGTCTTTACTCGTTTAAATCCTGATTATTATTCAAATTAGGCCCGTGTGACCAATCACCTTTACCTCTACCTCTATTTCTATAACCACCTCGGCCACGACGACCTCTATAAAAATTATTATCGTTCCGACCTCGGCCCTGTCTGAAAACTTCTTCCCGCAAATTATTTTTCTCAATCTGCATCTCTCTCGATTGTTCCTGCAAGTTTTTCACCACCTGGGTTAATGCGCCGATTTCACTCGAAACCTCCGATTCCCCAACTACACCAACCGAAGAAGGTACATCTACCTTCTTATATGATTCCTCATCTAAAGCAGCTCGCACTGCCACATCAAGGGTCTCGGGCTTAGCCCTCAACACTTGCATTCTGACTTCATTATCCGTCAGTGCGGAAATAAAGCTATCCTTGGCCAGATCATCCCTAACATTTAGGGGAACCCCTGGATACGCCTTTCTTATTAGACGCCTAATACTTTGCGCTAACTCGGGCAAGGTCTCCCGCTGTGACCTACGTCTGGATCTTAATTGGGCCCTATATATTGCAGTACCCTTAAATGGATCAAAACGATCTCGCATACTCTGCATAACTCTATGAGAATTAGCTTTAATTTCTGGGTCCAAATCTTCATAAAACTTCAAGGCGGCGCCCCTTAAATACACCACTAGAAATTGACGAGCCCGGTCTTCAGACCACTGGTTAATTCCAACACATTTCTCAAAATGGGATAACCAATCAGCTACACTGGTGGTTCCATTAAAAGTATCCCGCGTAACAATCGGTTTACGCGGATAATCTTGATCACTATATCTACCATCCGACTGCAAGACTGTTACCCCACGCTGATGTCTGGGCAAACTCGATACTTTCTGATTCTCCCCAAACATCGTATTATTTTGGACCACCCTGGGCACTTTCGCCGAATCAACCGCGCGCCCAGCAAGAGCTCGACGAGCAGTTGAATTGGCCGAAATTGCCTCAGGCGTGTCAATCACTCCAGTGTAATCCTCCGTTTGGTTACATAAATCAACAATATAATTCTGCAATTCGTCACTCAACTGTTGACATTTCAAAATAGTCGCATCAACCTTACTAATCTTTCTCCCAGGGGTAGGATCAGGAGTAAGGGGAACATTCCGAAATTCCTTAGGTCTAGCACCTCTGGCCGTTATATCAGCGGCCAGGGCCTCCGAGGTATACATATAGTCTTCCAACTCTTGACTAATTCCACTAGCCATTTTTTTATAAGGATTATGTGTCAACAAATATATCAATTCACCACAACGACTTCAATTACAGCCCTAAAACAAGCCTGTCCTCAAACACCAAAGAACCGAACTAAAATAATAAATTCTTTTATCAAAAGTGTCAATTTACAATTAATCCTGTCGGCGACGCCAAAGGGATCAATTGCAAATCCTGTCGGCGACGCCAAAAATCTGTAACGACACTGATCTAACCCCGCCTAGGCCCTTCCTCTGCGCCGACGCTCTCGGCCCAAACTCACTTACAAGAAGTGAGTTCCAGCAGACAGCCCCGCAAAGAAGTCAAGCAAGATCTAGTCATACACAAATTTGTTGTCTGGGGTTTCTGCAGGTTCGTTCCTAAATAGTGATTAGTTTCCTTTCTCAGTCACCTAGGACTATCACAAACGTTTAACGCTGCCTTGGCACCCCTCTTGCGCCGTTGCTCTCGGCTCGAACCCACTTATAAGAAATGAGTTCCAGCCGACAGCCCCGTCGCAAAAGCCATCCAAGGGTAATCATGCACATAGGTGAATTGAAAGGGCATGTTTCAAATCCACTATTGAACCGCGTTTAATGATAAAAAAAAATAATAATATCCGGTCAAGGGCTCAATGAAAGGGCTATAAGCTGGAAAAAATCAATCAACAACAAATGACGAAAGATTTAAATATATATATTGATTCAACATTTATTACAATTCCCCCAATTACTAATACAACTTCGGAGGAAGTCACATGGAATTTTGGATTTACATTTTTCATATGCCAATTGGCATGTACAACCACATCTCCACTCTATAGGTGTAAACAAATTTATTCTACCGTCTATTAGGTATTCACTTTTCAGGCCATAACCACTTCCCCGGCAAAAGAGTTACATACCAAACATCGATAATTCTTATAAATATTACGGCTGCTACCACCCTTGGCTAAAGAAGGGGAGCGCTAAGGCTGCTACCACCCTTGGCTAAAGAAGGGGAGCGCAACACAGGTCAGAACCAAAAGTTCCAACACCCGAAACTCTCTACCGGCGGAAGGGTCACGCCATCAATAGTATAAAACTACGAATTTTCATATCAAGAGCTGTTCAATCTGAATCCCTCGCGCTCACCAATTTTGTCTACACATCAAAAATTTAGGCCGTCAAACCAAACAGCCTGCCCGTCGTATCTCACCTCCCCCCCACCCCCCTTAAATAAAAATACGCATTTCAAAGGGTTGAATCATGCCAATGAATGCGACCATAAAATTCCTTAAAGTTGCCAAATGGGTGGGGCGGAGTTTCAAATCTATCGACCCTCCGAAACTCGTCGTACGCCGAATTTCATCGATTAGACCGAGGCATCTGACAACTAAATAAGATGCATCGGGCTAATCGTGAATAAACTTGTCTTTTTACTAAATTAATAGAGCCGTCATTGGGAATTCGGCGTAGGACGAGGATCAGAATTCCATGTTATAGTGACCGGCCCCGATGGGGAGTTAATCTGGAGGAGAGTACAAAAGTACAACCTACCTCTATGAAGTCCCGATGTGTTCTTCAAAAGTATTGGGAAACAACCCAATCACTTCGACTTCCAGATCACCAAAAATCCGTGCGTGTTCACATCGATCACGCACGAGCTGCTTTCACCTCGACGATCAACAAAAGACAATCAGCTGACGTGGAAATTAACCCATTTTTCTATCTCTCACTAATGTGTGCGAATACTTAAGGCCACCACAAAGTGATTTAACACCTTCAATATCGAAGCGACCAATTCGCATTCATACACCAGATTCATGCACACACACCTACACATATATATTTATAGACCTGTGTGCACATATCCTATGTATGGTAATTTCTTATATATATTTCCCTTTTTTTCTTACAGGGAGTTACGACATAGACGATTTGAACAATTACATTCAGACGCGAATGAAGACGGATCGAAAGGGAAGCAACAAGATCAGACTCGCTCCCAACCCTAATACCTTACAGACGATGTTGGATTTGGAAGATAATTTTCGAGTGGATTTCAACACGGACGATTCTATAGGCAAGATGCTGGGATTCGATCGAAAGATGTATCGAGGCCACACGGCATCTGAAAATACGGTCGACATTCTCGCAGTCAATAGCATTCTGGTGAACGTGGACGTGATTGCTGGAAGCTACGTAAATGGTAGCGCTCAACCGACGATCTATTCCTTCTTTCCAAACGTGTCGCCGGGTTATAAGATCGTGGAACGACCTCGAAATTTAGTTTATCTACCAGTGATTTTAGACACGTTGTATAGTCTCAAAACCACGTTGACGGATCAAAATGGTGAACTGTTAGATCTTCGCGGAGAGAGGGTGACGATACGATTTCACATAAGAGAAATATAAAAGCAAAAAAAAAATATTGTGTATATATATAAATAAGAAAATAAAATAAACGCAATATTAATTTACAAAAATTATTTAATATCTATAATTATCATTAAAACAAAAAAAACAATTGAAGAAAATATATTTTAAAAAAAGAATTATGACACAATACGTGGTTAAAAACGTGAACATATCCGCAGGACAGAGGAAGAAACTTAAGAGAGCGTTAACAACTCGAGGCGAGGCGGTGAAATTCAAATTCACACATGAAGATCTGACGAGTGGCGGTCAGGATTCGATCGCCTGGACTAGAAGTCAAATCAAAAGGATGGAGAAAGCGATTCGTGATGGAAGAGGGTTGACGGTGAGATTGAGTCCCGCTCAATTGAGATACAATTTGAGAATGAAAGGCGGTTTCCTACCGCTATTGGCAGGAATCGCCGCAAAAACATTACCCTTTGCCACAAAAGCATTACCCTTTCTCGGAAAGACTCTCAGCGTGGGAGCTCTCTCTGGACTCGCGAGTTCGGCAGTTGAGAAATTAATGGGTGGCAGCGGACTGTTTTTGAAGAAGGGAGGAGCCGTGTGTCGCGTCCACGTAAACGACAGCGGTGAAGGATTGTATCTAGAACCCGTTAGAGGTGGCAACTCTTTGAGTGGAAACGGTCTCTATCTGAAGAGTGGACTGAACGTTGAGCGACTCGGCAAGGGTTTGTTGTTTGGTGAGAATTCGCCGTTTAAGAATATACCGATTTTGAGTATGTTATTATAATGTAAAATTATATAATTATATAAAATATAAATCATAGAAAGTATAAAATAATATAAAATGGATAAAAAGGTGGAAAAACAATTAGACGATAATGATGAATATCACGAGATAGAGTGCGAAAAAGATGTGGAAAAACGATTAGACGCTAATGATGAATATTGCAAGATAGTGTGGGAAAAAGATGTGGAAAAACAATTAGACGCCAATGATGGATATCTTAGGAAAGAACTGATAAAAGAGTTAAATAAAGATCGGGATAGATGGTTGAAATTTAAAAGAATGAGACGTTTTCCACCGTCACCACTACCTTCTGAAGAGAATGGTAATGATGCGAGTGTTACCAAGAGATGCTCCACATTCGTTCATAATTATGATTCGGATAAACAAATGTGTTCTTATAAAAACGTAATATATCACCAAAAAAAGAAAAGAAGAATCGACGCCAAATTTGAGAAAAAAGGAAACGTTATTATAATATATATGGGCGATAGTGAAGAAGGAAAACAAAAACAAAAAAACAAAAAAAAAGTAATGAGATCTAGAGATGATCAACCTCTCTAGATCTCATTACTTTGTTTTCCTTCTTCTTCGCTAAAAATCAATCTCTCTATTGTTTATATTTCCAAGTCCATTATTAGCATGTTGACGCTCGTGTCTTCCTCTTTTTCGAAAATATGTTGAATGTTTATCTTTACTTTTTTGATTTTTTTTACTTTGGTGAACGCGCTCTCACCACCCGATTTGTCCACGAATTTGAGTGAGATTTTTGGATATATGTAACTTCCATAGGGCAACGACAAATCATCCTTGTCGAATTCTCTATCTTTGGCGATGACGATTTTCTGTAGATCGCTTTGGTACTCGTAAAACAAATCAAGCATGGCTTTGTCCAATTTCAAAGGCATGTTATATTTGTCGTATTTGCGCTCTAAACCCTTCGTCTCGACCTCATTCAATTCGATGGAATCATGTCATTGTAATCTATAGATTTTAAAACCAAATTTCTTACACGTTTCGACTCGTTTCAATTTCAATTCGCATTTTTTAGATGTTGTTGTCATGATCGATTATTTGGTTTTTTGTTTTATGAATTATTGCAAATAATGTATATTTTTAAATTTTGTATTTAATAATTTGTTAAAAAAGTTTTTTTTTTTTACTCTTTATATATATATAAAAAAAAGTTTTTTTAATTTTAATTTTCTTTAATGTGAAAAATTTTTTTTTTGTAAAAGTGTTTTTTCTCTTTATATATATAAATAAAAAGTTTAAATTTTAGCATCCTTTTTTCTCGTATTAATTCAATTTTTTTTTACGTTAAGGAACATAAAAAAATTAATTAATTTCATCAAAAAAAATTTTTTTTGAAGGAATTAAAACATATATATATAAAAACAATTTTAAAACTTTTTAACAAATTATTTAAATACAAAATTCGAAAAAAAATATTCTTACAAATGATGCAAACAAATAAAAAAATGGAAAATTTAAATGAGAAAACCATACCTCAGTTAAACGAGATTTGTAAAAAATTAAAAATTTCACATTTCAGAAATCACAGAACCAAATCAAAGAAAAAGCAAAAGATCGGAAGTGGATAAACTTAAACAGTCAAAAAATGCATCGGTTGGGAAAAATGAGAAGACGACTAAACGAAAAGCCATTGAAGAACTTCAAGTTTCAAAAGAAAAAAAAAAAAAATAAAACGAAAACGAGTGATGCACTTCAGAATCTAGACAAACAAGATATATAGAGTGAAATTCGATGAGCAATCGACGAAGGGAAAGGAGAAGAATATGTAGCATGACTCGTCATGGAACTATTCCAATCGAAGCCTGTAGAATGGGAGAGTGCGATCAAAGGCGTTTTTAAAACTTTCGACGTGGTTCCCTCGTTCAAGAAAGTCGATCCGAAATTGTTCCTGGAACGGGTGAAGAAAGAAGTATTGGATTTGTCTAATCAAATCATACGAATGGGTCTGGCTTCCATGGATTTAAATAACAGAGCGGTCGTCAATCTCGCGGTGAATGGAGTAGAGAGCGATAAGAGATACAGCATTGAAAAGACTGAGAATCAACACGCGAATGTTAGCACATTCGGCACGCCTCTCAAAGTGAACGCCGGAGACAGGATTAATTTCGTTATGAAAACCAATAATCCCGAAGCCGCCACTTCCGTGGTGAGCCTACTGATCAAACTAGATCCTTTGAACAAACAGTGAACACGTGAAAATAATTAATTAAAAAATGATGAGTGATTATTAAAAACAAAAAAAGTAATGAGATTTAGAAATATGTTCAATCTCTCTAGATCTCATTACTCTTATTTTTTTTTGTTTTTTTTTGTTTTTACTCATTATTTTTTTATTTTGTTTTTAATTTTTTCACACACATCTCTCATTGAATGATCGACATCTTATTTTCATCCGATTCGAATTGTAATTCTCTGTCCAACAGGACCAGGGCAAAGGCTTCGGTTTATCTCGGCATGTTCCTATTGCATCTTGATCTGAATGTCTAAGACGCTACTCTTGAGTCGTTCACTCTGTTTACTGATGTCGAATACGAACACGGGATACATCGACTTGTATTCACCGGGAGATATGTTAGGATTGCTCATCAATTCGTCTAGACCGTGATACTTCTTTCTAAAATTAGTGGCATCGCCATACAGTCTGCAGAAATTGTTCTTGTCGAACGATGCATTGTAATCGATTGCTGGATATCTCGTGGCGTTCAGAAACACTTGCATGTTTCTCAAATTGCAGTGATCGAACAGCGACGCATTCTGAGAATCCTGAGACCCGTCCCTATCGGTCTGAAATGCAGCCATGATGAAACGCGGTCTCTCAGAAGTGGATTTCACCATCAATCTCCAATCGAAGTGATTCGTGGAGGGTGGAATGCTAGCCATGTCACACTGTCTCATTCTAAATCCCACGGGTAATTTACTCTTGGATTCTGTGATCTTGTAGAGATGCGTTTTTTCCACGATCGAAGGCTCCACGTGCAGAACGAACCATGATATCTTCTGTAGAGTTATTTTACCTGCATCAGTCGCAGTGAGTCTCACTATCACGTCGTCGTTTCCTTTTTGAATCAACGTCAGATTGTGTTTGAATCCGTACATGATCTTGTTGTAATCGTCTGCGAATCCGAAGATGTGTTTCAAAGGTATCCTGAATGAAAAGGTTCCTTTAGGTCTGGGCGTCTTGACGACGTAGTCGAATATCGCGATGGCGCCGGTGCTAGCAGGGCTGATGATGTCGTTCATCCACAACTGATTAAGTCCTCTGGATTTTGAAAAATTATCCGGATACGTCAAGAGTCTGAACATCGTGGTGGCCTGACCGGGATGAAACACAGATTCTATCTCTTGTCCGGATAGCAAGTATTTTATATTACTGAATAGATGCATGATGCCATTATTGGCTAGAGTAACCGTGTTGTCGTCGGTGTAGTCACTCCCATCTTCCTTGGTGAGACGTCCCTGCACCACTATGTAACTCTCGCTAGGATGGACGAATAGATCTTGAGTTTCGACGTTGATTCTTATCTCTCCCACATTGTTCAAACTCGTTCTGGTTACCGGTTTGTATTCGTGAACCTCATATTCTTGTATACATTCATCTTTCACTATGCTTTGTGCTATATCTAGTATATTTGCCATTTTTGAAGGGTTTTTGTTTTTTGTTTATTAATTAGCTTGCTTTTTTATCTAAAAATAGTTTTAATTATTTTTTATTATTATTTTTCTCTCCTATATATATATGTGTAAACAAGAAAATGTTAAAGAGAGTAAATAAAAAAAAATTGTTTTCTTTATCAAAACTTCGTCTTCTGCAATTGTTGTTCATAAAACTTTCTGATGATCTCTTCTCCATCCAAAGCTTCGATTTCATAAGTCACCGGATCGGTGTGAAATATTTTGATTATCACGAAGATTTCCCAGATCCATCAAGGAGTATAACCCTTTTCGAAGTGCTTCTTATAAGCGTAGATTCTCACTCGATCCTGACCACAAATTTCAGCATTCTAGACTTCTTCCTGGTCTTAGATCTCTCGGGATATAGATTCGCGTAGACCCGTTTTTCATTTCGAGGATCGCTAGCTTCTGCGGGAGTCATCTTGATCGATCTGTGTCACGTGTTGTTGTAATCTTTGACCAGACCGTTCAGACCGTATATGTATTTCTTAGTCGAATTCGCCATGAAGTATCTGTGCATCTTTTCCTTTATCATTCGATTCCAACGTTCCACCATGCTGGCTTTCTCTTCATTTTCGATTGAGTAGAGGTCGACTAATCGATGAACGTGCTTGTTGTAGAATTCATTTCCCTTGTCCACCCACAATTTATTCGGTTTTTGAGAAGACGAGCCGAACACGCTCTTCAGAGCCTCGGCGACGCAAGGTCCCGATTTATTCTTCAAAGCTCTGATCCAACCATATTTGGAAAAAACGTTGATGACCGTCAATAGATATTTGACGCCCTCGTTCCACCTCAAAAACGATCTCATGTCGACCAAGTCGGCAGACCAAATGTCATCCAAACCCTTCACGAACACCCTTCTCTTTCGAAATTTACGCACGATGGGTTTGTGTAACTCCTGGGCCAATTCGCTCATCAATAATCGTTTCTTCTTCTTTTCCGATGCGCTTTTTTTTTTTAACGACCCATCCGAATCGGCGTTTCGCACCGCTCAGATTACCCACCAGTGAACGTTCTATCTTCTCTCTCCTGGTCGGATTCGATATACCTCTCAATTTCGCCAACATGTTTTTATCGCAGACGTCGTTGCGAGTCTTGGTGTTGGAATGTCAGGCGTAGCACAGATCATGATCATACGTGGCCACGTCCACCCTATTCACGGGTTTGCTCCAAGATTTAGGAGTCAGATCGGCATTGAGTCTCTTGTTCAATTTCGTTCTGGGTCATGTGAAACTATAACCCGGCAGATGCATTTCGAAAGGTAGATTATTGATCATTTTATTCACGATGCCTTTACCTTTGCTCACATTCCTTTTTTTGATGAATCAAGTCTTGATCGAACCACGCACATCGCAAATTCCGCGAAGCATCTGTCTGTCGTTTTTAGTTCGTACTTCTCGAGAATTACTCGTCTCGGCAACTCTCTTACACTTTACGCAATACATTTTTTTAGAGTTATTTAAATTAATTTCGTTTTTATTTTATATATAAATTTAATATTTCTTTTTTAAAAATTCTGTTCTTATTATATATATTTTTTTTCAATCGCTGCTCTTGAGTTCTATCATCTTACTGAATTCCTCCCTAGCCTCTTTCCTCCCCTTTTCCATGAGAGAATCCTTCATCTCTTCCTTCATGATCTGACGAGTCTTGATTCTCATGGCTTCTTTCATGGCATCGTATTTCATTTTCTCGCTCAATATCGTGAAGTATTCTCTGTCCGATATCCTACCATCTTTCAACGCCATCGAGATCATTTCGGATATCGTGTCGATCTTGGAGTCGGCCAAGATGCGAATCTTTTCGTGTTTCCTTGCCTTCAGATATAATTTCCTACTCAAAAAGTTTCAGAGTGTGCTAAACAATCTGGCGGTGAGAGCCACTCCTTCTACGGTCAACACGATCGGAATGCCGACCGCGGTCGACAACAATCCGATGCCGGCCACATGTAAACCCATGGAAATCGTGATGAGTGTCGTGTCGACCGCGTTGACGAATTTCAGGAAACGCAAATACTTCTTCTTGAGAGAACGGCGAGAATCTCTCTCTCGAGTCAGATACAATTGGATTCTACTGATTTCATTGATGCGATACCTCTCTCCTCTTTCTTTCTCTTCTAGCGACGGTGCCGTTGGCAAAACGCCGTTCGGCTTCTCATCCTCGTCGTCATCTAACATCAGATGCAATTTATTTCTGGTTCTCATTTTTGTATTTTTTTCTTTCTAATATTAGATAAAAATTTTATGTGTGTATTTATTTTATTTTCTATTCTCCCTTATTAAAATCAACGAGAAAACTAGCTTCATTCAGCAATAATTTCATGATGCATCCCTTGTCTTCTAAAGTCAGACTTCTACGCGCCAATTTCAGTTCTTCCGAATAAGTGGGCTTGTCTCGACCCTTACAGAAGACTAATCTCCTCCAAAACGTGATCACTTCGTCGATTCGAACGCGTTCGAACGCCGGTTCAAAATACTTGACGACCATATCTTCCCTTTCCATTGTCAGACACGAATGATTCGAAGTCTAGATGATCCCGACATCCGACGCATCGTTCTAACAAGAGGCGACCTAGTTGTTCGTTCACGCAGAATGCGTAAGCTCTCATCAGCATTTTTAAAAGAAACCTTGCTCTCAAAATGAGGGAATTGTTCATGATTTACGTATATTTTATTATCTATTTCAATTCGATATTATTTTTTAAATAACTATTTATTTATATATTTTTTTCTCTCCTATATATATCAATCACTTTTTTATTTCCTCTCGACAAAACCGATTCTATCACTATTCGCCCCACAAAACTCGAGAGGTGAATCGACAAATCGAGTTTTCGCCGATCGGATCGCACCCTGGACCGTCCGAAACGCGATCCCGAACGCAGGTGATACAGAACCGGCAAACCGTCTTTTTCCGCCCTTTTTCCATGTACCGGAGGCCGAAATTGGTTTTAAAAAATCCTCGATGAGTAACTTCACTTTACGCTCACTTTTCACCGTTGGCGAACGTCGAGAAAACGTTTTGAGGTCGATTTTTCCTGATCTAGAATCGGCAAATGGGTTTCCCCGATCGGATCGCACTTTTGACGTTCGAACACCCGTTGGTGAACGTAGTGACACAGAATCAGCAAACCGCCTTTTGATGCTGATACAGAATCGGCAAAACGTTTTTCGCTCGCGTTCACCAACGATGGATCGATGATCTGATCCACGATGGGAACGTAGAGAAAGAATTTTTAATGTATAATTTCTTAAAATTTCGTACATTTGAGCGATGTGTTGAATCTACGCGTTCGCCAACGGGTATTTGAACGATTTCCGATTCCGATTCTGTATCACCATGAAAAACGACATTTTTTGCACTCTGTACACGATTTAACACTGAATACGGAATCGGCATTTATTACCTACTCTTGTCGTGCTGCTGTTTGTATTTTTGTTGCACGTCATCAATATTCTGTTTGACTATCTTCCTTGTTATTTCAAAATTTTTCAATATATTTTCGAGATGTTTACTTGCCTCGGCGCCCACGTGTTTTGATGGAAGTAATTCGTTGTCTATTGTTAGTTGACATTCTTGTCCAAACAACACTCGCTGCATTGAGTGGATTCGGTACACGGTGACGCTCTGTACGCGAACATTACACTTGGAAGCAGTTCAGGCCAATTTGATTGTTTTTCGTCGCAGTACATCTGAAGTGTTTTGGTGATTGTTGAATTCGTTCTTTCACACGCGGCATTCGTTTGTGGGTGGTAACTGCTGGTCGCGACTTTTGTGATCTGAAAAAGACTGCACAGTTCTTTGATTAGTTTGGATAGAAAATTTTGTTCTCTGTCCGATAAAAGTGTTTTGGGGGCTCCATATCTACAAATTATTTCTGAATATAAAATTTTAGCAATTTCTGATGCTTCCATTGTCTTAAGTGGGAATGTTTCTGGCCATTTTGAAAAAGCATCTACAATTAACAAAACATATTTATATCTCTCTGGGGATGTTTTAAGAGGCCCTAAAATATCTATATGTAGTCGACTGAACGAGCTTTCCACTGGTAATGGTAGTGGTGCTGGATGTTGGTGGGTTGCATTTTTGTTTTTCTGTCAGGAAATACAGGATTTTACATAAAACTGGATGTCGGTGTACATGCCTGGCCAGAAATATTTGTATCTGATGGAGTGATGAGTTCTATCAATACCTTGGTGTCCACCCAGTAAAGAGTCATGATATGACAACAGTATATCATTTCTCAAACTGAATGGCACCACCAGTTGTTTTATTAAGCGATCAAGGCGATGTCCCTTACCTGATGGGTAGTAGAGGTGATATAAAATTCCATCTTCTAGGATTTAGTCATTCGCTTCTAATATTATTCTTCTGGCTTCTTTGTTGTCTTCCGGTAATTTTCTATCTTCCAAATATTCGATAAAAACATTAACGTCCGCGTCCGTTGTTTGCGCGAGTCTGCTGTCGGCCTCAGATACCGCTGCGACGCGTACTATGGATTCCAAAGGGTCACACTGTTGGATTACCTCTTCCGTTTGAGTCTGGGAAGTTGTTTGTTTGTTTACGGTACTTGCAGTCATTATGGGTGCCTGGGGATTTTCGTCAAATTCCATATTTTTAATTTTCGGATATTCTCGTCGCGAAAGTGCATCGGCGTTTAAATGTTTTTTATCTGCCTTATGAATAATTTCTAAGTTATACCCTTGCAGTTTAAGTGACCATCTGCCTAACCCGCCGCTAAATTGTTTAAGGTGTTTTAAATAAGAATTTGCAACATGATCCGTTATTACAGTAAATTTACCATTGCTAAATAAACATGATATCGTTTAATACCTTCAACTATCGCGAGACATTCGCGTTCTGTAATACCAAATTTTTGTTCTGTCTGTGTGAGCGATCTACCGCCATATGAAACTACTACTTCCTTGCCGTTTTCGTCCAACTGACCGAGTATATAACCAATAGAAAAGCCTGATGCATTTGTATATAGGAAAAATTCTTTGTTGAAATCTGGGAATGCCAGTACGGGAGGGGTCGTCAAGGCTTCTTTCATAGTGTTGAAGGCCTTTTCACATTCTGCAGTCCACTGAAAAGAAACATGCTTTTTAAGAAGATTAGTGAGGGGTGCTGCTTTTTTTTGGCAAAATTGAACACGAATCGCCGATAATAATTACAGAGGCCCAGAAAAGCTCGGACATCTTTGACATTATTCGGTCTAGGAAACGAGGACACGGCGTCCGATTTAGAAGTGTCAACTGAAATACCATCCTTAGAAAGAACATGTCCCAAATAGTGTATTTTCTTTGCTGCAAACTCGCATTTGGAATGCTTCAACTTGAGATTGGCGTTGCGCAAGGCTTCAAACAATTGCGACAGGTGTTTCAGATGTTCCTCAAAAGACGTAGAAAACACAACAAAATCATCGACATAACACAAACATGAATGCCATTGTAAATCTCGAAGAACCTCGGCATGACTAACTGGAAACTTGATGCGCTATTCCTTAATCCCATGGGAAGTCTTTTGAACCGATGAACACCTCTATGAGTAACGAATGCGGTTTTGTGCCTAGAATCCCGGTCTAAATCTATTTGAAAATATCCTGAAAACATGTCAAGACAAGAGAAGATTGTAGCCTTTGATTTGCCGCCAATTGTGTCTGTGACATCGTCCACGAGAGGGAGGGGGTATGGAATTGGCTTAGTTAAGGCATTCAGTTGCCGGTAATCGACCGTAAACCTAAATGAATTATCCTTCTTCCTGACCATTACAACTGGAAACATCCATTCTGAAACTAAGGGTTCAATAATGCCATAGTTTTCAAGTTCGTCAATCTGCTTGCTAATCTCAGCCTTCATGGCTGGAGACACCCTATAAAATCGACGTCTCACTGGGGGAGAACTACCTGTATCTATTTTATGACTGTAAATGTTAGTTTTACCAAGTTCTGAGAAATCCTTAGCGAAGCAATCCCTATTCCTACCAAGTAGTACCATTAGTTCCTGTTTTTGAAGTTCTGATAAATCTGAACGTGACAAATCGATGCCAAGAGACTCAGCGTCAGCAAGATATTTTTCACAATTACCAGGGCCATGTCGACCTATATAATTCAACGAAGCTTCAGAACTGGCATTTCTTTCATCAACCGTGTGTAAAATATCCTCAGGGCCGACGTGCTGAAAACAACCCAGAACATGTGAAGACTTCAATGTAGCATGGGAATTAGTTGGGTTAAGCACCTTGGAAACAGCCTTATTATTAATCACTTCTACGAGCGTTCGTGCGCTCATGATATGCAAGTTGCTCACTGAATTCACATCGGGCTCTATAATACCTATTGAAGTAGCAATGCTGTCTGGACCTACACACACTGGCACAATTGTTTCACTACGGGGTGCCAAAGTGATGTCCACTAGCACTCTTACGTTATATGTACAACTAGTTTGTTTTTCGACATTGTTTACTGGAGCGTGTGTCATATCATCCTGCAGTATGATAGTTTTTTGAGGAATATCAATATTGGCTTTGTTTTGTGTAAAAAAATCCATACCTAGAATAATATTTGCAGGCATTTTCTCCAAAATCAGAAAATCTTGAATTAAATCTAATCTACCCAGGGAGAGATGCAAAGTAGTTTCCCCTAAAACTCTGAGTAAGTTTCCATTTACACCTGACAATAGCTTAATGCCGGGAGAGTGAATTTCCACTTTGTTCCACAGATCAGTTGATTGTAGTATATTTTTGGATATACACGATCGACTGGCTCCTGTGTCGATCAATGCAGCAATTCGTGTGTACACGTTCTCTAGCCTAACATCTACCTTATTTCCAGTTAATTCAGCACTTACAGAAGAAGTCAGGACCGGTACCCTGTTACACTTACATGTAGCACTAAATGTGACCGATTCTTTTACAAGTATTGCACCTGTAACTTCTGACGTGGCATATTGAGGCATCATGAAAATTTATTCCACACATGTGACATAAAGGGAATCGACGCCTTCTACCTCGATATGGACGATGCTTTGACCGTCTGAAATTCATTTCAGCGTCTAGCCTTTCACGGTTACTCATGGGCCGGTTTCCGGTGTTAACAGTATTTATCTTCCGATAATCCCTGTTGCACCATACTTGACACTCATTATCATATTGCTCAAACTGACGAGAATTATTTTCATTAGGCGTTATGGTAATGACAATGTGTAATAAGTACTGTAAATAACAAATGAAGTCATCGCTGCGGTGTAAACATATCGACTTAAATGCAGAGGATATACCTGAAAAAGATTGAAACTGTTTTTCTATACTGGCTAATATGCTCCTGCCAGATATTACCATAGGATCGCTACTTTGTGACAACTCGTATTGAATACGGTGATACGTTTCATGTTCACCGAGCAAACTTATCATGTATGCAAAGATTCCTTGTATGATATATACCATTTAATAATTTCTGAAACTGGATCGTGCCCCATTATTGTGAAAAAGAAGTAATTTGCTGTAATTTTCCACTCTTCACATGGAGTATACAAGGACGAGCGAGTGAGAAACGTCGGAGAAGCTAACCACTAACTCGTAAATTCGGATTCTCCACCATATATGACCGGCGGGAATCTACCCGCGCGGTGGGGTGCTTGGCAAGCTCGGGATCAGACCAGCTCTTTCCGGTTAAGAGATATTGCTCATGGAACACCGTGTAATGTTCGGAGAGAAATGTCTATTAGTTGGAGAAAGCTGATCTGCAGGGGGTTATGGGGTACATTAACGTTGACGGCATGACTGGGGTCCCACTATGTCGGTAATCCTGATTGGAACGTATCACCCCTCAGCTGATATAGGCTTTAGATCTTACCTACAGGCCATTCTGTGGGTCACTCAGGGCTTGTACACTAACGATAAGACGGATCAACGATTATGGTTTATATATATATTTACAACTCAATATTTCTATAAATTACTCCAATATTACAATACCCCTCAAATCATATGACCCCGTAAATAATACAAATATACATTAATAACTATGGTAAGTTTATATTTCCCAAATTCGTATCCGTGAGAAGATATCGGGGCTGGAATTAAGTAGGGTCCGTTTATGAATATCCGCGGGTTATTGTTTCATTTAATTATTAATCATCCGCGTCTTAATACACTTGTGTACGTGTCTTCAGTAAAATTTAATATTACGTGCTTCGACTGATATATAATACTTATATAACGCTGCTCTGTGAATGTATCGTTAAACCTCAATAATAAACAGTTAATACATTCTCTTAAAACATATTCCAAATCATAAAATACTCAACTTAAATCTGCCGGTCTTCCACTCATGCGGTTCCTATAACCGTATACATGCTGCCCAGAATGGCAAGCCCACCGGAATACACAACTATGTAACAGAACTTTCTGTGTGGCCTATCAGCCCATATTTCTCCGCCTCTCTTAAAATTAGCTATTTGCATATTTATAGGAAATGTGAATCATTTATTTCTATTGTTACCGAAAGATTAATATTAGCTTGTTATTCACTCGACGCACAGGGTGTTGATTAGAATTACCGCGACATGTTGAAACGTTTTATCTGTGCATGCGTTATTTAAGACAATTCATTTTCGCCGCTTGACATGAAGACGGGACGATGAACAGTCTTGCAATTAACTGAGGGAATCACTTTTTTCTTTAATGGGGTGTATCATTTCGGAGGGGTAAAAGAGGCACCGTGGGTTATAGATACATGGCACAATTGTTGATTGCACAATTCACTTGTGAAGTTATCGTTTATAATCAAACCCGGAAACCCCAGTAAATCACCCTTTGGAAAGTACTAAAAAAGCAATAGTTGGTTATAATCAGATACAAAATACATTGTATTATGTGAAATAAAATGCAGTAAACGTTTATCGACAAAAGCAATCTGAACTAGATTTCTCAGATGCGGCGTATATTACAAATAGAGCCGCGTGACCACAAATACTCATTTGTCCTTTTGGTAAAACCAGTTCCGACAAATATGGAATCGAGATTGTACGGACATTTCCGCGAGAGCTCGTATAACAAGGATGAAAAAAACGATGGTATAGTTTTTCGATGAAGCCAGTAAATTCTCACCTCCAAGTTAATTTATTTAATCAAGCGCGTTCATACGAATGGTATATAAAACATAAGAGTACGTTGGCATAACGAAAATTACAGTTTTATCAAACGGTCAGCTTATTCTTTTCAAACTCGCATCTAATTGTTCTGTTAAATCTCCAAACAGATAATTCCATTTCGTGAATAAAGTTTGACAAATTCGATTTGGTCTGCGGAACACAGGGTGCAAGACCAAAGGGAACATTAGTCCAGTAGCCAAATTCAGATTCTTAGCTTTTAGCCCTACCTTGAAATGTTGTCTTAAGTTTCTTTTTCTTTGGATTCCTATAGTCGAGAATTAATATGTTAATAAACTGTCGGGTGGCATCATATCATCGTTGCGCATTTCCCTACATTAACCCCTTTATGTTGTTATGGTGAATCGAATGTTTAAAATCGCCTTCAAAATTTAAAAACTCAACCACTGTGTTGGATTCTTTTATATTTGGTGATACAGAGCTAGCCTTCTGTAAAAAAAGCCAGTTCGGTTGAAATAAAATGTGGGACTAAGAACTAATGTGGTTTACCTGTCTGCCACCAATGACCTATTAGCCCAAGATGCGACCTGTGTGGTAATATGCTGAGGGAGATGACGTTTCCCTCAACAACGACATCACTAATGAGCCGTGGGATGAAATGTTTGAAAATCGCTGCTTGGACACGGCGACATCTGACTTCGGGACAAAACTGTTGACTCTCGCATCGAAATTTATACCCAACAATCTGATCACAGTCAGACGTAACCAACCCAGATGGATGCATAATGAAATCAGAGTACTTATAACCTTTTTAGCGAGGGGAACAAAAGTCAAACGAAATGAAGTAGTAATCGCAATCGGTATCGGTAAAGCTAAGGCATCACATTTAAACAAAATTCAGTCGCTGCTTTCTCGCTATGAAACCTCAACAGCCACCTGGTGGAAAATCCTTAAACGGGTCCTAGACAATCCCTTGCCTACAATACCGGCTCCTATCCATGATGGTCAGATATATGACACAGACAATGAAAATGCCCAACTACTAAATAAGTACTTTTGTTCTATATCCAGGCTCGATGATTCTAACATAATGCCACCGTGTAATGTTTTCCACCACGCCCACTTGTTTCTAGTATAATACTTAAACCTAATGATGTTTTCGAGGCACTAAGCTCACTCAGTGCTACGAAGGCATCTGGACCTGGTCTCATCAGTCCTCGTATTCTTAAGGACTGCAAGACCTCTTTATGTGAACCTCTCACTACCATTTTTAAGATACTATTAAGCAAGAACCACTATCTTCTGGAATGGAAAATGGCTATTTATTTATTTATTGATGTTTAAGGTCACATATTTATGCACAATGGCTAATCATGACCGTGACAGTTTTACGGGTGGAGGAAGCCGGAGTACCCGGAGAGAACCACCGAGCAACGACGAGCAGCTGCCAGCTCCCCAACATCGTAACTCCACATTGCAGGACAGGCAGGGTTAGATTGGTTGAAGACATGCGTACCATCGACGTGCAGTACGCCTTAGTACACGGCGTCATCGTGCCCCCACGTGGGCAATGGGGGTGAAGTGTCTTGCCCAAGGACACAACGCGGTTGCCGCAGGTGGGATTCGAACCGAGGACCTCTCGGCTTGCAGCCTGCACCTCTACCTACTGAGCCACCGCGCCCCCGGAAAATGGCTAATGTCACTCATGTATTAAAGAAACCTCCAATGAACCTTGTCTCCAATTATTGCCCAATATCGCTAACTAGTTGTATTGGCAAATTATTTGAAAAATGTATACTGAAACATATTTGGGCCTTTATAAATCTAATGACATATTAAGTCAATACCATTATAACAATCTGGTTTCGCACCTGGTGATTCGACAGTACTCCAGCTAAATGACATTTATGATGAGTTTTGCCATGCCATGGGTGACGGAAAGGGAGTGCGAGTAGATTTTTGCGATATAAGCAAAACTTTCGACAAAGTATGGCATGCTGGGCTCATTCACAAGCTCGAAAACATTGGAGTGGTGGGTAATCTTCTGGAATTGTTTAAATCCTATCTCTGTGATGGGTCCCAGTGGGTTGTTGTACAATCCACCGCTTCCTCCAGGGATAGTGTGGAAGCTGATGTTCTACAAAGATCTGTTCTAGGCTCTCTATTCTTATTGATATATATATAAATGATATTACAGAGAATTTAACAAGCAGTGTACGCCTCTTTGCTGATGACACTTCATTGTATTTGATTGTTGAAGATCCCAATCAAGCTACCACAGTAATCAATCGTTATTTAAATAGCATTCGTGACTGGGCGAATTCCTGGATTGCAGAATTCAACCTCAATAAGACAGAAACCCTCTTAATTTCGCGTAAAACACGCCCACCTACTCATTGACCTCTTACGTTCTCTAATACCCAAATTACTGAGGTTAATGAACACAAGAATTTGGGAATTGTCCCAAACAATAAGTGCACATGGAACCACCATATTGAATATATCTGTTCCAAGGCCTGGTCTCGTATCGATCATCTGAGAAAAACAAATTCCTGGAACCTTGGAAGTTGGAAAAGATACTCTTTGCATTCATCCGCCCCATGCCGGAATATGCTGACAATAATTGCCCGGAAGCCAATGCTGCCGAGCTAGAGAAGATTCAAATTACTGTAACGGGCATAGTAACTGGTGCGACTATGAGCACCAGCAAAGACTTGCTACGTACGGAAACCTGCTAGGAGCCACTTAACAAAGAAGAAACAGACATAAACTTGTACAGTATTACAAACTGTGTCATCAACCAACACCTGGGCATTTTACCAACAGAATACCCCCTATTACTATTGACATGCTTCTATACGGTGGTCCTGATCTCATGTATCAGGAAACCTGAATGGTTTTCGATAAAGTTCAAGAATCTATTATACTTAGTCTGCGTTTTGATCAAGCATGTGATTATATGCTATTCAAAAAAAGTAGGGGATATCCAAACTGATGTTGATATTTTCAAAAAATGGTATTGGATACGCGTGATTGGACACATCAATATATTACCAACTTTAATGTGGATCATGACTGTAACCGGACCACGAAATTTCGTGCAGGTTTTTCGCACGAGCGGCGCGTTAATGTCTGTGGGGGTACGTTTTGAAATTTGCGTTTGCACTGGACGGGCTTTTTCGGAGGCTTCATCGTTCTTTTCTTAGTATAAACTCGGTCATCAATAGTTTTGGCCGAAACGTAATTTTTGAAGTATGCGAAGACTGACACATGACGGACGTTTATTGGCCTTTGGGATGTTGGAAGCAGGCGACAGACAGACTGCAGTGGCCCAAATTCTCAATTTTACTCAATCGGTGATTAGCAGGTTGTGGTCACGCTACCGTCCGACAGGCAATGTTGATGACAGACGTCGGTCAGCTCGTCCAAGGGCGACAACTGCTGACCAGGATCGTTTCATCCGAACAACTTTATTATGTAATGCCATCAAAGTGCCTCAGAAATTGGACAGCAGCTACACAGGGCGACAGATGTGTGAGTCAGTGGTCAGACTATTCAAAATCGCCTACACATCTGGAATTTGTACGCTTGGCGACCTCGAATAACTCCACGTTTGACTGAACGTCACATCGCAGCAAGGCGTAATTGGTGTGGAGCACGGCGGCGCTGGGACAATCATCGGTGAAGTAACGAACGTCATGTTTTCCGATGAATCGAGATTCACTCTCAACTTCCACGACAAGCGAAACAGAGGGAGGCGGCGGAACGAACGATACCACGACGTAACCGTTAGGAAGCACGATTGTTTTCGTGGTGGTTCGGTAATGGTGTGGGTCGGTATAACCATGACAAGCCGAACAGCATTACATGTCATCCATGGGCGCGCAACAGGCAGTATTACCATAACATGTTAGCAGCTCATGTGGTCCATTAGTGCGACATCACGGCCGTCGATTCATTTTCCAAGATTACAACGCAAGACCACACAGGGCCCGTGTCGGTACAGAGTTCCTCTAGAAGGATAACATCACTACACTGCCTTGGCCAGCACTAAGTCCAGACCTTTCACCAATCGAGCACGTCTGGGAGACGCTTGGCAGGTGCCTACAACAACGCCAGCAGCCCCCTACCAATGTCCGGGAACTCGCCGTTGCCCTGCGCTTAGAATAGAATAACATCAGTCAAGCTGATATTGGACATTTGGTGAGAAGTATGCCACGTCAGATCCGCGCTTGTCTCGCGAACCGAGGACGATTTACAAGGTATTGAGGTCTTGGACTGGATGTGGTAAATTCTCTGACTGACCGTCCATGTCTTCTACAGCTCAGTGCGGAGAATGTGTGCATGACAGACACCCAGCTATCGCTGAAATCATTCACTAGATGTCACAGTGCAATGCCTCAACTGTCTTTTTAATGAAAATATAAATATATTTCGTCATATATCTCACTTTTATCAAGTATCCCCTACTTTTTTTAATATTATATATGTGTGTGTGTGTGCATGTGTATACATGTCGTCGCGTGAGATCCATAAGGTCCTGTCTTCTCGCAGAAGATAGAGCCGTATGGTTCCCACACGACGATATATATATGTGTGAGCATGCGTGTATGTGGATATATATGTTTACAAATATATATGAATAAATGTGTATGTGTGTGCATATGTGCATATATATATGTGTGTATGAATATGTATGTGTAGGTGCATGTGTATGTGTGTGTATTCTATGAATATACACAGAATGCACACATATGCACATGTGTTTGTTTATATATATGTGGGCATGTTTGTGTATGTGTACTCACTACATCCGAGACTTTAATACTGAGGGTTTGCTTCGGTGGGCAAGGTCATTGTTATAGTTCATTCTTTAAAGTCTTTGTCAAGACCCAACAATTTCTACATTATAAATGTCACTGATCAAAGGATCACACATCTTCTTATACGTCTCGCCACAGTCTATTTTTTTGAAATTGATACACTATGTGGAGACGAGCCACAAAAGCTATTTAGCTTTTTGTCGAATTCACGTTTCCAGTGAATATTTATAATTTGTATTCATGTTTACTTGTTTCTATTTGTATGTCATATTATCTGCTTTGTTAATAAATACTGTTTAAACTAACAGCCCAAGAGGCGTCTCCTTTAGATCGCGGTTCAACTTTTATGCCAGCACCGAAGCCTAAAACTGATAATCAGGCAAATGTAGCATCGTATAACTGTAATTTTATTAGTCAAATGAAATTAGCAGACTACTTTAAAACTCCAACGATAGGAAACTTCCTTTTACAGAATCACCTGGTTGGTCACCTCCAGATAGTAAAGTTGATCCCGCAATCATGGAGGCTAAGACGCGAATCCTCCAAAAAGTGTTCAGCATGAACATACTCTCCGATAAAAATAATTTAATGGCTAGTGAACAGAGAACCCTCACGAAACTTAAAAAATAAGATATTAGTTATCAAACCCGCCGACAAAGGTGGATAGGTTGTCGTTCTATCTTGGGATAATTATAAATAGAAAACGGTGAGTCAACTCAACAATACTAACCATCATAAGAAAAAACATTCGCCTATTTGGCTCAGTAATATTGAAATATTCAATAACATCTTAAAATTTCTCCTCGACGAAGGTCATATAAACAACAGAAAAACCCCCAAAACAAAAACAATTGAAATATATTTGCCAGATAAGCTTAGTGCTCAAACAAGACAACTTCACATCCTACCAAAGATCCGCAAGGACCGTTCTTAAGGGGACGTCCAACCTAACTTTGGTCAAATTTCATGTAATTTTCTTTCAAGTCTAAAAAAGGCCCAAAATGAATAACCCCAATAAATTATATACCAAAATGCTTGGAATGAAACATAGAACATGTGGAAACTGAAATTTGCCATGGAACTGCTGCCATGTGTAAATAGCACCACCTGAAAGTCTGCTATGGCATAAGTAAGAGAACAAAATTTTTACAATAAAATACCTCAAAATAAAATAACAGCTGTATTCTATAAACATTTAAGTACATACTCGAAGAAATCTTTTCCTAATTCATGAAAGTAATGAAGATTGAGACCAAATGTTATAAGTGGAGTGCTCACTGATTGAAGGCAGACATTTTCTTTTGTTTATGTTTTGATTTGGGGAGTTCAACAAAGGTCAACTTGAAGGAGTCCAGCAGAAGAAGTATGGAAGGACAAAAGAGTGTCTCCCAATATCAAGATGTATGTGTTAATGTAATGGTTTGGAAAGAAAATATGATATTCTCCTATGTAGAATGCACTGCAAAGTCATACATTGTAGTTGAATAAATATATTTACAAACCCCTTGCACTGTAACCCCTTTTATCCCATGCATCAATTTGATAGTGATTAAATTGTTAAATTTGTCTGGTTTATCAATAAGTACATTAGCTTTGTTTAACTCTTGGACACCAATACACTCATGATATCTGTTGGAGAAGAAATAAGGGTAACTGTAACCTGTCACTGCAATAAACCATCTAATGTACTTAAAAGTACATTGTTATTCAAAACACATCAAATCAACCTTACATAACCATTATTGCATGTACTTTCCCCAAGGAGGCTTACTGACATATTGAGATCAGAAGGGCACATCCAGAGGGTCTCACATATTTTTTTCAAGAACGCAGTACACAAAGCAATCCTCAAAAGATGACAAGTGAGCTCCATTTGACACAGAAAATTTTTTTTTTTTGGGGGGGGGGGGGCTCTCTTCCTTGTATGACTCTACCTCCGGCACTCAAGGCATATGCCTTTTTTCTCAAAGTTTAACTCTTTTTTCTTTTTGAAGATCCTGGCCACACATGTTCCAAACACTATCAGACAGGTAAACCTCCAAATAAGTGTATCTGCAAAAATCATGTTACATTGCAAAACATTCTTTTTAGAGTTTTAGTTCTGGACCTTTCATGCTTCTTACTTCCAACTATAACACTTAATTTATCGATTCATGGGTGAATAGAAAAGTTCTGCCATAATCAACATTTTGAGTTCCATAAGCCTTCAAAACAGCTCCAATAAAAGTGTCAAACATCAGATTGGTGGCTTTATACAGAATATTCATTAGGTTGTTGCTTGATAAGTAATAGGAACAAAATCTTCACAAGAAAATTCTGCAGCAATACAATTGAGGGTATTAGCAGGCACTCTGCAACAAATTGTAACAAATCAACTAGTTATAAACAAAATTTTCTAACTCAAAAGAGTGAAAAAGTACCACAACTCTGAAAAAATGTGGGAAGAAACACATGCTACAGCAGCTACACAGGCATTGTTTCTCCATGATGCTCGATCACAAAACCAAATATCCTTCAAATTGGAGTAGCAATGGTTGAGATACAAGGGGGAATGTTGGTACATGCAATGATGAATGGGTAAGACTTAGATTAAGAGGACAGGGGGTCACCACTGCACGGCCCTAGATGCACCTTTGATTTTCCAACTTCCACTAAGTTCCAGGTCTGGGGCATAATAATCGCAACACACCCAACTTATCAGTTCATAATTTCAGTTAAATAAAAGAAATTATCAATTTGAATTAAATAATAGATGATGTAAAAATATTTGGCTTCCTTCGCCTTCTCGTACTATTTAATTACCACAAACAATATCAGTTTGATGCCGACAAACGAAACTGAACGCATGTGGTTTGATTAAAAAGTAACTCGGCATGAATAATGAAGAAATTGCGAATATTTCGTGTATTTCATTTATTTAAAAGCCAATTGCAGCTAATTGACCGTGCATTCGATAATTCGTTTCGGTTTTGACCACACGGCCACGCTGACACTCCGTGACAGCGGTTATGTTTATTGTGATATGCAAATTGGGGGATGGTTTCCGGTGAAGGAGATTTGTCACATTTGTCAGTGTAAAACGATAAAAAAAAACACTGATCGACGCTTGTATTACTATGGTTGGTTGGAAGAAAAAACTAAATTCTCAGCATCGTCCAAGCGCACCTTATTTAAAAGCACGAATGCATCATTTTCAACCCATCTTCAATCGGTCCTTTGCAGACATCAAACATACCCGTCTTCAAATTCCATGGTTACTAGGACGTAAATAACTTCGCAGCGACAGGGGGAAATTAACACACTCAATATAGTTCCAGGTCACTTGGAATATACTTCGTGAAAAAGTGATTTCTGAAGCATTCTGCTTACTTTGTTATGAATATTGCCTTATTTTATGTGTATCGTCCCGATTTTATACACTCGGTTATTTTTTTTTACAAGTGGTTCATGTTGTCTTTCTAGTGCGCAATAATTCAGATTTTTTGTCAACAAAAAAGTTCAGACGGCCTGTAAACACGAGAGGGAATTTCGAACCATATTTTGCAGTTACGATATTAACAGCTCAAGTACTTGCTGTCACCTGTTTGCAAATACGCTCATACATTGTCTCGAACAAATAAAGGGCGTGATCACGTCCTTGCATTCTTACGATTGCCCAAATTGAGTATTTCTGCAAGAACCACATCGTAATCACATGACCGGAAAAACATCGTTGAAACATGGCCACATCCGGAACATCCAAAATTTGTGTTGGTGTTATTACATTCAAACGTCAAAACCCACCAGAGTGTGTGTCAAAAAAAATGCTTTCTCCGAGTCTGTAGTATGTTATCATTATATTGAGGACAAGGCTTTCGAATTACCGATTATTTTGTGGTTTTACCGGTTCGTTACTTATGCCATTTGCAAATTAATCTTCTTCAAAATCATAAAATTCACTTTTTTTCCTGAAAAAAAATATATGTACCTTTTCTATGCACTTTACTCATTATTTTGATATATAATTTGCCTTTCCTTACTTCTCTTATCTGTTTCTGAGGCATTGGGAAAAATATCAAAAAATTGACCAAAGTTAGGTTGGACGACCCCTTAATGGACGGATGACTAAACTCCACCCGTGAGGCCAATTATATTATCGTAACTCGGAATCTTATGCCATCTCGGAACTTATTGATTCTTATCTGAAATATATAGATAATAGACATCCCAGCTATCTGAAAAATACACGTGCCAGAAATTTCTCAATTGAAAATACACACAAAACTGCAATCCTAGCTAATTTGACATTGATACTGATAAAGGTGTTAAATATGTTACAAATGCACGCGTAAAACACCCTAATGCAAAACGCATGTGTGAACAAATTTTGGATCTTTTAGAGCTGAGTTTAAAGGATAATGACTTTCCATTCAATGGAGGAAATTATTTACAAATAATGAGTTGTCCCATGGGCAAAAGATTCTGTCTTTATTTTGCAAGCATTTATATAGCAGAATGGGTGAAAATGCCTTCAGCAAATATGCAAAATATCCTCTCGTATATCTCAGATATTTAGATGACATTTCTTATCATTTGCAAACATTCAAAAGAAGATTTTGATAAATTTGTAGACATTTTAAACAATCATGATCCTAACATCAAATTGAATGCTACCATCAATCAAACAAAGGTCTGTCATTTATTTCGATCCTCGGGGTAACTCACTGCGCTTTATTGCATGGCCTGAAATCTCAAACTATGGAAAGTCCTGCAGAAATTATTGGTTTCGAAATACTGAAAATTTAACACAACAGATCGTTGCTGAAATGCAGTGGTGAGGTACTGAACTGAGAAAAGCCTCGTAGTAGATTGCATATTTTCATGACTGATCAGAAAGAGGAATGTTCCTCTGAACCGACGAAATCATTATCAGATCCAAAATTCTCTCACCCAACGCCATTTACCTTGTCACTTGTAAACGCTATGGGAAACAGTATGTCGGTCAAACACAAAATTCTTTCCGAATGCGTGCTACTCGACACAAACAGGATATAAAACATGATGCTGATGCCCCAGAAGTGCAAAATTTCTGGCCATTTCTTGGACTGTTTTGAAATCCATCCTACTAAACAATCACTAACCAATTAAAGATACACCAAAGGAAACAAATGAATTTAGAAAAAAAAAACAGAAGCACTTTGGATCAATACGCTTCACCCTCTCCCCCCCCCCCCTCCCCCTGTCCATTTGCTATGGACATATCAAGAGTGAGAATGCGAAATGAAGTCCGCCATTCCTTTCACTTTAACCCTTTACCCAACGTAACGGCCAAAACCGGCCAGCGCTATTCTCAAAAATCGCCAATTAATTTTCAAAATATTTTCATTTTTTGTCTCAAAAAAATAGGTTATGACCCCTCGTTGGAACGAGCTCGGCGAGCTCGTTCCAACGAGTGGTCATAACCTATGTTTTTGAGACAAAAAATGAAAAAAATTAGTTATTCAAGAATTTTTTTTGCAAGTGTCGTCTGCTTTTCATGTTAGGTAAAGGGTTAACGTAGAACAGAGTGGATGTTGAAAGGGCAAATATAGTAAAAGACGAATTCAACTTAACCATCTCTAATCCGTTGGCAACAAATGTCTTGTAAATTATTAGTTTTCTTTCTAATTTTGTGACCACGCCAGTGATCGAGCCTAACATGCTAACCAACAAGGTTTTTCTTTTTTTCTCAAGAAATAATGTGTATAATTCATGGTCTGCTATTGTGTGAGAAATGGCCCAAACGAACAAATAAACAGATTTTGTATACATATACTGCATCTGTGAGGAAAGGGTGTTCGAAACATTGGCGTAGATCATACCCTTTTTGTTGAAAGATGTAAAAGATTTTTGGTTTTGTTATCCACTGTGTTGTTTATGTTGTGAATGTTTTTCCCCGTAGAGTTCTTCTTTTCTTTTCAAAAATCAATGGGATAAATCAGCTGGCGCAACACAAGCTTTATATGAGTTAATGAAACATACATTATAATTTCGAACATTGTTTCCACCCTAGGTAGAACCATTATCCGCTTAGAAAAGAATGTCATTAGAGCCAGCGTTCTCTTTGATTATTTTAAGAATATTCGTAATGCACATAAATAATAAAATGCCCCGACCAACGTCATTTCTCCAGCTACCCGTTGTTCGTTAGTAATATAAAGATGTCATTGTCAAACATTTCGAAACTTGTTTCTTAAGCGAAGATTTACTTTGCTTTAATACTCCATTAAGACAAATAATGGACATCGACGTTTTAACCCGTACACTAAATTTTGCCAAGACACTAGAGATGCTATCAGTACAATTTTTGTACAAGCGTGGGAACATCATGCATTATGTTCTGATGGACGGCGAGGAAGAAAAAAATCTAGACTTTGAGCCCTACCTTGAAATGTTGTATTAAGTTGTTTTGTCTTTGAATAGGTCAGTGTCAACATATTAAGGGACTATCCGGTGACATCATATCATCGTTTATTCTCTTTCTATGCCCCAAGTTTTAACACGGAATAAACAATGTTAGAAATGTACGTGTTTCTGGCGCAATAGAACTTTCCCTTGTCTTTGGGGGAGCATATGCTGTATCTGATTGTTAGTCCTATCTTTTATATCTCTCAACCTGAGAGGTTGGAATACAAGTAGACGGACGGGTTTTGTGACATTAGATAGTCAGGTGAGAATTCCTTTTATTTGTTTCCTCAAGAATGTCATGAAAGTTATCAGCATATATCTGGCTGTGTCTGAAAACGTTCTGAATCCTTGCTTGGCCCAACTCTATCAACTTTTCCTTCTTTACCCTCGGTTGAATCGTTGTAGAAAGCACTGCCCATCTTACATTTCTAATCGAAAGTGTTTTCACATGTATGCTTCACATCAGGGGCGTAGGAAGCTTATAATATTGGGGGGGGGGGGGGGGGGGTATTGTAAACGGGAGCTTATAGTGGACAGCACGACCGCCTTTGGCGGCCCGCTCTGCGTAGCCGAACTCGGGGGAGAGTGCAGGGGGGGGGGGGGGGATACCAGGAAAATTTGTGAAATATGAACTACTGAGAGCTCATTTCCTCGCTTCTCAAGTGAAAAAATCAAGGTATCGTTGCTGTTAATTTTTGGTGTTTATCCCTTTACCTAACATGAAAAGCAGACAACACTTGCAAAAACATTCTTGAATAACTATTTTTTTCATTTTTTGTCTCCAAAACATAGGTTATGATCCCCTCATTGAAACGAGCTCGTTCCAATGAGGGGTCATAACCTATGTTTTGGAGACAAAAAATGAAAAAATCATGAAAATTAATTGGCGAATTTTGAGAATAGCGCTGGCCGGTTTTGGCAGTTACGTTGGGTAAAGGGTTAAAGGAGGATGTATGTCAGAGAGGAAGATGTTAACCTGTCAAATCAGTCAGTGACATTTTTTTTTTTTTTTTTTTTTAAACAATATTTTATTTCTCTAATGAAGAAATGGGTTTGGTAAACAGGCATAGCCTATGTCATACCGTACCCTACATGAACAAATTACATATAAAACTAGGAAACAAACAAATTACATGAAAAGTTGTGCTTGTGCTCTTTTAGTTGAGATACCTTTTATATACAGATGTCAGCAATGCCAACAGTCCTGACAGCTGGCCTTCAAGTGCCCCGGGGTATCTAAAATGGTTGCATCATCGACATGTCGTTTCGCGGTGCAACGAGTCAGAGTCTAATGCACAGTCTAAAGTACAGCTCCAACGCTGTGCTGCCCCGAACGTATACTTGTGCGATTCAAATGTTTATTTCAAGTAGGCGTTATCTACTTAATCTTTCAGTGGAACTCATAAATTTATGGACCTTGTCAAACAATAATATGTTCTCCTCCATGGTTAATGTGTTATTCCCATATAAAATATCAGAGATAGTTATCATATCTGTCTGCGTGTTATGGAAGCTAGTTAGTCTTTGATTATGATAGAGAGGACATTAAAACATGAAGTGTTCTGTATCTTCATATATGTAGCCACATGCACATCGTGGGTTGTCTGTTAGGAATCTTTCAAACATGTGCGCTTTCAGCTCACTGCATCTGAGACGCAATCTGCAGTGATTAATTTGGTTTGCTCTCGTACCATAATTGTAGTGATGGGGAATCTTAATATCGCTATTTTTTAATTTATCTTCAAAGGACTGTATTGAAATGCTGTTCCGCGAGACAGGGTCTAGAGTATTCCATAGTTTTATCGCTGAAGGTAGAAATGACATTTGGTAATTCCTAGTTTTACATTGAATCTCGCGTAATAAACTCGAAGACCGTAAAGAGTAACGGGAAAGATTTGCAACAGGCCGGGGTGCTAATAGTGACACATATGTTGGGGATTGATTTTGTATAGAGCTACTAGTTTGTGTCGTTTCCTTCTCTCGGTGAGGGTAGTAAAACCTGTCTCTTCATATAACAGTCGATGACTTGTCCCTCTAATTGCACCACTGATAGTGCGTAATGCATCTAATTGTAATTGTTCAAGTAAATCTGCTTTAGTTCAAGAGCAATTGTCCCAGATTATATCGGCATAATCAAACAGGGGTAAGATGAACGATCTATGCATTGTCTCTAAAGTCAGTCTATTAAGCCTATATTTTAAGCTTCGCAAGCAGTTTATCCTAGTACTCACTTTGCTAACTATAGTATCAATATGGAAATCCCACGACCCAGAGGAATGAAAGTTTAGACCAAGATATTTGTGGGAGCTAACTTCGCGAATTGGTTGTCCGAGTAGATATAGGGTTGGATATGGTTGGGGATTTGTTTTCCTACTCATGCACATAGTCACTGTTTTTTCGGAGCTGAAAAGAACCTGCCATTCCATTGACCATCTACCGATTTTTTCTAAATCTGCGTTTAGTACTATACTAGCAAGAAGGGGGTCTTCAATTATTAAATATAATGTCGTATCGTCGGCATACAGCCGAATGTTGGACGTAATATCGTTGACAATGTCATTGATATAAATATTAAAGAGGAGGGGCCCGAGGACAGATCCCCGAGGAACGCCTGCCGGTATAAATTTACATGACGAAGCTTGACCATTAATGACAACCTTCTGCGAACGATTAGTCAAATAGTTTTGGAACCAGGATAATATTTTACCTCTTATTCCTATGCCCTCCAATTTGTGTATCAACCCTTTGTGCCATACCCTATCAAATGCTTTACTAATATCACAAAATATAAAGCGAATACCTTTACCCTGATCCAAGCTTTGTCTGATAGTATTATCAATGTCAATGAGCAAGTTTACTGTGCTGTCACCTGGAATGAAACCAGACTGCAGTGTCGTCAAAAGATTATTATCAACAAGAAAGGAATATACATTTCTAAAGATTATTCTCTCGAATACCTTGCTAACACAACTAGTTAGAGAGACTGGTCGATAGTTAGCTTTACTGTTAATAGATAGTTTTTTGTGAATTGGCAGGACATTGGCGTTCTTCCAGAGTGTAGGAACTACTCCTATATCAATTGACTTGTTGAATATATGCGCAAGAGGGTAAGCTAATTCAGAGGAGCGGGACTTCAGCAGGGTATTGTTGATTAAATCGGGACCACAAGCCTTACTAGTGTCCAGTTTTGCTAACTCTCTTTCAACTTCGTCCGACTGTATTTCAAACTCTACCAACTCACATTCGGAATATTGAATTGTCCGTAATTGTTTATCTACAACAGTATCACATTGTTCAATAAAGAAATTATTAAAAATTTCTCTGATATCCTTGGGATCATCGACAGTAACTCCATTCTCTAGCAGTGGAGGAAAAATAACATTCTTATCACACTGTTGTTTCGAAAATTGTTTCATAGTTTTCCACCACCGCCCAGAAGAGAAACTGTTCGTTGAGACAAAACCGTCTATCCGTTGATCATATTCTTGTTTGGCTTTCCTTACAGACTCAACCGATTCGTTTCTCAACTTTCGAAATGTTGTCCAGTCCTGTGGGCGATTGGTCTGTTTTGCAGTGTTATGGGCTCTCTTTCTTTTTCTTATTAGTGTTCGGACATGTGAGTTCATCCAGGGCTTATCATTTGGTCTGATGAGAACAGTTTTAAAAGGTATATAACGTTTCGCAGAGTCAAGAAAAAATTCGGTAAATTTAGAGATAATATCATCAATATCATTTAAATCTAAAATGGGATCCCAGTTGGTTGCCGAGATAAATGTTTTTAGACCATTTATGTCCATTTCTCTGTAATTCCAAATCTGCCTATAGAATGGATTGAACCTCGACCTTTTACATTTTATTTGTACGTAAACAGCGTGGTGGTCGCTGCAGAAAGGTGTAATTACTCCACAAGTAGTAACTAATTCGGGGCAAGATGTTAATATCAAGTCAATTAATGTAGAGGGCATTTCTGTGACCCTGGTAGGAGTTTTTATAAGTTGAGTGACATTATGCGTTATTTCAAGATGGGAAATTTTAGGGTGCGCCGTAGTAAGGCAGTTCGCATTAAAATCACCCAAAATAATACATTTAAGAGATAGATCATTTCTTGCTGCGGAGATCGATTCATCTATCAAGTCCCAGTATGCAATGTTTGTGGATGGTGGTCGATAAAAAACTCCAACCAAATATTTATGGTTCTGTTGTCGTATTTCACACCACAATGCTTCCAAGCCAGGGAGATCCAAGTCCACGCGGCATTTGAAAATGAGATCAAGTTTTATATATATGACTATACCGCCCCCCCCCCCCCTGCCCAATGCCCCGGTCTCTACGGATCGGTGGAAAATGATATCCATCAACTAAAATATCCCTATTATCTACATCCTTATTTAAATTTATTTCTGTTGGGCAATAATGTCAAACTCATCTAGTTCGGCAGTAATACATGCTCTCTTGTTCCGTAGTCCTCTAATATTCAAATGAACGATCTTTATGCCATCTGTAATACCCCCGGGGTTGGGTTCGATGTCTCCACATTGCATAAGTAGCAAACAAATAATTACAAAAACTCTAACCGGTCCCAATCCTATGATATTATTTAGTATGTTTGTATTTCCCGCAGGACACAATATATAATTATATTCATTATATCGGCCAATCCTAATGCGGTATGTTTGAATATCGATATCCATTTCAAACAAACTTAATATCACCAAAGGTTAAAGGATTGGTCGTTAATTTGAAATCCAAAGGAAAACTATGACTTGGTGGCAAAGCTGACAATGATTTGCATCTCAAACTAAGTGGTGGTGCATAGAAAGTAAAAGTTAATTTCATACTGTAAATCATGTATGAAAAATTTGAAAACTGTGTGGCGGCTGGCTGTTGTTCCAGGTTTAAGTAATAAATTGTTATCCAGAAGTAAGCTTACACCCCCCCCCCCCCTTTCAAAGAAGTGGTCGTAAACTAACCTGTTGTTGTGATAGTCGAATTTTCACTATAGCATACTAATACGAATATAACTGTACTCATAACTGTGTCAACTGGTCAAGCATTAAAAATTCACAATTATAATTTACAATTCGATGATGTTAAAGTTCTTTCAGTCCGCCCTCCACGATTATTTTCCCAGTGTCACCTGGGATTTTTTTTTTATTATGCAGAACTCTCATAGTACGTTTACAACACGTGTTTTAAATTAAATGGACTGGATCTGCAACTCTGCAAATGGAATCAAGTAATTATATAAAGAGGTTGATATAAATGACCTACATTTTTAACTGTGATCGAACATTATAAACGTGAGTATGCTGAAATACATTTCCTTTTCAGTTTGTATATATTACAAATGATTACCCACTCGAATAAACCAAATTGAAAAGAGTTGACCAGTATTGCATATGTATACCACAGCCACTGAGGACTGGGTCCTGTCAGTAACTGCAGTATACATATGCAATAAATACACACTTCACATTATTATCAGTGACATATTGGTGACTGGGTCCTATTTCACCAGTACAACAAAACCTCTTTAACTTCAGTAAACAGGCACAGCTGTACTACCTGGGGTTCCACGAAGGGCTTGACCAATGAGTTGCCTTATGCACACATAGACTTATACTATTATTACTAACTGCTAAAACATCAAAATTACATGAAATACCACTGTAATGAACAAAATGAATAGTTTGACCAATTATCGGTTTCAGCAAACATCACATGCAAGTGTTGACAGATTTGAATGACTTGACTTGGCTGGATTGTTTACAGTAAGAACCATTAACCCCACTAACGTATTGCCAACTGACCCACAATATTGCGTGCATATATATACGTATGCAATAACTGCACACTTTACATTATTATCAGTGACATATTGGTGACTGGGTCCTATTTCACCAGTACAACAAAACTCGTTAGCTTCAGTAAACAGGCACAGCTGTACTTCCTGGGGTTCCACGAAGGGCTTGACCAATGAGTTGCCATATGCACACATAGACTTATACTATTCATACATTACTTACCAAGCTTTAATAACCCAAACAAATAAATTAGTAACTGCCATCAAACATCAAAATTACATAAAATACCACTGTAATGAACAAAATGAATAATTTGGCCAGTTATCGGTTTCAGAAAACATCACTTGCAAGTGTTGACAGATTTGAATAACTTGGCTGGATTATTTAACGTAAGCTCCAGTAACCCCACTGACGTATTGCTAACTGACCCACAATATTGCGTGCAGTTGCATAGACTGTACAGTTACTGACAAAATAGACATTTTGGTCAGTGAATTTCAGCCCAGCACACAAATCCAATATAACCGTAAGTAGTAGCACCAAAACTATTTATATACTGTGGCTAGCTGTCGTATACAGTAATACAGTTACCGATCAAATGAATGACTTAATCGGTTCATACAAATTCTAATAAACCTGTCCTAACACCTTACTGACAAAATAGACATTTAGGTCAGTGAATTTCGGCCCAGCACACAAATCCAATATAACCGTAAGTAGTAGCACCAAAACTATTTATATACTGTGGCTAGCTGTCGTATACAGTAATACATTTACCGACCAATGAATGACTTAATCGGTTCAATGGCAACGAATTCTGATAAACCTATCCTAACACCTTACTATTACCAACTTCTAGTATTATTACTTCTAGCAGCTAACCCATAACATTATTTACAGTTCTACATTTACAGTTACAAACAAACTGAATGACTTAGTAATGTGTTTGTCATCAATTTCCAATAACATATCCTTACAGTTTACACAATTCTGATATCATACAGTTGCATTCCTACGGAATAGATTAATATATACAGCAGCCAACCCATAAACTTGTACACATAACTACAGTCGCTGACAGAATGAATGACGCGACCAGTCTGATATCATACAGTTGCAATCCTACGGAATAGATTAATATATACAGAAGTCAACCCATAAACTTGTACACATTACTACAGTCGCTGGCAGAATGAATGACGCGACCAGTTGTTAGTCATCAGTTTTAGTTTTGTCGTAAATCAATATAATCACTTAGTATATAATAGTGATATGCTTTAGTTAACCCGCAATATTGTACACAATACTACAGTTAGTGGCAAAATGAACGACTCAGTACTGCGTACGCCATCACAATATTGTATACAGCAAAATGCAGTAGCCGAGCCACAATATTGTATAGAATATTACAGTAAGTGACAAAATGAATGACTTGATCCAATAAGCCTATCCTAACATCCTACAGATGGAAATATTATTATTGCTGTAACTCCTTATGGTCACTTAACCCTTTACCTAACGTGAAAAGCAGACGACACTTGCCAAAAAAATTCTTGAATAACTAATTTTTTTCATTTTTTGTCTCAAAAACATAGGTTATGACCCCTCGTTGGAACCAGCTCGACGAGCTCGTTCCAACGAGGGGTCATAACCTATGTTTTTGAGACAAAAAATGAAAAAATAGTGAAAATTAATTGGCGATTTTTGAGAATAGCGCTGGCCGGTTTTGGCCGTTACGTTGGGTAAAGGGTTAATGTGCTGTAGCTGAGCCACAATATTGTACACAATATTACAGCCACTGGAAAATTGAATGACTTGATCAGTTCAATATTATCAAATTCCAGTAAACCTATCCTACCATCCTACAGATGAAAATATTATTATTGCAATAACTCCTTATGGTCACTCAATATACTGTAGCTGAGCCGCAATATTGTATGCGATATTACAGTCTCTGACAAATTTAATGACTTGATCAGTTCAATATTATCAAGTTATAGTGAACCTATCCTAATATCATACAGATGGAAATGTTTATTATTGCAGTAACTCCTTATGGTTACTTAATATTCTGTAGCTGAGCCACAAAATGGTATACAATATTACAGTCACTGGCAAATTGAATGACTTAATCAGTTCAATATTATCAAGTTATAGTAGACCTATCCTAACATCCTACAGATGGAAATGTTATCATTGCAGTAACTCCTTATAGTCACATTATATGCTGTAGCTGAGCCACAATATTGTATACAATATTACAATTACAGGCAAATTGAACAACTTGGTCAGTTCAATATTTATCAAGCCATAGTGAACCTATCCTAACATCCTACAGATGGAAATGTTATTATTGCAGTAACTCCTTATGGTCACTCAATATGCTGTAGCTGAGCCACAATATTGTATACAATATTACAGTCTCTGGCAAATTGGATGACTTGATCAGTTCAATATTATCAAGTTATAGTGAACCTATCCTAACATCATACAGATGGAAATGTTATTATGGCAGTAACTCCTTATGGTCACTCAATATGCTGTAGCTGAGCCACAATATTGTACACAATATTACAGTCTCTGGCAAATTGGATGACTTGATCAGTTCAATATTATCAAGTTATAGTGAACCTATCCTAACATCATACAGATGGAAATGTTATTATCGCAGTAACTCCTTATGGTCACTCAATATGCTGTAGCTGAGCCACAATATTGTATACAATATCACAGTCACTGGCAAATTGAATGACTTGATCAGCTCAATATTATCAAGTTATAGTGAACCTATCCTAACATCATACAGATGGAAATGTTATTATTGCAGTAACTCCTTATGGTCACTTAATATGCTGTAGCTGAGCCACAATATTGTACACAATATTACAGTCACTGGCAAATTGGATGACTTGATCAGTTCAATATTATCAAATTGTAGTAAACCTATCCCAACATCCTACAGATGAAAATATTATTATTGCAATAACTCCTTATGGTCACTCAATATACTGTAGCTGAGCTACAATATTGTATACAATATTACAGTCTCTGACAAGTTGAATGACTTGATCAGTTCAATATTATCAAGTTATAATAGACCTATCCTATCACCCTACAGATGGCAATGTTATTATTGCAGTAACTCCTTATGGTCACATATGTTGTAGCTGAGCCACAATATTGTATAAATATTACAGTGACAGGCAAATTGAATAACTTGATCAGTTCAATATTATCAAATTATAGTAAACCTGAAATGTTATTATTGCAGTAACTCCATATGGTCACTCAACATGCTGTAGATGAGCCACAATATTGTATACAACATTACAGTCACAGGCAAATTGAATGACGTGATCAGTTCAACAGTATCAAGTTATAGTAACCTATCCTAACATCCTACAGATGGAAATGTTATTATTGCAGTAACTCCTTATGGTCACTTAATATGCTGTAGCTGAGCCACAATACTGTATACAACATCACAGTCACAGGCAAATTGAATGACTTGATCAGTTCAATATTATCAAGTTATAGTAAACCATCACAACCATCAAGTCATTCAATTTGCCCATCCAAGCCTCCTACAAAAAGTAATCTTTTTTATTACAATAACTCCTTGTGGTCACTCAATATGCTGTAGCTGAACCCCAATACTGTATACAACATTACAGTCACTAACAAAACGAATGAGCTGATCAGTTTAATGTTGTCATTTTTTAGTAAACCTATCCTACAATCCTACAAATGGAAATGTCATTATTTCAGTCAAGTTGAAACAATAACATTTATAGCGATATAGTATATATAGCATATACACATACATATATATATATATATATATATATATATATATATATATATATATATATATATATATATATATATATATATATATATATATAAATACATACAAAATATTAGTAAGTAACTCCTTGAAGACCTATTTTAGTCATTGATAATAATAATGATTCTTTTTACCATCATAGAAACGCTTTCTCGCTCCATAGTTACTAAAACGAACAATGATCTGTCTGTGTATATAAACATACAGATATACATACATATATATATATACACACACACATACATACACATAACACATACAGCATATATAATATATAGTATCAAATGCTCGTAAGTATTCAAAATTCACTCATGTCAGCTGAGCTTCTAACTAAAGCTACTCTGCCAGTCAGATTCTTGACGAAAAGCCTGACGTCGATTGTCCAGGTTTGGTCAATCTTCTTTAGTTTTTTCAACTTCAGAGCCTCCATAAATAAGGAATATTTAAATTTTGTTAAGTCCTCATTAATATAGCATTGTCTGTTGTTGATTAGATTATTTTTTAGATTCTTTTTACCATCATAGAAACGCTTTCTCGCTCCATAGTTACTAAAACGAACAATGATCTGTTTGTTTGTACCCTCTTTAGGGGCTCCCACCCTATGTGACCTATCCACCTCATTTTGGCTGATGGTGATGCCCATTTTATCAGCCACGCCAAGCACTAACTTATCAGTAGACTCCCCTTGTATTTCAACAATACCACTTATCCTAAGACTGTATCGTCTAGTATATTGTTCTAGTTCATCCACACGAAGTTCTAGTTTGTCTACCTTTTCCTGAAGGGAATTATTAGCCGTTTTAAGAATTTTTACCTCATTCAGTAATTCCTGAATTGCCTCGTGAACAGCCACTTTGACAGATCTGGCTACAGATTTAACAACAGCATTTTCTACTTCATTATGTAGGAGTGTTTTTATATCGTCATACATAAGAGCTTTTAGCTGGATGGCAATTGCCGCAACGTCAATGCCAGAAACACCCTGAGCCATAATATCACTACCACAATCGGACTGTCAGTTAGAATCTGAACCAAAATCCTCGTGAATCTTCAAAATCTTCGACAGTTTAGACAGTTTAGAAGCACGTGTTGCTTCTGACACGTGCTTTATTGGACTTGTGCGCTTTCGTTTAGATTTAGTAGGTTTTGGAAGCCTCACTGCTACTTTAGGCGGCACCACATTACTCTACCAAACATTTTCGAGAAACAGAATACCGAAAACGATACACGACAATAGGAGACATGAGAGAGCCGCACAATCATTCACTTCTTACTCTTAATAATTTTCTTCGCAGAACATCAAACGATATCCCATACTAATGTGTGTAAACTCTACTCTGATTACATCATAAAATATTGGAATTCGCAGCCAACCGCCACCGAAAAAGAAGTATTTAACTCATAAGTCGTTGATGGATACAGAGCACAAGCGCCATTTCTTTGTCAGTGACATCGGCTACCAACTTTTCTATGCCCTGCAAATGGTGTAGTCATACAGTTTTTATGTGCGCCTGATGAAGAATATGCAGATGTATGTGGTTATTTCCGTGCAGATACTAGATGTGATTTACAAAGTTTTGGAAATTTGTTTGTTTTTTTTTGGGGGGGGGGGAGGGGGGGGGGGGTAAATACCCCCCTTACCCACCACCCCCGGTTCCTACGCCACTGCTTCACATCAGTTACTCCATAAAAAAGTAAAAGAATACAATGGTTGAGCTTTTACGCTTTGAATGTGATTTTAAACATTTAACCCTTTACCTAACACGAAAGGCAGACATCTCAATAGAATAATTATCAACAAAATCATTCATTAAAATGCATGACTGAAAATATTTGGGATAGAACTTAACGCTAATTCTGAAACATAGCGACTATAATGTCTTTCCTTTTGAATAAAAACATGATTGTGATAACCTTTTGTGTTCACTAGTCATCATGTTCAACAATAGCGAGGCAGTCTGGAGTGTTTACGTCTTGAGGTGTACAGAATGGATGAATTTGTTCAGAGGCCAACGATTCAGAATATTTTTTCTCTGGAACATTGGAACAAGGCATATTGTGCGGAGGAACTAATAGTTTGCAGGATGAACGCCATGGGGAGTGTTTTTTGTGGAGAAGAAAGTTATGTTTCGCCTGTATAAAATATATTTTTGTGTTGTCCTTTGGAACAGGAGTAAATGACTGCGTCCTTTGAAATGGAGGTACTAAAATTTTATTCGGTAGCCGTCGATAAATATACAGAACCGCACATACATTTGAATGGGTTAAGAATTATCGCACGAGATTGCTTTGGGCCGGGATATCACGAGAGCCGAAGGAGCTGAAGGCTCGAGTGATATTCTGGGCCAAAGCAGTCGAGTGCGATAATACTTAACCCATTCAAACGTATGTGCGGTTCTGTATTTATCACACACCTCCCATGTAACAACCAGTCCAAAGGAAAATTGAACTAAAAGCATTTTTCAACTGGATATTTGCTGCGTATCCTTCGTTGCCAACGAGACATCACTATTAGGTGGTGGGGTACCAACCCTAAATTGCTTTTTAATTTTTACGGCATTCAATTGGACGAACCAATTGACGCCGGTCAGTGTCACGGTCACGATGATCGAACTTCAAATATTGACTAAACTGCATGGAATAACACAACAAAAAGTTTTTAAATAGCTAATAAGTTTAGCACACTCTATCTTTATATGACCAGTTGTGGAAAGTATTTGTGGAGGAAAAAGCAGTCAGAATGTTATTTGTATTTTGTAGATTTTTGACGCGAATCTGATTGCTTGAATATCTCGGGTAAACAAATCTATATGAGAAACTTGGAATTTCCAAGCGATCTCCATTCCGGTGGATTCGACCAATGATGACGTGATTTATTTAGACGGGTTCCTTCTCGGTTTACAGCGGAAACGAAATGAAACGTATTTTGGATAACCACGTGTGCGATAAACTTCATTTTTATCACACAGGCACAACAGTGGAAATCCCATGTTTAACATTAAAAGGTGTGATATAAATTGTAATTAATGCTGTCTGCAGAAAGTCATTCGTTTGGAATTTTGATCTTGGTTTTAGATTTTGCTAAAGACAGTAATCGCTGCATTAACGGGATCGGTCTCCAGCAGCGTTAAGTCTGACGAGTCATTCATTAAGACCACCGTCCTTGTTAGAATCCACAAGATCATGGTCCGAAGGTGCGAATGTATTTTTAGTTTTGCGTCGTTTAGTGGACAACATTTCGAGCTAAACGTTCGTTGAAGATGTCGTTTTTGTATCAATGATTTCTGTTAGTTTGTTTCATTTTTGTTGTAGTTGGTCGGCGTTGTGTGTAGATGCTAAAGTGTATTGTCGTCGAATATGATGGGCGCAGCCATTTTGGTCTCAGATACCCCATGAACTCTTGCCGACAACGAGATAGATTGGACAACTTCCGAAAAGGGCCGATTGTCACTGGAAAGTTAAAACGAAATTGTTCAGAATAAAGTTCACGCTCAGTATTATTATTTGAATGAAGGCAGTAAGATGAGGAAACCGGTAAATCATCTTCACCTTCGATTGACTTTGCTAATTTATTTTTCTGGGTTTTCCATAGTGTATGAAAAGATACATGGGGTTGGAAACTCTTACATCCTTTGATTTCGCCTAGGGGTGTATGAGTTTCCAGGATTGTTTAAATTCTCAAACCCCCTGAAAAAACCTAAGTGCACCTAACGATGAACACCACTGCATGTAGCAAAACGCAACTGTTAAAAAGTTACTTAATTATTTTTGACTAATCCTATTTTATTTGCTGACAGGGATCGCAAGATGATTCGAAGACAAATACTCAGCACTTAGTGGACCCCCCCCCCCCCCCACACACACACACACCCCACGCCTCATTTTAGAAGCCCCGCATCACAAATAAGGTCCAACAACTGAGTTTTTAAAACTTTAATTCCGACTGATATTTCGACAAGGCAATGCTGTGGTGGTGTAGCTGAAATATCTTATCAATGGAGACTTGAGGTTTCACAGTCTAGACAAATCAAATCAGGTCTGCCCCCCCCCCCAACACACACACGCCATTGGGCAGTCTCTTAGCGACGCCCCTGTCCAGGAGGAATCTGCGGGTGATTTTTCAGGTAATGTGGTCTACCACTATAATATTCGATAGGGTACGTACTTCCGTATAGTAAAGGAATATAACAACATCCCACTTTTTTATGGCAAAGGGAGAGAAAAATACTTGCACAGTGCATTCAAGGCCATCGACAATGCGATAGTCTATCTGTGTCCTTTTGCATTATTAACCTTGGAAATTATCCCGTTGCGCAGGGGTTCGTTAACAAAATGTGATATTGATATAAAAGGAAAACCACAGCTAAATTCTGAACCGGACCGTCACTATTCAGCCCGATTCGAGTGCATTTTGGTATCAAGAAATTGCGAAGCGCGTGCCGCAAAGATCGGAAAATAAGGCATTCAGCTATCATTGACCTTCCCTACGATTTTATCTTCGATTTTTGAAAAAAGGAAGATAAAAATGGTCGAAAAACAAGTCATCATTTAGGACTGTAGAAGTGAATTATTATTTGTGCTCCTGGAAAGTGTGAAATAAATTCGTCAATGTTCTGTGGAGTATACGATGTTATTTTTCTTCAAGTTCAAGTTCTTTAATTCACTCAATTCATCATGTATATATAGAATATACCCAAAGTAGCTTGGTGTACCAAATGTACTCCACGAGTGGTGAACATTTGGTACACCAAGCTATTTTGGGTATATTTTATTTATACCACGATCGTCAGATTATTAAGAGTTTAAATGTTAAGTAATACAATATTTAATATTAAATTCTAAACAATGCCCCTACGGCACTTCCGCTGACAATTTTGTCGCCGAAACGAATTGGAAAAAGAACGGCGCAAATCACGGGCCTTTTTCATTTTGATAACACAGTAACATTATTTCGAGTTATGGATGTTTTATTAGACAACGCATGTTTGTTAATTTTGGTATCTTGTGAGGCAAATTTATTTAAAAATGTAATAAATAATTGCCACTTTCATTTCACTCTTCGCGAGGCGACGAACGATAAATTTAGAGAAGTTTGCATTCAGGTCGAGGACAGCAAAGGTCAACTTGGATGTAGTCCCACTGTAGGTGTAAATTTTAACTACTGAAATCCCATTGCTGAAGTGTTCACCACGGTTGGTGTATAAAGCTAAAATTTATGTCATAGGCTTTTTTATACAGTTAAACAGGTAGGTCATCATGGTACAAAATGAAGTAAATGTTGTTCCTTTACCTTAAGTACAATAACCTATATAACTAGACTTTATGATTCTGGAGAATCATGGCTTTTCCAGACAAGATTCCATGATTTTTTATGACCCTGGAGTGTCTGAAGAATTGTTTTTAATTGTATCACTAAAGTATTTTTATTGATGCCTTGAGAAAAGTGGGTATAATAGTCTCAAATGTTACCCAGTGTGATAAAGGAGGTTTTGGTTAAATCATCATTGTTGGTGGAGAAGGTTAATATCAATATCAGCGTCTGAGAATCAGCGTGTAATGCAAATAGCCCATTATATCTCAAATTTATCTAAAATTTTGATATTTGACAGTTTGTGGAGAGTTAATGAAGGCTAGCGAGAATAATTCTTCTCCAGAGTTTATTTGTCTTGAAAATCTATAAGAACCACTTGAAGATATCCACAGAAAATGTGAACTTTAAGTTCTTAAGCATGTCATGCATTGTCCCTGTATCAGTTTTCTCCTGTTAGACAACAGTTATTATGCATGATTATGTCACTTTTTCACACCTTCTACAGTTCACCCTGTCCATTAGACCAGAACTACTTTTCTCTCCAATTGATTTTTCCCAGTTGGATTAGTTTTATTCATCACACTGAAGATATCAATACATACAACGAGAAACATGAAGTTATAGACAGCAATAATTACATATATAAATAGGAAGTGTTGTTCGTACATCTATGTAAATAAAATATACACTGGGATGGAGGAGGGGCTGTATAGCCGTCTTACAAACTAGTATATACCTAGCCCCACTGCCAGGGAAATGTTGGCGCCACCACTGCATTTGATAACCGCCTTACAGAGTAGCAAATATACCTGGCCTCCTTCCCATGTTAATTGGGTAACTCCCTCTTTTTATTGTAAGGTTCCTTTGGCATAACATAACGTCTGTAAGATGGCTATATACTGCCGCGTCGCCACCCTGGGGTGGAGGAGGGGCAATGTATAGCCGCTTTACGGACTAGTATATACCTGGACCCACTGTCGGGGAAATGCTATAGTGTCAAAACTGTATTTGATATTATAAGTAACTGATCCTATTGAAGCTAACGTTATTTACTGCTTTCTGATCATGCAGTAGCAGGGCGCGGTGGCGCTGCGGTAACCGGTTCTCGTCAGGTCACCGAAGTTAAGTAACGTCGATCATTGGATGGGTGATCGTCTGAGCGATCAATTCGGACCTCCGCGTTGTGTCCTTGGTGGGCAAAGCACTTAACCCCGATTGTCTACATGGGGGCTCGATGCCGCCGTGTACTAAGGCGTACTGCACGTCGATGGTACGCATGTCTTCAACCAATCTAACCCTGCCTGTCCTGCTGTACGGAGTTACGATGTTGGGGAGCTGACAGCTGCTCGTCGTTGCTCGGTGGTTTTCTCAGGGTACTCCGGCTTCCTCCACCCGCAGAACTGCCACGGTCATGATTAGCCATTGTGCATAAGTATATGACCTTAAACACCAATAAATAAATAAATAAATAAATAATAAATAATATCATGCAGTGCAGTGTGGAATACGAAGTGAGGCGTACCTTTCAATGTGTGTTTGGTTGGAGAAAGAGGCAGGGAGGGGGTGGTAAGCTCGGTAATTTTGTTGGGATAAATCGACCGCTGGCGTGAGACACCGTGGAATTGACCGATGAAACGGAACACAGTGAGAGTGGAACTTATGGGCGGTTATTCTTGATAATAAATAAATATACACTTACTTTTGAGTTCATGTTGGAGAGGATTCACTGGAAATCGTATATCGACCACCGATACTTCTCCTCCTATGAATTGCACTTCAGACTTCTCAAATCTAACCCCCATCCCCATCATTCCCCGCCAGAATTTTGGCTCGATAAAAACTTATTTTTACTTTATTCACCCAAAATCAAACATAACGACAACTAGAGGTGCTTCGCAGCTCCACCGGAGCACCAGAGGGCAGGGCAACCCATATTTTCTGAACTCTTTCCCCAGGGCAGTATGCCAGCTATGCTCCCAACCACAACCTCTCCCCATCGGCCTGGGTGCTTCTTAAGATATAAAGGTCAATGGGGGTGGGGCCCGTTAGCAAACAAACAGGGACAGGTGTTCTTGGTGAAAAAAAAAACAGCAGGGGGCAGGTGTCCTAGGTAAAAAAAAACAAAAACAGCAGGAGGCAGGTGTCCTAAGTAAAAACAAACAGCAGGGGGGGGGGGGGGGGGGGGGCAGATGACCCTGTTAATTAATTTTAATAGGGGGCAGTTGTTCATGGGGCAGGTATCCGTATCCCATTGCCCAGCATTCCAAATTTTCTATGGTACCTAGCCTCGACGGAAACAACATTTGAACAAGAAACAACGGGAAACCTATTTGCAGTAAAGCTGCAAATATAAACTCGATTTTATGACCATTCCATGGACAGTTTAAAGCCTACTTCGATATCAGCGTTCCTTACTCTCGTCCTTTCACTGCATCACCGCAGTATTTTATCCCAGTCAAGTTCTGACGTCATGCAAGTTGGGCCGACATGCTTTCAGTTTTGTTATTGACTACTTCATATTTATAATTTCGTGATTACTGATTAAATACCCTTACTACTTACAAAACTGATCCTCTATGAATTCTACTCGCAGTAAAAGAAGATTTGGTTAGCTTTTACATGTCCATTGGGTGCTGTTGGTGCCTGAAAACAGTACATTTTATCAAAATGTTGATGTTTAGCAGCCGGTGGAGGGTTAACAAATGCTTAACGAAATATTTTGTCAATGCAAAATGTAGAATCAGACAAAGACCTGCTAATGGTAATTTTTTCTTCAAAGTCAGCAAGATGTGTTTGGAGAAATCTACAGAAAATGGGAATTTTAAGCTTTTAAGGGGTATCTCTCTTTAACCAACCGAAAATGGGTTAAGACTTGGATTTTTGAATATCCTTACCACATACAAACATTTTTCCTATTAGTTTTGCGCCTGATAAAAGATGTTATGTTTCTCTGTTACATATCCATTGGATGCTGCTGGTGACTGAAAACAGCCCATTTTATAAAAAAATTGATATTTAGCAGCTCGTTTAGAGTTAATAAATGCTCACCGGAATATTTTGTCCATGCAACTTGTAATGACACACTAAGACCCGTGAATGGCCATTTTTTCTTGAAATCTATAAGATGTTTTTACAGAAATCCCCAGAAAACGTGTATTTTAAGATTTTAATGGGTATCTCCATTTAACCTGTCCAAAATGGGTTAAGACTTCGACTTTTGAATACCCTTACCACTTACAAAAATGTTTCCCTATCAATTTTGCGTCCGATAAGAGAAGATACCTTTCTCTGTGGTTTTCCCATTGGGTGCTGTTGGTGTCCAAAAACAGCCCATTTTATCACAATGTTTACTTTCATCAACCCGGGGTGGGTTGACTAATGCTGACCAGAATATGTTGTCCATGCAACTTGTAGTGTCACACCAAGACCTGGGAGTGACCAATTTTTCTAGAAAATCTACAAGACACATTTCGAGAAATCCACGAAAAACATGATTTTTTAGGTTTGGGGGGGGGGGGGGGGGGGTATTGCTGTTTAACCAGCCCAAAACGGGTTAACGCTTGGTTTTTTGAACACCCTTATTACTTACAAAAATGATCCATGGTGAATTCCACTTCCAATAAAGGAAGTTATGCTTATCACTCGTGTATCGTTTGGGTGCGGTGCGGGCCCCAAAACAGCCCATTTCATCAGAATTTCGATGTTTGGCAGCCTGTGGAGGGTTACCATATGCATATCCTAATATGTCTTGTGTATCAATGGTCGTGTCACAGACAGGTCTAACAATGATGAATGTTTAAAAATAAAAAAAAAATCTGCGAGACGTGTTTCGAGAAAGTGCCTATAAACTCTAATTTTGACATTTTTTGCCAATTGTGGCGAAATAAGGGTTAAATCGAAAATTCCGCTTCAGTACATTTTTAGATTTTGTATCCCTCTATAGGTGTGCAAAATTGTATGAAAATCGGTTCGAAAATGGCTTCTGAATCGTACGGACAAAATGTGTGGGAAAAAGAAACAAAAAAAAAAACAAAAACACAAAAACTAGACTTTATGATTCTGGAGAAACATGGCTTTTCCAGATGAGATTCCCATGATTTTTCATGACCCCAGATTGTCTGATGAATTATTTTTAACTGACTCCCTGGAGTTCCTTTATTGATGTTATGAGAAAGGTTGGTAGAGTAGTCTCAAATGACTCAGTTTGATAAAAAAATGTTTTGGTAAAAACCATCATTAATGGTTGAGAGGGTTAATATCAATATCGTCGTTCGACAAGTTAATGATCGACAAAATGAGTTTTGTTTGTTTGACACATACCCACTAAGTACTGTGGCTGTTTGAAAATGGTCCAAATGCATCCAAAATATTGATGTCTAGCAGCTTGTAGAAGGTTAACAAGTGCTAACAGAAATATTTTTCCATGCAACTTGTAATGTCACACCAAGAACTACGAATGTCCTACAAGATACTTTCAGACAAATCCAGGGAGAACATGAATTTTAAGTTTTTGATGGGTATCATTGTTTATCCAGCACAAAACGGATTAAGGGTTGTTTTTTGAATACCCTTGTAACTTACAAAATAATTCTCATTGAATTCCACTTCCACTTATGTTGATCTCTCCTCTTAACTTTGGGTGCTGTGGGTACGCAAACACAGCCCATTTTATAAACATTTTGATGTTTGAGAACCTGCATAGGGTTAACAAATGCGTACTGGAATATTTTGTGCATGCGGCTTATAATGTCACACAATGATTTGAGAATGGCCAATTTTTCTTGAAATTCTACGAGATGTTTTTAGAGAAATCCTCGGATAACATGAATTTTTAACATTTTGAGGGGTATCACTCTGTAACCAGCCCTAAATGGGTTAATGCTTGTTTTTGTGAATACCTTCATTACTAATAAAAATTATCCTCAGTGAATTCCACTTCCAATGAAGGAGGTTATGTTTATCTCACAGTAACACATTGGGTGTTATGGGTACCCAAGAACAGCCCATTTTCTCAAAATGTCTATGCTTGGCAACCTCTGGTGGGTTAACAAATGTTTACCGGATTATTTTGTCCATCATGCTTGTAATGTCACTCTATGACCTGCGAATAGTCAGTTTTTCTTGAAAATGTTTTGGAGAAATCCACAGAAAACTGGAATTTTAAGCTTTTAAGGGGTATATCTCCTTAGCCATATTTTTTGTTCATGCAGCTTGTAATGTCAAACCAAGACCTGCGAATAGCCAATTTTTCTTGAAAAGCTACAAGATGTTTTTAGAGAAATCCACAGAAAACGGGGATTTTAAGATTTTACCCATTAAAATCTTAAAATCCCCGTTTTCTGTGGATTTCTCCAAAACATTTTCAAGAAAAACTGACTATTCGCAGGTCATAGAGTGACATTACAAGCATGATGGACAAAATAATCCGGTAAACATTTGTTAACCCACCAGAGGTTGCCAAGCATAGACATTTTGAGAAAATGGGCTGTTCTTGGGTACCCATAACACCCAATGTGTTACTGTGAGATAAACATAACCTCCTTCATTGGAAGTGGAATTCACTGAGGATAATTTTTATTAGTAATGAAGGTATTCACAAAAACAAGCATTAACCCATTTAGGGCTGGTTACAGAGTGATACCCCTCAAAATGTTAAAAATTCATGTTATCCGAGGATTTCTCTAAAAACATCTCGTAGAATTTCAAGAAAAATTGGCCATTCTCAAATCATTGTGTGACATTATAAGCCGCATGCACAAAATATTCCAGTACGCATTTGTTAACCCTATGCAGGTTCTCAAACATCAAAATGTTTATAAAATGGGCTGTGTTTGCGTACCCACAGCACCCAAAGTTAAGAGGAGAGATCAACATAAGTGGAAGTGGAATTCAATGAGAATTATTTTGTAAGTTACAAGGGTATTCAAAAAACAACCCTTAATCCGTTTTGTGCTGGATAAACAATGATACCCATCAAAAACTTAAAATTCATGTTCTCCCTGGATTTGTCTGAAAGTATCTTGTAGGACATTCGTAGTTCTTGGTGTGACATTACAAGTTGCATGGAAAAATATTTCTGTTAGCACTTGTTAACCTTCTACAAGCTGCTAGACATCAATATTTTGGATGCATTTGGACCATTTTCAAACAGCCACAGTACTTAGTGGGTATATGTCAAACAAACAAAACTCATTTTGTCGATCATTAACTTGTCGAACGACGATATTGATATTAACCCTCTCAACCATTAATGATGGTTTTTACCAAAACATTTTTTTATCAAACTCAGTCATTTGAGACTACTCTACCAACCTTTCTCATAACATCAATAAAGGAACTCCAGGGAGTCAGTTAAAAATAATTCATCAGACAATCTGGGGTCATGAAAAATCATGGGAATCTCATCTGGAAAAGCCATGTTTCTCCAGAATCATAAAGTCTAGTTTTTGTGTTTTTGTTTTTTTTTGTTTCTTTTTCCCACACATTTTGTCCGTACGATTCAGAAGCCATTTTCGAACCGATTTTCATACAATTTTGCTCACCCATAGAGGGATACAAAATCTAAAAATGTACTGAAGCGGAATTTTCGATTTAACCCTTATTTCGCCACAATTGGCAAAAAATGTCAAAATTAGAGTTTATAGGCACTTTCTCGAAACACGTCTCGCAGATTTTTTTTTATTTTTAAACATTCATCATTGTTAGACCTGTCTGTGACACGACCATTGATACACAAGACATATTAGGATATGCATATGGTAACCCTCCACAGGCTGCCAAACATCGAAATTCTGATGAAATGGGCTGTTTTTGGGCCCGCACCGCACCCAAACGATACACGAGTGATAAGCATAACTTCCTTTATTGGAAGTGGAATTCACCGTGGATCATTTTTGTAAGTAATAAGGGTGTTCAAAAAACCAAGCGTTAACCCGTTTTGGGCTGGTTAAACAGCAATACCCCCCCCCCCCCCCCCAAAACCTAAAAAATCATGTTTTTCGTGGATTTCTCGAAATGTGTCTTGTAGATTTTCTAGAAAAATTGGTCACTCCCAGGTCTTGGTGTGACACTACAAGTTGCATGGACAACATATTCTGGTCAGCATTAGTCAACCCACCCCGGGTTGATGAAAGTAAACATTGTGATAAAATGGGCTGTTTTTGGACACCAACAGCACCCAATGGGAAAACCACAGAGAAAGGTATCTTCTCTTATCGGACGCAAAATTGATAGGGAAACATTTTTGTAAGTGGTAAGGGTATTCAAAAGTCGAAGTCTTAACCCATTTTGGACAGGTTAAATGGAGATACCCATTAAAATCTTAAAATACACGTTTTCTGGGGATTTCTGTAAAAACATCTTATAGATTTCAAGAAAAAATGGCCATTCACGGGTCTTAGTGTGTCATTACAAGTTGCATGGACAAAATATTCCGGTGAGCATTTATTAACTCTAAACGAGCTGCTAAATATCAATTTTTTTATAAAATGGGCTGTTTTCAGTCACCAGCAGCATCCAATGGATATGTAACAGAGAAACATAACATCTTTTATCAGGCGCAAAACTAATAGGAAAAATGTTTGTATGTGGTAAGGATATTCAAAAATCCAAGTCTTAACCCATTTTCGGTTGGTTAAAGAGAGATACCCCTTAAAAGCTTAAAATTCCCATTTTCTGTAGATTTCTCCAAACACATCTTGCTGACTTTGAAGAAAAAATTACCATTAGCAGGTCTTTGTCTGATTCTACATTTTGCATTGACAAAATATTTCGTTAAGCATTTGTTAACCCTCCACCGGCTGCTAAACATCAACATTTTGATAAAATGTACTGTTTTCAGGCACCAACAGCACCCAATGGACATGTAAAAGCTAACCAAATCTTCTTTTACTGCGAGTAGAATTCATAGAGGATCAGTTTTGTAAGTAGTAAGGGTATTTAATCAGTAATCACGAAATTATAAATATGAAGTAGTCAATAACAAAACTGAAAGCATGTCGGCCCAACTTGCATGACGTCAGAACTTGACTGGGATAAAATACTGCGGTGATGCAGTGAAAGGACGAGAGTAAGGAACGCTGATATCGAAGTAGGCTTTAAACTGTCCATGGAATGGTCATAAAATCGAGTTTATATTTGCAGCTTTACTGCAAATAGGTTTCCCGTTGTTTCTTGTTCAAATGTTGTTTCCGTCGAGGCTAGGTACCATAGAAAATTTGGAATGCTGGGCAATGGGATACGGATACCTGCCCCATGAACAACTGCCCCCTATTAAAATTAATTAACAGGGACATCTGCCCCCCCCCCCCTGCTGTTTGTTTTTACTTAGGACACCTGCCTCCTGCTGTTTTTGTTTTTTTTTACCTAGGACACCTGCCCCCTGCTGTTTTTTTTTCACCAAGAACACCTGTCCCTGTTTGTTTGCTAACGGGCCCCACCCCCATTGACCTTTATATCTTAAGAAGCACCCAGGCCGATGGGGAGAGGTTGTGGTTGGGAGCATAGCTGGCATACTGCCCTGGGGAAAGAGTTCAGAAAATATGGGTTGCCCTGCCCTCTGGTGCTCCCAGTGGAGCTGCGAAGCACCTCTAGTTGTCGTTATGTTTGATTTTGGGTGAATAAAGTAAAAATAAGTTTTTATCGAGCCAAAATTCTGGCGGGGAATGATGGGGATGGGGGTTAGATTTGAGAAGTCTGAAGTGCAATTCATAGGAGGAGAAGTATCGGTGGTCGATATACGATTTCCAGTGAATCCTCTCCAACATGAACTCAAAAGTAAGTGTATATTTATTTATTATCAAGAATAACCGCCCATAAGTTCCACTCTCACTGTGTTCCGTTTCATCGGTCAATTCCACGGTGTCTCACGCCAGCGGTCGATTTATCCCAACAAAATTACCGAGCTTACCACCCCCTCCCTGCCTCTTTCTCCAACCAAACACACATTGAAAGGTACGCCTCACTTCGTATTCCACACTGCACTGCATGATATTATTTATTATTTATTTATTTATTTATTTATTGGTGTTTAAGGTCATATACTTATGCACAATGGCTAATCATGACCGTGGCAGTTCTGCGGGTGGAGGAAGCCGGAGTACCCTGAGAAAACCACCGAGCAACGACGAGCAGCTGTCAGCTCCCCAACATCGTAACTCCGTACAGCAGGACAGGCAGGGTTAGATTGGTTGAAGACATGCGTACCATCGACGTGCAGTACGCCTTAGTACACGGCGGCATCGAGCCCCCATGTAGACAATCGGGGTTAAGTGCTTTGCCCACCAAGGACACAACGCGGAGGTCCGAATTGATCGCTCAGACGATCACCCATCCAATGATCGACGTTACTTAACTTCGGTGACCTGACGAGAACCGGTTACCGCAGCGCCACCGCGCCCTGCTACTGCATGATCAGAAAACAGTAAATAACGTTAGCTTCAATAGGATCAGTTACTTATAATATCAAATACAGTTTTGACACTATAGCATTTCCCCGACAGTGGGTCCAGGTATATACTAGTCCGTAAAGCGGCTATACATTGCCCCTCCTCCACCCCAGGGTGGCGACGCGGCAGTATATAGCCATCTTACAGACGTTATGTTATGCCAAAGGAACCTTACAATAAAAAGAGGGAGTTACCCAATTAACATGGGAAGGAGGCCAGGTATATTTGCTACTCTGTAAGGCGGTTATCAAATGCAGTGGTGGCGCCAACATTTCCCTGGCAGTGGGGCTAGGTATATACTAGTTTGTAAGACGGCTATACAGCCCCTCCTCCATCCCAGTGTATATTTTATTTACATAGATGTACGAACAACACTTCCTATTTATATATGTAATTATTGCTGTCTATAACTTCATGTTTCTCGTTGTATGTATTGATATCTTCAGTGTGATGAATAAAACTAATCCAACTGGGAAAAATCAATTGGAGAGAAAAGTAGTTCTGGTCTAATGGACAGGGTGAACTGTAGAAGGTGTGAAAAAGTGACATAATCATGCATAATAACTGTTGTCTAACAGGAGAAAACTGATACAGGGACAATGCATGACATGCTTAAGAACTTAAAGTTCACATTTTCTGTGGATATCTTCAAGTGGTTCTTATAGATTTTCAAGACAAATAAACTCTGGAGAAGAATTATTCTCGCTAGCCTTCATCAACTCTCCACAAACTGTCAAATATCAAAATTTTAGATAAATTTGAGATATAATGGGCTATTTGAATTACACGCTGATTCTCAGACGCTGATATTGATATTAACCTTCTCCACCAACAATGATGATTTAACCAAAACCTCCTTTATCACACTGGGTAACATTTGAGACTATTATACCCACTTTTCTCAAGGCATCAATAAAAATACTTTAGTGATACAATTAAAAACAATTCTTCAGACACTCCAGGGTCATAAAAAATCATGGAATCTTGTCTGGAAAAGCCATGATTCTCCAGAATCATAAAGTCTAGTTATATAGGTTATTGTACTTAAGGTAAAGGAACAACATTTACTTCATTTTGTACCATGATGACCTGTTTAACTGTATAAAAAAGCCTATGACATAAATTTTAGCTTTATACACCAACCGTGGTGAACACTTCAGCAATGGGATTTCAGTAGTTAAAATTTACACCTACAGTGGGACTACATCCAAGTTGACCTTTGCTGTCCTCGACCTGAATGCAAACTTCTCTAAATTTATCGTTCGTCGCCTCGCGAAGAGTGAAATGAAAGTGGCAATTATTTATTACATTTTTAAATAAATTTGCCTCATAAGATACCAAAATTAACAAACATGCGTTGTCTAATAAAACATCCATAACTCGAAATAATGTTACTGTGTTATCAAAATGAAAAAGGCCCGTGATTTGCGCCGTTCTTTTTCCAATTCGTTTCGGCGACAAAATTGTCAGCGGAAGTGCCGTAGGGGCATTGTTTAGAATTTAATATTAAATATTGTATTACTTAACATTTAAACTCTTAATAATCTGACGATCGTGGTATAAATAAAATATACCCAAAATAGCTTGGTGTACCAAATGTTCACCACTCGTGGAGTACATTTGGTACACCAAGCTACTTTGGGTATATTCTATATATACATGATGAATTGAGTGAATTAAAGAACTTGAACTTGAAGAAAAATAACATCGTATACTCCACAGAACATTGACGAATTTATTTCACACTTTCCAGGAGCACAAATAATAATTCACTTCTACAGTCCTAAATGATGACTTGTTTTTCGACCATTTTTATCTTCCTTTTTTCAAAAATCGAAGATAAAATCGTAGGGAAGGTCAATGATAGCTGAATGCCTTATTTTCCGATCTTTGCGGCACGCGCTTCGCAATTTCTTGATACCAAAATGCACTCGAATCGGGCTGAATAGTGACGGTCCGGTTCAGAATTTAGCTGTGGTTTTCCTTTTATATCAATATCACATTTTGTTAACGAACCCCTGCGCAACGGGATAATTTCCAAGGTTAATAATGCAAAAGGACACAGATAGACTATCGCATTGTCGATGGCCTTGAATGCACTGTGCAAGTATTTTTCTCTCCCTTTGCCATAAAAAAGTGGGATGTTGTTATATTCCTTTACTATACGGAAGTACGTACCCTATCGAATATTATAGTGGTAGACCACATTACCTGAAAAATCACCCGCAGATTCCTCCTGGACAGGGGCGTCGCTAAGAGACTGCCCAATGGCGTGTGTGTGTTGGGGGGGGGGGGGGGGGGGGCAGACCTGATTTGATTTGTCTAGACTGTGAAACCTCAAGTCTCCATTGATAAGATATTTCAGCTACACCACCACAGCATTGCCTTGTCGAAATATCAGTCGGAATTAAAGTTTTAAAAACTCAGTTGTTGGACCTTATTTGTGATGCGGGGCTTCTAAAATGAGGCGTGGGGTGTGTGTGTGTGTGTGGGGGGGGGGGTCAACTAAGTGCTGAGTATTTGTCTTCGAATCATCTTGCGATCCCTGTCAGCAAATAAAATAGGATTAGTCAAAAATAATTAAGTAACTTTTTAACAGTTGCGTTTTGCTACATGCAGTGGTGTTCATCGTTAGGTGCACTTAGGTTTTTTCAGGGGGTTTGAGAATTTAAACAATCCTGGAAACTCATACACCCCTAGGCGAAATCAAAGGATGTAAGAGTTTCCAACCCCATGTATCTTTTCATACACTATGGAAAACCCAGAAAAATAAATTAGCAAAGTCAATCGAAGGTGAAGATGATTTACCGGTTTCCTCATCTTACTGCCTTCATTCAAATAATAATACTGAGCGTGAACTTTATTCTGAACAATTTCGTTTTAACTTTCCAGTGACAATCGGCCCTTTTCGGAAGTTGTCCAATCTATCTCGTTGTCGGCAAGAGTTCATGGGGTATCTGAGACCAAAATGGCTGCGCCCATCATATTCGACGACAATACACTTTAGCATCTACACACAACGCCGACCAACTACAACAAAAATGAAACAAACTAACAGAAATCATTGATACAAAAACGACATCTTCAACGAACGTTTAGCTCGAAATGTTGTCCACTAAACGACGCAAAACTAAAAATACATTCGCACCTTCGGACCATGATCTTGTGGATTCTAACAAGGACGGTGGTCTTAATGAATGACTCGTCAGACTTAACGCTGCTGGAGACCGATCCCGTTAATGCAGCGATTACTGTCTTTAGCAAAATCTAAAACCAAGATCAAAATTCCAAACGAATGACTTTCTGCAGACAGCATTAATTACAATTTATATCACACCTTTTAATGTTAAACATGGGATTTCCACTGTTGTGCCTGTGTGAGAAAAATGAAGTTTATCGCACACGTGGTTATCCAAAATACGTTTCATTTCGTTTCCGCTGTAAACCGAGAAGGAACCCGTCTAAATAAATCACGTCATCATTGGTCGAATCCACCGGAATGGAGATCGCTTGGAAATTCCAAGTTTCTCATATAGATTTGTTTACCCGAGATATTCAAGCAATCAGATTCGCGTCAAAAATCTACAAAATACAAATAACATTCTGACTGCTTTTTCCTCCACAAATACTTTCCACAACTGGTCATATAAAGATAGAGTGTGCTAAACTTATTAGCTATTTAAAAACTTTTTGTTGTGTTATTCCATGCAGTTTAGTCAATATTTGAAGTTCGATCATCGTGACCGTGACACTGACCGGCGTCAATTGGTTCGTCCAATTGAATGCCGTAAAAATTAAAAAGCAATTTAGGGTTGGTACCCCACCACCTAATAGTGATGTCTCGTTGGCAACGAAGGATACGCAGCAAATATCCAGTTGAAAAATGCTTTTAGTTCAATTTTCCTTTGGACTGGTTGTTACATGGGAGGTGTGTGATAAATACAGAACCGCACATACGTTTGAATGGGTTAAGTATTATCGCACTCGACTGCTTTGGCCCAGAATATCACTCGAGCCTTCAGCTCCTTCGGCTCTCGTGATATCCCGGCCCAAAGCAATCTCGTGCGATAATTCTTAACCCATTCAAATGTATGTGCGGTTCTGTATATTTATCGACGGCTACCGAATAAAATTTTAGTACCTCCATTTCAAAGGACGCAGTCGTTTACTCCTGTTCCAAAGGACAACACAAAAATATATTTTATACAGGCGAAACGTAACTTTCTTCTCCACAAAAAACACTCCCCATGGCGTTCATCCTGCAAACTATTAGTTCCTCCGCACAATATGCCTTGTTCCAATGTTCCAGAGAAAAAATATTCTGAATCGTTGGCCTCTGAACAAATTCATCCATTCTGTACACCTCAAGACGTAAACATTCCAGACTGCCTCGCTATTGTTGAACATGATGACTAGTGAACACAAAAGGTTATCACAATCATGTTTTTATTCAAAAGGAAAGACATTATAGTCGCTATGTTTCAGAATTAGCGTTAAGTTCTATCCCAAATATTTTCAGTCATGCATTTTAATGAATGATTTTGTTGATAATTATTCTATTGAGATGTCTGCCTTTCGTGTTAGGTAAAGGGTTAAATGTTTAAAATCACATTCAAAGCGTAAAAGCTCAACCATTGTATTCTTTTACTTTTTCATGGAGTAACTGATGTGAAGCAGTGGCGTAGGAACCGGGGGGTGGTGGGTAAGGGGGGTATTTACCCCCCCCCCCCCCCCCAAAAAAACAAACAAATTTCCAAAACTTTGTAAATCACATCTAGTATCTGCACGGAAATAACCACATACATCTGCATATTCTTCATCAGGCGCACATAAAAACTGTATGACTACACCATTTGCAGGGCATAGAAAAGTTGGTAGCCGATGTCACTGACAAAGAAATGGCGCTTGTGCTCTGTATCCATCAACGACTTATGAGTTAAATACTTCTTTTTCGGTGGCGGTTGGCTGCGAATTCCAATATTTTATGATGTAATCAGAGTAGAGTTTACACACATTAGTATGGGATATCGTTTGATGTTCTGCGAAGAAAATTATTAAGAGTAAGAAGTGAATGATTGTGCGGCTCTCTCATGTCTCCTATTGTCGTGTATCGTTTTCGGTATTCTGTTTCTCGAAAATGTTTGGTAGAGTAATGTGGTGCCGCCTAAAGTAGCAGTGAGGCTTCCAAAACCTACTAAATCTAAACGAAAGCGCACAAGTCCAATCAAGCACGTGTCAGAAGCAACACGTGCTTCTAAACTGTCTAAACTGTCGAAGATTTTGAAGATTCACGAGGATTTTGGTTCAGATTCTAACTGACAGTCCGATTGTGGTAGTGATATTATGGCTCAGGGTGTTTCTGGCATTGACGTTGCGGCAATTGCCATCCAGCTAAAAGCTCTTATGTATGACGATATAAAAACACTCCTACATAATGAAGTAGAAAATGCTGTTGTTAAATCTGTAGACAGATCTGTCAAAGTGGCTGTTCACGAGGCAATTCAGGAATTATTGAATGAGGTAAAAATTCTTAAAACGGCTAATAATTCCCTTCAGGAAAAGGTAGACAAACTAGAACTTCGTGTGGATGAACTAGAACAATATACTAGACGATACAGTCTTAGGATAAGTGGTATTGTTGAAATACAAGGGGAGTCTACTGATAAGTTAGTGCTTGGCGTGGCTGATAAAATGGGCATCACCATCAGCCAAAATGATGTGGATAGGTCACATAGGGTGGGAGCCCCTAAAGAGGGTACAAACAAACAGATCATTGTTCGTTTTAGTAACTATGGAGCGAGAAAGCGTTTCTATGATGGTAAAAAGAATCTAAAAAATAATCTAATCAACAACAGACAATGCTATATTAATGAGGACTTAACAAAATTTAAATATTCCTTATTTATGGAGGCTCTGAAGTTGAAAAAACTTAAGAAGATTGACCAAACCTGGACAATCGACGTCAGGCTTTTCGTCAAGAATTTGACTGGCAGAGTAGCTTTAGTTAGAAGCTCAGCTGACATGAGTGAATTTTGAATACTTACGAGCATTTGATACTATATATTATATATGCTGTATGTGTTATGTGTATGTATGTGTGTTTATATATATATATATGTATGTATATCTGTATGTTTATATACACAGACAGATCATTGTTCGTTTTAGTAACTATGGAGCGAGAAAGCGTTTCTATGATGGTAAAAAGAATCATTATTATTATCAATGACTAAAATAGGTCTTCAAGGAGTTACTTACTAATATTTTGTATGTATTTATATATATATATATATATATATATATATATATATATATATATATATATATATATATATATATATATATATATATATATATATATATATATATATATATATGCTATATATACTATATCGCTATAAATGTTATTGTTTCAACTTGACTGAAATAATGACATTTCCATTTGTAGGATTGTAGGATAGGTTTACTAAAACATGACAACATTAAACTGATCAGCTCATTCGTTTTGTTAGTGACTGTAATGTTGTATACAGTATTGGGGTTCAGCTACAGCATATTGAGTGACCACAAGGAGTTATTGTAATAAAAAAGATTACTTTTTGTAGGAGGCTTGGATGGGCAAATTGAATGACTTGATGGTTGTGATGGTTTACTATAACTTGATAATATTGAACTGATCAAGTCATTCAATTTGCCTGTGACTGTGATGTTGTATACAGTATTGTGGCTCAGCTACAGCATATTAAGCGACCATAAGGAGTTACTGCAATAATAACATTTCCATCTGTAGGATGTTAGGATAGGTTACTATAACTTGATACTGTTGAACTGATCACGTCATTCAATTTGCCTGTGACTGTAATGTTGTATACAATATTGTGGCTCATCTACAGCATGTTGAGTGACCATATGGAGTTACTGCAATAATAACATTTCAGGTTTACTATAACTTGATAATATTGAACTGATCAAGTTATTCAATTTGCCTGTCACTGTAATATTTATACAATATTGTGGCTCAGCTACAACATATGTGACCATAAGGAGTTACTGCAATAATAACATTGCCATCTGTAGGGTGATAGGATAGGTCTATTATAACTTGATAATATTGAACTGATCAAGTCATTCAACTTGTCGGAGACTGTAATATTGTATACAATATTGTAGCTCAGCTACAGTATATTGAGTGACCATAAGGAGTTATTGCAATAATAATATTTTCATCTGTAGGATGTTGGGATAGGTTTACTACAATTTGATAATATTGAACTGATCAAGTCATCCAATTTGCCAGTGACTGTAATATTGTGTACAATATTGTGGCTCAGCTACAGCATATTAAGTGACCATAAGGAGTTACTGCAATAATAACATTTCCATCTGTATGATGTTAGGATAGGTTCACTATAACTTGATAATATTGAGCTGATCAAGTCATTCAATTTGCCAGTGACTGTGATATTGTATACAATATTGTGGCTCAGCTACAGCATATTGAGTGACCATAAGGAGTTACTGCGATAATAACATTTCCATCTGTATGATGTTAGGATAGGTTCACTATAACTTGATAATATTGAACTGATCAAGTCATCCAATTTGCCAGAGACTGTAATATCGTGTACAATATTGTGGCTCAGCTACAGCATATTGAGTGACCATAAGGAGTTACTGCCATAATAACATTTCCATCTGTATGATGTTAGGATAGGTTCACTATAACTTGATAATATTGAACTGATCAAGTCATCCAATTTGCCAGAGACTGTAATATTGTATACAATATTGTGGCTCAGCTACAGCATATTGAGTGACCATAAGGAGTTACTGCAATAATAACATTTCCATCTGTAGGATGTTAGGATAGGTTCACTATGGCTTGATAAATATTGAACTGACCAAGTTGTTCAATTTGCCTGTAATTGTAATATTGTATACAATATTGTGGCTCAGCTACAGCATATAATGTGACTATAAGGAGTTACTGCAATGATAACATTTCCATCTGTAGGATGTTAGGATAGGTCTACTATAACTTGATAATATTGAACTGATTAAGTCATTCAATTTGCCAGTGACTGTAATATTGTATACCATTTTGTGGCTCAGCTACAGAATATTAAGTAACCATAAGGAGTTACTGCAATAATAAACATTTCCATCTGTATGATGTTAGGATAGGTTCACTATAACTTGATAATATTGAACTGATCAAGTCATTAAATTTGTCAGAGACTGTAATATCGCATACAATATTGCGGCTCAGCTACAGTATATTGAGTGACCATAAGGAGTTATTGCAATAATAATATTTTCATCTGTAGGATGGTAGGATAGGTTTACTGGAATTTGATAATATTGAACTGATCAAGTCATTCAATTTTCCAGTGGCTGTAATATTGTGTACAATATTGTGGCTCAGCTACAGCACATTAACCCTTTACCCAACGTAACGGCCAAAACCGGCCAGCGCTATTCTCAAAAATCGCCAATTAATTTTCACTATTTTTTCATTTTTTGTCTGAAAAACATAGGTTATGACCCCTCGTTGGAACGAGCTCGTCGAGCTGGTTCCAACGAGGGGTCATAACCTATGTTTTTGAGACAAAAAATGAAAAAAATTAGTTATTCAAGAATTTTTTTGGCAAGTGTCGTCTGCTTTTCACGTTAGGTAAAGGGTTAAGTGACCATAAGGAGTTACAGCAATAATAATATTTCCATCTGTAGGATGTTAGGATAGGCTTATTGGATCAAGTCATTCATTTTGTCACTTACTGTAATATTCTATTCAATATTGTGGCTCGGCTACTGCATTTTGCTGTATACAATATTGTGATGGCGTACGCAGTACTGAGTCGTTCATTTTGCCACTAACTGTAGTATTGTGTACAATATTGCGGGTTAACTAAAGCATATCACTATTATATACTAAGTGATTATATTGATTTACGACAAAACTAAAACTGATGACTAACAACTGGTCGCGTCATTCATTCTGCCAGCGACTGTAGTAATGTGTACAAGTTTATGGGTTGACTTCTGTATATATTAATCTATTCCGTAGGATTGCAACTGTATGATATCAGACTGGTCGCGTCATTCATTCTGTCAGCGACTGTAGTTATGTGTACAAGTTTATGGGTTGGCTGCTGTATATATTAATCTATTCCGTAGGAATGCAACTGTATGATATCAGAATTGTGTAAACTGTAAGGATATGTTATTGGAAATTGATGACAAACACATTACTTAGTCATTCAGTTTGTTTGTAACTGTAAATGTAGAACTGTAAATAATGTTATGGGTTAGCTGCTAGAAGTAATAATACTAGAAGTTGATAATAGTAAGGTGTTAGGATAGGTTTATCAGAATTCGTTGCCATTGAACCGATTAAGTCATTCATTGGTCGGTAAATGTATTACTGTATACGACAGCTAGCCACAGTATATAAATAGTTTTGGTGCTACTACTTACGGTTATATTGGATTTGTGTGCTGGGCCGAAATTCACTGACCTAAATGTCTATTTTGTCAGTAAGGTGTTAGGACAGGTTTATTAGAATTTGTATGAACCGATTAAGTCATTCATTTGATCGGTAACTGTATTACTGTATACGACAGCTAGCCACAGTATATAAATAGTTTTGGTGCTACTACTTACGGTTATATTGGATTTGTGTGCTGGGCTGAAATTCACTGACCAAACTGTCTATTTTGTCAGTAACTGTACAGTCTATGCAACTGCACGCAATATTGTGGGTCAGTTAGCAATACGTCAGTGGGGTTACTGGAGCTTACTTTAAATAATCCAGCCAAGTTATTCAAATCTGTCAACACTTGCAAGTGATGTTTTCTGAAACCGATAACTGGCCAAATTATTCATTTTGTTCATTACAGTGGTATTTTATGTAATTTTGATGTTTGATGGCAGTTACTAATTTATTTGTTTGGGTTATTAAAGCTTGGTAAGTAATGTATGAATAGTATAAGTCTATGTGTGCATATGGCAACTCATTGGTCAAGCCCTTCGTGGAACCTCAGGAAGTACAGCTGTGCCTGTTTACTGAAGCTAACGAGTTTTGTTGTACTGGTGAAATAGGACCCAGTCACCAATATGTCACTGATAATAATGTAAAGTGTGCAGTTATTGCATACGTATATATATGCACGCAATATTGTGGGTTAGTTGGCAATACGTTAGTGGGGTTAATGGTTCTTACTGTAAACAATCCAGCCAAGTCAAGTCATTCAAATCTGTCAACACTTGCATGTGATGTTTGCTGAAACCGATAATTGGTCAAACTATTCATTTTGTTCATTACAGTGGTATTTCATGTAATTTTGATGTTTTAGCAGTTAGTAATAATAGTATAAGTCTATGTGTGCATAAGGCAACTCATTGGTCAAGCCCTTCGTGGAACCCCAGGTAGTACAGCTGTGCCTGTTTACTGAAGTTAAAGAGGTTTTGTTGTACTGGTGAAATAGGACCCAGTCACCAATATGTCACTGATAATAATGTGAAGTGTGTATTTATTGCATATGTATACTGCAGTTACTGACAGGACCCAGTCCTCAGTGGCTGTGGTATACATATGCAATACTGGTCAACTCTTTTCAATTTGGTTTATTCGAGTGGGTAATCATTTGTAATATATACAAACTGAAAAGGAAATGTATTTCAGCATACTCACGTTTATAATGTTCGATCACAGTTAAAAATGTAGGTCATTTATATCAATCTCTTTATATAATTACTTGATTCCATTTGCAGAGTTGCAGATCCAGTCCATTTAATTTAAAACACGTGTTGTAAACGTCCAATGAGAGTTCTGCATAATAAAAAAAAATCCCAGGTGACATTGGGAAAATAATCGTGGAGGGCGGACTGAAAGAACTTTAACATCATCGAATTGTAAATTATAATTGTGAATTTTTAATGCTTGACCAGTTGACACAGTTATGAGTACAGTTATATTCGTATTAGTATGCTATAGTGAAAATTCGACTATCACAACAACAGGTTAGTTTACGACCACTTCTTTGAAAGGGGGGGGGGGGGTGTAAGCTTACTTCTGGATAACAATTTATTACTTAAACCTGGAACAACAGCCAGCCGCCACACAGTTTTCAAATTTTTCATACATGATTTACAGTATGAAATTAACTTTTACTTTCTATGCACCACCACTTAGTTTGAGATGCAAATCATTGTCAGCTTTGCCACCAAGTCATAGTTTTCCTTTGGATTTCAAATTAACGACCAATCCTTTAACCTTTGGTGATATTAAGTTTGTTTGAAATGGATATCGATATTCAAACATACCGCATTAGGATTGGCCGATATAATGAATATAATTATATATTGTGTCCTGCGGGAAATACAAACATACTAAATAATATCATAGGATTGGGACCGGTTAGAGTTTTTGTAATTATTTGTTTGCTACTTATGCAATGTGGAGACATCGAACCCAACCCCGGGGGTATTACAGATGGCATAAAGATCGTTCATTTGAATATTAGAGGACTACGGAACAAGAGAGCATGTATTACTGCCGAACTAGATGAGTTTGACATTATTGCCCTAACAGAAACAAATTTAAATAAGGATGTAGATAATAGGGATATTTTAGTTGATGGATATCATTTTCCACCGATCCGTAGAGACCGGGGCATTGGGCGGGGGGGGGGGGGGGTGGGGGGGGGGGCGGTATAGTCATATATATAAAACTTGATCGCGTGGACTTGGATCTCCCTGGCTTGGAAGCATTGTGGTGTGAAATACGACAACAGAACCATAAATATTTGGTTGGAGTTTTTTATCGACCACCATCCACAAACATTGCATACTGGGACTTGATAGATGAATCGATCTCCGCAGCAAGAAATGATCTATCTCTTAAATGTATTATTTTGGGTGATTTTAATGCGAACTGCCTTACTACGGCGCACCCTAAAATTTCCCATCTTGAAATAACGCATAATGTCACTCAACTTATAAAAACTCCTACCAGGGTCACAGAAATGCCCTCTACATTAATTGACTTGATATTAACATCTTGCCCCGAATTAGTTACTACTTGTGGAGTAATTACACCTTTCTGCAGCGACCACCACGCTGTTTACGTAGAAATAAAATGTAAAAGGTCGAGGTTCAAACCATTCTATAGGCAGATTTGGAATTACAGAGAAATGGACATAAATGGTCTAAAAACATTTATCTCGGCAACCAACTGGGATCCCATTTTAGATTTAAATGATATTGATGATGTTATCTCTAAATTTACCGAATTTTTTCTTGACTCTGCGAAACGTTATATACCTTTTAAAACTGTTCTCATCAGACCAAATGATAAGCCCTGGATGAACTCACATGTCCGAACACTAATAAGAAAAAGAAAGAGAGCCCATAACACTGCAAAACAGACCAATCGCCCACAGGACTGGACAACATTTCGAAAGTTGAGAAACGAATCGATTGAGTCTGTAAGGAAAGCCAAACAAGAATATGATCAACGGATAGACGGTTTTGTCTCAACGAACAGTTTCTCTTCTGGGCGGTGGTGGAAAACTATGAAACAATTTTCGAAACAACAGTGTGATAAGAATGTTATTTTTCCTCCACTGCTAGAGAATGGAGTTACTGTCGATGATCCCAAGGATATCAGAGAAATTTTTAATAATTTCTTTATTGAACAATGTGATACTGTTGTAGATAAACAATTACGGACAATTCAATATTCCGAATGTGAGTTGGTAGAGTTTGAAATACAGTCGGACGAAGTTGAAAGAGAGTTAGCAAAACTGGACACTAGTAAGGCTTGTGGTCCCGATTTAATCAACAATACCCTGCTGAAGTCCCGCTCCTCTGAATTAGCTTACCCTCTTGCGCATATATTCAACAAGTCAATTGATATAGGAGTAGTTCCTACACTCTGGAAGAACGCCAATGTCCTGCCAATTCACAAAAAACTATCTATTAACAGTAAAGCTAACTATCGACCAGTCTCTCTAACTAGTTGTGTTAGCAAGGTATTCGAGAGAATAATCTTTAGAAATGTATATTCCTTTCTTGTTGATAATAATCTTTTGACGACACTGCAGTCTGGTTTCATTCCAGGTGACAGCACAGTAAACTTGCTCATTGACATTGATAATACTATCAGACAAAGCTTGGATCAGGGTAAAGGTATTCGCTTTATATTTTGTGATATTAGTAAAGCATTTGATAGGGTATGGCACAAAGGGTTGATACACAAATTGGAGGGCATAGGAATAAGAGGTAAAATATTATCCTGGTTCCAAAACTATTTGACTAATCGTTCGCAGAAGGTTGTCATTAATGGTCAAGCTTCGTCATGTAAATTTATACCGGCAGGCGTTCCTCAGGGATCTGTCCTCGGGCCACTCCTCTTTAATATTTATATCAATGACATTGTCAACGATATTACGTCCAACATTCGGCTGTATGCCGAGGATACGACATTATATTTAATAATTGAAGACCCCCTTCTTGCTAGTATAGTACTAAACGCAGATTTAGAAAAAATCGGTAGATGGTCAATGGAATGGCAGGTTCTTTTCAGCTCCGAAAAAACAGTGACTATGTGCATGAGTAGGAAAACAAATCCCCAACCATATCCAACCCTATATCTACTCGGACAACCAATTCGCGAAGTTAGCTCCCACAAATATCTTGGTCTAAACTTTCATTCCTCTGGGTCGTGGGATTTCCATATTGATACTATAGTTAGCAAAGTGAGTACTAGGATAAACTGCTTGCGAAGCTTAAAATATAGGCTTAATAGACTGATTTAGAGACAATGCATAGATCGTTCATCTTACCCCTGTTTGATTATGCCGATATAATCTGGGACAATTGCTCTTGAACTAAAGCAGATTTACTTGAACAATTACAATTAGATGCATTACGCACTATCAGTGGTGCAATTAGAGGGACAAGTCATCGACTGTTATATGAAGAGACAGGTTTTACTACCCTCACCGAGAGAAGGAAACGACACAAACTAGTAGCTCTATACAAAATCAATCCCCAACATATGTGTCACTATTAGCACCCCGGCCTGTTGCAAATCTTTCCCGTTACTCTTTACGGTCTTCGAGTTTATTACGCGAGATTCAATGTAAAACTAGGAATTACCAAATGTCATTTCTACCTTCAGCGATAAAACTATGGAATACTTTAGACCCTGTCTCGCGGAACAGCATTTCAATACAGTCCTTTGAAGATAAATTAAAAAATAGCGATATTAAGATTCCCCATCACTACAATTGTGGTACGAGAGCAAACCAAATTAATCACTGCAGATTGCGTCTCAGATGCAGTGAGCTGAAAGCGCACATGTTTGAAAGATTCCTAACAGACAACCCACGATGTGCATGTGGCTACATATATGAAGATACAGAACACTTCATGTTTTAATGTCCTCTCTATCATAATCAAAGACTAACTAGCTTCCATAACACGCAGACAGATATGATAACTATCTCTGATATTTTATATGGGAATAACACATTAACCATGGAGGAGAACATATTATTGTTTGACAAGGTCCATAAATTTATGAGTTCCACTGAAAGATTAAGTAGATAACGCCTACTTGAAATAAACATTTGAATCGCACAAGTATACGTTCGGGGCAACACAGCGTTGGAGCTGTACTTTAGACTGTGCATTAGACTCTGACTCGTTGCACCGCGAAACGACATGTCGATGATGCAACCATTTTAGATACCCCGGGGCACTTGAAGGCCAGCTGTCAGGACTGTTGGCATTGCTGACATCTGTATATAAAAGGTATCTCAACTAAAAGAGCACAAGCACCACTTTTCATGTAATTTGTTTGTTTCCTAGTTTTATATGTAATTTGTTCATGTAGGGTACGGTATGACATAGGCTATGCCTGTTTACCAAACCCATTTCTTCATTAGAGAAATAAAATATTGTTTAAAAAAAAAAAAAAAAAAAAATGTCACTGACTGATTTGACAGGTTAACATCTTCCTCTCTGACATACATCCTCCTTTAACCCTTTACCCAACGTAACTGCCAAAACCGGCCAGCGCTATTCTCAAAATTCGCCAATTAATTTTCATGATTTTTTCATTTTTTGTCTCCAAAACATAGGTTATGACCCCTCATTGGAACGAGCTCGTTTCAATGAGGGGATCATAACCTATGTTTTGGAGACAAAAAATGAAAAAAATAGTTATTCAAGAATGTTTTTGCAAGTGTTGTCTGCTTTTCATGTTAGGTAAAGGGATAAACACCAAAAATTAACAGCAACGATACCTTGATTTTTTCACTTGAGAAGCGAGGAAATGAGCTCTCAGTAGTTCATATTTCACAAATTTTCCTGGTATCCCCCCCCCCCCCCCCTGCACTCTCCCCCGAGTTCGGCTACGCAGAGCGGGCCGCCAAAGGCGGTCGTGCTGTCCACTATAAGCTCCCGTTTACAATACCCCCCCCCCCCCCAATATTATAAGCTTCCTACGCCCCTGATGTGAAGCATACATGTGAAAACACTTTCGATTAGAAATGTAAGATGGGCAGTGCTTTCTACAACGATTCAACCGAGGGTAAAGAAGGAAAAGTTGATAGAGTTGGGCCAAGCAAGGATTCAGAACGTTTTCAGACACAGCCAGATATATGCTGATAACTTTCATGACATTCTTGAGGAAACAAATAAAAGGAATTCTCACCTGACTATCTAATGTCACAAAACCCGTCCGTCTACTTGTATTCCAACCTCTCAGGTTGAGAGATATAAAAGATAGGACTAACAATCAGATACAGCATATGCTCCCCCAAAGACAAGGGAAAGTTCTATTGCGCCAGAAACACGTACATTTCTAACATTGTTTATTCCGTGTTAAAACTTGGGGCATAGAAAGAGAATAAACGATGATATGATGTCACCGGATAGTCCCTTAATATGTTGACACTGACCTATTCAAAGACAAAACAACTTAATACAACATTTCAAGGTAGGGCTCAAAGTCTAGATTTTTTTCTTCCTCGCCGTCCATCAGAACATAATGCATGATGTTCCCACGCTTGTACAAAAATTGTACTGATAGCATCTCTAGTGTCTTGGCAAAATTTAGTGTACGGGTTAAAACGTCGATGTGAATTATTTGTCTTAATGGAGTATTAAAGCAAAGTAAATCTTCGCTTAAGAAACAAGTTTCGAAATGTTTGACAATGACATCTTTATATTACTAACGAACAACGGGTAGCTGGAGAAATGACGTTGGTCGGGGCATTTTATTATTTATGTGCATTACGAATATTCTTAAAATAATCAAAGAGAACGCTGGCTCTAATGACATTCTTTTCTAAGCGGATAATGGTTCTACCTAGGGTGGAAACAATGTTCGAAATTATAATGTATGTTTCATTAACTCATATAAAGCTTGTGTTGCGCCAGCTGATTTATCCCATTGATTTTTGAAAAGAAAAGAAGAACTCTACGGGGAAAAACATTCACAACATAAACAACACAGTGGATAACAAAACCAAAAATCTTTTACATCTTTCAACAAAAAGGGTATGATCTACGCCAATGTTTCGAACACCCTTTCCTCACAGATGCAGTATATGTATACAAAATCTGTTTATTTGTTCGTTTGGGCCATTTCTCACACAATAGCAGACCATGAATTATACACATTATTTCTTGAGAAAAAAAGAAAAACCTTGTTGGTTAGCATGTTAGGCTCGATCACTGGCGTGGTCACAAAATTAGAAAGAAAACTAATAATTTACAAGACATTTGTTGCCAACGGATTAGAGATGGTTAAGTTGAATTCGTCTTTTACTATATTTGCCCTTTCAACATCCACTCTGTTCTACGTTAACCCTTTACCTAACATGAAAAGCAGACGACACTTGCAAAAAAAATTCTTGAATAACTAATTTTTTTCATTTTTTGTCTCAAAAACATAGGTTATGACCACTCGTTGGAACGAGCTCGCCGAGCTCGTTCCAACGAGGGGTCATAACCTATTTTTTTGAGACAAAAAATGAAAATATTTTGAAAATTAATTGGCGATTTTTGAGAATAGCGCTGGCCGGTTTTGGCCGTTACGTTGGGTAAAGGGTTAAAGTGAAAGGAATGGCGGACTTCATTTCGCATTCTCCCTCTTGATATGTCCATAGCAAATGGACAGGGGGAGGGGGGGGGGGGGGAGAGGGTGAAGCGTATTGATCCAAAGTGCTTCTGTTTTTTTTTTCTAAATTCATTTGTTTCCTTTGGTGTATCTTTAATTGGTTAGTGATTGTTTAGTAGGATGGATTTCAAAACAGTCCAAGAAATGGCCAGAAATTTTGCACTTCTGGGGCATCAGCATCATGTTTTATATCCTGTTTGTGTCGAGTAGCACGCATTCGGAAAGAATTTTGTGTTTGACCGACATACTGTTTCCCATAGCGTTTACAAGTGACAAGGTAAATGGCGTTGGGTGAGAGAATTTTGGATCTGATAATGATTTCGTCGGTTCAGAGGAACATTCCTCTTTCTGATCAGTCATGAAAATATGCAATCTACTACGAGGCTTTTCTCAGTTCAGTACCTCACCACTGCATTTCAGCAACGATCTGTTGTGTTAAATTTTCAGTATTTCGAAACCAATAATTTCTGCAGGACTTTCCATAGTTTGAGATTTCAGGCCATGCAATAAAGCGCAGTGAGTTACCCCGAGGATCGAAATAAATGACAGACCTTTGTTTGATTGATGGTAGCATTCAATTTGATGTTAGGATCATGATTGTTTAAAATGTCTACAAATTTATCAAAATCTTCTTTTGAATGTTTGCAAATGATAAGAAATGTCATCTAAATATCTGAGATATACGAGAGGATATTTTGCATATTTGCTGAAGGCATTTTCGCCCATTCTGCTATATAAATGCTTGCAAAATAAAGACAGAATCTTTTGCCCATGGGACAACTCATTATTTGTAAATAATTTCCTCCATTGAATGGAAAGTCATTATCCTTTAAACTCAGCTCTAAAAGATCCAAAATTTGTTCACACATGCGTTTTGCATTAGGGTGTTTTACGCGTGCATTTGTAACATATTTAACACCTTTATCAGTATCAATGTCAAATTAGCTAGGATTGCAGTTTTGTGTGTATTTTCAATTGAGAAATTTCTGGCACGTGTATTTTTCAGATAGCTGGGATGTCTATTATCTATATATTTCAGATAAGAATCAATAAGTTCCGAGATGGCATAAGATTCCGAGTTACGATAATATAATTGGCCTCACGGGTGGAGTTTAGTCATCCGTCCATTAAGAACGGTCCTTGCGGATCTTTGGTAGGATGTGAAGTTGTCTTGTTTGAGCACTAAGCTTATCTGGCAAATATATTTCAATTGTTTTTGTTTTGGGGGTTTTTCTGTTGTTTATATGACCTTCGTCGAGGAGAAATTTTAAGATGTTATTGAATATTTCAATATTACTGAGCCAAATAGGCGAATGTTTTTTCTTATGATGGTTAGTATTGTTGAGTTGACTCACCGTTTTCTATTTATAATTATCCCAAGATAGAACGACAACCTATCCACCTTTGTCGGCGGGTTTGATAACTAATATCTTATTTTTTAAGTTTCGTGAGGGTTCTCTGTTCACTAGCCATTAAATTATTTTTATCGGAGAGTATGTTCATGCTGAACACTTTTTGGAGGATTCGCGTCTTAGCCTCCATGATTGCGGGATCAACTTTACTATCTGGAGGTGACCAACCAGGTGATTCTGTAAAAGGAAGTTTCCTATCGTTGGAGTTTTAAAGTAGTCTGCTAATTTCATTTGACTAATAAAATTACAGTTATACGATGCTACATTTGCCTGATTATCAGTTTTAGGCTTCGGTGCTGGCATAAAAGTTGAACCGCGATCTAAAGGAGACGCCTCTTGGGCTGTTAGTTTAAACAGTATTTATTAACAAAGCAGATAATATGACATACAAATAGAAACAAGTAAACATGAATACAAATTATAAATATTCACTGGAAACGTGGATTCGACAAAAAGCTAAATAGCTTTTGTGGCTCGTCTCCACATAGTGTATCAATTTCAAAAAAATAGACTGTGGCGAGACGTATAAGAAGATGTGTGATCCTTTGATCAGTGACATTTATAATGTAGAAATTGTTGGGTCTTGACAAAGACTTTAAAGAATGAACTATAACAATGACCTTGCCCACCGAAGCAAACCCTCAGTATTAAAGTCTCGGATGTAGTGAGTACACATATACAAACATGCCCACATATATATAAACAAACACATGTGCATATGTGTGCATTCTGTGTATATTCATAGAATACACACACATACACATGCACCTACACATACATATTCATACACACATATATATATGCACATATGCACACACATACACATTTATTCATATATATTTGTAAACATATATATCCACATACACGCATGCTCACACATATATATATCGTCGTGTGGGAACCATACGGCTCTATCTTCTGCGAGAAGACAGGACCTTATGGATCTCACGCGACGACATGTATACACATGCACACACACACACATATATAATATTAAAAAAAGTAGGGGATACTTGATAAAAGTGAGATATATGACGAAATATATTTATATTTTCATTAAAAAGACAGTTGAGGCATTGCACTGTGACATCTAGTGAATGATTTCAGCGATAGCTGGGTGTCTGTCATGCACACATTCTCCGCACTGAGCTGTAGAAGACATGGACGGTCAGTCAGAGAATTTACCACATCCAGTCCAAGACCTCAATACCTTGTAAATCGTCCTCGGTTCGCGAGACAAGCGCGGATCTGACGTGGCATACTTCTCACCAAATGTCCAATATCAGCTTGACTGATGTTATTCTATTCTAAGCGCAGGGCAACGGCGAGTTCCCGGACATTGGTAGGGGGCTGCTGGCGTTGTTGTAGGCACCTGCCAAGCGTCTCCCAGACGTGCTCGATTGGTGAAAGGTCTGGACTTAGTGCTGGCCAAGGCAGTGTAGTGATGTTATCCTTCTAGAGGAACTCTGTACCGACACGGGCCCTGTGTGGTCTTGCGTTGTAATCTTGGAAAATGAATCGACGGCCGTGATGTCGCACTAATGGACCACATGAGCTGCTAACATGTTATGGTAATACTGCCTGTTGCGCGCCCATGGATGACATGTAATGCTGTTCGGCTTGTCATGGTTATACCGACCCACACCATTACCGAACCACCACGAAAACAATCGTGCTTCCTAACGGTTACGTCGTGGTATCGTTCGTTCCGCCGCCTCCCTCTGTTTCGCTTGTCGTGGAAGTTGAGAGTGAATCTCGATTCATCGGAAAACATGACGTTCGTTACTTCACCGATGATTGTCCCAGCGCCGCCGTGCTCCACACCAATTACGCCTTGCTGCGATGTGACGTTCAGTCAAACGTGGAGTTATTCGAGGTCGCCAAGCGTACAAATTCCAGATGTGTAGGCGATTTTGAATAGTCTGACCACTGACTCACACATCTGTCGCCCTGTGTAGCTGCTGTCCAATTTCTGAGGCACTTTGATGGCATTACATAATAAAGTTGTTCGGATGAAACGATCCTGGTCAGCAGTTGTCGCCCTTGGACGAGCTGACCGACGTCTGTCATCAACATTGCCTGTCGGACGGTAGCGTGACCACAACCTGCTAATCACCGATTGAGTAAAATTGAGAATTTGGGCCACTGCAGTCTGTCTGTCGCCTGCTTCCAACATCCCAAAGGCCAATAAACGTCCGTCATGTGTCAGTCTTCGCATACTTCAAAAATTACGTTTCGGCCAAAACTATTGATGACCGAGTTTATACTAAGAAAAGAACGATGAAGCCTCCGAAAAAGCCCGTCCAGTGCAAACGCAAATTTCAAAACGTACCCCCACAGACATTAACGCGCCGCTCGTGCGAAAAACCTGCACGAAATTTCGTGGTCCGGTTACAGTCATGATCCACATTAAAGTTGGTAATATATTGATGTGTCCAATCACGCGTATCCAATACCATTTTTTGAAAATATCAACATCAGTTTGGATATCCCCTACTTTTTTTGAATAGCATATAATCACATGCTTGATCAAAACGCAGACTAAGTATAATAGATTCTTGAACTTTATCGAAAACCATTCAGGTTTCCTGATACATGAGATCAGGACCACCGTATAGAAGCATGTCAATAGTAATAGGGGGTATTCTGTTGGTAAAATGCCCAGGTGTTGGTTGATGACACAGTTTGTAATACTGTACAAGTTTATGTCTGTTTCTTCTTTGTTAAGTGGCTCCTAGCAGGTTTCCGTACGTAGCAAGTCTTTGCTGGTGCTCATAGTCGCACCAGTTACTATGCCCGTTACAGTAATTTGAATCTTCTCTAGTTCGGCAGCATTGGCTTCCGGGCAATTATTGTCAGCATATTCCGGCATGGGGCGGATGAATGCAAAGAGTATCTTTTCCAACTTCCAAGGTTCCAGGAATTTGTTTTTCTCAGATGATCGATACGAGACCAGGCCTTGGAACAGATATATTCAATATGGTGGTTCCATGTGCACTTATTGTTTGGGACAATTCCCAAATTCTTGTGTTCATTAACCTCAGTAATTTGGGTATTAGAGAACGTAAGAGGTCGATGAGTAGGTGGGCGTGTTTTACGCGAAATTAAGAGGGTTTCTGTCTTATTGAGGTTGAATTCTGCAATCCAGGAATTCGCCCAGTTACGAATGCTATTTAAATAACGATTGATTACTGTGGTAGCTTGATTGGGATCTTCAACAATCAAATACAATGAAGTGTCATCAGCAAAGAGGCGTACACTGCTTGTTAAATTCTCTGTAATATCATTTATATATATATCAATAAGAATAGAGAGCCTAGAACAGATCTTTGTAGAACATCAGCTTCCACACTATCCCTGGAGGAAGCGGTGGATTGTACAACAACCCACTGGGACCCATCACAGAGATAGGATTTAAACAATTCCAGAAGATTACCCACCACTCCAATGTTTTCGAGCTTGTGAATGAGCCCAGCATGCCATACTTTGTCGAAAGTTTTGCTTATATCGCAAAAATCTACTCGCACTCCCTTTCCGTCACCCATGGCATGGCAAAACTCATCATAAATGTCATTTAGCTGGAGTACTGTCGAATCACCAGGTGCGAAACCAGATTGTTATAATGGTATTGACTTAATATGTCATTAGATTTATAAAGGCCCAAATATGTTTCAGTATACATTTTTCAAATAATTTGCCAATACAACTAGTTAGCGATATTGGGCAATAATTGGAGACAAGGTTCATTGGAGGTTTCTTTAATACATGAGTGACATTAGCCATTTTCCGGGGGCGCGGTGGCTCAGTAGGTAGAGGTGCAGGCTGCAAGCCGAGAGGTCCTCGGTTCGAATCCCACCTGCGGCAACCGCGTTGTGTCCTTGGGCAAGACACTTCACCCCCATTGCCCACGTGGGGGCACGATGACGCCGTGTACTAAGGCGTACTGCACGTCGATGGTACGCATGTCTTCAACCAATCTAACCCTGCCTGTCCTGCAATGTGGAGTTACGATGTTGGGGAGCTGGCAGCTGCTCGTCGTTGCTCGGTGGTTCTCTCCGGGTACTCCGGCTTCCTCCACCCGTAAAACTGTCACGGTCATGATTAGCCATTGTGCATAAATATGTGACCTTAAACATCAATAAATAAATAAATAGCCATTTTCCATTCCAGAAGATAGTGGTTCTTGCTTAATAGTATCTTAAAATGGTAGTGAGAGGTTCACATAAAGAGGTCTTGCAGTCCTTAAGAATACGAGGACTGATGAGACCAGGTCCAGATGCCTTCGTAGCACTGAGTGAGCTTAGTGCCTCGAAAACATCATTAGGTTTAAGTATTATACTAGAAACAAGTGGGCGTGGTGGAAAACATTACACGGTGGCATTATGTTAGAATCATCGAGCCTGGATATAGAACAAAAGTACTTATTTAGTAGTTGGGCATTTTCATTGTCTGTGTCATATATCTGACCATCATGGATAGGAGCCGGTATTGTAGGCAAGGGATTGTCTAGGACCCGTTTAAGGATTTTCCACCAGGTGGCTGTTGAGGTTTCATAGCGAGAAAGCAGCGACTGAATTTTGTTTAAATGTGATGCCTTAGCTTTACCGATTGCGATTACTACTTCATTTCGTTTGACTTTTGTTCCCCTCGCTAAAAAGGTTATAAGTACTCTGATTTCATTATGCATCCATCTGGGTTGGTTACGTCTGACTGTGATCAGATTGTTGGGTATAAATTTCGATGCGAGAGTCAACAGTTTTGTCCCGAAGTCAGATGTCGCCGTGTCCAAGCAGCGATTTTCAAACATTTCATCCCACGGCTCATTAGTGATGTCGTTGTTGAGGGAAACGTCATCTCCCTCAGCATATTACCACACAGGTCGCATCTTGGGCTAATAGGTCATTGGTGGCAGACAGGTAAACCACATTAGTTCTTAGTCCTACATTTTATTTCAACCGAACTGGCTTTTTTTACAGAAGGCTAGCTCTGTATCACCAAATATAAAAGAATCCAACACAGTGGTTGAGTTTTTAAATTTTGAAGGCGATTTTAAACATTCGATTCACCATAACAACATAAAGGGGTTAATGTAGGGAAATGCGCAACGATGATATGATGCCACCCGACAGTTTATTAACATATTAATTCTCGACTATAGGAATCCAAAGAAAAAGAAACTTAAGACAACATTTCAAGGTAGGGCTAAAAGCTAAGAATCTGAATTTGGCTACTGGACTAATGTTCCCTTTGGTCTTGCACCCTGTGTTCCGCAGACCAAATCGAATTTGTCAAACTTTATTCACGAAATGGAATTATCTGTTTGGAGATTTAACAGAACAATTAGATGCGAGTTTGAAAAGAATAAGCTGACCGTTTGATAAAACTGTAATTTTCGTTATGCCAACGTACTCTTATGTTTTATATACCATTCGTATGAACGCGCTTGATTAAATAAATTAACTTGGAGGTGAGAATTTACTGGCTTCATCGAAAAACTATACCATCGTTTTTTTTCATCCCTGTTATACGAGCTCTCGCGGAAATGTCCGTACAATCTCGATTCCATATTTGTCGGAACTGGTTTTACCAAAAGGACAAATGAGTATTTGTGGTCACGCGGCTCTATTTGTAATATACGCCGCATCTGAGAAATCTAGTTCAGATTGCTTTTGTCGATAAACGTTTACTGCATTTTATTTCACATAATACAATGTATTTTGTATCTGATTATAACCAACTATTGCTTTTTTAGTACTTTCCAAAGGGTGATTTACTGGGGTTTCCGGGTTTGATTATAAACGATAACTTCACAAGTGAATTGTGCAATCAACAATTGTGCCATGTATCTATAACCCACGGTGCCTCTTTTACCCCTCCGAAATGATACACCCCATTAAAGAAAAAAGTGATTCCCTCAGTTAATTGCAAGACTGTTCATCGTCCCGTCTTCATGTCAAGCGGCGAAAATGAATTGTCTTAATTAACGCATGCACAGATAAAACGTTTCAACATGTCGCGGTAATTCTAATCAACACCCTGTGCGTCGAGTGAATAACAAGCTAATATTAATCTTTCGGTAACAATAGAAATAAATGATTCACATTTCCTATAAATATGCAAATAGCTAATTTTAAGAGAGGCGGAGAAATATGGGCTGATAGGCCACACAGAAAGTTCTGTTACATAGTTGTGTATTCCGGTGGGCTTGCCATTCTGGGCAGCATGTATACGGTTATAGGAACCGCATGAGTGGAAGACCGGCAGATTTAAGTCGAGTATTTTATGATTTGGAATATGTTTTAAGAGAATGTATTAACTGTTTATTATTGAGGTTTAACGATACATTCACAGAGCAGCGTTATATAAGTATTATATATCAGTCGAAGCACGTAATATTAAATTTTACTGAAGACACGTACACAAGTGTATTAAGACGCGGATGATTAATAATTAAATGAAACAATAACCCGCGGATATTCATAAACGGACCCTACTTAATTCCAGCCCCGATATCTTCTCACGGATACGAATTTGGGAAATATAAACTTACCATAGTTATTAATGTATATTTGTATTATTTACGGGGTCATATGATTTGAGGGGTATTGTAATATTGGAGTAATTTATAGAAATATTGAGTTGTAAATATATATATAAACCATAATCGTTGATCCGTCTTATCGTTAGTGTACAAGCCCTGAGTGACCCACAGAATGGCCTGTAGGTAAGATCTAAAGCCTATATCAGCTGAGGGGTGATACGTTCCAATCAGGATTACCGACACAGTGGGACCCCAGTCATGCCGTCAACGTTAATGTACCCCATAACCCCCTGCAGATCAGCTTTCTCCAACTAATAGACATTTCTCTCCGAACATTACACGGTGTTCCATGAGCAATATCTCTTAACCGGAAAGAGCTGGTCTGATCCCGAGCTTGCCAAGCACCCCACCGCGCGGGTAGATTCCCGCCGGTCATATATGGTGGAGAATCCGAATTTACGAGTTAGTGGTTAGCTTCTCCGACGTTTCTCACTCGCTCGTCCTTGTATACTCCATGTGAAGAGTGGAAAATTACAGCAAATTACTTCTTTTTCACAATAATGGGGCACGATCCAGTTTCAGAAATTATTAAATGGTATATATCATACAAGGAATCTTTGCATACATGATAAGTTTGCTCGGTGAACATGAAACGTATCACCGTATTCAATACGAGTTGTCACAAAGTAGCGATCCTATGGTAATATCTGGCAGGAGCATATTAGCCAGTATAGAAAAACAGTTTCAATCTTTTTCAGGTATATCCTCTGCATTTAAGTCGATATGTTTACACCGCAGCGATGACTTCATTTGTTATTTACAGTACTTATTACACATTGTCATTACCATAACGCCTAATGAAAATAATTCTCGTCAGTTTGAGCAATATGATAATGAGTGTCAAGTATGGTGCAACAGGGATTATCGGAAGATAAATACTGTTAACACCGGAAACCGGCCCATGAGTAACCGTGAAAGGCTAGACGCTGAAATGAATTTCAGACGGTCAAAGCATCGTCCATATCGAGGTAGAAGGCGTCGATTCCCTTTATGTCACATGTGTGGAATAAATTTTCATGATGCCTCAATATGCCACGTCAGAAGTTACAGGTGCAATACTTGTAAAAGAATCGGTCACATTTAGTGCTACATGTAAGTGTAACAGGGTACCGGTCCTGACTTCTTCTGTAAGTGCTGAATTAACTGGAAATAAGGTAGATGTTAGGCTAGAGAACGTGTACACACGAATTGCTGCATTGATCGACACAGGAGCCAGTCGATCGTGTATATCCAAAAATATACTACAATCAACTGATCTGTGGAACAAAGTGGAAATTCACTCTCCCGGCATTAAGCTATTGTCAGGAGTAAATGGAAACTTACTCAGAGTTTTAGGGGAAACTACTTTGCATCTCTCCCTGGGTAGATTAGATTTAATTCAAGATTTTCTGATTTTGGAGAAAATGCCTGCAAATATTATTCTAGGTATGGATTTTTTTACACAAAACAAAGCCAATATTGATATTCCTCAAAAAACTATCATACTGCAGGATGATATGACACACGCTCCAGTAAACAATGTCGAAAAACAAACTAGTTGTACATATAACGTAAGAGTGCTAGTGGACATCACTTTGGCACCCCGTAGTGAAACAATTGTGCCAGTGTGTGTAGGTCCAGACAGCATTGCTACTTCAATAGGTATTATAGAGCCCGATGTGAATTCAGTGAGCAACTTGCATATCATGAGCGCACGAACGCTCGTAGAAGTGATTAATAATAAGGCTGTTTCCAAGGTGCTTAACCCAACTAATTCCCATGCTACATTGAAGTCTTCACATGTTCTGGGTTGTTTTCAGCACGTCGGCCCTGAGGATATTTTACACACGGTTGATGAAAGAAATGCCAGTTCTGAAGCTTCGTTGAATTATATAGGTCGACATGGCCCTGGTAATTGTGAAAAATATCTTGCTGACGCTGAGTCTCTTGGCATCGATTTGTCACGTTCAGATTTATCAGAACTTCAAAAACAGGAACTAATGGTACTACTTGGTAGGAATAGGGATTGCTTCGCTAAGGATTTCTCAGAACTTGGTAAAACTAACATTTACAGTCATAAAATAGATACAGGTAGTTCTCCCCCAGTGAGACGTCGATTTTATAGGGTGTCTCCAGCCATGAAGGCTGAGATTAGCAAGCAGATTGACGAACTTGAAAACTATGGCATTATTGAACCCTTAGTTTCAGAATGGATGTTTCCAGTTGTAATGGTCAGGAAGAAGGATAATTCATTTAGGTTTACGGTCGATTACCGGCAACTGAATGCCTTAACTAAGCCAATTCCATACCCCCTCCCTCTCGTGGACGATGTCACAGACACAATTGGCAAATCAAAGGCTACAATCTTCTCTTGTCTTGACATGTTTTCAGGATATTTTCAAATAGATTTAGACCGGGATTCTAGGCACAAAACCGCATTCGTTACTCATAGAGGTGTTCATCGGTTCAAAAGACTTCCCATGGGATTAATGAATAGCGCATCAAGTTTCCAGTTAGTCATGCCGAGGTTCTTCGAGATTTACAATGGCATTCATGTTTGTGTTATGTCGATGATTTTGTTGTGTTTTCTACGTCTTTTGAGGAACATCTGAAACACCTGTCGCAATTGTTTGAAGCCTTGCGCAACGCCAATCTCAAGTTGAAGCCTTCCAAATGCGAGTTTGCAGCAAAGAAAATACACTATTTGGGACATGTTCTTTCTAAGGATGGTATTTCAGTTGACACTTCTAAATCGGACGCCGTGTCCTCGTTTCCTAGACCGAATAATGTCAAAGATGTCCGAGCTTTTCTGGGCCTCTGTAATTATTATCGGCGATTCGTGTTCAATTTTGCCAAAAAAAAGCAGCACCCCTCACTAATCTTCTTAAAAAGCATGTTTCTTTTCAGTGGACTGCAGAATGTGAAAAGGCCTTCAACACTATGAAAGAAGCCTTGACGACCCCTCCCGTACTGGCATTCCCAGATTTCAACAAAAAATTTTTCCTATATACAAATGCATCAGGCTTTTCTATTGGTTATATACTCGGTCAGTTGGACGAAAACGGTAAGGAAGTAGTAGTTTCATATGGCGGTAGATCGCTCACACAGACAGAACAAAAATTTGGTATTACAGAACGCGAATGTCTCGCGATAGTTGAAGGTATTAAACGATATCATGTTTATTTAGCAATGGTAAATTTACTGTAATAACGGATCATGTTGCAAATTCTTATTTAAAACACCTTAAACAATTTAGCGGCGGGTTAGGCAGATGGTCACTTAAACTGCAAGGGTATAACTTAGAAATTATTCATAAGGCAGATAAAAAACATTTAAACGCCGATGCACTTTCGCGACGAGAATATCCGAAAATTAAAAATATGGAATTTGACGAAAATCCCCAGGCACCCATAATGACTGCAAGTACCGTAAACAAACAAACAACTTCCCAGACTCAAACGGAAGAGGTAATCCAACAGTGTGACCCTTTGGAATCCATAGTACGCGTCGCAGCGGTATCTGAGGCCGACAGCAGACTCGCGCAAACAACGGACGCGGACGTTAATGTTTTTATCGAATATTTGGAAGATAGAAAATTACCGGAAGACAACAAAGAAGCCAGAAGAATAATATTAGAAGCGAATGACTAAATCCTAGAAGATGGAATTTTATATCACCTCTACTACCCATCAGGTAAGGGACATCGCCTTGATCGCTTAATAAAACAACTGGTGGTGCCATTCAGTTTGAGAAATGATATACTGTTGTCATATCATGACTCTTTACTGGGTGGACACCAAGGTATTGATAGAACTCATCACTCCATCAGATACAAATATTTCTGGCCAGGCATGTACACCGACATCCAGTTTTATGTAAAATCCTGTATTTCCTGACAGAAAAACAAAAATGCAACCCACCAACATCCAGCACCACTACCATTACCAGTGGAAAGCTCGTTCAGTCGACTACATATAGATATTTTAGGGCCTCTTAAAACATCCCCAGAGAGATATAAATATGTTTTGTTAATTGTAGATGCTTTTTCAAAATGGCCAGAAACATTCCCACTTAAGACAATGGAAGCATCAGAAATTGCTAAAATTTTATATTCAGAAATAATTTGTAGATATGGAGCCCCCAAAACACTTTTATCGGACAGAGAACAAAATTTTCTATCCAAACTAATCAAAGAACTGTGCAGTCTTTTTCAGATCACAAAAGTCGCGACCAGCAGTTACCACCCACAAACGAATGCCGCGTGTGAAAGAACGAATTCAACAATCACCAAAACACTTCAGATGTACTGCGACGAAAAACAATCAAATTGGCCTGAACTGCTTCCAAGTGTAATGTTCGCGTACAGAGCGTCACCGTGTACCGAATCCACTCAATGCAGCGAGTGTTGTTTGGACAAGAATGTCAACTAACAATAGACAACGAATTACTTCCATCAAAACACGTGGGCGCCGAGGCAAGTAAACATCTCGAAAATATATTGAAAAATTTTGAAATAACAAGGAAGATAGTCAAACAGAATATTGATGACGTGCAACAAAAATACAAACAGCAGCACGACAAGAGTAGGTAATAAATGCCGATTCCGTATTCAGTGTTAAATCGTGTACAGAGTGCAAAAAATGTCGTTTTTCATGGTGATACAGAATCGGAAATCGCTCAAATACCCGTTGGCGAACGCGTAGATTCAACACATCGCTCAAATGTACGAAATTTTAAGAAATTATACATTAAAAATTCTTTCTCTACGTTCCCATCGTGGATCAGATCATCGATCCATCGTTGGTGAACGCGAGCGAAAAACGTTTTGCCGATTCTGTATCAGCATCAAAAGGCGGTTTGCTGATTCTGTGTCACTACGTTCACCAACGGGTGTTCGAACGTCAAAAGTGCGATCCGATCGGGGAAACCCATTTGCCGATTCTAGATCAGGAAAAATCGACCTCAAAACGTTTTCTCGACGTTCGCCAACGGTGAAAAGTGAGCGTAAAGTGAAGTTACTCATCGAGGATTTTTTAAAAACCAATTTCGGCCTCCGGTACATGGAAAAAGGGCGGAAAAAGGCGGTTTGCCGGTTCTGTATCACCTGCGTTCGGGATCGCGTTTCGGACGGTCCAGGGTGCGATCCGATCGGCGAAAACTCGATTTGTCGATTCACCTCTCGAGTTTTGTGGGGCGAATAGTGATAGAATCGGTTTTGTCGAGAGGAAATAAAAAAGTGATTGATATATATAGGAGAGAAAAAAATATATAAATAAATAGTTATTTAAAAAATAATATCGAATTGAAATAGATAATAAAATATACGTAAATCATGAACAATTCCCTCATTTTGAGAGCAAGGTTTCTTTTAAAAATGCTGATGAGAGCTTATGCATTCTGCGTGAACGAACAACTAGGTCGCCTCTTGTTAGAACGATGCGTCGGATGTCGGGATCATCTAGACTTCGATCACGAGAATCATTCGTGTCTGACGATGGAAAGGGAAGATATGGTCGTCAAGTATTTTGAACCGGCGTTCGAACGCGTTCGAATCGACGAAGTGATCACGTTTTGGAGGAGATTAGTCTTCTGTAAGGGTCGAGACAAGCCCACTTATTCGAAAGAACTGAAATTGGCGCGTAGAAGTCTGACTTTAGAAGACAAGGGATGCATCATGAAATTATTGCTGAGTGAAGCAAGTTTTCTCGTTGATATAAATAAGGGAGAATAGAAAATAAAATAAATACACACATAAAATTTTTATCTAATATTAGAAAGAAAAAAATACAAAAATGAGAACCAGAAATAAATTGTATCTGATGTTAGATGACGACGAGGATGAGAAGCCGAACGGCGTTTTGCCAATGGCACCGTCGCTAGAAGAGAAAGAAAGAGGAGAGAGGTATCGCATCAATCAAGTCAGTAGAATCCAATTGTATCTGGCTCGATAGAGAGATTCTCGCCGTTCTCTCAAGAAGAAGTATTTGCGTTTCCTGAAATTCGTCAACGTGGTCGACACGACACTCATCACGATTTCCATGGGTTTACATGTGGCCGGCATCGGATTGTTGTCGACCGCGGTCGGCATTCCGATCGTGTTGACCGTAGAAGGAGTGGCTCTCACCGCCAGATTGTTTAGCACACTCAGAAACTTTTTGAGTAGGAAATTATATCTGAAGGCAAGGAAACACGAAAAGATTCGCATCTTGGCCAACTCCAAGATCGACACGATATCCGAAATGATCTCGATGGCGTTGAAAGATGGTAGGATATCGGACAGAGAATACTTCACGATATTGAGCGAGAAAATGAAATATGATGCCATGAAAGAAGCCATGAGAATCAAGACTCGTCAGATCATGAAGGAAGAGATGAAGGATTCTCTCATGGAAAAGGGGAGAAAAGAGGCTAGGGAGGAATTCAGTAAGATGATAGAACTCAAGAGCAGCGATTGAAAAAAAATATATATAATAAGAACAGAATTTTTAAAAAAGAAATATTAAATTTATATATAAAATAAAAACGAAATTAATTTAAATAACTCTAAAAAAATATATTGCGTAAAGTGTAAGAGAGTTGCCGAGACGAGTAATTCTCGAGAAGTACGAACTAAAAACGACAGACAGATGCTTCGCGGAATTTGCGATGTGCGTGGTTCGATCAAGACTTGATTCATCAAAAAAAGGAATGTGAGCAAAGGTAAAGGCATCGTGAATAAAATGATCAATAATCTACCTTTCGAAATGCATCTGCCGGGTTACAGTTTCACATGACCCAGAACGAAATTGAACAAGAGACTCAATGCCGATCTGACTCCTAAATCTTGGAGCAAACCCGTGAATAGGGTGGGCGTGGCCACGTATGATCATGATCTGTGCTACGCCGGACATCCCAACACCAAGACTCGCAACGACGTCTGCGATAAAAACATGTTGGCGAAATTGAGAGGTATATCGAATCCGACCAGGAGAGAGAAGATAGAACGTTCACTGGTGGGTAATCTGAGCGGTGCGAAACGCCGATTCGGATGGGTCGTTCAAAAAAAAAAGCGCATCGGAAAAGAAGAAGAAACGATTATTGATGAGCGAATTGGCCGAGGAGTTACACAAACCCATCGTGCGTAAATTTCGAAAGAGAAGGGTGTTCGTGAAGGGTTTGGATGACATTTGGTCTGCCAACTTGGTCGACATGAGATCGTTTTGAGGTGGAACGAGGGCGTCAAATATCTATTGACGGTCATCAACGTTTTTTCCAAATATGGTTGAATCAGAGCTTTGAAGAATAAATCGGGACCTTGCGTCGCCGAGGCTCTGAAGAGCGTGTTCGGCTCGTCTTCTCAAAAACCGAATAAATTGTGGGTGGACAAGGGAAATGAATTCTACAACAAGCACGTTCATCGATTAGTCGACCTCTACTCAATCGAAAATGAAGAGAAAGCCAGCATGGTGGAACGTTGGAATCGAACGATAAAGGAAAAGATGCACAGATACTTCATGGCGAATTCGACTAAGAAATACATATACGGTCTGAACGGTCTGGTCAAAGATTACAACAACACGTGACACAGATCGATCAAGATGACTCCCGCAGAAGCTAGCGATCCTCGAAATGAAAAACGGGTCTACGCGAATCTATATCCCGAGAGATCTAAGACCAGGAAGAAGTCTAGAATGCTGAAATTTGCGGTCAGGATCGAGTGAGAATCTACGCTTATAAGAAGCACTTTGAAAAGGGTTATACTCCTTGATGGACCTGGGAAATCTTCGTGATAATCAAAATATTTCACACCGATCCGGTGACTTATGAAATCGAAGCTTTGGATGGAGAAGAGATCATCGGAAAGTTTTATGAACAACAATTGCAGAAGACGAAGTTTTGATAAAGAAAACAATTTTTTTTTATTTACTCTCTTTAACATTTTCTTGTTTACACACATATATATAGGAGAGAAAAATAATAATAAAAAATAATTAAAACTATTTTTAGATAAAAAAGCAAGCTAATTAATAAACAAAAAACAAAAACCCTTCAAAAATGGCAAATATACTAGATATAGCACAAAGCATAGTGAAAGATGAAAGTATTCAAGAATATGAGGTTCACGAATACGAACCGGTAACCAGAACGAGTTTGAACAATGCGGGAGAGATAAGAATCAACGTCGAAACTCAAGATCTATTCGTCCATCCTAGCGAGAGTTACATAGTGGTGCAGGGACGTCTCACCAAGGAAGATGGGAGTGACTACGCCGACGACAACACGGTTACTCTAGCCAATAATGGCATCATGCATCTATTCAGTAATATAAAATACTTGCTATCCGGACAAGAGATAGAATCTGTGTTTCATCCCGGTCAGGCCACCACGATGTTCGGACTCTTGACGTATCCAGATGATTTTTCAAAATCCAGAGGACTTAATCAGTTGTGGATGAACGACACCATCAGCCCTGCTAGCACCGGCGCCATCGCGATATTCGACTACGTCGTCAAGACGCCCAGACCTAAAGGAACCTTTTCATTCAGGATACATTTGAAACACATCTTCGGATTCGCAGACGATTACAACAAGATCATGTACGGATTCAAACACAATCTGACGTTGATTCAAAAAGGAAACGACGACGTGATAGTGAGACTCACTGCGACTGATGCAGGTAAAATAACTCTACAGAAGATATCATGGTTCGTTCTGCACGTGGAGCCTTTGATCGTGGAAAAAACGCATGTCTACAAGATCACAGAATCCAAGAGTAAATTACCCGTGGGATTTAGAATGAGACAGTGCGACACGGCTAGCATTCCACCCTCCACGAATCACTTCGATTGGAGATTGATGGTGAAATCCGCTTCTGAGAGACCGCGTTTCATCATGGCTGCATTTCAGACCGATAGGGACGGGTCTCAGGATTCTCAGAATGCGTCGCTGTTTGATCACTGCAATTTGAGAAACATGCAAGTGTTTCTGAACGCCACGAGATATCCAGCAATCGATTACAATGCATCGTTCGACAAGAACGATTTCTGCAGACTGTATGGCGATGCCACTAATTTTAGAAAGAAGTATCACGGTCTAGACGAATTGATGAGCAATCCTAACATATCTCCCGGCGAATATAAGTCGATGTATCCCATGTTGGTATTCGACGTCAGTAAACAGAGTGAACGACTCAAGAGTAGCGTCTTAGACATTCAGATCAAGATGCAATAGGAACATGCCGAGATAAACCGAAGCCTTCGCCCTGGTCCTGTCGGACAGAGAATTACAATTCGAATCGGATGAAAATAAGATGTCGATCATTCGATGAGAGATGTGTGTGAAAAAATTAAAAACAAAATAAAAAAATAATGAGTAAAAACAAAAAAAAACAAAAAAAAATAAGAGTAATGAGATCTAGAGAGATTGAACATATTTCTAAATCTCATTACTTTTTTTTGTTTTTAATAATCACTCATCATTTTTTAATTAATTATTTTCACGTGTTCACTGTTTGTTCAAAGGATCTAGTTCGATCAGTAGGCTCACCACGGAAGTGGCGGCTTCGGGATTATTGGTTTTCATAACGAAATTAATCCTGTCTCTGGCGTTCACTTTGAGAGGCGTGCCCGCACGAATGTGCTAACATTCGCGTGTTGATTCTCAGTCTTTTCAACGCTGTTTCTCTTATCGCTCTCTACTCCATTCACCGCGAGATTGACGACCGCTCTGTTATTTAAATCCATGGAAGCCAGACCCATTCGTATGATTTGATTAGACAAATCCAATACTTCTTTCTTCACCCGTTCCAGGAACAATTTCGGATCGACTTTCTTGAACGAGGGAACCACGTCGAAAGTTTTAAAAATGCCTTTGATCGCACTCTCCCATTCTACAGGCTTCGATTGGAATAGTTTCATTACGAGTCATGGTACATATTCTTCTCCTTTCCCTTCGGCGATTGCTCATCGAATTTCACTCTATATATCTTGTTTGTCTAGATTCTGAAGTGCATCACTCGTTTTCGTTTTATTTTTTTATTTTTTTCTTTTGAAACTTGAAGTTCTTCAACGGCTTTTCGTTTAGTCGTCTTCTCATTTTTCACAACCGATGCATTTTTTGACTGTTTAAGTTTATCCACTTCCGATCTTTTGATTTTTCTTTGATTTGGTTCTGTGATTTCTGAAATGTGAAATTTTTAATTTTTTACAAATCTCGTTTAACTGAGGTATGGTTTTCTCATATAAATTTTCCATTTTTTTATTTGTTTGCATCATTTGTAAGAATATTTTTTTTCGAATTTTGTATTAAATAATTTGTTAAAAAGATTTAAAATTGTTTTTATATATATATGTTTTAATTCCTTCAAAAAAAAATTTTTTTTGATGAAATTAATTAATTTTTTTATGTTCCTTAACGTAAAAAAAAATTGAATTAATACGAGAAAAAAGGATGTTAAAATTTAAACTTTTTATTTATATATATAAAGAGAAAAAACACTTTTACAAAAAAAAAATTTTTCACATTAAAGAAAATTAAAATTAAAAAAACTTTTTTTATATATATATAAAGAGTAAAAAAAAAAACTTTTTTAACAAATTATTAAATACAAAATTTAAAAATATACATTATTTGCAATAATTCATAAAACAAAAAACCAAATAATCGATCATGACAACAACATCTAAAAAATGCGAATTGAAATTGAAACGAGTCGAAACGTGTAAGAAATTTGGTTTTAAAATCTATAGATTACAATGACATGATTCCATCGAATTCAACGAGGTCGAGACGAAGGGCTTAGAGTGCAAATACGACAAATATAACATGCCTTTGAAATTGGACAAAGCCATGCTTGATTTGTTTTACGAGTACCAAAGCGATCTACAGAAAATCGTCATCGCCAAAGATAGAAATCTCACTCAAACTCGTGGACAAATCGGGTGGTGAGAGCGCGTTCACCGATGTAAAAAAAATCAAAAAAGTAAAGATAAACATTCAACATATTTTCGAAAAAGGAGAAGACACGATCGTCAACATGCTAATAATGGACTTGGAAATATAAACAATAGAGAGATTGATTTTTAGCGAAGAAGAAGGAAAACAAAGTAATGAGATCTAGAGAGGTTGATCATCTCTAGATCTCATTACTTTTTTTTTTGTTTTTTTGTTTTTGTTTTCCTTCTTCACTATCGCCCATATATATTATAATAACGTTTCCTTTTTTCTCAAATTTGGCGTCGATTCTTCTTTTCTTTTTTTTGTGATATATTACGTTTTTATAAGAACACATTTGTTTATCCGAATCATAATTATGAACGAATGTGGTGCATCTCTTGGTAACACTCGCATCATTACCATTCTCTTCAGAAGGTAGTGGTGACGGTGGAAAACGTCTCATTCTTTTAAATTTCAACCATCTATCCCGATCTTTATTTAACTCTTTTATCAGTTCTTTCCTAAGATATCCATCATTGGCGTCTAATTGTTTTTCCACATCTTTTTCCCACACTATCTTGCAATATTCATCATTAGCGTCTAATCGTTTTTCCACATCTTTTTCGCACTCTATCTCGTGATATTCATCATTATCGTCTAATTGTTTTTCCACCTTTTTATCCATTTTATATTATTTTATACTTTCTATGATTTATATTTTATATAATTATATAATTTTACATTATAATAACATACTCAAAATCGGTATATTCTTAAACGGCGAATTCTCACCAAACAACAAACCCTTGCTGAGTCGCTCAACGTTCCGTCCACTCTTCAGATAGAGACCGTTTCCACTCAAAGAGTTGCCACCTCTAACGGGTTCTAGATACAATCCTTCACCGCTGTCGTTTACGTGGACGCGACACACGGCTCCTCCCTTCTTCAAAAACAGTCCGCTGCCACCCAATAATTTCTCAACTGCCGAACTCGCGAGTCCAGAGAGAGCTCCCACGCTGAGAGTCTTTCCGAGAAAGGGTAATGCTTTTGTGGCAAAGGGTAATGCTTTTGCGGCGATTCCTGCCAATAGCAGTAGGAAACCGCCTTTCATTCTCAAATTGTATCTCAATTGAGCGGGACTCAATCTCACCGTCAACCCTCTTCCATCACGAATCGCTTTCTCCATCCTTTTGATTTGACTTCTGGTCCAGGCGATCGAATCCTGACCGCCACTCGTCAGATCTTCATGTGTGAATTTGAATTTCACCGCCTCGCCTCGAGTTGTTAACGCTCTCTTAAGTTTCTTCCTCTGTCCTGCGGATATGTTCACGTTTTTAACCACGTATTGTGTCATAATTCTTTTTTTAAAATATATTTTCTTCAATTGTTTTTTTTGTTTTAATGATAATTATGGATATTAAATAATTTTTGTAAATTAATATTGCGTTTATTTTATTTTCTTATTTATATATATACACAATATTTTTTTTTTGCTTTTATATTTCTCTTATGTGAAATCGTATCGTCACCCTCTCTCCGCGAAGATCTAACAGTTCACCATTTTGATCCGTCAACGTGGTTTTGAGACTATACAACGTGTCTAAAATCACTGGTAGATAAACTAAATTTCGAGGCCGTTCCACGATCTTATAACCCGGCGACACGTTTGGAAAGAAGGAATAGATCGTCGGTTGAGCGCTACCATTTACGTAGCTTCCAGCAATCACGTCCACGTTCACCAGAATGCTATTGACTGCGAGAATGTCGACCGTATTTTCAGATGCCGTGTGGCCTCGATACATCTTTCGATCGAATCCCAGCATCTTGCCTATAGAATCGTCCGTGTTGAAATCCACTCGAAAATTATCTTCCAAATCCAACATCGTCTGTAAGGTATTAGGGTTGGGAGCGAGTCTGGTCTTGTTGCTTCCCTATCGATCCGTCTTCATTCGCGTCTGAATGTAATTGTTCAAATCGTCTATGTCGTAACTCCCTGTAAGAAAAAAAGGGAAATATATATAAGAAATTACCATACATAGGTTATGTGCACACAGGTCTATAAATATATATGTGTAGGTGTGTGTGCATGAATCTGGTGTATGAAGGCGAATTGGTCGCTTCGATATTGAAGGTGTTAAATCACTTTGTGGTGGCCTTAAGTTTTCGCACACATTAGTGAGAGATAGAAAAATGGGTTAATTTCCACGTCAGCTGATTGTCTTTTGTTGATCGTCGAGGTGAAAGCAGCTCGTGCGTGATCGATGTGAACACGCACGGATTTTTGGTGATCTGGAAGTCGAAGTGATTGGGTTGTTTCCCAATACTTTTGAAGAACACATCGGGACTTCATAGAGGTAGGTTGTACTTTTGTACTCTCCTCCAGATTAACTCCCCATCGGGGCCGGTCACTATAACATGGAATTCTGATCCTCGTCCTACGCCGAATTCCCAATGACGGCTCTATTAATTTAGTAAAAAGACAAGTTTATTCACGATTAGCCCGATGCATCTTATTTAGTTGTCAGATGCCTCGGTCTAATCGATGAAATTCGGCGTACGACGAGTTTCGGAGGGTCGATAGATTTGAAACCCCGCCCCACCCATTTGACAACTTTAAGGAATTTTATGGTCGCATTCATTGGCATGATTCAACCCTTTGAAATGCGTATTTTTATTTAGGGGGGGGGGGGGGGGGAGGTGAGATACGACGGGCAGGCTGTTTGGTGTGACGGCCTAAATTTTTGATGTGTAGACAAACTTGGTGAGCGCGAGGGATTCAGATTGAACAGCTCTTGATATGAAAATTCGTAGTTTTATACTATTGATGGCGTGACCCTTCCGCCGGTAGAGAGTTTCGGGTGTTGGAACTTTTGGTTCTGACCTGTGTAGCGCTCCCCTTCTTTAGCCAAGGGTGGTAGCAGCCTTAGCGCTCCCCTTCTTTAGCCAAGGGTGGTAGCAGCCGTAATATTTATAAGAATTATCGATGTTTGGTATGTAACTCTTTTGCCGGGGAAGTGGTTATGGCCTGAAAAGTGAATACCTAATAGACGGTAGAATAAATTTGTTTACACCTATAGAGTGGAGATGTGGTTGTACATGCCAATTGGAATATGAAAAATGTAAATCCAAAATTCCATGTGACTTCCTCCGAAGTTGTATTAGTAATTGGGGGAATTGTAATAAATGTTGAATCAATATATATATTTAAATCTTGCGTCATTTGTTGTTGATTGATTTTTTCCAGCTTATAGAACTTTCATTGAGCCCTTGACCGGATATTATTATTTTTTTTTATCATTAAACGCGTTTCAATAGTGGATTTGAAACATGCCCTTTCAATTCACCTATGTGCATGATTACCCTTGGATGGCTTTTGCGACGGGGCTGTCGGCTGGAACTCATTTCTTATAAGTGGGTTCGAGCCGAGAGCAACGGCGCAAGAGGGGTGCCAAGGCAGCGTTAAACGTTTGTGATAGTCCTAGGTGACTGAGAAAGGAAACTAATCACTATTTAGGAACGAACCTGCAGAAACCCCAGACAACAAATTTGTGTATGACTAGATCTTGCTTGACTTCTTTGCGGGGCTGTCTGCTGGAACTCACTTCTTGTAAGTGAGTTTGGGCCGAGAGCGTCGGCGCAGAGGAAGGGCCTAGGCGGGGTTAGATCAGTGTCGTTACAGATTTTTGGCGTCGCCGACAGGATTTGCAATTGATCCTTTTGGCGTCGCCGACAGGATTAATTGTAAATTGACACTTTTGATAAAAGAATTTATTATTTTAGTTCGGTTCTTTGGTGTTTGAGGACAGGCTTGTTTTAGGGCTGTAATTGAAGTCGTTGTGGTGAATTGATATATTTGTTGACACATAATCCTTATAAAAAAATGGCTAGTGGAATTAGTCAAGAGTTGGAAGACTATATGTATACCTCGGAGGCCCTGGCCGCTGATATAACGGCCAGAGGTGCTAGACCTAAGGAATTTCGGAATGTTCCCCTTACTCCTGATCCTACCCCTGGGAGAAAGATTAATAAGGTTGATGCGCCTATTTTGAAATGTCAACAGTTGAGTGACGAATTGCAGAATTCTATTGTTGATTTATGTAACCAAACGGAGGATTACACTGGAGTGATTGACACGCCTGAGGCAATTTCGGCCAATTCAACTGCTCGTCGAGCTCTTGCTGGGCGCGCGGTTGATTCGGCGAAAGTGCCCAGGGTGGTCCAAAATAATACGATTTTTGGGGAGAATCAGAAAGTATCGAGTTTGCCCAGACCTCAGCGTGGGGTAACAGTCTTGCAGCCGGATGGTAGATATAGTGATCAAGATTATCCGCGTAAACCGATTGTTACGCGGGATACTTTTAATGGAACCACCAGTGTAGCTGATTGGTTATCCCATTTTGAGAAATGTGTTGGAATTAACCAGTGGTCTGAAGAGCGGGCTCGTCAATTTCTAGTGGTGTATTTAAGGGGCGCCGCCTTGAAGTTTTATGAAGATTTGGACCCAGAAATTGAAGCTAATTCTCATAGAGTTATGCAGAGTATGCGAGATCGTTTTGATCCATTTAAGGGTACTGCAATATATAGGGCCCAATTAAGATCCAGACGTAGGTCACAGCGGGAGACCTTGCCCGAGTTAGCGCAAAGTATTAGGCGTCTAATAAGAAAGGCGTATCCAGGGGTTCCCCTAAATGTTAGGGATGATCTGACCAAGGATAGCTTTATTTCCGCACTGACGGATAATGAAGTCAGAATGCAAGTGTTGAGGGCTAAGCCCGAGACCCTTGATGTGGCAGTGCGAGCTGCTTTAGATGAGGAATCATATAAGAAGGTAGAGGTACCTTCTTCGGTTGGTGTAGTTGGGGAATCGGAGGTTTCGAGTGAAATCGGCGCATTAACCCAGGTGGTGAAAAACTTGCAGGAACAATCGAGAGAGATGCAGATTGAGCAAAATAATTTGCGGGAAGAAGTTTTCAGACAGGGCCGAGGTCGGAACGATAATAATTTTTATAGAGGTCGTCGTGGCCGAGGTGGTTATAGAAATAGAGGTAGAGGTAAAGGTGATTGGTCACACGGGCCTAATTTGAATAATAATCAGGATTTAAACGAGTAAAGACTGGGGTAGGGGTCGCACCTCAGTCTTGGAACGAAAGGACCCTCCCACCTGAGAGAACCGGTCATAGTTTTCTGACTCTTAAAGTCTTGAACGAAAATGTTAAGTTCCTATTGGATACTGGTTCGGCGGTGAGTTTAATCAGTACCAAAGTATTACATGATATTTTGGGTATCGAGCAGTCTCGCGTAAGAGAGGCTCCTCGTAGTGTTGTGGGGGCTAATGGGCAGCCCCTTGATTTAAAAGGGTTAATTGATTTATCTGTTACTGTTGGTAAGTATCAATGTGTACAAACTTTTTTTGTGACTGATTTTGCATTTGATGCAATCCTGGGAATTGATTTTATAAATAGAACTAATTCAGTGATCTCCTTGCCAGACAAAACTATTACGATTTTAGGGGTTAAATTTTCCCTTGAGTTTTTGAAAGAAAATAATCAAATTCATGTATTGCTGACTGAGGGATTGTCAGTACCTCCCTTTTCGGAAGTTGTCGTGAAGGGTCGTATTGACAGTCCACCAATTGGACAGAGTTTGTGTGAACCCGACCCAGGGTTTATGAAAAAATCATCGTGGATTAATGCTGGGGCGAAGTATTGTTGATGTTAGTCAACCGGAAGTTCCTGTCAGATTAATAAATGTTTCTCAGACCCCACAAAAGTTAAAAGTTGGTGAACCGGTGGCTGTTCTTGGGAATATTGAAATTTTAAATGAACAACCTAACGAGACCTCCCCTTCAGATGATGGGAAGTTCTCCTTGTCACAAACTTATGACAGAGAGGCATTGACCAGTGCTCAAGCGGAACGGGCCAATGAGTTTTTAGAAAAGAACCGCGACGTATTTATTCAGTTCGAAGGTGATTTGGGCCGCACTGATCTCATCCAGCATGATATTTGTACGGGCGACCACCCTCCTATTAAACAGCGGGCGTATCGGCTCCCCTTCCATAAAAAGGCGCGAGGTAGAACAGCAGATAGATGCTATGCTAAAGCAGGGTGTAATTCAGCCCTCTTCTAGTCCGTGTGCGGCTCCCATAGTTTTAGTTAAAAAGAAAGGCAATAGTTTTCGTTTTTGTGTGGACTACCGTAAGTTAAAAGCCATTACAAAAAAAGATGCCTATCCCCTGCCCCGTATAGATGAGAGTTTAGAGGGTATGGCGGGGGCACAGTGGTTTTCCACCCTAGATTTGGCTTCGGGGTACTGGCAAATGGAACTGACTCCTGACGCCCAAGAGAAAACGGTTTTTACTACCGGTGTTGGGCTTTATCAGTTCACGGTCCTCCCATTTGGGCTCTGTGGGGACCCTGGGTCCTTCGAGAGGCTCATGGAGCTCGTGCTAAAAGGGTTACACTGGAAGACATGCCTTATCTATCTTGATGACGTCATTATTTATGCCCGAACATTCCAGGAGTATATTAAACGATTGCAAGAGGTTTTTAGTAGAATAAGGTCCGCAGGGTTAAAATTGAAACCCTCCAAGTGTGCGTTGTTCAGACGTTAGGTTTCATATTTAGGTCACATTGTTTCCGCGTCGGGTGTGTCAGCTGACCCGGAGAAAATTGCGCGTGTAAAAGATTGGCCTGTTCCGACTTGTCTGAAAGATTTACGGAGTTTTGTCGGGTTATCTGCATATTATCGGAAATTTGTGCCTCATTTTTCCACTTTGGCTAGTCCCTTAACCAAGTTAACTCGTGAGAACGAGAAGTTTGTCTGGGGCGAGGCCCAGCAAGAAGCTTTTGATGTGTTAAAAGGCAAATTGTGTCAAAGCCCAATTTTGGCTTACCCGAATTTTGAGCATGAATTTATTCTCGACACAGATTCGAGTGATTTTGCCTCTGGCTCAGTTTTGTCTCAAATTATAGAGGGCAAGGAGCGAGTAATAGCATATTTTAGTAAAACCCATTCCCAGGAGGAGAAAAACTATAGTTTTACTCGGAAAGAATTATTAGCCGTGATTAAAAGTGTCAAATAGTTTAGACATTTTCTCATTGGTAAGCATTTTACGCTGCGAACCGACCATGGGTCCTTGCAGTGGTTGTTCAATTTTAAGGAACATGTTGGGCAGGTGGCGCGTTGGCTGGAATACCTCAGTGGGTTCGTTTTTACGACGGTTCATCGTCGCGGCGAACAGCATAAAATGCGGATGCACTGAGTAGGATTCCTTCCTGTAATAAAAATGATATTAACACTGTAGAGTTTGAGTCTGGAATTAAATTGACTAAAGAAAATCAGCGGGCTGATCCCGTTATTAAAAGATTTCTCAAAATTAAGCTAAAAAGAGAAAAACCTAGTCTTGAAAAGTTAAAAGGAGAGCCCTCAGAACTTCAAAGGTATGTGAGTCAATGGGAACAATTTTCTGTGGAATATGGCATTCTTTTTCGAGAATGGACACAAATAGGGGCCCCCAGTAAAGTTTTGTGGGTGGTCCCAAAAGACTTAAGAAGTCAGGTGTGTAAGGAGCATCATGACTCTTTAGTGGGTGCACATTTGGACGTCCATAAAACATATTAAAAAATTCGAGATCGTTTTTTTTTTGGATAGGCATGCATCGTGACATAGAACTTTGGGTTCAGTCTTGTCCGAGTTGTCAGCGTCGTAAACCGCCTGGCAAGGCCAGTCGAGCTCCTTTGGTAAAAGATAATGTATCGGAGCCTATGGAACGAATTGCTTTAGACATTTTGGGGCCATTACCCGAGTCCGTTCAGGGTAATATTTATATATTGGTCATATCAGATTATTTCTCCAAATGGACGGAGGCTTTTGCTATCCCGAATCAAAGGGCAAGTACAGTAGCCGATATTGTGATTCGAGAGTGGATTAGTCGGTATGGTATGCCGAAATTTGTTCATTCAGTTCAGGGATCGAATTTCGAGTCAGATCTATTTCGAGAAGTTTGTCGCTATTTTGAGATTAAGAAGACTCGTACCTCTCCTTATATGCCTCAAAGTGACGGCCAAGTTGAGAGGTTTAACAGAACCTTAGCGGCTATGTTAGTCTGCTTTGTAGAAGACAATCACAGCGACTGGGAATATTATCTGCCATTGCCATGATGGCCTATAGGAGCGCCAAACATGACACTACGGGGTTCACTCCCTTTAGTGTCATGTTTGGTAGAGAAATTACTTTACCTACAGAGTTAATTGCTGGTAAGACTCCTGATAGGGATTGTGCTCCCTCTCAGTATGTCAGTGATTTAGAGGATCGTCTACCCCAAATTTTCCAGTTAGTTTCGGCGAAATGTGATTCTGAGATTAGAAGAAGAAAGAAAATTTACGACAAACGAGTTTTCGGCAAACCTTTGACTGTTGGGGATAAGGTTTGGCTTTATTCACCTAGAGTGAATAAAGGCCAAACCTCAAAATTTGCTAAATTTTGGGTCGGTCCCTATATCATAAAAAGCAAATTCTCGGACGCAAATTACCTTGTGGTTCGCGTCGGGGGAGGTAAACCACAAGTTGTACATTTCAACCGTTTGAAGAAATGTTACACACGTAAGTCAGAGGTGGTTAATTCGGATTTCGGTGCCCCCATGTGTCCCATACCTGATAGTTCTAACGAAAATAATATAGACCGGTCCTCGGTGGAGAGTCCTGGGGAGGAGGAGACGTTCCTCGATGAAGGTCCGACTAGTAGGCGTGGTCGCACCCTCCGGCGACCGCGCCAACTAGGTTCTCAAGAATTTGTATTTTATTAATTATTTATTATTTTTTTTTCTTACTTGAATTTTTTTTTCTGGCCACCCACTTGACATTTGACTTCAGATTGGCAGTTCGCGTGAGCTTGGTGTGTAAATTTTGTGTTAATCGCGATAGTTGTTGTATAGATTTGAGTTTGGATTTTGCGCTTATAATCCGGCCTTCGACTTAGAACTGCCTTCGATGGGTATCTATGGTGGTACCAAAAATTCATATTTTGTACATATTTGGCTGCATGAGCATCGAACCGTCATATGAGCTGTATTGGCTTGTATTGTAATAATTCTTTTTATAATTGCGTCATTTCCCTGATGTTGGGGAATTGCCGCTTGAGATATGGATCCGGGAAATTGAGTTTTGTGTGTTCAGTCGTGGGGATCGTCATGGGGTTGATTTCCGGAAAGCCCCTGTGACGATTATTTCAGACAAGATCGGTTATAATTCAGTTCAAATACAAGTGTGGTTGCCTTTCTTTTTATACCCGTCTAGATTGTTCTTGAGCCCGCTGACCGGTTCATTTTTGCGATTCGGTGCGCAAGAGGGTTGGATTTCATTGGTGGGGATCTTTTATTGTGCGCGTGATTCGTGAAGGGTGGTGCGAGTTATATGCTAGTGTATGTATGTTTAGGAATATTAGAGTTATGCAAGTTAAAGTCGGATCCGACTAAGTATAATTGAATTTTCGCGAGCGTTGTGTCCGAGGTAGAAATCTGAATTAATGAACGGGTCAGCTTGGTCGAAAGAACTATCTGACGGGAATTTATGAATATGAGTTTTTGTGAGTTGGTTCCCCATTACATTTCCATGTAAGGAAAAGATTGTGTAATCTTTTGTGGAGAAAATGATAATTTTATGTCCAGATACTGTTCTCTGTGTAACTTTTTCCTTATAGCATAATGGAGATGGTGATTGGACATTCGTTCGTAAGAAGAATTGGAACATGGACAGGGAAACTTCCTGATCGTCTGAAGTCGATTACAATGTATGGAATCCCTGGAGCAAAACTTCAACATTTGGAACAAATTCATTGTGTTGGTGCAAAAACTGTACTGGTGCAGACTGGTGAGAATGATTTGGACTGTGACAACTTCCATTTCAAACATTATAAACTCTATGTTGAAAGACTCATTAAGCATTTATTACGCCAAGGCGTTAAAACAATTATTATATTGGGTCTGTTTCCTCGGATAAAGACCAGAGTGTCTGGCACCCTATTCGAACTACGAAGGGCGGCTATTACTCAGTTCTATGGAACTCCTTCAGGCCCAAATGTGGTGTATAAGTCTTTGTTTAAAGTATCCCGTATGCATTTTTCTAGAGACGGGGTGCACTTGAATGACTTGGGCCAGCTTCTTTATGCAAGACATCTTGCTTTGGTCTTGGAGGAACAAAGCTCCTCTAATTGAATAATGCTTTCAGTATAGGCACCTAAGTTTCTTGAGATTTGGAAAATATTTGTAAAAGCACAGTGAATAGATTTAACGATATAAAAGGTAAATTGTATACCTAAGAATAGTTTTTTCATTCGAGGAAGGTATAAGTTCCAAGAGAACTTTCATCTATGAAATCAAAGTTTTTTTTTCTTAATTTATTGGAATAAATATCGTTTGATATATATGCTGGGGTTCTGTTGGGATCATAAAATTAAAGGTTGTTGTTTTATGCTTGAATGGGTCCAATTTGACGTTTTCTATCTCCTGTGGCATGTCAAAGACGGCTTCAGGTAGTGCTGGTTTCAATACTGGTCGGGGACCTATTTCGGCCTAAAGCGTAGCAATTGGCCCTAAACAGAACCCTATTTAGTATGTCATTTGAAAATAATTTATTATTTAGAAATTGTAGTTGTTCTATGGGGAACCAACCAACAATATCTAATACTCAGTATTAGAAGTTTTTTTTACTTTTATCTTTTTCGGAGGGTTGTAAATATCTCCCCCTTTTATTTTTCAATGGGGACGTTGAATCCTGGGGTGGGGGTAGTGTAAGAAAAAAAAAGGGAAATATATATAAGAAATTACCATACATAGGATATGTGCACACAGGTCTATAAATATGTATGTATATGTATATATATGTGTGTGTGTGTGTGTAGGTGTGTGTGCATGAATCTGGTGTATGAAGGCGAATTGGTCGCTTCGATATTGAAGGTGTTAAATCACTTTGTGGTGGCCTTAAGTTTTCGCACACATGAGTGAGAGATAGAAAAATGGGTTAATTTCCACGTCGGCTGATTGCCTTTTGTGATCGTCGAGGTGAAAGCAGCTCGTGCGTGATCGGTGTGAACACGCACGGATTTTTGGTGATCTGGAAGTCGAAGTGATTGGGTTGTTTCCCAATACTTTTGAAGAACACATCGGGACTTCATAGAGGTAGGTTGTACTTTTGTGCTCTCCTCCAGATTAACACCCCATCGGGGCCGGTCACTATAACATGGAATTCTGATCCTCGTCCTACGGCGAATTCCCAATGACGGCTCTATTAATTTAGTAAATAGACAAGTTTATTCACGAATAGCCCGATGCATCTTATTTAGTTGTCAGATGCCTCGGTCTAATCGATGAAATTCGGCGTACGACGAGTTTCGGAGGGTCGATAGATTTGAAACCACGCCCCTCCCATTTGGCAACTTTACGGAATTTTATGGTCGCATTCATTGGCATGATTCAACCCTTTGAAATGCGTATTTTTATTTAAGGGGGAAGAAGGTGAGATACGACGAGCAGGCTGTTTGGTGTAACGGCCTAAATTTTTGATGTGTAGACAAAATTTGTGAGCGCGAGGGATTCAGATTGAACGGCTCTTGATACGAAAATTCGTAGTTTTATACGATTGATGGCGTAACCCTTCCGCCGGTAGAGAGTTTCGGGTGTTGGAACTTTTGGTTCTGACCTGTGTAGCGCTCCCCTTCTTTAGCCAAGGGTGGTAGCAGCCTTAGCGCTTCCCTTCTTTAGCCAAGGGTGGTAGCAGCCGTAATATTTATAAGAATTATCGATGTTTGGTATGTAACTCTTTTGCCGGGGAAGTGGTTATGGCCTGAAAAGTGAATACCTAATAGACGGTAGAATAAATTTGTTCAAACCTATAGAGTGGAGATGTGGTTGTACATGCCAATTGGAATATGAAAAATGTAAATCCAAAATTCCATGTGACTTCCTCCGAAGTTGTATTAGTAATTGGGGGAATTGTAATAAATGTTGAATCAATATATATATTTAAATCTTTCGTCATTTGTTGTTGACTGATTTTTCCAGCTTATAGCCCTTTCATTGAGCCCTTAACCGGATATTATTATTATCTTTATTATCATTAAACGCGGTTCAATAGTGGATTTGAAACATGCCCTTTCAATTCACCTATGTGTATGATTACCCTTGGTTGGCTTTTCCGACGGGGCTGTCGGCTGGAACTCATTTCTTATAAGTGGGTTCGAGCCGAGAGAAACGGCGCAAGAGGGGTGCCAAGGCAGCGTTAAACGTTTGTGATAGTCCTAGGTGACTGAGAAAGGAAACTAATCACTATTTAGGAACGAACCTGCAGAAACCCCAGACAACAAATTTGTGATCGACTAGATCTTGCTTGACTTCTTTGCGGGGCTGTCTGCTGGAACTCACTTCTTGTAAGTGAGTTTGGGCCGAGAGCGTCGGCGCAGAGGAAGGGTCTAGGCGGGGTTAGATCAGTGTCGTTACACTTCCTTTGGGAATTCGAATCTCCAACCAATCCATTCCGTCGGAATACTTGAATGAGTTATTCTTTTCGGTGACGTTGGGAAAGGAATAATAAGTCTCCAGATTCACCAACGCCATCTCGTATCTTTTCTCTCTATTCAATTCGATGGAAGGTTCGAATTTCGTCGCGAATCGAGTCAAATCGCCACTCACCACGATTTGAATGGATTCTTTTGCAGTCGTATTCTCGGCTATCCGTTCTAACAATTCTCCTTGTTCGAACATTATATTTTAATTTTTACTTTATTTTTTCAAAACTATATTATTTAATGATTTATTATTTTCTAATTTTATTTTCTCTCTCTGTCTTATTATCATCAGAAACATAAAACTTGTCGAATCCGCACCGATATTTTCCGCGATTAAATTCGCTAGTCAAATCCATCACGACGAAATTGTAAAGTCCTCCATCCCAAGCCCTCTTGCAGAATCTCCTGAATTCCGCCGCGCTCATGTCGTTTGCGACGTGATCGCCGTAGATGTGATTGAAATTCTTGAGATCCTGGCGAAAGAGACACAGTAAATTAGTGTTCTCCCTTATCGTCTGTCTGGGCAATCGAAAATAATTCTGCGACAGGTAGAAACAGTCCACGTTGCTGTGACGACCCCTAACGTAATACGATTCGCATCGGTTCTGTCTCTCCAAAAGCAGATGGTCGAAAATCATGAGATTCTTATCTTCCGATTTCAATTCTCTAGGATCCGGAACGTCGCTAGCATTCTCATAAAATCGACACTCGACGTTCGAAGACGCATTTCTCTTCATCAATTCCATCGCCGCACTGTCCAAAATGGTCGAAAGAGAAGCTTCACTTTTGTCGAATTCCCCCCTACTGTCAAAGATTCTGGCTATGACGTCCTTGGGCAATCTACGATCCATGCACTCTCGAAGCAATCTGTATTCGGGTTGAAATAAGCTCTTGCCAAACACGAACAATCTGTCGTAATCCAACCAGTCGGGTTGCGACAACAGATTCATCAACAGATTGGTCTTTCCACAATTCGATTTTCCCACTATCAAGCCTCTTATGCTTTTGGGAAAGAACTCGTTATTCGACCTCTTGGTCGCGGCGTCGTTCCAAGACATATCTTTAATGTTCATCTTTGTTTATTTTTTTGTTATTTTAGATTTTTTCAAACACAAATTTTATGTTTTTTTCAAACTCAGTTTTATAAATATTATTATTTATTTATATTACACCGTCGCGAGTTCTCTTCAATCCAGATCCACTCGTCATTTTGGCCAAATCTTGTATGGGTACCACAGCATCCTTAAAATCTTTCCAACTTTTCGGCGATCGCTCTAACGTAGCTCGCTTCGCCGGCGGACTGATCAACTTGTCGATCAACGCGTCGGCTGCCCTCTTGCCAGCCACAGAAGCTATCCTACCACTGGCTTCGGAAGCGGCTTTCTTACCAGCATCCAAAGCCGTCTTCTTACCGACCTCAAACGCGGTCGATGCGAGTTTTCTACCTGCATCGCTCGTGAACGCTCGCATTATAGAATCGACGATGCCAGAACCGCCTTGAACGTAAGTTCTGACGTATCCCCTGTTCTTTATCACCAACATATTTATAATATATATTTTGTTTTTTCACTGGTAAATCGTTTGTTGTTTAAATTACTTTTATTATTTTCTAGTGTAAAATTTACCCTTTTTATTTTATATATTTTTGTTTGTTTCTCTCTCTACTTATTATATATCAGTCCTTCAATTCGTTCATCAGTCTTTTGTAATCGCGTTTATTCAAAACCTGCTGCCTTAACAATTCATCGCATATGCTGACTATCTCATTTTCTAATCCAGTGTTACCAGCGCGTCTACTTGCCATCAACAAACTCAATCTCTGAGAAAGAGTGTCAGAATCGCTAGGAAGAAAAGTGGTTTTCACCCCTTTGCCAGTCACCGACTCGACGAACTTCTTATTCATATCCCATATGGGTTTCACCACCTTCGTCCACTTGTAACCTCTGTTGGCTTTGGGTCTCGTTTCTCCGGCATCGTTATTTCTCTACATGGCGTGGGTCTGAACCAGAATGTCGCCGTAATTGTCGAAATCCTGCTCCGTGTAATCTCCAGGCTTGTCGAAAAGGAGCAATTTGTGCAGTCCAGGAGTTAATTCGTACCTATTCGAAACGACGATTAAATTATCATCATCCTCTCGCACTTCTGTGTCGCCCACAAAAGTTCTACCGTCAGAATCCTTATAAATTCCATACAACAGATCTCTCTTACCACCATTCTCGGACGACGCGACGCTATCAGTGGTGATAGTCGAAGCTGCATCGTCGCTCTCACTCACATCGGTTTCGATTCTCATGGGAACGTAATCCGGTGTAGATTGAAAGGAATACTGTTTTGTAAAACTACCGGGCAACGAACCCATTCTCAAAGAACTCTCTTTTATGGGTCTCAATTCTTCAACTATCTGCTTCTTGCTTCATTCTTGAACCTCCGTCACAGGTTTAAATATTTTTGTGGCTTCGCGTCTCAATTCCATCTCTCCAAGACGTCTGCTTCTGTCAGCCGATTGAATGCTCTTCTTGGCACGTTCATATTCGCTTAAAAGTTGATCTCTACGTTTAGAATCTGTGATGTGTAAAAACATTTTTTCGTTTTCTAAATTATTAATATTTCCTTTAGAGTATGCTAACTTGAGTTATTTTATTATTCTCAAAATTAAATGTATAATTATTTTATGTTTTTATGTTTTAAGTAAATAAAAATCTTCTGTCTTAATATAATAACTAAAACCAGTTGAGGAAAAACATTTTACATGATAAAACCTCTATAAATGCGTTTTACCCCCGAACGCGTTAAAAAAATCACATCACCGATTATTCACTCAGTGATGAACTGGAGAACTTTGAAAAAGTTTGAAAGTTTTAGCGCATAAGAAACTTGTTTCTGATTTAACGCGTTTGAGAATAATTACATCCATTAAATGGAGAACTTTGAAAAAGTTTGAAAGTTTTAGCGTATAAGAAACCGGTTTCTGATTTAACGCGTTTGAGAATAATTATATCCGTTAAAAGGGTTCATTCATATCTCCGAACATTATAACAAGTAAATTAAAAATTCAGTCACCTCTTAAACCTGATTGAGTGGAAACGCACTTTATTGTATATTATTAAAACGAAAATACCTTTCATTCACAAAACATGAGTGTCTATTATGATACAATTTTTATCGGAGTCGATTTTATAGTCGACTCTATTGAACGAAAACCTTTCATTCGCACCGAAACAAAACATGAGTGTCTATCATGATACAATTTATCGGACTCGATTTCATAGTCGACACCATTGAATGAAAAAAGCTATTTATTTACACTGAGTACAAAATTGAAAAACTCCTCAAAACCGATTCTATCACTATTCGCCCCACAAAACTCGAGAGGTGAATCAACAAATCGAGTTTTCGCCGATCGGATCGCACCCTGGACCGTCGAATCGCGATCCCAACGCAGGTGATACAGAACCAACAAACCGCCTTTTTTCTGCCTTTTTTCCATGTACCGGAGGCCGAAATAGGTTTTTGAAAAATCCTCGATGAGTAACTGCACTTTACGCTCACTTTTCACTGTTGGCGAACGTCGAAAAAACGTTTTGAGGTCGATTTTTCCTGATCTAGAATCGGCAAATGGGTTTCCCCGATCGGATCGCACTTTTGACATTCGAACACCCGTTGGTGAACGTAGTGATACAGAATTGGCAAACCGCTTTTTGATGCTGATACAGAATCGGCAAAACGTTTTTTGCTCGCATTCACCAACGATGGATCGATGGTCTGATCCGAGATGGGAACGTAGAGAAAAAAATTTTAATGTATAATTTCTTAAAATTTCGTACATTTGAGCGATGTGTTGAATCTACGCGTCCGCCAACGAGTATTTGAACGTTAAAAGTGCGATCTGTGAGCCTCAAAAAAATTGCCGGTTCTGTGTCACCATGAAAAACGACATTTATTTGCACTCTGTACACGATTTAACACTGAATCCCTATGGCGGTACACGTACATGTACGTGTACTTGTATAGTACATGTACAAAGTGATACAGAATCGGCATTTATTACCTACTGACAAGAAAGCGGAAATTCCGAAATTCACTGTTGGCGACAAGGTTTGGCTATACAACAACAAGACACAAGTTGGACTCTCACCCAAGCTATGCCATCGCTGGGACGGGCCATATTACATCACCCACGAAAGCAACCCAACCTATATCATCCGCCGATGCTCGGACGATATCCGAATGAAGTCGCCAGTACATGCGAACAGATTAAAACCGTTTATCAATCCCCCAAATCGCCCGACGAATATTCTCTAGGAAGAAACGCCGCTACAAGACAATAAAAGCCAACCGAAAGATAGCACACCGAACGCATCACCCGAAAATGACAACGCGAGTTCCACAGCAGATGACAGCGTGGAAAATGAGGAAGACAAAAAATACTTGGTCGACAAAATCTTGGCTTGTAAACAAATAAACGGGAGAAAACATTATAAAGTTAAGTGGCTTGAACCGAGAACAACCACGTGGGAACCGAAAGAAAATGTGCCCAAGGAATTAATCCAGGCGTTCCATATTTCTAAAACAGCAAAGGGAAGAAAAAGAAAAAAAAAACTGATTACACAAGTTGCTACATTATCTGACTCAGTAAGTATTCCAGATTTAGATGAATGGGAAATTTTATAAAAAATAGAAACAAAAACTTGTATGTAAGTTCTACATTAACAGTCATTAAATAGTTCTAGTTTATGCTGCAGTGCTACTGGCCTGTAGAAACGTGAGTGCGCATGACGTAATCACGTGCTTATTTTATAAACCCACGTCGCTCACATGAAGAAGTGTTATTATATTAATCGCCACGCAGCAGACCCGTCACCTGCTGCCAAACTACATGCTAACACTTATCAACAAAGAGTCGCACCTGTCAATGCAATGATCAAGTCTGACACAATTACCATTGATAGTGAAATTTTAATCATGAATAATAATAAAACAAAAAAATAATAATACATATAAAATAAAATAATAGTCATAATAATACTGCTAATAATAAAATAATAATAATAATAATAATAATAATAATAATAATAATAATAATAATAATAATAATAATAATAATAATAATAATAAATAAATAAAATGATACTAATCATAATAATAATCAATAAAAAAAAGTTATAAAAATAAAAAATACAAAAAAATACTAAGAAAAATTAGTATAACCCTCCACGGGCTGCTAAATGTCAAAATTGCGATAAAAAGGGCTGTTTTTGGACGCCAACAGCACCGAAAGGGTACGCCACAAAGAAAAGTGCCTTCCTTTATCGAGCGCACAATCTATACTCAAACATTTTTGTAAGTAGTAAGGGTATTCAAAAGTCGAAGTCTTAACCCATTTTGGACAGGCAAAAGAGAGAGACCCCTTAAAATCTTAAAATTCCCATTTTCTGTGGATTTCTCTAAAGACATTCTGTAGGTTTTCAAGAAAAATTGACTACTCGCAGGTCTTTGTGTGATATTAAAAGTTGCATGGACAAAATATTCCGGTGAGCGTTTATTAACCCTCTAGAGACTGCCAAGCATTGTAATTTTGTTGAAATGGGCTGTTTTCGGACACGCACAGCACCCAATGTGTACCTGAGAAATAAACATAATCTCCTTTGTTGGAAGTGGAATTCATCGTGGGCCATTTTCGTAAGTAATAAGAGTATTAAAAAAAACAAGCGTTAACCCCTTTTGTGGTTGTCAATTGTGATACCCATCAAAAGCTTAAAAATTTATGTTTTCCCTGGATTTCTTTACAAACATCTGGTAGAGTTTTCAAGAGAAAATGGCCACTGATATGTCTTGGTGTCACATTACCAACTGATAGGATAAATTATTCCGGGAAGCATTTATTAACCCTCCATGGGCTGCTAAATGTGAAAATTTTGAAAAAATAGTCTGTTTTTGGACACCAACAACATCAAATGGGAATGCAACAGAGATGCATAACTTCTTTTACCTGACGCAAAACTGACAGGGAAACATTTTTGTAAGTAGTAAATGTATTCAAAAATCGAGATCTTAGCCCATTTTTGACTAGTTAAAGAGATATACCCCTTGAAAACTTAAAATCTCAGTTTTCTGTGGATTTCTCAAAACAAAATTTCAAGAAAAATTGACCTTTTGCAGGTCTTCGAGTGACATTACAAGTTGCATGAACAAAATGTTTCGGTAAGCATTTCTTAACCCTCCAGAGGCTGCCAAGCATAGACATTTGGAGAAAATGGGCTGTTCCTGGACAACCAATAACAGGTATTCACAAAACCAAGCATTAACCCGTTTAGGGCTGATTACAGACAGATACCCCTGAAAAGGTTAAAAATTCATGTTATCCGAGGATTTCTCTAAAAACGTCTCGTAGGTTTTCAAGAAAAAATGGCCATTCTCAGATCTTAGTGTGACATTACAGACTGCATGTACAAAATATTCCTGGAAGCATTTGTTAACCCTATGCAGGTTCTCAAACAACAAAATGTTGATAAAATGGGCTGCGTTTGCATACCCACAGCACCCGAATTTGAGACGAGAGATCAAAAAAAGTGGAAGTAGAATTCACTGAGAATTATTTTTGGAAGTAATAAGAGTATTCAAAAAACAACACTTAACCCGTTTTGGGCTGGATAAACAATGATACCCATCAAAAGCTTAAAATTCATGTTCTCCCTGGATTTCTCTGAAAACGTCTTGTAGATTTTAAAGAAAAAATGGCCATTCGCAGTTCTTGTAGTGACATTACAAGTTCCATGAATGAATATTCCTGTTAACACTTGTTAACCCTCTACAAGCTGCCAGACATCAATATATTGGATGCATTTGAGATAAAACGGACCATTTTCAAATAGCCACAGCTCTAGTGGTGGGTATGTGTCAAACAAACATAACTACTATTGTCAGTCATTAACTTGTTGGACGACGATATTGACACTGACCCACTCCACCGTTAATGATGGTTTTTACCTAAACAATTTTTTTATCAAACTGATTCATTTGATACTACTATACTCACCTTTCTCATAACATCAATGAAGGAACTTCAGTGAGGCAGTTAAAAACAATTCATCAGACACTGTGGGGGTCACGAAAAATCATGGAATCTCATCTGGAAAAGCCATGATTCTCCAGAATCATAAAGTCTATTTTTTTTGTTTTTTTTGTTTTTTTTTTTTTTCCACACATTTTTGTCCGTACGATTCAGAAGCCATTTTCGAACCGATTTTCACACAATTTGGCACAGGCATAGAGGGGCAAAAAATCTAAAAATGCAGCAAAGCGGAATTTTCGATTTAACCCTTATTTCGCCAGAATTGGCAAAAAACTGCCAAAATTGGGGTTTATCGGCACTTTCTGGAAACACGTCCTGTAGATTTTTTTTAAAGATTCATCATTGCTAGACCTGCCCATGACAAGACCTCTGATACACACGACATATTAGGCGATGCATATGGTAACCCTCCACAGGCTGCCAAGCATCGAAATTTTGATGAAATGGGCTGGATTCAGACCCCCACAGCACCCAAACGATACCCGAGAGGTAAACATAACTTCCATTATTGGAAGTGGAATTCATCGAGGATCATTTTTGTAAGTAATAAGGGTGTTCAAAAAACCACGCGTTAACCCGTTTTGGGCTGGTTAAACAGCAATACCCCAATAAAGCTAAAAAATTCATGTTTTTCGTGGATTTATCTAAACGAGTCTTGTAAATTTTGAAGGAAAATTTGTCACTCCTAGGCCTTGGGGTGACAATAGAAGTTGCATGGACAAAATACTGCGGTGAGCATTTGTTAACCCTCCACGGGCTGCTAAAAGTCAAAATTGCGATAAAAAGGGCTGTTTTTGGACGCCAACAGCACCCAATGGGTACGCAACAACGAAAAGTGCCTTCCTTTATCGAGCGCACAATCTATACACAAACATTTTTGTAAGTAGTAAGGGTATTCAAAAGTCGAAGTCTTAACCCATTTTGGACAGGCTAAAGAGAGAGACCCCTTAAAATCTTAAAATTCCCATTTTCTGTGGATTTCTCTAAACACATTCTGTAGGTTTTCAAGAAAAATTGACTACTCGCAGGTCTTTGTGTGATATTACAAGATGCATGGACAAAATATTCCGGTGAGCGTTTATTAACCCTCTAGAGGCTGCCAATCATTGGAATTTTGTTGAAATGGGCGGTTTTCGGACACGCACAGCACCCAATGTGTACCTGAGATATAAACATAATCTCCTTTGTTGGAAGTGGAATTCATCGTGGGCCATTTTTGTAAGTAATAAGAGTATTCAAAAAACCAAGCGTTAACCCCTTTTGTGGTTGTCAATTGTGATACCCTTCAAAAGCTTGAAAATTTATGTTTTCCCTGGATTTCTTTACAAACATCTGGTAGAGTTTTCAGGAGAAAATGGCCACCGATAGGTCTTGGTGTCAAATTACCAACTGATAGGATAAATTATTCCGGGAAGCATTTATTAACCCTCCATGGGCTGCTAAATGTGAGAATTTTGAAAAAATAGTCTGTTTTTGGACACCAACAACATCAAACGGGAATGCAACAGAGATGCATAACTTCTTTTACCGGACGCAAAACTGACAGGGAACCATTTTTGTAAGTAATAAATGTATTCAAAAATCGAGGACTTAGCCCATTTTTGACTAGTTAAAGAGATATACCCCTTAAAAGCTTAAAATTTCAGTTTTCTGTGGATTTCTCAAAACAAAATTTAAAGAAAAATTGACCTTTTGCAGGTCTTCGAGTGACATTACAAGTTGCATGAACAAAATGTTTCGGTAAGCATTTGTTAACCCTCCAGAGGCTGCCAAGCGTAGACATTTGGAGAAAATGGGCTGTTCTTGGGCAACCAATAACAGGTATTCACAAAACCAAGCATTAACCCGTTTAGAGCTGATTACAGACAGATACCCCCCAAAAGGTTAAAAATTCATGTTATCCGAGGATTTCTCTAAAAACGTCTCGTAGGTTTTCAAGAAAAAATGGCCATTCTCAGATCTTAGTGTGACATTACAGACTGCATGTACAAAATATTCCTGGAAGCATTTGTTAACCCTATGCAGGTTCTCAAACAACAAAATGTTGATAAAATGGGCTGCGTTTGCATACCCACAGCACCCGAATTTGAGACGAGAGATCAAAAAAAGTGGAAGTAGAATTCACTGAGAATTATTTTTGGAAGTAATAAGAGTATTCAAAAAACAACACTTAACCCGTTTTGGGCTGGATAAACAATGATACCCATCAAAAGCTTAAAATTCATGTTCTCCCTGGATTTCTCTGAAAACGTCTTGTAGATTTTAAAGAAAAAATGGCCATTCGCAGTTCTTGGAGTGACATTACAAGTTGCATGAATGAATATTCCTGTTAGCATTTGTTAACCCTCTACAAGCTGCCAGACATCAATATTTTGGATGCATTTGAGATACAACGGACCATTTTCAAATAGCCACAGCTCTAGTGGGTATGTGTCAAAGAAACATAACTACTATTGTCGGTCATTAACTTGTTGGACGACGATATTGACATTAACCCACTCCACCGTTAATGATGGTTTTTACCAAAACAATTTTTTTATCAAACTGATTCATTTGAGACTACTATACTTACCTTTCTCATAACATGAATGAAGGAACTTCAGTGAGACAGTTAAAAACAATTCATCAGACACTGTGGGGTCATGAAAAATGATGGAATCTCATCAGGAAAAGCCATGATTCTCCAGAATCATAAAGTCTTGTTTTTTTTTTGGTTTTTTTTCCACACATTTTTGTCCGTACGATTCAGATGCCATTTTCGAACCGATTTTCACAGAAATACGCACACGCATAGAGGGGCAAAAAATCTAAAAATGTAGCGAAGCGGAATTTTCGATTTAACCCTTATTTCGCCAGAATTGGCAAGAAACTGACAAAATTGGGGTTTATCGGCACTTTCTGGAAACACGTCTTGTAGATTTTTTTTAAACATTCATCATTGCTAGACCTGCCCATAACACGACCTCTGATACACACGACATATTAGGCGATGCGTATGGTAACACTCCACAGGCTGCCAACCATCGAAATTTTGATGAAATGGGCCGGTTTCAGACCCCAACAGCACCCAAACGATACCCGAGAGGTAAACATAACTTCCATTATTGGAAGTGGAATTCACCGAGGATCATTTTTGTAACGAATAAGAGTGTTAAAAAAACCAAGCGTTAACCCGTTTTGGGCTGGTTAAACAGCAATACCCCAATAAAGCTAAAAAATTCATGTTTTTCGTGGATTTATCTAAACGAGTCTTGTAAATTTTCAAGAAAAATTTGTCACTCCTAGGCCTTGGGGTGACAATAGAAGCTGCATGGACAAAATACTGCGGTGAGCATTTGTTAACCCTCCACGGGCTGCTAAATGTCAAAATTGCGATAAAAAGGGCTGTTTTTGGACGCCAACAGCACCCAAAGGGTACGCCACAAAGAAAAGTGCCTTCCTTTATCGAGCGCACAATCTATACACAAACATTTTTGTAAGTAGTAAGGGTATTCAAAAGTCGAAGTCTTAACCCATTTTGGACAGGCTAAAGAAAGAGACCCCTTAAAATCTTAAAATTCCCATTTTCTGTGGATTTCTCTAAACACATTCCGTAGGTTTTCAAGAAAAATTGACAACTCGCAGGTCTTTGTGTGATATTACAAGTTGCATGGACAAAATATTCCGGTGAGCGTTTATTAACCCTCTAGAGGCTGCCAAGCATTGTAATTTTGTTGAAATGGGCTGTTTTCGGACACGCCCAGCACCCAATGTGTACCGGAGAAATAAACATAATCTCCTTTGTTGGAAGTGGAATTCATCGTGGGCCATTTTTGTAAGTAATAAGAGTATTCAAAAAACCAAGCGTTAACCCCTTTTGTGGTTGTCAATTGTGATACCCATCAAAAGCTTAAAAATTTATGTTTTCCCTGAATTTCTTTACAAACATCTGGTAGAGTTTTCAAAAGAAAATGGCCACTGATAGGTATTGGTGTCACATTACCAACTGATAGGATAAATTATTCCGGGAAGCATTTATTAACCCTCCATGGGCTGCTAAATGTGAAAATTTTGAAAAAATAGTCTGTTTTTGGACACCAACAACATCAAACGGGAATGCAACAGAGATGCATAACTTCTTTTACCTGATGCAAAACTGACAGGGAAACGTTTTTGTAAGTAGTAAATGTATTCAAAAATCGAGATCTTAGCCCATTTTTGACTAGTTAAAGAGATATACCCCTTAAAAGCTTAAAATTTCAGTTTTCTGTGGATTTCTCAAAACAAAATTTCAAGAAAAATTGACCTTTCGCAGGTCTTCGAGTGACATTACAAGTTGCATGAACAAAATGTTTCGTTAAGCATTTGTTAACCCTCCAGAGGCTGCCAAGCATAGACATTTGGAGAAAATGGGCTGTTCTTGGGCAACCAATAACAGGTATTCACAAAACCAAGCATTAACCCGTTTAGGGCTGATTACAGACAGATACCCCTGAAAAGGTTAAAAATTCATGTTATCCGAGGATTTCTCTAAAAACGTCTCGTAGGTTTTCAAGAAAAAATGGCCATTCTCAGATCTTAGTGTGACATTACAGACTGCATGTACAAAATATTCCTGGAAGCATTTGTTAACCCTATGCAGGTTCTCAAACAACAAAATGTTGATAAAATGGGCTGCGTTTGCATACCCACAGCACCCGAATTTGAGACGAGAGATCAAAAAAAGTGGAAGTAGAATTCACTGAGAATTATTTTTGGAAGTAATAAGAGTATTCAAAAAACAACACTTAACCCGTTTTGGGCTGGATAAACAATGATACCCATCAAAAGCTTAAAATTCATGTTCTCCCTGGATTTCTCTGAAAACGTCTTGTAGATTTTAAAGAAAAAATGGCCATTCGCAGTTCTTGGAGTGACATTACAAGTTGCATGAATGAATATTCCTGTTAACACTTGTTAACCCTCTACAAGCTGCCAGACATCAATATTTTGGATGCATTTGAGATAAAACGGACCATTTTCAAATAGCCACAGCTCTAGTGGTGGGTATGTGTCAAACAAACATAACTACTATTGTCGGTCATTAACTTGTTGGACGACGATATTGACATTAACCCACTCCACCGTTAATGATGGTTTTTGCCTAAACAATTTTTTTATCAAACTGATTCATTTGAGACTACTATACCCACCTTTCTCATAACATCAATGATGGAATTTGAGTGAGACAGTTAAAAACAATTCATCTGACACTGTGGGGTCATGAAAAATCATGGAATCTCATCGGGAGAAGCCATGATTCTCCAGAATCATAAAGTCTAGTTTTTTTTTGTTTTTTTTAGTTTTTTTTTTCCACACATTTTTGTCCGTACGATTCAGAAGCCATTTTCGAACCCATTTTCACACAAATTGGCACACGCATAGAGGGGCAAAAAATCTAAAAATGTAGCGAAGCGGAATTTTCGATTTAACCCTTATTTCGCCAGAATTGGCAAAAAACTTCCAAAATTGGGGTTTATCGGCACTTTCTGGAAACACTTCTTGTAGATTTTTTTTAAACATCATCATTGCTAGACCTGCCCATGACACGACCTCTGATACACACGACATATTAGGCGATGCATATGGTAACCCTCCACAGGCTGCCAAGCATCGAAATTTTGATGAAATGGGACGGTTTCAGACCCCCACAGCACCCAAACGATACCCGAGAGGTAAACATAACTTCCATTATTGGAAGTGTAATTCATCGAGGATCATTTTTGTAAGCAATAAGGGTGTTCAAAAAACCACGCGTTAACCCGTTTTGGGCTGGTTAAACAGCAATACCCCAATAAAGCTAAAAAATTCATGTTTTTCGTGGATTTATCTAAACGAGTCTTGTAAATTTTCAAGAAAAATTTGTCACTCCCAGGCCTTGGGGAGACAATAGAAGTTGCATGGACAAAATACTGCGGTGAGCATTTGTTAACCCTCCACGGGCTGCTAAATGTCAAAATTGCGATAAAAAGGGCTGTTTTTGGACGCCAACAGCACTAAAGGGTACGCCACAAAGAAAAGTGCCTTCCTTTATCGAGCGCACAATCTATACACAAACATTTTTGTAAGTAGTAAGGGTATTCAAAAGTCGAAGTCTTAACCCATTTTGGACAGGCTAAAGAGAGAGACCCCTTAAAATCTAAAAATTCCCATTTTCTGTGGATTTCTCTAAACACATTCCGTAGGTTTTCAAGAAAAATTGACTACTCGCAGGTCTTTGTGTGATATTACAAGTTGCATGGACAAAATATTCCGGTGAGCGTTTATTAACCCTCTAGAGACTGCCAAGCATTGTAATTTTGTTGAAATGGGCTGTTTTCAGACACACACAGCACCCAATGTGTACCTGAGAAATAAACATAATCTCCTTTGTTGGAAGTGGAATTCATCGTGGGCCATTTTTGTAAGTAATAAGAGTATTCAAAAAACCAAGCGTTAACCCCTTTTGTGGTTGTCAATTGTGATACCCATCAAAAGCTTAAAAATTTATGTTTTCCCTGAATTTCTTTACAAACATCTGGTAGAGTTTTCAAAAGAAAATGGCCACTGATAGGTATTGGTGTCACATTACCAACTGATAGGATAAATTATTCCGGGAAGCATTTATTAACCCTCCATGGGCTGCTAAATGTGAAAATTTTGAAAAAATAGTCTGTTTTTGGACACCAACAACATCAAACGGGAATGCAACAGAGATGCATAACTTCTTTTACCTGATGCAAAACTGACAGGGAAACATTTTTGTAAGTAGTAAATGTATTCAAAAATCGAGATCTTAGCCCATTTTTGACTAGTTAAAGAGATATACCCCTTAAAAGCTTAAAATTTCAGTTTTATGTGGATTTCTCAAAACAAAATTTCAAGAAAAATTGACCTTTCGCAGGTCTTCGAGTGACATTACAAGTTGCATGAACAAAATGTTTCGTTAAGCATTTGTTAACCCTCCAGAGGCTGCCAAGCATAGACATTTGGAGAAAATGGGCTGTTCTTGGGCAACCAATAACAGGTATTCACAAAACCAAGCATTAACCCGTTTAGGGCTGATTACAGACAGATACCCCTGAAAAGGTTAAAAATTCATGTTATCCGAGGATTTCTCTAAAAACGTCTCGTAGGTTTTCAAGAAAAAATGGCCATTCTCAGATCTTAGTGTGACATTACAGACTGCATGTACAAAATATTCCTGGAAGCATTTGTTAACCCTATGCAGGTTCTCAAACAACAAAATGTTGATAAAATGGGCTGCGTTTGCATACCCACAGCACCCGAATTTGAGACGAGAGATCAAAAAAAGTGGAAGTAGAATTCACTGAGAATTATTTTTGGAAGTAATAAGAGTATTCAAAAAACAACACTTAACCCGTTTTGGGCTGGATAAACAATGATACCCATCAAAAGCTTAAAATTCATGTTCTCCCTGGATTTCTCTGAAAACGTCTTGTAGATTTTAAAGAAAAAATGGCCATTCGCAGTTCTTGGAGTGACATTACAAGTTGCATGAATGAATATTCCTGTTAACACTTGTTAACCCTCTACAATCTGCCAGACATCAATATATTGGATGCATTTGAGATAAAACGGACCATTTTCAAATAGCCACAGCTCTAGTGGTGGGTATGTGTCAAACAAACATAACTACTATTGTCGGTCATTAACTTGTTGGACGACGATATTGACATTAACCCACTCCACCGTTAATGATGGTTTTTACCTAAACAATTTTTTTATCAAACTGATTCATTTGAGACTACTATACTCACCTTTCTCATAACATCAATGATGGAATTTCAGTGAGACAGTTAAAAACAATTCATCAGACACTGTGGGGTCATGAAAAATCATGGAATCTCATCGGGAGAAGCCATGATTCTCCAGAATCATAAAGTCTAGTTTTTTTTTGTTTTTTTTAGTTTTTTTTTTCCACACATTTTTGTCCGTACGATTCAGAAGCCATTTTCGAACCCATTTTCACACAAATTGGCACACGCATAGAGGGGCCAAAAATCTAAAAATGTAGCGAAGCGGAATTTTCGATTTAACCCTTATTCGCCAGATTTGGCAAAAAACTGCCAAAATTGGGGTTTATCGGCACTTTCTGGAAACACGTCTTGTAGATTTTTTTTAAACATCATCATTGCTAGACCTGCCCATGACACGACCTCTGATACACACGACATATTAGGCGATGCATATGGTAACCCTCCACAGGCTGCCAAGCATCGAAATTTTGATGAAATGGGACGGTTTCAGACCCCCACAGCACCCAAACGATACCCGAGAGGTAAACATAACTTCCATTATTGGAAGTGTAATTCATCGAGGATCATTTTTGTAAGCAATAAGGGTGTTCAAAAAACCACGCGTTAACCCGTTTTGGGCTGGTTAAACAGCAATACCCCAATAAAGCTAAAAAATTCATGTTTTTCGTGGATTTATCTAAACGAGTCTTGTAAATTTTCAAGAAAAATTTGTCACTCCCAGGCCTTGGGGAGACAATAGAAGTTGCATGGACAAAATACTGCGGTGAGCATTTGTTAACCCTCCACGGGCTGCTAAATGTCAAAATTGTGATAAAAAGGGCTGTTTTTGGACGCCAACAGCACTCAAAGGGTACGCCACAAAGAAAAGTGCCTTCCATTATCGAGCGCACAATCTATACACAAACATTTTTGTAAGTAGTAAGGGTATTCAAAAGTCGAAGTCTTAACCCATTTTGGACAGGCTAAAGAGAGAGACCCCTTAAAATCTAAAAATTCCCATTTTCTGTGGATTTCTCTAAACACATTCCGTAGGTTTTCAAGAAAAATTGACTACTCGCAGGTCTTTGTGTGATATTACAATTTGCATGGACAAAATATTCCGGTGAGCGTTTATTAACCCTCTAGAGACTGCCAAGCATTGTAATTTTGTTGAAATGGGCTGTTTTCAGACACACACAGCACCCAATGTGTACCTGAGAAATAAACATAATCTCCTTTGTTGGAAGTGGAATTCATCGTGGGCCATTTTTGTAAGTAATAAGAGTATTCAAAAAACCAAGCGTTAACCCCTTTTGTGGTTGTCAATTGTGATACCCATCAAAAGCTTAAAAATTTATGTTTTCCCTGAATTTCTTTACAAACATCTGGTAGAGTTTTCAAAAGAAAATGGCCACTGATAGGTATTGGTGTCACATTACCAACTGATAGGATAAATTATTCCGGGAAGCATTTATTAACCCTCCATGGGCTGCTAAATGTGAAAATTTTGAAAAAATAGTCTGTTTTTGGACACCAACAACATCAAACGGGAATGCAACAGAGATGCATAACTTCTTTTACCTGATGCAAAACTGACAGGGAAACATTTTTGTAAGTAGTAAATGTATTCAAAAATCGAGATCTTAGCCCATTTTTGACTAGTTAAAGAGATATACCCCTTAAAAGCTTAAAATTTCAGTTTTCTGTGGATTTCTCAAAACAAAATTTCAAGAAAAATTGACCTTTCGCAGGTCTTCGAGTGACATTACAAGTTGCATGAACAAAATGTTTCGTTAAGCATTTGTTAACCCTCCAGAGGCTGCCAAGCATAGACATTTGGAGAAAATGGGCTGTTCTTGGGCAACCAATAACAGGTATTCACAAAACCAAGCATTAACCCGTTTAGGGCTGATTACAGACAGATACCCCTGAAAAGGTTAAAAATTCATGTTATCCGAGGATTTCTCTAAAAACGTCTCGTAGGTTTTCAAGAAAAAATGGCCATTCTCAGATCTTAGTGTGACATTACAGACTGCATGTACAAAATATTCCTGGAAGCATTTGTTAACCCTATGCAGGTTCTCAAACAACAAAATGTTGATAAAATGGGCTGCGTTTGCATACCCACAGCACCCGAATTTGAGACGAGAGATCAAAAAAAGTGGAAGTAGAATTCACTGAGAATTATTTTTGGAAGTAATAAGAGTATTCAAAAAACAACACTTAACCCGTTTTGGGCTGGATAAACAATGATACCCATCAAAAGCTTAAAATTCATGTTCTCCCTGGATTTCTCTGAAAACGTCTTGTAGATTTTAAAGAAAAAATGGCCATTCGCAGTTCTTGTAGTGACATTACAAGTTCCATGAATGAATATTCCTGTTAACACTTGTTAACCCTCTACAAGCTGCCAGACATCAATATATTGGATGCATTTGAGATAAAACGGACCATTTTCAAATAGCCACAGCTCTAGTGGTGGGTATGTGTCAAACAAACATAACTACTATTGTCAGTCATTAACTTGTTGGACGACGATATTGACACTGACCCACTCCACCGTTAATGATGGTTTTTACCTAAACAATTTTTTTATCAAACTGATTCATTTGATACTACTATACTCACCTTTCTCATAACATCAATGAAGGAACTTCAGTGAGGCAGTTAAAAACAATTCATCAGACACTGTGGGGGTCACGAAAAATCATGGAATCTCATCTGGAAAAGCCATGATTCTCCAGAATCATAAAGTCTATTTTTTTGTTTTTTTTGTTTTGTTTTTTTTCCACACATTTTTGTCCGTACGATTCAGAAGTCATTTTCGAACCAATTTTCACACAATTTGGCACACGGATAGAGGGGCAAAAAATCTAAAAATGTAGCGAAGCGGAATTTTCGATTTATCCCTTATTTCGCCAGAATTGGCAAAAAACTGCCAAAATTGGGGTTTATCGGCACTTTCTGGAAACACGTCTTGTAGATTTTTTTTAAACATTCATCATTACTAGACCTGCCCATGACACGACCTCTGATACACACGACATATTAGGCGATGCATATGGTAACCCTCCACAGGCTGCCAAGCATCGAAATTTTGATGAAATGGGCCGGTTTCAGACCCCCACAGCACCCAAACGATACCCGAGAGGTAAACATAACTTCCATTATTGGAAGTGGAATTCATCGAGGATCATTTTTGTAGCAATAAGGGTGTTCAAAAAACCACGCGTTAACCCGTTTTGGGCTGGTTAAACAGCAATACCCCAATAAAGCTAAAAAATTCATGTTTTTCGTGGATTTATCTAAACGAGTCTTGTAAATTTTCAAGGAAAATTTGTCACTCCTAGGCCTTGGGGTGACAATAGAAGTTGCATGGACAAAATACTGCGGTGAGCATTTGTTAACCCTCCACGGGCTGCTAAAAGTCAAAATTGCGATAAAAAGGGCTGTTTTTGGACGCCAACAGCACCCAATGGGTACGCCACAACGAAAAGTGCCTTCCTTTATCGAGCGCACAATCTATACACAAACATTTTTGTAAGTAGTAAGGGTATTCAAAAGTCGAAGTCTTAACCCATTTTGGACAGGCTAAAGAGAGAGACCCCTTAAAATCTTAAAATTCCCATTTTCTGTGGATTTCTCTAAACACATTCTGTAGGTTTTCAAGAAAAATTGACTACTCGCAGGTCTTTGTGTGATATTACAAGATGCATGGACAAAATATTCCGGTGAGCGTTTATTAACCCTCTAGAGGCTGCCAATCATTGGAATTTTGTTGAAATGGGCTGTTTTCGGACACGCACAGCACCCAATGTGTACCTGAGAAATAAACATAATCTCCTTCGTTGGAAGTGGAATTCATCGTGGGCCATTTTTGTAAGTAATAAGAGTATTCAAAAAACCAAGCGTTAACCCCTTTTGTGGTTGTCAATTGTGATACCCTTCAAAAGCTTAAAAATTTATGTTTTCCCTGGATTTCTTTACAAACGTCTGGTAGAGTTTTCGAGAGAAAATGGCCACCGATAGGTCTTGGTGTCACATTACCAACTGGTAGGATAAATTATTCCGGGAAGCATTTATTAACCCTCCATGGGCTGCTAAATGTGAAAATTTTGAAAAAATAGTCTGTTTTTGGACACCAACAACATCAAACGGGAATGCAACAGAGATGCATAACTTCTTTTACCGGACGCAAAACTGACAGGGAACCATTTTTGTAAGTAATAAATGTATTCGAAAATCGAGGACTTAGCCCATTTTTGACTAGTTAAAGAGATATACCCCTTAAAAGCTTAAAATTTCAGTTTTCTGTGGATTTCTCAAAACAAAATTCAAAGAAAAATTGACCTTTCGCAGGTCTTTGGGTGACATTACAAGTTGCATGAACAAAATGTTTCGTTAAGCATTTGTTAACCCTCCAGAGGCTGCCAAGCGTAGACATTTGGAGAAAATGGGCTGTTCTTGGGCAACCAATAACAGGTATTCACAAAACCAAGCATTAACCCGTTTAGGGCTGATTACAGACAGATACCCCTCAAAGGGTTAAAAATTCATGTTATCCGAGGGTTTCTCTAAAAACGTCTCGTAGGTTTTCAAGAAAAAATTGCCATTCTCAGATCTTAGTGTGACATTACAGACTGCATGTACAAAATATTCCTGGAAGCATTTGTTAACTCTATGCAGGTTCTCAAACAACAAAATGTTGATAAAATGGGCTGCGTTTGCATACCCACAGCATCCGAATTTGAGACGAGAGATCAAAAAAAGTGGAAGTAGAATTCACTGAGAATTATTTTTGGAAGTAATAAGAGTATTCAAAAAACAACACTTAACCCGTTTTGGGCTGGATAAACAATGATACCCATCAAAAGCTTAAAATTCATGTTCTCCCTGGATTTCTCTGAAAACATCTTGTAGATTTTAAAGAAAAAATGGCCATTCGCAGTTCTTGGAGAGACATTACAAGTTGCATGAATGAATATTCCTGTTAGCACTTGTTAACCCTCTACAAGCTGCCAGACATCAATATTTTGGATGCATTTGAGATAAAACGGACCATTTTCAAATAGCCACAGCTCTAGTGGTGGGTATGTGTCAAACAAACATAACTACTATTGTCAGTCATTAACTTGTTGGACGACGATATTGACATTGACACACTCCACTGTTAATGATGGTTTTTACCTAAACAATTTTTTAATCAAACTGATTCATTTGAGACTACTATACTCACCTTTCTCATAACATCAATGAAGGAACTTCAGTGAGGCAGTTAAAAACAATTCATCAGACACTGTGGGGGTCATGAAAAATCATGGAATCTCATCTGGAAAAGCCATGATTCTCCAGAATCATAAAGTCTATTTTTTTGTTTTTTTTGTTTTGTTTTTTTTCCACACATTTTTGTCCGTACGATTCAGAAGCCATTTTCGAACCGATTTTCACACAATTTGGCACACGCATAGAGGGGCAAAAAATCTAAAAATGTAGCGAAGCGAAATTTTCGATTTATCCCTTATTTCGCCAGAATTGGCAAAAAACTGCCAAAATTGGGGTTTATCGGCACTTTCTGGAAACACGTCTTGTAGATTTTTTTTAAACATTCATCATTACTAGACCTGCCCATGACACGACCTCTGATACACACGACATATTAGGCGATGCATATGGTAACCCTCCACAGGCTGCCAAGCATCGAAATTTTGATGAAACGGGCCGGTTTCAGACCCCCACAGCACCCAAACGATACCCAAGAGGTAAACATAACTTCCATTATTGGAAGTGGAATTCATCGAGGATCATTTTTGTAAGCAATAAGGGTGTTCAAAAAACCACGCGTTAACCCGTTTTGGGCTGGTTAAACAGCAATACCCCAATAAAGCTATAAAATTCATGTTTTTCGTGGATTTATCTAAACGAGTCTTGTAAATTTTCAAGGAAAATTTGTCACTCCTAGGCCTTGGGGTGACAATAGAAGTTGCATGGACAAAATACTGCGGTGAGCATTTGTTAACCCTCCACGGGCTGCTAAAAGTCCAAATTGCGATAAAAAGGGCTGTTTTTGGACGCCAACAGCACCCAATGGGTACGCCACAAAGAAAAGTGCCTTCCTTTATCGAGCGCACAATCTATACACAAACGTTTTTGTAAGTAGTAAGGGTATTCAAAAGTCGAAGTCTTAACCCATTTTGGGCAGGCTAAAGAGAGCGACCTCTTAAAATCTTAAAATTCCCATTTTCTGTGGATTTCTCTAAACACATTCTGTAGGTTTTCAAGAAAAATTGACTACTCGCAGGTCTTTGTGTGATATTACAAGATGCATGGACAAAATATTCCGTTGAGCGTTTATTAACCCTCTAGCGGCTGCCAATCATTGGAATTTTGTTGAAATGGGCTGTTTTCGGACACGCACAGCACCCAATGTGTACCTGAGAAATAAACATAATCTCCTTTGTTGGAAGTGGAATTCATCGTGGGCCATTTTTGTAAGTAATAAGAGTATTCAAAAAACCAAGCGTTAACCCCTTTTGTGGTTGTCAATTGTGATACCCTTCAAAAGCTTAAAAATTTATGTTTTCCCTGGATTTCTTTACAAACATCTGGTAGAGTTTTCGAGAGAAAATGGCCACCGATAGGTCTTGGTGTCACATTACCAACTGATATGATAAATTATTCCGGGAAGCATTTTTTAACCCTCCATGGGATGCTAAATGTGAAAATTTTGAAAAAATAGTCTGTTTTTGGACACCAACAACATCAAACGGGAATGCAACAGAGATGCATAATTTCTTTTACCGGACGCAAAACTGACAGGGAACCATTTTTGTAAGTAATAAATGTATTCAAAAATCGAGGACTTAGCCCATTTTTGACTAGTTAAAGAGATATACCCCTTAAAAGCTTAAAATTTCAGTTTTCTGTGGATTTCTCAAAACAAAATTCAAAGAAAAATTGACCTTTCGCAGGTCTTCGAGTGACATTACAAGTTGCATAAACAAAATGTTTCGGTAAGCATTTGTTAACCCTCCAGAGGCTGCCAAGCGTAGACATTTGGAGAAAATGGGCTGTTCTTGGGCAACCAATAACAGGTATTCACAAAACCAAGCATTAACCCGTTTAGGGCTGATTACAGACAGATACCCCTCAAAAGGTTAAAAATTCATGTTATACGAGGATTTCTCTAAAAACGTCTCGTAGGTTTTCAAGAAAAAATTGCCATCCTCAGATCTTAGTGTGACATTACAGACTGCATGTACAAAATATTCCTGGAAGCATTTGTTAACCCTATGCACATTCACAAACAACAAAATGTTGACAAAATGGGCTGCGTTTGCATACCCACAGCACCCGAATTTGAGACGAGAGATCAAAATAAATGGAAGTAGAATTCACTGAAAATCATTTTTGGAAGTAACAAGAGTATTAAAAAAACAACACTTAACCCGTTTTTGGCTGGATAAACAGTGATACCCATCAAAAGCTTAAAATTCATGTTCTCCCTGGATTTCTCTGAAAACATCTTGTAGATTTTAAAGAAAAAATGGCCATTCGCAGTTCTTGGTGTGACAGTACAAGTTGCATGAATGAATATTCCTGTTAGCACTTGTTAACCCTCTACAATCTGCCAGACATCAATATTTTGGATGCATTTGAGATAAAACGGACCATTTTCAAATAGCCACAGCTCTAGTGGGTATGTGTCAAACAAACATAACTACTATTGTCGGTCATTAACTTGTTGGACGACGATATTGACATTAACCCACTCCACCGTTAATGGTGGTTTTTACCTAAACAATTTTTTTATCAAACTTATTCATTTGAGACTACTATACTCACCTTTCTCATAACATCAATGAAGGAACTTCAGTGAGACAGTTAAAAACAATTCATCAGACACTGTGGGGTCATGAAAAATCATGGAATCTCATCGGGAGAAGCCATGATTCTCCAGAATCATAAAGTCTAGTTTTTTTTTGTTTTTTTTTAGTTTTTTTTTTCCACACATTTTTGTCCGTACGATTCAGAAGCCATTTTCGAACCGATTTTCACACAAATTGGCACACGCATAGAGGGGCAAAAAATCTAAAAATGTAGGGCAGCGGAATTTTCGATTTAACCCTTATTTCGCCAGAATTGGCAAAAAACTGCCGAAATTGGGGTTTATCGGCACTTTCTGGAAACACGTCTTGTAGATTTTTTTTAAACATTCATCATTGCTAGACCTGCCCATGACACGACCTCTGGTACACACGACATATTAGTCGATGCATATGGTAACCCTCCACAGGCTGCCAACCATCGAAATTTTGATAAAATGGGATGGTTTCAGACCCCCACAGCACCCAAACGATACCCGAGAGGTAAACAAAACTTCCATTATTGAAAGTGGAATTCACCGAGTATCACTTTTGTAAGCTATAAGGGTGTTCAAAAAACCAAGCGTTAACCCGTTTTGGGCTGGTTAAACAGCAATACCCCAATAAAGCTAAAAAAATTCATGTTTTTCGTGGATTTATCTAAAGGAGTCCTGTAAATTTTCAAGAAAAATTTGTCACTCCCAGGCCTTGGGGTGACAATAGAAGTTGCATGGACAAAATACTGCGGTGAGCATTTGTTAACCCTCCATGGGCTGCTAAAAGTCAAAATTGCGATAAAAAGGGCTGTTTTTGGACGCCAACAGCACCCAATGGGTACGCCACAAAGAAAAGTGCCTTCCTTTATCGAGCGCACAATCTATACACAAACATTTTTGTAAGTAGTAAGGGTATTCAAAAGTCGAAGTCTTTACCCATTTTGGACAGGCTAAAGAGAGAGACCCCTTAAAATCTTAAAATTCCCATTTTCTGTAGATTTCTCTAAACACATTTTGTAGGTTTTCAAGAAAAATTGACTACTCGCAGGTCTTTGTGTGATATTACAAGTTGCATGGACAAAATATTCCGGTGAGCATTTATTAACCCTCTAGAGGCTGCCAAGCATTGTAATTTTGTTGAAATGGGCTGTTTTCGGACACGCACAGCACCCAATGTGTACCTGAGAAATAATCATAATCTTGTTTGTTGGAAGTGGAATTCATCGTGGGCCATTTTTGTAAGTAATAAGAGTATTCAAAAAACCAAGCGTTAACCCCTTTTGTGGTTGTCAATTGTGATACCCATCAAAAGCTTAAAAATTTATGTTTTCCCTGGATTTCTTTACAAACATCTGGTAGAGTTTTCAAGAGAAAATGGCCACTGATAGGTCTTGGTGTCACATTACCAACTGATAGGATGAAATATTCCGGGAAGCATTTATTAACCCTCCATGGGCTGCTAAATGTGAAAAGTTTGAAAAAATAGTCTGTTTTTGGACACCAACAGCATCAAACGGGAATGCAACAGAGATGCATAACTTCCTTTACCGGACGCAAAACTGACAGGGAAACATTTTTGTAAGTAATAAATGTATTCAAAAATCGATGTCTTAGCCCATTTTTGACTAGTTAAAGAGATATACCCCTTAAAAGCTTAAAATTTCAGTTTTCTGTGGATTTCTCAAAACAAAATTTCAAGAAAAATTGACCTTTCGCAGGTCTTCGAGTGACATTACAAGTTGCATGAACAAAATGTTTCGGTAGGCATTTGTTAACCCTCCAGAGGCTGTCAAGCGTAGACATTTGGAGAAAATGGGCTGTTCTTGGGCAACCAATAGCAGGTATTCACAAAACCAAGCATTAACCCGTTTAGGGCTGATTACAGACAGATACCCCTGAAAAGGTTAAAAATTCATGTTATCCGATGATTTCTCTAAAAACGTCTCGTAGGTTTTCAAGAAAAAATGGCCATTCTCAGATCTTAGTGTGACATTACAGACTGCATGTTCAAAATATTCCTGGAAGCATTTGTTAACCAAATGCAGATTCACAAACAACAAAATGTTGACAAAATGGGCTGCGTTTGCATACCCACAGCACCCGAATTTGAGACGAGAGATCAAAATAAATGGAAGTAGAATTCACTGAGAATCATTTTTGGAAGTAATAAGAGTATTAAAAAAACAACACTTAACCTGTTTTGGGCTGGATAAACAATGATACCCATCAAAAGCTTAAAATTCATGTTCTCCCTGGATTTCTCAGACAACATCTTGTAGATTTTAAAGAAAAAATGGCCATTCGCAGTTCTTGGAGTGACATTACAAGTTGCATGAATGAATATTCCTGTTAGCACTTGTTAACCCTCTACAAGCTGCCAGACATCAATATTTTGGATGCATTTGAGATTAAACGGACCATTTTCAAATAGCCACAGCTCTAGTGGGTATGTGTCAAACAAGCATAACTACTATTGTCGGTCATTAACTTGTTGGACGACGATATTGACATTAACCCACTCCACCGTTAATGATGGTTTTTACCTAAACAATTTTTTTATCAAACTGATTCATTTGAGACTACTATACTCACCTTTCTCATAACATCAATGAAGGAACTTCAGTGAGACAGTTAAAAACAATTCATCAGACACTGTGGGGTCATGAAAAATCATGGAATCTCATCGGGAAAAGCCATGATTCTCCAGAATCATAAAGTCTAGTTTTTTTTTGTTTTTTTTTCCACACATTTTTGTCCGTACGATTCAGAAGCCATTTTCGAACCGATTTTCACACAAATTGGCACACGCATAGAGGGGCAAAAAATCTAAAAATGTAGCGAAGTGGGATTTTCGATTTAACCCTTATTTCGCCAGAATTGGCAAAAAACTGCCAAAATTGGGGTTTATCGGCACTTTCTGGAAACACGTCTTGAAGATTTTTTTTAAACATTCATCATTGCTAGACCTGCCCATGACACGACCTCTGATACACACGATATATTAGGCGATGCATATGGTAACCCTCCACAGGCTGCCAAGCATCGAAATTTTGATGAAATGGGCCGGTTTCAGACCCCCACAGCACCCAAACGATACCCGAGAGGTAAACATACCTTCCATTATTGGAAGTGGAATTCACCGAGGGTCATTTTTGTAAGCAATAAGGGTGTTCAGAAAACCAAGCGTTAACCCGTTTTGGGCTGTTTAAACAGCAATACCCCAATAAAGCTAAAAAATTCATGTTTTTCGTGGATTTATCTAAACGAGTCTTGTAAATTTTCAAGAAAAATTTGTCACTCCAAGGCCTTGGGGTGACAATAGAAGTTGCATGGACAAAATACTGCGGTGAGCATTTGTTAACCCTCCACGGACTGCTAAAAGTCAAAATTGCGATAAAAAGGGCTGTTTTTGGACGCCACCGGCACCCAATGGGTACACCACAAAGAAAAGTGCCATCCTTTATCGAGCGCACAATCTATACACAAACATTTTTGTAAGTAGTAAGGGTATTCAAAAGTCGAAGTCTTAAGCCATTTTGGACAGGCTAAAGAGAGAGACCCCTTAAAATCTTAAAATTCCCATTTTCTGTGGATTTCTCTAAACACATACTGTAGGTTTTCAAGAAAAATTGACTACTCGCAGGTCTTTGTGTGATATTACAAGTTGCATGGACAAAATATTCCGGTGAGCGTTTATTAACCCTCTAGAGGCTGCCAAGCATTGTAATTTTGTTGAAATGGGCTGTTTTCGGACACGCCCAGCGCCCAATGTGTACCTGAGAAATAAACATAATCTCCTTTGTTGGAAGTGGAATTCACCGTGGGCCATTTTTGTAAGTAATAAGAGTATTCAAAAAACCAAGCGTTAACCCCTTTTTGTGGTTGTCAATTGTGATACCCTTCAAAAGCTTAAAAATTTATGTTTTCCCTGGATTTCTTTACAAACATCTGGTAGAGTTTTCAAGAGAAAATGGCCACTGATAAGTCTTGGTGTCACATTACCAGCTGATAGGATGAATTATTCCGGGAGGCATTTATTAACCCTCCATGGGCTGCTAAATGTGAAAATTTTGAAAAAATAGTCTGTTTTTGGACACCAACAGCATCAAACGGGAATGCAACAGAGATGCATGACTTCTTTTACCGGACGCAAAACTGACAGGGAACCATTTTTGTAAGTAATAAATGTATTCAAAAATCGAGGTCTTAGCCCATTTTTGACTAGTTAAAGAGATATACCCCTTAAAAGCTTAAAATTTCAGTTTTCTGTGGATTTCTCAAAACAAAATTTCAAGAAAAATTGACCTTTCGCAGGTCTTCGAGTGACATTACAAGTTGCATGAACAAAATGTTTCGGTAGGCATTTGTTAACCCTCCAGAGGCTGTCAAGCGTAGACATTTGGAGAAAATGGGCTGTTCTTGGGCAACCAATAACAGGTATTCACAAAACCAAGCATTAACCCGTTTAGGGCTGATTACAGACAGATACCCCTCAAAAGGTTAAAAATTCATGTTATCCGAGGATTTCTCTAAAAACGTCTCGTAGGTTTTCAAGAAAAAATGGCCATTCTCAGATCTTAGTGTGACATTACAGACTGCATGTACAAAATATTCCTGGAAGCATTTGTTAACCCTATGCACATTCATAAACAACAAAATGTTGACAAAATGGGCTGCGTTTGCATACCCACAGCACCCGAATTTGAGATGAGAGATCAAAATAAATGGAAGTAGAATTCACTGAAAATCATTTTTGGAAGTAACAAGAGTATTCAAAAAACAACACTTAACCCGTTTTGGGCTGGATAAACAATGATACCCATCAAAAGCTTAAAATTCATGTTCTCCCTGGATTTCTCTGAAAACATCTTGTAGATTTTAAAGAAAAAATGGCCATTCGCAGTTCTTGGAGTGACAGTACAAGTTGCATGAATGAATATTCCTGTTAGCACTTGTTAACCCTCTACAATCTGCCAGACATCAATATTTTGGATGCATTTGAGATAAAACGGACCATTTTCAAATAGCCACAGCTCTAGTGGGTATGTGTCAAACAAACATAACTACTATTGTCGGTCATTAACTTGTTGGACGACGATATTGACATTAACCCACTCCACCGTTAATGGTGGTTTTTACCTAAACAATTTTTTTATCAAACTTATTCATTTGAGACTACTATACTCACCTTTCTCATAACATCAATGAAGGAACTTCAGTGAGACAGTTAAAAACAATTCATCAGACACTGTGGGGTCATGAAAAATCATGGAATTTCATCGGGAGAAGCCATGATTCTCCAGAATCATAAAGTCTAGTTTTTTTTTTGTTTTTTTTTAGTTTTTTTTTTCCACACATTTTTGTCCGTACAATTCAGAAGCCATTTTCGAACCGATTTTCACACAAATTGGCACACGCATAGAGGGGCAAAAAATCTAAAAATGTAGGAAAGCGGAATTTTCGATTTAACCCTTATTTCGCCAGAATTGGCAAAAAACTGCCAAAATTGGGGTTTATCGGCACTTTCTGGAAACACGTCTTGTAGATTTTCTTTTAACATTCATCATTGCTAGACCTGCCCATGACACGACCTCTGGTACACACGACATATTAGGCGATGCATATGGTAACCCTCCACAGGCTGCCAACCATCGAAATTTTGATGAAATGGGATGGTTTCAGACACCCACAGCACCCAAACGATACCCGAGAGGTAAACATAACTTCCATTATTGAAAGTGGAATTCACCGAGTATCACTTTTGTAAGCTATAAGGGTGTTCAAAAAACCAAGCGTTAACCCGTTTTGGGCTGGTTAAACAGCAATACCCCAATAAAGCTAAAAAAATTCATGTTTTTCGTGGATTTATCTAAAGGAGTCCTGTAAATTTTCAAGAAAAATTTGTCACTCCCAGGCCTTGGGGTGACAATAGAAGTTGCATGGACAAAATACTGCGGTGAGCATTTGTTAACCCTCCACGGGCTGCTAAAAGCCAAAATTGCGATAAAAAGGGCTGTTTTTGGACGCCAACAGTACCCAATGGGTACGCCACAAAGAAAAGTGCCTTCCTTTATCGAGCGCACAATCTATACACAAACATTTTTGTAAGTAGTAAGGGTATTCAAAAGTCGAAGTCTTAACCCATTTTGGACAGGCTAAAGAGAGAGACCCCTTAAAATCTTAAAATTCCCATTTTCTGTGGATTTCTCTAAACACATTTTGTAGGTTTTCAAGAAAAATTGACTACTCGCAGGTCTTTGTGTGATATTACAAGTTGCATGGACAAAATATTCCGGTGAGCGTTTATTAACCCTCTAGAGGCTGCCAAGCATTGTAATTTTGTTGAAATGGGCTGTTTTCGGACACGCACAGCACCCAATGTGTACCTGAGAAATAATCATAATCTCGTTTGTTGGAAGTGGAATTCATCGTGGGCCATTTTTGTAAGTTATAAGAGTATTCAAAAAACCAAGCGTTAACCCCTTTTGTGGTTGTCAATTGTGATACCCATCAAAAGCTTAAAAATTTATGTTTTCCCTGGATTTCTTTACAAACATCTGGTAGAGTTTTCAAGAGAAAATGGCCACTGATAGGTCTTGGTGTCACATTACCAACTGATAGGATGAATTATTCCGGGAAGCATTTATTAACCCTCCATGGGCTGCTAAATGTGAAAAGTTTGAAAAAATAGTCTGTTTTTGGACACCAACAGCATCAAACGGGAATGCAACAGAGATGCATAACTTCTTTTACCGGACGCAAAACTGACAGGGAAACATTTTTGTAAGTAATAAATGTATTCAAAAATCGAGTTCTTAGCCCATTTTTGACTAGTTAAAGAGATATACCCCTTAAAAGCTTAAAATTTCAGTTTTCTGTGGATTTCTCATAACAAAATTTCAAGAAAAATTGACCTTTCGCAGGTCTTCGAGTGACATTACAAGTTGCATGAACAAAATGTTTCGGTAGGCATTTGTTAACCCTCCAGAGGCTGTCAAGCGTAGACATTTGGAGAAAATGGGCTGTTCTTGGGCAACCAATAACAGGTATTCACAAAACCAAGCATTAACCCGTTTAGGGCTGATTACAGACAGATACCCCTCAAAAGGTTAAAAATTCATGTTATCCGATGATTTCTCTAAAAACGTCTCGTAGGTTTTCAAGAAAAAATGGCCATTCTCAGATCTTAGTGTGACATTACAGACTGCATGTTCAAAATATTCCTGGAAGCATTTGTTAACCCAATGCAGGTTCACAAACAACAAAATGTTGACAAAATGGGCTGCGTTTGCATACCCACAGCACCCGAATTTGAGACGAGAGATCAAAATAAATGGAAGTAGAATTCACTGAGAATCATTTTTGGAAGTAATAAGAGTATTAAAAAAACAACACTTAACCTGTTTTGGGCTGGATAAACAATGATACCCATCAAAAGCTTAAAATTCATGTTCTCCCTGGATTTCTCAGACAACATCTTGTAGATTTTAAAGAAAAAATGGCCATTCGCAGTTCTTGGAGTGACATTACAAGTTGCATGAATGAATATTCCTGTTAGCACTTGTTAACCCTCTACAAGCTGCCAGACATCAATATTTTGGATGCATTTGAGATTAAACGGACCATTTTCAAATAGCCACAGCTCTAGTGGGTATGTGTCAAACAAGCATAACTACTATTGTCGGTCATTAACTTGTTGGACGACGATATTGACATTAACCCACTCCACCGTTAATGATGGTTTTTACCTAAACAATTTTTTTATCAAACTGATTCATTTGAGACTACTATACTCACCTTTCTCATAACATCAATGAAGGAACTTCAGTGAGACAGTTAAAAACAATTCATCAGACACTGTGGGGTCATGAAAAATCATGGAATCTCATCGGGAAAAGCCATGATTCTCCAGAATCATAAAGTCTAGTTTTTTTTGTTTTTTTTTTCCAGACATTTTTGTCCGTACGATTCAGAAGCCATTTTCGAACCGATTTTCACACAAATTGGCACACGCATAGAGGGGCGAAAAATCTAAAAATGTAGCGAAGTGGAATTTTCGATTTAACCCTTCTTTCGCCAGAATTGGCAAAAAACTGCCAAAATTGGGGTTTATCGGCACTTTCTGGAAACACGTCTTGAAGATTTTTTTTAAACATTCATCATTGCTAGACCTGCCCATGACACGACCTCTGATACACACGATATATTAGGCGATGCATATGGTAACCCTCCACAGGCTGCCAACCATCGAAATTTTGATGAAATGGGCCGGTTTCAGACCCCCACAGCACCCAAACGATATCCGAGAGGTAAACATAACTTTCATTATTGGAAGTGGAATTCACCGAGGATCATTTTTGTAAGCAATAAGGATGTTCAAAAAACCAAGCGTTAACCCGTTTTGGGCTGGTTAAACAGCAATACCCCAATAAAGCTAAAAAATTCATGTTTTTCGTGGATTTATCTAAACGAGTCTTGTAAATTTTCAAGAAAAATTTGTCACTCCCAGGCCTTGGGGTGACAATAGAAGTTGCATGGACAAAATAATGCGGTGAGCATTTGTTAACCCTCCACGGGCTGCTAAAAGTCAAAATTGCGATAAAAAGGGCTGTTTTTGGACGCCAACAGCACCCAATGGGTACACCACAAAGAAAAGTGCCTTCCTTTATCGAGCGCACAATCTATACACAAACATTTTTGTAAGTAGTAAGGGTATTCAAAAGTCGAGGTCTTAACCCATTTTGGACAGGCTAAAGAGAGAGACCCCTTAAAATCTTAAAATTCCCATTTTCTGGGGATTTCTCTAAACACATTCTGTAGGTTTTCAAGAAAAATTGACTACTCGCAGGTATTTGTGTGATATTACAAGTTTCATGGACAAAATATTCCGGTGAGCGTTTATTAACCCTCTAGAGGCTGCCAAGCATTGTAATTTTGTTGAAATGTGCTGTTTTCGGACACGCACAGCACCCAATGTGTACCTGAGAAATAATCATAATCTCCTTTGTTGGAAGTGGAATTCATCGTGGGCCATTTTTGTAAGTAATAAGAGTATTCAAAAAACCAAGCGTTAACCCCTTTTGTGGTTGTCAATTGTGATATCCATCAAAAGCTTAAAAATTTATGTTTTCCCTGGATTTCTTTACAAACATCTGGTAGAGTTTTCAAGAGAAAATGGCCACTGATAGGTCTTGGTGTCACATTACCAACTGATAGGATAAATTATTCGGGAAGCATTTATTAACCCTCCATGGGCTGCTAAATGTGAAAAGTTTGAAAAAATAGTCTGTTTTTGGGCACGAACAACATCAAACGGGAAAGCAACAGAGATGCATAACTTCTTTTACTGGACGCAAAACTGACAGGGAAACATTTTTGTAAGTAATAAATATACTCAAAAATCGAGGTCTTAGCCCATTTTTGACTAGTTAAAGAGATATACCCCTTAAAAGCTTAAAATGTCAGTTTTCTGTGGATTTCTCAAAACAAAATTTCAAGAAAAATAGACCTTTCGCAGGTCTTCGAGTGACATTACAAGTTGCATGAACAAAATGTTTAGGTAAGCATTTGTTAACCCTCCAGAGGCTGCCAAGGATAGACATTTGGAGAAAATGGGCTGTTCTTGGGCAACCAATAACAGGTATTCACAAAACCAAGCATTAACCCGTTTAGGGCTGATTTCAGAAAGATACCCCTCAAAAGGTTAAAAATTCATGTTATCCAAGGATTTCTCTAAAAACGTCTCGTAGGTTTTCAAGAAAAAATGGCCATTCTCAGATCTTAGTGTGACATTACAGACTGCATGAACAAAATATTCCTGGAAGCATTTGTTAACCCTATACAGGTTCACAAACAACAAAATGTTGATAAAATGGGCTGTGTTTGCATACCCACAGCACCCGAATTTGAGACGAGAGATCAAAATAAGTGGAAGTAGAATTCACTGAGAATCATTTTTGGAAGTAATAAGAGTATTCAAAAAACAACACTTAACCCGTTTTGGGCTGGATAAACAATGATACCCATCAAAAGCTTAAAATTCATGTTCTCCCTGGATTTCTCTGAAAACATCTTGTAGATTTTAAAGAAAAAATGGCCATTCGCAGTTCTTGGAGTGACATTACAAGTTGCATGAATGAATATTCCTGTTAGCACTTGTTAACCCTCTACAAGCTGCCAGACATCAATATTTTGGATGCATTTGAGATAAAACGGACCATTTTCAAATAGCCACAGCTCTAGTGGGTATGTGTCAAACAAACATAACTACTATTGTCGGTCATTAACTTGTTGGACGACGATATTGACATTAACCCACTCCACCGTTAATGGTGGTTTTTACCTACACAATTTTTTTATCAAACTGATTCATTTGAGACTACTATACTCACCTTTCTCATAACATCAATGATGGAATTTCAGTGAGACAGTTAAAAACAATTCATCAGACACTGTGGGGTCATGAAAAATCATGGAATCTCATCGGGAGAAGCCATGATTCTCCAGAATCATAAAGTCTAGTTTTTTTTTGTTTTTTTTAGTTTTTTTTTTCCACACATTTTTGTCCGTACGATTCAGAAGCCATTTTCGAACCCATTTTCACACAAATTGGCACACGCATAGAGGGGCCAAAAATCTAAAAATGTAGCGAAGCGGAATTTTCGATTTAACCCTTATTCGCCAGATTTGGCAAAAAACTGCCAAAATTGGGGTTTATCGGCAATTTCTGGAAACACGTCTTGTAGATTTTTTTTAAACATCATCATTGCTAGACCTGCCCATGACACGACCTCTGATACACACGACATATTAGGCGATGCATATGGTAACCCTCCACAGGCTGCCAAGCATCGAAATTTTGATGAAATGGGACGGTTTCAGACCCCCACAGCACCCAAACGATACCCGAGAGGTAAACATAACTTCCATTATTGGAAGTGTAATTCATCGAGGATCATTTTTGTAAGCAATAAGGGTGTTCAAAAAACCACGCGTTAACCCGTTTTGGGCTGGTTAAACAGCAATACCCCAATAAAGCTAAAAAATTCATGTTTTTCGTGGATTTATCTAAACGAGTCTTGTAAATTTTCAAGAAAAATTTGTCACTCCCAGGCCTTGGGGAGACAATAGAAGTTGCATGGACAAAATACTGCGGTGAGCATTTGTTAACCCTCCACGGGCTGCTAAATGTCAAAATTGTGATAAAAAGGGCTGTTTTTGGACGCCAACAGCACCCAAAGGGTACGCCACAAAGAAAAGTGCCTTCCTTTATCGAGCGCACAATCTATACACAAACATTTTTGTAAGTAGTAAGGGTATTCAAAAGTCGAGGTCTTAACCCATTTTGGACAGGCTAAAGAGAGAGACCCCTTAAAATCTTAAAATTCCCATTTTCTGGGGATTTCTCTAAACACATTCTGTAGGTTTTCAAGAAAAATTGACTACTCGCAGGTATTTGTGTGATATTACAAGTTTCATGGACAAAATATTCCGGTGAGCGTTTATTAACCCTCTAGAGGCTGCCAAGCATTGTAATTTTGTTGAAATGTGCTGTTTTCGGACACGCACAGCACCCAATGTGTACCTGAGAAATAATCATAATCTCCTTTGTTGGAAGTGGAATTCATCGTGGGCCATTTTTGTAAGTAATAAGAGTATTCAAAAAACCAAGCGTTAACCCCTTTTGTGGTTGTCAATTGTGATATCCATCAAAAGCTTAAAAATTTATGTTTTCCCTGGATTTCTTTACAAACATCTGGTAGAGTTTTCAAGAGAAAATGGCCACTGATAGGTCTTGGTGTCACATTACCAACTGATAGGATAAATTATTCGGGAAGCATTTATTAACCCTCCATGGGCTGCTAAATGTGAAAAGTTTGAAAAAATAGTCTGTTTTTGGGCACGAACAACATCAAACGGGAAAGCAACAGAGATGCATAACTTCTTTTACTGGACGCAAAACTGACAGGGAAACATTTTTGTAAGTAATAAATATACTCAAAAATCGAGGTCTTAGCCCATTTTTGACTAGTTAAAGAGATATACCCCTTAAAAGCTTAAAATGTCAGTTTTCTGTGGATTTCTCAAAACAAAATTTCAAGAAAAATAGACCTTTCGCAGGTCTTCGAGTGACATTACAAGTTGCATGAACAAAATGTTTAGGTAAGCATTTGTTAACCCTCCAGAGGCTGCCAAGGATAGACATTTGGAGAAAATGGGCTGTTCTTGGGCAACCAATAACAGGTATTCACAAAACCAAGCATTAACCCGTTTAGGGCTGATTTCAGAAAGATACCCCTCAAAAGGTTAAAAATTCATGTTATCCAAGGATTTCTCTAAAAACGTCTCGTAGGTTTTCAAGAAAAAATGGCCATTCTCAGATCTTAGTGTGACATTACAGACTGCATGAACAAAATATTCCTGGAAGCATTTGTTAACCCTATACAGGTTCACAAACAACAAAATGTTGATAAAATGGGCTGTGTTTGCATACCCACAGCACCCGAATTTGAGACGAGAGATCAAAATAAGTGGAAGTAGAATTCACTGAGAATCATTTTTGGAAGTAATAAGAGTATTCAAAAAACAACACTTAACCCGTTTTGGGCTGGATAAACAATGATACCCATCAAAAGCTTAAAATTCATGTTCTCCCTGGATTTCTCTGAAAACATCTTGTAGATTTTAAAGAAAAAATGGCCATTCGCAGTTCTTGGAGTGACATTACAAGTTGCATGAATGAATATTCCTGTTAGCACTTGTTAACCCTCTACAAGCTGCCAGACATCAATATTTTGGATGCATTTGAGATAAAACGGACCATTTTCAAATAGCCACAGCTCTAGTGGGTATGTGTCAAACAAACATAACTACTATTGTCGGTCATTAACTTGTTGGACGACGATATTGACATTAACCCACTCCACCGTTAATGGTGGTTTTTACCTAAACAATTTTTTTATCAAACTGATTCATTTGAGACTACTATACTCACCTTTCTCATAACATCAATGATGGAATTTCAGTGAGACAGTTAAAAACAATTCATCAGACACTGTGGGGTCATGAAAAATCATGGAATCTCATCGGGAGAAGCCATGATTCTCCAGAATCATAAAGTCTAGTTTTTTTTTGTTTTTTTTAGTTTTTTTTTTCCACACATTTTTGTCCGTACGATTCAGAAGCCATTTTCGAACCCATTTTCACACAAATTGGCACACGCATAGAGGGGCCAAAAATCTAAAAATGTAGCGAAGCGGAATTTTCGATTTAACCCTTATTCGCCAGATTTGGCAAAAAACTGCCAAAATTGGGGTTTATCGGCAATTTCTGGAAACACGTCTTGTAGATTTTTTTTAAACATCATCATTGCTAGACCTGCCCATGACACGACCTCTGATACACACGACATATTAGGCGATGCATATGGTAACCCTCCACAGGCTGCCAAGCATCGAAATTTTGATGAAATGGGACGGTTTCAGACCCCCACAGCACCCAAACGATACCCGAGAGGTAAACATAACTTCCATTATTGGAAGTGTAATTCATCGAGGATCATTTTTGTAAGCAATAAGGGTGTTCAAAAAACCACGCGTTAACCCGTTTTGGGCTGGTTAAACAGCAATACCCCAATAAAGCTAAAAAATTCATGTTTTTCGTGGATTTATCTAAACGAGTCTTGTAAATTTTCAAGAAAAATTTGTCACTCCCAGGCCTTGGGGAGACAATAGAAGTTGCATGGACAAAATACTGCGGTGAGCATTTGTTAACCCTCCACGGGCTGCTAAATGTCAAAATTGTGATAAAAAGGGCTGTTTTTGGACGCCAACAGCACCCAAAGGGTACGCCACAAAGAAAAGTGCCTTCCTTTATCGAGCGCACAATCTATACACAAACATTTTTGTAAGTAGTAAGGGTATTCAAAAGTCGAAGTCTTAACCCATTTTGGACAGGCTAAAGAGAGAGACCCCTTAAAATCTAAAAATTCCCATTTTCTGTGGATTTCTCTAAACACATTCCGTAGGTTTTCAAGAAAAATTGACTACTCGCAGGTCTTTGTGTGATATTACAATTTGCATGGACAAAATATTCCGGTGAGCGTTTATTAACCCTCTAGAGACTGCCAAGCATTGTAATTTTGTTGAAATGGGCTGTTTTCAGACACACACAGCACCCAATGTGTACCTGAGAAATAAACATAATCTCCTTTGTTGGAAGTGGAATTCATCGTGGGCCATTTTTGTAAGTAATAAGAGTATTCAAAAAACCAAGCGTTAACCCCTTTTGTGGTTGTCAATTGTGATACCCATCAAAAGCTTAAAAATTTATGTTTTCCCTGAATTTCTTTACAAACATCTGGTAGAGTTTTCAAAAGAAAATGGCCACTGATAGGTATTGGTGTCACATTACCAACTGATAGGATAAATTATTCCGGGAAGCATTTATTAACCCTCCATGGGCTGCTAAATGTGAAAATTTTGAAAAAATAGTCTGTTTTTGGACACCAACAACATCAAACGGGAATGCAACAGAGATGCATAACTTCTTTTACCTGATGCAAAACTGACAGGGAAACATTTTTGTAAGTAGTAAATGTATTCAAAAATCGAGATCTTAGCCCATTTTTGACTAGTTAAAGAGATATACCCCTTAAAAGCTTAAAATTTCAGTTTTCTGTGGATTTCTCAAAACAAAATTTCAAGAAAAATTGACCTTTCGCAGGTCTTCGAGTGACATTACAAGTTGCATGAACAAAATGTTTCGTTAAGCATTTGTTAACCCTCCAGAGGCTGCCAAGCATAGACATTTGGAGAAAATGGGCTGTTCTTGGGCAACCAATAACAGGTATTCACAAAACCAAGCATTAACCCGTTTAGGGCTGATTACAGACAGATACCCCTGAAAAGGTTAAAAATTCATGTTATCCGAGGATTTCTCTAAAAACGTCTCGTAGGTTTTCAAGAAAAAATGGCCATTCTCAGATCTTAGTGTGACATTACAGACTGCATGTACAAAATATTCCTGGAAGCATTTGTTAACCCTATGCAGGTTCTCAAACAACAAAATGTTGATAAAATGGGCTGCGTTTGCATACCCACAGCACCCGAATTTGAGACGAGAGATCAAAAAAAGTGGAAGTAGAATTCACTGAGAATTATTTTTGGAAGTAATAAGAGTATTCAAAAAACAACACTTAACCCGTTTTGGGCTGGATAAACAATGATACCCATCAAAAGCTTAAAATTCATGTTCTCCCTGGATTTCTCTGAAAACGTCTTGTAGATTTTAAAGAAAAAATGGCCATTCGCAGTTCTTGGAGTGACATTACAAGTTCCATGAATGAATATTCCTGTTAACACTTGTTAACCCTCTACAAGCTGCCAGACATCAATATATTGGATGCATTTGAGATAAAACGGACCATTTTCAAATAGCCACAGCTCTAGTGGTGGGTATGTGTCAAACAAACATAACTACTATTGTCAGTCATTAACTTGTTGGACGACGATATTGACACTGACCCACTCCACCGTTAATGATGGTTTTTACCTAAACAATTTTTTTATCAAACTGATTCATTTGATACTACTATACTCACCTTTCTCATAACATCAGTGAAGGAACTTCAGTGAGGCAGTTAAAAACAATTCATCAGACACTGTGGGGGTCACGAAAAATCATGGAATCTCATCTGGAAAAGCCATGATTCTCCAGAATCATAAAGTCTATTTTTTTGTTTTTTTTGTTTTGTTTTTTTTCCACACATTTTTGTCCGTACGATTCAGAAGCCATTTTCGAACCAATTTTCACACAATTTGGCACACGGATAGAGGGGCAAAAAATCTAAAAATGTAGCGAAGCGGAATTTCCGATTTATCCCTTATTTCGCCAGAATTGGCAAAAAACTGCCAAAATTGGGGTTTATCGGCACTTTCTGGAAACACGTCTTGTAGATTTTTTTTAAACATTCATCATTACTAGACCTGCCCATGACACGACCTCTGATACACACGACATATTAGGCGATGCATATGGTAACCCTCCACAGGCTGCCAAGCATCGAAATTTTGATGAAATGGGCCGGTTTCAGACCCCCACAGCACCCAAACGATACCCGAGAGGTAAACATAACTTCCATTATTGGAAGTGGAATTCATCGAGGATCATTTTTGTAAGCAATAAGGGTGTTCAAAAAACCACGCGTTAACCCGTTTTGGGCTGGTTAAACAGCAATACCCCAATAAAGCTAAAAAATTCATGTTTTTCGTGGATTTATCTAAACGAGTCTTGTAAATTTTCAAGGAAAATTTGTCACTCCTAGGCCTTGGGGTGACAATAGAAGTTGCATGGACAAAATACTGCGGTGAGCATTTGTTAACCCTCCACGGGCTGCTAAAAGTCAAAATTGCGATAAAAAGGGCTGTTTTTGGACGCCAACAGCACCCAATGGGTACGCCACAACGAAAGTGCCTTCCTTTATCGAGCGCACAATCTATACACAAACATTTTTGTAAGTAGTAAGGGTATTCAAAAGTCGAAGTCTTAACCCATTTTGGACAGGCTAAAGAGAGAGACCCCTTAAAATCTTAAAATTCCCATTTTCTGTGGATTTCTCTAAACACATTCTGTAGGTTTTCAAGAAAAATTGACTACTCGCAGGTCTTTGTGTGATATTACAAGATGCATGGACAAAATATTCCGGTGAGCGTTTATTAACCCTCTAGAGGCTGCCAATCATTGGAATTTTGTTGAAATGGGCTGTTTTCGGACACGCACAGCACCCAATGTGTACCTGAGAAATAAACATAATCTCCTTCGTTGGAAGTGGAATTCATCGTGGGCCATTTTTGTAAGTAATAAGAGTATTCAAAAAACCAAGCGTTAACCCCTTTTGTGGTTGTCAATTGTGATACCCTTCAAAAGCTTAAAAATTTATGTTTTCCCTGGATTTCTTTACAAACATCTGGTAGAGTTTTCGAGAGAAAATGGCCACCGATAGGTCTTGGTGTCACATTACCAACTGGTAGGATAAATTATTCCGGGAAGCATTTATTAACCCTCCATGGGCTGCTAAATGTGAAAATTTTGAAAAAATAGTCTGTTTTTGGACACCAACAACATCAAACGGGAATGCAACAGAGATGCATAACTTCTTTTACCGGACGCAAAACTGACAGGGAACCATTTTTGTAAGTAATAAATGTATTCGAAAATCGAGGACTTAGCCCATTTTTGACTAGTTAAAGAGATATACCCCTTAAAAGCTTAAAATTTCAGTTTTCTGTGGATTTCTCAAAACAAAATTCAAAGAAAAATTGACCTTTCGCAGGTCTTTGAGTGACATTACAAGTTGCATGAACAAAATGTTTCGTTAAGCATTTGTTAACCCTCCAGAGGCTGCCAAGCGTAGACATTTGGAGAAAATGGGCTGTTCTTGGGCAACCAATAACAGGTATTCACAAAACCAAGCATTAACCCGTTTAGGGCTGATTACAGACAGATACCCCTCAAAGGGTTAAAAATTCATGTTATCCGAGGGTTTCTCTAAAAACGTCTCGTAGGTTTTCAAGAAAAAATTGCCATTCTCAGATCTTAGTGTGACATTACAGACTGCATGTACAAAATATTCCTGGAAGCATTTGTTAACCCTATGCAGGTTCTCAAACAACAAAATGTTGATAAAATGGGCTGCGTTTGCATACCCACAGCATCCGAATTTGAGACGAGAGATCAAAAAAAGTGGAAGTAGAATTCACTGAGAATTATTTTTGGAAGTAATAAGAGTATTCAAAAAATAACACTTAACCCGTTTTGGGCTGGATAAACAATGATACCCATCAAAAGCTTAAAATTCATGTTCTCCCTGGATTTCTCTGAAAACATCTTGTAGATTTTAAAGAAAAAATGGCCATTCGCAGTTCTTGGAGAGACATTACAAGTTGCATGAATGAATATTCCTGTTAGCACTTGTTAACCCTCTACAAGCTGCCAGACATCAATATTTTGGATGCATTTGAGATAAAACGGACCATTTTCAAATAGCCACAGCTCTAGTGGTGGGTATGTGTCAAACAAACATAACTACTATTGTCAGTCATTAACTTGTTGGACGACGATATTGACATTGACACACTCCACTGTTAATGATGGTTTTTACCTAAACAATTTTTTAATCAAACTGATTCATTTGAGACTACTATACTCACCTTTCTCATAACATCAATGAAGGAACTTCAGTGAGACAGTTAAAAACAATTCATCAGACACTGTGGGGTCATGAAAAATCATGGAATCTCATCGGGAGAAGCCATGATTCTCCAGAATCATAAAGTCTAGTTTTTTTTTGTTTTTTTTTAGTTTTTTTTTTCCACACATTTTTGTCCGTACGATTCAGAAGCCATTTTCGAACCGATTTTCACACAAATTGGCACACGCATAGAGGGGCAAAAAATCTAAAAATGTAGGACAGCGGAATTTTCGATTTAACCCTTATTTCGCCAGAATTGGCAAAAAACTGCCAAAATTGGGGTTTATCGGCACTTTCTGGAAACACGTCTTGTAGATTTTCTTTTAACATTCATCATTGCTAGACCTGCCCATGACACGACCTCTGGTACACACGACATATTAGGCGATGCATATGGTAACCCTCCACAGGCTGCCAACCATCGAAATTTTGATGAAATGGAATGGTTTCAGACACCCACAGCACCCAAACGATACCCGAGAGGTAAACATAACTTCCATTATTGAAAGTGGAATTCACCGAGTATCACTTTTGTAAGCTATAAGGGTGTTCAAAAAACCAAGCGTTAACCCGTTTTGGGCTGGTTAAACAGCAATACCCCAATAAAGCTAAAAAAATTCATGTTTTTCGTGGATTTATCTAAAGGAGTCCTGTAAATTTTCAAGAAAAATTTGTCACTCCCAGGCCTTGGGGTGACAATAGAAGTTGCATGGACAAAATACTGCGGTGAGCATTTGTTAACCCTCCACGGGCTGCTAAAAGCCAAAATTGCGATAAAAAGGGCTGTTTTTGGACGCCAACAGTACCCAATGGGTACGCCACAAAGAAAAGTGCCTTCCTTTATCGAGCGCACAATCTATACACAAACATTTTTGTAAGTAGTAAGGGTATTCAAAAGTCGAAGTCTTAACCCATTTTGGACAGGCTAAAGAGAGAGACCCCTTAAAATCTTAAAATTCCCATTTTCTGTGGATTTCTCTAAACACATTTTGTAGGTTTTCAAGAAAAATTGACTACTCGCAGGTCTTTGTGTGATATTACAAGTTGCATGGACAAAATATTCCGGTGAGCGTTTATTAACCCTCTAGAGGCTGCCAAGCATTGTAATTTTGTTGAAATGGGCTGTTTTCGGACACGCACAGCACCCAATGTGTACCTGAGAAATAATCATAATCTCGTTTGTTGGAAGTGGAATTCATCGTGGGCCATTTTTGTAAGTTATAAGAGTATTCAAAAAACCAAGCGTTAACCCCTTTTGTGGTTGTCAATTGTGATACCCATCAAAAGCTTAAAAATTTATGTTTTCCCTGGATTTCTTTACAAACATCTGGTAGAGTTTTCAAGAGAAAATGGTCACTGATAGGTCTTGGTGTCACATTACCAACTGATAGGATGAAATATTCCGGGAAGCATTTATTAACCCTCCATGAGCTGCTAAATGTGAAAAGTTTGAAAAAATAGTCTGTTTTTGGACACCAACAGCATCAAACGCGAATGCAACAGAGATGCATAACTTCTTTTACCGGACGCAAAACTGACAGGGAAACATTTTTGTAAGTAATAAATGTATTCAAAAATCGAGGTCTTAGCCCATTTTTGACTAGTTAAAGAGATATACCCCTTAAAAGCTTAAAATTTCAGTTTTCTGTGGATTTCTCATAACAAAATTTCAAGAAAAATTGACCTTTCGCAGGTCTTCGAGTGACATTACAAGTTGCATGAACAAAATGTTTCGGTAGGCATTTGTTAACCCTCCAGAGGCTGTCAAGCGTAGACATTTGGAGAAAATGGGCTGTTCTTGGGCAACCAATAACAGGTATTCACAAAACCAAGCATTAACCCGTTTAGGGCTGATTACAGACAGATACCCCTCAAAAGGTTAAAAATTCATGTTATCCGATGATTTCTCTAAAAACGTCTCGTAGGTTTTCAAGAAAAAATGGCCATTCTCAGATCTTAGTGTGACATTACAGACTGCATGTTCAAAATATTCCTGGAAGCATTTGTTAACCCAATGCAGGTTCACAAACAACAAAATGTTGACAAAATGGGCTGCGTTTGCATACCCACAGCACCCGAATTTGAGACGAGAGATCAAAATAAATGGAAGTAGAATTCACTGAGAATCATTTTTGGAAGTAATAAGAGTATTAAAAAAACAACACTTAACATGTTTTGGGCTGGATAAACAATGATACCCATCAAAAGCTTAAAATTCATGTTCTCCCTGGATTTCTCAGACAACATCTTGTAGATTTTAAAGAAAAAATGGCCATTCGCAGTTCTTGGAGTGACATTACAAGTTGCATGAATGAATATTCCTGTTAGCACTTGTTAACCCTCTACAAGCTGCCAGACATCAATATTTTGGATGCATTTGAGATTAAACGGACCATTTTCAAATAGCCACAGCTCTAGTGGGTATGTGTCAAACAAGCATAACTACTATTGTCGGTCATTAACTTGTTGGACGACGATATTGACATTAACCCACTCCACCGTTAATGATGGTTTTTACCTAAACAATTTTTTTATCAAACTGATTCATTTGAGACTACTATACTCACCTTTCTCATAACATCAATGAAGGAACTTCAGTGAGACAGTTAAAAACAATTCATCAGACACTGTGGGGTCATGAAAAATCATGGAATCTCATCGGGAAAAGCCATGATTCTCCAGAATCATAAAGTCTAGTTTTTTTTGTTTTTTTTTTCCAGACATTTTTGTCCGTACGATTCAGAAGCCATTTTCGAACCGATTTTCACACAAATTGGCACACGCATAGAGGGGCGAAAAATCTAAAAATGTAGCGAAGTGGAATTTTCGATTTAACCCTTCTTTCGCCAGAATTGGCAAAAAACTGCCAAAATTGGGGTTTATCGGCACTTTCTGGAAACACGTCTTGAAGATTTTTTTTAAACATTCATCATTGCTAGACCTGCCCATGACACGACCTCTGATACACACGATATATTAGGCGATGCATATGGTAACCCTCCACAGGCTGCCAACCATCGAAATTTTGATGAAATGGGCCGGTTTCAGACCCCCACAGCACCCAAACGATATCCGAGAGGTAAACATAACTTCCATTATTGGAAGTGGAATTCACCGAGGATCATTTTTGTAAGCAATAAGGATGTTCAAAAAACCAAGCGTTAACCCGTTTTGGGCTGGTTAAACAGCAATACCCCAATAAAGCTAAAAAATTCATGTTTTTCGTGGATTTATCTAAACGAGTCTTGTAAATTTTCAAGAAAAATTTGTCACTCCCAGGCCTTGGGGTGACAATAGAAGTTGCATGGACAAAATAATGCGGTGAGCATTTGTTAACCCTCCACGGGCTGCTAAAAGTCAAAATTGCGATAAAAAGGGCTGTTTTTGGACGCCAACAGCACCCAATGGGTACACCACAAAGAAAAGTGCCTTCCTTTATCGAGCGCACAATCTATACACAAACATTTTTGTAAGTAGTAAGGGTATTCAAAAGTCGAGGTCTTAACCCATTTTGGACAGGCTAAAGAGAGAGACCCCTTAAAATCTTAAAATTCCCATTTTCTGTGGATTTCTCTAAACACATTCTGTAGGTTTTCAAGAAAAATTGACTACTCGCAGGTATTTGTGTGATATTACAAGTTTCATGGACAAAATATTCCGGTGAGCGTTTATTAACCCTCTAGAGGCTGCCAAGCATTGTAATTTTGTTGAAATGGGCTGTTTTCGGACACGCACAGCACCCAATGTGTACCTGAGAAATAATCATAATCTCCTTTGTTGGAAGTGGAATTCATCGTGAGCCATTTTTGTAAGTAATAAGAGTATTCAAAAAACCAAGCGTTAACCCCTTTTGTGGTTGTCAATTGTGATATCCATCAAAAGCTTAAAAATTTATGTTTTCCCTGGATTTCTTTACAAACATCTGGTAGAGTTTTCAAGAGAAAATGGCCACTGATAGGTCTTGGTGTCACATTACCAACTGATAGGATAAATTATTCGGGAAGCATTTATTAACCCTCCATGGGCTGCTAAATGTGAAAAGTTTGAAAAAATAGTCTGTTTTTGGGCACGAACAACATCAAACGGGAAAGCAACAGAGATGCATAACTTCTTTTACTGGACGCAAAACTGACAGGGAAACATTTTTGTAAGTAATAAATATACTCAAAAATCGAGGTCTTAGCCCATTTTTGACTAGTTAAAGAGATATACCCCTTAAAAGCTTAAAATGTCAGTTTTCTGTGGATTTCTCAAAACAAAATTTCAAGAAAAATAGACCTTTCGCAGGTCTTCGAGTGACATTACAAGTTGCATGAACAAAATGTTTAGGTAAGCATTTGTTAACCCTCCAGAGGCTGCCAAGGATAGACATTTGGAGAAAATGGGCTGTTCTTGGGCAACCAATAACAGGTATTCACAAAACCAAGCATTAACCCGTTTAGGGCTGATTTCAGAAAGATACCCCTCAAAAGGTTAAAAATTCATGTTATCCAAGGATTTCTCTAAAAACGTCTCGTAGGTTTTCAAGAAAAAATGGCCATTCTCAGATCTTAGTGTGACATTACAGACTGCATGAACAAAATATTCCTGGAAGCATTTGTTAACCCTATACAGGTTCACAAACAACAAAATGTTGATAAAATGGGCTGTGTTTGCATACCCACAGCACCCGAATTTGAGACGAGAGATCAAAATAAGTGGAAGTAGAATTCACTGAGAATCATTTTTGGAAGTAATAAGAGTATTCAAAAAACAACACTTAACCCGTTTTGGGCTGGATAAACAATGATACCCATCAAAAGCTTAAAATTCATGTTCTCCCTGGATTTCTCTGAAAACATCTTGTAGATTTTAAAGAAAAAATGGCCATTCGCAGTTCTTGGAGTGACATTACAAGTTGCATGAATGAATATTCCTGTTAGCACTTGTTAACCCTCTACAAGCTGCCAGACATCAATATTTTGGATGCATTTGAGATAAAACGGACCATTTTCAAATAGCCACAGCTCTAGTGGGTATGTGTCAAACAAACATAACTACTATTGTCGGTCATTAACTTGTTGGACGACGATATTGACATTAACCCACTCCACCGTTAATGGTGGTTTTTACCTAAACAATTTTTTTATCAAACTGATTCATTTGAGACTACTATACTCACCTTTCTCATAACATCAATGAAGGAACTTCAGTGAGACAGTTAAAAACAATTCATTAGACACTGTGGGGTCATGAAAAATCATGGAATCTCTTCGGGAAAAGCCATGATTCTCCAGAATCATAAAGTCTAGTTTTTTTTTGTTTTTTTTAGTTTTTTTTTCAACACATTTTTGTCCGTACGATTCAGAAGCCATTTTCGAACCGATTTTCACACAAATTGGCACACGCATAGAGGGGCAAAAAAATCTAAAAATGTAGCGAAGCGGAATTTTCGATTTAACCCTTATTTCGCCAGAATTGGCAAAAAACTGCCAAAATTGGGGTTTATCGGCACTTTCTGGAAACACGTCTTGTAGATTTTTTTTTAACATTCATCATTGCTAGACCTGCCCATGACACGACCTCTGGTGCGCACGACATATTAGGCGATGCATATGGTAACCCTCCACAGGCTGCCAACCATCGAAATTTTGATGAAATGGGCGAGTTTCAGACCCCCACAGCACCCAAACGATACCCGAGAGGTAATCATAACTTCCATTATTGGAAGTGGAATTCACCGAGGATCACTTTTGTAAGCAATAAGGGTGTTCAAAAAACCAAGCGTTAACCCGTTTTGGGCTGGTTAAACAGCAATACCCCAAGAAAGCTAAAAAATTCATGTTTTTCGTGGATTTATCTAAAGGAGTCTTGTAAATTTTCAAGAAAAAATTGTCACTCCCAGGCCTTGGGGTGACAATAGAAGTTGCATGGACAAAATACTGCGGTGAGCATTTGTTAACCCTCCACGGGCTGCTAAAAGTCAAAATTGCGATAAAAAGGGCTGTTTTTGGACGCCAACAGCACCCAATGGGTACGCCACAAAGAAAAGTGCCTTCCTTTATCGAGCGCACAATCTGTACACAAACATTTTTGTAAGTAGTAAGGGTATTCAAAAGTGGAAGTCTTAACCCATTTTGGACAGGCTAAAGAGAGAGACCCCTCAATTGTGATACCCACCAAAAGCTTAAAAATTTATGTTTTCCCTGGATTTCTATACAAACATCTGGTAGAGATGAGCTCACTCCAGTGCTGAACCATGAACCCTGCTCTGGAGACAAGGACAGGAAAAGGAATAAAATCCTAAATGCGATCTTTATGAACAGTGCACGTCGGACATGGCCATTGTGCTAGGTAAGGGGGGCAGAGTATTACAGAAACTGCATTTCAGAAATTATTTGAATTGCAGAAATTGTAAGGTCTAATCAACAAAGCCTGGGCTCTAGAATGTTGAGACACAGAATGTTGAGATCCAGGCGAAATGGGAGTAACATCGGGTCAGAAAAGCTTGTTACAAGAGACATCTGTAAAATTTGAATTGAGAGACTTGTCTGTTATTGCCTTGCCTATTATCGCTTTTTTAAATTGGGATGTATTCAGGCGCCAGACTGAAGGTTCAATGTCATTCCAAATCCGCTGGAAAGAGTGGAAAGAGAGTTCGAAAGAGAAGCTAGTTCTGGGCTTCTGTGTGTGTGCGTGCGTGCGTGCGTGCGTGAGTGCGTGTGTGCGTGTGTGCGTGCGTGTGTGTTTTACCGGACTGTCTCTTGTTCATGCCAGATGGGTCCATATAAATTTCAAATGTTTTGTTGAAGGGCTCAGGAAGTTCATTATTACGGGAGGCATGCGTGAACAAGACAGTGTCTAGTGTATAACGGTCTCTGAATTTTAGTATACGACCGCTTTCAAAAAGCGGGTCGGTGTGTGAAGTAGAGGATTGTTTCGTTATCTCTCGAATATCATTTTTGCAGGTCGAGGATCCGATCCTATTTGCGGCTGTAGAGTGTCCCCTCACCTGGACTCCATATATTAAGTAACTTTGGATCGAAGAGAAGTATAAGCATCTTTGAGTTAATCGGGAAAGAAATTATTTTGCCCGATTTATGGCAAAAAGTAGCCCTGGGTATTTTCAAGCAAATGGTGCAGATGTCTTGTTTGAATTTGAGATTTTCATCCATGTGAATACCTAAAAAAATAATGTTGTCTCCTCTTGATGGTCACCGACTAGTGTAATATCGGTATCAATCTGTATATCCTCTTGCCCCCGTACTATGTGAATCATTTGGTGGATGGAATAGCATGAATTTGGTTTTGGAAGCGTTCCAAGCTTATTTACTCACAGATGGCCACCCACATATGCTATTTATGTCAGAGTTTGCATTTTCTACAAGAGTATGCACGCTCTTGCTAGATGCATATGCTGTTGTTTTTAGCAAAGTCGATATGCTCATGTCGTTGATATTTTGCACAAATAAAATGGGTCAGAGGATAGAACCTTGGGATACACCTGTAATGATCTCTGTTTTGTCGGATATTTCATTCTGAAAAGAAACAGATTGGCTTCTTTCTGATAAATCGACCTCAAACCAGAAATTAGCTAACCCTCGAATGCCATAATATTCCAGTTTCTTTAGCAGAATAGCATGGTAAATGCTATCGAAAGCTTCAGAAAATCTAGGATGGATAATAGAAAGGATGCACTCTTTCGTTGTTTTATTATTTTCTTAAGCAACATTATTTATTAGGTGAACTATAGGATGTACGGTTGAATGGTACTTCCTAAAACCAAATTGATACTGGTATACACTCTGGTTTTTGTTTGTGACCCGCGGAGTGCAGATAATCACACATGATCTGCCGCGTAGTTTATTGCTGTGAAACCAGTTAGGATAAACTTCAGCCAATGTCCTATGTTTGCCAAGCTATTATCGATCTTCAGCGATAACACATCTGTGTGAGGAATAGTGATGATGAACTCAGGTATCTTCGTGTTGGGTTCACATTCTTGTACACGCTGGTTTCATTACTGGTTAAAAACGGAAAGTCTTAGAAGAATTCCCTGATGAATCTAGACCCTAATTGATTGTCTGTGAAACAAAATAAACACATCGCTGCACATCGCTGCACCACCAAGACTGTGACGAAGTCGGCTCCCAGAGCTGTGTGTTCATTAGCTCTATACCATGACTATTGGTTTTGCACGGTTTCTTTTTCTTTTCTTCTTCTTCTTCTTCTTCTTCTTCTTCTTCTTCTTCTTCTTCTTCTTCTTCTCCTTTCTTCTTCTTCTTCTTCTTCTTCTTCTTCTTCTTCTTCTTCTTCTTCTTCTTCTTCTTCTTCTTCTTCTTCTTCTTCTTCTTCTTCTTCACCTGTCTTCTGTCTTTTAAGCACGTCCTTGTCCACACGATAACACGAAAACGAATCGTCCTATCTCGCAGCTTTTTGGCATATGGACAGACAGTCACAAGTTAGCGGCTCCCTATGTTTTTTCAGGTCCATAGATCCCTTGGGTATGACCCAGTCTTCAACAGGGTTTACACAGCCTTCAATTTCCTGTAAAAATAAATTATCTTCAAGTATTACTATGTTATGTTTATTCACACTGGAGACAATGTAAACAGAAGTGGAGTTAGCTGTCAAACATTAAATGTTTTCTTGCTATTATAATCAGATGTCTGTTCCTTAAACCAAGTTGAGGGAAACCCTTTGCTTTGCAAGGCAATAAAGTATAAATTATTCAGGTCAATGTTTTTAACCCTCTCAAGACTTCAATATGGGTTTTTATGATTTTATTTCAATGAGAATAATGTTAACCCTTTCCATACTCACATTACTGCTGTAAACATCATTCAAATAAGTAGCAGAGCAAAAAATAACCATTTCTGATTCCTTGATCGAACCCTTTTAGTGCTGTACACATATATATATATATATGTTGATATGGTTTCATAGAAAAATTTAACTGATTCTCGTATGGATATCTTTAAATACTATTAACGAAAACCTATTTCCGATTTCTTTAAAAATATTTCACCCCCTAAAATAAGCCTCCATAAATTATCTTTCTATTTTGTTTATTTCTGATGCCTTAACCTCTTAAACACAGACTTGGATTTACTGGATGCAGTAAATTTTGTTTTTCTAGTTTGTCTGTATGAAACAAACAGACTATTGTTTTCGTATGCTTTCTTTTTCTTTTTTTTCTTAGTCTGTGAGACAACACACAGAATATTGTTTTTGTACAGTTTCTTTTTCTTTTTTTCTTTTTTTTTCTTCTCCTTATGTTTCTTATTCTCCTGTCTTCTGTCTTCTCCCAACTTCCCTGTCCGCATGATAACTCTAAAATGAATTACCCTATCTCATTGATTTTTGGAATACTGACAGACAGTCACAAGTACTCGCCCACCTATGCTTTTGAGATTCCTGGGGTATTGGCTGTTTTGAAAGGGGGTCACGCTCATATCTCCGGGGTGGTATGAGATATGGACCTGGGACCAACACCAAATGAGTCGACACTCAATGCAGGTTCGACATATGGGTCAAGGTCACTTAGGTTACCAAGGGAACATTGAGTGCATTTTTCGGAATTGCTGGAAATCACTTTTTTGACCCCCAAATGCATTCCCGAAGTTCATACAAGCATTTTTACACAAAACACTTGGCGTGGCCAAAAAAATGTTGAAATTGGATCACCCTCGTATATCAAGCATGGCATGACGTATGGACCTGGAACCAACACCAGATGAGTCGAAACTCTGTGGGAGTTCAAAAGGTGGATCAAGGTCACGAAGGTCATCCAGGGGTCAATGAGTGCATTTTTCAGAATTGTTGGAAATCACATTTTTGGACACTAACGCATTCCCTTGATCGAATTCTTTGAATTCTGTGCACATATATGCCTTTTCTGGTTTCTTGGAAAAATTTATGCAATTCCGGAATGAATATCTTTAAATAGTGTTAACGAAAACCTATTTCTGATTTCTTTAAAACTATTTTATTCCCCAAAATAAGCATCCAAAGCATTTCAATTACATTGAGGTCACCCAGTGGTGATTGAGTGTATTTTTCAGAATTGTGGGAAATTACATTTTCTGACCCCCTATACATTCTAGAAGTTCATACATGCATTCTTACACTCAAAAAGTGGGCATGGCCAAAATGTTTTAAAGTGGGTCATGCTCATACCTCAAGCATGGTATGACATCTGGATCTGGGAGCAACACCAAATGAGTCAAAACTCGATGGAAGTTCAAAATATGAGTCAAGGTTACTAAGGTCACCCAGGAGTCATTGAGTGCATTTTTCAGAATTGCTGGAAATCACTTTTTTATCTCTTTATGCATTGCCACAGTTCATTCATGTGTCTATTCCCAAAAAACTTGGCGGTAGAAGGGTGCGAGGCACAAATTTTGGTCAGTCAAATCTCAAGCATGATATGACACATGGACCTCGGATCAACACCACATGAGTCAAAACAGTGTGTAAGTTAATAATTCGTGTTCTGTTCACTAGAAGCAAACAGATCTCATTAAGTGGAGCTTTTAGAATTGCTTTAAATTGCATTTTATGACCCAAATGTATTTCTGGAGTTCATAGATGTATTTTGTCTCTCTAGAAAGTGGGCAGTGTCAAAAATATCCATTGCTGCGTCCTTTATAGAACACATTTAATGCTTTACACAGAAGTTATTTCTGGTTTCTTGAAAAATTTAATCTGAATCCTGAATGAAAATCCTTAAATGTTGTTTACAAAAAACTGGTTGCAGTAAATTCTGTTTTTCTAGTTAGTCTGTGTGAAACACACAGACTATAGTTTTTGTATGGTTTCTTTTTCTTTCTTTCTTCTTCTTCTTCTTCTTCTTCTTCTTCTTCTTCTTCTTCTTCTTCTTCTTCTTCTTCTTCTTCTTCTTCTCGTGTGTTCTGTCTTCTATGCACTTCCTTGTCTACACGATAACCCGAAAACGAATTGTCCTATCTCGCTGATCTTTGGCATACTGATAGAGTCACAAGTTCTCAGACACCTATGTTTCCCATATCCATGGGGCATTAGATGTGTGGGTAGGGGTGTTTTCAACGTGGGCCACGCCCATATCTCAGGTGACCTGGGACCAACATCAAATCAGTCTACATTTGATGGAGGGTCAAGGTCACTGAGGTCATACAGTGCATTTTCACAATTGCTGGAAATCACATTTTGGAACCCCCTAATGCATTTTCGAAGTTCGTACATGCTTTTTTTACACAAAAAAAGGGCGTGGCCAAAAGTTTTGAAAGTGGTTCATGCTCATATCTCAAGCATGGTATGACGTATGGACCTGGAACCAACACCAAACTCGTCGAAACTCGATGGAGGTTTAAAATGTGGGTCAAGGTCAGTGAGGTCACCCAGAGGTCATTGAGGGCATTTTTCAGAATTGCTGGAAATCGCATGTTTTGGATCCCCTAGTGCATTCCCTTGACCGAACCCTTTGAATGCTGTACACATATATCCCTTTTCTGTCTTCTTGGAAAAAAATTTCTGATTCCTGAATGAATATCTTTGAATACTGTTATCGAGAACTTATTTCTGATTTCTTTAAAACTATTTTATCCCCGAAATAAGACTCGAAAGTATTCCCATTACATTCAAAGAGGGACGCAGTGGCTCAGTAGTCAGAGGTGCAGGCTGTAAGCCGAGAGGTCCTCAGTTCGAATCCCACCTGCGGCAACCGCCTTGTGTCTTTGGGCAAAACACTTAACTCCCATTGTCCACGTGGGGGCATGGAGACGTTGTGTACTAAGGCGCACTGCACGTGGATGGTGCACTTGCACTAACCTTACTTGTGTGGAATTAGTATGTTGTGGAGCATGACAGTTGCTTGCAGTTGGTCGGTGGTTCTCTACGGGTACCCCGGCTTCCTGCATTCGTAAAACAGTCCACAACGAGGTGACCCTGGCTGTCAAAAGTGTCGTTAAACCCCCCAAAATAAAAAAAAAACATTCACCGAAGGCATGCCTTGATGGTGTAGTTGGAATATTTCTGTCTTCTGTGCACTGTTTGTCAAAATGATAACCCGAATACAATCAATCATATCTCAATGTTTTTTGGTATACTGATAGACTGGCTGCCATTAGTACTCGATCATCTATGATTTTGAGGCATATGAGGCCTTGGGCGTGAAAGGTTAAAATATGTTTACAGCATATATTGGAAAATGAGTTCGCTGAAGCAATAGCCATTATCTAAAACAAAAGAGAATCTCTCATAAACAAAGTGTCAGAGTGAAAGCTGTACACTGAATAGCATTGTATATTTATTTAGTATCATGTTACAAACTTCATTCATGTTGAACAAAGAAGCCTTCGCTTTTCAAAGCATTTTTAAAATTTATTTATTCTCAGTCATGACTCAGGATCGACAGGTTTTGGGATGGAGTGGTGTGCGGCTTTCTCGGCACACCTATCACCATTATAAAGTAATGGAATGGAATATTTGAATGGTCTGTTTTTAACCCTCTTAATACTTCAAGGTGAGTGCAAACACCTTTTAATATAACTCATGGCTGCAGAATGTTTTTCGCTTTCTTTTCTGTTACATTTAATTCTATGTGGAATGGGACACCTTTTCAGTGCGCCTTCCAAAGTAAGGCATTCTTAATCCTTTATCCACATAGCGGCGAAAATCGGTCAGCGTTATTCACAGAAATGTCTTTTCAGTTAATTACCTTTTAATGTTTCTTGAAAAACATTGCTTAAGACCCCTCATTGGAATGAGCCCGTTTTTTAAAGGATTAATTATTATTTATTTTTGTTTAAGGTAACAAATTTCTGCACAATGGCTAATCATGACCACGAGCATTTTACGGGTGGAGGAAGCCTTAGTACCCGTAGAGAACCACCGGGCAACAGCGAGCAACTGTCAGCTCCCTCCACATACTACCTCCACACAACCAGAGCTAGCATTGGTTGAAGACAGGTGCACCCATTGGGGTGCAGTACGACTTAGTACACAGCGCCAGGGTCAAATCGTTTTGGACTGTTTTATGGATACAGGAAGCTGGAGTTCTCGGAGAGAACCACCGACCAAGGGTGAGCAACTGTCAGGCTCCCCAACATACTAATTCTACATAAGCAAGGTGAGTGCAAGTGCACCATCCACGTGCACTATGCCTTAGTACACAACGTCACCATACCCCCGCGTGGGCATTGGGGTGAAGTGTCTTGCCCAAGGACACAGCGCGGTTGCCGCAGGTGGGATTCGAACTGACGACCTCTCGGCTTGCAGCCTGCACCTATACCAATTGAGCCACCGTACCCCCTTTTAAAGGATTAAAATGGAGTATTTAAAGGGAGAATTTTTAACTCTCTCAAGATCTTAATATGGATCCCGAAAATTTGTTATATGCAAAATCGGGAATAATGAAGACCCTTTCTATTCTCACAATGTTGTTCTAAACACACATGGGCACAGCTGGGACCTTGATATTTTGCCAATGTCAATAAGTCTTCAGATAGGCACTTGTGGGCATTTAAGGCCTTTTTACGTCTATGTTCCAGCATTACTGAACTCTTTTACTCGCAATATATGTTCCAGAATAAAATGCAGTTCCTAAACATTTTTTAGCTGATATGAATATTTGACATCATCTACAAATATGGCAGATCTGGAGTTGGTGGATCCAATATTTGTAAGGTGATTTATTCTCATACTTCAGGCTTGATATGACCTATAGACAAAGAACCCACACCGAATGAGTTGAAATTTGCAGGAGGTTCAAAATGTGGTCTACCTCAATGCGGTGAACAGAGGTCAGTGAGAGCATATTTTTCCGACTTATTAGGAATTGCACTTTTTTCCAACTAATGCAATTCTGAAGATTATACATGTATCTCATTATTCAAAAAAATGGCAGAGCCAGTGATGTTAATTTCTGATTCCTTAACCGAACCCTTTCAATTCTGTGCACATATGTGCCTTTTCTGGTTTCTCAGAAAAAAATGGTCTGATTCCTGTATGAATATCTGTAAATAATGTTAACGAAAACCCATTTCTGATTTGTTAAAAACTATTTTACTCCCGAAAATAAGCCTTCATAAATTCTCTTTCTATATAGCTTTTTTTCTGATACTTTAACCCTTTTCAAACAGACTTGAATTTACTGGAGGTAGTAAATTCTGTTTCTCTAGTCTTGTATATTTATTTAGCATCATGTTACAAACGTCACTCTCAAATCATGTTGAACAAAGAGAACCCTTCACTTTCAAAGAATTTTTAAAATTTATTTATTCTCAATCATAACTCGGGATCGACTGGTTTTGGAATGGAGTGGTGTGCGGCTTTCTGGAAACACCTATCACAATTATAAAGTAATGAAATGGAATATTTGAATGGTCTGTTTTAACCCTCTTAATACTTCAATGTGAGTACAAACATCTTTAATATAACCCATGGCTACAGAATGTTTTTCGCTTTCTTTTCCATAACATTTAATTCCATGAGGAATGGGACACCTTTTCAGTGTGCCTTCCAAAGTAACGCATTCTTAATCCTTTAATCAACATAACGGCGACAACCGGTCAGCGTTATTTACAGAAATGTCTATTCAGTTTTAATTACTTTTACTTTTGTGTTTGAAAAACATAGCTTATGACCCTTCAGTGGAATGAACTCGTTTTTAAAGGATTATTTGTTGATTTATCTATTGGTGTTTAAGGTCACATATTTCTGCACAATGGCTAATCATGACAACGACAGTTTTACGGTTGGTGGAAGCCGGAGTACCCAGAGAGAACCACCTGGCAACAGCGAGCAACTACCAGCTCCCCCACATACTAACTCCACACAAGCAAGCAAGGTTAGCGTTGGTTAAAGACAGGTTGACCATTGACGTGCATTACGCCTTAGTACACAACGCCTCCGTACCCCTACGTGGGCAATGGGGTGAAGGGTCTTGCCCAAGGACGCAGCACTGTTGCCGCAAGTGGAATTCGAACCGAGGACCATTCCGCTTGCAGCCTGCAGCTCCACCAATTAAGGCACCGCGCCCATTTTAAAGTATTAAACTGGAGTATTTACTCCATATCCTTGGATAAACGAAGAAATTGTACAGACCAAGCGATCTCGCCGCCAAGCGGAGCGGAAGTGACGAAAATCTCAACTCACTGTTCACCGTGAAATATTTACTCATTCCAACCTCAGAATAACTGCTCTCATTAACGGTGCTAAGTCATCGTATATAAGTAGTAAAATTGAAAATTGCCGGACAACAAGCGAACTGTACCGTGTGGCAAACTTGTTCACTGGAAGTGGTAGATCGTCCGCCCTTCTTTCCAATCTCTCCGAAAAAGAGCTACCCGATGTGTTTGATAAGTTTTTTCAAAGACAAACTTGCAAAACATCGATCTGTGCTCGATTCAAAGTCGACTAACCCGCCCTGTTATGAATTTTTTCAGGGGGACGTCTTCTCCAAATTCAAGCCTGTCCGTGCAGATTCCATCAAAAAGTGCATTTTGGCTTGTAGTAAAAAGTCGTGTGCCTTGGACCCAATCCCCACCGACCTTTTGCATGAACTCTTAACAGACTTAGTGCCGTTCATAACGGACATTGTAAACTTATCACTCAATCAAGGTGTTTTTTCATCGCATCTCAAGCACGCAATTGTAACCCCGCTTTTGAAAAAACCGAACCTAGACCCAAATCTTCTTAAAAACTACAGACCCGTCTCAAATATACCATTCATTGCTAAAATTATCGAAAAGGTGGTCCTTGCACAACTGAAAGACCACTTAGTCGACAACAACCTTTTGGAAGTCTTTCAATCTGCCTATCGGCCGAATCATACTACTGAAACGGCTCTGTTGCGCATCAGCAACGACTTACCCGTGGCTGCTGACAACGGAAATGTTTCTATCCTTACATTGTTAGATTTGTCTGCCGCATTTAATACGAACGACCACGACATCCTTATCAAGCGCAAGTTACATTTAGCATATCGGGTCCGCCTTTAAGGTGGTTTCGAACATATTTATCAGACCTCACAAAGTCTGTTGTAATTAAAGGTGTTCATTCACAGAGGTTCCCCCTACGCTTTGGCGTGCCACGAGGTTCTGTCCTTGGGCCAATTTTATATTCACTGAACACCCAACCCATTGGTAAGGTCATCGCAGAACACAATACCCAGTACCACATCTATGCCGATGACACACATTTGTACAACAGCAACATTCCACCAGATCTTTCCCACTCACTTGCCAACATGAAAGCTTGTGTTGGTTCTGTCCAGTCGTGGATGGGGTGTAACAAACTGAAAATGAATAGTGAAAAGACTGAGGTAATGAAGTGTGGTACACCCAATAAGTTGAAAAACATACAAAGTGACAAAATTCGAATTTGTAATGAGGACATCAAGTTTTCTGGCAGAGCCAGGAACCTTGGTGTCATCATTATCATTAACGCCAATCTGACAATGAAAGATCACATCAATCACCTATCCCGAATTTCATTCTTGGAACTTAGACGTATAAGTCATATCAGATCATACCGGTCTCAAGATGCCAGAGCAAAACTAGCATGTTCCTTTATCTTGCAGCATCTTGACTCCTGTAACTCACTCTTCACTAACATCACTGAAGAAAGCTTTGGCACCCTGCAGCGCATTAAAAACAATGCTGCACGGATAGTTCTTGGTCATAAAAAGAGTTTACTTGCCACACCCATGCTGAAGACTTCACATCGGCTTCCTGTTAGGGCACGTATAGAGTTCAACATAGCCACTCTTTGTTTTCGAAAACCAGACTCAACCCTCCCCCATTATTTGGCATCTCTTATCCACGATTATATTCCGTCCCGGGCTTTAGGATCTCATAACAAGTTATTACTAACTGAGAAAAGCTATAACCTCGAAACGTACGGCCGCGGTGCGTTTCAAATTATAGCACCCAAAATTTGGAATTCCCTTCCACTGAATGTCCGTGATAGCGTCAATTTGGACTCTTTCAAAAAGAAACTGAAGTTGTTTTTGTATCAAAAATACCTCCAAACTGTTATCAGTAATACCACAACTGTTGATGAACACAGAGAACAGCACCCATCAAACTAATGTGTACAGCCAGAATACCATTTTCGTTATTTTTCATTACTTTCTACATACCATATTTACACTAAATTTGTCAAATTCGAAATTTTTAGTAGGTACGCCAAGCGCCTAGAGCCTTTGGGGATTAGGCGCTCTATAAATATTATTATTATTATTATTATTATTATTATTATTATTATTATTATTATTATTATTATTATTATTATTATTATTTAAAGGGAGTATTTTAAACCTTCAAGATCTTAATATGTGTCCCAAAAATTTTATTTTATGCAAAATCGAGAATAATAAAAACCCTCACCATTCTCACAATGTTGTTCTAAACACCCATGGACATAGATGGGACCTCGGTATTTTGCCAATGCCAATAAGTCTTCAGATAGGCTCTTGGGGGCCTTTAAGGACTTTTTACGTCTATATTCCAACATAACTGAACTCGTTTGCTCACAATACATTTTCCTGTGGTATCATGTATCTTTTAACATTTTCTAGCTAATATGAATATTTGCCATCATCTACAATATGTCTGATCCGGAGTCGGTGGGGCCAATATTTGTGAAGTGGTGTAAGCTCATATTTTAAGCTTGGTATGGCCTATTTAAATGGAACCTACACCGAATTAGTTGAAACTTGTTGGAGGCTCAAAATGTCGTCCACCTCAGTGCGGTCAACGGAGGTCATTAAGAGCACGGTGGCTCAGTGGTAGACTGTTGGACTTCTATGCTAGAGGTCCCGAGTTCGATCCCCGTCCAGGACGACCCGCATTGTGTCCATGGGCAAGGCACTTTATCCCGATTGCTTGCATGGGGGCACGCTGACGCCGTGTACTAAGGCGTACTGCACGTCGATGGTGCACATGTCTTCAACCGCTGTAACCCTGCTTGAGCGGAGCTTGAACAGAGGTAGAATGTTGAGGAGTTAACAGCTGCTCGTCGATGCTCGGTGGTTCTCTCCGGGTACTCCGGCTTCCTCCTCCCGTAAAACTGTCACGGTCACGATTAGCCATTGTGCATAAGTATGTGACCTTAAACACCAATAAATAAATAAATAAACTGCTGTCTCTGGTTAAATACGAAGAAAAGGTCTTTCTCTATTCATTGGTCCTCTCCTGTTGTTCTATTTTTCTCCCGTCCACATTGCTTACGAGGGATTAAATTAGGTTAACATTACCCCAAAACGAGTACAAGTATCTCGTGACAAGTAAGATATACCTTTTCTTGTGTTTCTGGACTTTCAGAGTGGTATAAACAGAGGTGGCTGATTACATAAAGACAGGTATAATTTTTAAACGTCGCCTTAATTTAGAAAGACCAGGTTTGGATCTAATTTGGACTGAGGTTCGACTTCAGAATCAAAAATGTATCCTGGGTGTTTTATATAGTTCGCCTGCTAGTGACAGCATGTACTTGGACTTAGCTGAAGACTCGATTCAAGCAGCTAGAACATATATGTCGTTAAAATGCATTTTAATTGGAGACTTTAATGTCAGTTGCCTCGTGACAACACACCCTCAAATCACACATTTGGAAAATTATTTTAGTATGACACAAGTGATAGATTCTCCTAGTATTACCGACAATTCGTGTAGTCTAATACATCTTGCTTTAGTATCCTTAAAAACCATGTAGAAAAATGCTTAATAATCCCACCTTTCTGTAGTGACCACCACGCAACCGAAATAGTCCAAAAATCGCCAAACCCTCGTAATAAAACCTTCCAGAGAAGAGTATGGAAATACAATGAGATGGGCGTAAATGGGTTACACAACCACTTCTCGCAAACATCTTGGGGTAATTAGTTCAATATTGATGTAATTGACTCTACCGAAAGCCTGACCGAGTATATCATAAATACTGCAAAGCAATACATTCCCCCCAAAACGGTTCTTATTCGACCCAATGACAAAACCTGGATGTATTCTTCAATACGAAAAATGATTTCACGTGACAAATCCACTGCAAAGCTAAACAGCATAATAGGACTCAAGATTGGGCACATTTTCGGCAAATTAGAAATGAAACTATTACTCAAATAAGAAAAGTAAAGGCTGAGCATGACATAACACTTGAAAATTACGTTTCAGCCTACAATTTTAGTCAAAAACTTTGGAGGAGTACATTAAAAACTTTCTCTAAAGAATAAAATACGAATAATTGTTTTCCCTCCTTAGAAGAAAATGGGGAAGTAGTTAGCGATGAAAAAGCTATTGATGATCTGCTGAATGATTTTTTCGCGGAACAATCTGACTCTGTTAATGACAAAGAGTTACCTCCCCTGCTGTTTAATAATTTTGATTCAAGAGAAGTGCATGTCAGCGAGGAAGAGGTATTAGCTAATCTTCTTAAAATAAATCCTAAAAAAGCGAGCTGTCCAAATTAACAAAATTTTTAAATTGTGCGCTCATCAACTTGCGACCCCACTAGGTTGTTCAACCTTTGATTAACAAGCAAAACTTTTCCCAATCTTTGGAAGATGGCAAGAGTCGTGCCAAACCATAGGGAAGAATCAATACATAAAAAATGACCGCCCCGTTTCTCTAACTAGTAGTGTAAGTCAAATTCTGGAGAAAATTATATTCAAGCATTTGTTTACTTTCTTAACTGAAAATAATCTTTTAACCCCACTGCAGGCTGGTTTCATTCCAGAAAATAGTATGATTTATCAATTAATTGACATTGATCACGATATCTCTTTGAGCTTGGATACGAACTCAGATATAAGAGTCGTATTTTGTGATATTAGTAAGGTTTTCGATGGAGTTTGGCATAAAAGTCTATTACATAAACTCAATTCAATTGAGAATAAGGGGACATTTTATTGTGGTTTGAAAGTTATCTAACGCACCGTTCCCAATGGTCGTCATTAAGGGAGAAACGTCTACGAGTAAATTAGTACCGGCAGGGGCCCCACAAGGCTCAGTATTATTACCGATTCTGTTTAACGTTTATATTAATGATATTGTAAATAATATTGTGTCAAATATAAGGCAATAGGCCGACGACACCAATTTTATATTTAGCTATAGAAGATGCTAGGCATTCGGTCAAAGTTCTCAACGACGATCTTGCAAAAAATGCCGCCAGGTCAAATACTTGGCAGGTTTTGTTTAATCCCCCAAAACAGAAACTTTAAATATAGACCGTAAAACAAATTCCCTTGATCGTCGGAGTCTTTACTTACACGGACAACAAATTGAAGATAAAAGTGAACATAAACATTTGAGCGTAGTTTTTCTAAAAACCGCTTCCTGGGACGCTCATGTTGACATGGTTGTGAAAAAGGTTAGTCCGATGATAAACTGCTTCAGAAGTTTAAAATACAGACTCTCTAGATCCGCATTAGATATTTCATTTTTCAAATGTTTGACAATGCGGATGTAGTATGGGACAACTGAAGTGAAACGAAAAATATACTCCTCGAGAATTTACAGCCAGATGCGTTACGCAAAATAATTGGAGTGCCCAGAGGGACAAGTCATTATCTTATTTATAAAGAATCGGGCTTTATAACTCTAAAGGAACGTAGGAAACGGCATAAAATTATAACTATATTTAAAATAATTAAAGCGGAGGTTCCTAATTACATGCGTGTGTTGATCCCTCGTTCAGTTTTAGAAGTAACTCTTTATCCCCAAAGAACAACCAATTTATTACGTGAAATTAAATGTAACGCGCAGCGGTTCTCAAACTCATTCTTGCCATCTGCGGTGAGACTACGGAATAGCCTACACGAGAACGCCAGTAACAGTGAAGCGGTAAATGTCCTGTCTTGAAAAAAGTCTCCGCAATTGATGCCACCATTGTCCCTAAATATTACTATGCCGGGAGCAGAAAAGCCCAGATTTTCCATTGCAAACGTCGTTTAAACTGTAGCGAACCAAATGGTCACAAGTTTGACAGATGTATCGGGGATAATCATGAATGTTGCTGTGGCTATCGTTATGAAGACTCCAGTTATTACATACTTTTATGTCCTTTTTACATACATGAACGCCAAAGGATGTTTGAGAAATTCTAAAGCGATGACAAACCTATCGAGGTCCTACTCCATGGAAACCCTATAAATCTGACTTGCACAACGTTTTTGTATTCAACACTGTACAAGAATACATTATCAAAACCAGAAGGTTTGAAAACTTACTATAGGCAAGTGGTAATGGTCGACAAATATTTGAGTAACCGTGGTGTTGACTAGACGTGATCCATCTTTCAGTTTCTTCATTTTTGCTGATTCTCCGTCATCATGGCGTGTACGCTGTCTATCTCAAAGTTGGCAGTGTACACGTCATGGCGGATTTATGGGTGTCTGGATTAAATGCTTTGTAATTCACTGTGCCTCATATGTACTAGAAATATTGTTTTGGCACCTGATATTTTATCACTTTTGCACAACTGCACAAGCACCATGCAATGTAACGTTGCTATGTAAGGATACGGCGTTAAGATAGGCTTAACCTGTTCGCCAAACCCGGTTTCAAATGAGTGAAATAAAAATATTGTTTAAAAAAAGAAGTAGCTAACTTTATATTTGTATACACCAGATACTATTGTAAACAATCAATTTACGGAAAACTTGTGATATCCGTCACTATAATTCTTATTTGTTGTTTTAATCAGGTTTAACTTTCATGCTCACACCAAGTTGAAAGGAAGCCTTTGCTTTGCAGGGAAATTCATATATTATTCAGGTCTGTCTAACAACATATGATTAATTCTATGGTATGCATGCAGCCTTTTCAGTGCACCTTCAACAGTCAGGCATTACTAATAGAGTATTTTACCTCAATTGCTTTTAATCTTCTCGAGACTTCAATATGGGGTCCCAAAGATTTTATTTAATGCAATACGAGAAAGTCGAGAACCCTTTTCGTACTCGTATTTCTCCTCTGGAAACAGATAGGCATCGATAAGTACTCAGCATTTTGCCAATTCCAGTTGGCCTTCACAAGTTCTCTTATGGTTTTTAAGGCCTTTTCGCTCATCTTCTTCAAAGAAGTGGTGAGCTTATGTGGTGACCCCGACTCTGGCGGCGTCGGCATCTGACGTACATGTCCAATTATTGTAAGAATTAATGCTTATGTCATTTTCTCAAAGTCAAGTGGCCCAGGGCACTGACATTATAAATTTAGGTTTTTGGAGGCTATCACAACAGTATCCAAACCAATACTGCGACTTTTTCTCAATTTCACCGAAAATTTTCATGCCAAACTTAGTCAATTTCTGGTTGTAAGAAATAGCGTTTAGGTCAGCTTGTGTACAGACTGCAGGGCGTAAACATCTCATAACTGTATATTTTTGTTGAATAACATCTTTATGTGTTAACCGTACTGTATGCGAACATTTAATTGATTTTCTTTTACTCTGGTAGTCAGTTACTTGTACTCGGCCATCTATGTTTTTCAGGCACTTCGAGCCTTTGTGGCTCTATAGGCTAAAAGATGTTCACAACTTCTACTTTTACCGGCTACCGCAATCGTTGAAGCAATAGCCATTATTTAACCCTTTACCTAACATGAAAAGCAAACGACAATGGTAAACAAATTTTTTGAGTAACTAATGTTTTTCATTTTTTGTCTCAAAACATAGGTTATGACCCCTCATTGGAACGAACTCGACGAGCTCCTTCCAAAGAGGGTCATAACCTATGTTTTTGAGACAAAAAACGAAAAAATAATGAAAATTAATTGTTGACTTTTATTTATAGCCCTGGAAGGTTTTGGCCGTTACGTTGAGTAAAGGGTTAAAACAAGGGAGAATCTCTTATAATCAAAGTTGCTATATAGTAAACTATAACTGTCCAGTTGAATAGCATTATCTTTTTATTTAATCTCATGTTACAAATTCACTCTCAAACCAAGTTGAACGAAGAACCCTTCACTTTTCAAAACATTTTTCTATCTTATTTCCAATTCCAACTCAAGATCGACGGGTTGCGGGGTGGAGTGGTGAGTGGCTTTCTTGAAACACCGTTCATGGTTATGAACTATTGAAATGGAATATTTAAATGCTGTGTGTGAACCCCTTCAGAACTTCAATGTGAGTCTGAAAGCTTTCATTTAACTCGTGGCAGAAAAATGTTTTGCACGCTTTCTGTCACATTGCCATTCTGTTCTCCAAAGCCACTCTTAATTGAGATCACACCATCTTCTTATTTCCAGTATGTTTTGTGTAGCGCCCTAGCGGCCTTTTTGGGTCCTTTTACATGGGTCAGTCGGGAGTGTGGTGGCTCAGTGGTTACGATTTTGGACTTCAAACTATAAGATTCACACCAGGTCGAACTACATTGTGTCCTTCGGCGAGCACTTAATCTCGATTGCCCACGTGGGGGCACTGTAGCGCAAAGTACTAAGGCGTACTGCACGTCGATGGTGCACTTGTCTTCAAACGTTGCTAACCCTGGTTGTGCGGGGTTAGTGCACCTGGAATTTGACAGTTGCTCGCCGCAGCTCGGCGTTTCTTTCCAGGCACTCCGGCTTCCTTCACCCATAAAAATGGCCGACACGAGGCAACCCTTGCTGTGGAAAGTGTCATTAGACCTCAATAAAAACAATGGGTCAAGCTAATATCTCAAGCACAGTATGTGACTTATAGATCTCGGACGAATAACAACGAGCCGAAACTCATCGGAGGTTCAACATATGGGTCAAGATCACTTAGGTCACCCATGGATTATTGAAAGGAATTTTTCAGAAATACGGAAAATCACATTTTTTGCCCTTCTAATGCATTCCCGAAGACTCAGAAAAGTGTGCTGAACTAAAAGGTTTGAAAGGGATTCGGGCCCATACCTCAAGCATGAATCTAAGTACCTGGGACCAACACCAAATGAGTCAACATTCGTTGGAGGGTCCAGTGTCACTATAGCTACCCAGGAGGCATAAAGTGCATATTTTCAGAATTGCTGGAAATTGTATTTTATACACACCTCCCCCAATGCTTTTCTGAAGTTCATGGGTTAAAAGTGTATTTCTTCATTCAAAAAAGTGTGCAGAGTCGAAAATATCCATTTCTGATTCATTTATAGAACACGCTGAATGTTGTGCACGGAAGTTATTTCTGTTTCTTTGAAAAATTTTATATGATAAATGTGTGAAAATCTTTAAACACTGTTTACGAAAAACCATTTCTTTAAGATATATTGCTCCTGACTATAAGTCTTCATAAATTTTCTTTCAATTTAATTTAGTTCTGATGCTTTCACCAGTTTGACACAACATGAATTTTCTGTTCGCAGTAAATTCTGTTTCTCTGGTTTTACATAATTTCATTCTTGTCTGGTGCCCAAATAGGTGTTTGGGTGGCCTGAGATAAGGAAAATCCAGGTTTTGAAGAGTACCTTGAAGGCACCTTTGGAGTGGGGGTGTGCGGTGGGGGTGGGAGGGGGGGGGGGGTCTAGAGCTGCCCTGTTAACCGAAGAATCTAAGTGGTATCTGATGTCGAGAAAAAAAAACGAAATTCACAAACGTTGTCGAACACAAAAAAAAAGCGTGGGGTGGAGGGTCCACACAATTAGGGAATGTTGCTTGTCCTGTATAGCACCATGTAATAAAACATCACAGCACAGGTCCATATCATGGACTCCCCGGAAAGCCCTTTTTCAAAAAGTGGCTTTTGTACAGTTTTGGTATTTTGTTGATTTTTCTCCTTGGGTTAAATAACCAGAAATAAAAACCGAAACAAGGACTCGACCCTTTTGTCTCAACCGACACCGAAACCGCTTCAAAATATCATAATAGAACAGCTCGGCTGTGTGGTGGTGGTGGGGGGGGGGGGGCTCTGCTGTTTATGTTTAAGCTGAGGTCGCGGTACGTGGAATTTAGGGAAAGAATTGGGAAAGACAGTGTAAAGAAGTGCCAAATGTTTAATTAAGGAGAAGAGGAGACCCTTGAATACTTTCTCTTAAAATGTCCAAAATATCAGTCTAAAAGAATAAGATTCACTGGGAGTATAATGGGGAAGTTAGGTGGGAGAATGAAGGACATGTGGGAATTGGGTGACAACAGGAGAGGGTTTTAATTAATCTACGAGACTAAAATGTTACTAACACAGCTGAGTCATTTTAACTAGATATGTCCCAATTGACTAACTCTCTTATCTGAATATAACTTCCAAACACACCCACCATTTACCACATCTTCGGTTCAAATGTGACATGTTAATTGCATCTAGATTAGAGTACGCCTTGTGTTAACTGAATTAAAAATCGTGCAAAATGTCGAGACATTACCCCGACAATCACCCATTATTTATTTGGCCTCAGTGCATTCAATACAGACATTTAAAACCATTTACCCAAAGTAACGGCCAAAAGCGACCAGCGCTACTCACAAACAAAAAATGCCATTCAATTTTCATTATCTTTTCATTTTTTTTGGCTTCGAAAACATAGCTTATGACCCCTCATTGGAAAGAGCTCGACAAGCCCGTTCCAATGAGGGGTCATAAGCTATATTTTTTGACGCAAAAATGAAGAAAATTAGTTATTTCATATTTTTGTTTGCAAGTGTCGTCTGCTTTTCATAACAGATAAGGGTTAATCTATTTTATCTTACAATCTACATGTATTTTGTCTGTATTAACTCCACAACTGTCGAGTATCCGACCCCCTGATAAGATGTTAGTATCAGAGGTCGGATAGAAGCACGTTCCTTTCGCGTGAGTTCCATTTTTTTTATCTTTTTGTTCATCCGTACGAATAGTTCGTTATATATTCGTCTACATTCTTGACTTATCTGCAATATATTGTAAGATGAAATGATTATTACCATTATGTGGATGTACAAAATATGTATCCGAGCCACGCTCCGGGTTCTAAGGGTAGATCACCACTCGTCTTCGACTCGTCGTGATCTGCCCTTAGAACCCGGAGCTCGACTCGGATACATATTTTGTACATCCATATAATGGTAATAATCTCTATAATGCTTGTTTGAAGGAGTTCCACGAGCTTTCTAAAACAAGAAACAATGGAATAAATGTTTAGTTTATCTCCAGAATACAGAAAAATTATCACATCCCTGCTAAATGAAATCCCTTATTAATTGAATAATTTTCACTGGCAAAGTGACTGTTCAATTACCACGGCCCACTGTATTGACAAACAGAATGCATATAGTTTACTTGTTGTTCATTAATTTCATCGTTTTGTATTTTTGTAAAATAATGCATCATGGAAATTTAAAAAAAGAATCAAACTTCAGTCAAAATATCTTTTTTTCAGTTAAATCACTAAAAAATAAATACTTACTTCTTATGAAGGGAAAACAATCACAAAAACAGAATTTTCACAAAGCTATCCATTCCTTTGATTTTTTCACAACTACTTTCTTGTAAACTACGAGAATCCGTTACGAACTGGTGAAGAACAGTTTCTGTGTTGTAGGTTGTCAGTATACAAGTTTATAATTTGAAGCCGACGAACAGAATTAGTCTGTGTGAAACGCACAGACTTTGTTTTGTACGGTTTTTTATTTTTATTTTTCTTCTTACTATTCTCCTGACTTCTGTCTTCTCATCACTTCCTTGCGCGCACGATACCTCGAAAACGAATTCTCCCATCTCGCTGATTTTTGGCATACTGACAGACAGTCACGTGCTATTTATTTATTTATTTATTAAGGTTTAACGACACTTTAACAGCCAAGGTCATATCGTGTCGGTGACAGTCTTACGGGTGTGGGAAGCCGGGGTACCCGGGGAGAACTACCGAGCAAAGACGAGCAGCTGCCAGCTCCCCAACATCGTAACTCCGCACTGCAGCACAGGCAGGGTTAGATTGGTTGAAGACATGCGCACCATCGACGTGCAGTACGCCTTAGTACACGGCGTCGTCGTGCCCCCATGTGGACAATCGGGGTTAAGTGCCTTGCCCAAGGACACAACGCGGGAGTCCGAATCGATCGTTCAGACGGTCATCCTTCCAAGGACTAACCGGGCTCGACGTTGCTTAACTTTGGTGATCTGACGAGAACCGTTTACCGCAACGCCACCGCGCCACCGCGCCCCCGCGCCCCCGACAGTCACGGGTACTCGGCCATCTATGTTTTTCAGATTCCTGGGCCATTAGGGGTGTCCGTAGGGGTGTTTTGAAAGTGGGCTACGCCCATTTTTCAGGCTTGATATGACATGTGGACCTGGGGCCAACACCAAATGAGTCGACACTCGATGGAGGTTCAAAATATGGGTCAAGGTCACTGAGGCACCTAAGGGTCATTGAGTGCATTTTTCAGAATTGCTGGAAATCACATTTTTGGACGCTGTAATGCTATCTCGAGGTTCGTACATACATTTTTACACTAAAAAAAGAGGGCGTGGCCAAACATTTTGAAAGTGGGTCACGCTCATGTCTCAAGCAAGGTATGAAGTATGGAGCTCGGACCAACACCACACGAGTCGAAACTCGATGGAAGTTCAAAAGATGGGTCAGGGTCACTGAGGTCACCCAGGGATCATTGAGTGCATTATTCAGAAATTCGGGAATCACATTTTTGGAGCCCTTAGTGCCTTCCATTGATCGAATCCTTTGAATGCTGTGCACATATATGCCTTTTCTGGTTTCTTGGAAAAAGTTATCTGATTCCTGAATGAATATCCTTAAATACTGTTAACGAAAACCAATTTCTGATTTCTTTAAAACTATTTTATACCCGAAAATAAGTCTCCAAAGTATTCAAATTACATTCCTAGGAGGGACGCGGTGGCTCAGTAGGTGGAAGTGCAGACTGCAAGCCGAGAGGTCCTCAGTTTGAATCCCACCTGCAGCAACCATGTTGTGTCCTTGGGAAAAAAACACTTAACCCCCACTGCCCACGAGGGGGTATGGTGGCGTTATGTATTATGGCGTACTGCACATCGATGGTGCACTTGTCTTCAACCAATACTAACCCTGATTAGTATGTTGGGGAGCCTGACAGTTGCTCTCCTTTGAACGGTGGTTTTCTCCGGGTACTCCGGCTTTCTCCACCAGTAATCCTGTCCGACACAAGGTGACCCTGGTTGTCAAAAGTGTCATTAAAACCCAATAAATAAATAACATTCATAGAAGTCATGCCTTGATGGTGTAGGTGGAATATTTCTGACTTCTATGCACTCTTTATCAACACGATAACCTGAATACAAACTATCCTATCTCAATGTTTTTTGTTATACTGCCAATGGTAGTCGGTCATCTATGATCTATCCGAGGCTAAAACATGGTTGCTGCAGGTGGGATTCAAACTGAGGACCTCTCGGCTTGCGGTCTGCACTTCTACCTACTGACCCACCGCGTCCCTCCTAGGAATGTAATTTGAATACTTTGGAGACTTATTTTCGGGTATAAAATAGTTTTAAAGAAATCAGAAATTGGTTTTCGTTAACAGTATTTAAAGATATTCATTCAGGAATCAGATAACTTTTCTCCAAGAAACCAGAAAAGGCATATATGTGCCCAGCATTCAAAGGTTTCGATCAATGGAAGGCACTAAGGGCTCAAAAAATGTGATTTCCTGCAATTCTGAAAAACGCACTCAATGACCCCTGGGTGACCTCAGTGACCGTGACCCATCTTTTGAACTTCCATCGAGTTTCGACTCGTTTGGTGTTGGTCCGAGCTCCATACTTCATACTTTGCTTGAGACATGAGCGTGACCCACTTTCAAAATGTTTGGCCACGCCCTCTTTTTTTTAGTGTAAAAATGTATGTACGAACCTCGAGAAAGCATTAGAGCGTCCAAAAATGTGATTTCCAGCAATTTTGAAAAATGCACTCAATGAGCCCTAGGTGACCTCAGTGACCTTGACCCATATTCTGAACCTCCATCGAGAGTCGACTCATTTGGTGTTGGTCCCAGGTCCACATATCATATCAAGCCTGAAATATGGGCGTGGCCCACTTTCAAAACACCCCTACGGACACCCCTAATGGCCCAGGAATCTGAAAAAACATAGAGGACTGAGTACCCGTGACTGTCGGAGGCGCGGTGGCGTTGCGGTAAACGGTTCTCGTCAGATCACCGAAGTTAAGCAACGTCGAGCCTGGTTAGTTCTTGGATGGATGACCGTCTGAGCGATCGATTCGGACTCCCGCGTTGTGTCCTTGGGCAAGGCACTTAACCCCGATTGTACACACGGGGGCACGACGACGCCGTGTACTAAGGCGTACTGCACGTCGATGGTGCGCATGTCTTCAACCAATCTAACCCTGCCTGTGCTGCAGTGCGGAGTTGCGATGTTGGGGAGCTGGCAGCTGCTCGTCTTTGCTCGGTAGTTCTCCCCGGGTACTCCGGCTTCCTCCACCCGTAAAACTGTCACCGACGCGATATGACCTTGGCTGTTGAAGTGTCGTTAAACCTTAATAAATAAATAAATAAATAAATAAATAAATAAATAAATAAATAAATAAATAAATAACCCGTGACTGTCTGTTAGTACGCCAACAATCAACGAGATGGGAGAATTCGTTTTCGAGTTATCGTGCGCGCAAGGAAGTGATGAGAAGACAGAAGTCAGGAGAATAATAAGAAGAAAAATAAAAATAAAAAAACCGAACAAAAACAATAGTCTGTGCGTTTCACACAGACTAATTCTGTTCGTCGGCTTCAAATTGTAAACTTGTTTACTGACAACCGACAACACAGAAACTGTTCTTTACCAGTCCGTAACGGATTCTCGTAGTTTACAAGAAAGTAGTTGTGAAAAAATCAAAGGAATGGATAGCTTTGTGAAAATTCTGTATTTGTGATTGTTTTCGCTTGATAAGAAGTAAGTGTTTATTTTTTAGTGGTTTAACTGAAAAAAGGATATCTTGACTGAAGTTTGATTTTTTTTTAAAATTTCCATGATGCATTATTTTACAAAAATACAAAACGATGCAATTAATAAACAACAAGTAAACTATATGCATTCTGTTTGTCAATACAGTGGGCCGTGGTAATTGAACAGTCACTTTGCCAGTGAAAATTATTCAATTAATAAGGGATTTCATTTAGCAGGGATGTGATCATTTTTCTGTATTCTGGAGATAAACTAAACATTTATTCCATTGTTTCTTGTTTTACAAAGCTCGTGGAACTCTGTCAAACAAGATATATAGAGATTATTACCATTATGTGAATGTACAAAATATGAATCCGAGTCGAGCTTCCGGGTTCTGATGGCAGATCACGACGAGTCGAAGACGAGTGGTGATCAACCCTTAGAACCCTGAGCGAGACTCGGATACATATTTTGCACATCCACATAATGGTAATTATCATTTTATCTTACAATATATTACGGATAAGTCAATAATGTAGACGAATATATAACGAACTATTCGTAGGAATGAACAAAAAGAAAAAAATGGAACTCACGCGAAAGGAACGTGCTTCTATCCGACCCCCTAATACTAACATCTTATCAGGGGGTCGGATACTCGACAGTTGCGGAGTTAATACAGACAAAATACATGTTGGTTGTAAGATAAATTAGATTAACCCTTATCTGTTATGAAAAGCAGACGACACTTGCAAACAAAAATATGAAATAACTAATTTTCTTCATTTTTTGCGTCAAAAATATAACTTATGACCCCTCATTGGAACGGGCTTGTCGAGCTCTTTCCAATAAGGGGTCACAAGCTATGTTTTCGAAGCCAAAAAAATGAAAAACTAATGAAAATTGAATGGCATTTTTTGTTTGTGAGTAGCGCTGGTCGCTTTTGGCCGTTACTTTGTGTAAATGGTTTTAAATGTCTGTATTGAATGCACTGAGGCCAAATATGCCTATAAATAATGGGTGATTGTCGGGGTAATTTCTCGAAATATTGCACGATTTTTAATTCAGTTAACACAAGGCGTACTCTAATCTAGATGCAATTAACATGTCACATTTGAACCGAAGATGTGGTAAATGGTGGGTGTGTTTGGAAGTTATATTCAGATAAGAGAGTTAGTCAATTGGGACATATCTAGTTAAAATGACTCAGCTGTGTTAGCAGCATTTTAGTCTCGTAGATTAATTAAAACCCTCTCCTGTTGTCACCCAATTCCCACATGTCCTTCATTCTCCCATTTAACTTCCCCATTATACTCCCAGTGAATCTTATTCTTTTAGACTGATATTTTGGACATTTTAAGAGAACGTATTCAAGGGTCTCCTCTACTCCTTAATTAAATATTTGGCACTTCTTCACACTGTCTTTCCCAATTCTTTCCCTAAATTCCACATACCGCGACCTCAGCTTAAACAGCAGAGCCCCCCCCCCCCCCCCCCCACACCCCCACCACACCGCCGAGCTGTTCTATTGTGATATTTTGAAGCGGTTTCGGTGTCGGTTGAGACAAAAGGGTCGAGTCGTTGTTTCGGTTTTTATTTCTGGTTATTTAACCCAAGGAGAAAATCAACAAAATACCGAAAATGTACAAAAGCCACTTTTTGAAACAAAAAAGCTTTCCGGGGAGTCCATGATATGGACCTGTGCTGTGATGTTTTATTACATGGTGCTATACAAGACAAGCAACATTCCCTAATTGTGTGGACCCTCCACCCCACGCTTCTTTTTGTGTTCGACAACGTTTGTGAATTTCGTTTTTTTTTTCGACATCAGACACCATGTAGATTTTTCGGTTAACAGGGCAGCTCTAGACCCCCCCCCCCTCCACCCAACACCCCCACTCCAAAGGTGCCTTCAAGGTACTCTTCAAAACCTGGATTTTCTTTATCTCAGGCCACCCAAACACCTATTTGGACAACAGACAAGAATGAAATTATGTAAAACCAGAGAGACAGAATTTACTGCGACCAGAAAATTCATGTTGTGTCAAATTGGTGAAAGCATCAGAACTAAATTAAATTGAAAGAGAATTTATGAAGACTTATTGTCGGAAGCAATATATCTTAAAGAAATGTTCTTTTCGTAAACAGTGTTTAAAGATTTTCACACATTTATCAGATAAAATTTTTCAAAGAAACAGAAATAACTTCCGTGCATAACATTCAGCGTGTTCTATAAATGAATCAGAAAAGGATATTTTCCACTCTGCACACTGTTTTGAATGAAGAAACACACTTTTATCCCATGAACTTCAGAAAAGCATTGGGGGAGGTGTGTATAAAATACAGTTTCCAGCAATTCTGAAAATATGCACTTTATGCCTCCTGGGTAGCTCCAGTGACACTGGACCCTCCAACGAATGTTGACTCATTTGGTGTTGGTCCCAGGTACTTAGATTCATGCTTGAGGTATGAGCCTGAATCCCTTTCAAACCTTTCAGCTCTGCACACTTTTCTGAGTCATCGGGAATGCATTAGAAGGGCAAAAAATGTGATTTTCCGTATTTCTGAAAAATTCCTTTCAATAATCCATGGGTGACCTAAGTGATCTTGACCCATATTTTGAACTTCCGATGAGTTTCGGCTCGTTGTTATTCGTCCGAGATCTATAAGTCACATACTATGCTTGAGATATTAGCTTGATCCATTGTTTTTATTGAGGTCTAATGACACTTTCCACAGCAAGGGTCGCCTCGTGTCGGCCATTTTTATGGGTGAAGGAAGCCGGAGTGCCTTGAGAGAAACGCCGAGCTGCGGCGAGCAACTGTCAAATTCCACGGTGCACTAACCCCGCACAACCAGGGTTACCAACGGTTGAAGACAAGTGCACCATCGACGTGCAGTACGCCTAGTACTTTGCGTTACAGTGCCACCACGTGGGCAATCGAGATTAAGTGCCTTGCCGAAGGACACAATGAAGTTCGACCTGGTGTGAACCTTATAGTTTGAAGTCCAACATCGTAACCACTGAGCCACCACACTCCCGCCTGACCCATTTAAATGGACTTTAAAAGGCCGCTAGGGCGCTAAACAAAACATACTGGAAATAAGAAGATGGTGTGATCTCAATTAAGAGTGGCTTTGGAGAACAGAATGGCAACGTGACAGAAAGCGTGCAAAACATTTTTCTGCCACAAGTTAAATTAAAGCTTTCAGACTCACATTGAAGTTCTGAAGGGGTTCACACACAGCATTTAAATATTCCATTTCAATAGTTCATAACCGTGAACGGTGTTTCAAGAAAGTCACTCACCACTCCACCCCGCAACCCGTCGATCTTGAGTTGGAATTGGAAATAAGATAGGAAAATGTTTTGAAAAGTGAAGGGTTCTTCGTTCAACTTGGTTTGAGAGTGAATTTGTAACATGAGATTAAATAAAAAGATAATGCTATTCAACTGGACAGTTATAGTTTTAAAGATTTTCACACATTTATCAGATGAAATTTTTCAAAGAAACAGAAATAACTTCCGTGCACAACATTCAGCGTGTTCTATAAATGAATCAGAAAAGGATATTTTCCACTCTGCACACTGTTTTGAATGAAGAAACACACTTTTATCCCATGAACTTCAGAAAAGCATTGGGGGAGGTGTGTATAAAATACAGTTTCCAGCAATTCTGAAAATATGCACCTTATGCCTCCTGGGTAGCTCCAGTGACACTGGACCCTCCAACGAATGTTGACTCATTTGGTGTTGGTCCCAGGTACTTAGATTCATGCTTGAGGTATGAGCCTGAATCCCTTTCAAACCTTTCAGCTCTGCACACTTTTCTGAGTCATCGGGAATGCATTAGAAGGGCAAAAAATGTGATTTTCCGTATTTCTGAAAAATTCCTTTCAATAATCCATGGGTGACCTAAGTGATCTTGACCCATATTTTGAACTTCCGATGAGTTTCGGCTCGTTGTTATTCGTCCGAGATCTGTAAGTCACATACTATGCTTGAGATATTAGCTTGATCCATTGTTTTTATTGAGGTCTAATGACACTTTCCACAGCAAGGGTCGCCTCGTGTCGGCCATTTTTATGGGTGAAGGAAGCCGGAGTGCCTTGAGAGAAACGCCGATCTGCGGCGAGCAACTGTCAAATTCCACGGTGCACTAACCCCGCACAACCAGGGTTACCAACGGTTGAAGACAAGTGCACCATCGACGTGCAGTACGCCTAGTACTTTGCGTTACAGTGCCACCACGTGGGCAATCGAGATTAAGTGCCTTGCCGAAGGACACAATGAAGTTCGACCTGGTGTGAACCTTATAGTTATATAGAAGTCAAGAAACACAAGTATAGGTATATCTTACTTGTCACGAGATACTTGTGCTCGTTTTGGGATAATGTTAACCTAATTTAATCCCTCGTAAGCAATGTGGACGGGAGAAAAATAGAACAACAGGAGATGACAAATGAATAGAGAAAGACCTTTTCTTCGTATTTAACCAGAGACAGCAGTTTATTTATTTATTTATTTATTGGTGTTTAAGGTCACATACTTATGCACAATGGCTAATCGTGACCGTGACGGTTTTATAGCAACTTTGATTATAAGAGATTCTCCCTTGTTTTAACCCTTTACTCAACGTAACGGCCAAAACCTTCCAGCGCTATATATAAAAGTTAACAATTAATTTTCATTATTTTTTCGTTTTTTGTCTCAAAAACATACGTTATGACCCCTCTTTGGAAGGAGCTCGTCGAGTTCGTTCCAATGAGGGGTCATAACCTATGTTTTTGAAACAAAAAACAAAAAAACATTAGTTATTCAAAAGATTTGTTTACCATTGTCGTTTGCTTTTCATGTTAGGTAAAGGGTTAAATAATGGCTAAAGTTTTAATGATTGCAGTTGCCGGTAAAAGTAGAAGTTGTGAACATCTTTTAGTCTTTAGAGCCACAAAAGGCTCGATGTGCCTGAAAAACATAGATGGCGAGTACAAGTAACTGACTACCAGAGTAAAAGAAAATCGGTTAACCCTTTACCCAACGTATCGCCCGCATCCGCCCGTGTTATATGCAAATTCAGCAGTTGAAAAAATGTTATTTTTTAAAAAATTTCAACAAACCATATCATGTGACCCCTCATTGGAACGAGCTCGTCGAGCTCGTTCCAACGAGGGGTCACATGATATGGTTTTTTTGAAAAATTTAAAAAAATGATATTTAAAATAATAAATTTTGATATCGTCTGCGTTGGGTAAAGGGCTAAATTTTCGCATACAGTACGGTTAACACATAAAGATGTTATTCAACAAAAATATACAGTTATGAGAAGTTTAGGCCCTGCAGTCTGTACACAAGCTGACCTGAACGCTATTTCTTACAACCAGAAATTGACTAAGTTTGGCATGAAAATTTTCGGTGAAATTGAGAAAAAGTCGCAGTATTGGTTTGGATACTGTTGTGATAGCCTCCAAAAACCTAAATTTATAATGTCAAAGCCCTGGGCCCCTTGACTTTAAGAAAATCACATAAGCATTAATTCTTACAATAATTGGACATGTACGTCAGATGCTGACGCCGCCAGAGTCGGGGTCACCACATAAGCTCACCACTTCTTTGAAGAAGATGAGCGAAAAATGCCTTAAAAACCCCAAGAGAACTTGTGAAGGCCAACTGGAAAAAATGCTGAGTACTTATCGATGCCTATCTGTTTCCAGAGGAGAAATACGAGTACGAAAAGGGTTCTCGACTTTCTCGTATTGCATTAAATAAAATCTTTGGGACCCCATATTGAAGTCTCGAGAAGATTAAAATCTATTGAGGTAAAGTACTCTATTTTAGTAATGCCTTACTGTTGAAGGTGCAGTGAAAAGGCTGCATGCATACCATAGAATTAATCATATGTTGTTAGACAGACCTGAATAATATATGAATTTGCCTGCAAAGCAAAGGCTTCCTTTCAACTTGGTGTGAGCATGAAATTTAAACCTGATTAAAACAACAAATAAGAATTATAGTGGCGGATATCACAAGTTTTCCGTAAATTGATTGTTTACAATAGTATCTGGTGTGTACAAATATAAAGTTAGCTACTTCTTTTTTTAAACAATATTTTTATTTCACTCATTTGAAACCGGGTTTGGCGAACAGGTTAAGCCTATCTTAGCGCCGTACCCTAACATAGCAACGTTACATTATATTGTGCTTGTGCAGTTGTGCAAAAGTGACAAAATATCAGGTACCAAAACAATATTTCTAGTACATATGAGGCACAGTGAATTACAAAGCATTTAATCCAGACACCCATAAATCCGCCATGACGTGTACACTGCCAACTTTGAGATAGACAGCGTACACGCCATGATGACGGAGACTCAGCAAAAATGAAGAAACTGAAAGATGGATCACTTCTAGTCAACACCAGGGTTACTCACATATTTGTCGACCATTACCACTTGCCTATAGTACGTTTTCAAACCTTCTGGTTTTGATAATGTATTATTGTACAGTGTTGAATACAAAAACGTTGTGCAAGTCAGATTTATTGGGTTTCCATGGAGTAGGACCTCGATAGTTTTGTCATCGCTTTAGAATTTCTCAAACATCCTTTGGCGTTCATGAAGGTAAAAAGGACATGAACGTTTGTAATAACTGGAGTCTTCATAACGATAGCCACAGCAACATTCATTATTATCCCCGATACATCTGTCAAACTTGAGACCATTTAGTTCGCTACAGTTTAAACGACGTTTGCAATGGATAATCTGTGCTTTTCTGCTCCCGGCATAGTAATATTTAGGGACAATGGTGTCATGAATTGCGTAGGCTTTTTTCAAGACAGGACATTTACCGTTTCACTGCTACTGGCGTTCTCATGTAGGCTATTCCGTAGTCTCACCGCAGATGACCAGAATGAGTTTGAGAACCGCTGCGCGTTACATTTAATTTCACGTAATAAATTGGTTGTTCTTTGGGGATAAAGAGTTACTTCTAAAACTGAACGAGGGATCAACAAACGCATGTAATTAGGAACCTCCGCTTTAATTATTTTAAATATAGTTATAATTTTATGCCGTTTCCTACGTTCCTTTAGAGTTATAAAGCCCGATTCTTTATAAATAAGATAATGACTTGTCCCTCTGGGCACTCCAATTATTTTGCGTAACGCATCTGGCTGTAAATTCTCGAGGAGTATATTTTTCGTTTCACTTCAGTTGTCCCATACTACATCCGCATAGTCAAACATTTGAAAAATGAAATATCTAATGGGGATCTAGAGAGTCTGTATTTTAAACTTCTGAAGCAGTTTATCATCGGACTAACCTTTTTCACAACCATGTCAACATGAGCGTCCCAGGAAGCGGTTTTAGAAAAACTGCGCTCAAATGTTTATGTTCACTTTTATCTTCAATTTGTTGTCCGTGTAAGTAAAGACTCGGACGATCAAGGGAATTTGTTTTACGGTCTATATTTAAAGTTTCTGTTTTGGGGGATTAAACAAAACCTGCCAAGTATTTGACCAGGCGGCAATTTTTGCAAGATCGTCGTTGAGAACTTTGGCCGAATCCTTAGCATCTTCTACTGCTAAATATAAAATCGGTGTCGTCGGCCTATTGCCTTATATTTGACACAATATTATTTACAATATCATTAATATAAACGTTAAACAGAACCGGTCATAATACCGAGCCTTGTGGGGCCCCTGCCGGTATTAATTTACTCGTAGACGTTTCTCCGTTATTGACGACCATTGGGAACGGTGCGTTAGATAACTTTCAAACCACAATAAAATGTCCACTTATTCCCAATTGAAATGAGTTTATGTAATAGATTTTTATGCGAAACTCTATCGAAAGCCTTACTAATATCACAAAATACGACTCTTATATCTAAGTTCGTATCCAAGCTCAAAGAGATATCGTGATCAATGTCAATTAATTGATAAATCGTACTATTTTCTGGAATGAAACCAGACTGCAGTGGGGTTAAAAGATTATTTTCAGTTGAGAAAGTAAACAAATGTTTGAATATAATTTTCTCCAGAATTTGACTTACACTACTAGTTAGGGAAACGGGGCGGTCATTTTTTATGTATTGATTCTTTCCTATGGTTTGGCAGGACTCTTGCCATCTTCCATAGATTGAGAAAAGTTTTGCTTGTTAATGAAAGGTTGAACAACCTAGTGGGGTCGCAAGTTGATGAGCGCACAATTTAAAAATTTTGTTAATCTGGACAGCTCGCTTTTTTAGGATTTATTTTATGAAGATTAGCTAATACCTCTTCCTCGCTGACATGCATTTCTCTTGAAACAAAATTATTAAACAGCAGGGGAGGTAACTCTTTGTCATTAACAGAGTCAGATTGTTCCGCGAAAAAGTCATAGAGCAGATCAGCAATAGCTTTTTCATCGCTAACTACTTCCCCATTTTCTTCTAAGGAGGGAAAACAATTATTCGTAATTTGTTCTTTAGAGAAAGTTTTTAATGTACTCCTCCAAAGTTTTTGACTACAATCGCAGGCTGAAACGTAATTTTCAAGTTTTGTGTCATGCTCAGCCTTTCCTTTTCTTATTTGAGTAATAGTTTCATTTCTAATTTGCCGTAAATGTCCCCAATCTTGAGTCCTATTATGCTGTTTAGCTTTGTAGTGGATTTGTCACGTGATATCATCATTTTTCGTATTGAAGAATCCATCCAGGTTTTGTCATTGGGTCGAATAAGAACCGTTTTGGGGGAATATATTGCTTTGCAATATTTATGATATACTCGGTCAGGCTTTCGGTAGAGTCAATTACATCAATATTGAAAAAATTACCCCAAGATGTTTGCGAGAAGTGGTTACGTAACCCATTTACGTCCATCTCATTGTATTTCCATACTCTTTTCTGGAAGGTTTTATTACGAGGGTTTGGCGATTTTTGGACTATTTCAGTTGCGTGGTGGTCATTACAGGCAGGTGGGATTATTAAGCATTTTTCTACATGGTTTTTAAGGATACTAAAGCAAGATCTATTAGACTACACGAATTGTCGGTAATACTAGGAGAATCTATCACTTGTGTCATACTAAAATAATTTTCCAAATGTGTCATTTGAGGGTGTGGTGTCACGAGGCAACTGACATTAAAGTCTCCAATTAAAATGCATTTTAACGACATATATATTCTAGCTGCTTGAATCGAGTCTTCAATTAAGTCCAAGTACATGCTGTTACTAGCAGGCGACCTATATAAGACACCCAGGATACATTTTTGATTCTGGAGTCGAACCTCAGTCCAAATTAGTTCCAAACCTGGTCTTTCTAAATCAAGGCGACGTTTAAAAATTATACCTGTCTTGATGTACACAGCCACCTCTGTTTATACCACTGACATCGGGAATGTAGAAGTCAAGAAACTCAAGTATAGGTATATCTTACTTGTCACGAGATACTTGTGCTCGTTTTGGGATAATGTTAACCTAATTTAATCCCTCGTAAGCAATGTGGACGGGAGAAAAATAGAACAACAGGAGATGACAAATGAATAGAGAAAGACCTTTTCTTCGTATTTAACCAGAGACAGCAGTTTATTTATTTATTTATTGGTGTTTAAGGTCACATACTTATGCACAATGGCTAATCGTGACCGTGACGGTTTTGCGGGAGGAGGAAGCCGGAGTACCTGGAGAGAACACCGGGCATTGACGAGCAGCTCTTAACTCCTCAACATTCTACCTCTGTTTAAGCTCCGCTCAAGCACGGTTACAGCGGCTGAAGACATGTGCACCATCGACGTGCAGTACGCATTAGTACACGGCGTCAGCGTGCCCACATGCAAGCAATCGGGATAAAGTGCCTTGCCCAAGGACACAACGCGTGTCGTCCCGGACGGGGATCGAACTCGGGACCTCTAGCATAGAAGTCCAACAGTCTTTTTTTTTTTTTTTTTTTTCATTTATTAAAACAAAAACAGAGACTATTTACAAATATCACAGAAAATAGAACAGTAATACTATACGTTTTTACTACTACATTGATAGTACGATAGCCTCTCTTAATTTGCGCGTGATATGATAATCCACCTTAAGGACCTGAAGAAAATACCACTAGAACACACAAATAAGGATCTTACGTATGCGGAGCATAGGAGGAGAAACTAGTGCTTCCCTAAATAAAAGCTTAAAATACCGAAACATTTCACTGTCACATGACCAAAGCCACTAACCACACAGCATGCCTAAAGCCCGCAACCAAATAAATAAAAGCAACAAGTCACCCGGATTCAACTTGCAACTTTGTATCTGCTGACATTGATGACAATGTAGCGACTAATTTCCGCAGGACACCTATACACGCCCGTTACCCCCACCCCATATTTAGCAGTAGAGAAATTTTAATCAAAGGATAACGGGGCTTCCACGTAACCCTGGATAAACGGTGTCAAAATTAAAAATTAACCTTGATTTGACCATCACATAAGTAGGCAATTGAATTGTCTTTGAAAATCAGTTTTGAAAGTAAAGCACGTTTATTCGAAGTAGCAAAATAGACATGTAAGTAATTCAAATGTTGTACTAAAAACAGCTTAAATAACTTACTTGCATTTAATAGTTTTCCTTCTTTCAGAAAATAATTTCTTCGACGAAGTATCGAGGTTCTATAACAACTGAGTAACAAATTCACAAATGAAATATTCACGTTATTGGCCTTAAGAGTGCATCCAAACAGAAGAAATATTTCTAATAAGTCAACGGAAATTGCAGAGGATCTGACAAACAAAAAATCAAGAAGAACGTGACATTTCTCTTGATATCAGATAATAACTGACAAGAATGTGTGTGACGTCCTCGGTTTCAAGTCCACACATTGGACACAATGGCGAGTCAATTTGGCCAATTTTATGCTGGACTGAACACGTGTAGATAATATTGTGTATTACTTTGAAATCTGTGTCAATCATGTCAGCCGATTTCAATGGATTATCAATTAACCTATAAATTTTTTCAAAGGGAAGATTTGGATATTTACGAAGCCAGAATGTTACCGATGTAGGCAGTTCTATAACTTTGTGAATTAAGATTCTATAAGCTAATTTAGTACTCAAAAAGTCAGTAGAAAGAACTACACCAGCTGTGTCAATAAAAACAGGACAATTTTTATCAACAGTACAGTTTGCGACAAAACTACTATCAGAATTCGGAACAGGGCCATTTATGCTGTCCACCCAGGAAGAAGGGAGGGCATGTAGAATAGTGGTGAATTTTCTTCTCAAATCTTTTACTGAGAAACATGTAATACTGTTAGAGATTATTTCTATCAACCCATCAACTGGTAAAAAACCAGGAACAACCTCATAAATAAAGTCCTTCACACATATCAGCTGAGAGTCAATGAATTCATGATAATACAACATGTTCTGGTCAGAGTCCAATACAGCTGGATTGTCAAATATGCACTGATCTCTTATATTATGGATATTTAACCCTTTATTGTCTGGATGTTCTGTAATCAAACGCCACGACTCAAGTACTTCAAAATAGACACAAGAATGTGTTTTGAGATATTTGGAGTCTAACTGTACACTGAATATATTCTGAGCATTAAGGCCGAAATTTTTGTATTTACTTATATAATAAAGGAAAAAACTTTGTCCATGGAAAATTACTAACAAAAAGTCTTTTAATCCATTTACATCTGAGAGCCTGTTGTTTTTTAGTGTAGATATCCGGAAAATTAAGACCAGCTTTCAGCTGGGTTGCTATTATTGAACTGTACTTTATAAGATGTTTACCATTTGACCAAAGAAATTTTAAGCATAGTTCTTTTAACCCTTTACCTAACATGAAAAGCAGACGACACTTGCAAAAAAAATTCTTGAATAACTAATTTTTTTCATTTTTTGTCTCAAAAACATAGGTTATGACCCCTCGTTGGAACGAGCTCGACTAGCTCGTTCCAACGAGGGGTCATAACCTATGTTTTTGAGACAAAAAATGAAAATATTTTGAAAATTAATTGGCGATTTTTGATAATAGCGCTGGCCGTTTTTAGCCGTTACGTTGGGTAAAGGGTTAATTGTTTCAAATACTCTTGTCGTATGTCTACAATGTTGAGCGTATACCAGATAGTGGATAATAAAAGTGAGTTTATCACTAATAACTTACCTTTCAGGGACAATTTACGAGTTAGCCACAGATTAAGGATACGTTTTATTTTTACCACCTTTGGGTCCCAGTTTAAAAAATTGCATCTTTTAGTATCATAACCTAAATATACACCAAGTATAAGGACTGCCCCCTCATTTTTGTGAAAAGGTAGTGCAGAAAAATCCATCTTTTTAAAAACTCCCAAAGGTACAATTTCTGATTTTTCCAAATTTATTTTGGCACCAGATCCCTTAGAATATGTTTCTAAAATATTTGAAACTCTAGTAATAGACTGAACATCCCTAACAAATATTTCAGTGTCATCAGCGTGATTGAAAGTTTTCCATTCAGATTTATCTGGAAGAAAGACACCCCTATTTTTTGCGGGGACCGATTTATACATTGAATGAGTGGCTCAGCAGATAACACATAGAGCAAAGCACTCAATGGACAACCTTGCCTCACAGAACGTTCTATATTGAAAAAGGACGAGCAATGCTGATTAATTTTAACACAACTTTTTGCACCATTGTATAGGATTTTAACCCAGCTGATGAAATTATCTCCGAAGCCAAACTTTTTTAACACATCAAATAAATAATTGTGATTTACTCTATCAAATGCTTTCATTTGATCCACTTTTAAAAGAATACCTTCACCATTCTCTTCTTCGATAAACTGCATTATATCTCTAATACTAGCTAAATTTTCACTTATATCTCTATGGGGGATACAACAAGTTTGGGTTGCCGATACGAGAGAATGAACGACATTTTTTAATCGGTTTGCCAGTAGTTTAGAAAGAATTTTATAATCCGTATTGAGGAGACTGATTGGCCTCCAATTTTTCAAATTTCTTTTGTCACCTTTCTTTTTATATACAATAATTATAACACCAGTTTTCATAGATCTACTAAGCTCTTTTCTGGAGTAAATTTCACAAAAGACCGTAAATAAAATGGGCTTAATTAAATTCCAAAGGTGTTGGTAAAATTCAGTTGTAAGTCCATCTGATCCAGGAGACTTTTTCGGTTTCATGGAACGAAGAGCTTCACCCAGTTCAACTGAATCCAGGTCTATATCACAAAAAATAGATTTCTCTGAACTAAGCTTATTCTCCAAACTGTCTAGTAGAACTTTTTCACACTCAGAATCTATGTCTTCTGATTTATACAATGTCTGATAAAAATCTTTTGCAACATTAACAATAAGAATGGAATCGGTTAAGGACACACCATTTGAATCAATGAGTTCTCTTACCAAATTACTCTGCTGCCTTATTGATTCTAATCTAAGGAAATAACTAGTATTTTTATCTTCTTCAAGGACATGTTGTGCCTTTGAACGTAACATTGCTCCTTCAAGCTCGTTAATTTCTATTTGATATAAGTCACTCTAAAGTTCTGCTATTTTATTCACACTATTTGGGGGGTTATTTAACCTAGCTGCTCTGGCCATTTCAATTTTCAACATTTTTTCTAAATTATTTTTACGCTGATATCTTTGTTTAGTTATATTTTTACTGTAATTTATACTAAATTGCTTGATTTTATAGTTGAGATTGTCCCAAAATTGTACTATATCATCAGTATACAAAGAGCCATCTGTACAACGTGTTAAAATTATCTCAACCTCTTTACAAAACACTGCATCGTGGAGAAGGGAGCTATTAAATGCCCATATTCCTGACCCTTTATCAATATTATCAAAATTCAGTTGGGAAAAAACAAAAGAATGATCACTAATCGAGGTATGAGTAATATATGAAAAGCTGAACAGTGCATTTAAGTTTGAGGAATTTAGAATGAAATCAATCCTACTCTGCTGTAGAGATGAGCCATGAAACCTATGCCAGGAAAATGCTATTCTATCAGGATTCCTGGACTTCCATTGATCAGTGAGCTCATTTTTGAGAATTAACTGATTCAAACGTAAAACACTTCGATCTGTGAAATAACTACCAGTTGGCCTATCAAGGGGAGATAATGCAGTGTTCAAGTCTCCTAAAATAATGACATTTTCTTTGTGGTGAATAAATGCGTCCAGCTCTTGGAGAAACTCTAGTTTCTCGAAGAGCTGACAAGGACTGTAAACACTGATTATATGGTAGATGATATTTTCAACACACAGGGTCACTGAAATAATTCTACCATTGTGATTTTTCCACACCTCTGTTACATTATGAGAATATTTACTGGAAATCATTATAGCAACTCCTCTACTAGACGAATTATGATTATTGGAATATACTTTTCCTTTCCAGCATTGTAAGTAAATTGAACTGACGTCATCTGTCCAGTGGGTTTCTTGTAAACCAACAACAGCTGCATGCCTAGTCTGAAGGGTACAACAAACCTTTTTAAATTTATCAAGGTCACGCAAACCATTAGCATTAAAGGACGCAGTAGCAACCATAATAAGTAAAATTAAAACTGACTGATAAAATATATATGCAGACATTAGTCCTTTACAGTACTGTCATTGTCAAACATATCGACATCATCAGACAAATCAACAGCATTATCAACAGCAACTGGAGTAGCATCAGACAACTCCTCCACTACAGGGCCAATAGAGCCTCTAGTCGAGGAGTTGTCTGAAACTGTAGCTACATTTCGAAGGGAGGATCCAAAATATCATCTTGTATAGTACCAGGATTATTCTGAGGCTTATGAAAAAATGATTTCTGTTTCTTTGAAAATGACTTTAAATTTGAAGTAAATTTCATTTTAGATCTCCTCTTAATAATACCAGTAGGTTTTGGTGTGGAAACAGATTTTTAATTAGATTTTGTCGATTTAACATTATCATCTTGGCAGACCATACCGGCTGTAGATTCAGACACAGTAATAACCTGTACGGGTGCAGGTTAAGACTGACTACTTGTTACAGACAAGTTTTTTGAGACAACTGTGGAATGATCAGTGGGGCGTGTTGGGGTTGTTTTAACATTATCATCTACAGATAAGTCCATACTTTCCTGAGCTGTACACTCTACAATTTCACAGACCTTATCAGCAGAATCACTAGTTTTACCACCACTAGTTGGTGACTCAATAGTAGTGACTGTAGATTGAGTATTGGAATTAGTCCAACTACCCTCACAAGTGCATTGACACTCCTCATTGCCACAGGCAAAACACTTATAGAGATTGGTTTGATGTTGTGAAACACTGCTGGAAAGAGCAATTGAACAAACACATTTTACACTGGGTTTTTCACAGTAATCACACATTATAGTGTCACATAATCTGGCAATATGCCCCTTCAAACCACATCGAAAGCATACAAATTCTGGACAGTCTTTAATAAGATGATCAGGGCTCAAACATTTTTTACACACCTTGACCTGTTGGTTATGTAAGACTCGAAAATACTCATAACCATCAACAGTTTTAAATTTCATTCTGTAACTTAACTCAGCAGGGAATCTGACTTTCAGATATCTGGTACCATCCACTATATCAGTATTTGGATACACACGTCTATATATTTGAGATCTTATCGAAATTTTCAAATCAATAAGTTTTTCATATATCTCCTCATCGTCAATGTAAGAGGGGAGATATAGAAAGGAAACAGTAATGTCTGCAGAATATATTATTCTAGCAAGCTGATCAGGTTTCTTTTCATTAGAAATATCAACAAAGAGTTCTGCTGTTGATCTATCAACAAAAGTGACGTCATACGAATCGCCACAAATAGGCACACATGCCAAGACAGAGTTTACTCCACATATATTTTCAGCATCTTTAATCAAACTGGCAGCTTTTATTTTCCGGACATCACCTACTAATACACGTACGGTGCAGTCTTTTCTATATTTCGATTGATGAAACTTAACAGAATTCTTATCTGGACCACTTGCACTCGTGGAAGCCATGACACCTGTCGAAATTCTCCAACTCAGATCAATAAACAATCGAAAGTCCTGTATAACAGGGAAAAGTTCGCCCCTACGTACTCATGGATTCTGATCCTCACATATTGGAAATAAAAGTTTGATATATAAAACATAAACTTATGATCATAAATCCGAAAAAATGCTAAATTTACGGATCAAATAACAGAAACAACTTGCTGGATGGACACAACATCCGGGAATCAATAGAACAACAGGAGAGGACAAATGAATAGAGAAAGACCTTTTCTTCGTATTTAACAAGAGACAGAAGTTTATTTATTTATTTATTTATTGGTGTTTAAGGTCACATACTTATGCACAATGGCTAATCGTGACCGTGACGGTTTTACGGGAGGAGGAAGCCGGAGTACCCGGAGAGAACACCGGGCATTGACGAGCAGCTCTTAACTCCTCAACATTCTACCTCTGTTTAAGCACGGTTACAGCGGTTGAAGACATGTGCACCATCGACGTGCAGTACGCCTTAGTACACGGCGTCAGCGTGCCCACATGCAAGCAATCGGGATAAAGTGCCTTGCCCAAGGACACAACGCGTGTCGTCCCGGACGGGGATCGAACTCGGGACCTCTAGCATAGAAGTCCAACCGTCTACCACTGAGCCACCGTGCTCCCAGACAGCAGTTTAATTCACTGTGAGAGATGGATATGTGATTTTGAATATCCATCTCGCCCTTCCTTCATTATAACAAAAATTATCTTCCGTTGGTGAATTATCTTAAAATTTAAGGCTGAATGAAGTTAAAGGAGTGTGTGTTGAACTAGTGGAATCATGGAGATATTGCGAAGTTAAGCATGCCATGAATTGTTCAAAACTAGTGTAGGAGCACCCACAAAAAGTGAAGGATCATCCTGCCGTACATATTCGCTTTACTGTGTGGAGGTGGAAAAAGTGAACTTTCATTGTTTCAGTAGCTACTTCTTCAGAGTGATTTAAAGATACCAGAGGAATAAGAAGCTCTACAAAACCCGTGGCCCATTGCAGGCAGCGAGCTGAAAAACGTAGGTGCGCGAGTACTAGAGGCGGCCCACCAGTATGCCGAAATCCAACGAGATAGGATGATCGGTATTCGAGTTATATTGAGGACAAGGAGGAGTGGGAGAAGACAAAATAAATTGCTCTGTTATACCAATAAAGAATACAAGACAAAATCAAACTTAATACTAGAGAAACAGAATTTAATGCATCCAGTAAATTAAAGTAGGTGTGAAAGGGGATAAAGCATCAGAAATAAACAAAACAGAAAGAGAATTTATGGAGGCTTAGTATTGGTGGTGAAATATATTTAAAGAAATCAGAAATAGCTTCTCTTTAATAGTATTTAAAAATATTTAGACAGGAATCAGGTAAATTTTTCCAGGAAACCAGAAAAAGCATATATGTGGACAGCATTCAAAGGGTTCGATCCAGGGATCGGAAATGGACATTTTTTGCTTCGCTCTGCAAGTTATTTGAATGATGTTTAGAGCAGTATTGTGGGTGTGGAAAGGGTTAACATTATTCTCACTGAAATAAAATCTTTGGAACCCACACTGAAGTATTGAGAGGGTTAAAAGCATTAAACTGATAATTTATACTTTATTTCCTTGGAAAGCAAAGGGTTTCTCTCAACTTAGTTCCAGGAATTGACATAACAGACTACATTTAATGTTTGACAGCTAACTTCACTGATGTTTACATTGTGTCCAGTGTGAATAACATAACACAGTATTGCTTTGGGATAATTTACTGTATCAGGAAATTGGAGGCTGTGAAAACCCTGTGGCCGACTGGGCCATACTCATGGGCTCCCGCGATTTGAAAAACATAGGTGCCCACGAACTTGTGACTGCCTACAAGTATGACAAAAATCAGCAAAATAGGACAATTCGTTTTCGAGTTATCATGCGGACAACGAAGTGAGGAGAAGACAGAAGACGGGAGAATAAGAAGAAGAAGAAAAAAAAGAAAAGAACAAGAAACCGTACAAAAACAATAGTCTGTGTGTTTCACACATACTAACTAGAGAAACGGAATTTACTGCATCCAGTAAATTCAAGTCTGTGAAAAAGGTTAAAGCATCAGGAAAAAACTATATAGAAAGAAAATTTATGAAGGCTTATTTTCGGGAGTAAAATAGTTTTTAACAAATCAGAAATAGGTTTTCATAAACAGTATTTACAGATATTCATACAGGAATCAGAACAATTTTTCTAAGAAACCAGAGCAAGCAGAAATGTGCACAACATTTAAAGGGTTCGATCACGGAATCAGAAATTGACATTACTGGCTCTGCCATTTATTTGAATGATGAGATACATGTATAATCTTCAGAATTGCATTAATTGGTATAAAATGCAAATCCTAATAGGTCTGAAAAATTTGCTCTTAATTACCTCCATTGAACGCATTGAGGTGGACCACATTTTGAGCCTCCAGCACGTTTCAACTAATTCGGTGTAGGTTCCATTTCCATAGGCCATACCAAGCTTGAAATATGAGCATACACCACTTCACAAATATTGGCTCCACCGAATCCGGATCAGCCATATTGTAGATGATGGCAAATATTCATATTAGCTAGAAAATGTTAAGATACATGATACCACTGGAAAATGTATTGTGAGCAAAAGAGTTCAGTTATGGTGGAATATAGACGTAAAAAGGCCTTAAAGGCCCCCAACAGCCTATCTGAAGACTTATTGGCATTGGCAAAATACCGAGGTCCCATCTATGTCCATGGGTGTTTAGAACAACATTGTGAGAATGGTGAGGGTTTTTATTATTCTCGATTTTGCATAAAATAAAATTTTTGGGACACATATTAAGATCTTGAAGGTTTAAAATACTCCCTTTAAATAATAATAATAATAATAATAATAATAATAATAATAATAAGAAGAAGAAGAAGAAGAAGAATATTTATAGAGCGCCTAATCCCCAAAGGCTCTAGGCGCTTGGCGTACCTACTAAAAAATTTCGAACTTGACAAATTTAATATAAATATGGTATGTAGAAAGTAATGAAAAATAAAGAAAATGGTATTCTGGCTGTACACATTAGTTTGATGGGTGCTCTTCTCTGGGTTCATCAACAGTTGTGGTATTACTGATAACTGTTTGGAGGTATTTTTGATACAAAAACAACTTCAGTTTCTTTTGGAAAGAGTCCAAATTGACGCTATCACGGACATTCAGGGGAAGGGAATTACAAATATTGGGTGCTATAATTTGAAACGCACCGCGGCCGTTCGTTTCGAGGTTATAGCTTTTCTCAGTTAGTAATAACTTGTTATGAGATCCTAAAGCCCGGGATATAATCGTGGATAAGAGATGTCAAATAATGGGGGAGGGTTGAGTCTGGTTTCCGAAAACAAAGAGTGGCTATGTTGAACTCTATACGTGCCGTTACAGGAAGACAATGTGAATTCTTCAGCATGGGTGTGTCATGTGAACTCTTTTTATGAGCTTTCTCCGGTGATGTTAGTGAAGAGTGAGTTGCAGTAGTCAAGATGCTGCAAGATAAAGGAACATGCTAGAGACCGGTATGATCTGATATGACTTATACGTCCAAGTTTCAAGAATGAAATTCGGGATAGATGATTGATGTGATCTTTCATTGTCAGATTGGCGTTAATGATAATGATAACACCAAGGTTCCTGGCTCTGCCAGCAAACTTGATATCCTCATTACAAATTCGAATTTTGTCACATTGTATGTTTTTCAACTTTTTGGGTGTACCACACTTCATTACCTCTCTCTTTTCACTATTCATTTTGAGTTTGTTACACTCCACCCACGACTGGACAGAACCAACACAAGCTTCCATGTTGGCCAGTGAGTGGGAAAGATCTGGTGGAGTGTTACTGTTGTACAACTGTGTGTCATCGGCATAGATGTGGTACTGAGTATTGTGTCCTGTGATGACCTTACCAATGGATTGGGTGCACAGTGAATATAAAATTGGCCCAAGGACAGAACCTCGTGGCACGCCAAAGCGTAGGGGGAACCTCTGTGAATGAACACCTTTAATTACAACAGACTGTGTGCGGTCTGATAAATATGATCGAAACCACCTTAAAGGCGGACCGATATGCCGAATGTAACTTCAAGACGCTTGATAAAGATGTCGTGGTCGATCGTATCAAATGCGGCAGATAAATCTAAGGATAGAAACATTTTCTTTGTCAGCAGCCACGAGTAAGTCGTTGCTGATGCGCAACAGAGCCGTTTCAGTTGAATGATTCGGCCGATAGGCAGATTGAAAGACTTCCAAAAGGTTGTTGTCGACTAAGTGGTCTTTCAGTTGTGCAAGGACCACCTTTTCAATAATTTTAGCAATGAATGGTATATTTGAGACGGGTCTGTAGTTTTTAAGAAGATTTGGGTCTAGGTTCGGTTTTTTCAAAAGCGGGGTTACAATTGCGTGCTTGAGATGCGATGAAAAAACACCTTGATTGAGTGATAAGTTTACAATGTCCGTTATGAACGGCACTAAGTCTGTTAAGAGTTCATGCAAAAGGTCGGTGGGGATTGGGTCCAAGGCACACGACTTTTTACTACAAGCCAAAATGCACTTTTTGATGGAATCTGCACTGACAGGCTTGAATTTGGAGAAGACGCCCCCCTGAAAAAAATCATAACAGGGCGGGTTAGTCGACTACGAATCGAGCTCAGATCGATGTTTTGCAAGTTTGTCTTTGAAAAAAATACCGAACACATCCGGTAGCTCTTTTTCGGAGAGGTTGGAAAGAAGGGCGGATGATCTACCCCTTCCAGTGAACAAGTTTGTCACACGGTACAGTTCGTTTGTTGTCTGGCAATTTTCAATTTTACTACTTATATACGATGACTTAGCATCGTTAATGAGACCAGTTATTCTGAGGTTGGAATGAGTAAATATCTCACGGTGAACAGTGAGTTGAGATTTTCGTCACTTCCGCTCCGCTTGGCGGCGAGATCGCTTGGCCTGTACAATTTCTTCGTTTATCCAAGGATATGGAGTAAATACTGCAGTTTAATACTTTAAAATGGGCGCGGTGCCTTAGTTGGTGGAGCTGCAGGCTGCAAGCGGAATGGTTCTTGGTTCGAATTCCACTTTCTGCAACCGCGCTGCGTCCTTGGGCAAGACACTTCACCCTTATTGCCCAAGTGGGGGTACGAAGACGTTGTGTACTAAGGCGTAATGTACGTCAATGGTCAACCTGTCTTTAACCAATGCTAACCTTGCTTGCTTGTGTGGAGTTAGTATGTGGGGGAGCTGGCAGTTGCCCGCTGTTGCCTGGGGGTTCTCTCTGTGTACTCCGGCTTCCTCCAACCGTAAAACTGTCGTTGTCATGATTAGCCATTGTGCAGAAATATGTGACCTTAAACACCAATAGATAAATCAACAAAGAATCCTTTAAAAAACGAGTTCATTCCACTGAGGGGTCAAAAGCTATGTTTTTCAAACACAAAAGAAAAAGTAATTAAAACTGAATAGACATTTCTGTAAATAACGCTGACCGGTTTTCGCCGTTATGTTGATTAAAGGATTAAGAATGCGTTACTTTGGAAGGCACACTGAAAAGGTGTCCCATTCCTCATGGAATTAAATGCTATGGAAAGGAAAGCGAAAAACATTCTGTAGCCATGAATTATATTAAAGATGTTTGTACTCACATTGAAGTACTAGGAGGGTTAAAACAGACCATTCAAATATTCCATTTCATTACTTTATAATTGTGATAGGTGTTTCCAGAAAGCCGCACACCACTCCATTCCAAAACCAGTCGATCCGGAGTTATGATTGAGAATAAATAAATTTTAAAAATTCTTTGAAAGTGAAGGGTTCTCTTTGTTCAACATGATTTGAGAGTGACGTTTGTAATATGATACTAAATAAATATACAATACTAGAGAAACAGAATTTACTGCATCCAGTAAATTCAAGTCTGTTTGGAAAGGGTTAAAGTATCAGAAAAAAAATATATAGAAAGAGAATTTATGAAGGCTTATTTTCGGGAGTAAAATAGTTTTTAGCAAATCAGAAATGGGTTTTCGTCAACATTATTTACAGATATTCATACAGGAATCGGAACATTTTTTCTGAGAAACCAGAAAAGGCATATATGTGCACAGCATTGAAAGGGTTCGGTCAAGGATTCAGAAATTAACATCACTGGCTCTGCCATTTTTTTGAATAATGAGATACATGTATAATCTTCAGAATTGCATTAGTTGGCATAAAGTGCAATTCCTAATAAGTCGGAAAAATATGCTCTCAGTGACCTCTGTTCACCGCATTGAGGTGGACCACATTTTGAACCTCCAGCAAATTTCAACTCATTCGGTGCGGGTTCTTTGTCTATAGGTCATACCAAGCCTGAAGTATGAGAATAAACCACCTTACAAATATTTGATCCACCAACTCCAGATCTGCCATATTTGTAGATGATGTCAAATATTCATATCAGCTAGAAAATGTTTAGGAATTGCATTTTATTCTGGAACATATATTGCGAATAAAAGAGTTCAGTAATGTTGGAACATAGACGTAAAAAGGCCTTAAAGGCCCACAAGTGCCTATCTGAAGACTCATTGACATTGGCAAAATACCAAGGTCCCAACTGTGCCCATGTGTGTTTAGAAGAGCATTGTGAGAATAGAAAGGGTTTTCATTATTCTCGATTTTGCATAAAACAAATTTTTTGGGATCCATATTAAGATCTTGAGAGAGTTAAAAATTCTCCCTTTAAATACTCCATTTTAATCTTTTAAAAGGGGGTGCGGTGGCTCAGTTGGTAGAGGTGCAGGCTACAAACCGAGAGGTCGTCAGTTCGATTCCCACCTGCGGCAACCGCGCTGTGTCCTTGGGCAAGACACTTCACCCCAATGCCCACATGGGTGCATGGTGACGTTGTGTACTAAGGCATACTGCACGTGGATGGTGCACTTGCACTCACCTTGCTTATGGAGAATTAGTATGTTGGGGAGCCTGACAGTGGCTTACCGTTGGTCGGTGGTTCTCTGCGAGAACTCCGGCTTCCTGCATCCATAAAACAGTCCAAAACGAGATGACCCTGTATACTAAGGCGTACTGCACCCCAGTGGGTGCACCTGTCTTCAACCAATGCTAGTCCTGCTTGTGTGTAGTTAGTATGTGGAGGAAGCTGACAGTTGCTCGTTGTTCCCCGGTGGTACTCAGGTTTCCTACACCCGTAAAATGCTCGTGGTCATGATTAGCCATTGTGCAGAAATTTGTTACCTTAAACAAAAATAAATAATAAATAATCGTTTAAAAAACGGGCTCATTCCAATGAGGGGTCTTAAGCAATGTTATTCAAGCAAACATTAAAAGGTAATTAACTGAATAGACATTTCTGTGAATAACGCTGACCGGTTTCGCCGCTATGTTGGATAAAGGATTAAGAATGCCTTACTTTGGAAGGCGCATTGAAAAGGTGTCCCATTCCACATACAATTAAATGTAACAGAAAAGAAAGCGAAAAACATTCTGTAGCCATGAGTTATATTAAAAGGTGTTTGCACTCACCTTGAAGTATTAAGAGGGTTAAAAACATACCATTCAAATATTCCATTCCATTACTTTATAATGGTGATAGATGTGCCGAGAAAGCCACACACCACTCCATCCCAAAACCTGTCGATCCTGAGTCATGATTGAGAATAAATAAATTTTAAAAATGCTTTGAAAAGCGAAGGCTTCTTTGTTCAACATGAATGAAGTTTGTAACATGATACTAAATAAATATACAATGGCATTCCGTGTACAGCTTTCACTCTGACACTTTGTTTATGAGAGATTCTCTTTTGTTTTAGATAATGGCTTTTTCTTCAGCGAACTCATTCTCCAATATATGCTGTAAATACATTTTAACCTCTCACGCCCCAAGGCCTCATATGCCTCAAAATCATAGATGATCGAGTACTAATGGCAGGCAGTCTATTAGTATACCAAAAAACATTGAGATATGATTGATTGTATTCGGGTATCGTTTTGACAACCAAGACAGAAATATTCCATCTACACCATCAATGCATGCCTTCGATGAATGTTTTTTTTTTATTTTGGGGGGTTTAACGACACTTTTGACAGCCAGGGTCACCTCGTTGAGGACTGTTTTACTGATGCAGGAAGCCGGGGTACCCGGAGAGAACCACCGACCAACTGCGAGCAACTGTCATGCTCCCCAACATACTAATTCCACACAAGCAAGGTTAGTGCAAGTGCACCATCCACGTGCAGTACGCCTTAGTACACAACGTCACCATGCCCCCACGTGGACAATGGGAGTTAAGTGTTTTGCCCAAAGACACAAGGCGGTTGCCGCAGGTGGGATTCGAACTGAGGACCTCTCGGCTTGCAGCCTGCACCTCTGACTACTGAGCCACTGCGTCCCTCGTTGAATGTAATGGGAATACTTTCGAGTCTTTTTTTCGGGGATAAACTAGTTTTAAAGAAATCAGAAATAAGTTCTCGATAACAGTATTTAAAGATATTCATTTAGGAATCAGAAATTGTTTTCCAAGAAGACAGAAAAGGCATATATGTGTACAGCATTCAAAGGGTTCGGTCCAAAAATGCGATTTCCAGCAATTCTGAAAATGCACTCATTGACCCCTGGGTGACCTTACTGACCTTGACCCATATTTTAAACCTCCATCGGGTTTCGACTAGTTTGGTGTTAGTTCCAGGTCCATACGTCATACCATACTTGAGATATGAGCATGAACCACTTTCAAAACGTTTGGCCACGCCCTCTTTGTTGTGTAAAGAAGCATGTACGAACTTCGGAAATAGATTATGGGGTTCAAAAATGTGATTTCCAGCAATTGTGAAAAATGCACTCTATGACCTCAGTGACCTTGACCCATATTTTGAATCTCAGTCCCAGGTCACCTGAGATATGGGCGTGGCCCACGTTGAAAACACCCCTACCCACACATCTAATGCCCCCATAATTTCTATTTTATTTCGTTGCAAAGCAAAGGGTTTCTCTCAACTTGATTTAAGGAACTGACATCTGATTATAATGGCGAGATAACATTTAATGTTTGACAGCTAACTCCACTTCTGTTTACATTGTCTCCAGTGTGAATAAACATAACATAGTAATACTTGAAGACAATTTATTGTTACAGTAAATTGAAGGCTGTGTAAACCCTGTGGCCGACTGGGCCATACCCAAGGGATCTAGGGACCTGAAAAACACAGGGAGCCGCGAACGTGTGACTGTCTGTCCATATGCCAAAAAGCTGCGAGATAGGACGATTCGTTTTCGAGTTATCGTGCGGACAAGGATGTGCATAAAAGACAAAAGACAGGTGAAGAAGAAGAAGAAGAAGAAGAAGAAGAAGAAGAAGAAGAAGAAGAAGAAGAAAAAGAAGAAGAAGAAGAAGAAGAAGAAGAAGAAGAAGAAGAAGAAGAAGAAGAAGAAGAAACCGTGCAAAACCAATAGTCTGTGTGCTTCACACAGACTAAAAAGAAAAAGAAACCGTACAAAAACAATACTCTTGTGTGTCACACAGACTAATAATGTCTATGTATTATTACTGGAAATAAATATTGTTTAAACTAAACTAAACTTTGTACATCGGTTATAAAATTGTAAGTGAACAAGTTTGATGGAATATTTCATTTTATTAGCAGACCAACAACAAATTAAAGATCCAGCTCAGATTTTAACTGCCAGAGAAGTGAAGAGTTGAGCCATAAAGCTATTGAACACACAGCTCTGGGAGCCGATTTCGTCACAGTCTTGGTGGTGCAGCGATGTGTTAAACTTTGTTTCACAGACAATCAATTACGGTCGATAGATTCATCAGGGAATTCTTCTAAGACTTTCCGTTTTTAACCAGTAACGAAACCAGCGTGCACAAGAATGTGAACCCAACACGAACATACCTGAGTTCATCATCACCGTTCCTCACACAGATGTGTTATCACTGAAGATCGATAATAGCACTGCTAACACAGGACATCGGCTGACGTTTATCCTAACTGGTTACACAGCAATAAACTACGCGGCAGATCATGTGTGATTATCTGCACTCCGCGGACCACAAACGAAAACAAGAATACCTGCCGACTGACCGAGTCTTCGTTCAAACGGATCCTGTATGACGACCTGTGGAAACACGCTCCATAAGTTCGAATATTCTTAGCTTCGGTAAGTTTGTCGCTTTCAAACAAAATTCTGATTGGTCGATAAAAATTGATTTTTTGCTACTGTCTTACTTGTGCAGATAAAACCACATAACATGTCAGCAACTGTCTGTTGCGTATATATTTTTCCTATTAAGGTGCTGTGTAAGAAAGGGGAATTTGTTTACTTTAACATTCCCACCTCTGATGGGCCATAAATGCAAATGAAATAGACACAAATTATACCTCAAAATGAAGGTCGTGATGTATATGTTACAGTCAATGTCTAAAATCAGTCAATTTGTAAATTGCCTGAAATTTTTAGTCAATTTATAAATAGCCTGTTTCAATCAGTCAATTGTAAATTGACTAAAAAAGTCAGTCAATTTACAAAATGACTGAAAAATAAAGCCAATTTCTTGACACGTTGACTGAATATAATTTCAATGTGCATGAATTCATACTTTCTTTGTTTGGCTTGTTTTGCACAGTTAAACCAATCACCATTTAAAGCTTTATTTGGCATGGATGCACGAGTGGGACTTCGGTCAACAGCCTTACCAACCGAAGTTCTTGCACGAATGCAGAGTGAAGATGATCTAATTGCTGCATATTCAGTAGAAGAAATATCAGAGAAAAGAGAAGAATATATGCAGTTAACTCACAGAGTTGATAGCAGACCCCAATGGTTCGTTGAAGTCTGCTGTCGTATTCGTACCAGAACTGATGACAAAATAATATATCAGGAGAACAACACGTGTCCAAACGTGCTCCATATATCCAAGAACAAAGCTAGGAAATCAAAATTCTTCAAAACGCAGCGACATGGGGTAAATTCCCAAACTATCGGCTTTGTTTTCATTGTCTGATTGTTTAATTTTGGTTAAGGTCATCTGGGCCGAAAAAGTATCGGTATACAATGCTGTCTAAAATCAAATAATGAGGAAGATCGCCTTCATACTACACGCTATTATTATATGGAGACAGCACAGTTGCCACATTACTTTCAAGCTATCATGATATCCGTTTGAATCTCTCTTAGCGTAACGATTGTTTTTCGATGAAATTTCCTGGTATCGCGTAATATGCGCATGCCCATCGGTCATGGATTCCATCTTCAATAAAAGTGCAGACAGCGTTGTCCTTTCCCCAAATGCAGTATTGTCGCTGTGTCATAAAGTGTTTTGCATGTCCAGCTTTGTTCTTAGATACCCGAAGCACATTTGGCCACGAGCTGTTCTCCGAAAATATTATTTTGTTATCAGTTCTGCAACGAATAGGGTAGCGGACTTCCAGAGACCACTGGTGCCTTTTGTCGACCCTGTGAGTTGATTGCATATATATTTTGTATTGCACACATCCCAGCCTTCGTTGTGATGTATAATTGGTGTATATTTAATTTGAATTTATATAATATCAGAGATGGGAATTTCAAAGTAAACAAATTTACCTTACTAATATAGCACCTTAAGGAAGACAATTTTTTTTCGAAAACCTGACCATACAAACTTGAATTTTTCAGCACCTTTTTTATATTAGTGTTTTAAAGCACAAAAGCCTTTGAAAGTAGATGTTTAACCCTTTACTTAACATAAAAGCAGACGACACTTGCAAAACAAATTCTTGAATAACTAATTTTTTTCATTTTTTGTCTCAAAAACATTGGTTATGACCCCATGTTGGAACGAGCTCGTCGAGCTCGTTCCAACGAGGGGTCATAACCTATGTATTTTAGACAAAAATGATAAAATAATGAAAATTAATTCGCGATTTTTTAGAATAGCGCTGGCCGGTTTTGACCGTTAGGTTGGGTAAAGGGTTAAATGATTTCTAGGTGTTCTATGTGTGATAAACTTTCATTCCAACCCTTGTATCCAACCGCAGATCCTTTTCTTTAGTGTGAAATTTGTTCAGGAAATGCTGTCATTTTCAGTGTCAGGGCTTCGCCACAGAATGGCATTGACTTTGAGATCACCTTAAGGGGACGTCCAACATAACGTTGGTCAAATTTCAGGTACTTTTCTCTAAAGATCAAAAACAGCCACAAAAGAATGACCTCCAATAAATCCTTTTTAATCAATTTTTAATTTGGAATGAAACACAGATTATGTGAAAACTAATATTTGCCACGGAACTGTTATGTGGTAGAAAGCACTGCCTGGAAGTCTGCTATGGCATTAGTAAGACACCAGATTTAGTAAAATAAAATACCTTAAATTTACTGAATATTTATGTTCTGCAATCCTTCTGGTACAAACTCGGAGAAATCTTTTTCTCAAGCTTGCCAGGAACGGACAGCAAGCCTAATTGAAATTTAGGGTGTCTTAATTGTGTCGTGTGCAGCAATTTAAAATGAAGAATGTCCAATATCTCTTTTGGCAGTCTGCAGTGATCATACCCCCACTCCGCTCCACAATTCTGTGCCATTTTGTATGAAATTAATGCCAAATTGGTAAAAAAAAAATGATATTGATACACAAAAAAGGAAAACCTCCTAACTTCCTCAGTTGGTATTATCTATAACCATTTCTGGCGTTGCATGAGCAATGACAGCTGCTACGTGTGCATGTGAATGCTCAAGTATGACCAAAACAACAAAAATGACCTGCAGAAGACTTACATTAATCGGTTTCTTTAAGTGAGAAAGTATGGGTTCTAATTCATTTCTGTTCATGGTTTGGTATGCTTCATTTGTTTTGAAACTATCGCACCTCTGTATTGCTGTTTGGGGTGGGGGGTGGGGGGGGGGGTGGGGGGCTTGACGGTTGCTTACTCGTGAGATTTAAGAGCATGAATAACTGATCTGATTACAGATACCAATATTATAGGCAGTGGATTACAGGCCCGAACAATATCGCAATTATGTTGGTTATTAAATTCATTTGCCTAAAACCTTCAGAGACGTTGTGGTCTCAATAATAATAACTTTTTGGCCAGCCGCTGATTTGTCGCGGTCCTCATAAGAGAAGGCCATCATTCCCCCTGCACCCCAGCCCCTCTTCCCCTCCTCTCCTCCCAGCATTCAGATATAAACTGCTTAATGGTGTCCCTCACTTCCTCTTTTTCAATTTCTTCAATAAGCATTCCTACCCTCTCCCTCGTGTCCCCCTTCAGCCATCTATCCTTTGTTTCTTCACCCCACTTCTGCATTATTCTTCCAGTAAATTTTATTCTATGAGGTATATACTGAGGGCATTCCAAGAGAAAATGTTCCAGGGTCTCCACTACTCCAGAGTGGCACATTTGGCATCCCTTTTCCCCATCTCTCCCAATTTTTCCCCGAAGCTCCAGTGATCTTGATCTCAGTTTGAAGAGCAGTGACCCTCCAAAGGTGCCATCTAGGTACTTCTCAAAAGCTGGCTTTTCTTTATATTGTAACCCCTGCAGTGATCTTTTCACGCTAACCCCTGCTCGCCAGTTTCGATTGCAATCTTCCATGACTCTCTCTTTGACAAACCTTTTGCCTTCTTTCATTCCTACTTCTATGTTTGTGACCTCTATAGAGTAATTGTCCATTAGTTCCCTCACATGTTTTGACCACCCCGTTTCAATATTAGAATTCCAAATGGTATCGAGCATCACTTTGCACCACCGGTTGTCAGGCAGGTTTCTCAAGTAGTTAAAGTAACACAGTTTTCCCAAATCTACCCTGTCCTTGATATTCATCCACCCAAGCTCCCCCCTTACTGCTTCCAAAGCTGCAGCATTACTCGACCTTGTTATCCATCTGCCGGCATCATTCTGAGTACTTTCCAACTTCTTAATAACGGTTTGGTTTAATGGAATCACGTCCGTGCCATACGTTATACTTGGTAAACCCACCCTCTCCCACAGTGTTTTCCCCACAAAGACCTTATTGAAACTATTTTCCCTAAAAGTTTTAGTTGGTTCAGAATTCTTTTCCCCTTCAGAATCAGTTTGGCTGAGTAATTTCTGTACACCCCTCTTCCCGTTATATTTATGCTTACCCCTAGATACTCATACTCTCCCGTTTGTCCTACAGTGATTTGTTTGCTTTCCCCTTCGGGGATTGAGAACTCCCCCACTCTCCATCTCTTCGTCATATCTACCTTGCGTCCAACGGGTATTACCTTGCTTTTATTTTCATTTAGTTCGAGCCGCCAAGTGTTCCCATATCTACCAACAATTTCCAGCAGTTTCTCTAGCCCCTGTTCAGTTCTAGACATTAACACCATGTCGTCCGCAAAGAATAAGCCTGGTATCTTTAATATATCCAACATTTACCCCCTCCGCACTCTGAATTAGTTCGTCCCCTAAATCTTTAACATACAATGCAAACAAAATCGGTGAAAAGATACACCCCTGCTTGAGGCCTATTTCCATAGGGACTCGTTTTGTAGTGATACTCCCTAGACAGAGATGGCTTTGCACATCTGTATACAGTGCTTTCATGATTCCCACAAAGTCACCCCCCAGTCCGATGCCCTCGAGTTTTCGCCACATACCTTCCCTCCACACTCGGTCGTACGCTTTTTTCACATCTAGAAATGCCAGAAACATCTTTTTCTTTTCAGCCTTTGTTGATTCTATCAGTTGGGTGAGTGTAAATAGGTGATCAGTGACTCTTCGTCCTTTCCTGAAACCATTTTGAATTTCTCCTAAAAAACCTTTCTCTTCAATAACTTCCTCTAGTCTACCGTATATGACCTTACAGAATACTTTTCCGATGTTACTACTAACTGATATCCCCCTATAGTTATCTAGAACTTCCTTATCCCCCTTTTTGTGTATGAACGACACCTTACTTTCCCTCCACTCTCTGGGGACCTCTTGCTTTCGCAGAGTCAGGTTGAAAAGGTTTGTCAGGACTTCAATAAGTGCCTCCCCTCCATTTTTGAGGAATTCGTTCGGAATTTCATCAGTCCCTCCCGCTTTACCATTTTTTAATTTCGAGACCACGTTCCGCACTTCTGCCGTTATTTCGCTACATACACGATTGGATAGGTTCTCCTCCACCAGTGTATTTCTTTTTGGTGGGGACCCACTGCCCCATCGCCTATCGTTTATCTTTTCCCAGTGCTTGACTAACTCTGAAGCGATACGGCCTTTATCTTCTGTACTTTCCCCATCCACTTTGATACTCTGCACACTACTTTTCCCCCGTTTATTTACCCAGTTCCAAAATACGTTTGAGCTCGAACCCCCCGTTTTCTTTATTGTTCTGGCAAGACTGCAATTGTGCTCCTTCCTATTATTATTCTTTATCTCATTCACCTTTCTCCGTGCCAGTTCATATTCTCCTTTCAATACGGTAATTTGTCCGACAGGTGGTTTTATTCTATTTCCGTCAACAGATTGTACAACACACATAGAATCTGGCAACCTTTTGGTGCGAACAACGAGCAAAATCGACGTAGAGCCATTTTACGCACAATGCGTTTGTGTGGGGTAGAAATTTAAATTTACGGTGATACTTAATTTCAAAATATTTTGTGAACAAAAAAAGAACTTTCTGAAACTCTGGTCTTCTTATTCGATTAGCAGACGGCACTAAGCCTTTTTTGTGTCATAAATATATTTTGGCTAAAATCAAATTATTTTTCGTAAATATACAATTGTGATGGCTGCAATGTATGTTGATGTGAATATATTTTTGTTTTGAAACATAATTTTCCAGTTTTATGTTTTGCTCATCGACAGCAGCCAAATAATAGTAGTTCGAATCGGTGGCGTATTAATCCCTTGCTGAAACTTACGTAACTTCCTACAGTCTCCAGATTCAACATTGCAACTAAGGACATTATACTTACATTGTATAATATTGTCAGTTGATTATTTTCTCGTGAATGTCTCGTGTGTTATATATTACATCGCCTTGCAGATTCGATAACGCCAGTGAAATGTTTACAGATTTCAGATCTTTGAAAATAACATCGATTCCCAACTTGGCCCAAGAATCACGTGATCAAAACAAGCATGTCTTCCCAACACAATCAACATGTCAAGGGCGTTTATTTTCCTCTGAGACTTTTCAACACGTCGGTGACGAATGATTGAAAATTCTTCCTCCTATTATGGGGTATGGATTTTTTTTTTATATACACCTCAGAGATTAGAATTACCGACCAATTCCTTGTTATTCTTGTTCTAGTTTTGTATATTTTTGTCATTATTTTGGTATATGATATGTCGCTATTCACCACTTTAATTCGTATTTAGGGAACGCGGTAAGAACCAAAGACTGCAACTCAGACGAAAATGACCCCACCGGAAAAATCATTAGGTGGTGCATACATCCTAACCCGTGCCCACTACGGTACCCCATGAGTCCTTTGTCCGAAGTAAAACTTACAATCATTGAATGTAATCTTGTGTCAAAATTATAGTCAGGGAGGTTAGTTAGGTTTCAGTTTGCACTTTAGTTTTTGTGTCGTCAATATTTGGCCTTGCTTAAATGCAACGCTAACATACTGTGTTGACATTTCAGATTAAGAAGAAAAATTGGTGATTATTATGTATGTCGAAAACACTTTTGTTACAACAACCACGTTTGTTACAACACTCTCTTTTGTTACAACTCACCATATTTGTTATAACACTCGCTAGTTTTTGTTAGAGCTCACAATTCTTGTCACAAAATCAACCACTTTTAAAACACCCATGTGTGACATATATAAGGTTTATAGTAAGTTTAATATTTGGATGACAGCAGCTGTACATACCCACTGGTATGCATAAAGCACACACACTGGCCGCCCGTATGATTTATTACACGCCTGTTCTTTGAAATCCCCATCTACAGCAACACTAAACCGTGCGGAAAATAAAAATATGTTCAGCACATGTGTGGAACGGAAATCATTGACGGACTATTTTTATTAGCTCATCTTGACAAAGTCAAGCTGAGCTAATCTCATCGCTCTCCGTCCGTCGTCTGTCGTCCGTCGTCCGTCAACACCATGTTTTGGTCTTCTCCTCCAAAGCCACTGGGCCAATTCAAGTGAAAGTTTGTATGAGTGATGGTCCCAAAGGGGCATTTCATTTTTGTTCAACTCAGTATGCCCAGCCCCATAGGGAGGGAGTGGGGGAAAATGCTCCAAAATATTTTAAAAATCTTCTTCTCAAGAACCAGTGTGTACAATGACTTGATATTTGCTATGGAGCTTCCATATGAGGTGTAGAATCAAGTTTGTTCAAACGAAGTTCGTGAAGTAATATTTGGCTTTGTAATAGGAGGGGTAAGATTTTTGGCCCCGCCCAAAATTTCTGTTTTCTGAACCGATGGTCCGCTATGAACCAAATTTGGTTTGTGGTAGTATTGGGTCATAAGTACTTGACCCATGCAAAAAAAAAAAAAATTCCCGCATCCCCATGGGAACCCTGGGAGCTAAAAATAGAAATATTTTCAAACGCCCATATTTCCCAAACTCCGCGGAACAGAGAGCTTTTATGTGATATGAAGTATTCTTATGACCAGTAGAATTGAATGGTAAAAAACAAATTGCCATCGGTTATGTTAGGGTGTTCTGTAATGGGCATCGAAAAAAATGCTGAGTCAGCATGTTTGCAAAAATTAAAAAAAAATCTTTTCTCCAGAACCAATCATCAGAATCTTTTGATATTTGGTATACAGCATTCATAGGGGGGGTCAGATAAAAGTTTGTTGAAATAAAGCTCATTGGTTCATATTTGGGCTCTCTGCAGGAGCCCGAAGTTTTAACATAGGGTAATATGGGGAATATTCTTTAAAAATCTTCTTCTTCAGAACCACCAGTCAGAATCTTTTATTATTTGGTATACATCATTGTTATGAGGGTCAGATTCTAGATTGTTCAAACCAAGTTCCTAGGTTAATATTTGGGCTTCCTACGGAAGCCCAAATTTTATCTTTGTTCAATATGGAGGGTAATTTAAAAAAAATCTTCTTCTTCAGATCCATGAGTCAGAATGCTTTGATATTTGGTATGCACAATCTCTGTGGGGGTCAGATTCAAGTTTGTTCAAATCAGATCCCTAGGTATATATTTGGGCTCACTATGGTAGCCCCAATTTTTACTTAGTGCAATATGAGGAAATTTCTTTAAAAATCTTCTTCAGATCCACCAGTCGGAATGCTTTTATATTTGGTATACAACATCTCTGGGGGGGGGGGGGGGGGGGGGCAGATTCCAGGTTGTTCAATTTGAGTGCCTAGGTTAATATTTGGGCTCCATATGGGAACATGATATTTAACTTAGTACAATATGAGAGAATTTCTTCAAAAATCTTCTTCTTCAGATTCACTTGTCAGAATGCTTTCACATTTTGTATACAACATCTCTAGGGGGGTCAGATTCAAGTTTGTTCAAATCGGATCCATAGGTTAATACTTGGGCTTGCTATGGTAGCCCAAATTTGAACTTAGTGCAATTCGAAGAAATTTCTTTACAATTTCTCTTCTTCAGATCCAACAGTCAGAATGCTTTCATATTCGGTACACAACATCTCTAGGGAAGTCAGATTTAACTGTGTTCAAATCAAGAGCCTGGGTTAATATTTGGGCTATCTGTGGGAGCCGGAATTGGCCATTTTGCTGAAGAATTAAAAATTTTGTATTCAGTATCCTCTAGAGGTACTAAGATTAATCCACATAGGTTGTATCAAGGGGCTTCATAGGGGAGCTCTACATTTTACTTATGATCAACTGAAGAAAAGGCATGATGCCCAGATTATTTTTGTCACTCCTGAGGGACTCAAGGATGGACAGTGTAGCCTATGGAGATGGCTTGCTTACTGTAGACTCATTCTTGGACTCTGCTTAAATTGTGTTCTGTACAAGATGAGCGCTTCAGGTGTTGTTTTATAAAGAAGCGAAATTTTACTTGAATTTTCTACAAATCGTGTACCGCAATTACAATTTCAATTCCTAGCAATAGCTAAAAGTCGTCCTCTGTAGGCACATAGAACACACTGGAACTCAGAGGACGAAAGAGTAACACAGGTTCACCTCGCAAGTTTGGTTGGCGACAAAATGTGGTTTTTTGTGATAATTATCAAATGAATTGTTGAGTGTCCTTCTAATAATTGTTTTATAGACGTGAAGGTGTGTAATAAACACAGCTGCGGCCTCGAGTTTTATCCGTCCGCGATGGCACAAGTGCCATATCGATTAACCCATCCACACGCGTGTGTCGTTCTGTGTATGTATGCTAAGTTTATATGTTATATATTAAATTCACATGCTTTGATGATAGCTGTAAGTCACGTCCTGCATGGCCTTTGGCATACGCCTCGCACCCTTGTATAATCTATACTAAATTTACATGTTTGTCGTCGATAGCCGTAACACCCTGTAGCTGTCATAGTAGGTACGGAAATATCAATACTACTCTCATTCGAAAAACCCCAACGTGTTGTTTGTAAACACCCTTTCCGCAGAATTAATGTAAAAACAGAAGTAATGCGGTGAAAAATGCAAAAATTCTGGTTTCAAGCCGAGAATACAGATTCAGTTCTAAGTCACTCACAGTCAGTATTTTTGTTTGTCCCCGTTTTCAAGTCGATTTGACCAGGCAACGCTTTCAACGTTCTGTTGAATCAGTAGTATTTATTTTCAGGACAAATGTATTCGACCTACTTCCAGTCCGTGACTCTGATATTGTTAGTCAAATAATTCGGGGTGACACATAATGTCACAGTTCAAGAAAGGGTCTACTTGAATGAGCACGGTTACGTTGAAGTGTTACTTTTCCAACTCCACACACTTCAATTGTCAACTCACACGGTTATGTTTTGTTTCTTCTGGAAATCTGTGTCACGCAGAGGTCGGCCGACGTCCTCAGCAGCACACTGGTCCTCCGATTACCTCCTTTGTGGTGCAGTACCTCGTTTGCGGTTTAAAAAAGACGGAAACGGTTGAAGGTAGGTGTCATAAAATATGGTAGAACTGCTATTAACTTGCGTATATCACTAAACAAAATTTAATCTGGCGATCTATGGAATGTTATTGCATTCTTGCACATAGTGTCGGTGTGTTTTATGAAGTAATTGAGCTCTGTTATTGAAAATACATTAGCGTTCATTCTCATTCTGTGACATTTTCGACAAAATTTGTTCTCTCCGTGAATATCAAGAACACAGAAGGTCAAATCTTCGCTCCATTGTTGCTTCAGACTTTTGTCTTTGAGTTTAGATCAGCTTCAGCTTTCATAAAAAGTCCTGCATTCGCCTTATTTGGCAGCTTCGACGAGAGGTGTTTAACTTTTAGAATACCTGATTTGCGGTGTTGTCTAAACCGCAAAAAGTGGTAACTTTACACCGCAAATAAGGTATTCATAAAAACCAATCACCCCCTCGATAAATTCCGTTTAAACATATTTTCACAAAAGGCTCACAAACGTAACTTACACATTTGGCTAAAATAAGACAATTCTCTATACGGATGCTGCTCCAAGGACTCACAATAGCATATTTTAAATCTCATTTGTAGTTTAAACCCAACAACTGGAATTTCTATCTCCATATTTCCACTTTAAAATACTTCAAAAAATTGTTTTTTATTTCTCTCATGAAAATATTTCTTGGATGAAAGTATTGGTGATTAATACCTACCCTGAAAGAGTTTGCAACACAAGTAGGCTTGTTGAAATGCGTGTACTTACCAATTTTCCAACTTGTATGCGCAACAATCTGCTGTTTGTCAAACCGCAAACTAGGTACTGCACCGCAAAGGTGGTAATCGGATGACCAGCGTGCAGCAGGTGGAGATTAAGTTTGTTATGAAAATTTATTGACCTCGATTTGTCTTGTAACGGTCAATTAACTCTCCAAATTACTTGGCAGGACGCGTTCTTGTCAGTGGATTTTTTCAACATATCATGATGTTCATGATGTCAACAGTGCGAGATTAAGTTTGTTGCAGAAATTTGTTCATCTGGATTTGTCCTGTCACAGTCAATTGGCCCACCGAGACCTTGGCAGGACAAATTCTTATCAACGAGACGAGGAAACAGGGAGTTAAGCCCACAAAAAGAATTTGTTTTAAATCATATGAGTCATTTGCGAAGAAATGCAGGCATCTCCTATTTAATTCTTGGTATGTTTAAGTTATTATGATATTCTGTCTGTGCGGGATTCTAATAATAATTGTTTTTGGAGCTCAAAAGCTATTATTATACTCTGCGCGTTATAACTGTATCTACCCCCCCCCCCTCCCCCAGGCAATAATGTCTTTATAGTGTAAAGCAGTATTGGCTGTGGTGCTGATGGTGGGATGATGGTGATTTTTTTTTTCCAATTCAGTTTTCTATATGATACTGATATTTTAATCGTCACTATCCTCATCATAACCAGCATGGTGGGCTTTAGCGAAACGTGGGTAAGACACGAGGAACGGGTAGACCAAGTAATGGGGTGCGCGCGGATAGGTGTAGGGCGAACGGAAGGCCAGAAAAAGGGGAAGGAATAGGCATGTACATTAAAGAGGATTTAAAACCGTCGCTGATCACAGACCTGGAAGATGTAAGCACCTAGGCTGAGGTATCGAAATAAATTGGATGGGTAAGGATCAGTCTGAGAAACAAAATTATTGCCCTTGGGATTGTGTACTGTGCGGTGGAGGGAAGCAAACCCGAGTGGAATGGCTCGATATACTCAACACTAAGGTCCAATATCACAGAACTACAAAACAAGGGGCTCGGTATAATTCTGATGGGTGACTTTAACGGACACATAGGTAATAATGAAGAAGTCATAGAGAGTGGGGACAAGAAAGTCAACAGAAATGGAAGAAAGCTGTTGAACTTCACAAACGAGCTCGGCCTGAACATTCTGAACAGGGACGCGAGGTGTAAGGGGAAATGGACCTGGGAGAGGAGCGACAGAAAATCGATAATCGACTACATTCTCACAGATATTAATTTATGGAGGGAGGTGATAGGGGTAGAAGTGGATGATGAGGGTAAAATGGAGGTGGATAGTGATCACAACTCGATTACAGTGACGATCAGGGCCAAAAACCTTGTAAAAAGCAAAGGAAGCTTTAAGGAGATTTGGGACTCAAAAAGGATGCTGACTGGGCGAAGTTCAATGAAAAACTGAAACCAAATCTTGCAACCGTACCCAAGGGGGGCAGAGTCCAGAAGATGACCGATGCCATGGTTGCGAGCCTAATGGAGGCAGGGAAGGAAAGCGTAGGAAAGATCAGGGTGCCAACACGGGAACTTGGTTACAGAGTGAATAAAGAACTGAAAAGGGCCAAAAAGGGTAGAAAAGCTAAATGTGCTGCAAACAGGAGAAGTAGAAAACTTAAGGGGATGGAAAGCAAAGAGGCCACAGTAGCAAAGGAAGATTACCAACAAGCACGAAATAAAGTAAATAAGATTAAAAACGAAAATTGGAGAGTGCGAAATAGCAGTCTGATTAGGACGATAAGAACGACAGGGAGGTCGAATTCGAACGTATTTTGGAAATGGGTGAATAAACGTAACAAAGGAAGTAACCCACAGAGTATTAAAGTAGATGACAGAGTTACAGACGAGCAAGAGCAAGTCGAATTAGAACTAGTTAAACACTGGGAAAAGGTAAACGATAAGCGATGGGGCATGGGGAGCCCACCTGAGTGTCCGAATCAGGTCGAGGAAAACCTATCGAACTTCGTGTGCAGCGAAATTAAAACGGAGGAGATGCGAAAGGTGATCTCAAATTAAGGGATGGAAAAGCGGGAGGCGTGGATGAAATTCCTAACGAGTTTATCAAAAAGGGGGAAGAGGAATTCGTGGAAAGCCTAACTGCCCTATTCAATCTAGCCATAGAAAATCAAGAGGTCCCAAAGGAGTGGAGAGAAAGCAAAGTAACATTTATTCACAAAAAGGGGGAAAAAGACGTTTCGGATAACCATCGAGGGATCTCTGTCAGTAGCAACATTGGAAAAGTTTTCTGTAAAGTCCTGTATGGGAGACTAGAGGAGGTGATTGAAGAGAAGGGTTTTTTGGGAGAAATCCAGAATGGCTTCAGGAAGGGAAGGAGAGTTACTGACCATCTTTTCACGCTATCCCAAAATGATAGAATCCGCGAAAGCAAAAAAGAAGAAGATGTTTATGGCCTTTTTGTATGGAGGGAGGAGGGTATGTGGCGCAAGCTGGAGGTTCTGGGCTTAGGAGGCGAGTTTGTTGGAATTATGAAAGCATTATATAAAGATCGTACAGAGTGAACATAGCCTGGGAAATATTACAACAAAACGTGTGCCTGTGGAGATAGGCCTAAAAGAGGGGTGTATCCTTTCGCCAATTCTGTTTGCATTTGCATTGTACATCAAAGGTTTAGGAGATGAACTCCTGCATAGCGACGAGGGGGTAGCAGTTGGGGACTTGAAGATCCCAGGGTTATTTTTTGCAGACGATGTGGTGCTAGTGTCAGAAAGCGAAGAGGGGGCTAACGAAAATGCTGGGAATTGTTGGGAAATATGGGAGCAAATGGAGACTCGAACTTAATGAAAGCAAGAGCAAAGTTATACCTGTGGGCCGCAAAGTGGGCCACACTCGAAGGTGGAGAGTGGGTGAGTTCTGCATTCCGGAAGGTAGCAGCAAACTTCTTAGTGTAGGAGAGACAGGTGATTACGAGTATTTGGGGGGGGGGGGGGGGGGTAATTATAAACATTACAGGAAGAGGCATTTACCGAAATCACACAAATAAATTGATTCTGAAGGGGAAGCGAATCCTTAACCAAATGAAACTTATAGGAAGAAACAGTTTCAATAAGGTTTTCGTGGGGAAAACCATTTGAGAAATGGTGGGTCTGCCAAGTATAATTTACGGTACGGAAGTGGTACCCCTAAACCAGACGGCCGTAAAGAGCTTGGAAATCCTGCAGAACGATGCAGGCCGATGGATAACGGGGTCGAGTAATGCCGCAGCGCTAGAAGCAATCAGGGGTGAGCTTGGGTGGATGAGGATCAAGGACAGGATAGACCTGTTGAAACTCGGTTATCTTAATTATTTGGTAAATCTCCCGGACAGCCGATGGTGTAAAGTAATGTTCCTGAAAATTTTCAACTCAAATATCAATACGGGGTGGATGGTCCAAGTGAAGGAGCTAGTACAGAAACTACTCATTGGATATCTCGGATCTGGATGTTGGGGCAAACCAGGGTAAAAAAATCATCAGAGAAAGGGTCATGGAGGTTTGTAACCGTAATTGGCGAGAGGGGGTCAAATCAAAGAGGTCTTTGGGTGGCCTGCCTGATAAAGAGAAGCCAGGTTTTGAAGAGTACCTTGATGACACCTTTTGGGGGAGGGGGAGGGGTCACTGTTATTCAAGCTGAGGTCGAGGTCCCTGGAGCTAAGGGGAAAAATTGGGAAAAACAGTGAAAAGGAGTGCCAGATGTGTAATTTTGGGCATGGTGGAGACCTTGGAACACTTTCTTCTAGAATGCCCAAAGTACCAGTCCAACAGAATAAGATTCACTGGGAGTATATTGGGGAAGTGGGATGGGAGAATGAAGGACATGTGGTTAGGGGGAGACTCAAAGGAGAGGGTTAATATGCTAATCGGAGAGATTGGGAAGAATAGGGCAAGGGATGTCATCAAGCAATTCGTCTCAGAGTTTTGGGAGGAGAGGAGAAGCGTGGGAATAGGGAGGCAGTTGGGAGTACAGGGGTAACCAAGGCCTTCTCGTCCGAGAACCGCGACAAATCAGCGGCTGGTCAAAGTGTTGTTATTATTATTATTATGATAATTTAAATAGTACAAAATTGAATGTTTCTCTCAGACCACTATTTAAATGTTCAGCGATACGACGGACTAATATGTATCTGAATACTTCACTTTAAATACACTGTAATTTTTTGTTGGCTCATGGGGGGGGGGGGGGGGTGGGTGAGATCATGGTATGTTGTGTCTAGATGGTCGGGAAGTTCCTTCAGACTGGGCGCAGCATACTCGAGACACACTGGAAGAAAATGGCGGCTATATCCTATCGATGCCTGCCTTTAGCCACAGCGTAGCTAGCTTAAAGACTATTGTATTTAGGCCAGACCATCTAACTCGCCCTTTGTTGGTTTTGAGTTGTATTTTTTTTACTTTTAATCCAGTCGGCTGAAATATTGAAACAGTTTACACGAGCACTGCGGTTGTGCTCCCGTCTGTTAATTTTTTTCATTTTGTAATTTTCTTAGTATCATTGTTGGTTGACTCACCCAATCGAAACTGTAATGGGACCCCGGTCTTGATTTTCTTCATTGCGAGTCTTGGAATGGTCTATTTCCAAACCATTGCCCTCTGAAATGTATTGCATACCTATTTGGCTGGAGATGGCGGGTAGTATTACACTCGACGAGGTACAATTGAACGAAGAGTATGCTTTTGTGCGGCCTTACAACAATAAAGTCTGTTCTTTGTCCGACAATGACGAATCTCCATTTAAACATCATGTAAACGACTGCAGTTACTTCTCGCCCAATGCCTTCCGATCGAGAACCAGTAAAATAGAAGTAGGATTCTCCTTATTCCACATCAACTGTCAAAGTCTGAAAGCTCATTGGGACTCATTTCAAAACATGATATGCAGTTTGCAATCCGAAGAAAATGTTTCGATTTCGTCGGACTTACTGAAATATTCCAAATTTCCCGGAAACACATCGTATAACATGGAAGGTTATTATCCAATTATCAATAAAATGAGACCCGAGAATGATGATGGTCGAGGAGGAGTAGGTCTGTATGTAAAAGAAGGAATACATTACAAAGTTAGAAGTGATATCTTTGTATTTATTCCTCATGTTCTCGAATCTCTATTTATAATATTGAAGTTAAAGATAAACATAATTCCAAAATTATCGGTGTCATTTTTGGCCCAACACACCACCAAAAGCTGATATTAATCTTTTTCTATCAAAACAAAATGACATAACTGACGTTCTGAATGCCAAAAATAAAAAAAGTTTTTATCATGGGTGATCTTAATCTAGACCTTCTGAAAGCTAGCACACACCCCAAGACGGAAGAATATGTCGAGCTCATGTTCAGTCAGGGATTCTTACCTTACATCACAAAGCCAACTAGAGTAACCAGTCATTCCGCAACCCTGATAAACCATATCTTTGCTAATAGTCTTTCAGAAACAGCCTGTTCCGGAATAATTATATCTGATGTCTCAGATCACTTTGGTGTCTTTTATATTGAAGAGGCACCTAAGTTAAGTAATCCGCCAAGCTTTATTTTGAAAAGAACTATAAATCCAGAGAGTATTGCGGAAATTAAAATGCTTCTATCACAAAGTGATTTCTCCCAAGTACTGCAAGCAAATTGTCCTAACACATCTTATGAAACTTTCCTGACCATTTACCTTGAAGCCTACGAAAACGCATTCCACTTCAAGCGTGTCCGACAGAACAAAAAAAAAAAAGAAATTCGTCAAAAAACAACCTTGGATGACTAGGATTCTTGTCATATCTTCTAACAATAAACAAAAAATCTACCACAAAAAACTGAAAGCGCCCACTGGACAGAATATTCAAAACTATAAAAGCCACTGTAGGATTTCCAATAAGGTAAAAAAACAATGCAAAGCAATCTATTACAGGGATCTCCTAAACGAAAACAAAACTAACACGTGAAATACATGGCAAATGTTAAACGAAGTCATCAATAAGGGAAAACGCGAATCTAAATTACCCTCATTTTTCGTTCACGGCGATAAAGATATAAACGGTGCTAGTGACATGGCAAAAAAATTCAATAATTTCTTCGTGAACATCGGAAAAACAATATCCGAAAATATTCCGAAGTCGAATAACTCTTACTTGCACTATATCAATAGTGACATTCCAAATAATTTTTATATCACCCCTACTAATCCAATAGAAGTTCTCCATGTGATAAATAAAATGAAGCCAAAATTGTCGAAAGATTGTAATGATCTAACCACACGTCTTCTGAAACATACAGCAAATGAAGTAGTCCACCCTCTCGCACATATTATAAACAATTCATTAACTACTGTCAGAGTACCGGACGGGATAAAAATTGCGAAGGTGATACCTATTTTTAAAACAGGTGACGAGCATAGTTTTACTAATTACCGACCGATTAGTATACTAAATGTTTTCTAAAAAATAATGGAAAAGCTCATGGAGATGAGGCTTTTAAACTTCCTAAACAGCTTTAATATTTTATATTCTCACCAATACGGATTCCGAAAGCAATATAGTACAATCCACCCAGTTCTCCAACTTCTAAAAAACATCGGAATAGAAAATAATAAACAGGAAAAGAACATATAGTAGGTTTGACGACTGGGCCCCTGAATTGCATACCAACCCTCCCGAGTAGTGGCAGGACTTCCCGTTAAATTAATTTAATAAACAGGCGGTTGGTAAGGGAAACCAGAAAAAAAAAAAACAGTTAGGGATCTAGTGGGCCTTTGTAAAAAAAATCTCAAAAAAATATTTTATAACTTATATTTTTTATTTCTCTTTATACATAATGCCTGAAACCGGAAGCAACAGTTTTTTTTATTGTTCTCAGTTTTGTTTGGGTGGCTCAACACTTGTTTTCGGCAATTGTGCCAAAGAAGCATTCAACAAAAACAACATCTCAATCCAAGTCAAGCTATTGAATGAAATCATGTCCAAATCTGGTGTGTAAATGTACACCAGTAAACATGGACCCAAAAGAAAATATTTACAATGACCGTAAACAATGTCAAAGGGCAACAGACTCGAAATATTTGGTGTTGTTTTCCTTACAAGTTATCAAGTACTGAGAGCTGCCACGACTGAAAGGAATGGTTTTGCGCGCCGAAGGCGCGCAGGGACGATATGGGGGACAAGCCCCTTTCGACCCTCATTGACTGTAGGTGATTCGTTCTCACATGTCTAGGCGAGTTGAAGGAGGAACTGCTTCGGGTACTCGGCGGGTGTCACCAGTTGCGTCGTGATGGTGTCTTGGCTGATGTCGGTTGAACCCTCGGGTGAGGACCAGTGTGAGAGGTTGGGTCTTCTCACAAAGGTACTACCTCTCCCCGAGGGTGCAGTCGATCTGGATTTTCGGGCAAGTATAGTCTGCCGCTTCGAGGATGATTATGAGTGATGGCCATCACTGGCAAGTATAATCTGCCTCAGGCTGTCTCTGTTTGGTTGGACTCTTTGAAGGAAAACAACAACGACCCCTTTCGGGGACCACCAAGAAGAAGAAGACCCGAACTTCCCTGGTTCGGGGGCAGGCCTGCATTGTAATCCTATTGGGTTGGGACAAAAAGATGCGCAATGCGCTTACAAAAAGGGACAGAGGCGGGACGCAGGACCAACGCTCGCCTCCCTTAAAGTGGTCGACCACTTTTAGGGATGGAGCGGAGGATGTTCAGGAACCGTGGGGGTGACTGTTTCCATAACGGTTAGACTGTCTGTAGCGATTATTGGGGTGCTGGTCAAAAAGCATCTTCTGTGTACCTGCTTAAAAGAAGAAGGTAGAATTAGTTTTCATTAAAGTATGTAAGCTGTGAAGATAAAAGTAGCACATCTTGTTCAATCTTAAGGTTTAATCTTAAGCTGAGTCGGTGAAGGCAGCCCTTTCTGGAAGAAGGCCACAGTTAAGCTGTTTTTCTGACTGTTTATTCACCTTCTCGTTCCCTATTTATTATTTAGTTTTTATAACAGTATTTAATCCTGATGTAATTTTTAGTTGAGTCGGTGAAGGCAGCCCTTTCTGGTAGAAGGCCACAGTTAAGCTGTTTTTCTGCCTGTTTATTCACCTTCTCGTTCCCTATTTATTATTTAGTTTTTATAACAATATTTAATCCTGATGTAATTTTACTTGAGTAGGCAGCCCTTTCTGGTAGAAGGCCACAGTTAAGCAGTTTTTTCTGCCTGTTAGTTCACCTTGTCGTTCCCTAGTTTAATTCGAGCGGTCATAGTTTTGATTGCAATTTTTGGGCTTTTGTCGGCTTTCGCAAATTGTTCCAAGTTCGGAGATTAGTTCGCTGTCGACTAACCGGTCATGCTTTTTCGTGGCCAGGGTGGCTAGGCGGTCTTTAATGGTGGGGATATCGGCCCTGTCGTGGAGTGTTTTGATGGGTGTGTCCCATGGGGCGCGGAGGGCAACTCTAATCGCGTGATTTTGGACCCTCTGGAGTTTTGCCATATTGGTTTGGTTGAGGTCAGTTAGTATGATTGAACCGTATTCGAGTACTGGGCGCACAAAGGATTTGTATAGTTTGAGTAGGGTGGACTGGTTGGCCCCCAGTCCCAGTGGTCATCGATATGGTTTATCAGGGAGTCACTAGCGATAATTAGATCGAGGATTTCGGATGAGAATAATGGGTTGTTACTGCTATACGTTGCTGAGCTGTCATTCACAACCACATGAAGGTTATGTTTTTTGTGATTTCAAGGAGGGCTTCACCGTTTGTGGTAGTTTTTTTGCAGCCAAAGTACAGGTGTTTGGCATTGAAGTCGCCGAGGAAAATGCAATGTTTGTATTTCCTCGTAAAGAATTCAAAGACAGTGTCAGAAACAATTTTGCTTGGGTCATTATAATAACAAACAATCGCGATGTTTTTATTATCAACAGTGATTTCAGTAGCAATCACCTCTGCGTCGAGATGATTAGTTAGCCACGACTGAACGAAACATTTTCGCTCTTATACCTAAAGTGTAGTGACACTCAAAAAGAAAGAAACTGATTAGGCGTTGACCAATAACTAGCGATTCACGGAGCGACAAGAATAAAACGTACAGCCAACGCATGCAGCTTATGCATGAATTGAGACTGGCATTTGGACAAATCGTTAATAATTAGGTACTGATTTCCAGTTCACTGCATATGACAAGATTGGCTTCTACTGCAAACAGTACCTTAGCCATATTCTTGGACCTATCTAAAGCATTTGACACAATAAATCATGAAATACTATTAGGCAAACTGGAAAAGTATGGCATACGTGGTCTCACAACAGATGGTTTAGAAGCTACCTGTCTAACAGATGCAGTATGTTATGTATGTGATATGTAAATTAGACCTTGCCAATCAGTGCTGTGGTGTTCTCCATGGTTTAATTCTAGGACCGATCCTCTTCCTTCTATATATCATCGATATTAGTAACTCAATCTCGCTCAATATTTTATCATTTGCCGATGACACTACTGCACACTGTTCAAGCTCACATAATAATCCCATAACAGCGTATTTTAATGATGAAATAAAAAAACTATATGAATGGTGCTCCGCTAACCAGCTAATGTAGAATGCGAAAGAAACAACGTACATTGTACTGAACCCCACTGAAAGAGGTAATAATAATGTTTGCCAAGAGCTAAAAATAAACAACCAAATAATAAACAAGGTTGGGGCCACAGAGGCCGTAAAATCCCTTAAGTTTCTTGGAATAAACATTGACGAACATTTGACTTACAAGGCGCATATATATCTCGATTATGTTCCAAAATAGCACTCGCGAACTATAATCTTAACAAATTCAAGAGGATTCTCCCCCACGGGACCATGAAAACACTATACTACGCCTTAATACACAGCCAATTGTTATACGGAGTCCAGACATGGGGTAGCTCCAGGGCCACTAAGAAAGTCATGAACATGCAAAAGCGATCACTACGAATAATTAATAACCGGAAATACAAAGCAAATACAGATCCCCTATTCAAGAAAGATAGAATACGTAAGTTTGATGACCTGTTTAAATTACATGCTTTGCTGTTCGTCTTTGACTGGAAAAATGGTAGATTACCGGCCTCCTTTAATGATATATTGTCTGGTAGGGCAACCAGACAATTTGGCCTCATACATATAGAGAAAACTCGCACCAAATCTCTTGATAAACCCCCTCTATACGCCTTTCCGAAACACTGAAACGCTCTCGACGACGCAGCTCGTGATATCATTCATAGAAACGAGTTTAAGAAAAATTTGACATCCAAATTTCTTTCATGTTATTCCACTTTTGTCAATTGTGACAATCCGTACTGCCCTGACTGCACTTCGTAAACTTATTAAACTTGCAATCAACAATAACTTTAACAGGTGTATACATAATCCAATCGACGCACTCTCTGCTTTTATCTGGAACCCTCGTCCTGGTCAAACATTGCTGCTCACCCCATCAAGTACACCATAAATACGTTCAACACCCCTATAGGAATCTGTTGTTGGTAATATCAAAGAGCACTTGCTGAGCTCTGGCGGCGAAGCATTTCATCATTCTCTATGGGCTAAGTCCATAGATAGGGATGGGATGCATCACCGCTGGCACTCAGCTCAGTAAGCAGCCGCACCCCAAATATGATGCCCTCCGGATGCGTTATCCGACATTGACGTTCAGATCACACAGATTTATCCCTTCATCACTTCCGAACGACATCGAGTACTTGGTGGTACCTGGCACTGAGTAGATCAGTGACCTCCAAGGGCGGCTAGTTTTGTACCAATGTACCAATGTACCAATGTATCAGTCCCTAACCACCTACCTCCCACTGGCTTTTGTGCCGGATAACATCCTGCAAATAAAACTTAGCAATGAAGAAACTCGATGTTCAGTTCCAACTTGACGTCACATACTTTTTTTCCCCCACACCATTTGGTCACAGTCTGTCTGCAACTACACTTCCTTCCAGTTAGTGACAGGTAGATAGCCAATCTGGCTTGGCCACCACCTACAGTATACTATTTACTAAACGTGTGAAATATATGTATTTGTAACCATTATTTATGTATACAGTGAATAAATTATCTGAATATGAATCTGAACAACCATAAATCATTTTTCGTACAAAAAACCCATGTTCGCTACTTTTGCTACAACACAAACAGCTTTTGCTACAGTCTTCAGTTGGCTTGAAAATGAAGCCAATCTCCTCAAGAAAAAAAAAGTTGGGATTAACTAATAGAAGTTATTATGCTACAAATTGTAATTTCTCTCTACTTGAATGAACTTTTCTGGAAACATACGCGCCCAAATGATTTGTATACTCTCTCTCTCTCTCTCTCTCTCTCTCTCTCTCTCTCTCTCTCTCTCTCTCCGTCTCTGTCTCTCTCGCTCCGTGACTCTCTCTGTCTCTGCCTTTTTTCTGTACCGGTCAATACAGTGTCTGGACCTAGTGAAAATTAGGGTACCTTACGTATAGAAACTGTATGTTGATCGCACAGAGATGGGCGTATGTGCTAGTACACAATATGTAACACTGTACAGATCACATCTAGCACATGCTGGATGTGCCGACACGTGCTCGTGTGCTAGGGTACAATGAGTGCATTCAGCACATGCAGTACATAGGCACATATGATGAAAAGTGATTCTGGAAGCACAGTCGAATACAAGAATGCGGTTTCATGGAACATGGGGCGGGTAGTTGAGGGAATATGCTTTTATTGCACATCCATTAAACTTTAAACCCGTGTATTCAACGGAATCGCCGCTATGATATAAATCCAACGGGTGATATACAAGCCGGAACTTGTTTACCGCACCGATACAAAGAGAAGTTTAGTTACGCTTCGAAAAGTTTCCAAATTTCGTTATACAATCATCGACCGTCTGTCGCATAGTGTGAAAATGAAAACGTCCAAAGCAAAATAAACACGGTTCACAAAAAATTAGCCAAAAATGAGATAATAGTTTTAAAAAACCCAATCATTTCCAACCAGAACATTAACCCAGTCCCGTGGCCGTCTCGTCTTGTGGGTCCCATTATATCTAAATTGGTCAACTTTATTTCGGTAAATCTTCGTACATCTTGAGAGTCTTCGAACTTCTTTTAAAAACGTTTCTCCGAGCTGTTTTGCAAATCTGCCCAAATTTGTACTTATATTTTTACTAACAGTAATAGCGACCAAATGGTTAGGCGTGAATAGGCACCAGCCGAAGAGAAACAGCGATACGAATTGCAACAAACACTGGTTCCGAAAAGGTTGTTTTGATTTTTTATCGATCAATTTGAACAGTACAGCTTCAGTCAAAACAAACTCATCACCTTTGGGTTTAAACATAGAAATTAAAATTTGTTTATTTAAAAGAATTTTAATGCATGGGTTGTATAATAAACACAGAACGCGATGTGTGTTTGAATCGGTGGGTGGTTGACATAACTCGTTGGAATGGCGTATTCATATTTGGCTCGAGCCTACGGCTCTCGCGAAATATGACTACACCATTCCAACTCGTTATGTAAAACACCCACCGATTCAAACACACATCGGGTTCTGTCTATGTATGCTAATGCACAATTTGTGCACAACACACGCAGCACATAGGAACATCTTGGATGTTCTGATATGTGCTTGTGTGTTAGTGCACAATGTGCGCACAACACATGCAGCACATACGGTATTTGAGGCTACTTATGACACGGTGGTTTGAGGACTACTGACGGATACTTATCTGAGGATATCTGGACAACCCATTTCGCAGGGTATAAAAGGGAGTATGCACCCCACAACTTCAGCATTTTTCTTTAGACCAGCGATGGATGCACATCACACTTGTGCGGAGTTCCAGAAGATTTTCACAAAGAAATGTAATCTTTATCGACATAACAAGACTACCCCCTGATACGGATCCACCAATGCACTAGATGTCCAAAAACTTTTAACAGATCAAACAACACCCTAAGAGGCCACCAGATGCATCACTCAGGAACTACGACAACCACGCATAAGAGCAGAAGGCAAAAATAATAAACCAGTTGGAACCTATGAAACTACCACAAATGTCCCGATGACAGAATATTATTTATTTATTAATTGGTGTTTAAGGTCACATACTTATGCTAATAATGGCTAATCGTGACCGTGACAGTTTCTCCGGAGGAGGAAGCTGGAGTATCCGGAACAACTGTCACCTCCTCAACATTCTAACTCTGTTGAAGCTCCGCACAAGCAGGGTTACAGCGGTTGAAGACATGTGTACCATCGACGTGCAATATGCCTTCGTACACGGCGCCATCGTGCCCCCATGTAGGCAGCCAGGATAAAGTGCCTTGCCCAAGGATACAACGCGGGTCGTTCCGGGTGGGGATCGAACTCGGGACCTCTAGCATAGAAGTCCAACAGTCTACCACTGAGCCACCGCGCTACTCTCGACGGCAGAATATGAAGCCAACCAGAAATTCGTGAACACTTACACACCAAACAGAATTGCCTTGTACAGTTATGACTGGGACGGCGGATAAACGACTGATGGAACCACCCTACCAACATCATGCAACAACGAAGCTGCACAAAGAGAAGTACGTATTGGTTGAACCCAGTTTACTGGAAAGCTTACTAGAACGACAGCATTCTGCACACAGGGACCCAAACGAACGGTTTGCAATGGACCTGGATAGAGAAATGAGAGAGATGATAGAATCACAAACCATGAACGAGAACGAGACGATTCTTCAATACAATCCGATCTTACAAAGGTACAGAGAATTTTGCATCAGAGCTTCACAACCGATAACGACCAAGATACAGAACCAACAATGGCAGCGGAGTGAAGAAAGTGGACGAATACAGAGAAAATCGAAGTGAACTGAACAGAACAACGGTTAAAGAAGACGGAAGAGAATAGAATAAAATATAGTGCGAAAAAGACTGAACAAAAGATCGAAATAAAATGGGGAAACGAAGACAGATAAGACTGAACACTTCGGAACGGAACGAGCAGAACGGAGAATGAACAGAACAAAAATAAAACTCACTTTTACGAACTTTAACACAATGCTATCTATAACACTGTTTGAACTCAATAAATTTTGTAACTATATGGCATTTGTTCTTGTTTTTTTTATTTATTAGCGGCTAACGGGATTACCCTGCAAAAGGGTTGACCAGATATCCTTGGATAAGTATACTCCAATAGTCCCCAAACCACCGTGCCATAAGTATTCTAAAATACCAGTATGTGATTATGTGTTGCACATTGTGCACAAGTCCATAAGCACATATCAGCACATCCAAGATGTGCCTATGTGTTGTATGTGTTTTGAGTACATTGTACACTACATACGATCACATATCAGCACATCCAAGATGTGCCTGTGTGCCGTGTGTATTGTGCGCACATTGTGCACTAGCATATAAGCACATATTGCCATACCAAGCATGCGCCCGTGTGCTACATCCGATGTGTACACATTGTGACACATTATGCACTATCACACAAGTACATTCCATCAACTACCTGCCCCATGTTCCACGGAACCCCTTTGTAGTGCACGACTACATTTCTAGAATCCATTTTTCATCGCATATGCCAATGTGCTGCATGTGTTTTGCACGCATTTTGCACTGGCACACAAGCAGGTGTTCGTACATCCAGCATGTCTGTGGTGCATTTCATGACCAAGGGCAGATGTCAAGAGAAAATCGAGAGCAGCTAGCTTGTAGTAGTGCTACAAGTCAGTAATGGCGAGACACTCTAGCATAGGACAGAATAGTGGTAGCCAATAGCAGTGGTACAATGCAGTTATAGCGCAATACTGCAAGCGTGATAGAAGATAATAGTATTGGGTAAATACAATGGTGTTGGATCACACGGCAGATGGTGATGACTATGGACAAGTCGGCAGAGGTGGCCTTGGAGCTATGAATGATGTAAGGTTGGTCTAGAAGCCAGGAGCCGAATAGGGTTATGAGCCATATATATATATATATATATATATATATATATATATATATACCTTTTCAGAAGGGTATTCTGAAAAGGTATTCTCAAAAGATATTCTCAAAATGTATCCTCAAATAGTACACGACCATGTCGTAGGTACTCTCAGCTACCAAGATGAGTCTAAGGATTGTATATGTTGTGAGCACACTGTGCACTAGCACAAAAACACACATTGGCACATTCAGCATGTGCCTACGTGCTGCATGTGATGTGTACACATTGTACACTAGCACACAAACACATCTAGGGAAGCCTAAATGCTTTATAGGGAGGCCATAACATACATGGTATAGACCAAGGAATGCAGAGGAAAAGAAAAAATAGACCAAGATATGCAGATGTAGAGGAGTCGAGTTTGGTGATTTGGGTAGGGGGTTGTTTGTAGTAATGAGATATACTCCTATTCAATCGTACACACCTTTTGATGACCTTTAGGTCCCATAGCACCACATGCCTCCCTAATAAAGGGGACACGAGAAGAATCTGAACAAGTAAAAATAGCTGTCAGGTTGTTTGTGGTAATTAGATTTACTCCAATCGAATCGAACTCACCTGTTGGTGGCCTATCTGTCCTATAGAACGACGTGCTACTCCTATAAGCCCAAGATGGGGCCTTTGCTAAGTCGTTTTGCGTGATATGGGGACATTGTTGAGTGCATTTGGGCATTCAGATTTACCCCCTCCCCCATTTGAACAGACCCTTCTCAATTTTAGTGCCCTATGGCACTACGTGCTACTTCAGTAAAGACTATTCTGGGAAAATCCGAGCCACATGAAGTCGTTTCGATGATTTGGGGTGTTTTGTGTTGATTTGGGGAAATTGTCGGGTGGTTTCTGGTAATTAGGTTTACTTCGAGCCAATGGTGCGCATCGATAGAACATCCCCCACTTTTCTGGAAGCCTTTCAGGCCCATAGTAACTACATACCATCAAACATCGCCGCCAATATATGTAAAAACCAAGGATTTCGAAGGAATCCGAACTGGTGAAACAATTGTCGGGTCCATTTGGCTAATTAGATATACTCGTATTGAAGCGAACACAACCTCAATGCACATCCCCGTCCCATTAGAAACCAAGATGGCGGCCCCATTTAACAAAATGGAAGAGGGAAATTCGTTTGACCATAACATCACGCTCTGCGCATGCGCAATAAAACCACATATTTCTATAATAATGACGTCACAACATGACCGCTCACGCGGGCTACCATGACAACCCTACATAGAGTCGCCAATCACTTCCGAGGTCCACCCGGTACCGAGATCCATAAGAAAAGGCCCGAAACGTGCCAGCTACATACTACTATTGTAATAGAAGCTGTCGATGTTGTAATAAATGTGGTGATCGGAGTTTTTTTTCCAAAATAAACGGTTGACGGTTGTTACAAAAGTGGTTTGATCGTTTTGTTAACAAAACCAAACATCATCCATTCTTCCTTCCACCCGCGGTAGATTGCGAACCCCGCGTTCAAACTCCGATTGTGACAATGGCATAAGTTTAAGTGGCAGTGGGGTTGAAGTGGGTAGACGGCGGGTGGTGATGTTGGGTTCTCATACACCGAAAAATGTACACTATGTTGATTCCATGAGGTGGATAAGGGTGGGGATAATTTGATTTTTGTTTTATGTGGGGGCTTTAAAATGAGTGTTAAAGGACTTAAAGTAATTTTATGGAAAAACGGAAATCGTACTACTGCGCCCCTCACTCCCAATCACACCACCGTGTCATTTGGGAGAATTGTCTTGGCACAAACATACTCGAACTCCTTCGAAACTCACTTTAAAAAAATCAGAACACAATTCTCCCGATTGACTACATTCACCAGCCCCACATCGACCCAGCCCCCACCCCATTTAAACTTATGCCATTGACACAATCGGAGATTGAACGCGAGGTTCGCCATCTACCCCGGAAACTGGAAATCAGAGATTTAGAATTCCAGTTTCTGGAAAAAATGGCCCCATTTAAGCGTGATCGGAAATCAGGGCGTTCAAATCATCTGGATAGCAGTTATAAAAAATACGTAATTTCTTTTCTCCGTGCTGTCAACTTGCCCTTGATTCTGAATATGATCCTAAATCCTTCTATAAACAACTTTCTCGGGTGAGCGATTCAGTCCCATCGGGGCTTATATTTTATTATTTTACTTATTTGTTTTAGTTTCCAATGGCGACCATTTGGAATTTATTTTTGGTTGGCTTCACTTGTTTTTTCTATTACAATATTCGTAACGTAACTGCAATATTCAGCCAGCACTTTGACGAGAATCGTTATTCACATTTTGAAATCAAATGAGTTAAAAATTAACACAAATCAACTGGGTTGAATGAATATGAACCCAGTTGGGTTCACATTCACTCAACCCAGTTGATTTGGTTTAATTTTTAACCGAACTGATTTTAGAGTGCAAATGGTATTCTTCATTCTTCTCCTTCGTGTACAGCTTTCGTCCATTTACTGGAATGGGTTCGTCAAGAGGGTGTCGTAACCTACTTATTGTGAAGTATGACAATGTTTTGTTATTTTTAGGCTTTCCCAAACTGGAAGACTCTTGTTATTCTTCTTTTTCAAAATTTTTCTTCTCTACATTTTTTTTCTTTTTTTTCTTTTTTTTAGGCTTTCCCAAACCCAGTTTGGGAAAGACTCTTTTTATTCTTCTTTTTCAAAATTTTTCTTCTCTATTTTTTTCTTCTTGAAATGCGGTATCGTCATATCTGTGAAAACGCGTATTTTCAAAATATTCTGCCAAAACTTTCAAAATTTTAATATTTTTCGAAAGTCTCAAAATTGTTTACAGTTATTTAGCTCAAATTTTCCACACATTTAAAGCATAAAACAATACACCACGAACACCTCTCAAATCTTTCAACATTAACCCCCATTGGCCAAAAATGACATGAATATAGATTTTTTCTTCAAAATTGACCAACTTCAAGGGCAAATTTATCCAATTACAAGGTTGCTGTAACAATTGTTTTGATATGGATAGATGCAACAATGATTGTGGAAGAACGTTACTGTTTACTTTTTCATCTCAGATTTAACCCTCATGCACAATGAGAGCGAGAATAAGAGTACAGTTTGAAAATGCCAAAATTAGCCAACTTTGGTTGCTTTTTCTATCATTTTGGAAAGGGTTAATTTCAAACACTGTTCATGTACGTATTTTCAACTGACTTACGAGCATATTTGCTGTTGTAAGTTTGGTTGTAAAGTTTAACCCTATCCCATTCTGGTTGCATAAAAGTAGCTACCTTCCAAAAAAAACTCCATTTTTTCAGAATTTGGTAAGTTTAGGTGACGATTTACTCCATTTTAAAGTAATTGAGCTCTGAATGCTTTCTATAGCTACATGCGGCAGTCAAAGTAAGACAAATTTTGTTCTATATGTTATTATTAAAAGTTTAACCCTTGGCAGAACTGAGACTTCCTATAAGGGTACTGCCGGAATAACTGTTATTTTCGCCAAAATTTACATGCAATTTCTCAGCACTGGAGCCATATTTTCTCAAAACGTGTCCCATGAGAAGATAGGACATTCATCCAAGAACAAATGTGCTGTTATATGTTTTATTCCAAATTTTAACCCTCACCCAGTTGTCATGCCTTGACTTGGAGAACCCTTAACTTGTACATGTTCATTCAAATACCATGATTCAAGATTCCGCCATGTCTCTTATCAGACACTCAGCCTGTGATTGATGTTCACACATTTAGAGCATAATATGATACACTAAAATCACCACACAAATATTTTAAAATTAAAACCCGGGGGCCACAAATGATATGAATATAGCATTTATCTTTGAGATTGACTAACTTCAAGCGCTAATTTCTCTAATTGCAATGTTGTTGTAACAATTATTTTTGTACGCATAGATGCAACAATGCTTGCAGAAGAAAGTTACTGTTTAGTTTTTAATCTCATCTTTAACCCTCAAGCACAATGAGGGTAAGAGTTCCATTCGTAAATGCTAAAAGTAGCTAACTTCGGTTACATTTTCCTGTTATTTTGGAAAGCGTTAATTTTAAATACTTTGTTTTGCCATAGGTAGAGATGCTTAATGAACAAATCCGCTGCTGTAAGTTATACTTTGGGGCTTAACCCAACACATGCTTTGGCCACGTAAAGAATAGTATTGTCTGACAAAAATTGATTTTCAGTGAATTTTGCAAACTTCTGTACTCATTTCCTTTAATTGCAAGGTTGTAGCAATTATTTTGGTATGGATAGATGTAACAATAATTGCAGAAGAATGTTGCTGTTTACGTTTTAATCTCAAGATTTAACCCCCAAGCACAATGAGAGTGAGAATAAGAGTACCGTTATAGAATGCCAAAAATAGCTAACTTTGGATGCTTGTTGTCTATTATTTTGGAAATGGATAATTTCAAACACTTTGCTTTGCTATATGTAGTCTGCATTTTCACATTGGAAAATTGGGAAAGTCCGTAATTTGTCCAACAAATTACAATTCTCTAGTTTTATTTTCTTTTTCGTCCGTGAATTTTGTCTGTTGAACCGCTCAAAAACAAGCTGTACGATTTTGACCAAATTTGGCATACTTATGTAATGTCATAAAATCTCGTGAAATGCACTATCGCCAAGTCTGTGAAAACGCGTATTTTCAAAATATTCTGCCAAAACTTTCAAAATATTAACATTTTTCGAAAGTCTCAAAATTGTTTAAAGTTATTTAGCTCACATTTTCCACACATTTAGAGCATAATATAATACACCACGAACACCACTCAAATCTTTCAACATTAACCCCCATTGGCCAAAAATGACATGAATATAGATTTTTTCTTCAAAATTGACCAACTTCAAGGGCAAATTTCTCTAATTACAAGGTTGTTGTAACAATTATTTTGATATGGATAGATGCAATAATGATTGTGGAAGAAAGTTACTGTTTACTTTTTCATCTCAAATTTAACCCTTAATTTTAATAGAAGGCAGTTGTTCATAGGGCAGGTGTCCGTATCCCATTGTCCAGTATTCCAAATTTTCTATGGTACATGGCCTTGTCGGAAACAACACTTTAACAAGAAATACATACGGGAAACCTATTTGCAGTAACGCTGCAAACATGAACTTGATTTTAGGACCATTCCATGGACAGTTTAAAGCCTACTTCGTTATCAGCGTTCCTTACTCTCAACCTTTCAGTGCATCACCGCAGTATTTCACCCGAATCGAGTTCTAACGTCATGCAAGTTTGGCCGACATGCTTTCAATTTTGTTATTGCCAACTACATATTTATAATTTCATGATTACTGATTGGAATTTTGAAAATGACACCCGCAATCGCGACAGAGCTTTCTGAAAAACTCGATTCTGCAAAAGGTTTTTTGATTATTTTTTTATTTTAAACTTCGATGGCTCTTGTCGAAAAGGTGTTAATTACTGATCGTCCCAAACGAGATCAAAGATTGACGCCGAAAATTAATAACAGACAGAGAATCTTCTAAAAATGTACATGTGCAATCCTAAAATGCAATAAATCAAGTCTTTTTTCACGTTTTATGAGAAAAATATGTCCAACTAATGGAAAAATGGGACGAAAACATTAACCCTTTGAACACTAGTGGTATCTTTCATGTCAGTTCAACGGCAGCAATTAGAAGAGTCCATATTCATTATTTGGGGTTGACCAATCAATATTTTCAACGTGCAGCCTCCGGGCTGCACGTTGAAAATATTGTTTGGTCTACCCCACACATTTACTGAACAGTCATCCTATTTAATGACGCTATGACGTATTATGTTGCTGGCCAGAAAAAACGGCCGCTGGGGTTCAAAGGGTTAAGGATAAGTAGATGAGAGAATCGTTAGTGGGATCGAAAAATCGCCTATGGGGAATTATGAAACAGTTTTTGGCTGAATGTTGGGAGATTAGAAGGGAAAATAGGGGAGGAATAGCCCGGTGTAGGCCGCTTCGTTGGAAGACCACGACAAATCAACGAAAGATCAAAGACTTTCTTTCGTTAACAATGAGTTCCTGGATTGGGCTGTCGCATACAATTCTTACTTTTACGGTGGTGCAATCCATTTTTTATTTGAAAGAGGATTCAGTAGTATTTCATCAATAGCCCTAGGGGACTATTGCGTTAAATTCAGGGACGTCACAAAGGGGAGGAGGTAGAAGAGAGGTGTTACTCTCCCACTTATTTTTCCAATCTTGGCATTTTCTTCAAGATTGGAGTGTAAGATATCGTTTTTCTCCCCCCCCCCTCCCTCCCGCTCCACCCACTATACGTGAAACATACGCGTGTACCGGGTGAGACAGCAGGGTGAGATATTTCTATCCCACCCACCCCACGTGACATACTTATTTGCATATTTTATTAGGTCGCCGGAACTATTTCATCATCGTCTGCACAATTGAAAATAAACAAAATGGCTTCACGATTTCCCGCATGTAATCCACGTGCCATTCAAAATCAACAATGTTGATTTGTTTCAACCTCATGTTTCTCTGCAGATCTAATAATATCATAGCACGAATTTATCGATCGATCAATAATCTCACAATGCCCTTTACATTAGAGTCTGACACGCGCAAATTCCTTAACACCTTAACGGACAGTGTTACAAATATTTTTTTTAGTATATACCTATGGTATATACCTAACTTTTGTACGAGCTTTCCGATGAAATTCTTCGTTTTTCGAAAGGACTACGACTTGATAAACTGGGTATGTCAGCACGTGACTGCCATTTATCTATAATGACGTAATCCTCGTGTGTGGAGAGAAAAATTATCCTCGATGAGTCTGAAGGTGGGAATGAGGAAATCTCACCCTCGGGGCAAGATATTTGAACCAGACAATCGGCAAGCCTCGGGTCTGGATCAAATATTTTGCCCCGAGGGTGAGATTTTCCCATCCCATCTCCAGACTCATCGGGGATCATAATAATCTCTTTCTATTAATTATGTACTTTCTGAACCCTTGACCTTACATGAAAATCAGGCGACACTTCCAAACAAATTTATCGAATAACTAATTTTTTTCATTTTTTTGCGTCAAAAAATAGCTTCTGAACCCTCTTTGGAAAGTGCTCGTGTCATAAAATATGTTTTTGAGGAAAAAATAAAAAAAAAATAAACATTGAATGTCAATTTTTGTGAATTGCGCTGGCCGTTTTTGGCCGTTACGCTGAATAAAGGTTTAAAAGACTAGATTTGAAACTTGCACTTGCACACTCAGTCAGGTGGGGATACAGACAAAATCCCCCTGTCAAAATCCCCCTTGACACCCCCCCCCGACAAAATCCCTCCCAACTTTCTACTAATGGATACAAAATCCCCTCTTAAATTTTGTTGTTTTAGTATTCAGCCATGAACTTTTGATCAGGTGTTTTCCTGAGTACAGCATGATTGTTTTTATAACAATAACTTAAAAACTTTGGACAAAAAAATCCTAATGGACAATTAGCTTACATATTTTATAACCAACTAATGGAACCATACAAACATAGATGCCATTGGAAGCAGTTTAATGACCTGGTCCCAATCACACCCATACCTGTTTGGTTTTAATGATAAAGCGGAAAGATATTTAAGTTCATGTAATTTTTATTTTTTCTCGTTTGCTCTTAAGTACGTTGGTCTTTTCATACATGTTAATGGAACCATACAAACAGTTCAGTGAGCTGGTTCCATTGACATTCATATTAGTGTGTTTTCACTGACTTGGACGTAAGCTTTTTTTTGGTTTGTTGGCCTTATCTTATTTTGGTTTGACCCAGAAAATCCAGGCCACATTAGGGATTGTTGTGCTTTTTGTATTTCGGTGCTTTTTCTCACTCAGTTGCTCTTATGTTGATTGATTTTTTTCATATTTTATAGTTTGTGTAAATAAAAATATAAATAAAATTATAAATTTATATTAGTCAGTCATTTATTATCATGGGGGATTTTGTCGTACTTGTGGAGGGATTTTGTCAAGCGATAATTTGCCGGATGGGATTATGTCGAGAGGGAATTTGGCGGGGAGGGGGAGGGGGGGGGTTGGCGGGCCTACCAGTCGGTCTTACAAATGGAGATGCAGCCATAGCTAGATTTGGTGAAAAATATCTTTCAAAAACTCAGAGGTTGGAGAATTAATGGCACAATAATGATACTTGTATAATTATCCGAATGGGTATGTATGGGGGGCGGGGTGGCTCAGTAGGTAGAGATGCCGACTGCAAGCCGAGAGGTCCTCGGTTCCAATCCCACCTGCGGCACTCGCGTTGTGTCCCTGGGCACGACACTTCACCCCCATTGCCCCCGTGGGGGCACGGTGACGCCGTGTACTCAGGTGTACTGCACGTCGATGATGCACCTGTCTTCAGCCAATGCTAACCCTACTTGCGTGGAGTTAGTATGTTGGGAAGCTGACAGTTGCTCGCCGTTGCTCGTCGGTTCTCTCCGGGTACTCCGGCTTCCTCCAGCGGTAAAACTGTCGTGGTCATGATTAGCCATTGTGCAGAAATATGTGACCTTAAACACCAATAAATAATAAATAAATAAATAAATAAATGGTTATGTATTTATCTCCCACCACGAAAGACATCAACCTTAAATTAATGTCACATTATAATCCTGACTTCAAGCGGACAGTTTAGTGTTACAACTGTAATCGAGCTGGAGGTATTTCATTAATTTAAACAATCTGTCCCGTCAGCTGTGCTCTGTTTTGTTCCTCACAATATGAGAACAATGTGAAATTATATTGATTTGTTGAAGACCGGTTTTCTGTTACACTTCAATATAACATGCGGGATACGGGGACACAATGAAACATGAACACAATGAAACATGGACACAATACATCTTTCCTTTACCCTCTCTCCCCTTTTCCTGAGAACATTTCAACGTTTGGGTACTGAAAACACACATGATGTTCACAAAGTCAACAACAGAACACAATCAAAAACCTTACTCAGGCGAGAAGAACATACAAGAACTAGACTTTATGATTCTGAAGAATCATGGCTTTTCCACATTAGATTCCATGATTTTTCATGACACCAGTGTGTCTGATGATTTGTTTTAACTGTCTCACTGAAGTTCCTTTATTGATGTTATGAGAAAGGTGGGTATCGTAGTCTCAAATGACTCAGTTTGATAAAAAAAATGTTAGGTACAAACCATCATTAATGGTGGAGAGGGTTAATATCAATATCGTCGTCCGACAAGTTAAGGAGTTATGTTTGTTTGACACACACCCATCGTGTGCTGCGGCTTTTTGAAAATGGTCCATTTTAACTTATATATCCAAACTATTGATGTCCGGCAGTTTGTAGAGGGTTAACAAGCGCTAACAGGAATATTTTCCCATGCAACTTGTAATGTCGCACGAAAAACTGCGAATGGCCATTTTTTCTTAAAAATCTGCAAGTTGTTTTCAGAGAAATCCAGGGAGAACACAAGATTCCATGATTTTTTATGACCCAGGAGTGTCTGAAGAATTGTTTTTAATTGCATCACTAAAGTACTTTTATTGATGCCTTCTGAACAGTGGGTATAATAGTCTCAAATAACCCAGTGTGATGAAAGAAAGTTTTGGTTAAAACATCATTGTTGGTGGAGAGGGTTAATATCAATATCAGCGTCTGAGAATCAGCGTCTAATGCAAATAGCCCACTCTATCTCAAATTTATCTAAAATTTTGATATTTGACAGTTTGTGGAGGGTTAATGAAGACTTGCAAGAACAAATCTTCTCCAGAGTTTATTTGTTCTTGAAAATCTGTGAGAACCACTTGAAGATATCCACAGAAAATGTGAACTTGAAGTTCTTAAGCATGTCATGTGTAGTCCCTGTATCAATTATCTCCTATTAGACCACAGACGTTATGCACGATTATGTCATCTTTTCACACCGTCTAGAGTTATTGACAACAATGAGTAACATGAAGTTATAGACAACAATAATTACATATATAAATAAGAAGTGTTGTTCGTACATCTATGTGAATAAAATATAAGCTGGGATGGAGGATGGGCAGTATAGTCGTCTTACAAACTAGTATATACTTAGCCCCACTGCTAGGGAAATGTTGGCGCTACCACTGCATTTGACAACCGCCTTACAGAGTATTAAATATACCTGCACTCCTTCCCATGTTAGGTAACTCCCCCTTTTATTGAAAGGTTCCTTAGGCACAACATAGCGTCTGTAAGATGGCTATATACTGCCACGTCGCCACCCTGGGGTGGAGGAGGGGCAGTGTATAGCCGTTTTACAGACTAGTATATACCTGGACCCACTGTCGGGGAAATGCTGTAGTGTCAACACTGTATTTGATATTATAAGTAACTGATCGCATTGTAGCTAACGTTATTTACTGCTTTCTTATCATGCAGTGGCAGAGCTCAGTGGCGTTCTGGTAAACGGTTCTCGTCAGATCACCGAAGTTAAGCAGCGTTAAACCCGGTTAATCACTGGATGGGTGACCGTCTGAGTGATCAATTCGGACTCCCGCGTTGTGTCATTAGGCAAGGCACTTAACGCCGATTGTCCATGTGGGAGCACGATGCCACCGTGTAATAATAAGGCATACTGCACGTCGATGGTACGCATGTCTTCAACCAATCTAACCCTGCCTGTGCTGCAGTGCGGAATTACGATGTTGGGGAGCTGGCAGCTGCTCGTTGTTGCTCGTGGTTCTCTCCGGGTACTCCGGCTTCCTGCATCCGTAGAACTGTCACGGTCATGATTGGCCATTGTGCATAAGTACATGACCTTAAACACCAATAAATAAATTAATAAATAAATAATATTATGCAGTGCAGTGTGGAATATGAATAGAGGCGTACCTTTCAATGTGTGTTTGGTTGGAGAAAGAGGCAGGAAGGGGAGGGTGGTGGTGGTGAGATCGGTAATTTTGTTGGGATAAATCGACCGATGGCTTGGGACACCGTGAAATTGACCGATGAAACGGGACACAGTGAGAGTGGAACTTAACGGCGGTTAATCTTGATAATAAATAAATATACACTTACTTTTGAGTTCACGTTGGAGAGGATTCACTGGAAATCGTATATCGACAACCTATACTTCTCAGTTATGCTCTGCTCCCCATCCTATGAATTGCAATTCAGACTTCTCAAATCTAGCCCCCATCCCCATCATTCCCAGCCAGAATTTTGGCTCGCAAAAAACTTATTTTTACTTTTATTCTCCCAACATCTAACATAACGACAAATAGAGGTGCTTCGCAGGGCCACCGGGAGCACGAGTGGGCAGGGCAACCCATAGTTTCGGGGCTGGTTCCCCAGGGCAGTTAGCCATCTATGCTCGCAACAACTCCCTCTCCCCGTCGGCCCGGGTGCTTCTAAAGATAGAAAGGTCAATGGGGGAGGGGGCCGTTAGTAAACAAACGGGAGCAGGTGTACTTGGTGAAAAAAACAGCAGGGGGGCTCGTGTCCTAGGTAGAAAGTAAAAAAGAAAACTGCACTGGCAGGTGCCCTAGGTAAAAAAACAGCAGGGTGATTGTGTGTGTGTTTGTGGGGGGGGGGGGGGGGGGTGGCAGATGTCCCCGCTAATTAATTTTAATAGAAGGCAGTTGTTCATAGGGCAGGTGTCCGTATCCCATTGTCCAGTATTCCAAATTTTCTATGGTACATGGCCTTGTCGGAAACAACATTTTAACAAGAAATACATACGGGAAACCTATTTGCAGTAACGCTGCAAACATGAACTTGATTTTAGGACCATTCCATGGACAGTTTAAATCCTACTTCGTTATCAGCGTTCCTTACTCTCAACCTTTCAGTGCATCACCGCAGTATTTCACCCGAATCGAGTTCTAACGTCATGCAAGTTTGGCCGACATGCTTTCAATTTTGTTATTGCCAACTACATATTTATAATTTCATGATTACTGATTGGAATTTTGAAAATGACACCCGCAATCGCGACAGAGCTTTCTGAAAAACTCGATTCTGCAAAAGGTTTTTTGATTATTTTTTTATTTTAAACTTCGATGGCTCTTGTCGAAAAGGTGTTAATTACTGATCGTCCCAAACGAGATCAAAGATTGACGCCGAAAATTAATAACAGACAGAGAATCTTCTAAAAATGTACATGTGCAATCCTAAAATGCAATAAATCAAGTCTTTTTTCACGTTTTATGAGAAAAATATGTCCAACTAATGGAAAAATGGGACGAAAACATTAACCCTTTGAACTCTAGTGGTATCTTTCATGTCAGTTCAACGGCAGCAATTAGAAGAGTCCATATTCATTATTTGGGGTTGACCAATCAATATTTTCAACGTGCAGCCTCCGGGCTGCACGTTGAAAATATTGTTTGGTCTACCCCACACATTTACTGAACAGTCATCCTATTTAATGACGCTATGACGTATTATGTTGCTGGCCAGAAAAAACGGCCGCTGGGGTTCAAAGGGTTAAGGATAAGTAGATGAGAGAATCGTTAGTGGGATCGAAAAATCGCCTATGGGGAATTATGAAACAGTTTTTGGCTGAATGTTGGGAGATTAGAAGGGAAAATAGGGGAGGAATAGCCCGGTGTAGGCCGCTTCGTTGGAAGACCACGACAAATCAACGAAAGATCAAAGACTTTCTTTCGTTAACAATGAGTTCCTGGATTGGGCTGTCGCATACAATTCTTACTTTTACGGTGGTGCAATCCATTTTTTATTTGAAAGAGGATTCAGTAGTATTTCATCAATAGCCCTAGGGGACTATTGCGTTAAATTCAGGGACGTCACAAAGGGGAGGAGGTAGAAGAGAGGTGTTACTCTCCCACTTATTTTTCCAATCTTTGCATTTTCTTCAAGATTGGAGTGTAAGATATCGTTTTTCTCCCCCCCCCTCCCTCCCGCTCCACCCACTATACGTGAAACATACGCGTGTACCGGGTGAGACAGCAGGGTGGGATATTTCTATCCCACCCACCCCACGTGACATACTTATTTGCATATTTTATTAGGTCGCCGGAACTATTTCATCATCGTCTGCACAATTGAAAATAAACAAAATGGCTTCACGATTTCCCGCATGTAATCCACGTGCCATTCAAAATCAACAATGTTGATTTGTTTCAACCTCATGTTTCTCTGCAGATCTAATAATATCATAGCACGAATTTATCGATCGATCAATAATCTCACAATGCCCTTTACATTAGAGTCTGACACGCGCAAATTCCTTAACACCTTAATGGACAGTGTTACAAATATTTTTTTTAGTATATACCTATGGTATATACCTAACTTTTGTACGAGCTTTCCGATGAAATTCTTCGTTTTTCGAAGGACTACGACTTGATAAACTGGGTATGTCAGCACGTGACTGCCAATTATCTATAATGACGTAATCCTCGTGTGTGGAGAGAAAAATTATCCTCGATGAGTCTGAAGGTGGGAATGAGGAAATCTCACCCTCGGGGCAAGATATTTGAACCAGACAATCGGCAAGCCTCGGGTCTGGATCAAATATTTTGCCCCGAGGGTGAGATTTTCCCATCCCATCTCCAGACTCATCGGGGATCATAATAATCTCTTTCTATTAATTATGTACTTTCTGAACCCTTGACCTTACATGAAAATCAGGCGACACTTCCAAACAAATTTATCGAATAACTAATTTTTTTCATTTTTTTGCGTCAAAAAATAGCTTCTGAACCCTCTTTGGAAAGTGCTCGTGTCATAAAATATGTTTTTGAGGAAAAAATAAAAAAAAAATAAACATTGAATGTCAATTTTTGTGAATTGCGCTGGCCGTTTTTGGCCGTTACGCTGAATAAAGGTTTAAAAGACTAGATTTGAAACTTGCACTTGCACACTCAGTCAGGTGGGGATACAGACAAAATCCCCCTGTCAAAATCCCCCTTGACACCCCCCCCGACAAAATCCCTCCCAACTTTCTACTAATGGATACAAAATCCCCTCTTAAATTTTGTTGTTTTAGTATTCAGCCATGAACTTTTGATCAGGTGTTTTCCTGAGTACAGCATGATTGTTTTTATAACAATAACTTAAAAACTTTGGACAAAAAAATCCTAATGGACAATTAGCTTACATATTTTATAACCAAATAATGGAACCATACAAACATAGATGCCATTGGAAGCAGTTTAATGACCTGGTCCCAATCACACCCATACCTGTTTGGTTTTAATGATAAAGCGGAAAGATATTTAAGTTCATGTAATTTTTATTTTTTCTCGTTTGCTCTTAAGTACGTTGGTCTTTTCATACATGTTAATGGAACCATACAAACAGTTCAATGAGCTGGTTCCATTGACATTCATATTAGTGTGTTTTCACTGACTTGGACGTAAGATTTTTTTTGGTTTGTTGGCCTTATCTTATTTTGGTTTGACCCAGAAAATCCAGGCCACATTAGGGATTGTTGTGCTTTTTGTATTTCGGTGCTTTTTCTCACTCAGTTGCTCTTATGTTGATTGATTTTTTTCATATTTTATAGTTTGTGTAAATAAAAATATAAATAAAATTATAAATTTATATTAGTCAGTCATTTATTATCATGGGGGATTTTGTCGTACTTGTGGAGGGATTTTGTCAAGCGATAATTTGCCGGATGGGATTATGTCGAGAGGGAATTTGGCGGGGAGGGGGAGGGGGGGGGGGGTTGGCGGGCCTACCAGTCGGTCTTACAAATGGAGATGCAGCCATAGCTAGATTTGGTGAAAAATATCTTTCAAAAACTCAGAGGTTGGAGAATTAATGGCACAATAATGATACTTGTATAATTATCCGAATGGGTATGTATGGGGGGCGGGGTGGCTCAGTAGGTAGAGATGCCGACTGCAAGCCGAGAGGTCCTCGGTTCCAATCCCACCTGCGGCACTCGCGTTGTGTCCTTGGGCACGACACTTCACCCCCATTGCCCACGTGGGGGCACGGTGACGCCGTGTACTCAGGTGTACTGCACGTCGATGATGCACCTGTCTTCAGCCAATGCTAACCCTACTTGCGTGGAGTTAGTATGTTGGGAAGCTGACAGTTGCTCGCCGTTGCTCGTCGGTTCTCTCCGGGTACTCCGGCTTCCTCCAGCGGTAAAACTGTCGTGGTCATGATTAGCCATTGTGCAGAAATATGTGACCTTAAACACCAATAAATAATAAACAAATAAATAAATAAATGGTTATGTATTTATCTCCCACCACGAAAGACATCAACCTTAAATTAATGTCACATTATAATCCTGACTTCAAGCGGACAGTTTAGTGTTACAACTGTAATCGATCTGGAGGTATTTCATTAATTTAAACAATCTGTCCCGTCAGCTGTGCTCTGTTTTGTTCCTCACAATATGAGAACAATGTGAAATTATATTGATTTGTTGAAGACCGGTTTTCTGTTACACTTCAATATAACATGCGGGATACGGGGACACAATGAAACATGAACACAATGAAACATGGACACAATACATCTTTCCTTTACCCTCTCTCCCCTTTTCCTGAGAACATTTCAACGTTTGGGTACTGAAAACACACATGATGTTCACAAAGTCAACAACAGAACACAATCAAAAACCTTACTCAGGCGAGAAGAACATACAAGAACTAGACTTTATGATTCTGAAGAATCATGGCTTTTCCACATTAGATTCCATGATTTTTCATGACACCAGTGTGTCTGATGATTTGTTTTAACTGTCTCACTGAAGTTCCTTTATTGATGTTATGAGAAAGGTGGGTATCGTAGTCTCAAATGACTCAGTTTGATAAAAAAAATGTTAGGTACAAACCATCATTAATGGTGGAGAGGGTTAATATCAATATCGTCGTCCGACAAGTTAAGGAGTTATGTTTGTTTGACACACACCCATCGTGTGCTGCGGCTTTTTGAAAATGGTCCATTTTAACTTATATATCCAAACTATTGATGTCCGGCAGTTTGTAGAGGGTTAACAAGCGCTAACAGGAATATTTTCCCATGCAACTTGTAATGTCGCACGAAAAACTGCGAATGGCCATTTTTTCTTAAAAATCTGCAAGTTGTTTTCAGAGAAATCCAGGGAGAACACAAGATTCCATGATTTTTTATGACCCAGGAGTGTCTGAAGAATTGTTTTTAATTGCATCACTAAAGTACTTTTATTGATGCCTTCTGAAAAGTGGGTATAATAGTCTCAAATAACCCAGTGTGATGAAAGAAAGTTTTGGTTAAAACATCATTGTTGGTGGAGAGGGTTAATATCAATATCAGCGTCTGAGAATCAGCGTCTAATGCAAATAGCCCACTCTATCTCAAATTTATCTAAAATTTTGATATTTGACAGTTTGTGGAGGGTTAATGAAGACTTGCAAGAACAAATCTTCTCCAGAGTTTATTTGTTCTTGAAAATCTGTGAGAACCACTTGAAGATATCCACAGAAAATGTGAACTTGAAGTTCTTAAGCATGTCATGTGTAGTCCCTGTATCAATTATCTCCTATTAGACCACAGACGTTATGCACGATTATGTCATCTTTTCACACCGTCTACAGTTATTGACAACAATGAGTAACATGAAGTTATAGACAACAATAATTACATATATAAATAGGAAGTGTTGTTCGTACATCTATGTGAATAAAATATAAGCTGGGATGGAGGATGGGCAGTATAGTCGTCTTACAAACTAGTATATACTTAGCCCCACTGCTAGGGAAATGTTGGCGCTACCACTGCATTTGACAACCGCCTTACAGAGTATTAAATATACCTGCACTCCTTCCCATGTTAGGTAACTCCCCCTTTTATTGAAAGGTTCCTTAGGCACAACATAGCGTCTGTAAGATGGCTATATACTGCCACGTCGCCACCCTGGGGTGGAGGAGGGGCAGTGTATAGCCGTTTTACAGACTAGTATATACCTGGACCCACTGTCGGGGAAATGCTGTAGTGTCAACACTGTATTTGATATTATAAGTAACTGATCGCATTGTAGCTAACGTTATTTACTGCTTTCTTATCATGCAGTGGCAGAGCTCAGTGGCGTTCTGGTAAACGGTTCTCGTCAGATCACCGAAGTTAAGCAGCGTTAAACCCGGTTAATCACTGGATGGGTGACCGTCTGAGTGATCAATTCGGACTCCCGCGTTGTGTCATTAGGCAAGGCACTTAACGCCGATTGTCCATGTGGGAGCACGATGCCACCGTGTAATAATAAGGCATACTGCACGTCGATGGTACGCATGTCTTCAACCAATCTAATCCTGCCTGTGCTGCAGTGCGGAATTAGGATGTTGGGGAGCTGGCAGCTGCTCGTTGTTGCTCGTGGTTCTCTCCGGGTACTCCGGCTTCCTGCATCCGTAGAACTGTCACGGTCATGATTGGCCATTGTGCATAAGTACATGACCTTAAACACCAATAAATAAATTAATAAATAAATAATATTATGCAGTGCAGTGTGGAATATGAATAGAGGCGTACCTTTCAATGTGTGTTTGGTTGGAGAAAGAGGCAGGAAGGGGAGGGTGGTGGTGGTGAGATCGGTAATTTTGTTGGGATAAATCGACCGATGGCTTGGGACACCGTGAAATTGACCGATGAAACGGGACACAGTGAGAGTGGAACTTAACGGCGGTTAATCTTGATAATAAATAAATATACACTTACTTTTGAGTTCACGTTGGAGAGGATTCACTGGAAATCGTATATCGACAACCTATACTTCTCAGTTATGCTCTGCTCCCCATCCTATGAATTGCAATTCAGACTTCTCAAATCTAGCCCCCATCCCCATCATTCCCAGCCAGAATTTTGGCTCGCAAAAAACTTATTTTTACTTTTATTCTCCCAACATCTAACATAACGACAAATAGAGGTGCTTCGCAAGGCCACCGGGAGCACGAGTGGGCAGGGCAACCCATAGTTTCGGGGCTGGTTCCCCAGGGCAGTTAGCCATCTATGCTCGCAACAACTCCCTCTCCCCGTCGGCCCGGGTGCTTCTAAAGATAGAAAGGTCAATGGGGGAGGGGGCCGTTAGTAAACAAACGGGAGCAGGTGTACTTGGTGAAAAAAACAGCAGGGGGGCTCGTGTCCTAGGTAGAAAGTAAAAAAGAAAACTGCACTGGCAGGTGCCCTAGGTAAAAAAACAGCAGGGTGATTGTGTGTGTGTTTGTGGGGGGGGGGGGGGTGGCAGATGTCCCCGCTAATTAATTTTAATAGAAGGCAGTTGTTCATAGGGCAGGTGTCCGTATCCCATTGTCCAGTATTCCAAATTTTCTATGGTACATGGCCTTGTCGGAAACAACATTTTAACAAGAAATACATACGGGAAACCTATTTGCAGTAACGCTGCAAACATGAACTTGATTTTAGGACCATTCCATGGACAGTTTAAATCCTACTTCGTTATCAGCATTCCTTACTCTCAACCTTTCAGTGCATCACCGCAGTATTTCACCCGAATCGAGTTCTAACGTCATGCAAGTTTGGCCGACATGCTTTCAATTTTGTTATTGCCAACTACATATTTATAATTTCATGATTACTGATTGGAATTTTGAAAATGACACCCGCAATCGCGACAGAGCTTTCTGAAAAACTCGATTCTGCAAAAGGTTTTTTGATTATTTTTTTATTTTAAACTTCGATGGCTCTTGTCGAAAAGGTGTTAATTACTGATCGTCCCAAACGAGATCAAAGATTGACGCCGAAAATTAATAACAGACAGAGAATCTTCTAAAAATGTACATGTGCAATCCTAAAATGCAATAAATCAAGTCTTTTTTCACGTTTTATGAGAAAAATATGTCCAATCGTATCATTGAATCATTTTTAGGTATATGTGGGTAAGAAATGTTGTATACGGACAAAATACACACTAAATAAAACATTTGGCATTATTTTCCGATGACGTATTTTTATCTTTGCTTCTTGGGGAAATCCATGCTGCTAAATACGACGAAGGAGTGTTATCTAATGAGGTCAGGTGGTCGGGTCTGACACCCCACCTCGCAGTAGATTTAGTGGGGGTGTCGATTTTACACGTAATATAGGCAGCATACATGGCATGGGCTGTCTGCCTCTAATCCGGAAAAACAGGTTGAGGCTTCGTTTTTTGATCACCCTTAATAATTTCAAACATTATCCCTCGTGAATTCTGATTCTGATAAAATAGGATATGTTTATCTATTACATACGCATTTGGTGCCCGAAAACAGCCAATTGTATCAAAATTATGACGTTTAGCAGTCTGTAGAGGGGTTAGCAAACGATTAGTGGAATATTCTATCCATGCAACTTGTAATACCACACCAAGACCTGCCAACGTCAAATTCTTCTTGAAAATCGCCAACAAGCAGTTGGCGAACTCCACGGAAAATGTAAATCTTATGCTTCTAAGGGGCATCTCTCCTTATCCAGTCCAAAATGGATTAAGCTTCATTCTTTTAAATACCCTCACTACATACAGAACTGATCCCCTGTGAATTCTACGCGCAGTAAAAGAAGTTTTGTTTAGCCTTTACATACCCATTGGTTGCTGTTGGTGTCTCAAAGGAGCCCATTTTATCAAATGTTTGATGTTTAGCAGATGGTGGAGAGCTAACAAATGCTCACCGGAATATTTTGTCCATGCAACTTGTAATGGCACAGTAAGACCTATGAATGACCATTTTTTCTTGAAATCTATAAGATGTTTTTAAAGAAATCCAGAGAAAACATGAATTTTTAAGCCTTTGATGGGTATCGCTGTTTAACCAGCCCAAAACGGGTTAAGGCTTGATTTTTGAATACCCTTATTACTTACAAAAATTATCCTCGGTGATTTCCACTTCCAATAGAGGAAGTTATGTTTTTTTCCCAGCTGCAGGCTGGGTGTTGTGTGTGTGTGTGTGTGTGGGGGGGGGGGGGGGGGGGGGGGGGAGGGGGGGCTGAAAACAGCCTATTTTATCAAAGTGTTGATATTTGAGAGTCTGTGGAGGGTTAACAAATGCTTATCAGAATATTTTGTCCTTGCAGTTATAATGTTACACCAAGATCTGCGACGGACCAGTTTTTTCTTGAAAATCTACTTGACATTTTTAGAGAAATCCACGTAAAACATGATTATTTAAGCATTTGAGGGAATCACTCTTAAACCACCCCAAAACGAATTAACACTTGGTTTTTTGAATACCCTTATTACTTACAAAAATGGTCCTCGGTGAATTCCACTTCCAACAAAGGAGATTATGTTTATTTCTCAGGTACACATTGGGTGTTGTGCACGTCCGAAAACAGCCCATTACAACAAAATTACAATGCTTGACAGCCTGTGGAGGGTTAATAAACGCTCACCGGAATATTTTGTCCATGCAGCTTGTAATGTCACACAAAGACCTGCAAGTAGTCAATTTTTCTTGAAAACCTACAGGATGTTTTTAGAGAAATCCACAGAAAATGGGAATTTTAAGATTTTAAGGGGTCTCTTTCTTTAGGTTGCCCAAAATGGGTTAAGACTTCGACTTTTGAATACCCGTACTACTTACAAAAATGTTTCCGGGTTAATTGTGCGCTCGATAAAAAGAAGACACTTTTCTTTGAGGCGTACCCATTGGATGCTGTTGGCGTCCAAAAACAGCCCATTTTATCACAATTTTGAGTTTTTGCAGCCTGTGGTGGGTTAACAAATCCTCACCGTAGTATTTTGTCCACGCAACTTCTATTGTCACACGAAGGCCAGGGAGTGACCAATTTTCCTTGAAAATCTACAAGACTCGTTTAGAGAAATCCACGAAAAACATAAATGTGTTAGCTTTATGGGGGTACTGTTGTTTAACCAGCCCAAAACGGGTTAACGCATGGTTTTTTGAAAGCCCTTATTACTTACAAAAATGATCCTCGATCAATTCCACTTCCAATAAAGGAAAATATGTTTATCTCTCGAGTATCGTTTGGGTGCTGTGGGGGCCTGAAACCGGCCTATTTCATCAAAATTTCGATGTTTGGCAGTCTGTAGAGGGTTACCATATGCATCGCCTGATATGTCGTGTGTATCAAAGGGTGGGTGTGTCACAGACATGTCTAGCAATGACGAAGGTATAAAACAAATCTACAAGATGTGTTTCGAGAAAGTGCCGATAAACCCCGATTTTGGCATTTTTTGCCAATTCTGACGAATTAAGGGTTAAATCGAAAATTCCGCTTTCAGTACATTTTTAAATTTTGTGCCCCTCTATGCGTGTTCAAAATTTCGTGAAAATCGGTTCGAAAATGGCTTTTGAATCGTACGGACAAAATGTGTGAAAAAAAAAAAAAAAAAAAAAAAAAAAAAAACCCCAAAAATAGACTTTATGATTCTGGAGAATCATGGCTTTTCCGATGAGATTCCATGATTTTTCATGACCCCACAGTGTCTGATGAATTGTTTTTAACTGTCTCACTGAAGTTCCTTCATTGATGTTATGAGAAAGGTGAAGATAGTAGTCTCAAATGACACAGTTTGATAAAAAATTGTTTAGGTAAAAACCATTATTAACGGTGGGGTGGGTTAATGTCAATATCGTCGTCCAACAAGTCAATGACTGACAAAAGGAGTTGTGTTTGTTTGACTTTGACACATACCCACTGAGTGCCGTGTCAATTTAAAAATGGTCCATTTTATCTCAAATGTATCCAATATATTGATGTCTGGCAGCTTGTAGAGGGTTAACAAGTGCCAACAGGAATATTTATTCATGCAACTTGTAATGTCACACCCAGACCTGTGAATGGCCATTTTTTCTTTAAAATCTACAAGATGTTTTCAGAGAAATCCAGGGAGAACAGGAATTTTAAGCTTTTGATGTGTATCATTGTTTATCCAGCCCAAAACGGGTTAAGTGTTGTTTTTGGAATACTCTTATTACTTCCAAAAATAATTCTCAGTGAATTCTACTTCCACTTATTTTGATCTCTCCTCCCAACTTCGGGTGCTGTGGGTATGCAAACACAGCCTATTTGGTCAACATTTTGATGTTTGATACCTGCATAGGGTTAACAAATGTTTACAGGAATATTTTGTACGTGCATCTTGTAATGTCACACTAAGATCTGAGAATGGCCATTTTTTCCTGAAAATCTAAGGGATGTTTTTAAAGAAATCCTCAGATAACACAAATTTTTAACCTTTTGATGGGTATCTCTCTGTAACCAGCTCTAAAGGGTTAATGCTTGGTTTTGTGAATATCTTCATTACTTATAAAATGATCGACAGTGAATTTCACTTCCAATGAAGGAGGTTATGTTTGTCTCGTAGGTACACATTTGGTGTTATGGTTGCCCAAGAACAGCCCATTTTCTCCAAATGTCTATGCTTGACAGCCTCCGGAGGGTTAACAAATGTTTACCGAAACATTTTGTTCATGCTTGTAATGTCACTCGAAGACCTGCGAATGGTCAATTGTTCTTGAATTTTTTTTTTGAGAAATCCACAGAAAACTGGAATGTTAAGCTTTTAAGGGGTATATCTCCTTAACCAGTCAAAAAATGGGTTAAGACCTCGATTTTTGAATACATTTACTACTTACAAAAATGGTTCCCTGTCAGTTTTGCGTCCGGTAAAAGAAGTTACGTTTCTCTGTTGTATTCCCATTTGATGTTGTCGTTGTTCAAAAACAGACTATTTTTTCAAAATTTTGACATTTAGCAGCCCAGGAGGGTTAACAAATGCTTACCGGAATAATTTATCCAATCAACTGGTAATGTGATACCATGACCTATCAATGGCCATTTTCTCTTGAGAACCCTACCAGATGTTTGTAAAGAAATCCAGGGAAAACATAAATTTTTAAGCCTTTGATGGGTATCATTATTAACAACCACAAAATGGGTTAATGCTTGGTTTTTTGAATACCCTTATTACTTACAAAAATGGTCTTCGGTGATTTCCACTTCCAACAAAGGAGATTATGTTTATTTCTCAGGTACACGTTGGGTGATGTGCGTGCCTGAAAACAGCCCATTTCAACAAAATTACGATGCTTGGCAGTCTCTAGAGGGTTAATAAACGCTCACTGGAATATTTTTTTCATGCAGCTTGTAATATCACACAAAGACCTGCGAGTAGTCAATTTTTCTTGAAAACCTACAGGATGTTTTTTAGAGAAATCCACAGAAAATGGGAATTTTAAGATTTTAAGGGGTCTCTCTCTTTAGCCTGTCTAAAATGGGTTAAGACTTCGACTTTTGAATACCCTTACTACTTACAAAAATGTTTGCGTATAGATTGTGCACTCGATAAAAAAATGCACGTTTCATTGTGGCGTACCCATTGGGTGCTGTTAGCGTCCAAAAACAGCCCATTTTATCACAATTTTGACTTTTAGCAGCCTGTGGAGGGTTAACAAATGCTCAGCGCATTATTTTGTCCACGCAGCTTCTATTGTCACACCAAGGCCTGGGAGTGACAAATTTTTCTTGAAAATCTACAAGACTCGTTTAGAGAAATCCACGGAAAACACGAATTTTTTTAACCTTATGGGGGTGTTGCTGTTTAACCAGCCCAAAACGGATTAACGCTTGGTTTTTTGAACACCCTTATTACTGACAAAAATGATCCTCGGTGAATTCCACTCCCAATAAAGAAAGTTATGTTTATCTCTCGTGTATTGTTTGGGGGCCTGAAACCGGCCTATTTCATCAAAATTTCGATGTTTGGCAGCCTGTGGAGGGTTACCATATGCATCGCCTGATATGTCGTGTGTATCAAAGGGCGTGTCACAGACAGGTCTAGCAATGACGAATGTATAAAAAAAATCTACAAGGCGTGTTTCGAGAAAGTGCCACAAACCTCAATTTTGGCAGTTTTCTGCCAATTGTGACGACATAAGGGTTAAATCGAAAATTTCGCTTCGGTACATTTTTAGATTTTGTGCCCCTCTATACGTGTGCAAAATTTTGTGGAAATCGGTTCGAAAATGGCTTCCGAATCGTACGGACAAAATGTGTGGGAAAAAAAAAGAAAAAAAAAAACTCAAAAAATAATAATAATCCGTAGAAAAAACTTAGTCTTTTCCAGAGGGAAAAGCCTAATAATAATCCGTAGAAAAACAATAGTCTTTTCCAGAGGGAAAAGCCTAAAAACTAGTCTTTATTATTCTGGAGAGTCGTTGCTTTTTCAGATTAGTTTCCATGATTTTTCATGACGCCAGTGTGTCTGATGATTTGTTTTTACTGCCTCACTGAAGTTCCTTTATTGATGTTATGAGAAAGGTGGGTATCATAGTCTCCAATGACTCAGCTTGATATAAAAATGTTTAGGTACAAACCATCATTAATAGTGGAGAGGGTTAATATCAATATCGTCGTCCGACAAGTTAATGACCAACAAAAGGAGTTTTGTTTGTTTGACACATACCCATCGTGTGCTGTGGCTATTTGAAAATGGTCCATTTAACTTATATATCCAAAATGTTGATGTCCGGCAGTTTGTAGATGGTTAACAAGTGCTAACAGGAATATTTCTCCATGCAAGTTGTAATGTCACACCAAGAACTGCGAATGGCCATTTTTTCTTAAAAATCTGCAAGTTGTTTTCAGAGAAATCCAGGGAGAACACAAGATTCCATGATTTTTTATGACCCAGGAGTGTCTGAAGAATTGGTTTTAGTTGCATCACTAAAGTATTTTTATTGATGCCTTGTGGAAAGAGGGTATAATAGTCACAAATAACCCAGTGTGATAAAAGAAAGGTTTGGTTCAAACATCGTTGTTGGTGGAGAGGGTTAATATCAATATCAGCATCTGAGAATCAGCATCTAATGCAAATAGCCCATTATATCTCACATTTATCTAAATTTTTGATATTTGACAGTTTGTCTAGGGTTAATAAAGACTTGCGAGAATAATTCTTCTCCGGAGTTTATTTGTTCTTGAAAATCTGTGAGAACCACTTGAAGATATCCACAGAAAATGTGAACTTGAAGTTGTTAAGCATGTCATGTGTAGTCCCTGTATCAATTATCTCCTATTAGACTACAGTTGTTATGCATTATTATGTCATCTTTTCACACCTTCTACAGTTATTGACAATAGAGAGGAACATGAAGTTATAGACAACAATAATTACATATAAAAACTAGACTTTCTGATTCTGGAGAATCGTGGCTTTTCCCGATGAGATTCCATGATTTTTCATAACCACACAGTGTCTGATGTATTATTTTTAACTGTCTCACTGAAGTTCCTTCATTGATGTTATGAGAAAGGTGAGTATAGTAGCCTCAAATGACTCAGTTTGATGAAAAAATTGTTTAGGTAAAAACCATCACTAATGGTGGAGTGGGTTAATATCAATATCGTCGTCCGACAAGTTAATGACTGCCAAAAGGAGTTATGTTTGTTTGACACATTTTCACTGAGTGCTGTGTCTATTTGAAAATGGTACATTTTATCTCAAATGTATCCAAAATATATATGTCTGGCAGCTTGCAGATGGTTAACAAGTGCTAACAGGAATATTTATTCATGCAACTTGTAATTTCACGCCAAAAACTGCGAATGGCCATTTTTACTTAAAATCTACATTGGGTGCAATGGGTGCCCAAGAACAGCCCATTTTCTCAAAATGTCTATGCTTTGCAGGGTTAACAAATGCTTACCGAAATATTTTGTCCATGCAACTTGTAATGTCACTCCAGGATCTGCGAATGGTCAATTTTTTCTTGAACATATTTTTGGAGAAATCCACAGAAAACTGGAATTTTAAGCTTTTAAGGGGTATATCCCTTTAACCAGTCGACAATGGGTTAAGACCTCGATTTTTGAATACCCTTACAACTTACAAGTTTCCCTATCGGTTTTGCGTCCGGTAAAAGAAGTTATGTTTCTCTGTGGCATTCCCATTTGATGTTGTTGGTGTCCAAAAACAGACTATTTTTTCAAAATTGTGACATTTAGCAGCCCATGGAGGGTTATCAAATGCTTACCGGAATAATCTATTCATACAACTGGAAATGTGACATCAAGACCTATCCATGGCCATTTTCTCTTGCAAACCCAACAAGATGTTTGTAAAGAAATCCAGGGAAAACATGAATTTTTTAAGCTTTTGATGGGTATCGCTATTAACCACCACAAAAGGGGTTAACCCTTAGTTTTTTTGAATACCCTTATTACTTACAAAAATGGTCCTCGGTGAATTCCACTTCCAACAAATGAGACTATGTTTCTTTCTCCAAGATTCAGATTCAGATTCAGATTCTTTATTTACGGTATACATATAAAAAACGTTTTACAGATAAATGTTTTACAGACAATGTATTCAGCATACCGTGGGAAGTGACATAGCCAGATTGGCTGTCTACCTGACACTCCCTAGGAAAATCAAAATCGCAACAGACTGTGATGAAGTGATCGGACTTGACGTAATTAGTCTAATTCCTAATGAGTTATGGGTGTTCATATTCTTTTGCCAATAATTTGTTCTCGTATAAAAAATAAGTTAGGGGGAAATAATTATAGATTCCAGCGGACGACTGGTACCTCAATATTGCTAATATCCCGAAACAACCTGCTTAATATATTGTTAACACAGTTCAGGGTTGCAAACAGTAACAACAGATCCCGTCATAAACTATCGTATAAATCTTGGAATAATACAAGTCTGTTAATGGGAGGTCCACATCGGCTGACACACGATGGGGCGCAAATAGCGGTGAATCAGCCCGTTTCAGTTTAAACTGGAACGGCTCCCCCCGCGGTACCTCACGGTGTGACAGTCGGCATGACACGTAAATTATTTGTGCATTTTCACGGATCAAATCGAAGGATTTGCAGATTGTACAGTACGAGGATACCAGAATGGGACACAGAGCATAACTTGTGTGTATAAGTTCTTTTTGGTAAGTTCTTCTCGGTAATTTAATGAAAATACTGATTTTTATTATGAACATTCTGGGCAATAGGGGTTATTACACCGGACATAGTTTGAGTAGGAAGAAATAAAATCGGAGGTTAATTTGCGTCTAAAGGCGGTTCTATTGTTAATATTTCGAACAGTGACGTCTAGAGCATTACATAATTTCGGGAACGTGTATAATGGAAGTTTATCTAAGGTACGGTTTCGTGTTTTTTCTATGTTCAGAAGTCCAGACTGTCTGGTTGTTCTACCTGACGAATTGTCATTTACGTTGAACATATCATTAAAGGAAGAAGGTAAATGGCCTTTGTGCCAGTCAAACATGAACAGCAATGCATGTAGTTTAAACAAATCGTCAACTTTGAGGATTTCATCCTTCTTGAACAGAGGGTCAGTATGAGAGTTGTATTTTTTGTTATTGACAATTCGTAATGAACGCTTCTGCATAATAGCTAATTTATTAATTGCTTTCGAGCTCCCCCATGTTACGATTCCATATATTAAATGGCTGTGAACCAGGGCGAAATACAATGTCTTCAGGACTCGATGAGGGAGGATATTTTTTACTTTGTTGAGACTATAGTTTGCTCGCGCTATTTTCGAGCTTATTCGGGATATGTGGGCTTTGTAGGATAAATGTTCATCGAGGCTTATTCCCAAAAACTTTATGGATTTTTCTGGTTCGTTGTCTCCGACCTTCTTAATAACTTGGTTATTTATTTTTACCTCATGACGGGAATCAGTATTCCTTCCTTTTGTTGGATTAAGTATAATGTATGAGGTTTTTTTAGCATTCAGCATCAACTCGTTCACAGAGCACCATTCGAATAATTTTTGAAGTTCTTCGTTAAAATAAGGTGTTATTGAACTACTGTTGAGACCAGAGCAGTGTACTGTAGTGTCATCAGCGAACGACAAGAGATTAAGCGAAGTTGAGTTACTTATATCATTTATATACAGAAGAAATAAAACGGGGCCCAAGATCGAGCCCTGTGGGACACCACAGCTTTGCCTGGCAAAGTCAGATTTTTGTTCGTCATATAGAACATATTGGAATCTATCGGACAAGTAGCTTCTAAACCAGTTGTTGGCCAGTCCTCTGATGCCGTAGTATTCGAGTTTGCCCAATAGTATTTCATGGTTTATCGTGTCGAATGCTTTAGACAGGTCCAAGAATAGTGCCAGTGTACTATTCTTTTCCCGTTTATTGTTTTCCATAGCGGTGCTTTTGAGGAGTTGGAGGACTGGGTGAATCGCGCTATGACGTTTTTGAAATCCGTATTGATAAGGATATAAGATATTAAACCTCTCGAGATAAATTCTAAGTCTTTTGTCCATGAGCTTTTCCATTACTTTTGAAAAAGCTGGAAGGATACTAATGGGTCTGTAGTTTGTAAAGCTGTGCTCGTCGCCTGATTTGAAAATGGGTACCACCTTTGCGATTTTCATTCTATCTGGTACTTTGCCCTCGGTAAAGGAATTATTGATTATGTGGGTAATGGGGACCAATATCTCATTTATCGTTTGTTTAAGAAGACTGGTTGTGATACTATCGCAATCTTTCGACGATTTTACTTTCATTCTGTTTACAATTTGACTAACTTCTACAGGATTTGTGGGTAGAAGATAAAAGTTGTTGGAAACACTACCATGCATGTAGTTTAAATACGATTTATCCGGTTTCTGGATCTGGTCGGATATGGTTCTACCAACGTTGACGAAAAAATTATTGAATTCTCTTGCAATGTCCTGGGCTTCGATTATTTCTGTACCCCCCTGGATAAAGAAAGTGGGTAGTCTGCTTTCACGTTTTCCTTTATTGATAGCTTCGTTTAAGATCTGCCATGTTCTTCGCATATTGTTCCTATTTTCATTCAAGATATCCCTATAATAAATTGATTTACATTGTTTCTTAACTTTATTAAAAATTTTACAGTAGTTTTTGTAATTTCGTAAATTATGTTCATTAGGGTTTTTAAGTTTTCTTGTATAGAATTTTTCTTTATTAACTGAGGATATGACAAGTCCCTTTGTCATCCAAGGTTGTTTTTTAATAAATTTATTGTTCTGGCGGACACGCTTCAAAGGGAATGCCTTATCGTAAGCTTCCATATAGATGTTTAAAAATGTTTCATATGATTCATTGGGACAGTTTGAAAGCAAGACAGGGTAAAAATTACTTTCTGAGAGTAATTCTTTAAATTCAGACATTTTTTCCGCGTTTATGATTCGTTTTATAGTAAACCGTGGTGTATCATTTGCCTTGGTAGATTCTTCAATGTAAAAAACACCAAAGTGATCTGATACATCTGTTATAATTATACCCGGTATTGTTGTTTGTGAAACATTGTTTGAAAATATGTGGTCTATCAGAGTAGCTGAATGATTAGTTATTCTCGTTGGTTTGGTTATATGAGGCAAGAATCCTTGGCTAAACATGAGATCGACAAATTCTTCTGTCTTGGAATGTATATTTGCTTTTAAAAGGTCCAGGTTGAGATCCCCCATGATATAAACTTTCTTGTTTTCGGCATTCAGAACATCCATTATTTCACCTAATTTTAATATAAGGAGGTTTATATCGGCTTTCGGCGGAGTATTTGGTCTATATATGACGCCAATTATTTTAGAGTTGTGTTTATCTTCAACTTCTATGAATAGAGATTCGAAAACGTGGGGGATGAAAATTGTAATATCACTTCGAACTTTATAGGATATCCCCTCTTTTATATATAGCCCAACTCCCCCTCGGCCATCATCATTTTCGGGTCTCATACATTTGATAATTGGCGCATAACCCTCCAGAGTAAATGAGTTTTGTGGGGGAATTTGAAATATTTCTGTGAGTCCAATTATGTCAAAAAAATTATTATTTGTTTGTAAATTATAGAGCAGGTTCTGGAAGGAATCCCAGTGAGCCTTTAAGCTTTGACAGTTAAGATGGAACAAAGAAAATTCTGAGTTTATTTTACTAGTCATAGACTGAAAATCTTTAGGTGTAAAGTATTTACACTCATTTGAGTGGAGTTTAAACGGAGATTCGTCATTTTCTGGGGAGGAACATACTTTCTCATTATAGAGCTGTATAAAGTCATACTCTGGTTCCATTTGCACCTCGGCTAGTGCAACATTACCCGCCATAGGTCATTATCGTACCACCCGCTCTTCCGCAGGAAAAGTATAATAATATTTCCCTAAATAATAAGTGGTAAATGAACTGTTCATGAGGGACTATCGATACTTCAGTATCACTTTTAGTCACAGTCTGTTGCAATATGAATCCATGATTTGAGGTCAGATTGGGAACACAATAACTCTGTACATATATCAAAACTGTTAAAAATATACATATACATATACATATACTTATTGAGTGCGACATCACTTTACTTACAGTTGTTGTCACGCGATAATTCGGGTGGGTATATGTTTTAAATTAGGTTGTTCAAAAAACTGTTATGGGATTTGGATTTGGAGGACTTTCACATGGAAGGATATCGGAATAATATTAATTTATTTCAACAAATGATGATAATATCCATTCTGAAAACGGAACACTGGACTCAACTTTCAGTATTTTAGATACGATTATCTTATACTGCCTTGTTTGCTGCAAAGTATTGCTGTTGAGTTACACACACTCAAGTAATTTTTTATAAGCTTTGTTTCCCTGCATTTAGATATACAATGCAATTAGATCTACAATGCAATAAATCACCGGTGAAAATAAAGACTGCATTAAGGCTGGCTGGCCCTTTGGTGTTGCTGAATTATACACGCTAAAGTGATTTATTTACATAATTTAATTCCATGCTGCACAGTACTGTCATGCAAGAAATCACTGGTGAAAGATATCAATTTCAGTTACAAAACACTGAACTCAGCTCTCAATATTCCACATATTTTTCATCAACTCCGGCCATGTCTGCCATTAAGCAGCCATGACCCGGTTTGATGAAAATTGGTGAGATACAACGACTTAATTTGTCTTGAAAAAAGAAAGAAAAAAAAAAAGAAAGAAAAAAAAAAAAAAAAAAAAAAAAAAAAAACCTGGGCCATTTCATCTCTCGCACAGTCCTCCACAGAACGGATGGGGAAATTAGCAATCTTCAATTTTTCGATTGCGACAAACGTGAGTATTTTTTTTCTGTTTAGACGGCAACAGACTTCACCTATTGAGGATACTAAACATCTTAGTTAAAATCAAATACACGAAATTACTGATGAAAATATCAATTCTGGTAGTGGAACACTGGACTCATCTTTCAATATTTCAAATATGTCTATCAAATCCAGCCGTGTCTGCCGCAAAGCAGCCGTGACTGTTTTAATGAAATGATCTTTTACAAATAGTCAAGTTATGAAAACAATTAGCATTTCATGGACTTATTTTGGGCGTTCGGACACTTTAACACTCGAACAGTCAATCGCACAATCACTGGTGAAAATATTAATTCAAGTTACAGGACTCAGCTGTCAATATTCCAGATCTTTTTCATCAAATCCGACCATGCCCGCCATTCAGCAGTCGTGATCCGGTTTGATGATCTTTTACAAATAGTCAAGTTATGAAAACAATTAGCATTTCATGGACTTATTTTGGGCGTTCGGACACTTTAACACTCGAACAGTCAGTCGCACAATCACTGGTGAAAATATTAATTCAAGTTACAGGACTCAGCTGTCAATATTCCAGATCTTTTTCATCAAATCAGACCATGCCCGCCATTCAGCAGTCGTGATCCGGTTTGATGAAAAAGTGGAGAAAAACAACGACTAAAGTTATCATATGAAAAACTCTGGGTTATTTCAACACTCGTACAATCCTCCATTCAAGTGATTTATTTACATCCTTTAATTCTATACTATTAAATCCACAATGCGAGAAATCACTGGTGAAAATATTTATTCAGGTTACAGAACTCAGCTGTCGATATTCCATATCTTTTTCATCAAATCCGGCCATGTCTGCCATTCAGCAGCCGTGACCAGGTTTGATGAAAAAGTGAACAAAAACAACGACTGAAGTTATCATATGAAAGACTCTGGGCTATTTCAAAACTCGTACAGTCCTCCATAGGACGGATGGGAAATTTTGTCTGCCATTCAGCAGCTGTGACCCGGTTTGATGAAAAAGTGGACAAAAACAACGTCTGAAGTTTTCATATGAAAGACTCTGGGCTATTTCAAAACTCGTACAGTCCTCCATAGGACGGATGGGAAATTTGCAATCTTCAGTTGTTCAATAGCGTGAAAGGTGAATATTTATTTCTGTTTAAAAGGCAACAGTCCTGACCTATTAAGGATATTAAACATCTTAATTAAAATCCAATACACGGATATTAAACATCTTAATTAAAATCCAATACATGATGAAAATATCCATTCTGGTAGTGGAACACTGGACTTACCTTTCAATATTTCCGATATGTTTATCAAATCCAGCCATGCCAGCCGCAAAGCAGCCGTGATTCGATTTGATGAACATGATCAATTACAAATGGCTAAGTTTTGAAAACAATAGCCTTTCATGCACTTATCTTAAGCTTTGGGACATTTTGACACCCGTAGAGTCGTTCACAGTATAAATTGGGGAATTAGCAATCTACAATTGCAATAATTATCAGGTCATCAATAGAAATTGCATTAACGCATATCAAATCCAGCCATGCCTACCGCAAAGCAGCCGGGACTCGATTTGATGAATATGATCAGTTACAAATAATTAAGTTATGACACTCGTTCAGTCATCCACAGAATACTTTGGGGAAGTAGCAGTCTTCAGTTGCACTAATTAGCAGGTCAGCAATAAAGAACTGCATTAGGGCTGACCCGTTGGTGTTGTTGGGTTACACACTCTCAAGAAAATTGAATGAAATTTCGTGCATTACATTCTACAGTGCAAAATATCATTGATGAGAATACCAATTCAAGTTACAAAATACTGAACTCAACTCTCAATGTTCCAGATATTCCTCATCAAATCCGGCCATGTCTGCCATTCAGCAGCCACGACCTGCTTTGGTGAAAATAAATGAAAATTGGTAAAGTACTACGACTTTAGTTGTCGTACATAAAAGAAAACAAAAACCATAAAACATTGGTCCATTTCAGACAAAAAAATGGATGGGAAAATCAGCAATCTTCAGTTGTTCAATTGCGTCAAAAGTGAATATTTCTTTCTGTTTAACCGGCAACGGACTTGGCCTTTTTTTTTTGAGGATAATAAATATCTTAATTAAAATCCAATTCTGGTAGTGGAATACTGGACTCGTATTTCAATATTTCAGATACGTTTATCAAATCTAGCCATGCCTGCCACAAAGCAGTCGTGACTGTTTTAATGAACATGATCTTTTACAAATAATTAAGTTATGAAAACATGCAAACAACTAGCCATTCAGGGACTTATTTTAGGCATTCGAACACTTTAACACTCGAATAGTCAGTCGCAGAATACATTGGAGAATCAGCAATCTGCAGTTGCAACAATTATCCGGTCAGCACGAAAACCTGTATTAAGGCTTATCAAATCCAGCCACGCCTGTCGCAAAGCACCCGTGACTCGATTTGATGAACATGATCAATCACAATTAGTTAATTTATGAAAACAATTGGACTTTCAGGCACTTATCTTGAGCGTTGGGACATTTTAACACTCATACAGTCATTCACAAGATACATTGGGAAATTAACAATCCTTAGTTGCACTAATTATCGCGTCTGCAATGAGAGCTGCATTAAGCCCCCCCCCCCCCCCCCCCCTGACTCTTTAGAGTTGTTGAATTACACACATTCAGGTAATTTATTTACATGATTCGATTCCATGCATTTAAATGCACAGCGCAAGAAATTACTGGTGAAAATATCAATTCAAATTACAGAATACTGAACTCAGCTCTCAATATTTCATATATTTTGCATCAAATCCGGCCATGTTTACCATTAAGCAGCCTTGGCCCGGTTTGCTGAAAAATTGTAAGATACAACAACTTAAGTTATCGTATAAAAAGGCTGCTACCAGTTAGCGGTAGATAAGGACAATGAAGTTGAATTTTCCATTTCTGTTCAAGTTTCGGAGAATTTATCAGCTGCAGTCTGATGTTAAGCAACCGTGACTAGATCAGATGAATAATTAATCGGAAATTAGAGCATGAAATAATTGGTAAGAGTATCCACTCATGTTTCAGAACAGTGAACTTTTCTCTCATCTGTCCAACTGAAGTATTTTTTTTAACCCTTTTATCCAAATAGACGACCAAAACCGCCCGGAAAATTAGTCTATGTTAATCCTTCACAATAATTATCAGGTCAGCAATAAAAACTGCATTAAGGCTTATCAAATCCAGCCACGCCTGCCGCCAAGCAGCCGTGACTCGATTTGATAAACATGATCAATCTCAAATAGTTAAGTTATGGAACTATTAGACTTTCAGGCACTTATATCTTGAGCGTTGGGACATTTTAACACTCATACAGTCATCCACAGGATACACTGGGGGATTAACAATCCTCAGTTGCACTAATTATCAGGTCAGCAATAAAAACTGCATTAAGGCTGGTTGAACCCATTTGTGTTGTTGAGTTATACACACTCAGGTATCTTTTACAAGATTTGATTCCCGCATTTAAATCTACAATGCAAAAAATCACTGGTGAAAATATCAGTTCAAGTTACAGAACACTGAACTCAACTCTGAATATTCCTGATAGTCTTTATCAAATCTGCCATTCAGCAGCCATGGCCCGGTTTGATGAAAAAAAAGAAGAAAATTGGTGAAATGCAACGGCTTGAGTGGTCATATGAAAACACTGGGCCATTTCTACACTCGTACAGTCCCTCACAGAACGGGCGAGGAAATTAGCAATCTTCACTTGTTCACTTGCGTCAAAAGTGAATATTTCTTTCTGTTCAACCGGCAACAGACTTGACCTTTTTATGGATAATAAATGTCTTAATTAAAATCTAATACATAAGTTACACGTGAAAATATCCGTTCTGGTAACAGAACGTTGGATTCATCTTTCAATATTTCACACATGTTCATCAAATCCAACCAATATACTTGGGTGCTGTGCGTGTCCGAAAACAGCCCATTTCAACAATATTACGATGCTTGGTAGCCTGTAGGGGTTAGTAAACGTTCACTGGGATATTTTGTCCATGCATCTTGTAATGTCACATAAAGACATGCGAGTAGTCAATTTTTCTTGAAAACCTACAAGATGTTTTCAGAGAAATCCACAGAAAATGAGATTTTTAAGCTTTTAAGGGGTATTTCTCTTTAGCCTGCCTCAAATGGGTTAAGACTTCGACTTATGAATACCCTTACTACTTACAAAACTGTTTCCGTATAAATTGTGCACTCGATAAAAGAAAGCACTTTTCTTTGTGGCGTACCCATTGGGTGCTGTTGCTGTCCAAAGACAGCCCATTTTATCACAATTTTGACTTTTAGTAGCCCGTGGAGGGTTAAGAAATGCCTACCTGAGTATTTTGTCCATGCAACTTCTATTGCCACACCAAGTCCTGCACGTGGCCAATTGTTCTTGAAAATCTACAAGACTCGTTTAGAGAAATCCACAGAAAATATGATTTTTTTTTAGCTTTTGGGGGTACTGCTGTTTAACCAGCCCAAAACGGGTTACCCTTGGTTTTTGGAACACCCTTATTACTTACAAAAATGATGCTCGGTGAATTTCAATTCCAATAAAGGAAGTTATGTTTATCTCTCGTTTATCGTTTGGGTGCTGTGGGGGCTCGAAAACAGCCCATTTCATCAAAATTTCGATGTTTGACAGCCTGTGGAGGGTTACCATATGCATCGCCTAATATCTTTTGTGTATCAAAAAATGGTGGTGTCAGAGGCAGGTCTAGCAATGATGAATGTTTAAAAAAATCTGCGAGACGTGTTTCGAGAAAGTGCCTATAACCCCAATTTTGACAGTGTTTTGCCAATTTTGACGAAAAAAGGGTTAAATCGAAAATTCCGCTTCAGTACATTTTTAGATTTTGTGCCCGATTAGATTCCATGATTTTTCATGACCCCACTGTGTCTGATGAATTGTTTTTAACTGTCTCACTGAAGTTCCTTCATTGATGTTTTGAGAAAGGTGAGTATAGTAGTCTTAAATGACTCAGTTTGATAAAAAAATTGTTTAGGTAAAAACCATCATTAACGGTGGAGTGGGTTAATGTCAATATCATCGGCCAACAAGTCAATGACCGACAAAAGGAGTTATGTTTGTTTGACACTTACCAAGGGAGTGCTGCGTCTATTTGAAAATGGTCCATTTTATCTCAAATGTATCCAAAATATTGATGTCTGGCAGCTTTTTGAAGGTTAACAAGTACTGACAGGAATATTTATGCATGCAACTTGTACTGTCACACCAAGAACTGCAAATGACCATTTTTTTCTTTAAAATTTACAAGATGTTTTCAGAGAAATCCAGGGAGAACACAAGATTCCATGATTTTTTATGACCCTGGAGTGTCTGAAGAATTGTTTTTAATTGTATCATTAAGGTATTTTTATTGATGGCTTGAGAAAAGTGGGTATAATAGTCTCAAATGACCCAGTGTGATAAAAGAACGTTTTGGTTAAATCATCATTCTTTGTGGAGAGGGTTAATATCAATATCAGCATCTGAGAATCAGCGTCTAATGCAAATAGCCCATTGTATCTCAAATTTATCTAAAATTTCGATATTTGACGGTTTCTGGAGGGTTAATGAAGGCTTGCGAGAATAATTCTTCTCCCGGGTTTATTTGTTCTTGAAAATCTGTAAGAACCACTTGAAGATATCCACATAAAATGTGAACTTTAAATTCTTAAGTATGTCATGTATAGTCCCTGTATCAATTATCTCCTATTAGACTACAGTTGTTATGCATGATTGTGTCATTTTTTCACACCTTGTACAGCTCACCTATCACCTGTCTATTAATGGCAGAACTACATTTCTCTCCAATTGGTTTTACCCTGTATGATTAGTTTTATTTCTTACAATGAAGATATCCATACATACAACAAGAAACATGAAGTTATTGACAAGAACGAGAAACATGAAGTTATAAACAACAATAATTACATATGTAAATAGGAAGTGATGTTTGTACATATGTGTAGATAAGATATACCCTGGGATGGAGAAGGGGGACTATAGCCGTCTTACAAACTAGTATATATCTAGCCCCACTGCCGGGGAAATGTTGGCGCCATGCACCACTGCATTTGATAACCACCTTACAGAGTAGTAAATATACCTGCCCGCCTTCCCATGTTGGGGACACCCACCTTTTACTGTAAGGTTCCTTGGGCACAACATAGCATCGGTAAGGTGGCTATATACTGCCACGTCGCCACCCTGGGGCGGAGGAGGGGAAATGTATAGCCGTTTTACAGACAAGTATATACTGGACCCACTGTCGGGAAAATGCTATAGTGTCAACATTATTTGATATTATAAGTAACTGATACCATTGTAGCTAGCGTTATTTACTGCTTTCTTATCATGCAGTGGCAGGGCGCGGTGGCGTTATGGTAACCGGTTCTCGTCAGATCACCGAAGTTAAGCAATGTTGAACCTGGTTAATCATTGGATGGTTGGCCGTCTGAGCGATCAATTCGAACTCCCATGTGGTGTCCTTGGGCAAGGCACTTAACTCCGATTGTCTATATGGGGGCACGGTGCCGCCATGTACTAAGGCGTACTGCACGTCGATGGTACGCATGTCTTCAACCAATCTAACCCTGCCTGTGCTGCAGTTCGGAGTTACGATGTTGGGAAGCTGGCAGCTGTCCGTCGTTGCTCAGTGGTTTTCTCCAGGTATTCCGGCTTCCTCCACCCGTAGAACTGTCACGGTCATGATTAGCCATTGTGCATGAGTATATGCCCTAAAACACCAATAAATAAATAATAAATAATATCATGCAGGGCAGTGTGGAACACGATGTGAGGCGTACCTTTCAATGTGTGTTTGGTTGGAGAAAGAGGCAGGAAGGGGGTGGTAAGCTTGTTCATTTTGTTGGGATAAATCGACCGCTGGCATGAGACACCGTGGAATTGACCGATGAAACGAGACACAGTGAGAGTGGGCGGTTATTCTTGATAATAAATAAATATACACTTACTTTTGAGTTCATGCAAGGTGAGTATAGTTGTCTCAAATGACTCAGTTTGATAAAAAAATTGTTTAGGTAAAAACCATCTTTAACGTTGGAGAGGGTTAATATCAATACCGTCGTCCGACAAGTTAATGACCGACAAAAGGAGTTATGTTTGTTTGAAACATATCCACTGAGTGCTGTGTCTATTTGAGAATGGTCCATTTTATCTCAAATATATCCAAAATATATATGTCTGGCAGCTTGTAGAGGGTTAACAAGTACTAGCAGGAATATTTTTCCATGCAACTTCTAATGTCACAGCAAGAACTGCGAATGACAATTTTTTCTTAAAATCTGTAAAATGTTTTCAGAGAAATCCAGGGAGAACATGAATTTTACGCTTTTGATGGTATCATTGTTTATCCAGTCAAAAACAGGTTAAGGGTTGTCTTTTGAATAACCTTATTACTTTCAAAAATAATTCTCCGTGAAACCTACTACTACTTATGTTCATCTCTCCTCTTAACTTTGGGCGTTTTGAGCATGCAAACACAGACAATTTTATCAAAATTGTGATGTTTGAGAACCTTCATAGGGTAAACAAATGTTTACTGTAATATCTTGTTCATGCAACTTGTAATGTCACACTAAGATCTGAGAATGGCCTATATTTGTCTTGAAAAACTACGAGAGGCTTTTAGAGAAATCCTCGGAAAATATGAATTTTTAACCTTTTGATGGGTATCGCTCTGTAACCAGCCCTAAACGGGTTAATGCTTGGTTTTGTGAATACCTTCATTACTTACAAAAACGATCCTCAGTGAATATCACTTCCAATGAGGAAGGTTATGTTTATCACGCAGGTCCACATTGGGTGTTATGGGTGCCCAAAACAGCCCATTTTCTCAAAATGTCTATACTTGGCTGTCTCTGGAGGGTTAATAAATGCTTGCCGGAATATTTTGTCCATGCATCTTGTAATGTTACTCAAAGACCTGCAAATGGTCTATTTTTCTTGCAAACTTGCTAGATTTTTTTAAGAAATCAACAGAAAACGGGAATTTTAAGCTTTTGAGGGGTATATCTCCTTAACCAGTCGACAATGGGTTAAGACCTCGGTTTTTGAATACCCTTACTACTTACAAAAATGTTTCCCTATCAGTTTTGCGTCCGGTAAAAGAAGTTACGTTTCTCTGTGGCATTTCCGTTTGATGTTGGTGTCCAAAAACAGACTATTTCTTCAAAATTTTTGACATTTACCAGCCCATGGAGGGTTAATAAATGCCTACCAGAATAATTTATCCATGCAACTGGTAATGTGACACCAAGACCTATCAACGGCCATTTTCTCTTGAAAACCCCACAAGATGTTTGTAAAGAAATCCAGGGAAACGATTTTTTAAGCTTTCGATAGGTATCCCTGTTAACCTCCCCAACATGGGTTAACGCTTGGTTTTTTGAATACCCTTATTACTTACAAAAATGGTCCTCTTTGAATTTCACTTCCAACAAAGGAGACTATGTTTCTTTCTCCAATATACTTGGGTGCTGTGCGTGTCCGAAAACAGCCCATTTCAACAATATTACGATGCTTGGTAGCCTGTAGGTGTTAGTAAACGTTCACTGGGATATTTTGTCCATGCATCTTGTAATGTCACACAAAGACATGCGTGTAGTCAATTTTTATTATGTTTATCTCGCATGTATACGTTGGGTGCTGTGCGTGTCCGAAAACAGCCGATGTCAACAAAATTACGATGCTTGGCAGATTGTAGATGGTTAATAAACGCTCACCGGAGTATTTTGTCCATGCAACTTGTAATATCACATAAAGATCTACGAATAGTCAATTTGTCTTGAAACTCTACAAGTTACTGTTAGGGAAATTCACAGAAAATGGGAATTTAAAGCTTTTAAGGGATATCTCTCTTCTGTCCAAAATGGGTTAAGACTTCGACTTTTGAATACCCTTACTACTTACAAAAATGTTTCCGTATAAATTATGCGCTCGATAAAAGAAGGCACTTTTCTTTGTGGTGTACCCTTTGGGTGCTACTGGTGTCCAAAAGCAGCCCATTTTATCTCAGTTTTGACGTTTAGCAGCCTGAGGAGGGTTAACTAATGCTGTCGGGAATATTTTGTTCATGCAACTTGTAATGTGACACGAAGACCTGCGAATAGCCGATTTTTTTCTTAGAAACCTACAAGATGTTTTTAGAGAAATCCACAGAAAACGGGTATTTTAAGATTTTAATGGGTATCTCTCTTTACCCAGCCCAAAATGGGTTAAGACGTCGAATTTTGAATACCCTTACCACTTTCAAAAATATTTTCCGATCAATTTGGCGTCCGATAAATGAAGGCCCCTTTCCCTGTGGTATACCGTTTGGGGGGCTTGTGGTGTCTAAAAATAGCCCATTTTATCACAATGTCTACGTTTAGCAGTTCGGGGAGGGTTAACTAATGCTGACCGGAATATTTTGTCCATGCAACTTGTAATGTCACACCAAGACCTGAGAGTGACCAATTTTTCTTGAAAATCTACAAGACTCGTTTAGAGAAATCAACGGAAAACATGAAGTTTTGAGCTTTTTGGGGGTATTGCTGTTTAACCAGCCCAAACGGGTTAACGCTTGGTTTTTTGAATACACTTATTACTTACAAAAATGATCCTCGGTAAATTCCACTTCCAATAAAGGAAGTTATGTTCATCTCTCGTGTATCGTTTCGGTGCTGTGGGGCCCGAAAACGACCCATTTCATCAACATTTTGATGTTTGTCAGCCTGTGGAGGGTTACCATATGCATCGCCTAATATGTCATGTGTATCAATGGTCGTGTCACAGGCAGTTCTAGCAATGATGAATGGTTAAAAAAAATCTACACGACGTGTTTCGAGAAAGTGCCGATAAACCCCAATTTTCGCAGTTTTTTGCCAATTCTGACGAAATAAGGGATAAATCGAAAATTCCGCTTCGGTACATTTTTAGATTTTGTGCCTCTGTATGAGTGTGTAAAATTTTGTGAAAATCGGTTCGAAAATGGCTTCTGAACCTTACGGACAAAATGTGTGGAAAAAAAAATAATAATAATCCGTAGAAAAACAATAGTCTTTTCCAGAGGGAAAAGCCTAGAAAAATATAATAATCCGTAGAATAACAAGAGTCTTTTCCAGTGGGAAATGCCTAAAAAAAAAAAAAATAATAATCCGTAGAATAACAAGAGTCTTTTCCAGAGGGAAAAGCCTAATAATCCAAAGGGTCAAAATCACTACTATGTACCAAATCTCTTCAATAAGGCGTGGCGGTGGATTATGATGCCGGGAGCTACAACGAAGTGATGGTTGAACTTGATCTGATGACATCTGATTATCAGCAGTAGTCAGTGGCTGAGGTGGCAGGGAAATGGGGTAGCGTTTGCGAAGGAACCGACGGTTACGTCGCCAAACTCTACTGCTTGGTAGTTTAACCATATAGTCTCTATCATTTCATGATCTGAACAAAAACGTGACCCAGATTGTACTACATGCCAGGCAGAATCAATTTGTTGCTGGAAATGTATGAACCTTAAACCATTTAAACGACTAGCATCCACGTGAAGTGAAGTCTGTTTCTTGGGATCATAATACACGAGCACGGGGGTTGTAGACAGTGCAATTTTGGCTTTCTCAAATGCTGGTCGTGAACATCGTCCCATCGGAAGACATTTTTAGGTTTCAACTAGACTTTATGATTCTGGAGAATCATGGCTTTTCCCGATGAGATTCCATGATTTTTCATGACCCCACAGTGTCTGATGAATTGTTTTTAACTGTCTCACTGAAGTTCCTTCATTGATGTTATGAGAAAGGTGAAGATAGTAGTCTCAAATGACACAGTTTGATAAAAAAATGTTTAGGTAAAAACCATCATTAACGGTGGAGTGGGTTAATGTCAATATCGTTCTCCAACAAGTCAATGACCGACAAAAGGAGTTATGTTCGTTTGACACATACTCACTGAGTGCTGTGTCAATTTAAAAATGGTCCATTTTATCTCAACTGTATCCAAAATATTGATGTCTGGCAGCTTGTAGAGGGTTAACAAGTGCCAACAGGAATATTTATTCATGCAACTTGTAATGTCACACCAAGAACTGTGAATGGCCATTTTTTCTTTAAAATCTACAAGATGTTTTCAGAGAAATCCAGGGAGAACAGGAATTTTAAGCTTTTGATGGGTATCATTGTTTTTCCAGCCCAAAACGGGTTAAGTGTTGTTTTTGAAATACTCTTATTACTTCCAAAAATAATTCTCAGTGAATTCTACTTCCACTTATTTTGATCTCTCCTCCCAACTTCGGGTGCTGTGGGTACGCAAACACAGCCTATTTTATCAACATTCTGATGTTTGAGAACCTGCATAGGGTTAACAAATGCTTACAGGAATATTTTGTACATGCACCTTGTAATGTCACACTAAGATATGAGACTGGTCATTTTCTCCTGAAAATCTACGGGATGTTTTAAAAGAAATCCTCAGATGACATGCATTTTTAACCTTTTGAGGGGTATCTCTCTTTAACCAGCTCTAAAGGGTTAATGCTTGGTTTTGTGAATATCTTCATCACTTACAAAAATGATCGCTGGTGAATTCCACTTCAAATGAAGGAGGTTATGTTTATCTCGTAGGTACACATTTGGTGTGATGGTTGCCCAAGAACAGCCCATTTTCTCCAAATGTCAATGCTTGGCAGCCTCTGGGGGGTTAACAAATGCTTACCGAAACATTTTGTTGTTGCAACTTGTAATGTCACTCGAAGACCTGCGAATGGTCAATTGCTCTTGAAATTTTTTTTTTGAGAAATCGAGAAATCCACAGAAAACTGGAATTTTAAACTTTTAAGGGGTATATCTCCTTAACCAGTCAAAAATGGGTTAAGACCTCGATCTTTGAATACTTTTACTACTTACAAAAATGTTTCCCTGTCAGTTTTGCGTCCGGTAAAAGAAGTTACGTTTCTCTGTTGTATTCCCATTTGATGTTGTTGTTGTTCAAAAAGAGACTATTTTTTTCAAAATTTTGACATTTAGCAGCCCATGGAGGGTTAACAAATACTTAGAGGAATAATTTATCCAATCAACTGGTAATGTGACACCATGACCTATCAATGGCCATTTTCTCTTGAAAACCCTACCAGATGTTTGTAAAGAAATCCAGGGAAAACATAAATTTTTAAGCCTTTGATGGGTATCACTATTAACAACCACAAAATGGGTTAATGCTTGGTTTTTTGAATACCCTTATTACTTACAAAAATGGTCTTCGGTGAATTCCACTTCCAACAAAGGAGATTATGTTTATTTCTCAGGTACACGTTGGGTGATGTGCGTGCCTGAAAACAGCCCATTTCAACAAAATTATGATGCTTGGCAGCCTCTAGAGGGTTAATAAACGCTCACCGGAATATTTTGTCCATGCAACTTGTAATATTACACAAAGACCTGTGAGTAGTCAATTTTTCTTGAAAACCTACAGGATGTTTTTAGAGAAATCCACAGAAAATGGGAATTTTAAGATTATAAGGGGTCTCTCTCTTTAGCCTGTCCAAAATGGGTTAAGACTTCGACTTTTGAATACCCTTACTACTTACAAAAATGTTTGCGTATAGATTGTGCGCTCGATAACAGAAGGCACGTTTCTTTGTGGCGTACCCATTGGGTGCTGTTTGCGTCCAAAAACAGCCCATTTTATCACAATTTTGACATTTAGCAGCCCGTGGAGGGTTAACAAATGCTCACCGCAGTATTTTGTCCATGCAACTTCTATTGTCACACCAAGGCCTGGGAGTTACAAATTTTTCTTGAATATCTACAAGACTCGTTTGGAGAAATTCACGGAATACACAAATTTTTCAGCTTTTTGGGGGTATTGCTGTTTAACCAGCCCAAAACGGGTTAACGCTTGGTTTCTTGAACACCCTTATTACTGACAAAAATGATTCTCGGTGAATTCCACTCCCAATAAAGGAAGATATTTTTATCTCCCATGTATTGTTTGGGTGCGGTGGAGGCCTGAAACCGGCCTATTTCATCAAAATTTCGATGTTTGGCAGCCTGTGGAGGGTTACCATATGCATCGCCTGATATGTCGTGTGTATCAAAGGGCGTGTCACAGACAGGTCTAGCTATTACGGATGTATAAAAAAAATCTACAAGACGTGTTTCGAGAAAGTGCCGATAAACCCCAATTTTGGCAGTTTTTTGCCAATTCTGACAAATAAGGGTTAAATCGAAAATTCCGCTTCGGTACATTTTTAGATTTTGTGCCCCTCTATACGTGTGCAAAATTTCGTGAAAATCGGTTCGAAAATGGCTTCTGAATCGTACGGACAAAATGTGTGGAAAAAAAAAAAAACCCAACCCCCCCCCCCCCCACCAACCCCCCCCCCCCCCAAAAAAAAAAAATAATAATCCGTAGAAAAACAATAGTCTTTTCCAGAGGGAAAAGCCTAATAAAGGTCTAAGTGCTTCAAGTTGTTCGGATATAATATCGGTGAATCCTGTCAGTTGATTTGCAAAGCAAAAAATGATCGCAAGTCTATGATATTTGTAGGTGTAGGAACTTCGCGGAGTGCTTTTTAGGCTTTTCCCTCTGGAAAAGACTATTGTTTTTCTACGGATTATTATTATTTTTTTTTTTTTTTTTTTTGGGGGGTTTTTTTGGGGGGTTTTTTTGGGGTTTTTTTTTTTTTTTTCCACACATTTTGTCCGTACGATTCAGAAGCCATTTTCGAACCGATTTTCACGAAATTTTGCACACGCATAGAGGAGCGCAACATATAAAAATGTACCCAAGCGGAATTTTCGATTTAACCCTTATTTCGTCAGAATTGGCAAAAAACTGCAAAAATTGGGGTTTATCGGCACTTTCTCGAAACATGTCTTGTAGATTTTTTTTAAACCTTTATCATTGATAGACCTGCCTGTGACACGACCTTTGATACACACGACATATCCGGCGATGCATATGGTAACCCTCCACAGGCTGCCAAACATCGAAATCTTGATGAAATAGGCCGGTTTCAGGCCCCCACTGCACCCAAACAATACATGAGAGATAAACATAACTTCCTTTATTGGGAGTGGAATTCACCTAGAATCAATTTTGTCAGTAATAAGAGTGTTCAAAAAACCAGGCGTTAACCCGTTTTGGGCTGGTTAAACAGCAAGACCCCCATAAAGCTCAAAATTTCGTATTTTCTGTGGATTTCTCGAAACGAGTCTTGTAGATTTTCAATAAAAACTTGTCACTCCCAGGCCTTGGTGTGACAATAGAAGTTGCATGGACAACATACTGCGGTGAGCATTTGTTAACCCTCCTCGGGCTTTTAAAAGTCAAAATTGTGATAAAATGGGCTGTTTTTGGACGCCAACAGCACCCACTTGGTGTACCACCGAGAAAGGTTCCTTCTTTTATCGGACGCAAAATTGATGGGGAAACACTTTTGAAAGTGGTAAGGGTATTCAAAAGTCGAAGTCTTAACCCATTCTGGACTGGTTAAAGAGAGATACCCCTTAAAAGCTTAAAATTCCAATTTTTTGTGGATTTCTCTAAAAGCAACTAGTAGGTTTTCAGGAAAAATTGACTATTCGCAGGTCTTTGTGTGACATTACAAGTTGCATGGACAAAATATTCCGGTGAGCATTTATTAACCCTCTACAGGCTGCTAAGCATCGTGATTTTGTTGAAATAGGCTATTTTCAGACGCGCACAGCACCCAATGCATACCCGAGAGATACACATAATCTACTTTGTTGGAAGTGGAATTCACCGAGGACCAAATTTGTTAGTAATAAGGGTATTCAAAAAAACCAAGCATTAACCCCTTTTGGGATGGTTAATAGCAATACCCATCAAAAGCTTAAAAAAGCATGTTTTCCCTGAATTTCTTTACAAACGTCTCGTAGGGTTTCAAGAGAAAATGGCCGTTGATAGGTCTTAGAGTCACATTACCAGTTGCATGGATAAAATATTCAGATAAGCATTTGTTAACCCGCCATGGGCTGCTAAATGTCAAAATTTCGAAAAAAAATAGTCCGTTTTTGGACACCAACACCATCAAATGGGAATGCTGCAGAGAATCATAACTTCTTTTACCGGACGCAAAACTGATGGGGAAAATTTTTAGTAAGTAGTAAGGGTATTCAAAAAATGAGGTCTTAACCCATTTTCGACCTGTTAAGGAGATGTACCCCTTAAAAGCTTAAAATTCCCATTTTCTGTGGATTTCTCCAAAAAATCTAGGACGTATTCAAGAGAAATTGACCATTTACAGGTCTTGGAGTGACATTACAAGTTGCATGAACAAAAGATTCCGGTAAGCGTTTGTTAACCCTCCAGAGGCAGCACATTTTGAGAAAATGGGCTGTACTTGGTCACCCATTACCCCGAATGTGTACCTGCGAGATGAACATAACCACCTTCATTGGAAGTGGGATTCACCGAGGATCATTTTTGTAAGTAATGAAGGTATTCCTAAAACCAAGCATTAACCCGTTTAGAGCTGGTTACAGGGTGATACCTCTCAAAAGGTTAAAAATTTATGTTATCCGAGGATTTCTCTAAAAACATCCCGCAGATTTTCAAGAAAAATTGGCCATTCTCAGATCTTAGTGTGAATTACAAGTTGCGTGTACAAAATGTTAACCCTATGCTGGTTCTCAAACATCAAAATGTTGAAAAAGTGGGCTGTGTTTGCATACCCGCAGCACCCAAAGTTAAGAGGAGAAATCAACATAAGTGGAAGTAGAATTCACTGAGAATTATTTTTATAAGTAATAAGTGTATTAAAAAAACAACCCTTAACCCGTTTTGGGCTGGATAAACAATTATACCCATCAACAGCTTAAAATTGATGTTCTCCCTGGATTTCTCTGAAAACATCTCGTAGAATTTTAAATAAAAATGGCCATTCACAGTTTTTGGTTTGAAATTACAAGTTACATGAATAAATATTGTTAGCACTTGTTAACCCTTAACAAACTGCCAGACATCAATATTTTGGATACATTTGAGATAAAACGGACCATTTTCAAATAGATACAGCACTCAGTGGGTATGTGTCAAACAAACATAACTCCCTTTGTCGGTCATTAACTTGTTGGACGACGATATTGGTATTAACCCTCTCCACCGTTAATGATGGTTTTTACCTAAAACAACTTTTTTTTTATCAAACTGAGTCATTTGAGACGTCTATACTCACCTTTTTCATGACATCAATGAAGGAACGTCAGTGAGACAGTCAAAAGCAATTCATCATACACTGTGGGGTCATGACAAATCATGGGATCTCATCGGGAAAAGCCATGATTCTTCAGAATCATAAAGTCTAGTGTTATTTCTGGATCACTAGAGTACCTTGTGCGTGACAATCGGTATCCACAAAAATCACTTCTGACTCGGCGAAGAGAAATTTGTCAGCGTTAAGAGAAATCCTTTTTGGCGCAAGGCGTAAGTATGTCGAACGTGCTGAACGTGATCCGAGAAGGAAGCGTCATATACTATCATATCATCCACAATTTTCCGTTGATGAGGAAGTCCACTGAGAGCTTCATCCATGCGTCTGCTGTAATGTTCCGAAATTGAACAGATGCCAAACGGAGCATGCTGAAACATAAATCTGCCAAAGGACGAAATAAAGGTTGTGAGTGGCTGGGTGTCTTTGGCTAGAGGGCATTGCCAATATCCACTCAAGGCGTCGAATCGCATTCGTTGCTGCGATGTCAGCCACGACTTCGCGTGGGCTTGGAGATCGGTAAAGCTCGCGTGTAACGAATTTGTTACGTTTTGTGAAGTCCACGCACAAACGAATGTTTTCAGAGTTTTTCTTCGGCGTTACAACAACAAGCGCGCCAAGTTGTAGGCTCAATTACAGGAATGATTATTCCACTATCAAGCATTCTGTCAAGCTCGTTTTTCAATTTATGTCGATAGGCATATGGCATGTTTCGCTGGGCTTTGACACAGAAAGGGGTGGCATCATCGGTGAGTTGAATTCTAAATTCCTCGGAAGGCATTGGTTTTATTTTACCATTGAAAACTTCTGGGAATTCTTTGATCAACTCTTCTCGGGACACGTTTACTCCGTCAGAACCGTCACCTTCAGTGGCTACGTTGATGGTGGGTGCAACCTTAGCTTCCCGGGCTAGATGCTGTTCAGAATAATTCTGTGGAATAAAGCCTAAATCTCGAGACAGATATCAAGAAAGGTACATGCCGCTAGTTCCTTGCAAAACGTGAATAGTGTATGTCTCTTCGCGCTTGCCATGTTTAATAATGGCATCGAACTCGCCTGAGTGATTGGGTGGTTATCAGCAGCCCTTAACGTCAAAGTAGGGTGTGACAGATTATTGGGGTCAATACCGACCTGTTTTGAAGTATCAAGTCCAGAAGCGGAACCTTCCGCAATAGTATCAGGTGTTGCAAGCACTTTTGTGCGTTCGACGGGGCCGTATTAAATATAATTGCAGACAACGCAAGAGATAACACAATTCTAGCCCTTGAATACCACATTCTATCACCCAAAAGTTTTCTGGCATGATAGAACCTGACAACTGATGCCTGGGGTAAGCAGTCTCCCAAAAGCACAGCATTACTATAAATAATTGGCCAACTTTGAATTTACATAAAGCCACAAATGCAGAAAGTGACATTAAAAACCAGAAAATACGCACATCACATAAAAATGCCTTTTCTCGCCGTATTGAACCCACGAAATGATGTTTGACCTGCAAAACGCCTTTAAATGTATGATAAAATGATTAAAAATCTATAAGATGTACCCAAACTATGATTTGAGCGACCACAAAATTTTTTAAAATTTTGTTGAAAAATTGTTGGTTTTCATGGATGTTTATTACACTACTGGTTAAGTTTATTACACTACTGGTTATTACACTACTGGTTGATTTTTATTACACTACTGGTTGATTTTTATTACACTACTGGTTAATTTTTATTACACAACTGGTTAATATTACACTACTGGTTGATTATTACACTACTGGTTGTTACAAGGGGTCATGGAATTCGAATAGGAACTTGCCATCAATCAATTTCAACCCTGTTTGGGCGGGGTTAGTACGTTGCGGAGTCTGATAATTGCTCGCCGCTGTTCGATGGTTCTTTTGGGCTATTCCGTCCCCTCCCCCATAAAACTGTCCGACACGAGGCGACACTGGCAGTAGAAAGTGTCGTTAACCCATAATTTAAAAAAAAATCACTCTATTGAAAATATGACAAAAACATGGATAGTACAAAACTGAGTAGCACACGCGGGCTGTTAAACTTCCAATAGCTCATCAATGTACAACATTGCAAATATGTTCAACCCTCTACACACAATGCTGGAAATGAACAAAATTGACGGGTGCAGTTTTAAGCTTCCGCGAAATCAGAGACGAGAGTAAATTGCACCCGTAAAATGTTAGTATATGAATTTTAGAGGGAATACTGTCAGTAAACACCAGAAACCTTAACCCTTTGAACCCGAGCAGCCCTTTTCCAGCCAGGAACCTGATACGTCATAACGTCATTAAAATGGGTGGCTGTTCAGTAAATGTAACAGGGTTCAAAAATAATCTGGAACTCTGTTTCCAACCAGGTATTTTTATTCCGGTTCTTCCATAATCATCTCTAAAATATCACCAATAAACTAGACTTTATGATTCTGGAGAATCATGGCTTTTCCCGAAGAGATTCCATGATTTTTCATGACGCCACAGTGTCTGATGAATTGTTTTTAACTGTCTCACTGAAGTCCCTTCATTGATGTTATGAGAAAGGTGAAGATAGTAATCTCAAATGACAGAGTTTGATAAAAAATTGTTTAGGTAAAAAACATCATTAACGGTGGAGTGGGTTAATGTCAATATCGTCGTCCAACAAGTCAATGACCGACAAAAGGAGTTATGTTTGTTTGACACATACCCACTGAGTGCTGTGTCAATTTAAAAATGGTTCATTTTATCTCAAATGTTTCCCAGATATTGATGTCTGGCAGCTTGTAGGGGGTTTACAAGTGCTAACAGAAATATTTATTCATGCAACTTGTAATGTCACTCCAAGAACTGTGAATGGCCATTTTTTTTCTTTAAAATGTACAAGATGTTTTCAGAGAAATCCAGGGAGAACATGAATTTTAAGCTTTTGATGGGTATCATTGTTTATCCAGCCCAAAACGGGTTAAAGGTTGTTTTTTGAATACTCTTATTACTTCCAAAAATAATTCTCAGTGAATTCTACTTCCACTTATTTTGATCTTTCCTCCCAACTTTGGGTGCTGTGGGTACGCAAACACAGCCCATTTTATCAACATTTTGATATTTGAGAACCTGCATAGGGTTAACAAATGCTTACAGCAATATTTTGTACATGCAACTTGTAATGTCACACTAAGATCTGAGAATGGCCATTTTTTCTTGAAAATCTACTGGATGTTTTTAAAAGAAATCCTCAGATAACACAAATTTTTAAACTTTTGAGGGATATCTCTCTGTAACCAGCTCTAAAGGGTTAATGCTTGGTTTTGTTAATACCTTCATTGCTTACAAAAATGATCGACTGTGAATTCCATTTCCAATGAAGGAGGTTATGTTTATCTCGTAGGTACACATTTGGTGTGATGGTTGCCCAAGCACAGCCCATTTTTTCGAAATGTCTATGCCTGGCAGCCTCTGGGGGGTTAACAAATGTTTACCGAAACATTTTGTTCATGCTTGTAATGTCACTCGAAGACCTGCGAATGGTCAATTGTTCTTGAAATTTTTTTTGAGAAATCCACAGAAAACTGGAATTTTAAGCTTTTAATGGGTATATCTCCTTAACCAGTCAAAAATGGGTAAGACCTCGATTTGTGAATACATTTACTACTTACAAAAATGTTTCCCTGTCAGTTTTGCGTCCGGTAAAAGAAGTTACGTTTCTCTGTTGCATTCCCTTTTGATGTTGTTGTTGTTGTTGAAAAACAGACTATTTTTTTAAAAATTTTGACATTTAGGAGCCCATGGAGGGTTAACAAATGCTTACCGGAATAATTTATCCAATCAGCTGGTAATGTGACACTTTGACCTATCAATGGCCATTTTCTCTTGAAAACGCTACCAGATGTTTGTAAAGAAATCCAGGGAAAACATACATTTTGAAGCCTTTGATGGGTATCACTATTAACAACCACAAAAGGGGTTAACGATTGGATTTTTGAATACCCTTATTACTTACAAAAATGGTCCTCGGTGAATTCCACTTCCAACAAAGGAGATTATGTGTATTTCTCAGGTACACGTTGGTTGCTGTGCGTGTCTGAAAACAGCCCATTTCAACAAAATTACGATGCTTGGCAGTCTGTAGAGGCTTAATAAATGCTCACCGGAATATTTTGTCCGTGCAACTTACAATGTCACACAAAGACCTGCGAGTAGTCAATTTTTCTTGAGAACCTACAGGATGTATTTAGAGAAATCCACAGAAAATGGGAATTTTATGATTTTAAGGGGTCTCTCTCTTTAGCCTCCCCAAAATGGGTTAAGAGTTCGACTTTTCAATACCCTTACTACTTACAAAAATGTTTCCATATAGATTGTGCGTTCGATAAAAGAAGGCACTTTTCTTTGTGGCGTACCCATTGGGTGCTGTTGGCGTCCAAAAACAGCCCATTTTATCACAATTTTGACTTTTAGCAGCCCGTGGAGGGTTAACAAATGCTCACCGCAGTATTTTGTCCATGCAACTTCTATTGTCACACCAAAGCCTGGCAGTGACAAATTTTTCTTGAAAATCTACAAGACTCGTTTAGAGAAATCCACGGAAAATACACATTTTTGAGTTTTATGGGGGTATTGCTGTTTAACCAGCCCAAAACGGGTTAACGCTTGGTTTTTTGAACACCCTTATTACTGACAAAAATGTTCCTCGGTAAATTCCACTCATAGTAAAGAAAGTTATATTTATCTCTCGTGTATTGTTTGGGTGTGGTGGGGGCCTGAAACCGGCCTATTTCATCAAAATTTCGATGTTTGGCAGTCTGTGGAGGGTTACCATATGCATCGCCTGATATGTCGTGTATATCAAAGGGCGTGTCACAGACAGGTCTAGCAATGACGAATGTATAAAAAAAATCTACAAGACGTGTTTCGAGAAAGTGCCGATAAACCCCAAATTTGGCAGTTTTTTGCCAATTCTGAGGAAATAAGGGTTAAATCGAAAATTCCGCTTCGGTACCTTTTTAGATTTTGTGCCCCTCTATACGTGTGCAAAATTTCATGAAAATCGGTTCGAAAATGGCTTCTGAATCGTACGGACAAAATGTGTGGAAAAAAAAAAAAAAAAAAAACCCAAAAAATAGACTTTATGATATGATTCTGGAGAATCATGGCTTTTGCCGATTAGATTCCATGATTTTTCTTGACCCCGCAGTGTCTGATGAATTGTTTTTAACTGTCTCACTAAAGTTCCTTCATTGATGTTATGAGAAAGGTGAGTATAGTAGTCTCAAATGACTCGGTTTGGGTTTGATAAAAAAATGTTTAGGTAAAACCCATCATGAATGGTAGAATGGGTTAATATCAATATCAATGTTTCCCTATCAGTTTTGCGTCCGGTAAAAGAAGTTACGTTTCTCTGTGGCATTTCCATTTGATGTTGTTGGTGTCCAAAAACAGACTATTTCCTCAATTTTTTTTACATTTAGCAGCCCATGAATGGTTAACAAATGCCTACCAGAATAATTGATCCATGCAACTGGTCATATGACACCAAGACCTATCAACGGCCATTTTCTCTTGAAAACCCCACAAAATGTTTGTAGAAATCCAGGGAAAACGATTTTTTAAGCTTTTGATGGGTATCCCTGTTAACCTCCCCAACAGGGGTTAACGCTTGGCTTTTTGAATACCTTTATTACTTACAAAAATGGTCCTCTGTGAATTCCATTTCAAACAAAGGAGATTATGTTTATCTCTCATGTATACATTAGGTGCTGTGCGTGTCTGAAAACAGTCCCATGTTAACAACATTACGATGCTTGGCAGCTTGTAGATGGTTAAAAAACGCCCACCGGAGTATTTTGTCCATGCAACTTGTAATGTCACATATAGACCTACGAATAGTCAATTTGTCTTGAAACCCTACAAGTTACCATTAGGGAAATTCACAGAGAATGGGAATTTAAAGCTTTCAAAGGGTATCTCTCTTTAGCCTGTCCAAAATGGATTAAGACGTCGACTTTTGAATACCCTTACTACTTACAAAAATGTTTCTGTATAAATTGTACGCGCGATAAAAGAAGGCACTTTTCTTTGTGGTGTACCCTTTGGGTGCTGTTGGTGTGCAAAAACAGCCCATTTTTCGCAATTTTGACCTTCAGCAGCCCGGGGAGGGTTAACTAATGCTGACTGGAATATTTTGTTCATGCAACTTGTAATGTCACACCAAGACCTGCAAATAGCCGATTTTTTTTGAAAACCTACAAGATGTTGTTAGAGAAATCCACAGAAAATGGGTATTTTAAGATTTTAATGGGTATCTCTCTTTAACCAGCCCAAAATGGGTTAAGACATCAAATTTTGAACACCCTTACCACTTTCAAAAATATTTTCTGATCAATTTTGCGTCCGATAAATGAAGGCCCCTTTCTCTGTGGTATATCGTTTGGGTGCTGTTGGTGTCTAAAAACAGCCCATTTTATCACAATTTTTACGTTTAGCAGCTCGGGGAGGGTTAACTAATGCTGACCGGAATATTTTATCCATGCAACTTGTAATGTCACACCAAGACCTGAGAGTGACCAATTTTTCTTGAAAATCTACAAGACTCGTTTAGAGAAATCCACGGAAAACATGAAGTTTGGAGCTTTTTATGGGTATTGCTGTTTAACCAGCCCCAAACGGGCTAACACTTGGTTTTCTGAACACCCTTATTACTTACAAAAATGATCCTCGGTGAATTCCACTTCCAATAAAGGAAGTTATGTTTACCTCTCGGGTATCGTTTGGGTGCTGTGGGGGTCTGAAACTGGCCCATTTCATCAAAATTTCGATGTTTGGCAGCCTGTGGAGGGTTACCATATGCATCGCCTAATATGTCGTGTGTATCAAAGGTTGTGTCATAGGCAGGTCTAGTAATTATGAATATTTAAAAAAAATCCTAAAGACGTGTTTCGAGAAAGTGCCGATAAACCCCAATTTTGGCAGTTTTTTGCCAATTCTGGCGAAATAAGGGTTAAATAAAAAATTCCGTTTAGGTACATTTTTAGATTTTTTGCCACTCTATGCGTGTGCCAAATTGTGTGAAAATCGGTTCGAAAATGGCTTCTGAATCGTACGGACAAAAATGTGTGGAAAAAAAAAAAAAAAAAAAAAAAAAAACCCCAAAAAAAAAAAAAAAAAAAAAATAATCCGTACAAAAACAATAGTCTTTTCCAGAGGGAAAAGCCTAACTAGACTTTATGATTCTGGAGAATCATGGCTTTTCCCGATGAGATTCCATGATTTTTCATGACCCCACAGTGTCTTCTTGTTTTTAACTGTCTCACTGAAGTGCCTTCAATGATGTTATGAAAAAGGTGATGATAGTAATCTCAAATGACAGAGTTTGATAAAAAATTGTTTAGGTAAAAACCATCTTTAACGGTGGACTGGCTTAATGTCAATATCGTCTTCCAACAAGTCAATGACCGACAAAAGGAGTTATGTTTGTTTGACACATGCCCACTGAGTGTTGTGTCAATTTAAAATGGTTCATTTTATCTCAAATGTATCCCAAATATTGATGTCTGGCAGCGTGTAGAGGGTTAACAAGTGGCAACAGGAATATTTATTCATGCAACTTGTAATGTCACACCAAGAACTGTGAATGGCCATTTTTTTCTTTAAAATCTACAAGATGTTTTCAGAGAAATCCAGGGAGAACATGAATTTTAAGCTTTTGATGGGTATCATTGTTTATCCAGCCCAAAACGGGTTAAGTGTTGTTTTTTGAATACTCTTATTACTTCCAAAAATAATTCTCAGTGAATTCTACTTCCACTTATTTTGATCGCTCCTCCCAACTTTGGGTGCTGTGGGTATGCAAACACAGCCCATTTTATAAACATTTTGATGTTTGAGAACCTGCATAGGGTTAACAAATGCTTCCAGGAATATTTTGTACATGCAACTTGTAATGTCACACTAAGATCAGAGAATGGCCATTTTTTCTTTAAAATCAACGGCATGTTTTTAAAGAAATCCTCAGATAACACAAATGTTTAACCTTTTGAGGGGTATCTCCCTGTAACCAGCTCTAAAGGGTTAATGCTTGGTTTTGTGAATACCTTCATTACTTACAAAAATGATCGACGGTGAATTCCACTTCCAATGAAGGAGGTTATGTTTATCTCGTAGGTACACATTTGGTGTTATGGTTGCCCAAGAACAGCCCATTTTCTCCAAATGTCAATGCTTGGCAACCTCTGGGGGGTTAACAAATGCTTACCGAAACATTTTGTTCATGCAACTTGTAATGTCACTCGAAGATCTGCGAATGGTCAATTGTTCTTGAAATTTTTTTTTTTGAGAAATCCATAGAAAACTGGAATTTTAAGCTTTTAAGGGGTATATCTCGGTAACCAGTCAAAAATGGGTTAAGACCTTGATTTTTGAATACATTTACTACTTACAAAAATGGTTCCCTGTCAGATTTGCGTCCGGTAAAAGAGTTACGTTTCTCTGTTGTATTCCCATTTGATGTTGTTGTTGTTCAAAAACAGACTATTTTTTTCAAAATTTTGACATTTAGCAGCCCATGGAGGGTTAACATATGCTTACCGGAATAATTTATCCAATCAACTGGTAATGTGACACCATGACCTATCAAAGGCCATTTCCTCTTGAAAACCCTACCAGATGTTTGTAAAGAAATCCAGGGAAAACATACATTTTTAAGCCTTTGATGGGTATCACTATTAACAACGACAAAATGGGTTAACGCTTGGTTTTTTGAATACCCTTATTACTTACAAAAATGGTCTTCGGTGAATTCCACTTCCAACAAAGGAGATTATGTTTATTTCTCAGGTACACGTTAGGTGATGTGCGTGCCTGAAAACAGCCCATTTCAACAAAATTACGATGCTTGGCAGCCTCTAGAGGGTTAATAAACGCTCACCGGAATATTTTGTCCATGCAGCTTGTAATATCACACAAAGACCTGCGAGTTGTCAATTTTTCTTGAAAACCTGCAGGATGTTTTTAGAGAAATCCACAGAAAATGGGAATTTTAAGATTTTAAGGGGTCTCTCCCTTTAGCCTGTCCAAAATGGGTTAAGACTTCGACTTCTGAATACCCTTACTACTTACAAAAATATTTGAGTATATATTGTGCGCTCGATAAAAGAAGGCACGTTTCTTTGTGGCGTACCCATTGGGTGCTGTTGGCGTCCAAAAACAGCCCATTTTATCACAATTTTGACTTTTAGCAGCCCGTGGAGGGTTAACAAATGCTCACCGCAGTATTTTGTCCATGCAACTTCTAATGTCACACCAAGGCCTGGGAGTGACAAATTTTTCTTGAAAATCTACAAGACTCGTTTAGAGAAATCCACGGAAAACACAAATTTTTGAGCTTTATGGGGGTATTGCTGTTTAACCAGCCCAAAGTGGGTTAACACCTGGTTTTTTGAACACCCTTATTACTGACAAAACTGATCCTCGGTGAATTCCACTCCCAATAAAGGAAGTTATGTTTATCTCCCATGTATTGTTTGGGTCCAGTGGGGGCCTGAAACCGGCCTATTTCATCAAAATTTTTATGTTTGGCAGCCTGTGGAGTGTTACCATATGCATCGCCTGATATGTCGTGTGTATCAAAGGGCGTGTCACAGACAGATCTAGCAATTACGAATGTATAAATAAAATCTACAAGACGTGTTTCGAGAAAGTGCCGATAAACCCCAATTTTGGCAGTTTTTTGCCAATTCTGACGAAATAAGGGTTAAATCGAAAATTCCGCTTCGGTACATTTTTAGATTTTGTGCCCCTCTATGCGTGTGCAAAATTTCGTGAAAATCGGTTCGAAAATGGCTTCTGAATCATACGGACAAAATTTGTGGGGGAAACCCCCCCCCCCCCCAAACCCCCCCCCCCCCCCCAAAAAAAAAAAAAAAAAAAAAAAATAATAATCCGTAGAAAAACAATAGTCTTTTCCAGAGGGAAAAGCCTAAGAAAATAATAATCCGTAGAAAAACAATAGTCTTTTCCAGAGAGAAAAGCCTAAAAAAAAAAAAAAAAAAAATAATCCGTAGAAAAACAATAGTCTTTTTTCCAAAGGGAAAAGCCTAAATATTTCAATCACACTGCCATAACGTATACAGAATCACACTTCCTCTCATTCTCATGTTACATGACGCGATTCTCATACGCTCAGATACACACACTGGCTTATTCACAGATACGTAAACAGTTGCACAGATTTACAAGTAACCTGCACCCTAACATGTGACCGTCGGTGTGAATTTAAAACTGTGGTAATTACAAATGGCTCACGTTACATTAAGTGTCTCATAAACAACGACTGACCAAACTGTTTACCGTCAAAACTATACCAATAGTAAGTCTGCATGAGTCACGGCCAAGTCGAGCTCCAAGAGCTCGCCTTGGCAGTGTCTCATACAAAATCATTTCTTCAGCGACACTTGCGGGACGAAGCAAGCAAAACATCTACCTGTCGTCAAAACTACATGTATACCAATAATTAGTTTGCATGAGTCACGGCCAAGTCGAGCTCCAAGAGCTCGCCTTGGCAGAGTCTCATACAAAATCATTTCTTCAGCGACACTTAAGGGGTAAAGCAAGCACAACATCTGCCTGCCGTCAAAACTAAAATTATATTGAACAGAAATACAACAATTAAAAAGACCACAATGTATGAAGCGCGTAGAGCTTGTTCTGGCCGAACTTTATGCGAGATCGCACTGCGGACAGAACGTCAACAAGATATGTTCGCGAAACGTCGGTTTCGACTTATTGAAACGAGCTGTGCGCTGCTCTGCCAAGTCAAACAAAAGTTTGACTTGACAAAACATCGCACAACATACTTTACACAAAAGCAATAAACACGTTAGCAATATCTAATGTTCATTAAATAATTAATAACTAAATAATGCATTACCTGATCTATGGGATCAAAGCTTTCCAAGTTCAAATTGAAATATCTCCAACTTCCCAAGGTGACTAAAGTCATGTCGTGCTGTCTGTTCGACCAAGAATGAATAAGTAATTTATTGTGCCGGTCAACGAAAACTAATCACGCTACTATTCATAAAAAATACTGAGCTGTTGCGTGGATATTGCCTTCAAGTCATGGTGCATTAAGTGAACAGTCCTGATGAGTTATCACGGACACATAACAGAACTTCAGTTAAAATAACAACCGAAGCATTAACCCATTACTATTTACAACTGTCTTACACTCTCCCCCCTTAAAAAGAAGTGGCGTCCCAGATACATTAACGAGCTGTGACAAAAAAACAAATTAATAGATAGTTCAAAGAAATAATGTTGGCAACCGTCAAGTAAAGCGCCGTAGCGAGGCAACCCTCACTGACTGGCTTCACTTGACTTTCATGTAGGCACATTACTTAAGGTAGTAGCGAGGCAATCCTCACTGACTGAGTAATGTTCCAACTTAACACTGTTCCATTTTCTGTTGGCTAGCACTGAATAGTAGCGATGCAAACCTCACTCACTGGGAGTGCCAGTCACAGAAATAGAACACTTCCGTTGATTTTAACAAAATCTAAAGCCAACATTACTGAGTGAAGCATGTGAGTCCAATACATCAATTTTTATCAAGGAAATGTTAATAAAGTACTAGGTTTCTATGCTTATCCTGTTGTATAATTATATCATAGAATAGTAGATAAGATTGTGTTAGATACTTCTTCAGATACTGATGTAAAAACCCCGCGTTTTGCCAGGGCTTCTAAAAATGAAGCCTTCTCATGCCACGGTGATCTGGTATTTTGTGACATGACGTATTCACCTGATCTGGCCCAAGCAGGAGGTTTCCTTTCACGGTTACTCCTTCTTGGGATTGTGTCTGACCTTGAATGAGACGGTGATAAATCAACACCATCACTACTTCTGTTCATTGCTGGTGCAAGAGAATTACCCAGCACTATTTCCTGTGCATCATGAATACTTGTTTCCTTTCCAGTGTTTACTCCATTGGATAGGTGGCCGTCACCACCAGAAACAATATTCCCTTTTTAGACAACATCGCTTCGATCGTCACCGAAGCCATGTTCCGAAACTTAGCGATCCAATTCCTGGATAACAGGAGGATTTCTCGTTGAGTCCCCCGGATCGCCTTGCAACACAGATTCTTCTTAGAAGTAGTAATTATCAAAGTCAGTTTTTTCAGAGCTGACCGACAGAATTTCATATTTAGTCTCTAAATCAGTGGTTGGTAACTCTGATTTAGATGGCCGAGATTTCTCCATATGGGATTTAGTTCTTGGCTTGGGCCTCGGAGGACTATTACTGTGAAGCAACTTTGGAATAGAATTGGGCGATGTACTGTTTTTAAGGTATCTGGGAGCTGGCACGGGAGCAAAATCTTCCTTTGGAAGAGAACTTATTGGAAGCAAATGATTTCTATGTGAAGTGCGTTTCTGCTTTGTATTTTCATTCTCAATTACAAAAACAGGAATTTCAGGGTTTGGATGATCAATTATTATGTACACATCCTCCTCCCATCGATCCGCTAACTTGTGCCTTCCCTCGAATGCTAATACCTTTACAAGTACTCTATCGCCTACATGAAGCGAAGCTCCTCGAAGTTTCAGATCGTAATTTTTCTTCTGGCGAGCTTGAGCCTCTTTGGAAGCTTTTGATGCTGCCTCATATGTATGACCTTTGTAACCGTTCCCGTAATTTCTGCTAATAAACAGAACTGATTTCTTTGATTCTGAACGTTCTATCCCAAATGCTAAGTCCACTGGAAGTCTAGAATGTCGACCAAACATGAGAAAGAATGGTGACTGTTTTGTACTCGCATGGCGTGTGCAGTTGTAGGCATGAACTAAAGGAGAAATGAAACTTTTCCAATCTTTCTTCTTTTCAACATCGAGCGTACCTAACATGCCTAATAAAGTTCTATTGAATCTTTCACACATTCCATTACCCATTGGATGATAAGGAGTAGTTCTAGATTTAGCAATGCCAGTGAGATCGCACAATTCCTTAATAATCTTACTCTCGAAGTTAGCCCCCTGACCCGAATGAAGCTTTTTTGGAAATCCGTAATGGATAAAGAAGTTAGGAAATAAGGCTTCAGCAGTTGTTTTTGCAGTCATGTTTTTAGTGGGAACTGCAAGTGAATATCTAGTGAAATGCTCTGTGATAACCAGTATGTACTGATAACCACCCTTGGATGTTTCCACTGCCAGGTAATCAGTGCATACTAGCTCTAATGGGTATGATGTTGAAATGCTAACTAATGGGGCCCTAGTATTTGTCGGAGATTTTCTTTTAATACATCTCTCACAATTTTGGATCCAATTTTCCACCTGTGAGTCCATGAAGGGCCAATAAAATCTTTTTTTTAATAACGAAACTGTACGATCCCGACCGCGATGGCCGATGTCATCATGTAAACATTCAAGGGTGTTTATCAGTGCATACTGGTTATCACAGATCATTTTACGCGATTATTCATAAAAATTACTGAGCTGTTGCGTGGATATTGCCTTCAAGTCATGGTACATTAAGTGAACAGTCCTGATGAGTTATCACGGACACATGAACTTCAGTTAAAATAACAACCGAAGCATTAAGGGGTCGTCCAACCTAACTTTGGTCAATTTTTTGATATTTTTCCCAATGCCTCAGAAACAGATAAGAGAAGTAAGGAAAGGCAAATTATATATCAAAATAATGAGTAAAGTGCATAGAAAAGGTACATATATTTTTTTTCAGGAAAAAAAGTGAATTTTATGATTTTGAAGAAGATTAATTTGCAAATGGCATAAGTAACGAACCGGTAAAACCACAAAATAATCGGTAATTCGAAAGCCTTGTCCTCAATATAATGATAACATACTACAGACTCGGAGAAAGCATTTTTTTGACACACACTCTGGTGGGTTTTGACGTTTGAATGTAATAACACCAACACAAATTTTTGATGTTCCGGATGTGGCCATGTTTCAACGATGTTTTTCCGGTCATGTGATTACGATGTGGTTCTTGCAGAAATACTCAATTTGGGCAATCGTAAGAATGCAAGGACGTGATCACGCCCTTTATTTGTTCGAGACAATGTATGAGCGTATTTGCAAACAGGTGACAGCAAGTACTTGAGCTGTTAATGTCATAACTGCAAAATATGGTTCGAAATTCCCTCTCGTGTTTACAGGCCGTCTGAACTTTTTTGTTGACAAAAAATCTGAATTATTGCGCACTAGAAAGGCAACATGAACCACTTGTAAAAAAAATAACCGAGTGTATAAAATCGGGACGATACACATAAAATAAGGCAATATTCATAACAAAGTAAGCAGAATGCTTCAGAAATCACTTTTTCACGAAGTATATTCCAAGTGACCTGGAACTATATTGAGCGTGTTAATTTCCCACTGTCGCTGCGAAGTTATTTACGTCCTAGTAACCATGGAATTTGAAGGCGGGTATGTTTGATGTCTGCAAAGGACCGATTGAAGATGGGTTGAAAATGATGCATTCGTGCTTTTAAATAAGGTGCGCTTCGACGATGCTGAGAATTTAGTTTTTTCTTCCAACCAACCATAGTAATACAAGCGTCGATCAGTGTCTTTTATGATCGTTTTACACTGACAAATGTGACAAATCTCCTTCACGGGAAACCATCCCTCAATTTGCATATCACAATAAACATAACCGCGTGGCCGTGTGGTCAAAACCGAAACGAATTATCGAATGCACGGTCAATATTAGCTGCAATTGGCTTTTAAATAAATGAAATACACGAAATGTTCGCAATTTCTTCATTGTTCATGCCGAGTTACTTTTTAATCAAACCACATGCGTTCAGTTTCGTTTGTCGGCATCAAACTGATATTGTTTGTGGTAATTAAATAGTACGAGAAGGCGAAGGAAGCCAAATTATATTTTTACATCATCTATTATTTAATTCAAATTGATAATTTCTTTTATTTTACTGAAATTATGAACTGATAAGTTGGGTGTGTTGCGATTATTATGCCCCAGACCTGGAACTTAGTGAAAGTTGGAAAATCAAAGGTGCATCTAGGGCCGTGCAGTGGTGACCCCCTGTCCTCTTAATCTTAGTCTTACCCATTCATCATTGCATGTACCAACATTCCCCCTTGTATCTCAACCATTGCTACTCCAATTTGAAGGATATTTGGTTTTGTGATCGAGCATCATGGAGAAACAATACCTGTGTAGCTGCTGTAGCATGTGTTTCTTCCCACATTTTTTCAGAGTTGTGGTACTTTTTCACTCTTTTGAGTTAGAAAATTTTGTTTATAACTAGTTGATTTGTTACAATTTGTTGCAGAGTGCCTGCTAATACCCTCAATTGTATTGCTACAGAATTTTCTTGTGAAGATTTTGTTCCTATTACTTATCAAGCAAAAACCTAATGAATATTCTGTATAAAGCCACCAATCTGATGTTTGACACTTTTATTGGAGCTGTTTTGAAGGCTTATGGAACTCAAAATGTTGATTATGGCAGGACTTTTCTATTCACCCATTAATCGATAAATTAAGTGTTATAGTTGGAAGTAAGAAGCATGAAAGGTCCAGAACTAAAACTCTAAAAAGAATGTTTTGCAATGTAACATGATTTTTGCAGATACACTTATTTGGAGGTTTACCTGTCTGATAGTGTTTGGAACATGTGTGGCCAGGATCTTCAAAAAGAAAAAAGAGTTAAACTTTGAGAAAAAAGGCACATGCCTTGAGTGCCGGAGGTAGAGTCATACAAGGAAGAGAGTCCCCCCCCCCCAAATTTTCTGTGTCAAATGGAGCTCACTTGTCATCTTTTGGGGATTGCTTTGTGTACTGCGTTCTTGAAAAAAATATGTGAGACCCTCTGGATGTGCCCTTCTGATCTCAATATGTCAGTAAGCCTCCTTGGGGAAAGTACATGCAATAATGGTTATGTAAGGTTGATTTGATGTTTTTTGAATAACAATGTACTTTTAAGTACATTAGATGGTTTATTGCAGTGACAGGTTACAGTTACCCTTATTTCTTCTTCAACAGATATCATGAGTGTATTGGTGTCCAAGAGTTAAACAAAGCTAATATACTTATTGATAAACCAGACAAATTTAACAATTTAATCACTATCAAATTGATGCATGGGATAAAAGGGGTTACAGTGCAAGGGGTTTGTAAATATACTTATTCAACTACAATGTATGACTTTGCAGTGCATTCTACATAGGAGAATATCATATTTTCTTTCCAAACCATTACAGTAACACATACATCTTGATATTGGGAGACACTCTTTTGTCCTTCCATACTTCTTCTGCTGGACTCCTTCAAGTTGACCTTTGTTGAACTCCCCAAATCAAAACATAAACAAAAGAAAATGTCTGCCTTCAATCAGTGAGCACTCCACTTATAACATTTGGTCTCAATCTTCATTACTTTCATGAATTAGGAAAAGATTTCTTCGAGTATGTACTTAAATGTTTATAGAATACAGCTGTTATTTTATTTTGAGGTATTTTATTGTAAAAATTTTGTTCTCTTACTTATGCCATAGCAGACTTTCAGGTGGTGCTATTTACACATGGCAACAGTTCCATGGCAAATTTCAGTTTCCACATGTTCTATGTTTCATTCCAAGCATTTTGGTATATAATTTATTGGGGTTATTCATTTTGGGCCTTTTTTAGACTTGAAAGAAAATTACATGAAATTTGACCAAAGTTAGGTTGGACGTCCCCTTAACCCATTACTATTTACAACTCTCTTACATAAACGTGTGGGGTAGACCAGTCAGTATTTTTAACATGCAGCCCCGAGACTGTGCGGTGAAAATATTGATTGGTCTACCCCAAATAATGAATATGGACTCTTCCTTCTAATTGCTGTCATTGAACTGGCATGGCAGATACCACTAGTGTTCAAAGGGTTAAATGTATAAGGAATTGCAGAATTATGACAGTAACTTGCCAATGGCCACAGAGTGCAGCTTCCTCAAAACAACACGTATTTATATGCCCTCACGAGTTATTAGTGCTCCACAATATTTTTCAACGAGTGCATTTTTAGCTCCCGTAAAATATAAATCACGGGTCCTGACGGGAACAATTGTACTCATTTCCAGGACTGCTACATGCTGATGTCACAGTATACAAAATTAAAGTTGCAAATTTTTACCATCATGCCACAAGGAATTTTACCAAATCTCGTTTGACAGTGGTGTGTTGGAAATATTTGCCGCTTGAAATTTTGGGATTTTTACGTCAGTGTTCAGGGGGTTAACATTGTGGTGTATCGTACACTCAATCAGTATTCATTGCAACCGTACGACTGTGAGAACATTGATGGATCTATGTCTTCCACAATTTTCGGGAAAGCTTTATCTTAACCCCAGTCATACCCCCCCCCCCCCCAATTTAATATAACAAGTTATTAATATCCCATTCAAAAAAGAGATTGTGCCCAGGTAATTTTGCAATACATAATTAGACCAGGAGTGGTTTCCTTTAGTAGGTGTTGGGTTTTAACAATTAATTATACAATACGCTCCAGCTAATACGCTGGCTTGCAGGGTTAAGACATTTGTTCTATTTTACTGTCCATACCATTTGATACCTGCTGTGAACAAATTGAAAGTTCAACATGTTGCATGGACTGTGATGGATAAACTGAGCATGATATTTTGTATGCTTGCACGTGTTACATTGTTCACATATCAACCATTGGATGTAATAAACTGTAGAATCACAAGTTAATTTTGTAACATTAAATTGGGGAGATGATATGATCAGAGGGCGTCTATCCTAGAAATTTTTTAGGCAGGGTGGCTTCTGTCCAACCTGAATTTTCACACTGGGGGGGGGGGGGAATCATATCCATCCTGATAATTCATCCGGGGGTCGGTTTTGGACGGGGGGGGGGGGGGGGAGGTTATCTCCAGGGTGCGTGTTTCCTACCAACGTTTTACCCTTTACATAACGAATCGTCTGCATCCACCCGTGTTATTTACAAATTCAAACAGGTGAAAATAATATATTTTTCAAACAATTTCAAAAAAATTATACCATGTGACCTCTCATTGGAACGAGCTCGCTCCACTGATTGGTCGTATGGTAAGGTTTTGTTGATTTTTTGAAAAAATTTAAAAACAATAATTAAAATAATAAAGTTTGATATCCTGTTCGTTAGATGAAGGGTTAAACAATTTCGAATTAATTCCTTTATCATATTAATCTAATAGAATGCCCAAATGAATTCAAGGATCCTTCCAAAGACTTTCTTTTTCCACCATTACAGTGAGCGCGGTGCCCGACGTTTCGTGTAAAGTCAATACGTCTTGCCGACACCCTGTCGAGACGACGAATTGTATAACCGGCTTATCGTCTAGGTGATCAATTGTCTACCCGACACTTCGCTGGTGCGACTCTTTGTCTATGGGATACTTAGTCTTTTAGCTTAAACAATATTTATTCATGAAAGAATATGATATAATACATACAAGTAATTGATTATCACATAATAATTGCAAAAACTGTATGGTACAATGGTATGCATTATCGCAAGGCGCACGGATAAAAAAACAGAGTAAATGGACAGTTAGCCATAAGCTTATACATGCCGTCTCCCAAGGCAGTTGATACATCAATGCACTTTCCAGGCGTGTTGCAAGCTCGACGTAAAACTTTGTTTAAACATAACGTCATAGAAGGACAAGAGTAAGAGTCCGGGAATATAGTGAGAAGATAGAGAAGAGGAAGGTAGAATATGAGGAATAGAAGGGATAGAAACCAACCTGAATTCGAAATTCAATACTAATTGCTTCTATCAAGTGTAGTTGGTATCTGTAATAAGACGGCCGCATTGTAATCTGCTACGCTACGCTCTTGTATCGGAGCCAGAAATACCATTTATGTTAGTATTAATTGAACTTTGACCCTTTGAACTCCAGAGCCCGTTTCTCCGGCTTGGTCACAAGCTACGCCATAATGTCATTAAGGGGAATGACAGCAAGGTAAATGTGTGGTGTAGACCAATCAATATTTTCAACGCGCAGCCTTAAGGCTGCACGTTGAAAATATTAATTTGTCTACCCCCAAATAATAAATATGGACTCTTCCTAGTGCTACCATGGAACTGACATGGAAGATACCTCCAGGGTTCAAAGGGTTATGCTTGTTCCAGTATCAGGGTGTTGTACTGAAAAAAACGCATCGCGACAGACAGCAACTGATGATAACTGAAAGGGATCAACGTTAGTCTTTTAGCCAAGAGGTCTACAGACAAACTGTTTTCACAATTAATTTGACTCCTAATTCGCGAACATTTTAAACTTGTGAGATTGGATGCGCTTATGTGTGGTGATATGATTCCTAACACGTTTAATGGACTTCGTAATTATCAAAATAAATAACAAAACGTCACTTGCTGACTTCTCTGAAGATAAACTGTTTTCACAGTTAGTATGATCCTCAAATCGCAAACATTTCCAGCTTGTGAGTTTGGTTGTGATTATGTTAGGGGATATTATTCCCAACATGCAGCGTACAGTTGAGCGCCAGAGAAGAAAAGGCTGGCCAGAGTTACCAGAAACTCAACAGGACATCATACTAGAGGGAGAGTGGGAAGGACACTTTTGGAGATGAGTCGGTGATACCTGATGAATGTTCTTCAAATTCTTCCAGAATTATCGTGCTGTGTCTGTCGCAAAACCTCCAGTATCTTACCGCGATGACCAACTGGTATGGAGACGGAACATTTTATGTGACCCCATCAATGTTCTTGCAGCTATACACAATACATGCTGACTTCATGGGCGATAAGATTCCGCTGGCATATGCGCTGCTTCCTAATAAGGAAAAACAAAAACAACACACATCAAGATGTTTAACCCATATCTACAGACTGTCGAGACCGCAATCCATGAATAAAGATACAATCGTTCCGCTCTGAATATGAGCAAGCAGCTATGTCCCGATACCAACCGCAATGCCTTGTAGTGATTGGTCAATGCCTCGTTGATTTTATTTTATGTCGCCGGGCACGCGCATATGTCAACCGTCAGCGATTCGTACGTCCACTGTCAAGGAAAGCGTCTCGTTGCCATGAGCAACGGTTCATCGCAATGTCTTTTTTTTTCACTCGAAATCAACTGAGACAAATACATTTAACTGAAATAAAATACACACAAAAGTACTGTTATTACGTACAAAAAGATTAGTTATGTAAACACGGGTAATTATTTTTGAAACCGATTAGATTATAAGGTCTCTTTTCATTTAATTTACTGTAACATAAACTGAAACGAATCGAGAGCATCTCGCCCCGTTGATTGCGTGCGTAAACACTGAATAAAGGGAAATCTTTCCAGTCTGTTATGATAAAAGTTAACACCTTACCGAAACAACGTCTGCTTTCTAATATTCGCTTCCAATTCAATTTTCGTTATTCTGTTTGTTGACATGGGACATGGTCTCATGTTCCCTGCATGAAACATATATTTAATCTCGGCTGATACCTCGGTTGAATATAAATTTCATGCAGGGAACGTGAGACTATGTCCCCTGTCAACAAACAGAATAACTTATAATGTCGACTAAAATAAATTCCTGAATAAAAACTCGTCTAAACTCGTCTAAATACGGATATACCAAATGACTTTTAGACAAACAATCGGTTATGTGAACTGTCGGGTAGACATTTGATCGGCTGGACCATAAGTCGGCCAGACAATTAGTTGTTTCGGCAATGTGCTGGTTAGACGAAATGTCTTTAGACGAAATATCGAGTTAACATAATCTTCTCAATCGTTGTTTATGTTTTATGGAAAACAGTTTTACAGGGTTTTCTTTTTGATTTTCACCAACAACATGCTTTAAGTGAAGCTGTCATGGTCGTCCCGATGCTGATAATGACTCTCCAAATCGAGGGATTTCTGTGGCCTTCTTATTCTTTGAAAACAAAGTTTCAGCTTTCCTTGTGGGGTTTTGTCTTGAGGGATTTGGTGTAATTTTCTTTCTTTTTTGAGGACCTTTCTTTCCACAACATCCTTCAACAATAAAGGTTTGAAGGCACTTGCGGTGCGGGCTGTTGTGCTGAGAGATTTTGTCTTTATTTTGCACAGAAAAACCCACGATAGCATCAAAATAGAAATGCTAGGATCCATGGAGGCATAAGTGGGGAAATGTTTACAGAAATGTACTGAAGGAATTCCATATGAAAATCTTGAGTCTACAGTTGCATCCCTGGCGAAAAATACACCATTCCCATGTGTGACGCTAGAGCACTATATTTCCGTCCATGACTACGGTTATCCACATTCTCTTTTTGCCCCAGTTGCAACGTCATGAAGAAAGTGTCATGGTGTTAGTCTTGTGACGTTACAACTGCCCTTTGAACTTTTATTTTCAGCTCGTAATAAACAAATAATTTCATTTTGCTGTAACACTAACAATTGATTGTGATGACGATGTGAATGGTATGGTAATGATAACTATGACAGTTAATGTAATAATGCCCATTGAAAGACAATAAATGTAAGATGCTAATTATTTTCAAGATAAAGATAACGAAACTATCGTTTTTGGATGAAGGCAATGAAATTATTTAAGAATTGAATGCAATTTTCATAATCTTTATTGGAGTATGAACGTGTGGAATGGGTACAAATTATGTATGAATCCCGAAGAGATTCATACAATTTGTACCCATTCCCACACGTTCAAACTCCAATAAAGATTATAAAAATTGCATTCAATTCTTATAATTACATTCCGTAATTGTTTAAACTACTTTTTACCAAACAACAAAGCAGAAAGATGAAATAAAACACGTACGAACGAACGAGGCGAAAAACCACCCTCACACAAAATACAAAGCGCACAACCCTGATTTTTAATTTTCACAACTTTAGAAATGGAAACGAGATTTTAGTGACGGGCTTTATGCCACAGTTGGGAAATGTCACCAAAGAAACAGCAGCGGAGTTGATCACACACTGCGAGAGGCGCTAAAAGTTAAAAACCCACCCAAACACCGCCCGAATTACATTCTGTCAACTGCGCTCTACCGTAAATGCGGGTCAAAGTTCGACCAAATGTATTCATTGGAAAATGAATTTCATTTGGTCATGACGTTTTCACCCAGCTGACCAATGGGAATTGACTATTTGGAACCAAAATGTATAACTACATTACCAATGTAATTATATGTCCTTTCATCGTAAGTTAAAAGAAGGATGACTACACTGTATGAGCTTTTCGGAACATTGCAGTTCCTTTGTATAAACTTGTTCACTTTTAACCCTTTACCTAACGTAACGGCCAAAACCTGCCAGCGCTATTCTCAAAAATCGCCAATTAATTTTCACTATTTTTTTCATTTTTTGTCTCAAAAACATAGGTTATGACCCCTCGTTGGAACGAGCTCGTCGAGCTCGTTCCAACGAGGGGTTATAACCTATGTTTTTGAGACAAAAAATAAAAAAAAATAGTTATTCAAGAATTATTTTTGCAAGTGTCGTCTGCTTTTCATGTTAGGTAAAGGGTTAACCTTTACCAAATACGAAAGTCAAACGACACTTACAAACAAAATTATTGTATAACTATTTTTTCCATTTTTTGCGTGAAAAACATAGCTTATGATCCCTCGTTGGAAAGGGCTCAGCGAGCTCGTTCCAACGAGGGATCATAAGCTATGTTTTGTGACAAAAAAAATTAAAAAATAATGAAAAGTGAATGGCAAGTTTTATGAATAACGCTGGCCGGTTTTGGACGTTACGTTAGGTATAGGGTTAAAAATATATTAGTACCAAACTACCCAGAAATTTATTTTAGCCCACGCCGAGAGAGTTTCCTTCGGCACCAACCGCCTAGCGAAACTATACTGAACCACACACACCACTCGGCCATCGACAGACCCCAAAAGGGAATGCTAGTTAAGCAAGTATATACGAGGCCAGTACAGAACACACGGAATACTCAACTATTTAATTATTCATCAGATAATTGCATCTAAGTACTTAATTCTTAATACTTAATTCTACGAACCACACCTCAGAAGAAATCAGCGACACTTGTCTTTTTCAAATTTCTCGGATGCCATAGAATTAAGAAAGGACGCTGTTTTTTTTTTACATTGGCATGGCGGGGGTTCGAACCCACGCCGAGAGAGTTTCCTTCCGCACCAACCCCTTGCGAAACTATACTGAACCATGCACACCACTCGGCCACCGACAGACCGCACAAGGGAATGCTAGTTAACCAAGTATATACGAGGCCAGTACAGAACACACGGAATACTCAAGTTTTTAAGTATTCATCAGATGGTTGCATCTGAGTACTTAATGCATCATGGCAACGAGCTTGTTCCAATGACGGGTCATAAGCTATGTTTTTGAGACAAAAATAAAAAAAATAATGAAAAGTGAATGTCTTTTTTTAGTTTATAGCGCAGACCGGTTTTGACCGTTCCGTTAGCTAAGTGTTTACTCTCTCTACCATGATGCCAAAATACCAAAGTATAAGGCTCAAATTCTTCGCACAATTCAACTTGGAATTTAATCAATTCAATCTTGTTTGCAGATCACAATGGGCTGAGTCAAACAGTACTAATTGCTTAAATTCGTAGTTGTAAGACCAGCTAAAATTTGGAGTCTGTTAACGATGGGTTAATTCAGATACTTTGTGAATAACAGATTTATAAATTAACGAATAGATGGATTAACGCATTACGATGTTATTCACTCATACGATCCATCACAATGCCTATTTGATTAATACAAGAGTCCACATCTTATTTTCACACCTACCAATGTTGATTGTTTTATTTTAATAATGTTACTTAGATATTGTACATATAAAAGCATGTTAACTCTGTAAATTTGGTAATCCGGATATCCGATTGCAAGAACGTTGGACGGAGGGTTTGGTGACCGCTCCCGTCAACATTTTGTATTACATGTACGCTGCAGTCGAGTTAATAAATTTGTTACATAGTGTAAAGACTTTTAGTCTCAGTAGTTTGTGGAGTGAGATCCCCGGTACGAAATAACTTCGCGACCAGTTCCTCCGGTCATAATTTGGTGGAGCAATCCGGGCATACGGTGACTTTTTAGCTCACCTGGAGATATCGGAAGGACATTTCTGAGTCAAAAATGTGCAGTGTGATTCCGCAAAACATTGTGAACCTATTGCAGAGCTTAAGCGTGGAGAGAATAGAACTGTCTTGGGAACTTCAAGCAGAAACACACGAGACCAGTCTTATGCTTAAGTGGAAGAAACCAGCGTCATGTGCAAAGAAACCGAGATCAGCAGTCAAACGTTCTAGAGACCGAAAGCGTCAGGAAGATTTCATTATGAGGAAACAAAGAGACGTCTACGTCCATGAAAGTAGTGGAAATGATCATAAGGATATTTGTGCTTCTGTTCCGAGTACTGGGAAGAAACCTGATGTGAGTAAACAAACGTTTTCTTTATTTGCAGTAAACTTGGACAAAAAATCTCAACCAAATGGCATTAGTAGACCCACACAAAATGTGTCTGCTACATCAGACATGTCAGAAAAAGCGTTCGTCACGCGAAAGGCCACCTTGTCGGGTATCTCTGAACTTAGCGCGTTCGGCACTATGATGTCAAAAAATATAGCGACGAAAAAGGCCGTCCAGAAAGGTGGAATTCCTTCAGAAGGTAAGAAAATTTATTCCTCTGGTGACAAAACTGTCCGAAAAAGAAATACGCGGAAGAAGTTTAGTGTCTCATCGAGGGGCTCTAAAATTAATTCATCAAATAAAGTGGACAGTGATCATGGCAATTCGGTTTCTATACATTTACCAAAACGCCAGAAAGTCAATTCCCGTCGCAGAAACATAGAATCGAATAAAAGGTTTCGAGATCCAAATGAAATAGTGGACATTTTATGTGGACATATTTCACCACATGGTTCAAAAATCTTCTGTGTCGGGTATTGTGATGGCGATATACAAGAAGTGTCTTTCGAATCGGTTCCTGTTGTTATAAGAGACCGACTAGATCCAAACTGGTCTACTTGGTTTAGAGGATAAAATTATGTGCACTAATATGTTCATCCGTGTCACTAAAATGCAGTCAGTTCATTTTTTTCGCATATTACTTTTACTAGTGCTAAATGAGAACCACTCCTGACTACTAAAATATTCAGGAATAATGTACCCAAATGACAGGAGGCATTTTTTGGGAGGCAGCGAGGTATTAAGACCAGCTAAAATTTGGAGTCTGGTAACGATGGGTTAATTCAGATGCTTTGTGAATAACAGATTTATAAATTAACGAATAGATGGATTAACGCATTACGATGTTATTCACTCATACGATCCATCACAATGCCCATTTGATTAATACAAGAGTCCACATGTTATTTTCACACCTACCAATGTTGATTGTTTTATTTTAATAATGTTACTTAGATATTGTACATATAAAAGCATGTTAACTCTGTAAATTTGGTAATTCGGATATCCGATTGCAAGAACGTTGGACGGAGAGCTTGGTGACCGCTCCCGTCAACATTTTGTATTACATGTACGCTGCAGTCCAGTTAATAAATTTGTTACATAGTGTAAAGACTTTTAGTCTCAGTAGTTTGTGGAGTGAGATCCCCGGTACGAAATAACTTCGCGACCAGTTCCTCCGGTCATAGTTGCATCATGTCAAACCATTGTCTCGAAATTTTACTATTTTGACAGCAATGTGCAAACGGTAAAACTACACACATGGAACTTAATTAGCACCTCCTGTTTTTTTTTGCAGAGAATAATCTATTGACAAATGAAAGACAACACAATGATGAAAATATTCAGTGTTTTAATGGCGCTAATACACATATCTGTCACTGATGTTTTTGATGGAAAAATCTCTTGCCGACATGCATGGTGCTGGAACGGTCCATGATGAAACAATACCGATAATTACTGACAAAAAATGTAACTTGTGATCTCCAGAACAGAATAGCAGTGTCTGACGTCAGTAGCGAGTGCATCCACCACGTGACAGCCTGAACCCTCCTCCTAATGCTACCAGTGAGCCTTCTGATTTGGTCCAGAGGCAACGGCTGCCACTCCTCATGCAATGCAACTTCCAAATCGGCCAAATTCTATACAGGCGAATCCCTTGCTTGCACACGACGTCCAAGAAAGTCCCAAATGTGTTCTAAGGGATTAAAATCGGGGCTCATTGTAGGCCAAGGTAGTGCTGTAATAGCGTTGTTCTGAAGGAATTGCGGCAACCGCGTTGTGTCCTTGGGCAAGACACTTCACCCCCACTGCCCACGTGTGGGCACGGTGGCGTTATGTACAAAGGCGTACTGCACGTCGATGGTGCACTTATCTTCAGCCACTGCTAACCCTGCTTGTGTGGAGTTAGTATGTTGGGGAGCTGACAGTTGCTCGCCGTTGCTCGATGATTCTTTCTGGGTACTCCGGCTTCCTCAACCCGTAAAACTGTTGTGGGCATGATTAGCCATTGTGCAGAAATATGTGGCCTTAAACACCAATAAATAAATAAATATAAATAAATTCCGAAGGAATACTCTCATAGCATGGGGACGATGTGACCTTTCATTGTCGTCCATGAATACAGGACGTGTAGTCAACGGGTGGTTGTCAAAATGAGGCACGACAACCGGATTGAAAATGTCCCGGATGTACTGATGACCATTGAGATTTCCACGTACAGTCACCATATCAAGTTTACAATCACGAGAGAGGCATCCCCAGATAATTACTCATCTCCACCATCAGGAACAGTAGGTCTGATGTTCCTGGGCACGTAAGCAGCATTTCTGTGCCTCCTCACCCTCATGTGACCATCTGTGACGAGAAGCAGGAACCTACTCTCGTCTAACCAATGTTCTCTCCTCCACGTCCTGAGATTCCAATGTTGTCGTGTCATACACCACTCCAAACGCCGTCTTTGATGCTGATCGTACAGGGCTGGACGCTTGATGACACTTCTGGACCCCATACCCAGTGTTTTGAGACGGTTTCGGACAGTTCGGTTGCACAAACGTCTGTTGGGGAGCCTATGGCGTTTCAAAACCACACTTCAAGCAAAGGATTCACGCCTAACGAAGCTTTCCAGACTCCGATCTTCCCGAGGAGAGGTCTTTTGGGGTTGGCCAGGCCTTGGTCGGTCCTAAACATCATTGAATGGTTGATGTTTTCTGACAGGTGTACTGATGACAGAATGACTATAGCCATGCTGCCTTTCAATAGCTTTGAATGACATGTCTGTTGCATGCGTGCAAACGATTTACCATCTTAGTGCCTCTGACAGTCTCCTCCTTGCCATGTCAACATTTATTGATAAAAGAAGTGACAAATTTTCTTGTTTTATACCCAGATATTGCAAGTGGGTGATAGTGTTTTTTGTGACATTCGCAGGGGGGGGGGGGGGGTCTTCCAAAAAATTCCGGACACAAGGCCGGGGTGGGTGGGTGGTCGGATGGAGGCCAAAACACCTTTTTTCCTGGAGTTGCAATTTTTTTCCTGGTGGTTTTTTTTCAAATTATTTTCACATAACAAGGCTATATTGTTGTTTAGTAGTCTAGTAGGCACCTGTTTGTCAGGTAGGGTTAGTGAATAAGGCCCCACTAGGCTGATTAGGGGATTTGTTCTCTTTTTTGTAAATTAAATTAGATGCATTAAAGAAATGTGTACTCCAGTTTGACTAAAAACAATCAGTGGAAATTTATGAATTTTAATTTGGGAATGGTTAACATAATTTTCATAGCTGAATCATCATGGCACAATTTGGATTTTACAATGAGTAGCAATGTGTTTAGTAGAACATCTAAAATAATGTAAAAAATTTACGGAAAATAATCTAAATGCCCAGTTTCTCTGAGTAGAGCTCTTGTAACCTGAAACTAATGAAAATTCTCACTGTGCATCTTTGATATAAAACCCCACTTACTTAATTCAAGCTCATAGTGATAGTACCAGGGTTTTCACAGAGGGTTTGTCTGGCTATCTCGTGAAAACATGAAATAAAAATTACAGTTAATATTTGAATTGAAAACTGCCCCTGACTGAGCCAGAGTATATAGATGAGTGGCTGAGCATAATACTATGCAGCAAAAGAAGATTATTTTAATCCTCTATTTGATGTTCACAAAAATAGTCTAATTCTTCTTGCAGAAATCAATGCTGACATTTTTTCGGAGACGGACCAGGACGGAAAGTGAGATTTACGATAGTGTTAGGTGACAGATTTTCAGCTTTCCTACGCTATCTACTATCTTTTGAGTAATGACAGTTGGCTGAAACCTCAAGCCTAGACACTTAGCCTGTAGTCAGGTCATTAAAATTAAAACTTCTTCACTAAATTTAAACTGTTTCTTCAGTCTCGGAACTTAACACATGAATGATAATTATTATGAGAGCATTGAGGCCAGAACTTTCAGTTCAGCATTTGTAATTCATGCATTTCAATAATATGCCACTATACACTACGCCATAGTGTATATAGGCATATTGTTGAAATGCATGAATTACAAATGCTCAACTGAAAGTTCTGTCATCAGGTATTAGAACCACCAGAACATAAAGATGTGAAAAAAACAGTTATCGGGATGAAACAATCCTGGGTAATATTAGGTTCAGCACCAATTCCAACTCAAGAATCAGTATTGTAACTCAAAGGAGATAAACTTGTGGCCAGTGTTATTGTGGAGGTTTAGTGACCTAAGTGATGAAGTCATCTAAACCCTGTTATGCAGATTTATCACTGTTTGGCCATTCTCTGTTTCTCAGACTCCAAAACTTTCACTGGACAACCAACACCTGCATGCTTAAACTGATAGTGAGACTCAAAATGATAGGTCCAGTGTACAACTTCACATACTGGACACCTAAGGGGCCTATTTGTGCACGGGGCTCTTTGTTTGGAAACTCCTGCAGGTTTTAAACTGAATTTCACAAACTGATCACAATTAGAAACACTGAAAAAATATAGGTGGTGGGGTGGGTGTCCAAGTAGTCAGAGGAAAAAAATATTTTCTTTGCACGTGGGTGGGTGGGTGGTGGTCAAAAGGTGGAAAAAATATTTTAAGCCTTGTGTCCAGAATTTTTTGGAAGATCCCCCCCCCCCCCGACATTCGTGTGAAATATGCTTCACGTGGACAAGGAGATGTGTTTGGGGTACGCTATCAACCAGAAACACCATGTTTCACAAGATGAAATGTACTGCAAGACAAAGCAGTCATCAAAACATAATAATCAGTTACAGCAACTTCACTGTCATGAAACATTTCATGGGTTGCTTAATTAAGTTCCAGTTCATTGTGCAGTACACGTAACTTAGAAATTTTGTCCTATTACTCTATTCTGCTGTTTCTATTTAGGTCAAGGGAAAAGTTTGCGGCAGGCTGACGCCAGGACCATGAGTGCCTTGTTTGAAAGACAGTGGAATAATTCGGATATGCATGATGCCAATGATCCATTCACATTGATGTCGTACAATATACTTAACGATTATTATACAAAAGGGGGTTTCAAGGATGTCGAACCACAATTAATGCTGACATCACGAAGATATCCTCTGATAGCAAAAGAAGTGAAGAACTACAATTGTGATATCGTTTGTATGCAAGAAATTGGAAAGGATGCATTTATTGATCTGAGCAGTCTGTTAATCGACCTCGGGTATGAAGGCATTCACGCTGAAAAACAGTTAGAAGATGGTTTGGCGACATTTTATAAAACTTGCCGTTTTGAGTTGGTAACGTCAGATATTGTTCCTCTGTCGTTTGAGGAAATGAAAAGACGGCAGCTCCTGAGGGTATGTATGCCTTTTTGCTGTTCTTTTCTTTAATATATATATGTATAGAATAAATAGGTACTCCGGCCTGTAATCATTTAAACCACGAGTAGGATAATGGTTTTAACCACCCGGCTTGCCGAGTGGTTAAAACCCTTATTCTACGAGTTGTTTAAATCTGATTACCGGCCCTAGTACCTATTTGTTTTATCAAATCATGCTATAAATAAATATTCGACTTTGCCAGTTAAAATGGAGGAAAAACACGACACATTCTACCGCAAACACACGGGATTGTAGTGTGGGCAGTACTACCGGCTGCACGTGAATGCTTGATTGACAGCTGCCACACCGTCAATGTCGATTGAGTTTACCTTGCTTTTTCAGTCAAATTATTATTAACAATTCTTAAATTTTTATAACGTTTTATAAATCCGGGAGTTTATAACGTATTATAAATTGTAATGTGACACTCGACTCTGGCTTTGAGTTAAATCCGAGAGTTTATAACGTGTTATAAATTGCAATGTGACACTCGACTGTACCTTTGAGTAAAATCCGGGAGTTTATAACGTATTATAAATTGACACTCTAGTCTGGCTTTGAGTAAACTGTATGGAAAGAGTTATGATTATTCTCACATTGCATGAACATTTTTGGAACCCACATTGAAGTCTTGAGAGTGTTAAAAGCATTGAACTGAATAATTTATACTTTATTTCCTTGTAAAGCAAAGGGTTTCTCTCAACTTGGTTTGAGGAGCTGACATCTGATTGAAAAAGCAGATAACGTTTAATGTTTGACAGATACCTCCACTTCTGTTTACATTGTCTCCACTGTGAATAAATACAACATAGTAGTATTACTTCAGGAGAATTTACTGTTACGGGAAATTAGAGGCTGTAAAAACCATGTGGCCGACTGGGCCATACTCAAGGGCCCTAGCGACCTGAGAAACATTGGGTTTCGAGAACTTGTGACTGTTTGTCTGTATGCCAAAAATCAGCGAGATCGGGCAATTCGTTTTCGAGTTATCAATTAATTGCGTAGAAGACAGAAGACAGGAGAATAAGAAAAAAGAAGAAGAGGGAAGAAGAAGAAGAAAAAGAAAAAAGAGTAGAGAAACAGAATTTACTGCATCCAGTAAATTCAAGTCATTGTGAAAAGGATTAGAGTATCAGGAAAAAAACTATACAGAAAGAGAATTTATGAAGGCTTATTTTCGGGACAAAAGTATTTTTATACAAATCAGAAATGGATTTTCGTTAAGGCGCGTTTACAGATATTCATACAGGAATCAGAACTATTTTTCTAAAAAACTGGAAAAGGCATATATGTGTACAGCATTTAGAGGGTTCGATCAAGAAATCAGAAGTCGACATTACTGGCTCTGCCACTCATTTGAATGATGACGTACGTGTATAATCTTCAGAATTGCACGGGGTATTATAAAATGCAGTTCCTAATAGTTCTAAAAAATTCACTTAATGACTTCGGTGGACCGCCTTGAGGTGGACCATATTTAAAACCCCAGCAAGTTCAACTCATTTGATGTAGGTCCCGTGTCTACAGGTCATACCAAGCCTGAAGTATGAGCTTAAACCACTTTAAAAATGTTGCCCCCCCCCCCCCCCACCAACTCCATATCTGCCATATTTGTAGATGATAGCGAATATTCATGTTAGCTAGGAAATGTTAAGGAACATAGTACCTCTGGAAAATATATTGCAAGTGAAAGAATTCAGTAATGTTGGAATATAAACGTAAAAAGGCCGTAAAGGCTACTTAAAGCCTATTGGAAGCCTTACTGACATTGGCAAAATACCGGGGTCCCCATCGATGGCCATGTGGGTTTAGAGCAACATTGTGAGATTTGAAAAGGTTATCTTTAATCTCGCATTGCATAAAATAAAATATTTGGGACCCATATTACGATCTTGAGTGGGTTAAAATAGTCACTTTAAATACTCCATTTTAACCCTTTAAAAAGTAGCTCATTCAAATGAGGGGTCATAAGCTATGTTTTTCAATCAAAAATGAAAAAAAATAATGAAAATTGAATGGGAATTTCTGTGAATAACGCTGGACGATTTTCGCCGTTACGTTGGGTAAAGGGTTAAGAATGTCTTATTGAGATGGTTAAAAGCAAGCCATTTAAAAAACACTCAGCGTCACCGTGCCCCTTCACGGGCAATCGGGATGTCGTGCCTTGCCAAGGACACAACGCAGAAACACCTGGCGGCGTTGGTACGATGAACCTTTCCGTTTGAAGTCCAACGTCGTAACCTCATTGCCTTCACGCCCTTGTCTGATCCATTTCAAGGGCCTTAAAATGCATCTAGTGCCCTAAACAATCCATACAGGAAATAAGAAATTGGTTTGATCTAAAGAATGGCGGTTGTGAACAGAGGGGCAATGCGACAGAAAACGTACAAAACGTTCTGCTGTCACGAGGTAAATGAAAGTATTTGGACTCACATTGAAGTATTAAGAGGGTTAAAAAGAGACCATGTAAATATTCCATTTCATGAATTTCTTATTATGATAGGTGTTTCGAGAAAGCCACTCACCACCATTGCTACTTGATACCCGTCGATCTTCAGCTATGATTGAGAATAAATAATGCAACAGAGCCCAGAAGTTCCTAAGTGGTTGGCAATGACCAGTAGGGTAAATCAGGACCGATTCTTAAATGATGTCTAGGGGTTAAATTAAAGGACAATACTCAGATTTGAAGTTGGACTTGACCACTAAGGGTTAAAAGATCTTTTCAGCTAATAGACCAACAAAGACTAGTTAAAATTTCGCGGATGAGTTGGTTTAATTGGTCTAAAACATGTTATTCATATTATGCATTTTAAAGTAAAAATCAAACTATTATTCTACATTCCAAATGAGAGAAACATTTTAATACAGACCAAGGTACAACTTAAAGGGGCTACAGCTCTACAGGAGGAGAGCTATAGCTCTTCCAAGGCAGCAGACCAAAATTATTAATTTATTATCATAAAAACCAGGCTATAAGCTCTAAAGCCCAAATAGTCTAACAGAGCTAATTAAAACTAATCCAAAAATCTAGCATACATGAGCACATTAGGCGAGTTTTGCTCTTTAAGAGAATTCAGTGGGTGCGGTCGTCCGCACTGGCAGTACTTTGAGAGTAGTGAATGTAGTCAGCGTGGCAAAGCTATGAATTGGAGTTTCTCAGCAGACAGTACCTGCTTTTGTACACCGGAGGGATGAAACAGCACCGATCAGAGACATTCTCTTAATGGCACTTTGGCACCAAGGTTTTCTGCACTCTCAATAGACTAAGCTGGGCACAGAGAAAGATTATAGAACTCATCTAATAAATGAGTTTAAAACAGTCATAGCACTAACACGGTTAACGGTGCAGTCGACCATGTCAGTATTGCATCTTTTACCGACATCCTGACAGTTTAGTGATAGATTTCAACAATTATTCAGTGCAGTTTTATGGAAAGGGTTAACATTATTCTCACTGAAATAAAATCTTTGGAACCCACATTCATGTCTTGAGAGGGTTAAAAACATTGAACTGAATAATTGGTACTTTATTTCATTGCAAAGCAGACGAAATAGGTAATAACCAGAGAAACAGAAGTTACTGCGACCAGTAAATTCGGGTCTGTGTGAAAATGGTGAAAGCATCAGTTCAAAACACAAAGAAAAATGAATTTATGAAAACTTATTTTCGGGAGTAAAATATTTTTCAAGAAATCAGAAATACGTTTTCGTAAACAGCATGTAAAGATTTTCATTCAGGATTCAGTTTAAATTTTTCAAGAAATTGGAAATAACTTTTGTGCACAGCATTAAATGTGTTCTATAAAGGACACGGCAATGGATATTTTTAACACTTCCCACTTTTTGAGAGAAAAAATACATGTATGAACTCCAGAAAAGCATTAGGGTCATAAAATTCAATTTTAAACAATTCTTAATGCTGCACTTAATGAGACCTGTGAAACCCTCGTAAACGGAACCCAAATTATTAACTTCCACGGTGTTTTGACTCATTTGGTGTCCGTGCGAGGTCCATATGTCAAACCATGCTTCAGATATGAATGTGACCAACTTTTAAAATTTGTGCCCCCCCCCCCCCCCCACTTCCCTGATAAATATTTTGAGGAAAAACGTACATGTATGAACTGCGGCAATGCATTGGGAGATCGAAAAATGTGATTTCCAGCAGAAAAAAATGCACTCAGTGACACCTGGGTGACCTCTGTGCCCTTGACCCATATTTGAAACCTCCATTGAGTTTCAGCTCATTTGATGTTGATCCCTGGTCCATATGTACTACCAGATTTTTTGCAAAGTAAAAATGCATTTATGAACTTTGGGAATGCTTTAGGTGGTCCAAAAATGAGATTGCCAGCAATTCTGAAAAATGCACTCAACGACCCCTGGCTGACCTCTGTGACCTTGACCCATATTTTGAACCTCCATCAGATGTTGACTCATTTGGTGTTGGTTACAATGCTATACGTCATACCATGCTTTAGATATGAGCATGACCCACTTTCAAAATTTCTGGCCACTCCCAGTTTTTTGTAATGTAAAAATTCATGTATGAACTTTGGGATTGCATTAAGGGGTCAAAGAATATGATTTCCAACAATTCTGAAAATGCACTCATTGATCCCTGGGTGATCTCAATGACCTTTACCCATATCATGAACCTCTATCAAGTGTCGACTGATTTGGTGTTGGTCCCAGGTCCATACGTCATGCCATGCTTGAGATATGAACATGACCCACTTTTAAAATTTCTGGCCACGCCTACTTCCTTGAATGTAAAAATGCAATGTATGAACTTTGGGGTTGCATTAGTTGGTCAAAAAATGTGATTTCCAACAATTCTGAAAAAATGCACTCAATGTACCATGGGTGACCTCTGTGCCCTTGACCCATATTTGGAACCTCCATTGAGAATCAGATCATTTGGTGTTGGACCCAGGTCCAAATGTCATACCATATTTTTTTAAATATAAAATTGTATGTATGAACTTCGGGAAGGCATTAGGGGTCCAAAAAAGTAATATCCAGCAATTCTGAAAAATGCGCTTAAAGACCCCTGGGTGACTTATGTGACCTTGACCCATATTTTGAACCGCTATCGAGTGTCGACTCATTTGATGTTGGTCCCAGGTCTATACATCATACCATCCTTGAGGTATAAGCATGACCCACTTTCAAAATTTCTGGCGACGCCCTTTTTTTTAATGTAAAAATGCATATAAGAATTTGGGGATTGCATTAGGGGCTAAAAAAATGTGATTTCCAACAATTCTGAAATGCACTAATTGACCTCTGAGTGACCTCAGTGACCTTGACCCATATTGTGAACCTCTATCAAGTGTTGACTCATTTGGTGTTGAGATATGCGCATGACCCAATTTCAAAATTTCTGGGCACGGACACTTTTTTGAATGTAAAATGCATGTCTGAACTTTGGGACTGCATTAGGGAGTCAAGAAAATGTGATTTCCAACAATTCTGAAAATGCACTCATTGACCCCTGGGTGACGTCAGTGATCCTGACCCATATTGTGAACCTCTATCGAGTGGCAACTCATTTGGTGTTGCTCCCAGGTCTATACGTCATACCATGCTTGAGATATGAGCATGACCCACTTTCAAAATATCTGGCCAAGCCCACTTTTTTCGTGTAAAAATGCATGTATGAATTTTGGAAAAGCATTAGGGGTAAGAAAATGTGATTTCCAGCAATTCTGAAAAATGCACCCATTGACCCCTGGGTGACGTCAGTGACCTTTACTCATATTGTGAACCTCGATCAAGTGTCAACTCATTTGGTGTTGGATTGTTGGTCCCAGGTCTATACGTCATACCATGCTTGAGATATGAGGGTGACCCACTTTCAAAATGTTTTTTACCTCGCCCACTTTTTTCATGTGAAAATGCATGTATGAACTTCAGGAATGCATTAGGGGGTAAACAGCATGGTCACGATTAGCCATTGTGCACAAGTATGTGACCTTAAACACCAATAAATAAATAAATAAATAATTAGGGGGTAAAACCGGTCATGATTAGCCATTGTGCATAAGTATGTGACATTAAACGCCAAAAAAAAATAAATTAGGGGGATAAAAAAAGGTGTGATTTCCGGCAATTGTGAGAAATGCACTCAATGACCCCTAGCTGACCTCAGTGACCTTGATCCATATTTTGAATCTCCATCGTGTTGGTCCCAGATCGATAGGTCACACCATGCGTGAGATATGGGTATGACACACATTCAAAACACCCTTCAGGACACCCCGGGTATCCTAGGAATCTGAAAACGTAGGTATTCGAGACCTTGCGACTGTCTATCAGTATGCCAAAAATCAGCGAGATGGGATAATTCGTTTTCGAGTTATAGTGCAGACAAGGAAGTGCATAGAAGACAAAAGACAGGAGAACAAGAAAAAGAAGAGGGGTGAAGAAGAGGGAAAACTAGAGAAACAGTATTTACTGCAACCAGCAAAATTGAGTCTGTGAAAATGGCGAAAGAAACAGAATTTATGAAGACTTTTTCCAGCACTAAAATATCTTTAAAGATTTCCCAAATAAGTTTTCGAAAACAGCATTTAAAGATTTTCATACAGGATTCAGATACAAGTTTTCAAAAAACTGGAAACACCTTCTGAGCATAGCATTAAATGTGTTCTGTAAAGGAATCAGCAATGGATGTTTTTGACTATTTTTCGTGAAAAATGCATGTATGAACTTCAGGAAAGCATTATTAAAAATGTGATTTCCAGCAACTCTGCAAAATTCACTCATTGATCCCAGGTGACCTCTGCGACCTTGACCCATATTTTGATCCCCCATTGAGTTTCGACTCATTTGTCTCAGGTCCATACGCAACACCATGCTTGACATTTGAGCATGACCCACTTTCAAAATATTTGGTCACGCACACATTTTTTAATGTAAAAATGCATGTATGAAATTTGGAATGCATTAGAGCGTAAAAAAAATGTGTCTTCCTGCAATTCAGAAAAATCCACTGGGTGACCTTAGTGACTTTGACCCAAGTTTTGATCCACCATGGAGTTTCGACTCATTTCCTGTTGATCCCAAGTCCATAAATCAAACAATACTTGAGATATGAGCGTGACACACTTTCAAAATTTTTGGCGACGCCCACTTTTTGTAACGTAAAAATGCATATATGAACTTTGGGAATGCATTAGAGGGTCAAAAAATATGATTTTCAGCAATTCTGAAAAATGCGTTCATTGATCCCTGGGTGACCTCAGTGACCTTGACCCATATTTTTAACCTCCGTTGAGTTCGACTCATTTGCTGTTGGTCCCAGGACCATACGTCATACCATGCTTGAGAAATGAGTGTGACCCACTTTCAACATTTTTGGTGTCGACTCATTTCGTGTTGGTCCCAGGTCCTTAGGTCATACAATGTCTGAGATATGGGCGCGATCCACGTTCAAAACACCTCTACGGTCATCCCTAATGCCCTCGGAATCTGAAAAACATAGATGGCCGAGAACTTGTGACTGTCTATCAGTATGCCAAAAATCAGCGAGATAGGATAATTCGTTTTCGAGTTATCATGCAGACAAGGAAGCGCATAGAAAACAGAAGATAGGAGAATAAGAAGAAGAATTATATAAAAAAAGAAAAAGAAACCATACAAAAACAATAATCTGTGTGTTTTACGCAGACTAACTAGTGGAACAGAATTCACTGCAACCAGTAAAATCGAGGCTGTGTGAATATGGTGAAAGCATTAGAACTAAACTTTATCGAAAAAGAATTTATGCAGACTTTTTTAAGCTCTAAAATATCTTTAAAGAATTCAGAAATAGGTTTTCGTGAACAGCATTTAAAGATTTTCATACAGGATTAAGATATAATTTTTTAAGAAACTGGAAATAACTTCTGTGCATAGCATTGTATGTGTTCTTAAAGAATTCAGAAATAGGTTTTCGTGAACAGCATTTAAAGATTTTCATACAAGATTAAGATATATTTTTTTAAGAAACTGAAAATAACTTCTGTGCATAGCATTGTATGTGGTCTATGAAGGAATCAGCAATTGATATTTTGACTATTTTTGTGTCAAAATGCATATATGAACTTCGGGAATGCATTAGCAGGTTAAAAAAATGTGATTTTCAACAATTCTTAAAAATGCACTCATTGACCCCTGGGTGACCTCAGTGACCTTGACCCACAATTTGATCCCACATTGAGTTTCGACTCATTTGCTGTTGGTGCGAGGTCTAGACATCACATCAAGCTTGAGATATCAGCATGACCCACTTTCGAAATATTTGGCCACGCCCACTTTTTTAACATAAAAATGCAGGCATGATCTTTGGGAATGCATTAGAGGGTCAAAAAATGTGATTTCCAGCAATTCTGAAAAAATGAACTAATTGAACCTGGGTGTCCTCAGTGACCTTGACCCTTAGTTTGAATTCTCATTGAGTTTCAACTCATTTGCTGTTGGTCCCAGATCCACAAGTCATACCATGCTTGAGATATAAGAGTGACACACTTTCAAACTTTTTGGACGAGCCCACTTTTTAAAGTGAAGAGGCATTATGAACTTTGGGAATGCATTAAGGGGGTCAATAAATGTGATTTCCAGCAATTCTGAAAAATGCACTCATTGACCCCTGGGTGACCTCAGTGACCATGGCCCATATGTTGAACCTTCATTGAGTTTTGATGGTCCCAGTTCCATACATCATACCAGGATTGAGATCTGAGCGTGACCCACTTTTAAACTTGTTTGGCACACACACTTTTTTTCGTGTAAAAATGCATGTTCCAACTTCGGGAATGCATTAAGGGGGTCAAAAAATGTGATTTCAACTAATACAAAAATGGTAGACGAACTCTGAATACTCAATTATTAAAGAATATAAACAGCTCAATCAAACCTTCTAAATTTACCAACACGTATATTAACATATATATAATGAGAGACAAAGTGTTTTTCCGAGGCACTGAAAAATAGTTAAGGTCCGGAAAAGAGTCTCGAATATTCTCGATTGTTCACAAAAACTTTCAAATAAAAATACTGAATACTCGTTCAAGAAGGAAACGAACTAGAGAAACAGAATTTACTGCACCCAGTAAATTCAAGTCTGTGTGAAAAGGGTTAAAGTATCAGGAATAAACTATACAGAAGGAGAATTTATGGAGGCTTACTTTCAGGAGTAAATTGTTTTCAAACAAATCAGAAATGGATTTTCGTTAATAGTATTTACAGATATTCATACAGTAATCAGAACATTTTTTTATAAGAAACCAGAAAATGCATATATGTGACCAGCATTCAAAGGGTTCGATACACGAATCAGAAGTGGACATTTTTGGCTCTGCCCACCAAGCTGATTCATGAAATACGTTCATGAACTTTTGTAATGCATTACGGTGTAATGAAATGCATTCCCCAGTCTTTCTGAATAATATGCACTGGATGACCTTGGTGACCTCTTTCAGGCGGACCATATATTGAATCTCCAGCAATTTTTAAATCAGTTGGTATAGTCCCATGTATACACCTACTTTAAAGAAATGGCTCCACCAACTACAGATCTGTCATTTTTGGGCGATGATAGCAAATATTTATTATGATTTAGAAGCCTCTGAGGCAGTCAGCCTACTGTATCACACACAAGGCCTCAAACTAGCTGAAAAAACAAAGATGAGTGCAAACTGGTTGTTGGTAACCAGCATGCCAAAACGAATAGAGATAGGACGATTCGTATTTGAGTTATCGAGCCGACAAAGGGTGCATAGACTCTATATTGGGGATAGTGCCATAAAAAACTTAAAAGCCCCAAGAGCTTGTTTAAAGGCCTACCCTTAGAAACATCTAGTGCCCTAAACAAGGCATACATAAAATAAGATGGTGGAATCTTGAATCATGGCATTTGGGTAAAGAGTGGCAATATGGCAGGAAGCGTGCAAAAGGTTCTACCGTCATAAGTCAAATGATGTTGTTTGATCTTCGCGTGAAGTATGAAGAGGGCGGTGAAGTATGAAGAGGGTTAAAGACAGACCGTTTAAATATTCCATTTCATTAATTCATAATTGTTATAAGTGTTTCGAGAGAGCCGCTTACCACTCGGCCCGAAACCTGTTGATCTTGAGTTATGATTGAGAATGAAAAAAAAATTAAAAAATGCAATGAAAGGTGGTTATTTATTCAACTACAATTAATCAAGTGTTGTAAGATAGATCTGTATAATAAACAAATTTTCTTGCCACTCAAAGGGTTTTTTTCAACTTGGTTTGGGGATGGAATTTAATTCTGATCTGACAGCTGATAAGAGTAAATATGTGTCAGGCTGTCATCTATAGCAACTTCTCTCTAATTTGATTGTTTACATTATTCTCTTGTGTATATAAATATAAACAGCTATTTCTTTATAATGCTTTTCTGTTACAAAGAAATTAGGGGGGTATAAAAAACTCTGTGGCCCAATGGACCACTCCCAAAAGTTCCCTGATAACATAGCAGGGCCAGTACTTGTGACAGGCTACCAGTATGCCAAACAGCCCCAGGACAGATTATTTATTTATTTATTGGTGTGTAAGGTCACATATTTCTGCATAATGGCTAATCAGGACCACGACAGTTTTACGGGTGGGGGAAGCCGTAGTACCCAGAGAGAACCACCAAGCAATGGCGAGCAACTGTCAGTTCCCCAACATACTAATGCCACACAAGCAGGGTTAGCATTGGTTGAAGATACGTGCACCATCGACGTGCAGTATGCCTTAATACACAGCGTCACCGTGCCCCCACGTGGGCAATGGGGGTGAATTGTCTTGCCCAAGGACACAACGTGGCTGCCGCAGGTGGGATTCGAACCGAGGACCTCTCGGCTTGCAGCCTGCACCTCTACCAACTCAGCCACTGCGCCCCCCAGGACAGATGATTTGTTTTTGAGTTATCGTCAAGACAAAAGGAAGGGGATAGAAAATATTTATACAGGAATCAGAACATTCTTATAAGAAACCAGAAATGGCATAGATGTGACCAGCAAATAAAGGGTTTGATACACGAATCAGAAATGGATATTTTTGTCTCTGCCCACTAATTTTAGTGATGAAATACACTCATAAACTTTAGAAATGCATTAAGGTGTAATAAAATGCATTTCCCAGTCTTTCTGAATAATGCCTCCATACTAAGATCTTCAGAGGGTTAAAATATTCCCTTTAAATACTCCATTTTAATCTTTTAAATGGGGGCGCATTGGCTCAGTTGGCAGAGGTACAGGCTACAAGTCATGAGGTCCTCACTCTGTCCTTGGGCAAGCCACTTCACCCCATTACCCACGTGGGTGCATGGTGGCGATGTGTTCTAAAGCGTACTGCACATCGATTGTACACCCATCTTCAACCAAAGCTAACCCTGCTTGTGTGGAGTTAGTATGGGGGGGATCTGACAGTTGCTCGTTGTTGCCCGGTGGTTCTTCCCGGGTACTCCGACTTCCTCCACCTAAAAAACTGTTGTGGTCATGATTAGCCACTGTGCAGAAATATGTGACATTAAACGCCAATAAATAAATAATCCTTTAAAAAATGAGCTCAATCCAATAAAGGGTCATAAGCTATGTTTTTTCAAGCAAAAATGAAAAGGTAATTAAAACTGAATAGACGTTTCTATGAATAATGTTGACCGGTTTTCGCTGTTATGTTCGCTAAAGGGTTAAGAATCCCTTACTTTGGAAGACACACTGAAAAGGTGTCCCATTCCACATAGAATTAAATGTTAAGAAAATAAAGCGAAAAACATTAAGTTTCTCAGCAGACACTACCTGCTTTTGCACTCCGGAGGGATGGAACGGCACAAATCAGAGACATTCTCTTAATGGCACTTTGACACCAAAGGTTTCTGCACTCTCGGTGAGGCCGAGATGAGCGCAGTGAAAGACTATAGAACTCCTCTAACAAATTAGTTTTAAACAGTCATAGCACTAACACAGTTAACAGTACAGTCGACCATGCCAGTATTGCATTGTTACCGGCACCCCGGCAGTTTTGTGATAGGTTTCAACAATTATTCAGTGCAGTTTTATTAAAAGGGTTAACTTTATTCTGCCTGAAATAAAATATGTGCAATCCACATTGAAGACTTGGGAGGGGTTAAAAGCATTGAACTGAATAAGATAGGTTTCAACAATTATTCAGTATAGTTTTATGGAAAGGGTTAACTTTATTCTGTCTGAAATAAAATATGTGCAATCCACATAGAAGTCTGGCGAGGGTTAAAAACAGTGAACTGAATAATTTACAATTTATTTCCTTGCAAGGCAAAGGGTTTCTCTCAATTAAGTTTCAGGAAATAACATCCCATAATGATGACAAGGTCAGATTTCATTTTGACAGCTTACTCCACTGGTGTTTACATAGTCTCCAGTGTGAACATAACATCGTATTGCTTGGGGAGAATTTACTGTATCAGGAAATTGGAGGCTGTGAAAACCCTGTGGCCTACTGGGCCATACTGAAAAAATGTGATTTCCAGCAATTCTGAAAAATGCACTCAATGACCCCTAGATGACCTCTGTGACCTTGACCCATATTTTGAACCTCCATCGAGTGTCGACTCATTTGGTGTTGGTCCCAGGTCTGTAGGTCATACCACGCCTGAGATATGGGCGTGACCCACTTTCAAAACACCCCTACAGGCACCCCTGATATCCCAGGAATCTGAAAAACATAGGTGGCCGAGAACTTATGGCTGTCTATCAGCATGCCAAAAATCAACGAGATAGGGCAATTCGTTTTCGAGTTATCTTGCGGACAAAAAAGTGATGAGAAGACAGAAGACAGAAGAAGAAGAAGAAGAAGAAGAAAAAGAAGAAGAAGAAGAAGAAGAAGAAGAAGAAGAAGAAGAAGAAAAAAAAAAAAAAGAAGAAAAAAAAAAGAAAAAGAAACCGGGCAAAAACAATAGTCTGTGTGTTTCACACAGACTAACTAGATGGTTTTGAAATCGCAAAGCGAATTTCCAGAAGTAATAGGCCCTAACAACGAGAAAGTGTCTAGTCTTTTAACGCACTAAGCCGCAGAATGAAACATAGTCGGCTGCTCATTGTTTGTGAAATGTGTTACAAATAGGCTAAATTTCAAAGTGCCGTAAAACATCAAAATAACGTTAAAACGAAAAAAACAAAACAAAAACAGCTATCTCCTATTTTTTTTTTAGCTCAACAGCATACTAAAATAACAGAAAAATTCCGATGCATTTCAATTTTTGACCGTTTGATCGTCTATGACGTCGCCCCGGCGGTCGACCATAACGTTTGAGAATTTCCCAGGACAACATGACATTTTTAGATATGTTTTTTTGTGGAGATTATATTCACAAACCTCCAAGAGATTAAGGTTTAAAATGAGATTGAAAACGAGTGTCGACTCATTTGGTGTTGGTCCCAGGTCCATACGTCATACCATGCTTGAGATATGAGCGTGACCCGCATTCAAAAATGTTGGCCACGCCCACTTTTTTTTACGTCAAAATGCATGTGTGTATGTCAGGAATGTTTTAGGGGGTCAAAAAATGTGATTTCTAGCAATTATCAAAAATGCACTTAATGACCCCTGAGTGACCTCGGTGACCTTGACCCATATTTTGAATCTCCATCGAGTGTCGACTCATTTGGTGTTGGTCCCAGGTCCATACGTCATACCATGCTTGAGATATGATCGTGACCCACATTCAAACATTTTGGCCACGCCCACTTTTTTACGTCAAAATGCATGTGTGTATGTCAGGAATGCTTTAGGGGGTCAAAAATGTGATTTCTAGCAATTATGAAAAATGCACTTAATGACCCCAAGTGACCTCCGTGACCTTGACCCATATTTTGAATCTCCATCGAGTGTCGACTCATTTGGTGTTGGTCCCAGGTCCATACGTCATACCATGCTTGAGATATGAGCGTGACCCACATTCAAAAAATTTGGCCACGCCCACTTTTTTTTACATCAAAATGCATGTGTGTATGTCAGGAATGTTTTAGGGGGTCAAAAAATGTAATTTCTAGCAATTATAAAAAATGCACTTAATGACCCCTAGGTGACCTCCGTGACCTTGACCCATATTTTGAATCTTCATCGAGTGTCGACTCATTTGGTTTTGGTCCCAGGTCCATACATCATACCATGCTTGAGATATGAGCGTGACCCACTTTCAAAAATTTTGGCCACGCCCACTTTTTTTCACATCAAAATGCATGTGCGTATGTCAGGAATGCTTTAGGGGGGTCAAAAAATGTGATTTCTAGCAATTATGAAAAATGCACTTAATGACCCCTCGGTGACCTCCGTGACCTTGACCCATATTTTGAATCTCCATCGAGTGTCGACTCATTTGGTGTTGGTCCCAGGTCCACACGTCATACCATGCTTGAGATATGAGCGTGACCCACTTTCAAAAATTTTGGCCACGCCCACTTTTTTTTACGTCAAAATGCATGTGTGTACGTCAGGAATACTTTAGGGGGTCAAAAAATGTGATTTCCAGCAATTCTGAAAAATGCACTCAATGACCCCTAGATGACCTCCGTGACCTTGACCCATATTTTGAACCTCCATCGAATGTCGACTCATTTGGTGTTGGTCTCAGGTCTGTAGGTCATACAACGCCTGAGATATGAGCGTGACCCACTTTCAAAAATTTTGGCCACGCCCACTTTTTTTCACGTCAAAATACATGTGCGTATGTCGAATGCTTTAGGGGGGTCAAAAAATGTGATTTCTAGCAATTATGAAAAATGCACTTAATGACCCCTAGGTGACCTCCGTGACCTTGACCCATATTTTGAATCTCCATCGAGTGTCGACTCATTTGGTGTTGGTCCCAGGTCCATACGTCATACCATGCTTGAGATATGAGCGTGACCCACTTTCGAAAATTTTGGCCACGCCCACTTTTTTTACGTCAAAATGCATGTGTATACGTCAGGAATACTTTAGGGGGTCAAAAAATGTGATTTCCAGCAATTCTGAAAAATGCACTCAATGACCCCTAGATGACCTCCGTGACCTTGACCCATATTTTGAACCTCCATCGAATGTCGACTCATTTGGTGTTGGTCCCAGGTCTGTAGGTCATACCACGCCTGAGATATGGGCGTGACCCACTTTCAAAACACCCCTACAGACACCCCTGATACCCCAGGAATCTGAAAAATATTCAGTGCCGAGAACTTTTGGCTGTCTATCAGCATGCCAAAAATCAACGAGATAGGGCAATTCGTTTTCGAGTTATCTTGCGGACAAAAAAGTGATGAGAAGACAGAAGACAGGAGAAGAAGAAGAAGAAGAAGAAGAAGAAGAAGAAGAAGAAGAAGAAGAAGAAGAAGAAGAAAAAGAAGAAGAAGAAGAAGAAGAAGAAGAAGAAGAAGAAGAAAAAAAGAAAAAAAAGAAAATAAAAAGAAAGAAAAAGAAACCGTGCAAAAACAATAGTCTGTGTGTTTCACACAGACTAAATATAGTGAACGTTTTTATGACTTGTTGGCTGTCATAATAACACCATCTTGTTTATTATTTCCATCCAAAGACACCCAGTGGATCTATGGAATGTCTTGGTTCATATTTTCAACGGCTGCAGGTTGTAAGTAATAATTGCTCTATTTTTCTAATTGTCTACTGTCCCTGATACAAGTTACTTTACTTACAAGAAAAATAACATCCGCGATAAAAAGTATGAAAGAGTTTGGAATTTGCATTCCTATAAGTTTAATCAGCAATCAGTATCCCGACACTTTCGAAAGGAGGCCCGTCACAGAATTAAACCTGGTGCCCGAATTTCCTCTACCGGGCCCTGCCGCCATTGAAATCGTTTTTTGACAAATTGTGAAACACGCGAAAGGGATCGTAGGTCATTATAGAATATTTGATTTAGACCTACCCCAATATAGTCAGCTTGCTGAGAAAGAGAATGAAAGAAATCAAATTCATTTAGTATGGAAACAATTGTGCGATTAACCCGTGGCGAAACGGTTACACATTTTTTCGTTTTTAAATATTTTGTATTGGTGGATTCAGACTACGAGAAATAGCAGGACGTAACTTATACAAATCCTGCATCATCTAGGTCCTGCCTATATAATCGCGGTTCAGCATTCTAGCAGGTACATATACGCTGCTACAAAATAACGGATGTTTAATTGCTTATGGAATCGTTATGACTAAATGATTAAGTGTCTTCCTAATCAAGCCAGAAAGTAGGCAGACTGTCATCTGCAAAATGAGGTCCCCAGAGGGTGAACTTAGTGATGCTACCCTGCACCACTACGTTTACCCTTTGTGAACCCCAATCTGAATCAGGGTCTCAAAACTAAACAGAAAGAGGTACCCAGAGGATAAACGGTCCCACTGTATGGGATACCATAATCAAATTCACCCTCTGGCGACCTCATTCTGCAAATGTCAGATTGCTTATTTTCGGGGCTGTTCCTAATCCCCAGTTGTTTCAACACTAGATTTACTTACGGGGCAATAGGTTTTTTTATTAGGTTTAACGACACTTTCGACAGCCAGAGTCACCTCGTGTCGGACAGTTTTGCTGGAACAGGAAGCCGGAGTACCCGGAGAAAAACTACCGAGCAGCGGCGAGCCGCGAGTCAGACTTCCCAGCGATCTAACTCTCAACAAACAGGGTTAACAATGGTTGTACCGTCGATGTGCAGTGCGGATAAGTACACAGCGTCACTGTACTCTCTGTGGCGGGCGGGATTAAGTGCCTTGTCTAAGGACACAACGCAGCTTCCACCGCCAGGATCGAACCGTGGACCTTTCGGATTGAAGTTCAATCGCGTAACCATTGAGCCACCACGCTTCTAGGGCAATATGATAGTGGTATAGGAAGCACTCCCAGGTCGTCGACAGTGCATGCATTGGATTTGAAGCAGTTACTGACCCTTTTTATGTTTGCTTAGACACCCTTCCTCCCCTTTCGTAGCCCATCACCCCCACCCCATGAAACATTTGGACATTACTTTTTCCAGTCACATCCAAAAACTGTTAGCCCTTAGTGCAACTATCCCACCTTTTACCATCGTGTTGTTTGTCATGTGTAGTACATAATTCTAGATCATGTAATATTGTTGTGTGTGTGGTCGTCTGGTATGATAGAAAAGTATGGACGATATGTGCTTCTATTGGTGCTACTTTCTCCTAGCGCATTTTACTATCACCTGGTTGCTATGGATAGCAGGAGATGGTACATCATGTGGTGGTGTAGGGTGTGCGAGATCGTCTAGTATGGTAGCATAGTATGATTTGTTTGTACCCGTTTTCATCATTTTAGCCTCGGGGCACTCATTGCCCTATCTACAGTCTTACACTGTACCACCCTCCCGTGGAGATTACTCTATTTCCCTATATTTCGATTCTTCTGAACTGTGCTCCGAAACGGTTCCTAGCACCGATAGGCCCCTATAAGTTGATAGCATAGCCTTCATGGTCCCTATAGCTTCAAGACCACAGAAGTCATGAAGATAGAGGTTTTGAGACATTTGTGGTCTGAAAACAGTTGTGGTATGGGATTTCTAGAGACCTTTGGGGATTGGTTTTACACCCAGCAACCACAACTACAGCACTAATCACTACTATACAAGCCAGTAAATCTACATCGACCAGCATCTACTACATCAGCTCCTACAACACCAACAACTACTACTACACCAATATCTACAGCACCAACACCCAGTATATTGACAACTTCCACACCAAGAATCTCAATTACAACAACAACTACAACACCAACAATTGCTACAACAACCACGGCTACACAATCACTATGCCCAACGAATCAACTGCTACTACTTCAAAAAGTATTACATCATTCTGAGACGCCTACAAGATTGACGTACACTTGAGAACAGCCGAATTGTAAGGATAAGGAAATAGCATAAACCCATCGGGTGGTGCAGTATATGGCTCTAGGTACCTGGATGCCACCAAGACTAAAATATTCCAAAATAGGTAAAAGCACCCATACTATTCTACCAATCCAGTCTCTCATGAGTGTGGAACAGAAGTTTTATTTTTCACGAGCGCTTGCGCAAGTGAAAAATAATACTTTCAGGTCAACACGCTTCGGCGCATGACGTTGCCTTGAACGTCACTTTGGCAGAACGATCAGCAGATCTTTGTTATTGTCTTGAAACTCTTTGCAGTCGAATTAGGCTGAATATTGCGCAGCAAAATGTCACGTAGCATATAATAAAAAGAAAATCTACGCTATGTTTGCGAATATAGGGAATTATCTCATGAGTGTAGACCTGAAAGTACTATTTTTCACTCGCGCAAGCATTCGTGAAAAATAAAACTTTCAGGTCCACACTCATGAAATAATCCCGATATTCACTAAAACAGCGCAGATATCCTCTTTTCATTACCACTCAGTGCTGTTTTTGTGACTCAGATATCTACTAACCCAATGCGGCCTAATTACAACTGTGATCACTTTTTACTGTAACAGAACATGTGCCCTAATATGCAGTCTTAAGCTCAATTCGAAGTTACATTATAAGTACCTTAGCCGTAGTTTTTAGTCATGTCTGGCGGGCTATATAGGTCGGTAAAACTTGCCAAGAGACAACTGCAAAGCCACAGGATACAGACTGTTATAAGCCCATTGCTGATTAGCCATCTTTGACGTTAATGATATGCAAGGTCAGAGGTAGCTTCGGGTAAACAATTCGACCCGACTATCTGTTAAGACTGTCATTCATGCAATAGAAACAACCAAAATGTTTCGCTTGAAACGAGAAAATGTGCTTTTTCGATTTTATACTAATAAAGATAGAAAAAATAGCACACTTTCAGCATTTCCTTTAATGGACAGGGCAAAATAATATTGATTTTTTAGTGAAATGAATACAGCAATGAATCCCTTCCCACACGCGAAGGTAGACTCGGAATCATGGGTTTGTTGTGTTGACGAGTGACAAAACTGCAGATATATCACTGAAATGGCAAAAAAATGTCTGCGTGAATGAAAATGCAAACCCTGGGTATCCAAACAACCAACCCATACAAATATCACACAGATGTTCCAGCTGGTAGACATTGGGGTGGAGGGGGCGTGGTCCCTAAAAAAGTGAATGAAAATCGTCTGCTAGTAGCAGTGTCGATAATATTTTGTCCATATACAGTACAAGTCAAAATCAGTTGAAGAATAACCACGACCGGTCTAAACTATAGATGAATGTTTCCTTTTCTAATAACACAAGAATCGGACATAAAAATATAAAAAAAATCTTCTTTTGACTATTTTCTTATTCAACTTAAACTTACATGTTATACAGTGGAAGCTGTCTTATTACAAAAAACACCCACGGAGTGGTAGGTCCACGCAGAGCCGGGGAAAGGAAATTCGGACTCGGGGTTAATTCTGTGACCGCTCCCCTTTCAAAAATGTCGGGATATTGCACAGATGATAAAAGCATCTGCAGTGAGTGTCAGAGGCGCGATCGATAGCACAGTGGTTGGAGAGGGTGGGGGGGGGGGGGGGGGGGGGCGTTTCTCCCCAACAAAATTTTTAACTCAGTTATTAAATGGAGTTTGTTTCTGGTGGCTTTTGGGATAAAAAATCACGTTATTATTGGCCGTCAAAATGACGTTTTTTAGGAGCATGTTTCAAATTTCAAAGCTGATCAAGGAGTCTCCAATGACCTACCACACATAGCAGTAGTCTCCAATGACTGCACAATTCTTGATTACGTCAACTGATGGCACAGGGGTCAGAACCTTGGGGGAGGGGAACTAGGTCAAACATGGCCTGAAAGCCAGTATTTGGTTTTTTTTTTTGTTTTGTTTTAGAACGCCTTTGAAAGGACGTACCAAACCCAAAAAATTAAAATACAGCCTTTCAGGTCATGTTTCGACTAGAGGGTGGGCAGGCGAAACCAAGATCATTGACTCCTGGACAGCCCCCCCCCCCCCCCCCCAAGTTCCAGGCTCTGGGAGTTACTACCCTGGGCCCCACCCTCTCCGCGACCCCGGATACATGACCAAAATGTGCATACATTGATATTGCATTACAGAATACGCAGAGTAATTTTGTACTTCTCTAAGTAGGTGGATATACATATATTTCCAACATATTCGTGGTAGTTTGTAGAAAGTTTGGGACTCAAGAAGCTAATCTGCAATTTATGAACCACCAGGTAACTAACTTATCAGTGCTCCTCAAACTGCAGATTTGCTTTGTGAGTTACAAGTTTTTACTTGCTGTCAGGTATGGTCAGTGGTTGATGCCCATGTGCATTGTTTTGCACACAAGCAAAATTCCAGCCAGCGGACCTCCGAGTGGAATTCAGAAATCACTTGACTTACAGTACGAGTCGAAATACGTCGTAGAATAACCACTACAAACAACTAGAATGCATCTTCAACTACACCAGCAACACCGGAACCTGACATCATTTTCGGGAAAGCTCTCACAGAAAGCTTTCCGGAAAATGATTTCGGGTTCTTGTGCTAATGGTGTAATGGAAGTGGGCTACTTTGTTCATTGCGGTTATGCTATGACTTATCTTGATTCATACAGTATTTGTAGACTTGAACATATGCTTCTACCTTGTACCATCCATTTATACTCATAAGAAGTCTTTTTCAAGACATTTCACACTTGGCTATAAAATAAATAATTGTTCATTTACAGATTAGTTCTATTAAAAATTATTCGACTATAGCCACAACCACATTCAGTATTTCGTGATTATAAAACAAATTTAAAATAAGAAGTTTTGACTTGCTGAAATAATCTACAATTGTTGTACTCTGATTACAAAAAAGCAATATAATATATGTTGTACTTTACTTTTTAAGCCTTTACCCACAGATAACATTAAAACTGGAAATTTAATTTAATTTTTCAAATTTACACAAAAAGCCTCAAACAATTCGAATTATGTGATCCTCGGAGGAACAATCTTGTTGTGATGATAGATCACATTATGTGTCTTGTACAAAACTTTTAAAAAAACATTTTTACCTGCTAATTCATGAATTATGTGTGAAGTTGCAGTCAACTTGTTAATTCAGGGTTAGGCAATGAGGTGTGTGGATTATGGAGATTCTTATCAATCCATTTTCCAATGTTTGAGACAAAAAGAATTAACAATACCAAAAGGGTAAATTCCCACCACTCATAGGTATGGTTTTTGGCATATCCAAGCTACGTCAACCAAAAATTAGTTTTCCTGAAATAATATTCTTTCGTGGACATTATAAATTAAATTTTGAATTTCTATGCATTTGAAAAATATAATGCAATAGGAATTCCATTGCAATTAAGCCTCTTAAATGCTGTGTATAAACCCAAAACATGTTAAAAAAAGGTTACAGCATGCATGTACATATATTTTTATGTCCGATTCTAGTGTTATTAATATAGAAAACATAACATCTATAGTTGATACCGGTAGTAGTTATTATTCAACTCATTTTGATTTGTACTGTATATTATTACTAACAGACGATTTTCATTTACTTTTTAGGGACCACGCCCCCTCCACCCCAATCTCTTTCAGCTGGAACATCTGTGTGTTATGCTTGAAAATATTTGTATGGGTTGGCTGTTTGGATACCCAGGGTTTGCATTTTCACTCACGCAAGCATTTTTGTGTCATTTCAGTGATATGTCTGCAGTTTTGTCGCTCGTCAACAAAACAAAACCATGATGCCTAGTCTACTTTCGCTTGTGGGAAGGGACTCATTGCGGTATTCATTTCACTAAAAAATCAATATTATTTTGCCCTGTCCATTAAATGAAGTGTTGAAAGTGTGTTATTTTTTTCTATCTTTATTAGTATTAAATCGAAAATGCACATTTTTTCGTTTCGAGCGATACATTTTGGTTGTTTCTATCGCATGTATGACAGCCTTGACAGATAGTCTGATCGAAGTGTTTACCCGAAGCTACCTTTGACCTTGCATATCATTAAAGTCAAAGATGGCTAATCGGCAATGGGCTTATTGTGTAGCAAGAATGTGTAAACAATTTCTAGGCCTTCCAGTTGAAGACATTTATTTTGAAATTGGACAAAAAGCATAAAAGGCAAACCATACTACTTCTCAGCCCCTCTAATTTGGGAAGATTCCTGTAAGTTGGGGGCGTCGGCTACTGGTGTGATATTGGTAGGATTTAACCCTTTGAACTCGTAAGACCGACTTTTCGGTCCAAGACATAATTTCGTCCCATTTTTATCTTATTATAAGAGGTCTATACACGGGACATTGATGATAAAATAATAACTGCAGTCTGCACCCAGATGGTTGCAGGCTGCAGTTATTATTTTATCCTATCTGTATATTGGTATTGGACTGATCCATCTTACTGTGAATGTACACAAAGACGATACCACTCCAGGAAACGAGGGCTCAAAGGGTTAAAGACCCGGTATGACGAAACTCGTCAGTTATTACAAAAGTGGGCTTCTAAAATGTCACCTCGGAATCACGGGTTGCTGTGAGACAACACAACGCGTCTGTCACAGGCAGTGATCACATCCCGAGGCCATATTCATGAAACCTACTTATGACACAACTTTGTCGTAGGACGGTCCTATGTATCAAGTAGTGACATAAGAGATAGTCACGAAATGATCGTAAATTTGTGAATGTCCTAAATATTGTTAAAAACTTAGGATTCACATGAGGTACCTAAGAATGTTCATAAATATAAAAACGTGACTCCCAAGTTTGAATCACGAGGAAACAGCTGCGATATATTTCATTTTACAAGCACGGAGAGATTTGCGCCGTCAAAGAGCATTTCGTGACGGGAACAATTCTCTCGACTACATGGATGATGCAGATATTGTGCAGAAATATCAGCTTAGCACACCTGCAATTCCTGAGGTCTGTAATCGTTTAGAGAATGTCTTGAAGCATTCAACCATGCGATCACAACCTTTGCCTGTATCATTGCAAGTTTTAGTGGCATTAAGGTTTTTACATCTGGCAGTTTTCAGAATGTGGACGCAGACGTCAATAATATAAGTCAACCGACAGTGTCGCGGGTCGTACGGTCCTTGAAAAATATTGTTGGAGCACTTTACTGTACCCATATAATGATGAAACCCCATCAATGAGAAGTGGCGTTCGTACATAGGAAGAGGCACCAGCCCATCAGTGTAAACAGACAAGAGGAAAGTTACAACAAGGCACACATAAGTTCAAGAAACCCCATTGAGCGTACATTTGGTGTTCTAAAATCAAGATTCCATTGTATTGAACCTTGCATTTTGTTTTCACCCGAAAGAATATGTACAGTGACAGTAGCAGCATTAGTAGTAGGGAATGGTCATCTCACCCTAGTTTTGCCGGACCCCGGGGTCAATGTCCCCGTGCAATGACCCCGCGCCCAAAATTCCTAGGCCTTTTTTAGGCTCTCCGCACTCCTCCCCATGCCGAATGCCAAAGCCCGCTAGGCTCTCTTTACCCTCCCTGTACCCAACACCATAGCCAGTTGGGTCCTCCTTCGTACCTAAAGCCCGCTAGGCCCTCCCCGCGGCCAAAGCTAGTTAGTCCCACCTTCGTGCCTAAAACAACCCATTAGGCCACCCTCACCCCTCTCCCCGACCAAGTCTGTGTGTCCCTGTGCCCAAGATGGCGGCGTCGTTAATGCGCATGACGTCAACAAGATGGCTGCGCCCTTTTTGGGCATGCGCAATGACACTTTTCAAGATGGTTGTGCCCATGATATGTATGACATCAACAAGATGGCTGTGCCCATATTGAGCATGCGCAATAAGGGCGGTGCCCATGATATGTATGACGTCAACAAGATGGCGGCCCATACATCTTGTAGAGATGCACTCACGCAAAAGAATACAACATAGCGGTCACTGATTTTGGAACGTGGTGGGGTGATGGGGAAATAACGGACTTGGGTATGGGGAGGGGTAATGGGCCCCCAAAAAGGCATGGGCACTTTGTACACTTAGTTTTAATACGTTTGGGGAAATCAGTCAGTACTTTTCATGTCACACACAAACAAAGTATTAGATTACATGAACTTTAATTAAAAAATTGAAGTTTTAATTTAAATTTAAATATTCCTTCATCTAACACAGAATGGGGAGTCTTTCCCCTCCCACCTGTTTCAAATACATCAATATAACAAATCAGAAATGGGTTTTTGTTAACAGCATTTACAGATATTAATAGAGGAATCAGAACAATTTTTTTATGAGAAACCAGAAAAGGCATATATGTGAGCAGCATTCAATGGTTCGATACACAAATCAGAAATGGACATTTTTGCCTCTGACCACTAATTTGGGTGATGAAATACATTCATAAACTTTAGAAATGCATTAAGGTGCAGTCTTTCTGAATAATATGCACTTGATGACCTTGTTGACCTCTTTCGGGTGGGCCATATATTGAACCTCAAGCAACTTTTAACTCAGTCGGTATAGTCCCATTTATACATTCATTTTAAAGTAATGGCTCCACTAACTACAGATCTGTCATTTTTGGGTGATGATAGCAGATAGTTATTATGATTTAGAAGCCTCTAAGGAAATCGGCCTACTTTATCACACACAAGGCCTCAAACGAGCTGAAAAAACATAGATGAGTGCAAACTGGTTGTTGGTAACCAGCATTCCAAACTGAATAGAGATAGGACGATTCGTATTTGAGTTATCGAGCCGACAAAGGGTGCATAGACTCTATATTGGGGATAGTGCCATAAAAAACTTAAAAGCCCCAAGAGCTCGTTTAAAGGCCTACTCTTTAGGGTATCTAGTGCCCTAAACAAGGCATACATAAAATAAGATGATGGAATCTTGAAGCATGGCATTTGTGTAAAGACCGGCAATATGGCAGGAAGTGTGCAAAAGGTTCTACAGTGATAAGTTAAATGATGTTGTCTGTTCTTCGCGGTGAAGAATGAAGAGGGCGGTGAAGTATGAAGAGGGTTAAAGACATACCATTTAAATATTCCATTTCATTAATTCATAATTGTGATAAGTGTTTTGAGAAAGCCACTTACCACTCGGCCCGAACCCTATTGATCTTGAATTATGATTGAGAATGGAAAAAAATGCAATAAAAGGTGAAGGATTATTTATTCAACTACAATTAATCAAGTTTTGTAAGAGAGAGAGCTGTATAATAAACAAATTTTCCTGCCACTCAAAGGGTTTCTTTCAACTTGGTTTGGGGATGGAATTTAATTCTGATCGCAACAGCTGATAAGAGTAGATGTGTGTCAGCTATAGCAACTTCTCTCCAATTTGATTGTTTACATTATTCTCTTGTGTATATGAATGTAAAACAGCTATTTCTTTATGAAGCTTTTCTGTTACAAAGAAATTAGGGGGTGTAAAAAACTCTGTGACCCAATGGCCACATCCAAAGGTTCCCTAAAAACATAGCTGGGCCAGTACTAGTGACAGGCTACCAGTATGCCAAACAGTACAGGGCAGATGATTTGTTTTTGAGTTATCATCAAGACAAAAGGAAGGGGATAGGAAGTATGTATATGTGACATTATCACATACTGTGCTTGAGATATTTGCCTGACCATTTTTATTGGAGTTTAACAGCACTTTCAACTGAGAGGTTGAAGTTCATCTCATATTCATATTGGACAGTTTTACGGGCGATGTCAGCAAGAGTATCTGAATAGATATGTCGAGCGCTGATCAGCAACTATCAAAATTCACAACATACTAACTACACACAAGCAGGGTGATCGTTAGTCGATCTAAGTGCAGTACGCCTTAGTACACAATGTCGATGTGCCCAAATGGGGGTAACCAGGACTGGGTGCCTTACCTAAATCAAATCGCAGCTGCATTTGGTGGGGCACGTACCCTGGACCTTTAGATTTTAAAGTCCAATGCCGTAACTAGTGAGTCACTACTCTCCTGACTGAGCCATTGAACGGCATCTAGAGTCTTAAACGAGGCATACTGGAAATAAGAAGTTGGTTGGATCTCAAGACTGGCTTTTGTGTACAGTGTGGCAATGTGACAAAAGCGTACAAAACGTTTTACAGCTACGAGTTACATTAAATGAAAGCTTTCGGGCACACATTGAAGTATTAAGGGAGTTAAAATCACACCACTTGAATATTCCATTTCCTTCATTCATAATTGTGATAGGTGCTTCAAGGAAGGCTCTCGCCATTCCACACAGGGGGTGGGGGTGGGGGCGTTGTGTAGGAGCGGTGTCCCAGCTCCCCAATATTTGACCAAAAATCAAGATAATTGGAAAATTTTCAGGCAAAAATTCCAACAGTTGCAAATTCGAAGCATTGTTGGAACAGATTTTTTTTGACTGGTTTTGCATTTCCAGACAGAATTCTGATTGAACAAAGCAATTTCTTCACTACCCGGTGGATTCTAGGTTAATTCCACAACCGTGGTCATGCTACTCATTTTGTTCTCTGCTATGTCTAACCTTACTCATATTATTTTGTAATAATAAAAATGGTCCTAGCTTCAAAACTGGGTGAGAAGTTAGCCGAAGAAATCACGTATCATACAGGTGAAATTCTACAAAAATGGACCAAGTTTAACAACCAGTAGTTTTGTGAAATATTGAGGTAAGTCAAAAGCCTGAAAATATGCTACATCTGGAAAAGGTAGAAACATCCCGTGAAATAAAAAAGTAATAGCTTGAAAATTATAAAAGGGGTTAGACGGACAAACAATGTACCCTATATGCGGACAGATTGAGGGACAGACAGGGGTAAAATAATATGCTCCCTGACTATTCGTTGTGGGCATAACAAGGACATACACCAATTGTAACCAGACCATCCAAGGCAGCCACTTGAAATTCTCAGAATGTGTTCTACTATCCCCGCTCGACAGTTTAGTATCTTTCTTGAGTTCTTCGACCGGGTGAAAACACCGTGGATGTACTCATAAGGAAGTCTCAAATCTGTCAAGGGTTAAATGTTAATTAATAACATATAAAACTAGACTTCATGATTCTGGAGAATCATGGCTTTTCCAGATGAGATTTCATGATTTTTCATGACCCCAGAGTGTCAGATGAATTGGTTTTAACTGTCTCACTGAAGTTCCCTTTTGATGTTATGACAAAGATGGGTATAGTAGTCTCAACTGTCGCAGTTTGATAAAAAAATGTTTAGGTAAAAACCATCATTAATGGTGGAGAGGGTTAATATCAATATTGTCGTCCGACAGGTTAATGACCGAGTTACGTTTGTTTGACATCTTCCAACCGAGTGCTGTGGCTATTTGAAAATGGTCCATTTTAACGTGAATATATCCAAAATATTGATGTATGTCAGTTTGTAGAGGGTTAAGTGCTAATAAGAATATTTTTCCATGCAACTTGTAATGTCACACCAAGAACTGCGAATGGCCATTTTTTCTTAAAAATCTACAAGTTGTTTTCAGAGAAATCCAGGGTGAACACAAGATTCCATGATTTTTTATGGCCCTGCAGTGTCTGAAGAACTGCTTTAATTGCATCACTAAAGTTTTTTTATTGATGCCTTGAGAAAAGTGGGTATAATAGGCTCAAATAACCCAGTGTGATAAAAGAAAGTTTGGGTTAAATCATCATTGTTGTTGGAGAGGGTTAATCATCATTGTTGTTGGAGAGGGTTAATATAAATATCAGCGTCTGAGAATCAGCGTATAATGCAAATAGCCCATAATATCTCAAATTTATCTAAAATTTTGATATTTGAAGTTTGTGGAGGGTTAATGAAGGTTTGCGAGAATAATTCTTCTCCAGAGTCTATTTGTTCTTGAAAATCTGTGAGAACCACTTGAAGATATCCACAGAAAATGTGAACTTTAAGTTCTTGAGCATGTCATGTGTAGTCCCTGTATCAATTATCCCCTATTCGACCACAGTTGTTATGCACCATTACGTCATCTTTTACACATTAGAACTAGAGTTAATGACAACAACGAGAAACATGAAGTTATAGACAACAATAATTACATATATAAATAGGAAATATTGTTCGTACATCTGTGTAAATAAAATATAGGCTGGGATGGAGGATGGAGGATGGGCAGTATAGCCTTCTTACAAACTAGTATATACCTAGCTCCACCGCCGGGGAAATGTTAGTGCCACCACTGCATTTGATAACCGCCTTACAGCGTATTAAATATACCAGCACCCCTTCCCATGTTGGAAAACTCCCCCTTTTATTGTAAGATTCCCTAGGCACAACATAGCGTCTGTAAGATGGCTATATATTGTCACGTCGCCACCCTGGGGTGGAGGATGGGTAGTGTATAGCCGTTTTACAGACTAATATATACCTGGACACCACTGTCGGGGAAATGCTATAGTGTCAATACTGTATTTGATATTATAAGTAAATGATCCCATTGTAGCTAACGTTATTTACTACTTTCTTATCATGCAGTGGCGGGGCGCAGTGGCATTGTGGTAATCTGTTCTCGTCAGATCACCGAAGTTAAGCAACGTCGAGCCCGGGTGACCGTCTGAGCGATCAATTCGGACTCCCGCGCTGTGTCAGTGGGCAAGGCACTTAACACCGATTATCCACATGAGGGGCACGATGCCGCCGTGTACTAAGGCGTACTGCACGTCGATGATACACATGTCTTCAACCAATCTAACCCTGCCTGTGCTGCAGTGCGGAGTTACGATGTTGGGGAGCTGGCAGCTGCTCTTCGTTGCCTGTTGGTTCTCCCCGGGTACTCCGCCTTCCTCCATCCGTAGAACTGTCTCGGTCATGATTAGCCATTGGGCATAAGTACATGACCTTAAACACCAATAAATAAATAAATAAATAAATAAATAAATAAATAAATAAATAAATAAATAAATAAATAAATAAATAAATAAATAAATAAATAAATAAATACTATCGTGCAGTGCAGTGTGGAATATGATGTGTGTTTGGTTGGAGAAAGAGACGGGGGGGGGGGGGGGGGGGGTGGTAAGATCGGTAATTTTGTTGGGATAAATCGACCGATGGTGTGGGACACCGTGGAATTGACCGATGAAACGGGACACAGTGAGAGTGGAACTTATGGGCGGTTATTCTTGATAATAAATAAATATACACTTACTTTTGAGTTCATGTTGGAGAGGATTCACTGGAAATGGTATATGGTCCGATACTTCTCAGTTATGCTCTGCTCCCCATCCTATGAATTGCACTCCAAACTTCTCAAATCTAGCACCCACCTCACATCATACCCCGCCAGAATTTTTGCTCGCTAAAAACTTATTTTTACTTTATTCTCCCAACATCTAACATAACAACTAGAGGTGCTTCGCAGGGCCACTGGGAGCACGAGCGGACAGGGCAACCCATATATTCGGGGCTCGTTCCCCAGGGCAGTATGCCAGCTATGCTCGCAACAATGGCCTCTCCCCGTCGGCTCTAGTGCTCCTAAGGATAGAAAGGTCAATGGGGTAGGGGCCCGTTAGCAAACAAACTTGGAGAAAAAAAAACAGCCGGGTGGGGGGGGGGGGGGTGCACGTGTCATAGGTAAAAAAAAACAGCAGGGGACAGGTGCCCTAAGTAACAAAAAAACAGCAGGGCGATGAGGGTGGGGTGGGGGGGGGGGCAGATGTCCCCACTAATTAATTTGAATACGAGGCAGTTGTTCATGGGGCAGGTGCCCATATCCCATTGTCCAGTATTCCAAATTTTCAATGGTACTTGGCCTTGACGGAAACATTTTAACAAGAAACAATGGGAACCCTATTTGCAGTAACGCTGCAAATATAAACTTGATTTTAGGACCATTCCATGGACAGTTTAAAGCCTACTTCGATATCAGCGTTCCTTACTCTTGTCCTTTCAGTGCATCATCGTAGTATTTCACCCGAATCGAGTTCAGACGTCATGCAAGTTTGGCAGACATGCTTTCAATTTTGTTAATGCCAACTACGTATTTATAATTTCATAATTACTGATCGGAATTTTGAACATGACACATGCAATCTTCTGAAAAACTCGATTCAGCAAAAGGTTTTGGTGAAACTGGATTATTGTTTTTCATTTTCAATTTCGATGGCTCTTGTCGAAAAGGTGTTAATTACTGATCGTCCCAAACGAGATCAAAGATTAATAATAATAATAATTGATTTTCTAGAGCGTAAAACCACAAATAGTGCTCTAAAACGCTTGACAGAAATAAATACACTTTTCTGAAATGAAGAGTCGCATCTGTTTTTGTTGCCTCTTAGAGAGGTTTAGGAGAATGCTTCAGTAAATAGGAATGTTTTAAGATTTCTTTTGAAGACATCGAGAGTTTCTGAAGTTCTGACACTAGTTGGCAGGGAATTCCACAATCTGGGAACCACGATGGAAAACACACGATCATTAGCCTGATCAGATCTGCCAAAAGGCACAACTAGTTGAATTTGTTTTTTAGATCGGAGACTGCGCGTTGGTTTATATACAGTGAGGTGCTCTTGCAGGTAAACTGGAGCCAGTTTGTGGATACATTTGAATACTAAGATCAATATTTTGAAATCAACCCTCTGTTTAACTGGAAGCCAATGTAATTGTCTTAAAACAGGTGTTATGTGATCAGAGCGTTTAGTACCAGTAATTATCCTAGCAGCAGTATTCTGAACTTTTCGAAGCTTCTGAACCAGGCACTCGGACAGCCCCACTAACACTGAATTACAATAGTCTAGTTGTGAGGTGATGAAGGAGTGCACAAGTTTTTCAAGTGCTGACTGGTTAAGATAAGGTCGCAGTCTTCTAACATTACGAAGCGCCAGTAGCATTTTTGACATAACTTACTGATATGAATGTCTAGTTTTAAATTTGAGTCCATAATCAGTCCAATATTCCTGGCCGATTCACTTTTCATAGTGATGTTGTTTCAAGCCAGAACTGGTGTAACAGAGGGTGTAGGCATACGAACCCCGGATATCACCAAGAATTCAGTTATAGAGTCATTCATTTTCAGTTTAAAGTCTATCATCCATTCCCACACAAGATTTATGCAAGTTTCCATGTTATTGACTGCGGTGAAGGAGTCACTTGGAACAGATGGGTTGAATGTGATGTACAGTTGGGTGTCGTCTGCATACAGATGATATGATATGCCATGCTTTTTAAGAAGGCGACCGAGAGAAGTGTACAGAGTAAACAAGAGTGGTCCAAGAACTGAGCCCTGAGGAACACCACACTTTAACGTCCTAATTTCTGAACCGATCTTATTGATGTATATTTGTTGACTGTGACCTTCTAGATATGATGCAAACCACGATAAGACAGTTCCACAAATGCCATGCTGTGTCAATGTCTGCATGAGAATACCATGGTCGACAGTGTCGAATACTGCTGACAAATCCAAGAGAACAAGCAGTACAGCCTTACCCTCAGACACTCATTTAACAATGTCATTGTTGACTCGTAGTAAGGCTGTTTCTGTACTGTGGTTGGATTTATATGCAGACTGGAAGGGCTCTAAAAGATCATTTTCATGCAGATGATTTTTGAGTTGTAAAGCAACAACCCTTTCCAACAATTTAGACAGGAAAGAGAGGTTCGATACTGGTCGATAATTCTTCAGGTTGTCAGGATCAAGAGATGCTTTCTTGATGAGTGGAGTAACAAGTGTTTTTTTCAATGCATTTGGAACAAACCCCCTCATGTAGGGATGCAGATATAATAGATGTTATTGCTGGCAGAAGATAATCAATTGTCTCTTTTAAAAGGAATGTTGGAATTTGATCTAGATCATTGGATTTATTGGATGATGATAAAATCATTTTTCGAATGTCGTCTTCTGAGACAGAGTGAAAATAAGAAAAATCACTTTTTATGTCAAGATGATCAAACTCTGGTGGTTCACGTGATGGTATACTATCCAGAATTACTTGAATTTTAGTTATGAAATAGTCGCTGAATTTTTCCAGAATTTCTTCAGTATTTAGATGATCTGGGAGAACGACTTTTTGTTCTTTACCAAGGAGACTATTGGTTAGCGAGAACAGCACCCTTGTATTAGATGACTCTTCTGTAAGAGAATTGTAGTACTCCCTCTTCACCTTTTTGATGATCTTATTAGTTGTATTTCTTTGGTAGCAGAACATTTGCCGGTGAACTTCAAGCTTCGTTTTATTGTAAAGACGCTCATGTCTGCGGCGCTGTTGTTTAGCAGCTCTAACATCTTCTGAAAACCACTCCACATTTTCCCTATTAGTTATAATTTTTGACTTGGGTGGTGCATGTTCAGCCATGATGCCCTTAAGAGTTTCTTCAAATAAAGATAGCAATTGCTCAGATGATTTATAACTACAACAAAAATAGTTCGAACACAGAATTGATGAACTGATATCCATTTTCAAGGCATCAATGTTTATGGATTTATATTTTCTATAAGTAATTTTCTAGGGAGGGATTTTTGAAGTTGCCAGTGTCAATTCGGCCAAGACCACATAGTGATCAGACAATGCTGGATCTGTGACATGGACATTTTGTACTGACGTGCTGTTACTTTGACAAACAAGAATTAGATCCAAGGTGTGTCCTCTCTTGTGGGTAGGTTTTGAGACCAGTTGTGAATAACCATATGGTTCAAACATTTGTGAATTGCTTGGCAAAAGTGTCATGTAAATTGTCAACATGGATGTTGAAATCACCGGCAATAGCTATATCACATCCATACAAGGCATAGTAGGACAGACATTCAGAAAATTCATTTAGAAACTGTGCTGATGTAAGTTTGTTCCTTGGTCGGTAAACTACTAGTAATCGAAGTGAACGGTTGCTCGACACGAGGCAGTCAATCATTTCAAAAGATGGCGGAGATTTGTATAAATCAGGATGCTGTTTTATGTTTAAGGCATCACTGTGGATGACAGCTACACCGCCACCTCGACTTCCCCGTGAGTTGTTTAAGATGGAGAAACCCAGTGGTAATAGTTGTCCAATGGAAAAACTGTCACTATCATTTTCTTTCAACCACGTTTCAGTTAGAGCCAAACACTGAGATTGTTATCTAGCATGAAGTCCTTTAGATCATGTTCCTTCCCCGAAACAGATCTTATATTAAGTAATCCAAAGTTCAAGTTAGGTACTTTGTTCCTCACAGATCTGGCATTGACCGTTGAAAATATATTGGAGGTAGTTTTGTAATCAGCTGTATCTTTGTGGATTAAACTAATGTTACTGAAATTCACACCAGGATCAGTGTGTCTTTTGACAGCCTGTCTGTTGTAATTTGACAGTTTCTATTTGGTATACTTTGTGTGATCTGTTGATGGGACGACAAAACTCTGGTTTCAATATCCTTTCTTTTTTCAAGGTTTTAAAAACACTAGCTTTGTGTCTGAGCTTAATATGGTTCATTGTTTTGTTGATGGAATCGAGATCATCTGAGGTGTAACTGATCAAACACATTTTGCTTGTCCACAATTTAGAACTCCAGTCTCTTGTAACATCAGGTGTGAAATAACAATTTCCAATTAGCAGTGAAATTAGGTGTGAAATGAATCTAACAGTCCAAGCTAAATTGGAACAATGGGTTAGATAATCCTGGCAAACTAGTGCATTGAATTTTGAAACAAGATTGGAAAAATCTTCAACATGTTTCAAGATTTTTTCTCATAAAAGTACAGAAGTTAACAAATACCTTTAAAAGTCATATCAAAAGAGTCTACATCAGGTACAGAAAAGCTGGAACAAATTTCAACAAATAAATCCAGAGATATCCACTAGAAAACTATGAAAAAGCAGGAGCTCAGAAATGTGTGACCACACTTGGTGGCAATATAAATAATTTTCAGTACAAAATGTCCATGTCACAGATCCAGCATTGTCTGATCACTATGCGGTCTTGGCCGAATTAACGCCGAAGATTAATAACAGAGAATCTTCTAAAAATATACATGTGCATTCCAAAAATGCAATAAATCAAGTCTTTTTTCACGTTTTCTGAGAGGAATATGTCCAATCGTATCATTGAATCATTCTTAAGTGTATGTGGGTGAGAAATTTTGTATGCGGACAAAATACACACTAAATAAAATATTTGGCCTTATTTTCAGATGATGTAATTTTATCTTTGCTTCTTGGGGAAATCCATGCTGCTAAATACGATGGAGGAGTGTTATCTAATGAGGTCAGGTGGTCGGGTCTGACACCCGACCTCGCAGTAGCTTTAGTGGGGGTGTCGATTTTACACGTAATGTAGGCAGCATACATGGCATACATGGCATGGGCTGTCTGTCTTTCTCTCTGGCAAAAACAGGGTTAAGGCTTGTTTTTTTAATACCCTTAATACTTTCATATATTATCCCTCGTGAATTCTGATTCTGATAAAAGAGGATAATTTTATCTATTACATACGCATTTGCTGCCCGAAAACAGCCAATTTTATGAAAATTATGACGTTTAGCAGTCTGTAGAGGGGTTAGCAAACGATTAGCGGAATATTCTATCCATGCAACTTGTAATACCACACCAAGACCTGCCAATGTTCAATTGTTCTTGAAAATCGCCAACAAGCAGTTGGCCAACTCCACGGAAAATGTAAATTTTATGCTTCTAAGGGGCATCTCTCCTTATCCAGTCCAAAATGAGTTAAGCTTCATTCTTTTAAATACCCTTACTACATACAAAACGGATCCTCTGTGAATTCTACGTGCAGTAAAAGAAGTTTTGTTTAGCCTTTGCATACCCATTGGGTGCTGTTGGTGTCACAAAGCTGCCCATTTTATCTAACAAATGCTCACCGGAATATTTTGTCCATGCAACTTGTAATGGCTCACTAAGACCTATGAATGACCATTTTTTCTGGAAATCTATAAGATGTTTTTAAAGAAATCCAGGAAAAACATGAATTTTTAAGCTTTGATGGGTATCGCTGTTTAACCATCCCAAAACCGGTTAAGGCTTGGTTTTTTGAATACCTTTATTACTTACAACCACTATCCCTAGTGATTTCTACTTCCAATAGAGGAAGTTATGTTTATTTCCCAGCTACAGATTGGGTGCTGTGGGGGACTGAAAACAGCCTATTTTATCAAAGTGTTGATATTTGAGAGCCTGTGGAGGGTTAACAAATGCTTATCAGAATATTTTGTCCTTGCAGTTTATAATGTTACACCAAGATCGGCGACGAACCAGTTTTTTCTTGAAAATCTACTTGACATTTTTTAGAGAAATCCACGTAAAGCATGATTATTTAAGCATTTGAGGGAATCATTCTTAAACCACCCCAAAACAGGTTAACACTTGTTTTTTTAATACTTAAATTACTTACAAAAATGGTGCTCGGTGAATTCCTCTTCCAACAACGGAGATTATGTTTATTTCTCAGAAACACATTGGGTGCTGTGCGTGTCTGAAAACATCCCATTTCAACAAAATTACAATGCTTGGCAGCCTGTGGAGGGTTAATAAACGCTCACCGGAATATTTTGTCCATGCAACTTGTAATGTCACACAAAGACCTGCGAGTAGTCAATTTTTCTTGAAAACCTACAGGATGTTTTTAGAGAAATCCACAGAAAATGGGAATTTTAAGATTTTAAGGGATCTCTCTCTTTAGCCTGCCCAAAATGGGTTAAGACTTCGACTTTTGAATACCCTTACTACTTACAAAAATGGTTCCGTATAGATTGTGCGCTTGATAAAAGGCACTTTTCTTTGTGGCGTACCCATTGGGTGCTGTTGGCGTCCAAAATAAGCCCATTTTATTACAATTTTTACTTTTTGCAGTCCGTGGCGGGTTAACAAATGCTCACCGCAGTATTTTGTCCACGCAACTTCTATTGTTACACCAAGGCCTAGGAGTGACAAATTTTTCCTGAATATCTGCAAGACTCGTTTAGAGAAATCCGCGAAAACATGAATTTTTTAGCTTTATGGGGGTATTGCTGTTTAACCAGGCCAAAACGGGTTAACGCTTTGTTTTATGAGCACCCTTATTACTTACAAAAATGATCCTCGATGAATTCCACTTCCAATAAAGGAAGTTTTCCTTATCTCTTGTGTATTGTTTGGGTGCTGTGCGTGCCTGAAACTGTCCTATTTCATCAAAATTTCGATGTTTGGCAGCCTGTGGAGGGTTACCATATGCATCGCCTGATATGTCGTGTTTATCAAAGGTCGTGTCACAGGCAGGTCTAGCAATGATGAAGGTTTAAAAACATCTACAAGACTTGTTTCGAGAAAGTGCCGATAAACCCCAATTTTGGCAGTTTTTTGCCAATTCTGTCGCAATAAGGGTTAAATCGAAAATTCCGCTTCGGTACATTTTTAGATTTTGTCCCCCTCTATGCGTGTGCAAACTTTCGTGAAAATCGGTTCGAAAATGGATTCTGAATCGTACGGACAAAATATGTGAAAAAAATAACAACCCTCCCCCCCCACCCCCCCCCCTCCTCCCGCAAAAAAAAAAATATAATAATAACTAGAAGGGTGGTTATGGCTGCCGGTAGGTCATAAAAGGTATACACTCCGTTCCATGTACAGTAGATTGCGGAGCGAGTATTTGGAGCAGCGACTCGAATTTTCAATGTTTTTTCTAGAAGCTCTGCCAAACTCGACCGGTCTCTGAAAAATCAAAAAAACGAGCGCATAGTCGGTGGGAGCCTCACGCGCATGCGCATAAGCTCTTTTTGAATTGGACATGATGAAATGCGCAATTCGTGTCGCTTTTCCAGGTATCCGATGCAGCAACTATTCGTGAATGCTGAGTGAAAATTTAATGGAAATCCGCAGAGAATTCGCAGACATATAGCGTTTTTGAAGAGACAAGGTAATTTTCTGAATTTGGTCTTTTTCAAGCCGGAGCGAAAGAAGAGAGCGGGAATGGGCGCAGTCTCTCGTAGTGCCTCTGGGGTAGGTTCACTTAAAAGTTACAATAGAGAGTGACTGACGGAGAGGTGGCTGGAAATCAAAGTAGCTTCTTCAAGAGCAGCACCCAGGGATCCCATCGCAACTTTGAAACCTTTGAGAATCGTCGGAAGTTAAAAGTGAAAAGAAAACGGCGGTGAGTTGGGTTTTTTTGCGGGAAAAGATTCATGAAAATTTGCATATTAGACATTAAAATAGCACTTCAGACATACACGAACTGTGTCCAGACCGCTGAAGGCAGCGACTTGCAATTTTCAGAACGTGTTCTACGAACCCTCTCCAACATTTTGGCATAACATCGAGTGTTCTGACCACGTGGAAAACACCAAGCCTCGCGTGGAAACCGTGGGAACGGTTCGTTCCCACTTTATTTTCCATGTAATGAAATTTCCATTCATTATTTACCTGTCAACGGCAGAGTTTGGCATTATTTCTGTCTGATGAACTGTTCAACTTTAACTATTTGCACCTTTATATAGGACCGAAAGATCACTGCATGCTTACCAATATTCAGGGGCTGATTTTACGAAAATAACAATTATTCCAACAGTACCCACGTGGGAACTCTCAAATCTGCCAAGGATTAAACTTTTAATAATAACATGTAAAACAAAAGTTGTCATACTTTGCTAGCCGCATGCAGTCATAGACAACATTCAGCACTCAATCAATTAGGAATGGAGTAAATTGCGACTTAAACCTACGACATTCTAAAAAAAATGAAAGTTTTTTTTTCGGCGGCACCTATCTGTATGCAACCGAAACAGGGATTAGGTTAATCTTTACAGCAAACTTACAACAGAAAATATTATTGGAATTGAACTGTGAATCTGAATATCGAAACGCTTTTTCAGATATTCTATTCCAAACTACCACTGAACGCTTACCAATATTCAGTGATTTTACGAAAATAACAATTATTTCGACAGTAACCATAAGGGAAGTCTCAAATCTGCCAAGGGTTAAACTTTTAATAATATCATATAAAACAAGAGATGTCACAATTCTGAAAAATGGAGTTATTTTCGATGGCACCTATCTTTATGCAACCGAAACAGGGATTGAGTTAAACTTTACAGCTACCTTAAAACAGAAAATCTTCTTGTACTTGAACTGTGAATCTGCATGTCAACAGAATTTTCAGATATTCTTTTTCAAACTACCGCTGCACGTTTACCAATATTCGGTGATTTTACGAAAATCACAATTATTCAGACAGTACCCATATGGGAGTCTCAAATCTGCCAAGGGTTAAACTTTTAATAACATATAAAACAAATGTTTTCATACTATGACTGCTGCATGCAGCCATTGAAAACATTCAGCACTCAATCAATTAAACTTAGAGTAAATTGTCACTTAATCGTACCAAATTCTGAAAAAGCGAGTTCTTTTGGACAGCATCTATCTTTATGCAAACAGAATGGACATATGGTTAAACATTACAACCAAACGTACGACAGAAAATATGCTCGATAGGTAATTGTGAATACGAACATGTAAATCATTTTTGATATACCATTCGTAAATGGAAGAAAAATGAATTAAAAATTAGCAAATTTTATGAAGAAGTTAATGGTTCTCGAATTCAAGGCCCGAAAACGGGGTGAAGGTTAAAACTTTGAATAAAATATATAACAGCCAAATTATTCTTGGATGAATGCACAAACTTCTCATGGGAAACGTTTCGAAAAAAATGTGGCCAGTGCTGAGAAATCGCATGTGAAAATTGGCCAGTTTTGCCAAAATTGCACTTTGCTCGGAATTTTGAGGTCAAAAGGGAGCAACGTGGGTAATACAGCTTAGGTAGTCAGATGTAGTAAGTCATTCTACAAATATTACGAAAGCTCCAGCCAAATCGTTCAGGGTCTTGTTTGAGAATTGTGACAAAACGTAACATTGTGACAACATTTTGCATGGTTTTTGGCAGAAAACGAAAAACTTCAGAAATGCCATGAACCAGGGGAGAAACTTCTAATGAAGCTCTACATATGTGTCAAATTTCAGTAGAATAGTAAAGAATCCATCAGACAAAAATCATTGAAACAGAAAATAGAAAATAATGTTAATACCAGAGAAATAGAATTTTCTGCATCCAGTAAATTCAAGCTTGTAAGAAAAGGGTTAAAATATCTATCGGGAAAATACTATATAGAAAGAGAATTTATGGAGGGTTATTTTCGGGAGTAACATATTTTTAAACAAATCAGGAAGGAATTTTCGTAAACAGTATTTACAGATATTCATAAAGGAATCAGAACATTTTTTCTAAGAAAAGTCACATATGTGAACAGCATTCAAAAGGTTTGGTCACGGGAATGCATTAGGGGTCCAAAAATGTGATTTCCAGCAAGACTAAAAAAATGCACTCAGTTATCCCTGGGCGACCTCGGTGACCTTGTCCATATTGTGAACCTCTATCGAATGTTTACTCATTTGGTGTTGGTCCCATGTCCATGTTTCATACCATGCTTGAGATATGAGTGTGACCCATACTCAAGAATTTTGCCCACACCCACTTTTTTCATGTAAAAATGCATATATGAACTTCGGGAATGCATTAGGAGGGTCAGAAAATGTGATTTTCATTAATTCTGAAAAAGCCCTCAATGACCCCTAGGTGACCTCCATGACCTTGACCCATATTTTGAACCTCTATCGAGTGTTGACTCATTTGGTATTAGTTTCAGGCCCATTCGTCATACCATGCTTGTGTTATGAGAATATCTCATCTTCAAAAATGTTGGCCATACCCACTATTTTACATAAAAATTCATGTATGGACTTCAGGAATGCTTTGGGGGTCAAAAAATGTGATTTCCAGCCATTCCAAAAAATGCACTCAATGACCCCAAGGTGACGTCCATGACCTTGACCCATATTTTGAAGCTCTATCGAGTTTCGACTCATTTGGTGTTAGTTCCAGGTCCATTCATCATACCATTCTTGAGATATGAGCATGACCCACTTTCAAAAATTTTGGCCACGCCCAATTTTTACGTCAAATTGAATGTGTGTACGTCAGGAATGGTTTAGGGGGTTAAGAAATGTGATTTCCAGCGATTATGAAATGCACTCAATGGCCCCTAGGTGATCTCCGTGACCTTAACCCATATTTTGAATCTCCATCAGGTGTCGACTCATTTGGTGTTAGTCCCAGGTCCATTCATCAAACCATGCTTGAGATATGAGCATGACCCACTTTCAAAAATTTTGGCCACGTCCACTTTTTTTACGTCAAAATGCATGTGTGGAATGCTTTGGGAATGCTTTGGGGGGTTAAAAAATGTGATTTCCAGCAATTATGAAAAATGCACTTAATGACCCCTAGGTGACCTCCGTGATCTTGACCCATATTTTGAATCTCCATTGAATGTCGACTCATTTGGTGTTGGTCCCAGGTCCATTCGTCATACCACGCCTGAGATATGGGCGTGACCCACTTTCCAAACACCCCTACATCCACCCCTAATACCCCATGAATCTGAAAAACATAGGTGGCTGAGAACTTGTGACTGTCTATCAGCATGCCAAAAATCGACGAGATAGGGCAATTCGTTTGTTTTCAAGTTATCTTGAGTGATGAGGAGACAGAAGACAGGAGAAGAAGGAGAAAAAAAGAAATAAAAAAAAGAAAAATAATCGTACAAAAACAAAAGTCTGTGCGTTTCACACAAACTAATAAAATGTGTCTGAAGGTTTATCTTCATTCGTGTAACATTTATTGACAAAATTGCCCTGACTTGGCTTTATCAAACGTTGTTATTGTCGAGAGCATATCTGGGCAAGACGAACAGAATATTAATCTGTTATACAAACGCGTAATCAGTTTTCTTTCTGTTGGGTATGGAGTTACCTGATGCCGGTTTTGTGGCCAAAGCCAAAACGGAATGAACAACTCTAAATTCTTCTGTCTATTCAGTTTTTATTTTCACATAAAATCAGTTTTTACAAAGTAGTTAATTGGTTTTACAGTAGTCAAAATAGATTTGCAGTCAGATTTATAATTCTACAAGTAATTTTCTTTACAAAGAGGAAAATGGTTTTACAATCAGTTAAAATGGATTTTCAATCGGTTTCTAAAAGTGATTTTACAATTGCACCATAAGTAATTTTTACAACAATAAGTAGTTTTACAATAATTTTACTGATAATCATACAAACAAAAACATAATTAAATGTTCAGTAACCGTATTTTGGTCCTGAAAAAGGGCAGTTTTTGTTGTTTTTCTGGACTTTCTCTAGTTATCATCTAAAGCTGTCTGCACATCTAAAAACGTGTATTTTCTTAATAATGGATCAAAAAGGTATTTTCGTTTCTCAATTGCGAATTTTTCAGCTTTGTTCATTCCGTAACCTTCGTCATCTCGAAGTCGCTGAGTAGTTTTTCTAATTTTTCCATAGACCGGATGTTGTCTGAAGTGCCTTACTCGACTCATTGCCTTAAATAATTTCTTACAGAGGGAAACTCTCAAGCTGTCTCAAAGAGCTTCCTCTGCCGCTTTGGTGGCCTTGTGTCTGGGCAAGCCATTTTCTACGAACGTCACTTTCAATCTCTGAAATTTAACTGTATTATCTTCATATGGTCTTATGATTAAAGTGTCTATTACGCTCGTTTCGTCATCTTCCTCCTCTGAATATTCACCTTTAGTGATTGTATCACTATCGTCTGACTCTGAATATGTGCTCTCGTTAGAGAATCAGACAAGTTATAATCTTCGTTTGACTCTGAATATGTGCTTTCGTTAGAATCAGACAAGTTATGATCTTTGTTTGACTTCACCAGAAATGACAAGTAACCTAAGATAGTTGCGGCGTTGAATTTGTACACTATAATTTGTCATTTAAATGCTAGCAGAAGGTTGCCTTTGTTGACTACAGGATTAATGCTGTTTGCACGTCTATGCAATTTCTTCATATTTTTAATGAAAAATGTTACTGCTCACACGCATTTGCTTACAGCTGTACCCCGAAGTTGATGGTTAAATGTCCTAACTTCTGTGTTAGTCCCCGGACCGAAGCCTTGAAAAACAAGTTTGCTGTACTCGGGGGTATATCAGCAGTTTCTTTTCGTTTTCAGGTAGAAAAGTGCATATATTTTATAGTTTCGGCAGGTGTTTGTTCGATATATGGGGCAGAAAAATATTATTGGCCAGAACATCAATGACGTCACGTTTGAGATGAAAATTGAAATTTTGACATTGGTAACCTCAAAGTGCTATTTGTGTTGAACATTTCTACAAACTCAGATGTAACTAGAGAAGCAGAATTTACTGCATCCAGTAAATTTAAATCTGTGTGAAAAGGGTTAAAGTATCAGGAATAAACTCTACAGAAAGAGAATTTATGGAGGCTTATCTTCTGGTGTAAACTATTTTTTAACAAATCAGAAACGGGTTTTCGTTAACAGTATTTACAGATATTCGTACAGGAATCAGAACAATTTTTTATAAGAAACCAGAAAAGGCATATATGTGACCAGCATTCAAAGGGTTCGATACACGAATCAGAAATGGACAATTTTGGCTTTGCCCACTAATTTGAGTGATGAAATACATTCATAAACTTTAGAAATACATTAAGGTGTAAATGCATTTCCCAGTCTTTCTGAATAATATGCACTTGATGACCTCATTCAGGTGGACCGCATATTGAATCTCCAGCACCTTTTAACTCAGTCGGTGTAGTCCCATGTCTACATCTACACTGAAGAATGAGCGCAACCCACTTTGAAATAATGGCTCCACCAACTTCAGATCTGTCATCTGTCATTCAGATGGAAAGGGTGAAAAAAACATAAATGAGTGCAAACTGGTTATTGTTAACCTGCATGCCAAAATGCATCGAGATAGGACGATCCGTATATGAGTTGTCGCGCTGACAAAGGGTGCACAGATTCTATGTCGGAGATATTGTCATAAAAACCTTAAAAACCCCAAGAGCTCATTTGAAGGCCTGCTCATAAAAGAGCATCTAGTGACATAAACAAGGCATACATAAAACTAGAACTTCTCTAATAAATTAATTTTAAACAGTCATGGCACTAACACAGTTAACAGTACAGTCAACAATGTCAGTATTGCATAGTTTACCAGCATCCTGACAGTATACAATTACATGTACACCGGAATTCTTCATGATCAAGTTGTTTGTTTTTATATTAACTTGTACAATGAGATTAAATAAATAGATCATGTTATTGTATGTGACAGTCACAGCTTTCTCCCTACTGCTTTTTGTGAAATTCTTTCATAGAGAAAATATTCATACAGGAATCGGAACAATTTTTCTAAGAAATCCGAAAAGGCATATATGTGCACACCATTTATAGGGTTCGATCAAGGAATAAGAAATGGACATTACTGCAGCTGCCATTTGTTTGAATGATGAGATACACGTATAATTTCAGAACTGCATTAACTGGTATAAAATGAAATTCCTAATAGGTCGAAAAAGTATGCATTTAATGACCTCTCTTGACCGCATAGAGGTGGACCACATTTTGAACCTCCAGCAAGTTTCAACTCATTTGGTGTAGGCACCATTACTATTGGTCATACCAAACCTGATGTATGAGTATAAACTACTTTATAAATATTGGCTCCACCAACTCCGTATCTGCCATATTTGTAGATGATGGCAAATGTTCATATTAGCAAGGCAATGATGAAGTGCATGTATGGGACCTCTGGAAAATATATTGCAAGTAAAAAGGTTCAGTAATGTTGGAATGTAGACTTTGAAAGGCCTTAAAGACCCCCCGAGAGCCTGTCTGAAGACTTATTGGCATTGTCAAAATACCGAGGTCCCATCTACATCCATGTGTGTTTAGAACAACACTGTGGGAATGGAAATGGTTTTCATTATTCTCAATGATTTTTTCGAAGAGAGGTGCACCATCGAAGTGCAGTACGCTTTAGTACACAGCGCCACCGTGCCCTCATATTAAGATCTTCAGAGGGTTAAAATATTCGCTTTAAATATTCCATTTTTAGCCTTTAACCCTTTACTCAATGAATCGGCCGCATCCGCCCGCGTAATATGCAAATCGAGAAGATGAAAAAATATTAGTTCCAACGAGGGGTCCCATGATATGGTTTTGTTGAAATTGTTTGGAAAATTTGAAAAAAAATGATATTTGAAATAATAAATTTTGCTATCGTCTGCGTTGGGTAAAGGGTTAAATGGGGGTGCAGTGGCTGAGTTGGCAGAGGTGCAGGCTGCAAGTCGAGCGGTCCTCACTCTGTCCTTGGGCAAGACACTTCACCCCATTGCCCACGTGTGTGCATGGTGGCGATGTGTACTAAAGCGTACTTCACATCGATGGTGCACCTGTCTTCAACCAATGCTAACCCTGCTTGTGTGGAGTTAGTATGTGGGTTAATCTGATAGTTGCTCGCTGTTGCCTGGAGGTTCTCCCCAGGTACTCTGGCTTCCTCCACCCGTAAAATAGTCCTGGTCATGCTAAACCACTGTGCAGAAATATGTGATATTAAACACCAATGAATAAATAATCCTTTAAAAATGAGCTCATTCCAATGAAGGGTCATAAGCTATATTTTTCAAGCAAAAATGAAAAAGTAATTAAAACTGAATAGACATTTCTGTGTATAAAACTGACCGCTTTTTGCCTTTATCTTGGCTAAAGGGTTAAGAATCCCTTAGTTTGAAAGCACACTGAAAAGGTGTCCCATTGCACATAGAATTAAATGTTTCAGAAAAGAAAGCGAAAAACATTCTGTAGCCATGAGTTATATTAAAGATATTCACATCGAAGTATTAAGAGGGTTAAAATCTGACCATTCCAATTTTCCATTTTATTACTTTGTAACTGTGATAGGTGTTTCGAGAAAGCCACACACCACTCCATCCCAAAACCTCTCAATCCTGAGTTATGATTGAGAATAAATAGATTTTGAAAAAAATGCTTTGAAAAGTGAAGGTTTCTCTCTCTCTTCAATGATTGAGACTGAAGCTTTGTAACATGATACAACGTAAATATACAGTGCTGTTCAATGTAACAAAGAATTCTATCTTAGGTTTCTCTCTGGAGATTTCTGTTTTAGATAATGGTTACTGCTTCAGTTAACTCATTTCCCAGTAAATGTTGTAAACATATTTTTAACATCTAGAGTCCGAAGGCCCCACATGCCTCCAAATCATAGATGACCAAGTACCAATGGCAGGCAGTCTATCAGTATAGCAAAAACACTGAGATAGGATTGATTGTATTTGGGTTATCATGTTGACAAACAGTGCATAGAAGACATTCTATGAATGTTATTAATTTATTGGGGTTTAATGACACTTCAACAGCTAGGCCGCCTCGTGTCGTACAGTTTTTACGGATGGAGGAAACCACAGAACACAGAGAACCACCAAACAACAACAACAAGCAACTGTCTGGCTCCCCAGCATGCTAACTCCACACAAGAAGGGTTAGTGCAAGTGTATCATCGACATGCAGTATGTGTTAGTACACATCATCACTATGCCATTATGTGGGCAATGGGGGTGAAGTGTTTTTGCCTAAAGACACAAGGCACCTGCCGCAGATAGGATTCAAACTGAGAACCTCTCGTCTTGCAGCCTGCACCTCTAACTGCTTAGCCACCGTGCCCCTCTATGAATGTAATGGGAATACTTTAGAGGGTTATTTTGGGGATAAAATAGTTTTAAAGAAATAAGAAATAGGTTTTCAATGACAATGTTTATAGATATTCATTCAAAAATCAGATAATTTTTTCCAAGAAACCAGAAAAGGTATATATCTTCACAGCATTCAAACAGACCAATCAAGGGAATGCACAATGAGGTTCAAAAATATGATTTCCAGCAATTCTGGTAATATCCCTCGTGACTCCTGTTCGACCTTGGCCCAAATTTTGAATCTCCATCGAGTGTCAACTCGTTTGGTATTAGTCCCAGGTCTATACATTATACCATGCTTGAAATATGAGCATGACCCACTTTCACAAATTTTGGCCACACCAACTTTTTGCGTAAAAATGGATGTATGGACTTTGGGAATGCTTTAGAGAGTCAAAACATGTGATTTCCCGCAATTCTGAAAAAATGCATTCAATGACCCCAAGTGACCTCCGTGACCTTGACCCACATAAGTGTCAACTTATTTAGTGTTGGCCCCAGGTCCATGCATCACACCATGCTTGAGATATGAGCTTGACCCACTTTCAAAAAATTTGGCTACACCCACTTTTTTCATGAAAAAATGCACATCTGAATTTTGGGGAAGCATTTGGAGGTCAAAAAATGCGATTTCCAGCAATTATGAAAAATGCACTCATTGACCCCTGAGTGACCTTGGTGACCTTGACCCATATTTTGAATCTCCATCGAGTGTCGACTCATTTGCTGTTGGTCCCAGGTCCATACATCATACCATCCTTGAGATATGAGCGTGACCCACTTTCAAAAATTTTGGTCACGCCCAATTTTTTACGTCAAAATGCATGTGTGTACGTCAGGAATGCTTTAAGGGGACAAAAAATGTGATTTCTAGCAATTATGTAAAAAGCACTTAATGACCCCCAGATGACCTTCGTGACCTTGACCCATATTTTGAATCTCCATCGAGTGTCGACTCATTTGGTGTTGGTCCCAGGTCCATACATCATACCATCCTTGAAATATGAGCGTGACCCACTTTCAAAAATTTTGGTCACCCCCAATTTTTTACGTCAAAATGCATGTGTGTATGTCAGGAATGCTTTAGGGGGTCAAAAAATGTGATTTCTAGCAATTATGAGAAATGTTCTTAATGACCCCCAGATGACCTTGACCCATATTTTGAATCTCCATCGAGTGTCAAATCATTTGGTGTTGGTCCCAGATCCATACGTCGTACCATGCTTGAGATATGAGCGTGACCCACTTTCAAAAATTTTGGCTACGCCCATTTTTTTTTTACGTCAAAATGCATGTGTGTTTGTCAGGAATGCTTTAGGCGGTCAAAAAATGTGATTTCTAGCAATTATGAAAAATGCACTTAATGACCCCTAGGTGACCTCCGTGACCTTGACCCATATTTTGAATCTCCATCGACGGTTGACTCATTTGGTGTTGGTCCCAGGTCCATACGTCATACCATGCTTGAGATATGAGCGTGACCCACTTTCAAAATTTTTGGCCACGCCCACTTTTTTACGTCAAAATGCATGTGTGTATGTCAGGAATGCTTTAGGGGGTCAAAAAATGTGATTTATAGCAATTAAGAAAAATGCACTTAATGGCCCCTAGGTGACCTCCGTGAGCAGTAACCATTATCTAAAACAGAAAACTCCAGAGAGAAAGCTGAGATAGAATTCTTTGTTACATTGAACAGCACTGTATATTTATGTTGTATCATGTTACAAAACTTCAGTCTCAATCATTGAAGAGAGAAACCTTCACTTTTCAAAGCATTTTTTTTAAAATCTATTTATTCTCAGTCATAACTCAGGATTGAGAGGTTTTGGGATGGAGTGGTGTGTGGCTTTCTCGTAACACCTATCACAGTTACAAAGTAATAAAATGGAATATTTGAATGGTCAGATTTTAACCCTCTTAATACTTCGATGTGAGTAAAAAAATATCTTTAATATAACTCATGGCTACAGAATGTTTTTTGCTTTCTTTTCTGAAACATTTAATTCTATGTGGAATGGGACACCTTTTCAGTGTGCTTTCCAAACTAAGGGATTCTCAACCCTTTAGCCGACATAACGGTAAAAACCGGTCAGTTTTATACACAGAAATGTCTATTCAGTTTTAATTACTTTTTCATTTTTGCTTGAAAAACATAGCTTATGACCCTTCATTGGAATGAGCTCATTTTTTTAAAGGATTATTTATTTATTGGTGTTTAATGTCACATATTTCTGCACAGTGGTTTACCATGACCAGGACAGTTTTACGGGTGGAGGAAGCCAGAGTACCTGGGGAGAACCTCCGGGCAACAGCGAGCAACTATCAGATTCCCCACATACTAACTCCACACAAGCAGGGTTAGCATTGGTTGAAGACAGGTGCACCATCGATGTGCAGTACGCTTTAGTACACATCGCCACCATGCACCCAAGTGGGCAATGGGGTGAAGTGTCTTGCCCAAGGACAGAGTGAGAACCGCTCGACTTGCAGCCTGCACCTCTGCCAACTCAGCCACTGCGCCCCCATTTAACCCTTTACCCAATGGAGACGATAGCAAAATTTATTATTTCAAATATCATTTTTTTCAAATTTTCCAAACAATTTCTACAAAACCATATCATGGGACCCATCGTTGGAACTAATATTTTTTCAACTTCTCAATTTGCATATTACGCGGGCAGATGCGGCCGATTCGTTGGGTAAAGGGTTAAAGAATTAAAATGGAATATTTAAAGCGAATATTTTAACCCTCTGAAGATCTTACTATGGGGGCACGGTGGCACTGTGTACTAAAGAGTACTGCACTTCGATGGTGCACCTCTCTTCGAAAAAATCATTGAGAATAATGAAAACCATTTCCATTCTCACAGTGTTGTTTTAAACACACATGGATATAGATGGGACCTCGGTATTTTGACAATGCCAATAAGTCTTCAGACAGGCTCTTGGGGGTCTTCAAGGTCTTTCAACGTCTACATTCCAACATTACTGAACCTTTTTACTTGCAAGATATTTTCCGGAGGTACCGCCGCCTCTGACCAGAGCTAGAATGTAATTCCTTGGCTGTAAAAAGGAAAAGACGTGTTGAATCTAAGTATATATTTTGTGTCCTGAAAGGTTCTGCACGCCGGGATAGATGTACTGTTGGTACCAAACAGGGAGAATCAAGGATACTACAAATATGTCAAGATAGACTTGACATAGACACAAATGACTCTTTTTGTGGACAGCTGAAAATAAAGGTAGAGACCTCAGATTCCCACCTGCAATGGCACAGTGTGTACTATAAAACATTTACAAAGAAGACGGAAAATTTCAATAGGGGATCTATGAAGAGGAAAGGTGTAAAAGCGCGTAAAACACAAGCTTCAAAGGGTAAGCTTTCTGGCGGTCCTTCTGCGCGAGTCTAACACAGAAACCTTCGATTGAAAATGCACGTGTTTGTTCAGTATCGTAGCATGCAAGGTAAACAATAAGAAAATTCCAATGAGCAAAGTTACAAATCAACCAGATTTCAAGATAGTTTCCACCAGTCCCGAGAGACGTGGTGATTGGGTTCTTCTTCGACGTCTCGCTAATGTTGACTTGGTTGCCGTCGGTGCTCAGTACCATCGTATCATCGTAAATGTTACCAAACGTACGTGTCAAAGAGAAACATACAATCCCAGCCTGACAACCAAAGCTCTGTTGATCTGTATAAAATCGCGTTTAGCACAGGGGCGGGGGGGGGGGGGGGGTTCTTCCAAAAAATTCCGGACACAAGGCCGGGGTGGGTGGGTGGACGGATGGGGGCCAAAACACCTTTTTTCCTGGAGATGCAATTTTTTTCCTGGTGGTTTTTTTAAAAATTATTTTCACATATCAAGGCTATATTGTTGTTTAGCAGTCTAATAGACACCTGTTTGTCAGGTAGGGTTAGTGAATAAGGCCCCACTAGGCTGATTAGGGGATTTGTTCTCTTTTTTGTAAATTAAATTAGATGCATTAAAGAATTGTGTACTTCATTTTAACTAAAAACAATCAGTGGAAATTTATGAATTTTAATTTGGGAATGGTTAACATAATTTTCATAGCTGAATCATCACGACACAATTTGGATTTTACAATGAGTAGCAATGTGTTTAGCAGAACATCTAAAATAATGTAAAAAATTTACGGAGAATAATCTAAATGCCCAGTTTCTCTGCGTAGAGCTCTTGTAACCTGAAACTAATGAAAATTCCCACTGTGCATCTTTGATATAAAACCCCACTTACTTAATTCAAGCTCATAGTGATAGTACCTGGGTTTTCACAGAGGGTTGGTCGGGCTATCTCGTGAAAACATGAAACAAAAGTTACAGTTAATATTTGAATTGACAACTGACCCTGACTGAGCCAGAGTATATAGATGAGTAGCTGAGCATAATAATATGCAGCAAAAGAAGATTATTTTAATCCTCTATTTGATGTTCACAAAATAGTCTAATTCTTACATTATATGCTGTTATATGCAGAAATCAATGCTGACATGTTTTCGGAGACAGACCAGGACGGACAGTGAGATTTACAATAGTGTTAGGTGACAGATTTTCAGCTTTCCTACGTTATCTACTATCTTTTGAGTAATGACAATTGGCTGAAACCTCAAGCCTAGACACTTAGCCTGTAGTCAGGTCATTAAAATTAAAACTTCTTCACTAAATTTAAACTGTTTCTTCAGTCTCGGAACTTAATACATGAATGATAATTATTATGAGAGCATTGAGGCCAGAACTTTCAGTTCAGCATTTGTAATTCATGCACTTCAATAATATGCCAGTATACACTACGCCATAGTGTATATAGGCATATTATTGAAATGCATGAATTACAAATGCTCAACAGTCACAACGAAAAAAAACAATGAAATTTTTCCCAGTAAAAATAAATGCGTGCTTGATAACAAAGGAGTTAATAACAATTTTTTCTTTTCTGAAATCTAAATGCTTCTGTTGATGCTGGTTGATGTGTACATAATTAGTTTAGACAGTAGATTAGGATTCACATTAAGGAAAGGATTGACAGCTGGAAGCTCAGTGCAATAATTTTTCATTACCCACTGTGGTGATACACTGAAAAAATATAGGTGGTGGGGTGGGTGTCTAAGTGGTCAGAGGAAGAAAAAAAATTTTTGCACGTGGGTGGGTGGGTGGTGGTCAAAAGGTGGAAAAAAATATTTTAAGCCTTGTGTCCGGAATGTTTTGGAAGACCCCCCCCCCCCCCCCCCCCTGTTTAGCAGATTAATTTCCAAGATCGATGATGGTTTGTTCAATAAAGGTGCTGTGTACTAGCTGCCAAAGATTCTTGATAAATATAAACACTATCTACAAGCCATTGAAATAGAAGACTGTACCTACCCGTCCCATCGGCTCAAAGATAAGTTATCTCTGCATTATGGTGACCGTATAATGTTCCAAAAACAAAAGAGTCACAGTCATTGTTTGTTAGTCATGGGCAATACAGCAGTCGATTCAGTTTTATTTGATGCAATAAACCAAACCGAACGAGATGACATTTTTGAAACTCCGGATGAATATTCCGAAAGCTATGCAGACAATTTAATGGTTCGTTCCTTTTTTGCTGCTGCGAATATTCTGGGTGCCGATATAAAACGTACACCTTACATTAATATCTGGAACACCAGTGATATCACCAACGAAAATGCTGTGGAAATTGTGCCGGATTTCGCTTTTGATATCGGTGGTGACGTATGGCTTCGTCTGTCGAAGGGGGGGGGGGGGCGACTTTATCCAGCTCATTGCATTGCAACAGCACTTGGAACTAGAGAAACAGAATTTACTGCCACCAGTAAATGCAAGTCTGTGTGAAAAGGGTTAAAGTATCAGGAAAAAACTATATAGAAAGAGAATTTATGGAGGCTTATTTTCAGCAGTAAAATATTTTTAAACAAATCAGAAATGGATTTTTGTTAACAGTATTTACGGGTATTCATAAAGGAATCAGAACAATTTTTCTAAGAAATCAGAACAGACATATATGTGCACAGCATTTAAAGGGTTCGATCAAGGAATCAGAAATTGACATTTCTAGTTCTGCCACTTATTTGAATGAAGACATGCATGTATATTCTTCAGATATGCATTGTAGTTTTTATAAAATGCAATTCCGAACAGTTCTGAAAAATACGCACTTAATGGCCTCTCTTGACCGCATTGAGGTGGACCATATTTTGAACCTCCAGCAAGTTCAACTCATTCGATGTAGACCCGATGTCCAAAAGTCATACCAAGCCTAAAGTATGAGTATAAACCACTTAAAAAATATTGGCGCCTCCAGGTCTGGATCTGCCATATTTGTAGATGAGAGCAAATATTCATATTAGCTAAAAAAATGTTAAAGTACATAGTATCTCTGGAAAATATATTGCAAGTGAAATAAATTCAGTAATGCTGGAATTTAGACGTCAAAAGGCCTTAAAGGCCCCAAGAACCTATCTGAAGGCTTATTGGCATTTGCAACGTACCGACGTCTTGTGGATGGCCATGTGTGTTTAGAGCAACATTGTGAGAATGGAAAGGGTTAAGATCACTCTCACACTGCATTAAATAACATTTCTGGGACCCATATTAAGGTCAGAAGAGGATTAAAATACTCCGCTTTAAATACTCCATTTTAATCCTTTAACCCTTTCCGACTACGGTTTTCGTGGCGTTTTAACGTCACGTAGAATCAGGTTTTGGCGACGTCAAACGCAATCGTTAGCCCTTTGAATTCTGGTGGTATCTTCCGTATCAGTTCAATGACATCACCAGGAAGAGTCCATATTCATTATTTGGGGGTAGACCAATTAATATTTGCAACGTGCAGCCTTGTGGCTGCACGTTGAAAATATTGATTGGTCTACCACACACATGCATTTAGCATCCATCACATTTAATGAAATTATGAAGTATCATGTTTCTGAACGAAAAAGCGGCCGCTCGGGTTCAAAGTCGGAGTACGTATTATTACGTACCGTAGTCGCAACGCACGGCAGTTTTCGTACGTAATATTACGTACCGTAGTCGCAAAGGGTTAAAAAATGTCATCATTCCAGTTAGGGGTCATAAGCTTGTTTTTCAAGCAAAATGAAAAACATAATCAAAATTGAATGAGAATGTTTGTGAGTAACCCTGTCCGGTTTTCGCCATTACGTTGGGTAAAGAGTTATGAATGTTTTATTGAGAGGGTTAAAAGCAAGCCATTTAAAAGTACACATCGTTACCGTGCCCCTTCGCGGGCAATCGGGATTATGTGCCTTGCCAAGGACACAGCGCAGAAACACCTGGTGGGGTGGGAACCGTCAACCTGTTAGTTTAATGTCCATCGCTGTAACTTCACCGCCATCACGTGCCTGTCCGATCCATTTAAAAGGCTTTAAATGCATCTAGGGTCATAAAACAGCGTTCGGGAAATAAGAAGATGGTTGGTTCTTACGAATGGCTGTTGTAAACAGAGGGACAATGTGACAGAAAACCTACGAAACGTTGCTGTCGTGAGTTAAATGAAAGTATTTGTACCCGAATTGAAGTATTAAAAGAGTTCAAAAGAGGCCATTTAAATATTCTATTGTATTATAGTTGTAACTGGTGTTTCGAGAAGGCCATTCATCACTTGCTTCTTGAAATCCGTCGATCTTGAGTTATGATTGAGAATAAATAATGTAACAGAGCACATGAGTTCCTAAGTGGTTGGCAATGACCAGTAGGGGTTAATCAGGACCAATTCTCGAGTGATGTCTATGGGTAAAATTAAAGGACAGTACTCAGATTTGAAGTTGGATTTGGCCACTAAGGGTTAAAAGATATTTCATCTAATAGACCAACAAAAGACTTCTTAAAATTTCACTAATTAGTTGGTTTAATTGGTCTAAAAACATGTTATTAGTCTGTGTGAAACACACAGACTATTGTTTTTGTACGGTTTCTTCTTCTTCTTCTTCTTCTTCTTCTTCTTCTTCTTCTTCTTCTTCTTCTATGCGCTTCCTTGTCCGCACGATAACTTGAAAACTATTTGCCCTATCTCATTGATTTTTGCCATGCTGATCGACAGTCACAAGTTCTCGGCCACCTATGTTTTTCAGATTCCTGGGGCTTCAGAGGTGTCCGTAGGAGTGTTTTGAATGTGGGTCACGCCCATATCTCAGGCGTGGTATGACGTATGGACCTGGGACCAACACCAAATGAGTCGACACTCGATGGAGATTCAAAATATGGGTCAAGGTCACTGAGGTCACCTAGGGGTCATTGAGTGCATTTTTTCATAATTGCTGGAAATCACATTTTTTTTACCCCCCTAAAGCATTCCTGATGTCCCTACATGCATTTTGAGGTAACAAAGTGGGCGTCGCCAAAATTTTTGAAAGTGGGTCACGCTCATATCTCAAGCATGGTATGATGAATAGACCTGGGACTAACACCAAATGAGTCGACACTTGATGAAGGTTCAAAATATGGGTAAAGGTCACGGAGGTCACCTATGGGTCATTGAGAGCATTTTTCATAATTGCAGGAAATCACATTTTTTTTTACCCCCTAAAGCATTCCTGACATACACGCATGCATTTTGGAATAAAAAAGTGGGCGTGGCCAAAATTTTTGAAAGTGAGTCACGCTCATATTTCATGCATGGATGAATGGACCTGGCACTAACACCAAATGAGTCGACACTTGATGGAGATTCAAAATATTGGTCAAGGTCACGGAGGTCACATAGGGGTCATTGGGTGCATTTTTTCAGAATTGCAGAAAATCACATTTTTGGACCCCAATGCATTCCCAAAGTTCAAACATGCACAAAAAGTGGACATGGTCAACATTTTCGAAAGTGGGTCACACTCATATCTCAAGCATGGTATGATGCATAGACCTGGGACCTACAACAAATGAGTCGACACTCAATAGAGGTACAAAATATGGGTCAAGGTCAAGGGGGTCACCTTGGGGTCATTGAGTGCATTTTTTATAATTGCTGGAAATCACATTTTTTGACCCCCTATTTCATCACTCAAATTAGTGGGCAGAGCCAAAAATTTCCATTTCTGATTCGAGTATCGAACCCTTTGAATGCTGGTCACATATATGCCTTTTCTGGTTTCTTATAAAAAAAATGTTCTGATTCCAGTATGAATATCTGTAAAAACTATTAACGAAAATCCATTTCTGATTTGTTTAAAAATATTTTCCTCCTGACAATAAGCCTCCATAAATTCTCTTTCTGTATAGAATATTCCTGATACTTTAACCCTTTTCATACAGACTTAAATTTACTGGGTGCAGTAAATTCTGTTTCTTTAGTTATATTATGCATTTTAATGCAAAAATCAAACTATTATTCTACAGTCTACATTCCAGATGAGAGAAACATTTTCATACACCCCAAGGCACAACTTAAAGGAGCTATATAACTTTTTTAATAAATTAATTTTAAACAGTCCTAGCACTAACACAGTTAACAGTACAGTCAACTATGTCAGTGTTGCATATTTTACCGGCACCCTGACAGTATTGTGATAGGTTTCAATAACAGTTATTCAGAGTAGTTTTACAATTTCATGTACTGACTTGAATCCTTCATAATAAAGTTGAATTCTGTACAACGAGATTACATAAACAGATCATATTATTGTATGTGACAGTTACAGCTTACTCCCTAACCACTTTGTTTATGAGATTCTGTAATGGAGAAATTATAGCTTCAATGACTACCTTTACCAGTACAATTTGAGGGTGTGGAATAGAGTTACGCCCACAGGCTCACAAGCCTGAAAATCATAGATGGCCGAGTACTGGTGGTTACCAAACAGTATAACAAAATTCAGTGAGATACAGCATTTTATAGTTTCATTAAGGCATGCCTTATACGAATGTAATTGGAAAACGAGAACCACCAAGCAGTGGGAAGCAACTGTCAGGCTTCCCAACATTCTAACTCCACACAAGCAGGGTTAGTGCAAGTGCATCATTGACGTGCAGCATGCCTTAGTACACAACGCTACCATGCCCCCATGTGGGCAGTGGGGTGAAGTGTTTTGCCCAAAGACACAAAGCGCTTGCCGCAGGTGGGATTCGACCTGTGGGCCTCTTGGTTTGCAGCCTGCACCTCCGCCTCCTGAGCCACCGCACCCCTCTATGAATGTAATGGGAACACTTTGGAGGCTTATTTTTCGGGAATAAAATAGTTTTAAAGAAATCAGAAATAGGTTTTTGTTAACAGTATTTGAAGATATAAATTCAGAAATCAGATAGTTTATTCCAAGAAACCAGAAAAGGCATATATGTGTATAGCATTCAAAGGGTTCGATCAAGGGAATGCACTGGGGGGGGGGGGGGGGGAGGTCCTAAAATGTGATTCCCCGCAATTCTGAAAAATGCCTCAATGACCCTAGGTGACCTCCGCGACCTTAACCCATATTTTGAATCTCGATCGAGTTTGAACTCATTTGGTGTTGGTCCCAGACCCACACACCATACCATGCTTGGGATATGAATGTGACCCATTTTCAATTTTTTTGGCCACGCCCATATTTTGCGTGTAAAAAAGCATGTACGTACATGGAGAAAGCATCAAGGGGGCAAAAAATGTGATTTCCCGCAATTTTGGAAAATGCACTCATTGACCCCTGGGGGACCACAGTGACCTTGACCCATATTTTGAATCTCCATCGAGTGTCGACTTATTTGGTGTTGGTCCCAGGTCCGTAGGTCATACCATGCCTGAGATATGGGCGTGACCCACTTTCAAAACACCCGTACAGACACCCCTAATACCCCAGGATTCTGAAAAACATAGGTGGACGAGAACGTTTGACTATCTATCAGTATACCAAACATCAGCGAGACAGGACGATTCGTTTTCGAGATATCGTGAGGACAAGGAAGTTCATAGAAGACAGAAGACAGGAGAAGAAGAAGAAGAAGAAGAAGAAGAAGAAGAAGAAGAAGAAGAAGAAGAAGAAGAAGAAGAAGAAGAAGAAGAAAAAGAAGAAGAAGAAGTAGAAGAAGAAGAAGAAGAAGAAAAACCAGTTTTGCCAAAATTGCAATTTGCTCGGAATTTTTAGGTCAAAAGGGAGCAAAGTAGGCAATACAGCACATGTAATCAGATGTACTAAGTCATGCTACAAATATTACGAAAGCTCCAGCCAAACCGTCCAGGGTCTTGTTTGAGAATTGTGGCAAAACGTAACATTGTGACAACATTTTGCACGGTTTTGGCAGAAAACGAAAAACTTCAGAAATGCCATGATCCAGGTGAGAAACTTCCAATGAAGCTCTATATATGTGTCAAATTTCAGTAGAATAGTATGGAATTCATCAGACACAGATCATTGAACTAGAGAAATAGAATTTACTGCCACCAGTAAATTCAAGTCTGTGTAAAAAAGGGTTAAAGTATCAGGAATAAACTGTAGAGAAAGAGAATTCATGAAGGCTTATTTTCTGGAGTAAAATATTTTTTAACAAATCAGAAATGGGTTTTCGTTAGTAGTATTTACAGATATTCATACAGGAATCAGAACATTTTTATAAGAAACCAGAAACGGCATGTATGCGACCAGCATTCAAAGGATTTGAAACACGAATCAGAAATGGATATTTTTGGCTCTGCCCACTAATTTGAGTGATGAAATACTTTCATAAACTTTAGAAATGCATTAAGGTGTAATGAAATTCATTTCCCAGTCTTTCTGAATAATGCCCCATATTAAGATCTTCAGAGGGTCAAAATACTCCCTCTAAATACTTTAATCCTTTAAATGGGGGCGCAGTGGCTCAGTTGGCGGAGGAGCAGGCTGCAAGGTCAGAGGTAGTCACTCTGCCCTTGGACAAGACACTTTGCCCCACTGCCCACGTGGGCGCGTGGTAGCTCTGTGTACTAAAGCGTACTGCACATTGATGGTACACCTGTCTTCAACCAATGCTAACCCTGCTTGTTTGGAGTTAGTATGTGGGGGATCTGACAGTTGCTCGTTGTTACCCGGTGGTTCTTCCCAGGTACCCCGATTTCCTCCACCTGAAAAACTGTCGTGGCCATGATTAGCCACTGTGCAGAAATATGTGACATTAAACACCAATGAATAAATAATCCTCTAAAAAATAAGCTCAATCCAATAAAGGGACATAAGCTATGTTTTTAAAGCAAAATGAAAAGGTAATTAAAACTGAATAGACATTTCTGTGAATAATGTTGACCGGTTTTCGCTGTTATGTTGGCTAAAGGGTTAAGAGAATCCCTTACTTTGGATGGCCGCTGAAAATGTGTCCCATTCCACATAGAATTAAATGTTAAGAAAATAAAGCGAAAAAGATTTAGTTTCTCAGCTGACAGTACCTGCTTTGGCACTCCAGAGGGATGGAACGGCACAAATCAGAGACATTCTCTTAATGGCACTTTGGCACCAAAGGTTTCTGCACTCTCGCTGAGACCGAGCCGAGCGCAGTGAAAGACTATAGAACTCCTCTAACAAATGAGTTTTAAACAGTCATAGCACTAACACAGTTAACAGTACAGTCGACCATGTCAGTATTGCATTGTTACCGGCATCCTGACAGTTTTGTGATAGGTTTCAACAATTATTCAGTGCAGTTTTATGGAAAGGGTTAACTTTATTCTGGCTGAAATAAAATATGTGCAATCCACATTGAAGTCTTGAGAGAGTTAAAAGCATTGAACTGAATAAGATAGGTTTCAACAAATTTTACAATTATTCAGAGCAGTTTTATGGAAAGGGTTAACTTTATTCTGCCTGAAAGAAAATATGTGCAATCCACATTGAAGTCTTGAGAGGGTTAAAAGCATTGAACTGAATAAGATAGGTTTCAACAAATTTTACAGTTATTCTGTGCAATTTTATGGAAAGGGTTAAATTTATTCTGCCTGAAATAAAAATGTGCAATCCACATTGAAGTCTTGAGAGGGTTAAAATCATTGAACTGAATAAGATTGGTTTCAACAAATTTTACAATTATTCAGTGCAGTTTTATGGAAAGGGTTAACTTTATTCTGCCTGAAATAAAATATGTGCAATCCACATTGAAGTCTTGAGAGGGTTAAAAGCATTGAACTGAAAAAGATAGGTTTCAACAAATTTTACAATTATTCAGTGCAGTTTTATGGAAAGGGTTAACTTTATTCTGCCTGAAATAAAATATGTGCAATCCACATTGAAGTCTTGAGAGGGTGAAAGGCACTGAATAATTTATAATTTATTTCCTTGCAAGGCAAAGGGTTTCTCTCAACTTAGTTCCAGGAACTTACATCCCATTATCAAAACAAGATTAGTAGATTATATTTCATTTTTTGACAGCTGACTCCACTGATGTTTACATTATCTCCAGTGTGAATAACATAGCATCGTATTGCTTGGGGAGAATTTACTGTATCAGGAAATTGGAGGCTGTGAAAGCCCTGTGGCCGACTGGGCCATACTCAATGGCTCTAGCGACCTGAAAAACATCGGTGGCCGAGAACATTTGACTGTCCACCAGTATTCCAAAAATCAGAGAGATAGGACGATTCGTTGTCGAGTTATCGTGAGGACAAGGACGTACATGGAAGACAGAAGACATGAGAAGAAGAAGAAGAAGAGGAAGAAGAAGAAGAAGAAGAAGAAGAAGAAGAAGAAGAAGAAGAAGAAGAAGAAGAAGAAGAAAAATAAAAAAGAAAAGAAAAAGAAACCGTACAAAAACAATGGTCTGTGTGTTTCACACAGACTAAAAAAGAAACCGTACAAAAACAATAGTCTGTGTGCTTCACAAAGACTAATAATAACAACTTGTGCGTATTAGGTATCGTAGAATGTGGGGACGTTTTTAGAACAGCGACTCCAAACTTTCAGCGTTTGTTCTTGAAGCTCGGCTGAACTCGGTTGCATTATAAGAAGGTCCCCAAACCAAGCACTTGCCCCGTGGGAACCCCTGAACATGCGCATATGCTCTCCAGACTTTCAACAAGATATAATGCGAAATTGGTGTCTCTCTATGTGAGACGATGCGATAACTATTGGTGAAGAACGAGTAAAAATTTCGTAGAAATCGGCCATGAATTGCCTAAGATATAGCGTTTTTATTAGTTGGGGTAATTGTTTGAATTTGGTCTTTTTCTAGCGGGTGCGAGCTGGCGCTGAGGTTGTGGTTGTGCTCCCTCTCTGAGCTAGTTCCATTTGAAACTTATAATTTACAATTACTGGTGGAGAGATGCTGATGACTGAAAGATGCATCTCATACACTGGCACCAAATGCGCCCCGGCAAGCCGATAACAGTTCTAATCTCCAGAGAAGAAAGGTTTACAGAAATCGCGCATGGTTTAATGGCGAAAAAGTGGTAATGTGGCTAATTTTATATTAAAATTGAACAGACACCAATACTGTCGGTCATACGGCCACTGTGTCCAGACCGCTGAAGGCAGTTACATGAAATCTTTCGAATTTGTTCTTTGATCCCCGTTCAACACTTTAGTATCCTTGTCGAGTGCTGAGGCCCTGAGCGAACATCCTGGATCGCGTGGAAACCGAGGAGACGATTCGTCCCTACTCTATTCTCAATGCAACGACATTTCCATTCATCATTTACGTGTCATCAGTCGACTTTGGCATTATTTCTGTCTATTTGATGAACTGTTCAACTTTACTCTCACCTTTATGACAACCGTTAGTTTGGACTTGAACTGTTTATTTTCGATCGTCCCGACAGAAACTGACAACTCGACCAGTGGCGAAAAGGCTGTCATTTGGATTAGCTGACTTTAAAATTTAACAGACACCAATGTCGGACATACGCCAATTGCAACCATACCATCCAAGGCAGCCACCTGGAATTCTCAGAATGTGTTCTACGATCCCCGCTCGGCAGTTTAGTATCTTTCTTGAGTCCTGCGACCGGGTGGAACAGCGTGGATGTACCCATAAGGGAAGACTCAAATCTGCCAAGGGTTAAACTTTTAATAATAACATATAAAACATGAGATGTCAGACTTTGCTTGCTGCATGCAACAATAGAAAAACATTCAGCTCTCAATCAATTAGGAATGGAGTAAATTGTCACTTAATCGTACAAAATTCTGAAAAGGCGAGAGTTTTTTTGGACAGCATCTATCTTTATGCAAGCAGAAAAAACGTACAACAGAAAATATGCTCAGTAGGTAATTGTGAATATGAACATGTAAATCCTTTTTAGATATACCATTCGTAAATTGAAGAAATATGAACTAAAAATGACCCAATGTTATGAAAAAGTTTAGGGTACTTGAAGGTTAAAACTTTGAATTAAATATACCACAGCCAAATTATTCCTGGATGAATGCCCAAACTTCTCATGGGAAACGTTTTGAAAAAATGTGACTACAGTGCTGAGAAATTGCATGTGAATATTGGCGAGTTTAACCAAAATTGCGCTTTGCTCGGAATTTTGTGGTCAAAATGGAGCAATGTGGGTAATACAGATTATGTAGTCAGATGTAGTAAGTCATGCTACAAATATTATGAAAGCAGCCTAGCCAAATCGTAGAGGGTCTAGTTTAAGAATTGCGGCAAAACGTAACATTGTGACAACATTTTGTATGGTTTTGGCAGAAAACGAAAAACTTCAGAAATGCCATGATCCAGGTGAGAAACCTCCAATGAAGCCCTATATATCTGCCAAATTTCAGTAGAATAGTATGGAATCCATCAGAAAAAAATCATTGAAATAAAAAATAATGTTAATAGTAGAGAAATAGAATTTACTGCATCCAGTAAATTCAAGCTTGTAAGAAAAGGGTTAAAATATTAATCGGGAAAAATTATATAGAAAGAGAATTTATGGAGGGTTATTTTCGGTAGTAACATATTTTTAAACAAATCAGGAAGGAATTTTCGTAAACAGTATTTACAGATATTCATAAAGGAATCAGAACAATTTTTCTAAGAAACAAGAAAAGGCATATATATGCACAACATTCAAAATGTTTGGTCAAGAGAATGCATTAGGGGTCTAAAAAATGGGATTTCCAGCAATACTAAAAAATGCACTCAGTTATCCCTGGCGAGCTCAGTGATCTTGACCATGTTGCGAACCTCTATGGGGTGTTGACTCATTTGGTGTTGGTCCTATGTCTATGTGTCATACCATGCTTGAGATATGAGTGTGACCCACTTTTAAGAATTTTGCCCACACCCACTTTTTCGTGTAAAAATGCATGTATGAACTTTGGGAATGCATTTGGAGGGTCAGAAAATGTTATTTCCATTAATTCTGAAAAACGACCTCAATGACCCCTAGGTGACCTCCATGATCTTGATCCATATTTTGAACCTCTATCGAATGTTAACTCATTTGGCGTTAGTTTCAGGTCCATTTGTGATACCATGCATGAGATATGAGCATAACCCACTTTCAAAAACTTTTGGCCATGCCCACTTTTTCACGTAAAAATTCATGTATGGACTTCGTGATTGCTTTAGGGATCAAAAAGTATGATTTGCAGCCATTACGAAAAATGCACTCAATGACCCCTAGGTGACCTCCATGACCTTGACCCATATTTTGAACCTCTATCGAGTTTCGACTCATTTGGTGTTAGTTCCAGGTCCATTTGTCATGCCATGTTTGAGATATGAGCATGACCTGGGCGACCTCAGTGACCTTGACCCATATTGTGAACCTCTATGGAGTGTTGACTTATTTGGTGTTGGTCCCTTGTCTATGTGTCATAGCATGCTTGAGATATGAATGTGACCCACTCTCAAGAATTTTGCCCGCACCCACTTTTTGTGTAAAAATGCATGTATGAACTTCGGGAATGCATTGGGGGGTCAGAAAATGTGATTTCCATTAATTCTGAAAAAATGCACTCAATGACCCCTAGGTGACCACCATGACCTTGACCCATATTTTGAACCTCTATCGATTGTTGACTCATTTGGTGTTAGTTTCAGGTCCATTCGTCATACCATGCTTGAGATATGAGCATGATTAACTTTCAAAAATTTTGGCAATGCCCACTTTTTTATGTAAAAATTCATGTATGGACTTCAGGAATGCTTTAGGGGGTCAAACAATGTGATTTACAGCAATTCCGAAAAATGCACTCAATGACCCCTAGGTGACTTCCATGACCTTGACCCATATTTTGAAGCTCTATCGAGTTTCGACTCATGTGGTGTTAGTTCCAGGTCCATTTGTCGTACCATGCTTGAGATATGAGCATGATCCACTTTTAAAAATTCGGCCATGCCCACTTTTTTATGTAGAAATTTATTTATGACTTCGGGAATGCTGTAGGGGATCAAAAAATGTGATTTCCAGCAATTCCGAAAAATGCACTCAGTGACCCCTGGTTGACCTCCATGACGTTGACCCATATTTTGAACCTCTATCGATTTTCGACTCATTTGGTGTTAGTTCAAGGTCCATTCCTCATACCATGCTTGAGATATGAATGTGACCCACTTTTAAAAATTTGGCCACGCCCAATTTTTTACATAAAAAATTCATGTATGGACTTTGGTAATGCTTTAGGGGGCCAAAACATGTGATTTCCAGCAATTATGAAAAATGCACTTAATGACCCCTAGGTGACCTCCGTGACCTTGACCCATATTTTGAATCTCCATCGAGTGTCGACTCATTTGGTGTTGGTCCCAGGTCCATACGTCATACCACGCCTGAGATATGGGCATGACCCACTTTTAAAACACCCCTACAGACACCACTAATGCCCCAGGAATCTGAAAAACATAGGTGGCCGAGAACTTGTGACTGTCTATCAGAATGCCAAAAATCACCGAGATAGGGCAATTCGCTTTCGAGTTATCTTGCGGACAAAAAAGTGATGAGAATACAGAAGACAGGAGAAGAAGAAGAAAAAAAAAGAAAATTTACAAAAACAATAGTCTGTGTGTTTCACACGGACTAACTAGAGAAACAGAATTTACTGCCACCAGTAAATTCAAGTCTGTGTGAAAAGGGTTAAAGAATCAGAAAAAACTATATGGAAGAGAATTTATGGAGGCTTATTTTCAGGAGTAAAATATTTTTAAACTAGAGAAACAGAATTTACTGCCACCAGTAAATTCAAGTCTGTGTGAAAAGGGTTAAAGTATCAGGAATAAACTGTATGCAATTAAATGCATTAAGGTGTAACAAAATGCATTTCCCAGTCTTTCTGAATAATGCCCCATATTAAGATCTTCAGAGGGTTAAAATATTCCCTTTAAATACTCCATTTAATCCTTTAAATGGGGGGGGGGGGGGGCGCAGTGGCTCAGTTGGCAGAGGTACAGTCTGCAAGGCGAGAGGTCCTCACTCTAATCTTGGGCAAGACACTTCACCCCATTGCCCACGTGGGTGCATGGTGGCGCTGTGTCCTTAAGCCTACTGCACATCCATGGTGCACCCGTCTTCAACCAAAGCTAACCCTGCTTGTGTAGAATTGGTATGTGGGGGATCTGACAGTTGCTCGTTGTTCTTCCCGGGTACTCCGACTTCCTCCAACCGAAAAACTGTCGTGGCCATAATTAGCCACTGTGCAGAAATATGTGACATTAAACCCCAATAAATAAATAATCCTTTCAAAAATAAGCTCAATCCAATAAAGGGTCATAAGCTATGTTTTTCAAGCAAAAATGAAAAGGTATTTAAAACTGAGTAGACATTTATGTGAATAATGTTGGCCGGTTTTCGCCGTTATGTTGGCTAAAGGATCCCTTACTTTGGAAGGCAGACTGAAAAGGTGTCCCATTCCACATAGAGTTAAATGTTACAGAAAATAAAGCGAAAAACATTGTTTCTCAGCTGACAGTACCTTTTGCACTCCGGAGAGATGGAATGGCACAAATCAGAGACATCCTCTTAATGACACTTTGGCACCAAAGGTTTATGCACTCTCGGTGAGACCGAGCCGAGCGCAGTGAAAGACTATAGAACTCCTCTAACAAATGAGTTTTAAACAGTCATAGCACTGACACAGTTAACAGTACAGTCAGCCATGTCAGTACTGCATTGTTACCGGTATCCCCACAGTTTTGTGATAGGTTTCAACAATTATTCAGTGCAGTTTTATGGAAAGAGTTAACTTTATTCTGCCCGAAATAAAATATGTGCAATCCACATTGAAGTCTTGAGAGGGCCAAAAGCATTGAACTGAATAATTTATAATTTATTTCCTTGCAAGGAAAAGGGTTTCTCTCAACTTAGTTCCAGGAACTTACATCCCATTATCATAACAATATTACATTTCATTTTTCCACAGCTACTCCACTGATGTTTGCATTATCTCCAGTGTGAATAACATAACATCCTATTGCTTGGGGAGAATTTACTGTACCAGGAAAGTGGAGGCTGTGAAAACCCTGTGGCCGACTGGGCCATACTCAGTGGCTCTAGCAACCTGAAAAACATTGGTGGCCGAGAACTTCTGACTGTCTATCAGTATGCCAGAAATCAAAAGAAAGAAACAACGACTCAACCATTTTGTCTCAACCGAAACTGAGGCAAAATAACATTCACTGGAAATATAAAGGGGAAGTAGGATGGGAGAATGAAGAATATATGGAAATTCGGTGGCAACAGAAGGGTGTTAGTATGGTTATCGGATAGACTGGGAAGAATTAGGTACGGGATGTCTTCAAACAGTTCGTTTTCGGGTGTTGGGAGGAGAGGCGAGATATGGGAATAGCGAGGCATTTGGTAGCACGGGCTTAATTTAGGTCTTTTCATCTGATAACTGCATCAAATAAGCGACCGCCCAAAGTATTAAGCAATGAAATAATTAAAATTTTACTTGGCTCATTAAGTTTCAATTTTGTTCTTTATACATGTGATTAAATGAGCTTTCAGTGCATTAAATGGGCAATTATACCTGATAAATGGGAATGGCTGTGGAATATATGGTTCATGAAAATAAATGATGAAAAAATTGAAAAGACAATTTTACCCCACCCATTTGTGCAAGCAATAGTGCAACATAATTTGACAGCTAATTAATTACCCGCTGATATCCCTTCTGTTCATTATTTAGTTATTACATCGACGAATTGACAAGCACAGGTTTCGCTGTACACGTTAAATCCTCTTAATTATCAAAAGAACGGGTTACCTCATACTTGAAATTCTCTCAATTATCGATATGCTCATCAGAGGTGGATACAATGTTACACTTGAGTAAAATATACCAATACACATATCCTCTCCTTTTAAAACTGTTATTAACCCATATTTTCCCTTTTTAACTTTTGTGCGTACGCTATGGGCCCCGCAATATTTATTGGTTTCTATGGTGACGCACTCGAAAAAACATTGAACTTCGAGAAACCGCAATAAACATCATAAAATTGAATGAATCAATGAATGAGAAATTTCAGCGCGCGAGAGGACAGTGATTGGAAATCCATTACGAGACGAATAACAAAAGTAGAGATGAAATGGTTTCGCGCGCCGAAGGCGCGCAGGGACGACGCGAGACGAGCCTCTTTCGACCCTCTTTAACTGTACAATATAGTTTCGAGCATTAGATCGTGGAGAAAAAACAACAACGGAACTTGAGAAACAGAATTTACTGCCACCAGTAAATTTAAGTCTGTGTGAAAAGGGTTAAAGTATCAGAAATAAACTATATAAAAAAGAATTTATGGAGGCTTATCTTTTGGACTAAAATATTTTTTAACAAATCAGAAAGGTTTTCGTTAACAGTATTTACAGATATTCATACAGGAATCAGAACAATTTTTATAAGAAACCAGAAAAGGCATATTTGTGACCAGCATTCAAAGGGTTCGATACACGAATCAGAAATGGACAAGTTTGGCTCCACCCACTAATTTGAGAGATGAAATACATTTATAAACTTTAAAAATGCATTAAAGTGTTATAAAATACATTTCCATATATTGAACCTCCTGCAATTTTTAACTCAGTCGGAGTAGTCCCATGCCCACATCTGCATTGAAGAATGCGTCAGTTGTTATAAAATGCAATTTCTGACAGTTCTGAAAAATACGCACTTTATGACCTCTGTTGACCGCAATAAGGTGGACCATATTTTGAACCTCTGGCAAGTTCAACCCATTCGATGTAAGTCTGATCTCTATAGGTCATACCAAGCCTGAAGTATGAGCATAAACCACTTCGAAAATATTGACTGTACCAACTCACCATCTGCCATATAGGTAGATGATAGCAAATATTCATATTAGCTAGAAAGATATTTTGCAAGTGAAAGAATTCAGTATGTTGGAATATAAATGTCAAAAGGCCCTAAAGGCTCCCAAGAGCGTATCTGAAGGCTCATTGGTATTGGCAAAATACCGAGGTCTCCTCGATGCCCATCTGTGTTTAGAGCAACATTGTGAGTATGGAAAGGGTTAACATTACTCTCGGTTTGCATGACATAACGTTTGTTGTACCCATATTAAGGTCTTGATAGGGTTAGAATACTCCCTTTAAATACTCCATTTTAACCCTTTAAAAATGACTTCATTCCAATGAGGTCTATAACCATATTTTTCAAGCAAAAATGAAAAAAAATATAAACTGAATGGGAATTTCTGTGAATAACGCTGACATATTTTTTCTCCGTTACGTTGGGTAAATGGTTAAGAATGCTTTATTGAGAGGGTTAAAAGCAAGCCATTTAAAACGTGCACTGCGTCACTGTGCCTCTTCCCTGGAAATCGGGATTATGTTTCTTGCCAAAGACACAACGCAAATACACCTGGTGACGTTGGAACTCTGAATCTTTCAGTTTGAAGTAAAATAAAATACTGTAACATCATCGCCACCGTTCGCCTGTCTGATTCATTTAAAAGGCCGTAAAATGCGTCTAGGGTCCTAAGCAAGGCGTACGGGAAATAAGACGTTGGTTGGATCTCAAACATGGCTGTTGTGAACAGAGGGGCAATATGAGAGAAAACTTACAGAACGTTCTAATGTCGTGAGTTAAACAAAGGCATTTGGAATCACATTGAAGCATTAAGAGGGTTAAAAAAAAGACCATTTAAATATTCTATTTTAATAATTTATAATTGTGGTTGGTGTTTCCAGAAAGCCACGCACCACTGCTTCTTGAAACCCGTCGATCTTGAGTTGTGATTGAAAATAAATAATGTAACAGACCCCATGAGTTCTTAAGTGGTTGGCAATGACCAGTAGGGGTTAATCAGGACCGATTCTCAAGTCATGTCTATGGGTTAAATTAAAGGACAATAATCAAATTTGAAGCTGGACTTGGCCATAAGGGTTGAAAGATATTTTCAGCTAACAGACCAAAAACGACTAGGTAAAATTTTACGGATTATTTGGTTCAATTGGTCTAAAACATGTTATTCATATTTTGTATTTTACTGTAAAAATCAAACCTCCCTGACTCAGTCACTCCATCCCGAAACCTGTCTGGCTTGAGTTATGATAGAGTATAAATACATTTTAAAATGCTTTGAAAAGTGAAAGGTTCTCTATCAAGCTTGATTTGAGAATTAATTTGTAACATCAGGTTAAATAAACAAACAATGTTATTCTGTGTGATCCATTATACATTAGTGTATAATGAGTTTTGTTGGGAAGAGATAGATTCTCTCCAGTTTTGAATAGTGGATTTTGTTTCAACGATTACATTTACCAGTTAAGGTAGAAACTCTGAACATCTTGTGGCCTGTAGAGTCAAACCTTGGACCCCTAACGCCTGAAAATCATAGATGGCTGAGTACATGCAACTACTAACCGGTATAGCGAAAATCAATGAGATAGGGTATTTTGTATTCGCATTATCGTACGGACAAAAGAGTGCATAGAAGACAGATCATTAAGACATGTCTTATACGAATGTAACTGGAATACTAGAGAAACAGAATTTACTGCACCCAGTAAATTCAAGTCTGTGTGAAAAGGGTTAAAGTATCAGGAATAAACTATACAGAAGGAGAATTTATGGAGGCTTATTCTCAGGAGTAAATTATTTTCAAACAAATCAGAAATGGATTTTCGTTAATAGTATTTACAGATATTCATACAGCCATCAGAACATTTTTTTATAAGAAACCAGAAAAGGCATATATGTGACCAGCATTCAAAGGGTTCGATACACGAATCAGAAGTGGACATTTTTGGCTCTGCCCACCCAGCTGATTGATGAAATACGTTCATGAACTTTTGAAATGCATTAAGGTGTAATGAAATGCATTCCCCAGTCTTTCTGAATAATATGCGCTGGATGACCTTGGTGACCTCTTTCAGGCCGACCATATATTGAACCTCCAGCAATTTTTAAATCAGTCGGTATAGTCCCATGTATACACCTACTTTAAAGAAATGGCTCCACCAACTACAGATCTGTCATTTTTGGGCGATGATAGCAAATATTTATTATGATTTAGAAGCCTCTAAGGCAGTCAGCCTACTGTATCACACACAAGGCCTCAAACTAGCTGAAAAAACAAAGATGAGTGCAAACTGGTTGTTGGTAACCAGCATGCAAAAACAAATAGAGATAGGATGATTCGTATTTGAGTTATCGAGCCGACAAAGGGTGCATAGACTCTATATTGGGGATAGTGCCATAAAAAACTTAAAAGCCCCAAGAGCTCATTTAAAGGCCTACCCTTAAGAGCATCTAGTGCCCTAAACAAGGCATACATAAAATAAGATGGTGGAATCTTGAATCATGGCATTTGCGTATAGAGTGGCAATATGGCAGGAAGCGTGTAAAAGGTTCTACCGTCATAAGTTAAATGATGTTGTTTGATCTTCGCGGTGAAGTATGAAGAGGGCGGTGAAGTATGAAGAGGGTTAAAGACAGACCATTTAAATATTCCATTTCATTAATTCATAATTGTGATAAGTGTTTCGAGAGAGCCGCTTACCATTCGGCCCGAAACCTGTTGATCTTGAGTTATGATTGAGAATGAAAAAAAAAATTAAAAAATGCAATGAAAGGTGAAGGGTTATTTATTCAACTACAATTAATCAAGTGTTGTAAGATAGATCTGTATAATAAACAAATTTTCTTGCCACTCAACTTGGTTTGGGGATGGAATTTAATTCTGATATGACAGCTGATAAGAGTAAATATGTGTCAGGCTGTCATCTATAGCAACTTCTCTCTAATTTGATTGTTTACATTATTCTCTTGTGTATATAAATATAAACAGCTATTTCTTTATGATGCTTTTCTGTTACAAAGAAATTAGGGGGTATAAAAAACTCTGTGGCCCAATGGACCACTCCCAAAGGTTCCCTGATAACATAGCTGGGCCAGTACTTGTGACAGGCTACCAGTATGCCAAACAGCCCCAGGACAGATTATTTATTTATTTATTGGTGTGAAAGGTCACATATTTCTGCATAATGGCTAATCAAGACCACGACAGTTTTACGGGTGGGGGAAGCCGTAGTACCCGGAGAGAACCACCAAGCAACGGCGAGCAACTGTCAGTTCCCCAACATACTAATTCCACACAAGCAGGGTTAGCATTGGTTGAAGACAGGTGCACCATCGACGTGCAGTACGCCTTAATACACAGCGTCACCGTGCCCCCACGTGGGCAATGGGGGTGAATTGTCTTGCCCAAGGACACAACGTGGTTGCCGCAGGTGGGATTCGAACCGAGGACCTCTCGGCTTGCAGCCTGCACCTCTACCAACTCAGCCACCGCGCCTCCCAGGACAGATGATTTGTTTTTGAGTTATCGTCAAGACAAAAGGAAGGGGATAGAAAATATTCATACAGGAATCAGAACATTCTTATAAGAAACCAGAAATGGCATATATGTGACCAGCATTCAAAGGGTTTGATACACGAATCAGAAATGGATATTTTTGTCTCTGCCCACTAATTTTAGTGATGAAATACACTCATAAACTTTAGAAATGCATTAAGGTGTAATAAAATGCATTTCCCAGTCTTTCTGAATAATGCCCCCATACTAAGATCTTCAGAGGGTTAAAATATTCCCTTTAAATACTCCATTTTAATCCTTTAAATGGGGGCGCCTTGGCTCAGTTGGCAGAGGTGCAGGCTGCAAGGCGTGAGGTCCTCACTCTGTCCTTGGGCAAGCCACTTCACCCCATTGCCCACGTGGGTGCATGGTGGCGATGTGTTCTAAAGCGTACTGCACATTGATTGTGCACCCGTCTTCAACCAATGCTAACCCTGCTTGTGTGGAGTTAGTATGTGGGGGATCTGACAGTTGCTCGTTGTTGCCCGGTGGTTCTTCCCGGGTACTCCGACTTCCTCCACCTAAAAACTGTAGTGGTCATGATTAGCCACTGTGCAGAAATATGTGACATTAAACGCCAATAAATAAATAATCCTTTAAAAAATGAGCTCAATCCAATAAAGGGTCATAAGCTATGTTTTTTCAAGCAAAAATGAAAAGGTAATTAAAACTGAATAGACGTTTCTGTGAATAATGTTGACCGGTTTTTGCTGTTATGTTCGCTAAAGGGTTAAGAATCCCTTACTTTGGAAGGCACACTGAAAAGGTGTCCCATTCCACATAGAATTAAATGTTAAGAAAATAAAGCGAAAAACATTAAGTTTCTCAGCTGACAGTACCTGCTTTTGCACTCCGGAGGAATGGAACAGCACAAATCAGAGACATTCTCTTAATGGCACTTTGACACCAAAGGTTTCTGCACTCTCGGTGAGGCCGAGATGAGCGCAGTGAAAGACTATAGAACTCCTCTAACAAATTAGTTTTAAACAGTCATAGCACTAACACAGTTAACAATACAGTCGACCATGCCGGTATTACATTGTTACCGGCACCCTGACAGTTTTGTGATAGGTTTCAACAATTATTCAGTGCAGTTTTATTAAAAGGGTTAACTTTATTCTGCCTGAAATAAAATATGTGCAATCCACATTGAAGTCTTGCGAAGGGTTAAAAGCATTGAACTGAATAAGATAGGTTTCAACAATTATTGAACTAGCATCCCATAATGATGACAAGGTCAGATTTCATTTTGACAGCTTACTCCACTGGTGTTTACATAGTCTCCAGTGTGAACATAACATCGTATTGCTTGGGGAGAATTTACTGTATCAGGAAATTGGAGGCTGTGAAAACCCTGTGGCCTACTGGGCCATACTGAAAAAATGTGATTTCCAGCAATTCTGAAAAATGCACTCAATGACCCCTTGTTGACCTCCATGACATTGACCCATATTTTGAACCTCCATCCAGTATCGACTCATTTGGTTTGGTCCCAGGTCTGGAGGTCATACCATGCCTGAGATATGGGAGTGACCCATGTTCAAAATTTTGGCCACGCCTACTTTTTTCACGTCACAATGCATGTGTGTCCGTCAGGAATGCTTTAGGGGCTCAAAAAATGTGATTTCCAGCAATTCTGAAAAATGCACTCAATGACCCCTAGATGACCTCTGTGACCTTGACCCATATTTTGAATCTCCATCAAGTGTCGACTCATTTGGTGTTGGTCCCAGGTCCATAGTCATACCATGCCTGAGATATGGGCGTGACCCACTTTCAAAAATTTTGGCCACGCCGATTTTTTTTACGTCAAAATGCATGTGTGTACGTCCGAAATAGTTTAGGGGATCAAAAATGTGATTTCAGCAATTCTGAAAAATGCACTCAATGACCCCTAGTTGACCTCCGTGACCTTGACCCACATTTTGAACCTACATCGAGTGTCGACTCATTTGGTGTTGGTCCCAGGTCCGTAGGTCATACCACGCTTGAGATATGGGCGTGACCCACTTTCAAAAAATTTGGCCATGCCCACTTTTTTTACATCAAAAAGCATGTGTGTACGTCAGCAATGCTTTAGGGGGTCAAAAAATATGGTTTCCAGCAATTCTGAAAAATGCACTCAATGACACCTAGGTGACCTCTGTGACCTTGACCCATATTTTGAATCTCCATCAAGTGTCGACTCATTTCGTGTTGGTCCCAGGTCTATACTCCATGCCATGCCAGAGATATGGGCGTAACCCACTTTCAAAAAATTTGGCCACGCCCACTTTTTTCACGTCAAAATGCATGTGTGTCCGTTAGGAATGCTTTAGGGGGTCAAAAAATGTGATTTCCAGCAATTCTGAAAAATGCACTCAATGACCCCAAGATGACCTCCGTGACCTTGACCCAATTTTGAACCTCCATCGAGTGTCGACTCATTTGGTGTTGGTCCCAGGTCTGTAGGTCATACCACGCCTGAGATATGGGCGTGACCCACTTTCAAAACACCCCTACAGGCACCCCTGATATCCCAGGAATCTGAAAAACATAGGTGGCCGAGAACTTGTGGCTGTCTATCAGCATGCCAAAAATCAACGAGATAGGGCAATTCGTTTTCGAGTTATCTTGCGGACAAAAAAGTGATGAGAAGACAGAAGACAGGAGAAGAAGAAGAAGAAGAAGAAGAAGAAGAAGAAGAAAAAAAAGAAAAAAAAAAGAAGAAAAAAAAAAAAGAAAAAGAAACCGTGTAAAAACAATAGTCTGTGTGTTTCACACAGACTAACTAGAGAAACAGAATTTACTGCATCCAGTAAATTCAAGTCTGTGTGAAAAGGGTTAAAGTATCAGGAATAAACTCTACAGAAAGAGAATTTATGGAGGCTTATTTTCTGGAGTAAAATATTTTTTAACAAATCAGAAATGGGTTTTCGTTAACAGTATTTACAGGTATTCATACAGGAATCAGAACAATTTTTATAAGAAACCAGAAAAGGCATATATGTGACCAGCATTCAAAGGGTTCGATACACGAATCAGAAATGAAAAATTTTGGCTCTGCCCACTAATTTGAGTGATGAAATACATTCATAAACTTTAGAAATACATTAAGGTGTAAATGCATTTCCCAGTCATTCTTAATAATATGCACTTGATGACCCCATTCAGGTGGACCATATATTGAATCTCCAGCAATTTTTAACTCAGTCGGTGTAGTTCCATGTCTACATCTACATTGAAGAATGAGCGCAACTCACTTTGAAATAATGGCTCCACCAACTTCAGATCTGTCATTCAGATCGAACGGGTGCAAAAAACATAGATGAGTGCAAACTGGGTACTGTTAACCAGCATGCCAAAATGCATAGAGATAGGACGATCCGTGTTTGAGTTGTCGCGCTGACAAAGGGTGCATAGACTCTATATCGGAGATATTGTCATAAAAACCCTTAAAAACCCCAAGAGCTCATTTGAAGGCCTACTCTTAAAAGGGCATCTAGTGACCAAAACAAGGCATACATAAAACTAGAACTTCTCTAATAAATTAATTTTAAACAGTCATGGCACTAACACAGTTAACAGTACAGTCAACTATGTCAGTATTGCATCTTTTACCGGCATCCTGACAGTTTTGTGATAGGTTTCAATAACAAATCTTCAGTGTAGTTTTACAATTACATGTACACTGGAATTCTTCATGATCAAGTTGTTTGTTTTTATATTAACTTGGTTTGGGAATTAATTCTGTACAATGAGATTAAATAAGCAGATCGTGTTATTGTATGTGACAGTCACAGCTTACTCCCTGACTGCTTTTTTGTGAAATTCATTCATGGAGAAAATATTCATACAGGAATCAGAACAATTTTTCTAAGAAACCCGAAAAGGCATAAATGTGCACACCATTTATAGGGTTCGATCAAGGAATCAGAAATTGACATTACTGCCGCTGCCATTTGAATGATGAGATACACATATAATCTTCAGAATTGCATTAATTGGTATAAAGTGACTTCCCTAATAGGTCGCAAAAAATATGCATTTAATAACATCTCTTGACCGCATAGAGGTGGACCACATTTTGCACCTCCAGCAAGTTTCAACTCATTTGGTGTAGGTAGTATTTCTATAGGTCACACCAAGCCTGAAGTATGAGCAAAAACTACTTTATAACTAAAGAAAGCCCGGCTATGGTGTGTGGCACATCCTCCCATGGTCCTTTATAATTGTGTGAAGTTTGATGACTGTGGCCCTAACAGTCTTCGAATTATTGGCTCGGGCACACACACACACATGGACACACACACGGACGGACACTTCAATCACTATATGCCACCCGACTTTAGTCGGGGGGGGGGGGGTTGACATAAAAGGAAATCTTTGAGTCCCAGAGTGGGTCTGACTGAACCCAAAAATATTTGTTCACATAGCACAGTGATAACAAAGGCACCCAAATACACTCATTCCAGTCACAAGGTGATAACAAAGGTACCCAAGAAGTTTTGTGAAGATCGGTTCATAAATACAGACTCTAGCCCGAGCCGTATTAACTTATGCGTTTACTGTGTACAAGTAACAATGACCAAATCAAAGTTCATCTAATTTGCATAATTTCCGCACGAGAAAAAAAACCCGTATTAAATGTGATGTATTCCATGTTACTAAACATTCCTACAAAAATTTATTCAAATCAGAACTTTCATACAGAAGTTCTGTACAAAAAACTGATTGCACTAACTTTGGTACAAAATGGCTGCTGGCGGCTATATTGAATTTTGGACCGCACCCCAAAACACTCGTTCTCATACCACGGTGATAACAAAAGGTACCCAAGAAGTTTCGTAAAGATCGGTTCATAAATACAGCCTCCAGCCTGTGCCGTATAGAAGTTGTGTACAAAAAAAAATCTGATTGGACCTAATTTCGGTACAAAATGGCCACTGGCAGTCATCTTGAATTTTGGACCGCACCCAGAAACACTCGTTCTCGTCCCAAAGTGATAAAAAAGGTACCCAAGACGTTTTGTGAAGATCGGTTCATAAATACAGCCTCTAGCCCGAGTCGTGTTGACAAGTGCACTAATTTGCATAATTTCCGCTCAAGAAAAACAAACCAAAACTATATGTGATGTATCCCATGGTACTAAAGATTCATACAAAAATTTATTCAAATCAGAACTTTCATACATAAGTACTGTACAAAAAATTGATGCACTAACTAAAGTACAAAATGGCTATGTTGGCCATCTTGAATTTCGGACTGCACCCAAAACCACTCGTTCTCGTCCCATGGTGATAACAAAGGTACCTAAGAAGTTTCGTAAAGATCAGTTCATAAATACAGCCTCTAGCCCGAGCCGTATTTGCATTTGCAGTTACAGTGCTGAAAGTAACATTAAAAAGATCAAAGTTAGTCTAATTGGTATAATTTATGTACGAGGAAAAAGAACAGTATTATATGTGATGTATCCCACGGTACTAAACATTCACACAAAAAATTATTCAAATCAGCGCTTTCATATGGAAGTTCGGCGCAAAAATCTGATTGTACCTAATTTTGTACAAAATGGCTGCCAGCGGCCATCATGATTTCAGAACGGACCCCAAAACACTCGTTCTTATCCCACGGTGATAACAAAGGTACCCAAGAAGTTTCATAAGGATCGGTTCATAAATACGGCCTCTTGCCCGAGCCGTATTGGTATTTGCACTTACAGTGCTGAAAATAACACTAATTAAATCAAAAGTTAGTCTAATTTGCATAATTTACACACGAGAGAAAAAAAAACGTGTTATATGTGATGTATTCCATGGTAATAAACATTCAATTCATACAAAAATTTATTCAAATCAGAGCTTTCATATGGAAGTTCTGCGCCCCAAAAAATCTGATTGCACCTAATTTTGTACAGAATGGCTGCCGGTGGCCATCTTGAATTTCGGACCGGGCCCCAAAACACTTGTTCTCGTTTCACAGTGACAAGGTACCAAGAAGTTTTGTTTCATAAATACGGCCTCTAGCCCGAGCCATGTGTACGGCACGACAGACGGACAGACAGACGACGGGCCGTGACAATACCTCGAATATGGCTTCGCCAAAGTTGAGTTAAAAATGGACTAAGTTTAACAACCAGTAGTTTTGTAAAATATTGAAGCAAGTCAAAATTCTGACAATACGCACACATCTGGAAAATGTAGAAACATCCTGTGAAATAAAAAAGTAATACCTTGAAAATTACAAGAGGCCTCACGGGCCTAAAGCGCTCATCTTGAACAGAACACAATTTAAACAGAGTCCAAGAATGAGCACAATAAACAAGCCATCTCCATAGGCTACACTCTCAATTCTTGAGTCCCTCAGGAGTGACAAAAATAATACGGCCATCATGCCTTTTCTTCAGTTGATCATAAAGTAAAATGTTGAGCTCCCCAATGAAGCCCTTGATACAACCTTTGTGGATTAATCTTAGTTACACACCTCTAGAGGGTACTGAATACAATTTTTTTAATTCTTCAGCAAATCGGCCAATTCCGGCTCCATAGGGAGCCCAAATATTAACACAAGCTCTCAATTTGAACACAGTTGAATCTGACATCCCTAGAGATGTTGTGTACCAAATATGAAAGCATTCTTACTGTTGGATCTGAAGAAGAGAAATTTTAAAGAAATTTCTTCATATTGCATCAAGTTAAAATTTGGGCTACCATAACAAGCCCAAATATTACCTTATGAATCCGATTTGAACAAACTTGAATCTGCCCCCCCCCCCCCCCCACTTCCCCTAGAGATGTTGTATACCAAATATGAAAGCATTCTGACTAGTGGATCTGAAGAAGGTTTTTGAAGAAATCCCCTCATATTGTACTAAGTTAAATTTCAGGTTCCCATATGGAGCCCAAATATTAACCCAGGCACTCGAATTGAACAAACTGGAATCTGCCCCCCCCCCCCCCCCTCTAGAGATGTTGTATACCAAATATGAAAGCATTCCGACTGATGGATCTGAAGAAGAAGATTTTTAAAGAAATTTCCACATATTGCACTAAGTAAAAAAATTGGGCTACCATAGCGAGCCCAAATATATACCTAGGGATCTGATTTGAACAAACTTGAATCTGACCCCCATGTTGCATACCAAATATGAAAGCATTCTGACTGGTGGCTCTGAAGAAGAAATTACCCCCCCCCCCCCCATATTGAACAAAGTTAAAATTTGTGCTTCTGTAGGAAGCCCAAATATCAACCTAGGGACTTGGTTTGAACAATCTTGAATCTAACCCTCGTAAAAATGATGCATACCAAACATCAAGAGAAAGAGATTCTGACTGGTGGTTCTGAAGAAGAAATTTTTTAAAGAATATATTCCATTTCACCCTATGTTAAAAATTCGGGCTCCTATAGAGAGCCCAAATATGAACCAATGAGCTTTTTTATTTCAACAAACTTGCATCTGTCCCCCCCCCCCCCCCCCCCCATGAATGCGGTATACCAAATATCAAAAGATTCTGATGATTGGTTCTGGAGAAAAAGATTTTTTTTAATTTTTGCAAATATGCTGACTCGGCACATTTTTCGATGCCCATTACAGAACACCCTATCATACCGATGGCAATTTTTTAACCATTCAGTTCTACTGGTCCTAAGGATACTTCATACCAAATAACATCTCTCTGTTCCGTGTGGTTTGGGAAATATGGACGTTTGAAAATATTTCTAATTTTAGCTCCCAGGGTTCCCATGGGATGCGGGAACTTTTTTTTTTTTTTTTTTTGCATGGGTCAAGTACTTATGACCCAATAATACCACATACCAAATTTGGTTCATACCGGACCATCGGTTAAGAAAATATAAATTTTGGGCGGGGTCAAAAATCTTATCCCTCCCATTACAAAGCCAAATATTGCTTCACGAACTTCGTTTGAAAAAAGTTGATTCTACTCCCCAAAGGAAGTTCCATAGCAAATGTCAAGTCATTGTACACACTGGTTCTTGAGAAGAAGATTTTAAAAAATTTTTGGAGCATTTTTCCCACTCCCTTCCTATGGGACTGGGCATGTTGAGTTGAACAAAAATGCAATGCCCCTTTGGAATCATCACTCACACAAACTTTCGCTTGAATTGGCCCAGTGGCTTTGGAAGAGAAGACCAAAAAATGGTGTTGACGCACGGCGGACGACGGACAGAGAGGGATGAAATTAGCTCAGCTTGACTTTGTCAAGATGAGCTAATAAGAGAGGTTAGACGGACAAACAATATACCCTATATGCAGAAAGATAGAGGGAAAGACAGAGGTAAAACAATATGCCCCCTGACAATTCGTTGTGGACATAACAAGGACATACGCCAATTGTAACCAGACCGTCCAAGGCAGCCACTTGAAATTTTGAGAATGTGTTCTATCCCCGCTCGACAGTTTAGTATCTTTCTTGAGTCCTGTGACCGGGTGAAAACACCGTGGATGTACCCATAAGAGAAGTCTCAAATCTGCCAAGGGTTAAACGTTTAATAATAATAACAAGATATAAAACTAGAAGGGTGGTTGGTACTGCCGGCAGGTCATAAAAAGTATACACTTCGTTACATGTACAGTAGATTGTGGAGAGAGTTTTTGGAGTAGCGACTCGAAATTTTCAACGTTCGTTCTAGAAGCTCTGCCCAACTTGACCTGTGCCTGAAAAATCCAGCAACCCAGCGCATAGCCCTTGGGAGCCTCACGCGCATGTGCATACGCTCTTTTCGAATTGGACTTGAGGAAATGCACAATTCGTGTCTCCTTTCCAGGCATCCGATGGAGCAACTATTCGTGAATGCTGAGTGAAAATTTCTTGGAAATCCGCGGAAAATTCGCTGACATATAGCGTTTTTGAAGAGAGGAGGTAATTTTCTGAATTTGGTCTTTTTCAAGTCGGAGCGAAAGAAGAGGGCGGGAATGGGCACAGTCTCTCGTGGTGCCCCCTCTCTGGGGTAGGTCCACTTAAAAGTTACAGTAGAGCGTGGGTTACAGAGGGATGGCTGTAAATCAAAGTAGTTTCTTTAAGAACAGCATCCAGGGATCCCATCGCAACCTTGAAACCTATGAGAATCATCGGAAGTTAAAAGTGAAAAGAAAACGGCGGTGAGTAGGTTTTTGGCGGGAAAAGATTAATGAGAATTTGCATATAAGACATTAAAATAGCACTTCAGACATACGCTCACTGTGTCCAGAACGCTGAATGCAGCGACTTGCAAATTTCAGAACTTGTTCTACGAAGCCTGGCCGACATTTGGGCACGACATCGAGTGCTCTGGCCGCGTGGAAAATACCACCCCTCGCGTGAAAACCGTGGGAACGGTTCGTTGCCACTTTATTTTCAATGCAATGAAATTTCCATTCATTATTTACCTGTCAACGGCAGAGTTTGGCATTATTTCTGTCTGATGAACTGTTCAACTTTAACTATTTACACCTTTATATAGGACCGAAAGATCATTGCATGCTTACCAATATTCAGGTACTGATTTTACGAAAATAATAATTATTTCAACAGTACCCACTTGGGAACTCTCAAATCTGCCAAGGATTAAACTTTTAATAATAACATGTAAAACAAAAGTCGTCATACTTTGCTAGCCGCATGCACCCATAGACAACAGCCAGCACTCAATCAATTAGGAATGGAGTAAATTGCGACTTAAACTTAACAAATTCTGAAAAATGGAGTTATTTTCCACGGCACCTGTCTTTATGCATCCGAAACAGGGATTGGGTTAAACCTTACAGCTACCTTATCAAGGAAAATCTTCTTGGACTTGAACTGTAAATCTGAATGTCAACAGAATTTTAAGATATTACCAAAATCACAATTATTCAGACAGTACCTATATGAGAGTCTCAAATCTGCTAAGGGTTAAACTTTTAATACTCACATATAAAACAAAAGTTTTCATACTATGACTGCTGCATGCAGCTATTGAAAACATTCAGCACTCAATCAATTAGGAATGGAGTAAATTGTCACTTAATGGTACCAAATTCTGAAAAAGCGTGAGTTTTTTGGACAGCATCTATCTTTATGCAAACAGAATGGGCATATGGTTAAACTTTACAACCAAACGTGCAACAAAAAATATGCTCGATAGGTAATTGTGAATACGAACATGTGCATCACTTTTCGATATACCATTCGTAAATGGAAGAAAAATGAACTAAAAATGAGCCATTTTTATGAACGAGTTAAGGGTACTCGTATTAAAGGCTCGAAAACGAGTTTAAGGTTAAATTTTTGAATAGAATATATAACAGCCAAATTATTCTTGGATGAATGCTCAAACTTCTCATAGGAAACGTTTTGAAAAAATGTGGCCGTAGAGCGGAGAAATTGCATGTGAAAATTGACCAGTTTTTCCAAAATTGCACTTTTGCTCGGAATTTTGAGGTCAAAAGGGAGCAACGTGGGTAATACAGCTTATGTAGTCAGGTGTAGTGAATCATGCTACAAATATAATGAAAGCTCCAGTCAAATCGTCCTGGGTGTTGTTTGAGAATTGTGGCAAAACGTAACATTGTGACAACATTTTGCACGGTTTTGGCAGAAAAAGAAAAATTTCAGAAATGCCATGATCCAGGTGAGAAACTTCTAATGAAGCTCTACATATGTGCCAAATTTCAGTAGAATAGTAAAGAATCCATCAGACAAAAATCATTGAAATAGAAAATAATGTCAATACTAGAGAAATAGAATTTACTGCATCCAGTAAATTCAACTTGTAAGAAAAGCGTTAAAATATCTATTGGGAAAAAAACTATATAGAAAGAGAATTTATGGAGGGTTATTTTCGGGAGTAACAATTTTTTAAACAAATCTGGAATGGATTTTCGTAAACAGTATTTACAGATATTCATAATGGAATCAGAACAATTCTTCTAAGAAACCAGAAAAGGCATATATGTGCACAGCATTCAAAAGGTTTCTCAAGAGAATGCATTAGGTGTCCAAAAGTTGTGATTCCCAGCAATACAAAAAAATGCACTCAGTTATCCCTGGGCGACCTCAGTGACCTTGTCCATATTGTGAACCTCTATGGAGTGTTGATTCATTTAGTGTTGGTCCCCATGTCTATGTGTCATACCTTCCTTGAGATATGAGCGTGACCCACTTTCAAAAATTTTGGCCACGCACACTTTTTTATGTCAAAATGAATGTGTGCATGTCAGGAATGCTTCAGGGGGTCAACAAATGTGATTTCTAGCAATTATGAAAGATGCACTTAATGACCTCTAGGTGACCTCCATGACCTTGACCCATATTTTGAATCTCCATCGAGTGTCAACTCATTTGGTGTTGGTCCCAGGTCCATACGTCATACCATGCTTGAGATATGAGCCTGACCCACTTTCAAAAATTTTGGCAATGCCCACTTTTTTGTCAAAATGCATGTGGGTACGCCAGGAATGCTTTAGGGGGTCAAAAATGTGATTTCCAGCAATTATGAAAAATGCACTCAATGACCTTTGGGTGACCTCCGTGACCTTGACCCATATTTTGAATCTCCATTGAGTGTTGACTCATTTGGTGTTGGTCCCAGGTCCATATGTCATACCATGCTTGAGATATGAGCGTGACCCACTTTTAAAGATTTTGGCCATGCCCACATTTTTTTACGTCAAAATGCATGTGTGTATGCCAGGAATGCTTTAGGGATCAAAAAATGTGATTTCCAGCAATTCTGAAAAAATGCACTCAATGACCCCAGGTGACCTCCGTGACCGTGATCCATATTATTGAACCTCCATCGAGTGTCGACTCATTTCGTGTTTGCTCCAGATCCACGCGTCACACCATGCTTGAGATATGAGCGTGACCCACTTTCAAAAATTTTTGGCCACGCCCACTTTTTTCATGACAAAATGCACGTCTGAATTTTGGGGAAGCATTTGGAGGTCAAAAAATGTGATTTCCAGCAATTATGAAAAATGCACTCATTGACCCCTGGGTGACCTCGGTGACCTTGACCCATATTTTGAATCTCCATCGAGTGTCGACGCATTTGGTGTTGGTCCCAGGTCCATACGTCATACCACACTTAAGATATGAGCGTGACCCACTTTCAAAAAATTTGGCCACGCCCACTTTTTTCGTGAAAAAATGCACGTCTGAATTTTGGGGAAGCATTTGGAGGTCAAAAAATGTGATTTCCAGCAATTATGAAAAATGCACTCATTGACCCCTGGGTGACCTCGGTGACCATGACCCATATTTTGAATCTCCATCGAGTGTCGACTCATTTGGTGTTGGTCCCAGGTCCATACGTCATACCACGCTTGAGATATGAGCGTAACCCACTTTCAAAAAAATTGGCCACGCCCACTTTTTTCGTGAAAAAATGCACGTCTGAATGTTGGGGAAGCATTTGGAGGTCAAAAAATGTGATTTCCAGCAATCATGAAAAATGCACTCATTGACCCCTGGGTGACCTCCGTGACCTTGACCCATATTTTGAACCTCCATCGAATGTCGACTCATTTGGTGTTGGTCCCAGGTCTGTAGGTCATACCACGCCTGATATATGGGCGTGACCCACTTTCAAAACACCCCTACAGACACCCCTGATACCCCAGGAATCTGAAAAACATAGGTGGCCGAGAACTTGTGGCTGTCTATCAGCATGCCAAAAATCAACGAGATAGGGCAATTCGTTTACGAGTTATCTTGCAGACAAAAAAGTGATGAGAAGACAGAAGACAGGAGAAGAAGAAGAAGAAGAAGAAGAAGAAGAAGAAGAAGAAGAAGAAAAAAAAGAAAAAAAAGGAAAAAGAAACCGTGCAAAAACAATAGTCTGTGTGTTTCACACAGACTAACTAGAGAAACAGAATTTACTGCATCCAGTAAATTCAAGTCTGTGTGAAAAGGGTTAAAGTATCAGGAATAAACTCTGCAGAAAGAGAATTTATGGAGGCTTATCTTCTGGTGTAAAATATTTTTTAACAAATCAGAAATGGGTTTTCGTTAACAGTATTTACAGATATTCATACAGGAATCAGAACATTTTTTATAAGAAACCAGAAAAGGAATATATGTGACCATCATTCAAAGGGTTCGATACATGAATCAGAAATGGACAATTTTGGCTTTGCCCACTAATTTGAGTGATGAAATACATTCATAAACTTTAGAAATACATTAAGGTGTAAATGCATTTCCCAGTCTTTCTGAATAATATGCACTTGATGACCTCATTCAGGTGGACGTATATTGAATCTCAGCACTTTTTAACTCAGCCGGTGTAGTCCCATGTCTACATCCACACTGAAGAATGAGCGCAACTCACTTTGAAATAATGGCTCCACCAACTTCAGATCTGCCATCTGTCATTCAGATGGAAAGGGTGAAAAAAACATAGATGAGTGCAAACTGGTTATTGTTAATCTGCATGCCAAATTGCATCGAGATAGGACGATCCGTATTTGAGTTGTCGCGCTGACAAAGGGGGCACAGACTCTATGTCGGAGATATTGTCATAAAAACCCCTAAAAACCCCAAGAGCTCATTTGAAGGCCTGCTCATAAAAGAGCATCTAGTGACATAAACAAGGCATACATAAAACTAGAACTTCTCTAATAAATTAATTTTAAACAGTCATAGCACTAACACAGTTAACAGTACAGTCAACTATGTCAGTATTGCATATTTTACCAGCACCCTGACAGTATACAATTACATGTACACCGGAATTCTTCATGATCAAGTTGTTTGTTATTGTATTAACTTGGTTTGGGAATTAATTCTGTACAATGAGATTAAATAAATAGATCATGTTTTTGTATGTGACAGTCACAGCTTTCTCCCTACTGCTTTTTTGTGAAATTCTTTCATTGAGAAAATATTCATACAAGAATCAGAACAATTTTTTTAAGAAATCCGAAAAGGCACATATGTGCACACCATTTATAGGGTGCGATCAAGGAATAAGAAATGGACATTACTGCCGTTGCCATTTGTTTGAATGATGAGATACATGTATAATCTTCAGAACTGCATTAACTGGTATAAAATGAAATTCCTAATAGGTCGAAAAACTATGCATTTAATGACCTCTCTTGACCGCATAGAGGTGGACCACATTTTGAACCTCCAGCAAGTTTCAACTCATTTGGTGTAGGTACCATTACTATAGGTCATACCAAACCTGATGTATGAGTATAAACTACTTTATAAATATTGTCTCCACCAACTCCGGATCTGCCATATTTGTAGATGATGGCAAATGTTCATATTAGCAAGGCAATGATGAAGTACATGCATGGTACCTCTGGAAAATATATTGCAAGTAAAAAGGTTCAGTAATGTTGGAATGTAGACGTTGAAAGGCCTTAAAGACCCCCCGAGAGCCTGTCTGAAGACTTATTGGCATTGTCAAAATACCGAGGTCCCATCTATATCCATGTGTGTTTAGAACAACACTGAGAATGGAAATGGCTTTCATTATTCTCAATGATTTTTTCGAAGAGAGGTGCACCATCGAAGTGCAGTACGCTTTAGTACACAGCGCCACCGTGCCCCCATATTAAGATCTTCAGAGGGTTAAAGTATTCGCTTTAAATATTCCATTTTAATCCTTTAACCCTTTACCCAACGAATCGGCCGCATCCGCCCGCGTAATATGCAAATTGAGAAGTTGAAAAAATATTAGTTCCAACGAGGGATCCCATAATATGGTTTTGTTGAAATTGTTTGGAAAATTTGAAAAAAATGATATTTGAAATAATAAATTTTGCTATCGTCTGCGTTGGGTAAAGGGTTAAATGGGGGCGCAGTGGCTGAGTTGGCAGAGGTGCAGGCTGCAAGTTGAGCGGTCCTCACTCTGTCCTTGGGCAAGACTCTTCACCCCATTGCCCACATGTGTGCATGGTGGCGATGTGTACTAAAGCGTACTTCACATCGATGGTGCACCTGTCTTCAACCAATGCTAACCCTGCTTGTGTGGAGTTAGTATGTGGGGAATCTGATAGTTGCTCGCTGTTGCCCGGAGGTTCTCCCCAGGTACTCTGGCTTCCTCCACCCGTAAAACTGTCCTGGTCATGGTAAACCTCTGTGCAGAAATATGTGACATTAAACACCAATAAATAAATAATCCTTTAAAAAATGAGCTCATTCCAATGAAGGGTCATAAGCTATGTTTTTCAAGCAAAAATGAAAAAGTAATTAAAACTGAATAGACATTTCTGTGTATAAAGCAGACCGGTTTTTGCAATTATGTTGGCTAAAGGATTAAGAATCCCTTAGTTTGGAAAGCACACTGAAAAAGTGTCCCATTCCACATAGAATTAAATGTTTCAGAAAAGAAAGCGAAAAACATTCTGTAGCCATGAATTATATTAAAGATATTTTTTTTATTCACATCGAAGTATTAAGAGGGTCAATATCTGACCAATCAAATATTCCATTTTATTACTTTGTAACTGTGATAGGTGTTTCGAGAAAGCCACACACCACTCCATCCCAAAAACCTCTCAATCCTGAGTTATGATTGAGAATAAATAGATTTTAAAAAAAATGCTTTGAAAAGTGAAGGTTTCTCTCTCTTTTCAATGATTGAGACTGAAGTTTTGTAACATGATACAACATAAATATACAGTGCTGTTCAATGTAACAAAGAATTCTATCTCAGCTTTCTCTCTGGAGATTTCTGTTTTAGATAATGGTTACTGCTTCAGCTAACTCATTTCCCAGTAAATGTTGTAAACATATTTTTAACATCTAGAGTCCGAAGGCTCCACATGCCTCCAAATAATAGATGACCGAGTACCAATGGCAGGCAGTCTATCAGTATACAAAAAACATTGAGATAGGATTGATTGTATTTGGGTTATCATGTTGACAAACAGTGCATAGAAGACATTCTATGAATGTTATTAATTTATTGGGGTTTAATGACACTTCAACGGCTAGGCCGCCTCGTGTCGTACAGTTTTTACGGATGGAGGAAACCAGAGAACACAGAGAACCACCAAACAACAAGCAACTGTCTGGCTCCCCAACATGCTAACCCCACACAAGCAGGGTTAGTGCAAGTGTATCATCGACATGCAGTATGTCTTAGTACACATCATCACTATGCCATTATGTGGGCAATGGGGGTGAAGTGTTTTTGCCCAAAGACACAAGGCACTTGCCGCAGATAGGATTCAAACTGAGACCCTCTCGGCTTGCAGCCTGCACCTCTAACTGCTTAGCCACCGTGCCCCTCTATGAATGTAATGGGAATACTTTAGAGGCTTATTTTGGGGATAAAATAGTTTTAAAGAAATAAGAAATAGGTTTTCAATGACAGTATTTATAGATATTCACTCAAAAATCAGATAATTTTTTCCAAGAAACCGGAAAAGGTATATATCTTCACAGCATTCAAAGGGACCAATCAAGGGAATGAACAAGGAGGTTCAAAAATATGATTTCCAGCAATTCTGGTAATAGCCCTCGTGACTCCTGTTCGACCTTGGCCCAAATTTTGAATCTCCATCGAGTGTCGACTCATTTGGTGTTGGTCCCAGGTCCATACATCATACCATGCTTGAGATATGAGCGTGACCCACTTTCAAAAATTTTGGTCACGCCCAATTTTTTACGTCAAAATGCATGTGTGTATGTCAGGAATGCTTTAGGGTGTCAAAAAATGTGATTTCTAGCAATTATGAAAAATGCACTTAATGACCCCAAGGTGACCTCCATAACCTTGACCCATATTCTGAATCTCCATCGAGTGTCGACTCATTTGGTGTTGGTCCCAGGTCCATACATCATGCCATGCTTGAGATATGAGCGTGACCCACTTTCAAAAATTTTGGCCATGCCCACTTTTTTACTTCAAAATACATGTGTGTACGTCAGGAATGCTTTAGGGGGTCAAAAATGTGATTTCTAGCAATTATGAAAAATGCACTTAATGACCCCTAGGTGACCTCCGTGACCTTGACCCATATTTTGAATCTCCATCGAGTGTCGACTCATTTGGTGTTGGTCCCAGGTCCATACGTCATACCATGCTTGAGATATGAGCGTGACCCACTTTCAAAAATTTTGGCCTTGCCCACTTTTTTTTACGTCAAAATGCATGTGTGTATGTCAGGAATGCTTTAGGGGATCAAAAAAATGTGATTTCTAGCAATTATGAAAAATGCACTTAATGTCCCTTAGGTGACCTCCGTGACCTTGACCCATATTTTGAATCTCCATCGAGTGTCGACTCATTTGGTGTTGGTCCCAGGTCCATACATCATACCATGTTTGAGATATGAGCGTGACCCACTTTAAAAAATTTTGGCCACTCCCACTTTTTTTACGTCAAAATGCATGTGTGTATGTCAGGAATGCTTTATGGGATCAAAAAATGTGATTTCTAGCAATTATGAAAAATGCACTTAATGACCCCTAGGTGACCTCCGTGACCTTGACCCATATTTTGAATCTCCATCGAGTGTCGACTCATTTGGTGTTTATCCCAGGTTCATACGTCATCCCATGCTTGAGATATGAGCGTGACCCACTTTCCAAAATTTTGGCCGTGCCCACTTTTTTTTACGTCAAAATGCATGTGTGTACGTCAGGAATACTTTAGGGGGGTCAAAAAATGTGATTTCCAGCAATTCTGAAAAATGCACTCAATGAACCATAGATGACCTCCGTGACCTTGACCCATATTTTGAACCTCCATTGAATGTCGACTCATTTGGTGTTGGTCCCAGGTCTGTAGGTCATACCACGCCTGAGATATGGGCGTGGCCCACTTTCAAAACACCCCTACAGACACACTTGATACCCCAGGAATCTGAAAAACATAGGTGGCCGAGAACTTCTGGCTGTCTATCAGCATGCCAAAATTCAACGAGATAGGGCTATTCGTTTTTGAGTTATCTTGCAGACAAAAAGTGATGAGAAGACAGAAGACAGGAGAAGAAGAAGAAGAAGAAGAAGAAGAAGAAGAAGAAGAAGAAGAAGAAGAAGAAAGAAGAAGAAGAAGAAGAAGAAGAAGAAGAAGAAGAAGAAGAAAAAAAAAGAAACCGTGCAAAAACAATAGTCTGTGTGTTTCACACAGAGTAACAAATCAGAAATGGATTTTCGTTAAGAGTATTTACAGATATTCAAACAGGAATGAGAACAATTTTTATAAGAAACCAGAAAAGGCATATATGTGACCAGCATTCAAAGGGTTCAACACACGAATCAGAAATGGACATTTTTGGCATTGCCCGCATTGAGATGGACCACATTTTGAACCTCCAGAAGGTGTCAACACATTCAGTGTAGGTCCCATGTCTATAGGTCATTCCAAACTAGAAGTTTAAGCGTTTCCCACTTTAAAAATATTGGCTCCACCAACTCCAGATATGCCATGTTTAGAGATGGTAGCATATATTCATATTGCCAAGAAAAGGTTAAGGTACATGATACCTCTGGAAAATATATTACGAGTAAAAGAATTCAATAATGTTGGAATATTGAGGTAAACGGCCCTCAAGAGCCCATGCGAGTTTAGAGCATCATTGTGGGAACAGAAAGTGTTATCATTTTTTCTGCATTGCAAACGTAAATGTTTGGGGACCCATATTAAGATATTGAGAGGGTTAAAATAATCCATTTAAATACTCCGTTTTAACCCTTTAAAAAGGAGCTCATTCCAATGAGAGGTCGCCAGCAATGTTATTCAAGCAAGAACAAAATGAAAATTGACTGGAAATTTCAGTGAATAATGCTGGCTGGTTTTCGCTATAATGTTGGGGAAAGGGTTAAGAATGCCTTACTTTGGAAGGTGAACCTGGAAAGGTGTCACAACCCATATAAAATTAAATGTTTTAGAAAGGAAAGGGTAAACACATGCTGTAGCAATGAGTTATATGAAGGGTGTTTGTGCTCACGCTGAAGTATTAAGAGGGTTAAAAACAGGCCATTCAAATGTTCCATTTCATTACTTTATAATTGTGATGGGTGCTTTGAGAACGCCACACACCACTCCATACCGAAACCTGTTGAGTTATTATGATTGAGAATAAATGGAGCGCGGTGGCTCAGTAGGTAGAGGTGCAGGCTGCAAGCCGAGAGGTCCTCGGTTCGAATCCCACCTGCGGCAACCGCGTTGTGTCCTTGGGCAAGACACTTCATCTCAATTGCCCGCGTGGGGGCACGATGACGCCGTGTACTAAGGCGTACTGCACATCGATGGTACATATGTCTTTAACCAATCTAACCCTGTCTGTGCTGCAGTGCGGGGTTACGATGTTGGGGAGCTGGCAGCTGCTCGTCGTTGCTCGGTGGTTCTCTCCGGGTACTCCGGCTTCCTCCACCCGTAAAACTGTCACGGCCATGATTAGCCATTGTGCATAAATATGTGACCTTAAACATCAATAAATAAATAAATAAATAATTGAGAATAAATAAATCTTAAAATTGTTTTGATATGTGAAGGGTTCTATTTTCAACATGGTTTGGTTAATTTTGTAACATGATATTAAATAAATATACAATGCTATTTGATGTAATATTTACAGCCTTCGCTTTGACCAGTTTGTTTATGAGAGACTGTATCAAGTTATAAATAATGGCTATTGACTTCATGAACTCATTTGCAAGTACAGTCTATCAGTGTAACAAAACATTAAGATAGGATTGATTGTATTAGGTTATCATGTTGACAAACAGTGCATAGAAGGCACAAATATTACAACAACACTATCAAGCCATGCCTTCTATGAATGTATTTTTTTTATTTATTGGGCTTAACGGCACTATTTACAGCCACTGTCACCTTGTGTCGCACAGTTTTATGGGAGGAGGAAGCTGGAGTACCCTAAGAGGACCACTGAGCAAATGCGAGTAACTCTCAGGTTCCCCAACAGACTGACTCCACACAAGCAGGTTAGCATTTGTTGAAGAGAAGTACACCAACGTGCAGTATGCGTTAATGCACAATGCCATCATGCCCCCAAGTGGGCAATGGGGGTGAAGTATGTCAAGTACACAACGGGGTTACCACAGCTGGGATTCGAATCCGAGAACCTCTCGGTTTGCAGCTTTTGCCTCTATCTACTGAGCCACGGAGTCCCTTCTATGAATGTAATTGGAATACTTTGGAGGCTTATTTTCGGGGATAAAATAGTTTTAAAGTAATCAGAAACTGGTTTTCTTTAACAGTATTTAAAGATATTCATTCAGGAATCTGATACATTTTTCTGAGAGACCAGAAAGGGCATATGTGTACAGAGCAAAAAGGGTTTGCATTGAGGTGGGTGGGGGAGGGGTAAAAGGTGTTTCCGGCAATTCTGAAGAGTGCACTCAATGACCCCAAGGTGTCTTCAGCGGCGTTGATCCATATTTTAACCCCCCCCCCCCCCCGAGGACCGACTCATTTGTTGTTGGACCCAGGTCCATTCATCACACCATGCTTGAGATTAGTGTGTCCACTTTCAAAATTTTTGGCGATGCCTACTTTTTTCATGTAAAAATGCATGTATGCATTTTGGGAATGCATTATGGGGTTCAAAATGTGGCTTCCAGCAATTCTGAAAAATGCACTCAATCACACCTGGGTGACCTCAGTGACCCTGACCCATATTTTGAATCTCCCTTGAGTGTCGACTCATTTGGTGTTGGTCCCAGGTCCATACATCACACCATGCTTGAGATTAGTGTGTCCACTTTCAAATTTTTAAGCGATGCCTACTTTTTAGCTCATCTTGACAAAGTCAAGCTGAGCTAATCTCATCGCTCTCTGTCCGTCGTCCGTCGTCTGTCGTCCGTCGTCCGTCGTCCGTCAACACCCTGTTTGGTCTTCTCCTCCAAAGCCACTGGGCCAATTCAAGTGAAAGTTTGTGTGAGTGATGGTCCCAAAGGGGCATTTCATTTTTGTTCAACTCAGCATGCCCAGCCCCATAGGGAGGGAGTGGGGGAAAATGCTCCAAAATATTTTTAAAATCTTCTTCTCAAGAACCAGTGTGTACAATGACTTGGTATTTGCTATGGAGCTTCCATATGAGGTGTAGAATCAAGTTTGTTCAAACGAAGTTCGTGAAGTAATATTTGGCTTTGTAATAGGAGGGGTAAGATTTTTGGCCCCGCCCAAAATTTCTATTTTCTGAACCGATTGTCCGGTATGAACCAAATTTGGTTTGTGGTAGTATTGGGTCATAAGTACTTGACCCATGCAAAAAAAAAAAAAAAAAAAAAATCTCGCATCCCCATGGGAACCCTGGGAGCTAAAAATAGAAATATTTTCTAACGCCCATATTTCCCAAACCCCACGGAACAGAGAGCTTTTATTTGGTATGAAGTATCCTTATGACCAAGTAGAATTGAATGGTAAAAAAAATTGCCATCGGTTATTTTAGGGTGTTCTGTAATTAGAATCTTTTGATATTTGGTATACAGCATTCATAGGTGGGGGGGGGGGGGGGGGGGCAGATAAAATTCTGTTGAAATAAAGCTCATTGGTTCATATTTGGGCTCTCTACAGGAGCCCGAAAACATAGGGTAATATGGGGAATATTCTTTAAAAATCTTCTTCTTCAGAACCACCAGTCAGACTCTTTTAATATTTGGTATACATCATTGTTATGAGGGTCAGATTCTAGATTGTTCAAACCAAGTCCCTAGGTTAATATTTGGGCTTCCTACGGAAGCCCATTTTTTTTCTTTGTTCAATATGGAGGGTAATTTAAAAAAATCTTCTTCTTCAGATCCATCAGTCAGAATGCTTTGACATTTGGTATGCAACAGCTCTATGGGGGTCAGATTCAAGTTTGTTCAAATCAGATCCCTAAGTGTATATTTGGGCTCACTATGGTAGCCCAAATGTTTACTTAGTGCAATATGAGGAAATTTCTTTAAAAATATCTTCTTCTTCAGATCCACCAGTCGGAATGCTTTTATATTTGGTATACAACATCTCTAGGGGAGGTAGATTCCAGGTTGTTCAATTCGAGTGCCTAGGTTAATATTTGGGCTCCATATGGGAACATGAAATTTAACTTAGTACAATATGAGGGAATTTCTTCAAAAATCTTCTTCTTCAGATTCACTTGTCAGAATGCTTTCACATTTGGTATACAACATCTCTAGGGAAGGGGGGGGGGGGAGGGGGGGGGGGTCAGATTCAAGTTTGTTCAAATCGGATCCATAGGTTAATATTTGGGCTCGCTATGGTAGCCCAAATTTGAACTTAGTGCAATTCGAAGAAATTTCTTTACAATTTCTCTTCTTCAGATCCAACAGTGAGAATGCTTTCATATTCGGTACACAACTTCTCTAGGGAAGTCAGATTTAACTGTGTTCAAATCAAGAGCCTGCGTTAATATTTGGGCTCTCTATGGGAGCCAGAATTGGCCATTTTGCTGAAGAAGTAAAAATTTTGTATTCAGTACTCTCTAGAGGTACTAAGATTAATCCACATAGGTTGTATCAAGGGGCTTCATAGGGGAGCTCTACATTTTACTTATGATCAACTGAAGAAAAGGCATGATGCCCAGATTATTTTTGTCACTCCTGAGGGACTCAAGGATTGACAGTGTAGCCTATGGAGATGGCTTGCTTAATGTAGACTCATTCTTGGACTCTGTTTAAATTGTGTTCTGTACAAGATGAGCGCTTCAGGCCCCGTGGGGCCTCTTGTTTCATGTAAAAATGCATGTATGCATTTTGGGAATGCATTATGGGGTTCAAAATGTGGCTTCCAGCAATTCTGAAAAATGCACTCAATCACACCTGGGTGACCTCAGTGACACTGACCCATATTTTGAATCTCCCTTGAGTGTCGACTCGTTTGGTGTTGGTCCCAGGTCCATACATCATACTATGCTTGAGATATGAGCGTGGCCCACTTTCAAAAAATGTTTGACCACACCCAATTTTTCATGTAAAATGCATGTATGAACTTCGGGAAAAGCATTTTGCAGTCCAAAAATGCGATTTCCAGCAATTCTGAAAAAATTAACTCAATGACCCGTCGGTGACCCAGTGGCATTGACCATATTTTGAATCTTCATCGAGTGTCGACTTAGTGGTTTGGTCCCAGGTTCAAACATCCTACCGTGTCTGAGATATTGGCGTGACCCACATTCAAAACATCCCTATGGACAACCCTAACGCTCCGGAAATCTGAAAAATATAGGTGGCCGAGAATTTCTGGCTGTCTATCAGACTGTCAGCGAGATAGGATAATTCGTTTACGAGTTATCGTGTGGACAAGGAAGTGCATAGAAGAGAGAAGACGGAAGAAGAAGAAGAAGAAGAAGAAGAAGAAGAAGTAGAAGAAGAAGAAGAAGAAGAAGAAGAAGAAGAAAAACAAAAAAAGAAACCGTACATCGGGTATCATAGAATGTGGGGAACGTTTTTAGAGCAGCGACTCCAAACTTTCTGCGTTTTGTTCTTGAAGATCGGCTGAACTCGGTTGCATTATAAAAAAGTCCCCAAACCAAGCACTTGTCCCGAGGGAACCCCTGCACATGCGCATACGCTCTCTTGACATTCAACAAGATATAATGCAAAATTGGTGTCTCTCTATGTGAGACGATGCGATAACTATTTGTGAAGAGGAGTGAAAATTTCATGGAAATTGGCAATGAATTGCCTGAGATATAGCGTTTTTATTAGTTGGGGTAATTATTTGAATTTGGTGTTTTTCTAGCGGGTGCGAGCTGGCGCTAGGTGGTTGTCTGAGGTTGTGGTTGTGCTCCCTTCTGAGCTAGTTCCATTTGAAACTTATAATTTACAGTTACTGGTGGAGAGATGCTGATGACTGAAAGATGCATCTCGTACACTGGCGCCAAATGGGCCCCTTCAAGTCGGTAACAGTTAGGTAATCTCCAGAAAGGAAAAGTTGACAGAAATCGCCCATGGTTTAATGGCGAAAAAGTGGTAATGTGGTTAATTTTATATTAAAATTGAACAGACACCAATACTGTCGGTCATACGTCCATTGTGTCCAGATCGCTGAAGGAAACTACATGAAATCTCCCAAATTTGTTCTATTATCCCTGCTCAACACGTTAGTATCTTTGCCGAGTGCCGAGGCTTGAGGGAACATCGTGGTTCGCGTGGAAACCGAGACGACGATTCGTCCCTACTCGATTCTCAACGCAATAACATTTCCATTCATTATTTACGTGTCATCGGTCGAGTTTGGCAATAATTCTGTCTATTTGATTAACTGTTCAACTTTAACTACTCGCACCTTCATGAGGACCGATAGTTTGGACTTGAACTGTTTTTTTTTTTCGATCGTCCCGACAGGAACTGACAACTCGACCCAGTGGCAAAAAGCTGTCATTTGGCCAAGCTGACTTTAAAATTCAACAGACACCAGTGTCGGACATACGCCAATTGTAACCAGACCATCCAAGGCAGCCACTTGAAATTCTCAGAACGTGTTCTACTATCCCCGCTCGACAGTTTAGTATCTTTCTTGAGTCCTGCGACCGGGTCCAAACACCGTGGATGTACCAGTAAGGGTAAGGAAAGTCGCAAATCTGCCAAGGGTTAAACGTTTATTAATAACATATAAAACTAGAAGGGTGGTTATGACTGCCGGCAGGTCATAAAAAGTATACAATCTGTTCCATGTACAGTAGATTGTGGAGAGACTTTTTAGAGTAGCGACTCGAAATTTTCAACGTTTGCTCTAGAAGCTCTGCCAAACTCGACCTGTTCCTGAAAAATCCAAAAACCGAGCCCGTAACCCGTGGGAGTCTCACGCGCATGCGCATATGCTCTTTTCGTATTGGACATGACGAAATGAGCAATTCGTGTCGCTTTTCCAGGCAACCGGTGAAGTAACTATTAGTGAATGCTGAGTGAAAATTTCATGTAAATCCGCCGAGAATTCGCTGACATATGGCGTTTTTGAAGAGAGGAGGTAATTTTCTGAATTTGGTCTTTTTCAAGCCGGAGCGAAAGAAGGGGACGGGAATGGGCGCAGTCTCTCGTAGTGCCCCCCTCTCTGGGTAGGTCCACTTAAAAGTTACAATAGGGTGTGACTGACGGAGAGATGACTGTAAATCGAAGTAGCTTCTTTAAGAACAGCACCCAGGGATCCCATCGCAACCTTGAAACCTTTGAGAATCGTCAGAAGTTGAAAGTGAAAAGAAAACGACGGTAAGAAGGTTTTTGGCGGAAAAGATTAATGAAAATTTGCATATTAGACATTAAAATAGTACTTCAGACATACACGAACTGTGTACAGACTGCTGAAGACAGCGACTTGCAGTTTTCGGAATTTGTTCTACGAAGAATGGCCGACATTTTGGCATGGAATAGAGTGTTCTAACCGCGTGGAAAACACCACGCCTCGCGTGGAAACCATGGGAACGGTTCGTTCTCACTATATTTTCAATGCAATGAAACTTCCATTCATTATTTACCTGTCAACGGCCGAGTGTGGCATTATTTCTGTCTGTTTGATGAACTGTTCAGCTTTAACTATTTGCACCTTCAAAAAGGACCGAACGATCACTTCATGCTTACCAATATTCAGTACGAGAATAACAGTTATTCTAACAGTACCCACTTGGGAACTCTCAAATCTGTCAAGGATTAAACTTTTAATAATAACGTGTAAAACAAAAGTTGTCATTCTTTGCTAGCTGCATGCACCCATAGACAACATTCAGCACTCAATCAATTAGGAATGGAGTAAATTGCGACTTAAACCTACGAATTTCTAAATGAAAGTTTTCCTTTCGGCGGCGCCTATCTGTATGCAACCGAAACAGGGATTGGGTTAATCTTTACAGCAACCTTATAACAGAAAATATTATTGGAACTGAACTGTGAATCTGAATACTGAATGCTTTTTCAGATATTCTATTCCAAACTACCACTGAATGCTTACCAATATTCAGTGATTTTACGAAAATAAGAATTATTTCGACAGTACCCATAAGGGAAGTCTCAAATCTACCAAGGGTGAAACTTTTAATAATAACATATAAAACAAGAGATGTCACACATTGCCTGCTGCATGCAGCCATAGGAAACATTCAACGCTCAATCAATCAGAAATGGAGTAAACTGTCAATTAAACTTACCAAATTCTGAAAAATGGAGTTATTTTCGACGGCACTTATCTTTATGCAACCGAAACAGGGATTGGGTTAAACTTTACAGCTACCTTATAACAGAAAATCCTCTTGGACTTGAACTATGAATCTGAATGTCAACAGAATTTTCAGATATTCTTTTCCAAACTACCACTGCACATTTACCAATATTCGGTGATTTTACGAAAATCACAATTATTCAGACAGTTCCAAAATGGGAGTCTCAAATCTGCCAAGGGTTAAACTTTTAATACCCAAATATAAAATCAAAGTTTTCATACTATGACTGCTGCATGCAGCCATTGAAAATATTCGGCACTCAATCAATTAGGAATTAGGAATGGAGTAAATTGTCACTTAATCGTCCCAATTTCTGAAAAAGCGAGAGTTTTTTTGGACAGCATCTATCTTTATGCAAACAGAATGGGCATATATATGGTTAAACTTTACAACCAAACGTACAACAGAAAATATGATCGATAGGTAATTGTGAATACGAACATGTAAATCATTTTTCGATATTCCATTCGTGCATGGAAGAAAACTGAACTAAAAATGAGCCTATTTTATGAAGAAGTTTAGTACTCGAATACAAGGCCCGAAAACGGGGTGAAAGTTAAAACTTTGAATAAAATATATAACAGCCAAATTATTCTTCGATGAATGCCCAAACTTCTCATGGGAAACGTTTTGAAAAAATGTGGCCGCAGTGCTGAGAAATCGCATGTGAAAATGGCCAGTTTTGCCAAAATTGCACTTTGCTTGGAATTTTGAGGTCGAAAGGGATCAACGTAGGTAATACAGCTTGTGTAGTCAGACGTAGTAAGTAATGCTACAAATATTACGAAAGCTCCAGCCAAACCGTCCAGGTTCTTGTTTGAGAATTGTGGCAAAACGTAACATTGTGACAACATTTTGCACGGTTTTGGCAGAAAACGAAAGACTTCAGAAATGCCATGATCCAGGTGAGAAACTTCCAATGAAGCACTATATATCTGCCAAATTTCAGTAGAATAGTATGGAATCCATCAGACAAAAATCATTGAAATCAAAAATAATGTTAATACTAGAGAAATAGAATTTACTGTATCCAGTAAATTCCAGCTTGTAAGAAAAGGGTTAAAAAATCTATCGGGAAAATATTATATAGAAAGAGAATTTATGGAGGGATATTTTCGGGAGTAACATATTTTTTAACAAATCAGGAAGGGATTTTCCTAAACAGTATTACAGATATTCATAAAGGAATCAGAAAAATTCTTCTAAGAAACCAAGAAAGGCATATATGTGCACCACAATCAAAAGTTTTGGTCAAGAGAATGCATTAGGGGTCCAAAAATGTGATTTCCAGCAATACTAAAAAATGCACTCAGTTATCCCTGGGCGACCTCAGTGACCTTGATCATATTGCGAACCCCTATGGGGTGTTGACTCATTTGGTGTTGGTCCCATGTCTATGTGTAATACCATGCTTGAGATATGAGTGTGACCCACTCTTAAGAATTTTGCCCACACTCACTTTTTTTGTCGTGTAAAAATGCATGTATGAACTTTGGGAATGCATTTGGAGGGTCAGAAAATGTTATTTCCTTTAATTCTGAAAAATGACCTCAATGACCCCTACGTGCCCTTCATGATCTTGATCCATATTTTGAATCTCTATCGAGTGTTGACTCATTTGGCGTTAGTTTCAGGTCCATTTGTGATACCATGCTTGAGATATGAGCATAACCCACTTTCAAAAATTTTTGGCCATGCCCACTTTCTCACGTAAAAATTCATGTATGGACTTCGTGAATGCTTTAGGGATCAAAAAATGTGATTTGCAGCCATTACGAAAAATGCACTCAATGACCCCATAGGTGACCCCCGTGACCTTGACCCATATTTTGAACCTCTATCGAGTTTCGACTCATTTGCTGTTAGTTCCAGGTCCATTTGTCATACCATGCTTGAGATATGAGTATGACCCACTTTCAAAACTTTTGGCCCTGCCCACTTTTTTCACGTAAAAAAATCATGTATGGACTTCGCGAATGCTTTGGGGGGGGGGGGGGGGGTCAAGAAATGTGATTTCCATCAATTCCGAAAAATGCACTCAATGACCCCTAGGTGATCTCCACGACCTTGACCCATATTTTGAACCTCAATCGAGTTTCGACTCATTTGGTGTTAGTTCCAGGTTCATTCGTACTACCATTCTTGAGATATGAGCATGACCCAGTTTTAAAAATTTTGGCCACACCCACATTACATTACATTAAAAAATTCATGTGTGGACTTTGGGAATGCTTTAGGAGATCAAAAAATGTGATTTCCAGTGATTCTGAAAAAGGCACTCATTTACCCCTAGGTGACCTCCGTGACCTTGACCCATATTTTTAACCTCCGTCGAGTGTCAACTCGTTTGGTGTTAGTCCCAGGTCCATGCATCGTACCATGCTTGAGTTATGAGCGTGACCCACTTTCAAAAATTTTGGCCACGCCCACTTTTTTACATCAAAATGCATGTATGGACGCTAGGAATGCTCTAGTGGGTCAAAAATGTGATTTCCAGCAGTTATGAAAAATGTAGTTAATGACCCCTGGGTGACCTCAGTGGCCTTGACCCATATTTTGAATCTCCGTCAAGTTTCGACTCATTTGGTGTTGGTCCCAGGTCCATATGTCATACCATGCCCGAGATATGGTCGTGACCCACTTTCGAAACACCCCTACAGACACCCATAAAGCCCCTGGAATCTGAAGAACATGGGTGGCCGAGAACTTGTGACTGCCTGTCAGAATGCCAAAAGTCAGCGAGATAGGGCAATTCGTTTTCTGAGTTATCGTGCCGACAAGGAGGCGCATAGAAGACAGAAGAGAGGAGAACAAGAAGAAGAAAAAAAAAAAGAAGAATCCGTACAAAAACAATAGTTTGTGTGTTTCCCACAGACTAATTACATTTATTACATGGATGGATAACTACAGACAGTGGATATGTTGTCGGATTATTATGTTGTATTGTTTAAAATCTACTTAATAAGATACAAAGCTTCCATTTTCGATGTATCAGCTAAATTCTAACATTTTCTCTTTTTAAGCTTGCGCACTCGTCCTCTGTCGGAAAAGACACTTTGCAGCTGGCGAGCTGCAAGGGAGATAACCAAAGCTGGAATTTTCTGGCTGGACGGAATGAGCTGAATCACAGACACTTCGTCCCTTGAGTTCCAATGTGTTCTATGTGCCAGTAGGCACATAGAACACATTGGAACTCAGGGGACGACTTCCCATTTATAGGATAGATTACACGTACACAGCCGTGATTCACTCTGGAACGTTGACCTGGACATGTTTCCTGGTCTGAAAATTCACTTTTAGTTGTTGTTTTGTCTTATTTCCACTATAATATTCGAGTTTCTCGTGAATGGTTTCGTCCAAAGGCAGTCGACATATTTTGAGAATTTATCAATTTTTATAAAATATACACAGAGATTATTACCATTATATGGATGTACAAAATGTGTATCCGAGTCGAGCTCCCGGTTCCAAGGGCAGATCACGACGAGTCGAAGACGAGTCCTGATCTACCCTTAGAACCCGGAGCAAGACTCGGATACATATTTTGTACATCCACACAATGGTAATAATCATTTTATCTTACAATATATTTGGGATAAGTCAAGAATATAGATGAATATATAACGAACTAGAGAAACAGAATTTACTGCACCCAGTAAATTCGAGTCTGTGTGAAAAGGGTTAAAGTATCAGGAATAAACTATACAGAAAGAGAAGTTATGGAGGCTTATTTTCAGGAGTAAAATATTTTTAAAATATTTTTAAACAAATCAGAAATGGATTTTCGTTAATACTATTTACAGATATTCATACTGGAATCAGAACAATTTTTTATAAGAAACCAGAAAAGGCATATATGTGACCAGCATTCATAGGGTTCGATACAGGAATCAGAAATGAACATTTTTGGCTCTGCCCGCTAATTTGTGTGATGAAGTACGTTCATAAACTTTAGAAATGCATTAAGGTGTAATAAAATGCATTTCCCAGTCTTTCTGAATAATATGCACTTGATGACTTTGGTGACCTCTTTCAGGCGGACACCTAGGTGACCTCTGTGACCTTGACCCATATTTTTAATCTCCATCAATTGTCGACTCATTTGGTGTTAGTCCCAGGTCCATTCATCATACCACAATTGAGATATGAGCGTGACCCGCTTTCAAAATTTTGTCCACACCCACTTTTTTAATGTTAAAAATGCATGTGTGTATGTCAGGAATGCTTTAGGGGGTCAAAAATGTGATTTCTAGCAATTATGAAAAATGCACTCAATGACCCTTAGGTAACCTTCGTGACCTTGACCCATATTTTGAATCTCCATCGAGTGTCGACTCATTTGGTGTTGGTCCCAGGTTCATACGTCATCCCATGCTTGAGATATGAGCGTGACCCACTTTCCAAAATTTTGGCCGTGCCCACTTTTTTTACGTCAAAATGCATGTGTGTACGTCAGGAATACTTTAGGGGGGTCAAAAAATGTGATTTCCAGCAATTCTGAAAAATGCACTCAATGAACCATAGATGACCTCCGTGACCTTGACCCATATTTTGAACCTCCATTGAATGTCGACTCATTTGGTGTTGGTCCCAGGTCTGTAGGTCATACCACGCCTGAGATATGGGCGTGACCCACTTTCAAAACACCCCTACAGACACACTTGATACCCCAGGAATCTGAAAAACATAGGTGGCCGAGAACTTCTGGCTGTCTATCAGCATGCCAAAATTCAACGAGATAGGGCTATTCGTTTTTGAGTTATCTTGCAGACAAAAAGTGATGAGAAGACAGAAGACAGGAGAAGAAGAAGAAGAAGAAGAAGAAGAAGAAGAAGAAGAAGAAGAAGAAGAAGAAGAAAGAAGAAGAAGAAGAAGAAGAAGAAGAAGAAGAAGAAGAAGAAAAAAAAAAAAGAAACCGTTTCACACAGAGTAACAAATCAGAAATGGATTTTCGTTAAGAGTATTTACAGATATTCATACAGGAATGAGAACAATTTTTATAAGAAACCAGAAAAGGCATATATGTGACCAGCATTCAAAGGGTTCAACACACGAATCAGAAATGGACATTTTTGGCATTGCCCGCATTGAGATGGACCACATTTTGAACCTCCAGAAGGTTTCAACACATTCAGTGTAGGTCCCATGTCTATAGGTCATTCCAAACTAGAAGTTTAAGCGTTTCCCACTTTAAAAATATTGGCTCCACCAACTCCAGATATGCCATGTTTAGAGATGGTAGCATATATTCATATTGCCAAGAAAAGGTTAAGGTACATGATACCTCTGGAAAATATATTACGAGTAAAAGAATTCAATAATGTTGGAATATTGAGGTAAACGGCCCTCAAGAGCCCATGCGAGTTTAGAGCATCATTGTGGGAACAGAAAGTGTTATCATTTTTTCTGCATTGCAAACGTAAATGTTTGGGGACCCATATTAAGATATTGAGAGGGTTAAAATAATCCATTTAAATACTCCGTTTTAACCCTTTAAAAAGGAGCTCATTCCAATGAGAGGTCGCCAGCAATGTTATTCAAGCAAGAACGAAATGAAAATTGACTGGAAATTTCAGTGAATAATGCTGGCTGGTTTTCGCTATAATGTTGGGGAAAGGGTTAAGAATGCCTTACTTTGGAAGGTAAACCTGGAAAGGTGTCGCAACCCATATAAAATTAAATGTTACAGAAAGGAAAGGGTAAACACATGCTGTAGCAATGAGTTATATGAAGGGTGTTTGTGCTCACGCTGAAGTATTAAGAGGGTTAAAAACAGGCCATTCAAATGTTCCATTTCATTACTTTATAATTGTGATGGGTGCTTTGAGAACGCCACACACCACTCCATACCGAAACCTGTTGAGTTATTATGATTGAGAATAAATGGAGCGCGGTGGCTCAGTAGGTAGAGGTGCAGGCTGCAAGCCGAGAGGTCCTCGGTTCGAATCCCACCTGCGGCAACCGCGTTGTGTCCTTGGGCAAGACACTTCATCTCCATTGCCCGCGTGGGGGCACGATGACGCCGTGTACTAAGGCGTACTGCACATCGATGGTACATATGTCTTTAACCAATCTAACCCTGTCTGTGCTGCAGTGCGGGGTTACGATGTTGGGGAGCTGACAGCTGCTCGTCGTTGCTCGGTGGTCCTCTCCGGGTACTCCGGCTTCCTCCACCCGTAAAACTGTCACGGTCATGATTAGCCATTGTGCATAAATATGTGACCTTAAACATCAATAAATAAATAAATAAATAATTGAGAATAAATAAATCTTAAAATTGTTTTGATATGTGAAGGGTTCTATTTTCAACATGGTTTGGTTAATTTTGTAACATGATATTAAATAAATATACAATGCTATTTGATGTAATATTTACAGCCTTCGCTTTGACCACTTTGTTTATGAGAGACTGTATCAAGTTATAAATAATGGCTATTGACTTCATGAACTCATTTGCAAGTACAGTCTATCAGTGTAACAAAACATTAAGATAGGATTGATTGTATTAGGTTATCATGTTGACAAACAGTGCATAGAAGGCACAAATATTACAACAACACTATCAAGCCATGCCTTCTATGAATGTATTTTTTTTATTTATTGGGCTTAACGGCACTATTTACAGCCACTGTCACCTTGTGTCGCACATTTTTATGGGAGGAGGAAGCTGGAGTACCCTAAGAGGACCACTGAGCAAATGCGAGTAACTCTCAGGTTCCCCAACAGACTGACTCCACACAAGCAGGTTAGCATTTGTTGAAGAGAAGTACACCAACGTGCAGTATGCGTTAATGCACAATGCCATCATGCCCCCAAGTGGGCAATGGGGGTGAAGTATGTCAAGTACACAACGGGGTTACCACAGCTGGGATTCGAATCCGAGAACCTCTCGGTTTGCAGCTTTTGCCTCTATCTACTGAGCCACGGAGTCCCTTCTATGAATGTAATTGGAATACTTTGGAGGCTTATTTTCGGGGATAAAATAGTTTTAAAGTAATCAGAAACTGGTTTTCTTTAACAGTATTTAAAGATATTCATTCAGGAATCTGATACATTTTTTCTGAGAGACCAGAAAGGGCATATGTGTACAGAGCAAAAAAGGGTTTGCATTGAGGTGGGTGGGGGAGGGGTAAAAGGTGTTTCCAGCAATTCTGAAGAGTGCACTCAATGACCCCAAGGTGACTTCAGCGGCGTTGGTCCATATTTTAACCCCCCCCCCCCCCCGAGGACCGACTCATTTGTTGTTGGACCCAGGTCCATTCATCACACCATGCTTGAGATTAGTGTGTCCACTTTCAAAATTTTTGGCGATGCCTACTTTTTTCATGTAAAAATGCATGTATGCATTTTGGGAATGCATTATGGGGTTCAAAATGTGGCTTCCAGCAATTCTGAAAAATGCACTCAATCACACCTGGGTGACCTCAGTGACCCTGACCCATATTTTGAATCTCCCTTGAGTGTCGACTCATTTGGTGTTGGTCCCAGGTCCATACATCACACCATGCTTGAGATTAGTGTGTCCACTTTCAAATTTTTAAGCGATGCCTACTTTTTAGCTCATCTTGACAAAGTCAAGCTGAGCTAATCTCATCGCTCTCTGTCCGTCGTCCGTCGTCTGTCGTCCGTCGTCCGTCGTCCGTCAACACCCTGTTTGGTCTTCTCCTCCAAAGCCACTGGGCCAATTCAAGTGAAAGTTTGTGTGAGTGATGGTCCCAAAGGGGCATTTCATTTTTGTTCAACTCAGCATGCCCAGCCCCATAGGGAGGGAGTGGGGGAAAATGCTCCAAAATATTTTTAAAATCTTCTTCTCAAGAACCAGTGTGTACAATGACTTGGTATTTGCTATGGAGCTTCCATATGAGGTGTAGAATCAAGTTTGTTCAAACGAAGTTCGTGAAGTAATATTTGGCTTTGTAATAGGAGGGGTAAGATTTTTGGCCCCGCCCAAAATTTCTATTTTCTGGACCGATTGTCCGGTATGAACCAAATTTGGTTTGTGGTAGTATTGGGTCATAAGTACTTGACCCATGCAAAAAAAAAAAAAAAAAAAAAATCCCGCATCCCCATGGGAACCCTGGGAGCTAAAAATAGAAATATTTTCTAACGCCCATATTTCCCAAACCCCACGGAACAGAGAGCTTTTATTTGGTATGAAGTATCCTTATGACCAAGTAGAATTGAATGGTAAAAAAAATTGCCATCGGTTATGTTAGGGTGTTCTGTAATTAGAATCTTTTGATATTTGGTATACAGCATTCATAGGTGGGGGGGGGGGGGGGTGGGCAGATAAAATTCTGTTGAAATAAAGCTCATTGGTTCATATTTGGGCTCTCTACAGGAGCCCGAAAACATAGGGTAATATGGGGAATATTCTTTAAAAATCTTCTTCTTCAGAACCACCAGTCAGACTCTTTTAATATTTGGTATACATCATTGTTATGAGGGTCAGATTCTAGATTGTTCAAACCAAGTCCCTAGGTTAATATTTGGGCTTCCTACGGAAGCCCATTTTTTTTCTTTGTTCAATATGGAGGGTAATTTAAAAAAATCTTCTTCTTCAGATCCATCAGTCAGAATGCTTTGACATTTGGTATGCAACAGCTCTATGGGGGTCAGATTCAAGTTTGTTCAAATCAGATCCCTAGGTGTATATTTGGGCTCACTATGGTAGCCCAAATGTTTACTTAGTGCAATATGAGGAAATTTCTTTAAAAATATCTTCTTCTTCAGATCCACCAGTCGGAATGCTTTTATATTTGGTATACAACATCTCTAGGGGAGGTAGATTCCAGGTTGTTCAATTCGAGTGCCTAGGTTAATATTTGGGCTCCATATGGGAACATGAAATTTAACTTAGTACAATATGAGGGAATTTCTTCAAAAATCTTCTTCTTCAGATTCACTTGTCAGAATGCTTTCACATTTGGTATACAACATCTCTAGGGAAGGGGGGGGGGGGGGGGTCAGATTCAAGTTTGTTCAAATCGGATCCATAGGTTAATATTTGGGCTCGCTATGGTAGCCCAAATTTGAACTTAGTGCAATTCGAAGAAATTTCTTTACAATTTCTCTTCTTCAGATCCAACAGTGAGAATGCTTTCATATTCGGTACACAACTTCTCTAGGGAAGTCAGATTTAACTGTGTTCAAATCAAGAGCCTGCGTTAATATTTGGGCTCTCTATGGGAGCCAGAATTGGCCATTTTGCTGAAGAAGTAAAAATTTTGTATTCAGTACTCTCTAGAGGTACTAAGATTAATCCACATAGGTTGTATCAAGTGGCTTCATAGGGGAGCTCTACATTTTACTTATGATCAACTGAAGAAAAGGCATGATGCCCAGATTATTTTTGTCACTCCTGAGGGACTCAAGGATTGACAGTGTAGCCTATGGAGATGGCTTGCTTAATGTAGACTCATTCTTGGACTCTGTTTAAATTGTGTTCTGTACAAGATGAGCGCTTCAGGCCCCGTGGGGCCTCTTGTTTCATGTAAGAATGCATGTATGCATTTTGTGAATGCATTATGGGGTTCAAAATGTGGCTTCCAGCAATTCTGAAAAATGCACTCAATCACACCTGGGTGACCTCAGTGACACTGACCCATATTTTGAATCTCCCTTGAGTGTCGACTCGTTTGGTGTTGGTCCCAGGTCCATACATCATACTATGCTTGAGATATGAGCGTGGCCCACTTTCAAAAAATGTTTGACCACACCCACTTTTTCATGTAAAATGCATGTATGAACTTCGGGAAAAGCATTTTGCAGTCCAAAAATGCGATTTCCAGCAATTCTGAAAAAATTAACTCAATGACCCGTCGGTGACCCAGTGGCATTGACCATATTTTGAATCTTCATCGAGTGTCGACTTAGTGGTTTGGTCCCAGGTTCAAACATCCTACCGTGTCTGAGATATTGGCGTGACCCACATTCAAAACATCCCTATGGACAACCCTAACGCTCCGGAAATCTGAAAAATATAGGTGGCCGAGAATTTCTGGCTGTCTATCAGACTGTCAGCGAGATAGGATAATTCGTTTACGAGTTATCGTGTGGACAAGGAAGTGCATAGAAGAGAGAAGAAGAAGAAGAAGAAGAAGAAGAAGAAGAAGAAGAAGAAGAAGAAGAAGAAGAAGAAAAACAAAAAAGAAACCGTACATCGGGTATCATAGAATGTGGGGAACGTTTTTAGAGCAGCGACTCCAAACTTTCTGCGTTTTGTTCTTGAAGATCGGCTGAACTCGGTTGCATTATAAAAAAGTCCCCAAACCAAGCACTTGCCCCGAGGGAACCCCTGCACATGCGCATACGCTCTCTTGACATTCAACAAGATATAATGCAAAATTGGTGTCTCTCTATGTGAGACGATGCGATAACTATTTGTGAAGAATGAGTGAAAATTTCATGGAAATTGGCAATGAATTGCCTGAGATATAGCGATTTTATTAGTTGGGGTAATTATTTGAATTTGGTGTTTTTCTAGCGGGTGCGAGCTGGCGCTAGGTGGTTGTCTGAGGTTGTGGTTGTGCTCCCTTCTGAGCTAGTTCCATTTGAAACTTATAATTTACAGTTACTGGTGGAGAGATGCTGATGACTGAAAGATGCATCTCGTACACTGGCGCCAAATGGGCCCCTTCAAGTCGGTAACAGTTAGGTAATCTCCAGAAAGGAAAAGTTGACAGAAATCGCCCATGGTTTAATGGCGAAAAAGTGGTAATGTGGTTAATTTTATATTAAAATTGAACAGACACCAATACTGTCGGTCATACGTCCATTGTGTCCAGATCGCTGAAGGAAACTACATGAAATCTCCCAAATTTGTTCTATTATCCCTGCTCAACACGTTAGTATCTTTGCCGAGTGCCGAGGCTTGAGTGAACATCGTGGTTCGCGTGGAAACCGAGACGACGATTCGTCCCTACTCGATTCTCAACGCAATAACATTTCCATTCATTATTTACGTGTCATCGGTCGAGTTTGGCAATAATTCTGTCTATTTGATTAACTGTTCAACTTTAACTACTCGCACCTTCATGAGGACCGATAGTTTGGACTTGAACTGTTTTTTTTTTCGATCTCCCGACAGGAACTGACAACTCGACCCAGTGGCAAAAAGCTGTCATTTGGCCAAGCTGACTTTAAAATTCAACAGACACCAGTGTCGGACATACGCCAATTGTAACCAGACCATCCAAGGCAGCCACTTGAAATTCTCAGAACGTGTTCTACTATCCCCGCTCGACAGTTTAGTATCTTTCTTGAGTCCTGCGACCGGGTCCAAACACCGTGGATGTACCAGTAAGGGTAAGGAAAGTCGCAAATCTGCCAAGGGTTAAACGTTTATTAATAACATATAAAACTAGAAGGGTGGTTATGACTGCCGGCAGGTCATAAAAAGTATACACTCTGTTCCATGTACAGTAGATTGTGGAGAGACTTTTTAGAGTAGCGACTCGAAATTTTCAACGTTTGCTCTAGAAGCTCCGCCAAACTCGACCTGTTCCTGAAAAATCCAAAAACCGATCCCGTAACCCGTGGGAGTCTCACGCGCATGCGCATACGCTCTTTTCGTATTGGACATGACGAAATGAGCAATTCGTGTCGCTTTTCCAGGCAACCGATGAAGTAACTATTAGTGAATGCTGAGTGAAAATTTCATGTAAATCCGCCGAGAATTCGCTGACATATGGCGTTTTTGAAGAGAGGAGGTAATTTTCTGAATTTGGTCTTTTTCAAGCCGGAGCGAAAGAAGGGGACGGGAATGGGCGCAGTCTCTCGTAGTGCCCCCTCTCTGGGTAGGTCCACTTAAAAGTTACAATAGGGTGTGACTGACGGAGAGATGACTGTAAATCGAAGTAGCTTCTTTAAGAACAGCACCCAGGGATCCCATCGCAACCTTGAAACCTTTGAGAATCGTCAGAAGTTGAAAGTGAAAAGAAAACGACGGTAAGAAGGTTTTTGGCGGAAAAGATTAATGAAAATTTGCATATTAGACATTAAAATAGTACTTCAGACATACACGAATTGTGTACAGACTGCTGAAGACAGCGACTTGCAATTTTCGGAATTTGTTCTACGAAGAATGGCCGACATTTTGGCATGGAATAGAGTGTTCTAACCGCGTGGAAAACACCACGCCTCGCGTGGAAACCATGGGAACGGTTCGTTCTCACTATATTTTCAATGCAATGAAACTTCCATTCATTATTTACCTGTCAACGGCCGAGTGTGGCATTATTTCTGTCTGTTTGATGAACTGTTCAGCTTTAACTATTTGCACCTTCAAAAAGGACCGAACGATCACTTCATGCTTACCAATATTCAGTACGAAAATAACAGTTATTCTAACAGTACCCACTTGGGAACTCTCAAATCTGTCAAGGATTAAACTTTTAATAATAACGTGTAAAACAAAAGTTGTCATTCTTTGCTAGCTGCATGCACCCATAGACAACATTCAGCACTCAATCAATTAGGAATGGAGTAAATTGCGACTTAAACCTACGAATTTCTAAATGAAAGTTTTCCTTTCGGCGGCGCCTATCTGTATGCAACCGAAACAGGGATTGGGTTAATCTTTACAGCAACCTTATAACAGAAAATATTATTGGAACTGAACTGTGAATCTGAATACTGAATGCTTTTTCAGATATTCTATTCCAAACTACCACTGAATGCTTACCAATATTCAGTGATTTTATGAAAATAAGAATTATTTCGACAGTACCCATAAGGGAAGTCTCAAATCTACCAAGGGTGAAACTTTTAATAATAACATATAAAACAAGAGATGTCACACATTGCCTGCTGCATGCAGCCATAGGAAACATTCAACGCTCAATCAATCAGAAATGGAGTAAACTGTCAATTAAACTTACCAAATTCTGAAAAATGGAGTTATTTTCGACGGCACTTATCTTTATGCAACCGAAACAGGGATTGGGTTAAACTTTACAGCTACCTTATAACAGAAAATCCTCTTGGACTTGAACTATGAATCTGAATGTCAACAGAATTTTCAGATATTCTTTTCCAAACTACCACTGCACATTTACCAATATTCGGTGATTTTACGAAAATCACAATTATTCAGACAGTTCCAAAATGGGAGTCTCAAATCTGCCAAGGGTTAAACTTTTAATACCCAAATATAAAATCAAAGTTTTCATACTATGACTGCTGCATGCAGCCATTGAAAATATTCGGCACTCAATCAATTAGGAATTAGGAATGGAGTAAATTGTCACTTAATCGTACCAATTTCTGAAAAAGCGAGAGTTTTTTTGGACAGCATCTATCTTTATGCAAACAGAATGGGCATATATATGGTTAAACTTTACAACCAAACGTACAACAGAAAATATGATCGATAGGTAATTGTGAATACGAACATGTAAATCATTTTTCGATATTCCATTCGTACATGGAAGAAAACTGAACTAAAAATGAGCCTATTTTATGAAGAAGTTTAGGGTACTCGAATACAAGGCCCGAAAACGGGGTGAAAGTTAAAACTTTGAATAAAATATATAACAGCCAAATTATTCTTCGTTGAATGCCCAAACTTCTCATGGGAAACGTTTTGAAAAAATGTGGCCGCAGTGCTGAGAAATCGCATGTGAAAATGGCCAGTTTTGCCAAAATTGCACTTTGCTTGGAATTTTGAGGTCGAAAGGGATCAACGTAGGTAATACAGCTTGTGTAGTCAGACGTAGTAAGTAATGCTACAAATATTACGAAAGCTCCAGCCAAACCGTCCAGGTTCTTGTTTGAGAATTGTGGCAAAACGTAACATTGTGACAACATTTTGCACGGTTTTGGCAGAAAACGAAAAACTTCAGAAATGCCATGATCCAGGTGAGAAACTTCCAATGAAGCACTATATATCTGCCAAATTTCAGTAGAATAGTATGGAATCCATCAGACAAAAATCATTGAAATCAAAAATAATGTTAATACTAGAGAAATAGAATTTACTGTATCCAGTAAATTCCAGCTTGTAAGAAAAGGGTTAAAAAATCTATCGGGAAAATATTATATAGAAAGAGAATTTATGGAGGGATATTTTCGGGAGTAACATATTTTTTAACAAATCAGGAAGGGATTTTCCTAAACAGTATTACAGATATTCATAAAGGAATCAGAAAAATTCTTCTAAGAAACCAGGAAAGGCATATATGTGCACCACAATCAAAAGTTTTGGTCAAGAGAATGCATTAGGGGTCCAAAAATGTGATTTCCAGCAATACTAAAAAATGCACTCAGTTATCCCTGGGCGACCTCAGTGACCTTGATCATATTGCGAACCCCTATGGGGTGTTGACTCATTTGGTGTTGGTCCCATGTCTATGTGTAATACCATGCTTGAGATATGAGTGTGACCCACTCTTAAGAATTTTGCCCACACTCACTTTTTTTGTCGTGTAAAAATGCATGTATGAACTTTGGGAATGCATTTGGAGGGTCAGAAAATGTTATTTCCTTTAATTCTGAAAATGACCTCAATGATCCCTACGTGCCCTTCATGATCTTGATCCATATTTTGAATCTCTATCGAGTGTTGACTCATTTGGCGTTAGTTTCAGGTCCATTTGTGATACCATGCTTGAGATATGAGCATAACCCACTTTCAAAAATTTTTGGCCATGCCCACTTTCTCACGTAAAAATTCATGTATGGACTTCGTGAATGCTTTAGGGATCAAAAAATGTGATTTGCAGCCATTACGAAAAATGCACTCAATGACCCCATAGGTGATCCCCGTGACCTTGACCCATATTTTGAACCTCTATCGAGTTTCGACTCATTTGCTGTTAGTTCCAGGTCCATTTGTCATACCATGCTTGAGATATGAGTATGACCCACTTTCAAAACTTTTGGCCCTGCCCACTTTTTTCACGTAAAAAAATCATGTATGGACTTCGGGAATGCTTTGGGGGGTGGGGGTGGGGGGTCAAGAAATGTGATTTCCACCAATTCCGAAAAATGCACTCAATGACCCCTAGGTGATCTCCACGACCTTGACCCATATTTTGAACCTCAATCGAGTTTCGACTCATTTGGTGTTAGTTCCAGGTCCATTCGTACTACCATTCTTGAGATATGAGCATGACCCAGTTTTAAAAATTTTGGCCACACCCACATTACATTACATTAAAAAATTCATGTGTGGACTTTGGGAATGCTTTAGGAGATCAAAAAATGTGATTTCCAGTGATTCTGAAAAAGGCACTCATTTACCCCTAGGTGACCTCCGTGACCTTGACCCATATTTTGAACCTCCGTCGAGTGTCAACTCGTTTGGTGTTAGTCCCAGGTCCATGCATCGTACCATGCTTGAGTTATGAGCGTGACCCACTTTCAAACATTTTGGCCACGCCCACTTTTTTACATCAAAATGCATGTATGGACGCTAGGAATGCTCTAGTGGGTCAAAAATGTGATTTCCAGCAGTTATGAAAAATGTAGTTAATGACCCCTGGGTGACCTCAGTGGCCTTGACCCATATTTTGAATCTCCGTCAAGTTTCGACTCATTTGGTGTTGGTCCCAGGTCCATATGCCATACCATGCCCGAGATATGGTCGTGACCCACTTTCGAAACACCCCTACAGACACCCATAAAGCCCCTGGAATCTGAAAAACATGGGTGGCCGAGAACTTGTGACTGCCTGTCAGAATGCCAAAAGTCAGCGAGATAGGGCAATTCGTTTTCTGAGTTATCGTGCCGACAAGGAGGCGCATAGAAGACAGAAGAGAGGAGAACAAGAAGAAGAAAAAAAAAGAAGAATCCGTACAAAAACAATAGTTTGTGTGTTTCCCACAGACTAATTACATTTATTACATGGATGGATAACTACAGACAGTGGATATGTTGTCGGATTATTATGTTGTATTGTTTAAAATCTACTTAATAAGATACAAAGCTTCCATTTTCGATGTATCAGCTAAATTCTAACATTTTCTCTTTTTAAGCTTGCGCACTCGTCCTCTGTCGGAAAAGACACTTTGCAGCTGGCGAGCTGCAAGGGAGATAACCAAAGCTGGAATTTTCTGGCTGGACGGAATGAGCTGAATCACAGACACTTCGTCCCTTGAGTTCCAATGTGTTCTATGTGCCAGTAGGCACATAGAACACATTGGAACTCAGGGGACGACTTCCCATTTATAGGATAGATTACACGTACACAGCCGTGATTCACTCTGGAACGTTGACCTGGACATGTTTCCTGGTCTGAAAATTCACTTTTAGTTGTTGTTTTGTCTTATTTCCACTATAATATTCGAGTTTCTCGTGAATGGTTTCGTCCAAAGGCAGTCGACATATTTTGAGAATTTATCAATTTTTATAAAATATACACAGAGATTATTACCATTATATGGATGTACAAAATGTGTATCCGAGTCGAGCTCCGGGTTCCAAGGGCAGATCACGACGAGTTGAAGACGAGTCCTGATCTACCCTTAGAACCCGGAGCAAGACTCGGATACATATTTTGTACATCCACACAATGGTAATAATCATTTTATCTTACAATATATTTGGGATAAGTCAAGAATATAGATGAATATATAACGAACTAGAGAAACAGAATTTACTGCACCCAGTAAATTCGAGTCTGTGTGAAAAGGGTTAAAGTATCAGGAATAAACTTTTCAGAAAGAGAAGTTATGGAGGCTTATTTTCAGGAGTAAAATATTTTTAAAATATTTTTAAACAAATCAGAAATGGATTTTCGTTAATACTATTTACAGATATTCATACTGGAATCAGAACAATTTTTTATAAGAAACCAGAAAAGGCATATATGTGACCAGCATTCATAGGGTTCGATACAGGAATCAGAAATGAACATTTTTGGCTCTGCCCGCTAATTTGTGTGATGAAGTACGTTCATAAACTTTAGAAATGCATTAAGGTGTAATAAAATGCATTTCCCAGTCTTTCTGAATAATATGCACTTGATGACTTTGGTGACCTCTTTCAGGCGGACACCTAGGTGACCTCTGTGACCTTGACCCATATTTTTAATCTCCATCAATTGTCGACTCATTTGGTGTTAGTCCCAGGTCCATTCATCATACCACAATTGAGATATGAGCGTGACCCGCTTTCAAAATTTTGTCCACACCCACTTTTTTAATGTTAAAAATGCATGTGTGTATGTCAGGAATGCTTTAGGGGGTCAAAAAATGTGATTTCTAGCAATTATGAAAAATGCACTCAATGACCCTTAGGTAACCTTCGTGACCTTGACCCATATTTTGAATCTCCATTGATTGTCGACTCATTTGGTGTTGGTCCCAGGTCCATACGTCATACCACGCCTGAGATATGGGCGTGACCCACTTTCAAGAATGTTGGCCATGCCCACTTTTTTAACGTAAAAGTGCATGTGTGTACGTCAGGAATGCTTTAGGGGGTCAAAAAATGTGATTTCCAGCAATTATGAAAAATGCACTCAATGACCCCTGGGTGACCCCCGTGACCTTGGCACATAGTTTGAATCTCCATCGAGTGTCGACTCGTTTGGTGTTGGTCCCAGGACCATACGTCATACCGCACCTGAGATATGGGCGTGACCCACTTTCAAAACACCCCTACAGACACTCCTGATATCCCAGGAATCTGATAAACATAGGTGGCCGAGAACTTGTGGCTGTCTATCAGCATGCCAAAAATCAACGAGATAGGGCAATTCGTTTTCGAATTATCTTGCGGACAAGGAAGTGCAAAGAAGACAGAAGAAGAAGAAGAGAAGAAGAAGAAGAAAAGAAGAAGAAGAAGAAGAAGAAGAAGAGAAGAAGAAGAAGAAGAAGAAGAAGAAGAAGAAGAAGAAGAAGAAGAAGAAGAGAAAAAAGAGAAAATAAACCGTGCAGAAACAATAGTCTGTGTGTTTCACACAGACTAACTATTTATGCGTACGGATGAACAAAAAGAAAAAAAATGGAACTCACGCGAAAGGAACGTGCTTGTATCCGACCCCCTGATACAAACATCTGTATTAGGGGGTCGGATGCACGATAGTTGCGGAGTTAATACAGACAAAATACATGTTGACTGTAAGATAAATTATATTGTCAATAGTAAAAAAAGTAAAGGTATGACACTTCCCAGATCGAAATTTTCAACAATCTGTAAAATACCGAATATCCCATCGATCTCGCTCAAATAAACGACAAAATGTTGTGTAATTCGCCATGCAACTGCTATTTCGAGGCCCAGATTGACGAAAGTTGACATTTATTCGCATTTTTCACATTTTATCGAGTGATTCGAGATTGATTGCTATCGACAACCGGACTTATTCGGTATTTAAACAATGCATGCTACGCCGCACGTTCATTGGTGTCAACTTGTTGCCGAAACTGCGTGAAATTCAACAGTATGTTTATGTATTACTGGATACAAGACAAGACTACAACTGAACTTCAATGAAAAATATTTTAATCGATCGAAAAACGATGTCTAAACATACAAAACCACCAATGATGGTGTCATGTTATTGATATTTTAACCGGAAGGTGACGTGAGTGCGGAGGAAAGGAGGGGCGGGGCGCATGTCATCCACATGCAAACTATAAAAAAAATCCTCAAGCTAATCTGATACTCTGAATCAGTAATTCACTTAGTTTCTATTGCCATAGTTTACTATCATTACGTCATAAATACATGTAGTTTACATGGGAAGTGAAAATTTGGAGGGGGACAGCTAGAAGTTTTCTCCCTTAACCCCCTCACCCCGCCCCTCCCGTATCGAATTCTGAAAGTGATACTTCTAAAACTCTTGAAGAGAGATTATCAGAAACTAGAACAGTGTGTAGAGATCATACATACAGTACCAGCTGAAATAAGTTGCAGGATAACCACAACAGAATTTGAGTAACATTTTTCCTTTGTTGAATTTTGCATTCCTTAACATCATTCACAAGCAATAAGATAAAGGGCAGGAATTATCAACAATGGAAAAATGGGATTAAAAGTTTCTTCTTGTTTTCCTGCAACTTATTTCTTAGCTGATACTGTGCGTGCATATTACAGTAGTGTATCTACCTGAAGGGGAGGGGAGGGGGGGGGGGCGGCATCATTTTCCAAAAGTATGTCATCTTGGGACATAGGACCTGTGGTTATCTGTGCCAAATAGCAATTCATGGTTGACACTTTGCCCTTGCCCAAGAAATATGCAAACTGCATTATTCTATGGCAAATTGTAAAAGAAATGTCCCAGGGTAGACCCTCAGATCCTCATCAAATACAGGGGGATACCCCAAGACAGAATGTATTGTGTTGTGTCGCCAACCCCCCCCCCCCCTCATATTTTTACCAATCTCTACCAATATGTTGGTTTATTAGTACTTAGTGGGATAGATTTCTTCCCCCCAAAAATATTAAAAATGTATGAAATGTCTTTCTTACATGGTTCTTTTCCGTCAATGCCAACATTCCCTGACACTTAGTCTTAGAAAGCTCTTACTTATTACTTACCAGGTTTAGTGTCAGAATCTGGTATTTAAGAGAAAGGGAGAGAGATCATTCTCAGTATCTTACTATTATTTATTTGCGGTGGAAGCCAGACAAATGTCCATGAACTCACAAATCTGGGAAAAATGTTCATGGACATTATGTCTTTGAAAATAATAGCAGCTGCTATGAATCATATAATCACAAATTATAGCAGCTGGAACAATGAATTGAACCCTTTAAACAGTTTTTTTTTTCATTGAAATGGAAACGAACAGCTTTTATTATTTGTGTAAAGCTTTAGGTATGGATAAATTAATATTTTCAGATTCCAACTTTAGGACTTCAGATTACAAAAATTCAATGATTTTTAGGTATCGGACACAACCCCCTCTCATAACAAAACGCTCAGCTGACATACTCCGCCCCACTTCCCGACCCTCTCCTGTATACAAATTAGAGGATGAGTATGAAAGATTTAATTTTTCTTTTGTTACAGAGTATGTAATCTCTGAACATTTTGGAACAGTATCAGTGGAAATAAGATGCTGGATAGATAACCACATTAAACATTTTGATCTCATTTTCCCCCTATTAATAATACCATTTGAACCCTGAGAAGTTCCTAGGAAATGTTGTCAAGGGCTGGAATTATCAACAAGGGAAAAATGTAATGGAAATTTTCTTATGGTTATCCTACAACATATTTCAGATGGTACTTATGCGGATGGTTGATACTATCAAATAACAGTGAAGTGTATTTCCTGCCTGACGATAATTCACAATTTCAGACAACAAATCACAAGCAATTTTTCAGTTCACGGACCATTGGATGGTCATATTTATTTATTGGGGTTTAACGACACTTTCGACAGTCAGGGTCACCTCGTGTCGGAAAAATTTGCGAGTGGAGGAAGCCGTAGTACCCGGAGAGAACCACCGAGCAACGGTGAGCAACTGTCAGACTCCCCAACGTACTAACTCCACACAAGCAGAGCTAGTATTGCTTGAAGACAAGTGCACCATCGGCGTGCAGTACGCCTTAGCACACAACGCCACCGTGCCCCCATGTTGACAATTGGGTTTAAGAGTCTTGCCCAAAGACACATCGCGGTTGCCGCAGGTGGGATTCGAACAAAGGACCTCTCGGATCGTAGCCTGCATCTCTACCTACTGAGCCATCGCGCCCCAATATGCTGAAATGTTGCTTGGGCTTTTCTGAAGAGTAATAATTCGTCGGCAGGTGGAAAAACTACCCTACCATGATTTAGTACAGTTCCACTCTTCACATACTCTATGCACTCAACAAATACTCTGTGCGCTATTTATTGAATAAGGAACATGTACTACACGTATGTATTGAGTATTAACCCTTTACCTAACATGAAAAGCAGACGACACTTGCAAAAAAAATTCTTGAATAACTATTTTTTTTCATTTTTTGTCTCAAAAACATAGGTTATGACCCCTCGTTGGAACGAGCTCGACGAGCTCGCTCCAACGAGGGGTCATAACCTATGTTTTTGAGACAAAAAATTGAAATATTTTGAAAATTAATTGGCGATTTTTGAGAATAGCGCTGGCCGCTTTGGCCGTTACGTTGGGTAAAGGGTTAACTTGTGTCCTGTGTGCTTAATTAACTGAAAATGTGTGGATTCGGTCACTTAGATCTTGAATTGCTTTAATGTACGTACCACACATCCAATTTACTTCCTTTTATTCTATTTGAAATTTTGGTGCAGGGGGTTTTGACTAGTGGGGCTTTGTCCTGCAACCGATTCATGTGTTCCCTTACCAATTTATTCAAATTAAGCTTTTTTGATGGTAGACCTATATGGTCCCACACAAATAAACAGAATTCGCCAAAACAATTTTTTTTTTAAATTTATCCTTTAAAAAACTCATTTCTCTGATTGTGACTTATTTTCAGAAAAAATGGCTAAACTTCATATTACACTGAAAACGGTTTTAAATTTGAACTTAAATTATCAACTTTATGTTTTTATTTTTTTAAAAATTATTCTGAAGTGAATGCGTCTTTGAAAATGAACTGAAATTAATTTGAAATTTCAAATATTGATTAATTATATGGTTTATGAACATTATGTCTATGGACATTTTGCTCATGGAAATTTTTTCTGTGCATATTTTGTCTGGTTACCTATAAGTGATTACCATTTACTAATACCCGCCCCCCCCCCCCCCCCCCAATCACCATCACACACACATACATACAAAACATATAAATCCCACATTGTGTAGACCCATTAGACAGTTTATCAGTGTCAGTGAATCTTTGATTCGTTGCCCAAGTTAAAGCAAAATTTCAGTCTGCAGTCCTCTTGATAGAAATAAGGGATGGGTTCTATTAGCAGAAACTTTGCCGTTTTGTTTTTGTTTTTTTTTACTTAAAAACTCCTGAGACTAAGGCCCTTTGAGAAAATCCACTCCTTCAGAGTTCAGTTTAAACACATGAAATCCAAGTCCTTATTTTAAAGTCTCCTGGTAAATACAGTTTGCATTAGCTACCAGTCGCAGCTAAAAGAAATCTACACATAAAAATCACCTGGATGCCCCCAAAAACATTTCGATGATTCCCTCTGATTTCCCTACATGTTTCGATTTGCTGAAAAAGTTTTTTGGAACGCATAGATATTTCGTCAATAATTGTAACATCTGCAGACAAAAGCCTCTCTTTTATATCATGATAATTGTCATCAAACTTGATTTTCTTTATCAAAAACAGAAAAAATCTGCCGTCCGCCAAACCAAAAAACTATGCAGTCATTGAACCACGATGAAAATTGTTGCTTGCCATACCAGTTGTGCCGAGTGTGTGTACATTTTTGTTCATAAGTGTTAGTCCAATGTTGATTTTATTTTGGTTAAATGTTTTCCCCACACTCGCCTGTTCAGTTATTATAATAGACCAAGAACATTAGGTTTCACTAGGGAAAAAAATCGGAGAAAGCTGATTTTTTCAGGGAATGTCGAGTACATGTCACTGAACGATTAGACAAAAGTCCCCTAAAATCCCAGTTGAGCTTTTTTTTCTACAGCCTTTTTTCGAAAACGCGTTTGAAAAAAATAAAAAAAAATCGCACGAACTTTGTAACCTCGAATTGATCCAACTGTATTTTTTGTTTACGCGTATTTCGAGCTACATAATGTCTAATATACATTTACCTAGAGGAAAATGTGCATTCTGTGACAATTTCTGCGAAAAATTTTTGAAAAATCACAAAAAGTATCGGATTTACGCAAAAAATGACGATTTTCCTAACGGATTTGCCCAAAGGGTCGTAGTACAGAACGGGATGTTAGTTGGACAGACGATAAAAAATCCACCACCATTTGAAGACTTTTATCATTGCTTACAAAATAGACATTATGGAAGACCCCCTCTGCTTCTGGCCGAGTTCCCCTTTTGGCATAAAATTCGTCAGCATGAGAACTCAACTATTTTCGGGCTTGGGACCGAACAGACACGTCTGTGTCTGGCAGCATTAGATCAATAAATAATATTTACAGAATGTACAAAAATCAATAAATAATATTTACAGAATGTACAAATCAATCAACATGGATTAAGTTAGATTGACTATTATCAACGCTATATACAGAAATGACATGACCTATATACATATTATTCATCGAACTCAGAAATTTCCGACAGGACAGTGTTTCTGTGGTTGTTACAAGAATCCGAACTGCAATTACACAAACCTGAGCAAGAGAGTCCTGCCTTCTTACACCCACACCTTTTTGTACAAGCACTCTTGCAACCACAACTGATTCAGTAGGTTATCGGGGGCACATGGCTTTGTGGCTGCAGTCGGTACAAGAAGTCCATTGTCTAGCGACCACCCCCAATCCGTCGGAGGAAGCGAAGTGCCCAGCCATTGTTGGACCTGGAGATAACATCTGTAGACATGTTGTTGTGCAGCATCGCTGCTTGGTGGGAGTGAGACTAGGTCGATGGGTTTATTCAGTTTAGATTTTGCTACATAACGCTTGTAAGTGACATATCTACATTGGTCGAGAGAGGAAACAGTTTTACTCCCGTATAAGATCAGGAGAAGTTGTTCCCCGGCAGCGGCTACTGCACTTGGTGTACTGTCATCCGCCAAAATTGTGTTGACATCCTGTTGTGAGTCGCTAGTAGCATCGGAGACAATTGTACTGAATACTGTCTTCTTACCAACTCGAAAGAGTGCAGAAGTAGTGTCACAACCACTTATAGAATGTGCTACAAGGAGGTTGCTTCTATGGTCACCCATTTTGGTTGCTATTTCACTAACTGAAACTAGTAAGTTTGGGGTAATGGAATACATCATGTGAATATTACATCCCGGTTGAACTCGAGAGGTAAGAATGCCTAACAAGTCTGTGTCTGTTCCCACAACGACAACATTGTTGTCATCTTGAGCGATGTCAAGTGCAGTTTCGGCTATCAGTACATCAGCATCAGCCTCGGCCTGCTTGGACTGAATATTGATAGCAGATTGCTCCTGCATTAGAAGATCGATCAATTGGGTTTTGTTCTTGGCATTTGCAAGGAAATCGGATTGGGGTGTGGTGGCTGGTAACTCGGGTGAGATATTGATATCAATGGAATACCTGTCTTTAGATCTACGGGCTTGTTCCATGCCCTTTGTCGACATTGTACAAGCATAACCATAAAAAAAAAAACACGACGTTCGCCCCCAAATGTCTCACTAGATAATTGGAATATGATGTACATATGTCCTTATATGACGACTGTTTAGGCCATACAACTGCCCTCAATAAAAATCCACCATCTACAACAAACAGAGAATGTTCTGGGATTTTAGTTTGCTTGGAACCGTATGTTTTGAGGATCTTACCGAGCGTGCTTTTCTGTGTCTTCCTCATTCCAGCAGAATCAAACAATGCTGGTGGTTTCGGGGCGAGTTCATATTTGAGATACTCTTCCATCTCTGCTTGTGACTGAATAACACATGTGATGCGGTTGAACAGAATTGTGGGGTCAATCACTACCTTACTTCCACGGACTTTGATGCTATTTGCCATCGATGCGAAAGACTTCACAGTGTCAACACGTCGTAGTTTGATGCTGTTGAACGTTTTGCTTACAACATTCGATACGCAACATTCACCAATTTTGCGAACTTGGTCACAGTTCACAGTTTCGTCGGCCACAAGCCCGGTCGCTATAGAGACTAATTGTAGTGGATCTCTATTCTGAAAGGGGAATGCACTCTGAGCCAGTTCAATAATTTGGTGATATCATTGGCATCAGTCAATTGTGAACTTTGACGGAGATCCCGATGTTGTTCGCCATGACCAGTGTGAACATGAACAAAATTTTCGAGAGCATTACATATCGGAAGGCAAAGAGGTAGTCCATGTACCCATTTCGCAACAGTGCTATCGGTTATTCCCCTGCCATGTGTGAGACCACCAGGGAGCTTGAACATTCTCATTAAACACTGCTCTATGGTCTGATCAGAATATATCCCGTCCCAGAATTTATCTGAGCGCCTTATGGTAAAGTAACCTTTCTCAGTGAACAACTTCAAATCATCCTGTTGCATTATTTCTGTTAGCTCATTCATCTGCTGCAAATAGAGATGAGAACTTTTTGCGTATGCAAAATGACCACCTGCGTGAAATACTGGAATCATATTGCGAACACAATATGTGTGGAGTTCCCAGTCGCATGTGCACTCTGCTCTCAAGAACAACTGGAGAAGACCTATTTGCTCGTAGTATTGTACCCAAAGCTTTCCTGTGCGTCCTACGGACGCATTCTGGAGCAGTTCGTGTAATTTTGACATTAGATGGTTGACACTTTCTTGATTGACAGCGTCAGCTGTTGTACAGTCACCTCTGGCAAGTCCACAGAAGATTTCATTGACTTCTGTGCAGTCTATGTTATCTAGTGTTCGGCTTTCTTCAAACACAAGTTTTGTAATGGCAATTTGTGTTAGCAAATGGGCACGAACTGCTCTTGAATATGCATGACCACTGATCAAATGATGGATTGACCCACCAGCATAAACAGTCCCCCAAAGTTCATCCAAGCCGCTACCAGCCATGATCGAACCAATTGCCCCTAAATATGACATAATCATATGGAAGCCGCCGAGTCTAACGAAAACTTTTGTCAACTTATCTGACGAAGACACAATCTCCACTGCTTTGATATAAAGTGGTTTACATGCCAATGCATCTTGAGTGTAGGCGAACACCACATTATGTGATTTAATCGAACATGGAAATTGAAACAATGATGCTATAATACGGCATTTGAATGAGAAAAGTCGATGTCGTTTGAATTTGAGTTTAGGGGGTATGGTTAATATTTCACACGTTTCACCAGTTCATTATGGAATAAATGACTATTGTTATATATCATTATAAAGCCACTGCTTTTCTGCAATTTTTGATATATAATTTAGCTCTCAAAGTAGTCGTAGATTTGATTTAATGGACGTTGTGTCCGTTGTGTGTATGAAAAGCGCTGTGAAATCCGTTACTTATTCCCAGTTCCTTATTCGACTTTCTAAATTTAGCAGAAATTCGAAAAATAACTGGCCTTATAGGGTGGCGCCCTAAAATACAAGATTATTCAAATCCTAAGGTTCACCCTCCCACCCCTTTTTAGGGGGCCACATTGGACCCTAAAAGTGACCAAATGGTCAAAATCGTAATTATTGATGGAAATTCGCGGAACAAACGGCGTCATACGGTGGCGCCCGAAAATACAAGATTATTCAAATCCTAAGGTTCGCCCTCTCACCCCTTTTTAGGGGCCAGATTGGACCCTAAAAAGTGACCAAATGGTCAAAATCGTAATTATTGACCGAAATTCGGCGAACACATGGCGTTATAGGGTGGCGCCCTAACATGCAAGGTTATTCAAATCCTAAGGTTCACACTCCCACCCCTTTTTAGGGGCCAGATTGCACCCTAAAAGTGACCAAATGGTCAAAATCGTAATTATTGACGGAAATTCGCGGAACAAACGGCCTTATAGGGTGGCGCCCTAAAATACAAGATTATTCAAATCCTAAGGTTCACCTTCCCACCCCTTTTTAGGGGCCACATTGGACCCTAAGTGTGACCAAATGGTCAAAATCGTAATTACTGATGGAAATTTGCGGAACAAACGGCGTCACAGGGCGGCGCCCGAAAATACAACATCATTCAAATCATAAGGTTCACCCTCCCACCCCTTTTTAGGGGCCACATTGGACCCTAAAAGTGACCAAATGTCAAAATCATAATTATTGATGGAAATTCGCGGAACAAACGGCGTCATAGGGTGGCGCCCGAAAATACAAGATCATTCAAATCCTAAGGTTCACCCTCCAACCCCTTTTTAGGGGCCAGATTTGACCCTAAAAGTGACCGAATGGTCAAAATCGTAATTATTGACGGAAATTTGCGGAACAAACGGCGTCATAGGGTGGCGCCCGAAAATACAAGATCATTCAAATCCTACGGTTCACCCTCCAACCCCTTTTAGGGGCCATATTGGACCCTAAAAGAGACCAAATGTTCAAACTCGTAACTGTTGACCGTAATTCGCGGAACAAACTGCCTTATAGGGTGGCGCCCTAAAATGCAAGATTATTCAAATCCTAAGGTTCGCCCTCTCACCCCTTTTTAGGGGCCAGATTGGACCCTAAAAGTGACCAAACGGTCAAAATCGTAATTATTGACCGAAATTCGGCGAACACACGGCATTATAGGGTGGCGCCCTAGAATACAAGATTATTCAAATCCTAAGGTTCACCCTCCCACCCCATTTCAGGGGCCACATTGGACCCTAAAAGTGACCAAATGGTCAAAATCGTAATTATTGATGGAAATTCGCGGAACAAACGACGTCATAGGGTGGCGCCCGAAAATACAAGATCATTCAAATCCTCAGGTTCACCCTCCAACCCCTTTTTAGGGGCCATATTGGACCCTAAAAGTGACCAAATGGTCAAACTGGTAACTGTTGGCCGTAATACGCGGAACAAACGGCGTTATAGGGTGGCGCCCTAAAATGCAAGATTATTCAAATCCAAAGGTTCACACTCCCACCCCCTTTTTAGGGGCCAGATTGGACCCTAAAAGTGACCAAATGGTCAAAATCGTAATTTTTGACCGAAATTCGGCGAACACACGGCGTTATAGGGTGGCGCCCTAAAATACAAGATTATTCAAATCCTAAAGTTCACACTCCCACCCCTTTTTAGGGGCAAGATTGGACCCTAAAAGTGACCAAATGGTCAAAATCGTAATTATTGACGGAAATTCGCGGAACAAACGGCCTTTTAGGGTGGCGCCCTAAAATACAAGAGTATTCAAATCCTAAGGTTCACACTCCCACCCCTTTTTAGGGGCCAGATTGGACCCTAAAAGTGACCAAATGGTCAAAATCGTAATTATTGACGGAAATACGCGGAACAAACGGCCTTATAGGGTGGCGCCCTAAAATACAAGATTATTCAAATCCTAAGGTTCACCCTCCAAGCCCTTTTTAGGGCCATATTGGACCCTAAAAGTGACCAAATGGTCAAAATCCTAATTATTGATGGAAATTCGCGGAACAAACGGCGTCATAGGGTGGCGCCCGAAAATACAAGATTATTCAAATCCTAAGGTTCACCTACCACCTTTTTAGGGGCCAGATTGGACCTTAAAAGTGACCAAATGGTGAAAATCGTAATTCTTGACCGAAATTCGGCGAACACACGGCATTATAGGGTGGCGCCCTTAAATACAAGATTATTCAAATCCTAAGGTTCACACTCCCACCCCTTTTTAGGGGCCAGATTGGACCCTAAAAGTGACCAAATGGTCAAAATCGTAATTATTGACGGAAATTCGCGGAACAAACGGCCTTATAGGGTGGCGCCCTAAAATACAAGAGTATTCAAATCCTAAGGTTCACACTCCCACCCCTTTTTAGGGGCCAGATTGGACCCTAAAAGTGACCAAATGGTCAAAATCGTAATTATTGACGGAAATACGCGGAACAAACGGCCTTATAGGGTGGCGCTCTAAAATACAAGATTATTCAAATCCTAAGGTTCACCCTCCAAGCCCTTTTTAGGTGCCATATTGGACCCTAAAAGTGACCAAATGGTCAAAATCCTAATTATTGATGGAAATTCGCGGAACAAACGGCGTCATAGGGTGGCGACCGAAAATACAAGATTAATCAAATCCTAACGTTCACCCTCCCACTCCCTTTTAGGGGCCAGATTGGACCCTAAAAGTGACAAAATGGTCAAAATCGTAATTATTGATGGAAATTGCGGAACAAACGGCGTCATCGGGTGGCGCCCAAAAATACAAGATCATTCAAATCCTAGGGTTCAGCCTCCAGCCCCTTTCTAGGGGCCATATTGGACCCTAAAAGTGACCAAATGGTCAAACTAGTAACTGTTGGTCGTAATTCGCGGAACAAACGGCGTTACAGGGTGGCGCCCTAAAATGCAAGATTATTCAAATCCTAAGGCTCGCCCTCCCACCCCTTTTTAGGGGCAGATTGGACCCAGAAGTGACCAAATAGTCAAAATCGTAATTATTGAGTGAAATTCGGCGAACACACGGCGTTATAGGGTGGCGCCCTAAAATACAAGATTATTCAAATCCTAAGGTTCACACTCCCACCCCTTTTTAGGGGCCAGATTGGACCCTAAAAGTGACCAAATGGTCAAAATCGTAATTTTTGACCGAAATTCGGCAAACACACGGCGTTATAGGGTGGCGCCCTAAAATGCAAGATTATTCAAATCCTAAGGTTCACACTCCCACCCATTTTAGGGGCCAGATTGGACCCTAAAAGTGATCAAATGGTCAAAATCGTAATTATTGACGGAAATACGCGGAACAAACGGCCTTATAGGGTGGCGCCCTAAAATACAAGATTATTCAAATCCTAATGTTCACCCTCCCACTCCTTTTTAGGGGCCAGATTGGACCCTAAAAGTGACCAAATAGTCAAAATCGTAATTATTGACGGAAATTCGCGGAACAAACGGCGTCATAGGGTGGCGCTCAAAATACAAGATCATTCAAATCCTAAGGTTCACCCTCCAACCCCTTTTTAGGGGCCACCATGGACCCTAAATGTGACCCAATGGTCAAAAATTGTAATTGTTGGCCGTAATTCGCGGAACAAACGGAGTTATAGGGTGGCGCCCTAAATGTAAGATTATTCAAATCCTAAGGTTCACCCTCCCACCCCCTTTTTAGGGGCCACATCGGTCAAGCGTTGGAAAAACAATAAGTGTTGTTTGTCTGTAAATGACCACTTGATGCACATTGCTTTTCATCGTGTCCTTCATTATTATCTCGGATTGTATTATGCATCTGAAACCCAGTGATAGAGTTCAAGATTTTTGTTGAGTAACCAGACGATTGTTACGAAATAGTATTTTGTAATGATTGACTTTTAATTGTCATTGGAAGATGAAGTAGTTTTATTTTCACTCACTCACACATTTTATAATTAGCGATAATTTTAGTTTTGATGCCGAAATATCGTCACATCATTCAACAAATTGCTAACACTGATATATACATCAATCCCTATGTATGAGCTTCCAGTGGTGGGCCATGGAGTGATGGAGGTGGGAGAGGGCAGATGGACCCAGGTGCAAACTGCCACTTACTGTTTTTAACCCCATCTTTCCTCGGGAGGCGCCAGAATCGATCTCAGAGCTTCAGAGTTTGAAATGTCAGACTGCACAAAGTTTATATAAAATGAAACACACTTATCACCCAGAAGTAATTTCTTTCACTTTATATTAGGTTAGTGAATTTTGCTCCCTAGAGTGCCCACCCGCTGTCTCTGGACACTTCGGCTAGTGTCCAATCCGTGTACATCTAATTTTTCTTCTTATATTTCTTGCCCAGTTAGCACATACGATTACCATTGAAGCTGATTTTTCTTCTTTATATTTCTTGCCCAGTTAGCACATACGATTACCATTGAAGCTGATGTCTTGGCACAATCCTTACTACCTTTCTCTCACAGATACTGGCACAGATTGGGCATGAAGTAATTGGTTCTTGATTCACTTCGCCTACTATACATATTGTGTATGATACACAATAATGTGTTTAGCAGGAGACTGGAATTAACAAACAATGCATTGTGTACGATATAACACTTTGCCCCCCCCCCCCCCCCCCTCCCTTCCAAAAAGTGCTACAAGGCATTTCTCTCAATGCTGCCTTAGTCTTAGTCTTTGTTGAGGAAAACAAACGCAACAGTCTCTATTTAGCACAAGGGTGTAACTCGACAATGCATTTAAAAAAAGACAATGCTATTTTCCGGTAATATTTCCCTGTACTTTTCCCGTTGTGGTCTACAGAAATCAGTCGCCTAGCCGCCTGGCTTGGGGGTGGGGGGGGGGGGGATAAAGTGATCATGGCCATGTTTCACATAACAAAAACTCCCCAAATCATGCTTGTCCCAAATGATGGAGCTACACACACTAAAATTACTTCATATTGAATCTTAAAGCACGGAGTTTTGCAAAATGTTCTGTTTGGTCTTCATGCCATTGCCTCACCCCCCACTTCCTTGAAGGGAAGTACGAGGAGTGGAAATGACAGACGTCCTAGTTAGAATTGAGGGGGACCTTCGAAATCCCACCGAGTCTTTTCAAATATCAAGGTTGCCCACACACACACATACTTTAAGAACGAAAACAAACTGGCTAGCCCCCACCCCCACTCACACAGACAATTATAAAATCCGGACTACGCCCCTGCTATATTGTATATAACTATATATAATCGATTTCTCTATTTTCGAAATGGGGATGTGGGAGGGGGGGGGGGCAAGTTCGATATAACGCTGACATATTTCGAAGGACTGACCCACGGGATTGGGCGTCCCCCCCCCCCCACTGTTGAGGGTCTGAACGCCCCTCTACGTATATTGTTTTTCAAATTCTGAAGCACTTAAATCGATTCTGATGCCTCCTGGGAATGATAGATGTTAAAAACAGTAAGTGACAGTTTGTATTTGGGGGTAAGTGACAGTTTGTATTTGAATTGAAGATCCCCTCCCGTCCCACCACTGGGAGCTCACACACAGGGATTGGTGGAGTGTGCACATGGGGTCCCAGTTATAATGGCTCCTAAGGCTTTGGGTGGGTATCATTGGGGTATCAAGAATAAACAGAAAGATAGTGCTTGAAATACATGTATATTGTTACTGATAGAATAAAGAATAAAAAGATTAAAACAGCTATGATAGTGGACTGTTTTTAGTTTGAAAACCAAAAGCTATCAGTAGTATGTCGTGTGGTTTTCAGGGATCATTGGCAGGACCCCGCAGGGGGACTTCGGAAGGGAAGCAGTAGTGTGTCATGTGGTTTTCAGGGATCATTGGCAGGACCCCCCAGGGGGACCTCGGAAGGGAAGCAGTAGTATATCTCGTATGTTTGAGTCCTCAATGGCAGGACCCCGCAGGGGGACCTCGGAAGGGAAGCAGTAGTGTGTCATGTGGTTTTCAGGGATCATTGGCAGGACCCCGCAGGGGGACCTCGGAAGGGAAGCAGTAGTATGTCTCGTATGTTTGAGTCCTCATTGGCAGGACCCCGCAGGGGGGACCTCGGAAGGGAAGCAGTAGTGTGTCATGTGGTTTTCAGGGATCATTGGCAGGACCCCGCAGGGGGACCTCGGAAGGGAAGCAGTAGTATGTCTCATATGTTGTTTGAGTCCTCATTGGCAGGACCCCGCAGGGGGACCTTGGAAGGGAAGCAGTAGTGTGTCATGTGGTTTTCAGGGATCATTGGCAGGACCCCGCAGGGGGACCTCGGGAGGGAAGCAGTAGTATGTCTCGTATGTTTGAGTCCTCATTGGCAGGACCCCGCAGGGGGGACCTCGGAAGGGAAGCAGTAGTGTGTCATGTGGTTTTCAGGGATGATTGGCAGGACCCCGCAGGGGGACCTCGGAAGGGAAGCAGTAGTATGTTGTGTGGTTTTCAGGGATCATTGGCAGAACCCCGCAAGGGGACCTCGGAAGGGAAGCAGTAGTATGTCAGGGGCTTTTCAGGAATCATTGGCAGGATCTCATCGGGGGACCCCGGTACAGGGTCGTTGAAGACAGCCAATAAGCTATCGAGCAGTTACTGAAAAGTCATTGCTCGAATGACTCGAATCCCATCGGGCAAATGAGCTTTAGGGTAATTGCTCGATCGAGTGACTCGGCATATTGCTCGAACGGCTCGAATCCCATCGAGCAAATGAGCCAACGAGCAATTGCTCGTTCGAGTGACTCCTCGAACGACTCTTAGGCTCATTTCAGGAAAAAGGGATTCCATAGCCACAGCCGTTTTCGAAAAAGGGATTCCACAAATGGGATTTCCCAAAAGGGATTCCATAAGTGGGATTCCGTCTTACCTCGAGTGACTCGCATATATTGCTCGAACGACTCGAATCCCATCGAGCAAATGAGCCAACAAGCAATTGCTCGTTCGAGTGACTCCTCGAACGACTCTTAGACTCATTTCAGGAAAAAGGGATTCCATGGCCACAGCCGTTTTTGAAAAAGGGATTCCACAAGTGAGATTCCGTCTTACCTTGAGTGACTCGCATATATTGCTCGAACGACTCGAATCCCACCGAGCAAATGAGCTAACGAGCAATTGCTCGTTCGAGTGACACCTCGAACGACTTTTAGACTCATTTCAGAAAAAAGGGATTCCATAGCCACAGCCGTTTTCAAAAAAGGGATTTCACCAATGGGATTCCCCAAAAGGGATTCCATAAGTGGGATTCCGTCTTACCTCGAGTGACTCGCATATATTGCTCGAATCCCATCGAGCAAATGAGCTAACGAGCAATTGCTCGTTCGAGTGACTCCTCGAACGACTCTTAGAATCATTTCAGGAAAAAAGGATTCCAAAAAGGGATTCTTAAAAAGGGATTCCGTAAGTAGGGCTGGTGGGGACTAGAGGCTAATTGTCGTAAAAACCTGTGGTTTCTACAACCGGATCTCCACATCTCCTCCTACTTCCCTTCCCCTCTGGCTCTCTCTCTCTTCAATGGCCCCCTGTGGGGTCTCCCGATGAGATCCCCCAACTAACCCCTGAAAAGCCCCTGACATACCACTGCTTCCCTTCCGAGGTCCCCCTGCGGGGTCCTGCCAATGATCCCTGTAAACCACATGACATACTACTGCTTCCCTTCCGAGGTCCCCCTGCGGGGTCCTGCCAATGATCCCTGAAAACCACATGACACACTACTGCTTCCCTTCCGAGGTCCCCCTGCGGGGTCCTGCCAATGAGGACTCAAACATACGAGACATGCTACTGCTTCCCTTCCGAGGTCCCCTGTGGGGTCTTGCCAATGATCCCTGAAAACCACATGACATACTACTGCTTCCCTTCCGAGGTCCCCTGCGGGGTCCTGCCAATGATCCCTGAAAACCACATGACATACTACTGCTTCCCTTCTGAGGTCACCCTGCGGGGTCCTGCCAATGATCCCTGAAAACCACATGACATACTACTGTTTCCCTTCCGAGGTCCCCCTGCGGGGGTCCTGCCAATGAGGACTCAAACATACGAGACATACTACTGCTTCCCTTCCGAGGTCCCCCTGCGGGGTCCTGCTAATGGTCCCTGAAAACCACACGACATGGTACTGCTTCACTTCCGAGGGCCCCCACCGAGGTCCCCCAAACTATCCCTCAAAACCACATTACATACTACTGCTATCTAACTGTTTAGGAGAGTTGTTTTGATTTTAGAAGGGTTTTGTAATATGTTTTAACTATTGTTATTTTATGTACTTAGCAGATGCCTCTCTTATGTTTCTCACTGTTTGTGTCATTTTATTTTTATGTAATTTATTCAGTAAAACAATTTTAGAATTCTTTAACTTATCTTTCCTTTTAAAATTTTCTCAATAAGTGAAGGGTGGTGGAAATAAATGCATAATGGGGACGGGTCAGTGGGTGATCCCATGGTGTCAGAACGCACTTGTTCCAGTCGTTTGTGTTTTTCCTCCCATTTGCATTTCTCAGAGATGATTATATTATTAAATACATACAAATATATTATGCGGCAATCAACTATTTTTACAAGATTATCACCCACTGAAGGTTGAATATGACTGGAACATCTTTGTTTCGTGGTAGTCAGAGTGGATTTCGACAATGACGGACAACCCGATAGTACAAATTAACTGAGGTATGCAATCAAACAAGGTTTGATAAAATAAAAATAAGAAGCTTGCTCATCAGGCTTTACGCGGATTGATTCGGTTGAGGGGGTTGATGTCGCCGTACACACAAATATCACTCCACAATAACACTGATCATAAGGAACAGATCAAGCAAAAGCAATTATTTATACCTTCTTCAGATACTAAAGCTCACTTCCATAAATGAGGTGTTCACCCGACAGTGGCCGATAAAAGCCCAACCCATAACTGATGTTCCCACCTATCTGCTTATTGACAGACATGTACCAACACTACAAGTAACTATACAAGTAAATAGGTGAATAAATATGTTTTTGGTCAGCATATGCCAGACCAGAATATGATAGAAGCACACGCGTGTGGTGATGGTCTCTGAAGTTGAACACGTCTATAGTGGGTGCTTCATATTGGACTGTATCTCTATTTCTACACAACACAGCTTGGCGGATTTATGAATTCTCCCACTAAGGTGTTCAATGTTAGCATTAACTCAAGCAAATCTGTAATGCCATATCATGGGTTTACAGAAGGATGCAATCCAGAAATGACCACTGTATGTGTTCCATCGGAGAAGACTTTTACATGTAGATAATGCCTGCTGATATCCCCCGTGTCCGGTTTTGCCAGCCCCTATCAACACATAACTACCATTTTAAAGCCCAGATAGAGGTCCCAAAAAAGGTTTTCTATCGGGTCAGTTGAACTGTCAATCGCCTCTATTCCAAAGGGGTCCCCATCAACGCCAAGAACATCCAGCGATGATTGCCAAGTATAGTAACTGTTTCTAATATACCCATTTGTGTCCTTGATGTTTTGTAACTGGCCCTTTTGGAAGTCTTAGCATGGTCCTAAATGATGTCCGATCCAGGCACCCGAGATGTCAATCTTTTTAGTCCTCGCTGCCTCTCATAAATTATTTTGTAACTGACCCTTTTCGGGGTCTTAGTAGGGCCCGATATGGCGTCCGATTGGGGATGACGTTGTGTCAATTTTCTATTCCTCGGATGCAATCTATCAGCAATAAAATATCTGATGATTTTTACCTATTTTTGAAACATTTTACAACTGGGCGTTTCAGGGCTTCAGTAGGGCCCATAAATAGGGTCGAAGGATGAACCCGAGGATTTGAATAATCTCGTAATTTACGGTGCCACCCTAGAAGGCCATTTGTTCTCAATATTTCAGCCAATAATTACCATTTTGACCGTTTGGTCACTTTTAGGGTCCAATGTGGCCTCTAAAAAGGGGTGGGAGGGTGAACCTTAGGATTTGAATGATCTTGTATTTTCGGGCGCCACCCTATGACGTCGTTTGTTCCGCGAATTTCCATCAATAATTACGATTTTGACCATTTGGTCTCTTTTAGGGTCCAATATGGCCCCTAAAAAGGGTTTGGAAGGTGAACCTTAGGATTTGAATGATCTTGTATTTTCGGGCGCCACCCTATGACGTCGTTTGTTCCGCGAATTTCCATCAATAATTACGATTTTGACCATTTGGTCACTTTTAGGGTCCAATCTGGCCCCTAAAAAGGGGTGTGAGTGTGAACCTTAGGATTTGAATAATCTTGTATTTTAGGGCGCCACTCTATAAGGCCGTTTCCTCCGCGAATTTCCGTCAATAATTACGATTTTGACCATTTGGTCACTTTTAGAGTCCAATCTGGCCCCTAAAAAGGGGTGGGAGTGTGTACCTTAGGATTTGAATAATCTTGTATTTTAGGACGCCACCCTATAAGACCGTTTGTTCCGCGAATTTCCATCAATAATTGCGATTTTGACCATTTGGTCACTTTTAGGGTCCAATCTGGCCCCTGAAAAGGGGTGGGAATGTGAACCTTAGGATTTGAATAATCTTGTATTTTAGGGCGCCACCCTATAAGGCCGTTTGTTCCGCGTATTTCCGTCAAAAATTACGATTTTGACCATTTGGTCACTTTTAGGGTCCAATCTGGCCCCTAAAAAGGGATGGGAGTGTGAACCTTAGGATTTGAATAATCTTGTATTTTAGGGCGCCACCCTATAAGGACGTTTGTTCCGGGAATTTCCATCAGTAATTACGATTTTGAGCATTTGGTTACTTTTATGGTCCAATCTGGCCCCTAAAAAGGGGTGGAAGGGCGAACCTTAGATTTTCAATAATCTTGCAATTTAGGGCGCCACCCTATAACGCCGTTTGTTCCGCGAATTACGGCTCACAGATACGAGTTTTACCATTTGGTCACTTTTAGGGTCCAATATGGCCCCTAAAAAGGGGTTGGAGGGTGAACCTTAGGATTTGAATGATCTTGTATTTTCGGGCGCCACCCTATGACGCCGTTTGTTCCGCGAATTTCCATCACTAATTACGATTTTGACCATTTGGTCACTTTTAGGATCCAATCTGGCCCCTAAAAAGGGGTGGGAGTGTGAACCTTAGGATTTGAATAATCTTGTATTTTAGGGCGCCACCCTATAACGCCAATTGTTCCGCAAATTACGATAAATAATTACGATTTTGACTCTGGTCACATTTAGGGTCCAATGAAGCCCCTAAGAAGCGGTGCGAGGGTGAACCTTAGGATTTGAATAATCTTTCATTTTAGGGCGCCACCCTATAACGCCATGTGCTCGCCGAATTTCGGTGAATAATTACGATTTTGACCGTTTGGTCACTTTTAGGGTCCAATCTGGCCCCTAAAAAGGGGTGGGAGTGTGAACCTTAGGATTTGAATAATCTTGTATTTTAGGGCGCCACACTATAAGGCCGTTTGTTCCACGAATTTCCAACAATAATTACGATTTTGACCATTTGGTCACTTTTAGGGTCCAATCTGGCCCCTGAAAAGGGGTGGGAATGTGAACCCTAGGATTTGAATAATCTTGTATTTTAGGGCACCACCCCATAAGGCCATTTGTTCCGCGTATTTCCGTCAATAATTACGATTATGACCATTTGGTCATTTTTAGGGTCCAATATGGCACCTAAAAAGGGGTGGGAGTGTGAACCTTAGGATTTGAATAATCTTGTATTTTAAGGCGCCACCCTATAAGGCCGTTTGTTCTGGGAATTTTCATCAATAATTACGATTTTGACCATTTGGTCACTTTTAGGGTCCAATCTGGCCCCTAAAAAGGGGTGGGAGTGTGAACCTTAGGATTTGAAAAATCTTGTATTCTAGGGCGCCACCCTATAAGGCCATTTGTTTCGAGAATGTCCATCAATAATTACGATTTTGACCATTTGGTCACTTTAAGGGTCCAATCTGGCCCCTAAAAAGGGGAGGAAGGGCGAACCTTAGGTTTTCAATAGTCTTGCATTTTAGGGCGCCACCCTATAAAGCCGTTTGTTCCGCGAATTACGGCTAACAGTTACGAGTTTGACCATTTGGTCACATTTAGGGTCCAATATGGCCCCTAAAAGGGGGTTGGAGGGTGAACTTCAGGATTTGAATGATCTTGTATTTTCGGGCGCAACCCTATGACGCCGTTTGTTCCGCGAATTTCCATCAATAATTACGATTTTGACCATTTGGTCACTTTTAGGGTCCAATCTGGCCCCTAAAAAGGGGTGGGAGTGTGAACCTTAGGATTTGAATAATCTTGTATTTTAGGGCGCTACCCTATAAGGCCGTTTGTTCCGGGAATTTCCATCAATAATTACGATTTTGACCATTTGGTCACTTTTAGGGTCCAATCTGGCCCCTAAAAAGGGGTGGGAGTGTGAACCTTAGGATTTGAATAATCTTGTATTTTCGGGCGCCACCCTATGACGCCGTTTGTTCCGCGAATTTCTATCAATAATTACAATTTTGACCATTTGGTCACTTTTAGGGTCCAATATGGCCCCTAAAAAGGGGTTGGAGGCTGAACCCTAGGATTTGAATGATCTTGTATTTTTGGGCGCCACCCGATGACGCCGTTTGTTCCGCGATTTCCATCAATAATTACGATCTTGACCATTTTGTCACTTTTAGGGTCCAATCTGGCCCCTTAAAAGGAGTGGGAGGGTGAACCTTAGGATTTGAATAATCTTGTATTTTAGGTCGCCACCCAATAACGCCGTGTGTTCCGCGAATTTCGGTCAATAATTACGATTTTGACCATTTGGTCACATTTAGGGTCCAATGTGGCCCCTAAAAAGGGGTGGTAGGGTGAACCTTAGGATTTGAATAATCTTGTATTTTCGGTCGCCACCCTATGACGCCGTTTGTTCCGCGAATTTCCATCAATAATTAGGATTTTGACCATTTGGTCACTTTTAGGGTCCAATATAGCCCCTAAAAAGGGTGAGAGGGCGAACCTTAGGATTTGAATAATCTTGTATTTTAGGGCGCCAACCTATAAGGCCGTTTGTTCCGCGAATTTCCATCAATAATTATGATTTTGACCATTTGGTCACTTTTAGGGTCCAATCTGGCCCCTGAAAAGGGGTGGGAATGTGAACCTTAGGATTTGAATAATCTTGTATTTTAGGGCGCCACCCTATAAGGCCGTTTGTTCCACGAATTTCCATCAATAATTACGATTTTGACCATTTGGTCACTTTTAGGGTCCAATCTGGCCCCTGAAAAGGGGTGGGAATGTGAACCTTATGATTTGAATAATCTTGTATTTTAGGGCACCACCCTATAAGCCATTTGTTCTGCGTATATCCGTCAATAATTACGATTTTGACCATTTGGTCACTTTTAGGGCCCAATCTGGCCCCTAAAAAGGGGAGGGAGTGTGAACCTTATGATTTGAATAATCTTGTATTTTAGGGCGCAACCCTATAAGGCCGTTTGTTCCGGGAATGTCCATCAATAATGACGATTTTGACCATTTGGTCATTTTAAGGGACCAATCTGGCCCCTAAAAAGGGGTGGAAGGGCGAACCTTAGGTTTTCAATAGTCTTACATGTTAGGGCGCCACCCTATAAAGCCGATTGTTCCATGAATTACGGCTAACAGTTACGAGTTTGACCATGTGGTCACATTTAGGGTCCAATATGGCCCCTAAAAAGGGGTTGGAGGGTGAACATCAGGATTTAAATGATCTTGTATCTTTGGGCGCCACCCTATGACGCTGTTTGTTCCGCGAATTTCCATCAATAATTACGATTTTGACCATTTGGTCACTTTTAGGGTCCAATCTGGCCCCTAAAAAGGGGTGGTAGTGTGAGCCTTAGGATTTGAATAATCTTGTATTTTAGGGCGCCACCCTATGACGCCGTTTGTTCCGCGAATTTCCATCAATAATTAGGATTTTGACCATTTGGTCACTGTTAGGGTCCAATATAGCCCCTAAAAAGGGCTAGGAGGGTGAACCTTAGGATTTGAATAATCTTGTGTTTTAGGGCGCCACCCTATAAGGCCATTTGCTCCGCGAATTTCCGTCAATAATTACGATTTTGACCATTTGGTCATTTTAGGGTCCAATCTGGCCCCTAAAAAGGGGTGGGAGTGTGAACCTTAGGATTTGAATAATCTTGTATTTTAGGGCGCCACCCTATAAGGCCGTTTGTTCCACGAATTTCTATCAATAATTACGATTTTGACCATTTGGTCACTTTTAGGGTCCAATCTGGCCCCTGAAAAGGGGTGGGAATGTGAACCTTAGGATTTGAATAATCTTGTATTTTAGGGCACCACCCTATAAGGCCATTTGTTCCGCATATTTCCGTCAATAATTACGATTTTGACCCTTTGGTCACTTTTAGGGTCCAATCTGGCCCCTAAAAAGGGGTTGGAGTGTGAACCTTAGGATTTGAATAATCTTGTATTTTAAGGCGCCACCCTATAAGGCCGTTTGTTCTGGGAATTTCCTTCAATAAGTACGATTTTGACACTATGGTCACTTTTAGGGTCCAATATGGCCCCTAAAAAGGGGTTGGAGTGTGAACCTTAGGATTTGAATAATCTTGTATTTTAGGGCGCCACCTTATAAGGCCGTTTGTTCCGGGAATGTCTATTAATAATTACGATTTTGACCATTTGGTCTCTTTAAGGGTCCAATCTGGCCCCTAAAAATGGGTGGAAGGGCGAACCTTAGGTTTTCAATAGTCTTGCATTTTAGGGCGCCACCCTATAAAGCCGTTTGTTCCGCGAGTTACGGCTAACAGTTACGAGTTTGACCATTTGGTCACATTTAGGGTCCAATATGGCCCCTAAAAAGGGGTTGGAGGGTGAACCTCAGGATTTGAATGATCTTGTATTTTCGGGCGCCACCCTATTACGCCGTTTGTTCCGCGAATTTCCATCAATAATTACGATTTTGACCATTTGGTCACTTTTAGGGTCCAATCTGGCCCCTAAAAAGGGGTGGGAGTGTGAACCTTAGGATTTGAATAATCCTGTATTTTAGGGCGCCACCCTATAAGGCCATTTGTTCCGGGAATTTCCATCAATAATTACGATTTTGACCATTTTGTCACATTTAGGGTCCAATCTGGCCAATTAAAAGGAGTGGGAGGGTGATCCTTAGGATTTGAATAATCTTGTATTTTAGGGCGCCAACCTATAACGCCGTGTGTTCCGCGAATTTCGGTCAATAATTACGATTTTGACCATTTGGTCAATTTTAGGGTCCAATGTGGCCTCTAAAAAGGGGTGGGAGGGTGAACCTTAGGAATTGAATAATCTTGCATTTTCGGGCGCCACCCTATGACGCCGTTTGTTCCGCGAATTTCCATCAATAGTTACAATTTTGACCATTTGGTCACTTTTAGGGTCCAAAATGGCCCCTAAAAAGGGGTTGGAGGCTGAACCCTAGGATTTGAATGATCTTGTATTTTTGGGCGCCACCCGATGACACCGTTTGTTCCGCGATTTCCATCAATAATTACGATTTTGACCATTTTGTCACTTTTAGGGTCCAATCTGGCCCCTTAAAAGGAGTGGGAGGGTGAACCTTAGGATTTGAATAATCTTGTATTTTAGGTCGCCACCCTATAACGCCGTGTGTTCCGCGAATTTCGGTCAATAATTACGATTTTGACCATTTGGTCACTTTTAGGGTCCAATGTGGCCCCTAAAAAGGGGTGGTAGGGTGAACCTTAGGATTTGAATAATCTTGTATTTTCGGGCGCCACCCTATGACGCCGTTTGTTCTGCGAATTTCCATCAATAATTAGGATTTTGACCATTTGGCCACTTTTAGGGTCCAATATAGCCCCTAAAAAGGGGTGAGAGGGCAAACCTTAGGATTTGAATAATCTTGTATTTTAGGGCGCCACCCTATAAGGCCGCTTGTTCCGCGAATTTCCATCAATAATTACGATTTTGACCATTTGGTCACTTTTAGGGTCCAATCTGGCCCCTGAAAAGGGGTGGGAATGTGAACCTTAGGATTTGAATAATCTTGTATTTTAGGGTGCCCCCCTATAAGGCCATTTGTTCCACGAATTTCCATCAATAATTACGATTTTGACCATTTGGTCACTTTTAGGGTCCAATCTGGCCCCTGAAAAGGGGTGGGAATGTGAACCTTAGGATTTGAATAATCTTGTATTTTAGGGCACCACCCTATAAGGCCATTTGTTCCGCATATATCCGTCAATAATTACGATTTTGACCATTTGGTCATTTTTAGGGTCCAACTGGCCCCTAAAAAGGGGTGGGAGTGTGAACCTTAGGATTTGAATAATCTTGTATTTTACGGCGCCACCCTATAAGGCCGTTTGTTCTGGGAATTTCCATTAATAATTACGATTTTGACCATTTGGTCACTTTTAGGGTCCAATCTCGCCCCTAAAAAGGGGTGGGAGTGTGAACCTTAGGATTTGAATAATCTTGTATTTTAGGGCGCCCACCCTATAAGGCCGTTTGTTCTGGGAATGTCCATCAATAATAACGATTTTGACCATTTGGTCACTTTAAGGGTCCAATCTGGCCCCTAAAAAGGGGTGGGAGTGTGAACCTTAGGATTTGAATAATCTTGTATTTTAGGGCGCCACCCTATGACGCCGTTTGTTCCGCGAATTTCCATCAATAATTACGATTTTGACCATTTGGTCACTTTTAGGGTCCAATCTGGCCCCTAAAAAGGGGTTGGAGTGTGAACCTTAGGATTTGAATAATCTTGTATTTTAAGGCGCCACCCTATAAGGCCGTTTGTTCTGGGAATTTGCTTCAATAAGTACGATTTTGACCCTATGGTCAATTTTAGGGTCCAATATGGCCCCTAAAAAGGGGTTGGAGCGTGAACCTTAGGATTTGAATAATCTTGTATTTTAGGGCGCCCCCTATAAGGCCGTTTGTTCCGGGAATGTCCATCAATAATTACGATTTTGACCATTTGGTCTCTTTAAGGGTCCAATCTGGCCCCTAAAAACGGGTGGAAGGGCGAACCTTAGGTTTTCAATAGTCTTGCATTTTAGGGCGCCACCCTATAAAGCCGTTTGTTCCGCGAATTGCGGTTAACAGTTACGAGTTTGACCATTTGGTCACATTTAGGGTCCAATATGGCCCCTAAAAAGGGGTTGGAGGGTGAACCTCAGGATTTGAATGATCTTGTATTTTCGGGCGCCACCCTATTACGCCGTTTGTTCCGCGAATTTCCATGAATAATTACGATTTTGACCATTTGGTCACATTTAGGGTCCAATATGGCCCCTAAAAAGGGGTTGGAGGGTGATCCTTAGGATTTGAATAATCTTGTATTTTTGGGCGCCAACCTATAACGCCGTGTGTTCCGCGAATTTCGGTCAATAATTACGATTTTGACCATTTGGTCAATTTTAGGGTCCAATGTGGCCTCTAAAAAGGGGTGGGAGGGTGAACCTTAGGAATTGAGTAATCTTGCATTTTCGGGCGCCACCCTATGACGCCGTTTGTTCCGCGAATTTCCATCAATAGTTACAATTTTGACCATTTGGTCACTTTTAGGGTCCAAAATGGCCCCTAAAAAGGGGTTGGAGGCTGAACCCTAGGATTTGAATGATCTTGTATTTTTGGGCGCCACCCGATGACACCGTTTGTTCCGCGATTTCCATCAATAATTACGATTTTGACCATTTTGTCACTTTTAGGGTCCAATCTGGCCCCTTAAAAGGAGTGGGAGGGTGAACCTTAGGATTTGAATAATCTTGAATTTTAGGTCGCCACCCTATAACGCCGTGTGTTCCGCGAATTGCGGTCAATAATTACGATTTTGACCATTTGGTCACTTTTAGGGTCCAATGTGGCCCCTAAAAAGGGGTGGTAGGGTGAACCTTAGGATTTGAATAATCTTCTATTTTCGGGCGCCACCCTATGACGCCGTTTGTTCTGCGAATTTCCATCAATAATTAGGATTTTGACCATTTGGCCACTTTTAGGGTCCAATATAGCCCCCAAAAAGGGGTGAGAGGGCAAACCTTAGGATTTGAATAATCTTGTATTTTAGGGCGCCACCCTATAAGGCCGCTTGTTCCGCGAATTTCCATCAATAATTACGATTTTGACCATTTGGTCACTTTTAGGGTCCAATCTGGCCCCTGAAAAGGGGTGGGAATGTGAACCTTAGGATTTGAATAATCTTGTATTTTAGGGTGCCACCCTATAAGGCCGTTTGTTCCACGAATTTCCATCAATAATTACGATTTTGACCATTTGGTCACTTTTAGGGTCCAATCTGGCCCCTGAAAAGGGGTGGGAATGTGAACCTTAGGATTTGAATAATCTTGTATTTTAGGGCACCACCCTATAAGGCGATTTGTTCCGCATATATCCGTCAATAATTATGATTTTCACCATTTGGTCATTTTTAGGGTCCAACTGGCCCCTAAAAAGGGGTGGGAGTGTGAACCTTAGGATTTGAATAATCTTGTATTTTACAGCGCCACCCTATAAGGCCGTTTGTTCTGGGAATTTCCATTAATAATTACGATTTTGACCATTTAGTCACTTTTAGGGTCCAATCTCGCCCCTAAAAAGGGGTGGGAGTGTGAACCTTAGGATTTGAATAATCTTGTATTTTTGGGCGCCCACCCTATAAGGCCGTTTGTTCCGGGAATGTCCATCAATAATAACGATTTTGACCATTTGGTCACTTTAAGGGTCCAATCTGGCCCCTAAAAAGGGGTGGGAGTGTGAACCTTAGGATTTGAATAATCTTGTATTTTCGGGCGCCACCCTATGACGTCATTTGTTCCGCGAATTTCCATCAATAATTACGATTTTGACCATTTGGTCACTTTTAGGGTCCAATGTGGCCCCTAAAATGGGGTGGGAGGGTGAACCTTAGGATTTGAATAATCTTGTATTTTAGGGCGCCACCCCATAATGCCGTGTGTTCGCCGAATTTCGGTCAATAATTACGATTTTGGCCGTTTGGTCACTTTTAGGGTCCAATCTGGCCCCTAAAAAGGGGTGGGAGTGTGAACCTTAGGATTTGAATAACCTTGCATTTTAGGGCGCCACCCTATAACGCCATGTGTTCGCCGAATATCGGTCAATAATTACGATTTTGACCATTTGGTCACTTTTAGGGTCCAATCTGGCCCCTAAAAAGGGGTGAGAGGGCGAACCTTAGGATTTGAATAATCTTGCATTTTAGGGCGCCACCCTATAACGCTGTTTGTTCCGCGAATTACGGCCAACAGTTACCAGTTTGACCAATTGGTCACTTTTAGGGTCCAATCTGGCCCCTAAAAAGGGGTTGGAGGGTGAACCTTAGGATTTGAATGATGTTGTATTTTCGGGCGCCACCCTATGACGCCGTTTGTTCCGCAAATTTCCATCAGTAATTACGATTTTGACCATTTGGTCACTTTTAGGGTCCAATGTGGCCCCTAAAAAGGGGTGGGAGGGTGAACCTTAGGGTTTGAATAATCTTGTATTTTAGGGCGCCACCCTATAAGGCCGTTTGTTCCGCGAATTTCCGTCAATAATTACGATTTTGACCATTTGGTCACTTTTATGGTCCAATCTCGCCCCTAAAAAGGGGTGGGAGTGTGAACCTTAGGATTTGAATAAGCTTGCATTTTAGGGCGCCACCCTATAACGCCATGTGTTCGCCGAATTTCGGTCAATAATTACGATTTTGACCATTTGGTCACTTTTAGGGTCCAATCTGGCCCCTAAAAAGGGTTGAGAGGGCGAACCTTAGGATTTGAATAATCTTGCATTTTAGGTCGCCACCCTATAACGCCGTTTGTTCCGCGAATTACGGCCAACAGTTACCAGTTTGACAATTTCGTCACTTTTAGGGTCCAATCTGGCCCCTAAAAAGGGGTTGGAGGGTGAACCTTAGGAATTGAATGATCTTGTATTTTCGGGCGCCACCGTATGACGCCGTTTGTTCCGCGAATTTCCATCAATAATTACGATTTTGACCATTTGGTCACTTTTAGGGTCCAATGTGGCCCCTAAAAAGGGGTGGGAGGGTGAACCTTAGGATTTGAATAATCTTGTATTTTAGGGCGCCACCCTATAAGGCCATTTATTTTTCGAATTTCTGCTAAATTTTGAAAGTCGAATAAGGAACTGGGAATAAGTAACGGATTTCACAGCGTTGTATGAAAACAATAAATTTTTTTTCGTAATTTTTTACATTTTCGTGAATATTTCACCATTGAGTGTGAGGATTGGTACAAAGTTGGCATTTTCTGTTGGGGATATGTATTCTCAATATAATTCAGCACGATATTTATGATTCTCACCCTACTAAGGCGAATAAGAATGAGAAATATGGAGCTGTGTCGAATTTTTTTTTTAATTTTTTTTTTCATCAAAAAAAACGCTATAACTAAAAAAGCTCAATTCGGATTCGCGGGGTCTTTTCACACTTTATCCGCAATGTGTGTCCCGGAAACATATAAAAAAAATCAGCTTTCTCCGATTTTTTTCCTTACTTTCTCATTTTTATGTCTAATGTGCCTGGACTATAAGATTGTGTCCTTTCTAAGCAGCATTTTCGATTTCTGAAAGTGACATCTTCGAATGAGCTTCAGCTAACACGAAGCACGTTTTATTATATTTATATTTATTTTTTGGTGTTTAAGATTACATTCTTATGCACAATGGCTAATCGTGACCGTGACAGTTTTACGGGCGGAGAAAGCCGGAGTACCCGGAGGAAACCACCGAGCATCGACGAGCAACTGTCAGCTCCTCAACATTCTTACTCTGTTCAAGCACCGCTCTAGCAGGGTTACAGCAGTTGAAGACATGTGGACCATCGACGTGCAGTACGCCTTAGCACACGGTGTCACCGTGCCTCCATGTAGGCAACCGGGATGAAGTGCCTTACCCAAGGACAAAACGCGGGTCGGATCGGACGGGATCGAACTCGGGACCTCTAGCATAGAAGTGCAACAGTCTATCACTGAGCCACCGCGCTCCCCAGCACGCACGTATTATTGTTTACTATGAATTATATTTAGAATGAAAATAATGTGTTGAATTTTATATTGACCAATGAACTTGCGGCGTGGCATTCATTGTTCAGTGACCGGATAATCCCGGTTGTCGATAGCAATCAATCTCGATTCCCTCGATAAAAAGTGAAAAAATGCGAATAAAATTCAACTTTCGTCAATCTAGGCCTCGCAATCGCAGTAGCTTCACGTAATTACACGACACTTTGTCGTCTATTTGAGCGAGATCGATGAGGTATTCGCTATTTTACAGATTGTTGATTTCGCTCTAGGAGCTTCATACCTTTACTTTTTTAGTATTGATAATATAATATATATTTTATAAAAAATGATAAAATCTGATAATACGTCGAGTGCCTGGGGTTATGTCAGCATTCAGGTATGAAGTCAGACAACGCAGTAAGCGACACCTCTAATATATTTTTTCATCACAGCTTATCGCTTTTATCAGCAGCAGAAAAAATGGCCCACTTGACGTTTCATTGCCCAAAATGAGTACAGTGTGGCCACCGTGGACGAGTCACTTTCCAGGGGTGAGCAATATTTCCACGGACGCAATAATATTAGATTCCAAACACTAATTATAGGAATAATCATCCAAAAATTAATTAATGAAGTACTGAGTATAACCCGGTGCTTCATTATTTAAACGTTTGCTGCTGATTATTTTTATTACCTGGTAAACACATGCTGGACGTCACTGAGCACGCGTGGATTGCGACCAGTCCGAAGTGGTTGTATTGTATAGGGGCAAAAACTATCGAATTTACGATTAGTCATTACTTTCAATTGGCAATATAACTGATATTTCCATCTCCAGTTGTCAAACATGATACCGGCCCACCTAAGGTAACTGCCATGATGTAAACAACGCCTAAAGAATCGACTAATCTAATTTTGTGCGCAAGTGAATACTTCCTACCAATTATTATTAATAAATGCACAGAGCGTCACAATGTGTGATTGCGTTTGTCAATACGACGCAGCCTCGAGTTCTATCCTTCCGTGATGACACGAGTGTTGTATTGCTGAAGGCATTCACACATCGTGGCGTTCTGTGTTTATTACACGCCCCTATGGCACAGAATCCCTTAATTTAAAAATTCAAACATCACACAGAGAAAATTTCAAACTTTAAAATTCTTCGTTATTTTTCCAATTGTTATTCGCTTTGTCGGCTGTCACCGCAGCTTCCGAATCGATCTGAGTCAGAACGTGACTCTTCGATTGGTCGATTACGAAAATGGGCGGAGTTTAGTTCTTTTGATGAATCAATGACGCCAGATGGAACAAAATAGTCCGTCAACTGAAATCCATATAAAACACGTGTTCCGAACGGATCTGCAAATATGGAACTGGTGGAAGAGTAATAGGCGTGTAATATATTACACATGTCCAAATGACCCGCAGAGTTTAACCCTTTACCCAACGCGGACGATATCAAAATTTATTATTTTAAATATGATTTTTTTAAATTTTTCAAAAAATTTCAACAAAACCATATCATGTGACCCCTCGTTGGAACGAGCTCGACGAGCTCGTTCCAACGAGGGGTCACATGATATGGTTTTGTTGAAATTTTTTTTTGAAAAATAATATTTTTTCAACTGCTGAATTTGCATATTACGCGGGCGCTTGCGGCCGATTCGTTGGGTAAAGGGTTAAAGCCCTTTTTACAAGACTGGTTTGAGTTTGAGAAATTCCTCAGTTCTCTCTGTGTGTGCTATTATTGACTAAATATGACAAATGCACCGTGTTTCGTCCGTGCCTGATGAAACTGATCATATAAACACATTACAAGTTACTATAATTGCTCTCCTGCTCTTACTTACTCTTTGGGCCAATAGAATAATAAAAAAACGTAAGAAGCAAATATGCTTTTCATAAACCACGAGATAGGTGTCCGGTGGTTCAGGAACTAAAAACTGTGTTTGTTGTTTTTTTTTAATTCTTCATGGTTTAGCGCGTAAGTGTTTAGATAGATGCATGTCATTAACGATTATTTATCAATTTGTTCATTCACCCAAAGCAGAAAAATGTTGAAAAACGAATAACCCTTTTTAAAAATATAAGCAGGAAATTGTAAAAAATTACAGAGTTATATGTAAGTGAACTATAATAATAAATCTCAGGCCTTCCGCTGATTTGTCGCGATGCTTCAACGAGGAGGCCTACACTAACCCAGTGCCCCGCCGGGGTATTCCTCCACCACTCTCCCTCCTAATCTCCCAGCATTCAGTCCAAAACTGTTTCATAAGTCCTCCAATTGGCGCCTTCTCAATCTTCCCAACTATGAAATTGACACATTTCCCATGCTCTTCCTCATCCAATTATCCTTCATGTTGCCTTCCCATTTTTCCATTACTTTTCCAAGAAGTCTTGTTCTACTAGGCAAATATTTGGGACATTCTAAAATGAAACATTCCAGGGTCTCCGTTACACCTAAAAGTATCGCTCTGGTATAGTGTCGTGATATAGTATCGTAGTAAGTTAAAAGGAGGCGAAAGTTAGGGGGCACACTAAAAGTATAGGTCGAAAGTTGAATCCGAGTCTGCGGATAAATGTGAAAACAGGAGAAAAAGACGAGAACTGCTGTTCAGTAGCATGTTGCTTTTCTTTTGAAAATGCAATGAATGAATAATTCATATCTTATTACTTTTATTTAATAGAAAGTAAGAATCAATGAAACTTCATTTAAACATCAACAGCATGCTTTGTATGGACATATATCGATTTTGCATCGCATGTAGGTCACCCGGTAGTAAACACTGGGCACGTAACAATGGTTACTGATTCCCAGTTCCTTATTCGACATTCGTTATCGATAGATAAAAAAACGTACAAAAATAGATACTGCACACGTTGGTAGTTTGGTACTTGGCCACCCGGAAGTTGAATATCAGATCAAATTCTTACTTGCCGAATCGGTAAGGACGGGAGAATCAAACCAGAATTTTTTTAGTTTATACACTCAAAGCTAGATTACCTGGTGATCCACGGACTGCAAATTTGCTGGCCAGATTATCATGTTTTTCTGGTTTAGCGAGTAAGTATACAGATTGAACAGTGGAAGCAATGTCTAAAAAACCTGTCCAACTACATATATAATACCACTATACAGTCAAAAATGTTAGGTAGACAACACCCCGATTCATATATTGGCTTTTGAAAGTGGATATTTATTATCCATCACATTTTTCTCAAGAACAAATTCCAAACAATGAAATTCATAATCTTTTAACCATACATCAGGATGATGTTGACTCGGCACAGGTCGCAGAACCACGCCTTCATGCTATTCTGGTGAATGAAAAAAGGCAACTAATGCATGTCCCAATGTCCAGCCTTCAAGAGAAAAAACATCCCACTATCATATATTTCACAAAGTTTCGATTATTTCCGACTGTTTTGCATCAAAAGCAGTGTTTCTGAGCCCCAAACCCGGAATCCTCAGCAAATTTACAAGGTCAAGGGTTATGGCGGACCAAAACACTTGACTTACGAGGAAGTGTTCCCACCGTTACTGAAAGACCAAGCCATAGAATACAACGGGGTTGACTTCGACGAATACAGTACGGCCTGCGTGGACTGATCACTTTCTATGGGTGGGCAATATTTCTACGGATGCGGTAATATTAGATTCCGAACACTAATTATAGGAATAATCATCAAAGATTCTATTAATGAAGCAGCGGGTACAACTGTACCCGGTGCTTCATTAATTAAACTTTTGCTGTTCATGATTATTACCTGGTAAACGCATGCCCAAGCGTGGATTACGACCCGTCCACGGCGACTGTACTGTAAGGAACAGTAATTGGGAGTCGAATCCACTCGATAAAAGGTATAGCGGAAAGCATAGCGTCTGCTTAGATAAGAAGTTGATTTTCCAACATTTCTCAGCATTACCCGCTAAGCAGGTGTGTATATTTCGAACTAATCCCCACTGCCACCATGGTGCAGGTTTTGGAGGTTATTATTTAACCAAATGCTCTTCTCGTTGGTTTTTGTTCAAGGTACCCACCCCTGCATGATATAACGTATACATTTTGATTCACCTGGAAGCGAGTTTAGAGGAATCACCATCACAAACCCCCTAATGCCTCTACTGTTGCTGTCCCCACTGCCACCTTGCAAAAACTAAGAATAGTGAACATGTTGTTAACATGAGGACAAAAATCATTATCAATATTGGTGTTACGATTATTCGGAACCCATCTTGATCCAATTATTTGTTTTTAATCAAATGACTTCTGGAATATTGATCTTATCATTGTTTTGAGAATACTGGAAAGAGGGATAACCGTTTCGGTAACAGGAGTGACAATGCGTTATTGATGTGCTACATTTATTATGTTGCTTATCAATTCAGAATCCAAAACTGCAAGAAGCATTTACACTCGATGTCATATATGGCAATATGCATAACTTCAAATCGTCCAGATGGTTTAATGATCACCTAGCTACAATTTAATCATTTTGCTGGTAACAGGGTTGACCTACCGTATTAATTGTGGTAAAAAGTGGAACTAGTCCAGTTTTCTGCCTATTGAAAAATGTATTTTGCATACAATGTGAGTAGAGTATAATTGATAACTTGGCGTCACTTGACTCCAAAAAAACCCTTAGTTAATTTCTCGCGATTTTCAAGCTTATTGTCCCCAGACATCGACTAAGTGCGATACTGGGCCACTTTAAACTTCTCGCAAAGTGACTCAGTATACCACGAAACAACACGAAACTTTTTCGGAAATCGGATGGAAAATCGAATCACCGATAGAGAGACTATGAGGATTTAGTCTGTCTTGTCAATCGAATTCCGATGATAGAGCAAAAATAAAAGCTTAGAAAATCTTAGAAATTATTAGAAAATTCCGTGCTCGACCAGTTCTGGTCCAGTCCGAGAAATAACTGCATTTTTGTCCCAAGATGACAGTGGCGACGGTGAAAATACCGCAAATCCGTGATGAAGTTGACTACAGAAGCAAACCATGTATTTGTTACTCGTTTCTTCAAGTGCTTGCTTGCTCGAACACAGAGATTTCGGCGATATATGTCCGACGCGAAATCACACGCCACGACACAAAGGGTTAAAACGTTTGATTTTTTGTCGGTTTTTCAAGTGTGTCTGCGATGTATGTCATCGATTTGGTTGTGATGTTTCGAATGCGGAACACTAGAAATCGTCACAACATGTAAAACGAGAGGAAATAGTTTTCTTTTCAGTAGATCTCTTCAGTGTATGTGATCGATTCGAGAGAGATTTCTCGGATTTGATCCAAAGCGGGCGGTATACGGTTTTGTAGTGTCTCATCAACAGATGTGGTTGATTCGACAGAGATCTATCGGATGTCAGAGAGTTCAACCTAGTTGCATGCCGAATGACGAATGCTTGGCTCCAAATGGGATGACTAAAAGTTTGGCAAGATATTCGTGATACTGTGATAGAGCAGAGGTTCGATTATCACACGACAACCGACCGCGATGGATATATACGTTTCTAAGCAGATGATAGTGAGACAAGAGAGATTCGACTGCTATCACCGCAACATTTCAGGAGAGTGGAATATGATCAACATTCGAGCAAGTGATTCGTGAACATACTAAGATGGAGAGATCTGACTGCTATCACTACCCAATTTCAGGATAGTGGAACATGGCAAACATTCGACTCGACAAGATAGATTCGGAAACATACTGTGATAGAGTAGAGATCTGACCACTATTAATACCCCATTTCAGGAGATTGAAACATGACCATCTTTCAGGTTAGAGATTAGTGAGATTAGTAAACATACTATGACAGCGGGAGAGATCTGACGACTATGACTACCTTACTTCAGAAGATTGAAACATGACCAACATTCGAGTTATTGATTCGTGAACATACTAAGATAGAGAGATCTGACTACTATAACTACCCTATTTCAGGAGACTGAAACATGACCAAACCTTCAGGTAAAAGATTAGTGAACATTCTGCGAGAGAGCGGAGATCTGACTGCTACTACTACCCCCTTCTTCAAGAGATTGAAAAATGACAGACATTCGGCAAGTGATTCGTGAACGTAATGAGATAGAGAGGTCGGACTACTAATACTGCTTCCACATTTCAGGAGAATGGAACAATAACAAACTTTAAGGTAAGAGATTAGTGAACATACTGTGAGAGAGCAGAGATCCGACTATCACATCGTCCCCTGAGTGCTAGAATGTCCAATGTCCCCTATGGGACGTAGGACATTCTAGCACTCAGGCGACGTCATGACAGCCAACAGGATTGCGATCGCGATGGATATATACGTTTTCTGAGCAGATGATCGAGAGATGATTTTAGGACAAGTGATTCGTGAGCATACTGAGATAGAGATATCTGACTACTATTACCACCCAAGTTCAGGAGAGTGGAACAATGACAAACTTTCAGGTAAGAGATTAGTGAACATACTGTGATAGAGTAGAGATCTTACTATTGAAAAAAACTTCTTTTTCCACACAAATTCCCCGTAGGAATGCGTAAAAGTCCCGCAACCTCGATACTCGTCAGAGTGAAAGTACGGCAAGAAATTCATGAACGTACTGAGGTAGAGAAATTTATTACTACCCCATTTTTAGGAGAGTGGAATAAGACCAACTTTCTGGTTAACCCTCTACCCAACGTAACGGTCAAAACCGGCCAGTGCTATTCTCAAAAATCGCCAGTTAATTTTCAATATATTTTCATTTTTTGTCTCCAGAACATAGATTATGACCCCTCGCTGGAACGAGCTAGTCGAACTCGTTCCAACGAGGGGTCATAACCAATGTTTTTGAGACAAAAAATGAAAACATTAGTTACTCAAGATTTTTTTTTTTGCAAGTGTCGTCTGGTTTTCATGTTAGGTAAAGGGTTAAAGATAAGTGAACATACTTGAAAATGGCTACTATTATCACCACATTTCAGGAGAGTGGAATATGCCAAAACTTTCAAGTAAGAGAATTGTTAACCCTTAAGTCCTCAGATTAATTTTAAAGTATTTATGGCCTTTTTCTGCTTTCATAGTTATTGATGACTTGGCAGTGGTTCTACATCACTGCTGGCTGCCTATACAGGCAGCCAGCAGTGATGTAGAACTACTGCCAGGGAAAATTCAGTCTACACACAAGAGTAATAAAAAAGATTACACAAGGGAGCACCTGCTTCAATGCAATATAAAAGTGGCGGTTTGGGGCTATATGGGGGCTTAAGGGTTAATATACTGAGATGGAGAGATCTGACCACTATTACTACACAATTTCAGAGGAGTGGAACATGACAAACATTCGGCATGTGATTCGTGAACATATTGAGACAAAGGGATCCGACTGCTATCACCACGACATTTCAGGAGAGTAACACATAAACGACTTTCGAGCAAGAGACTTATGAATGTACTGCGACAGAGTAGAGACGTGACTGCTATTAACCCTTTACCTAACGTAGAAAGCAGACGACACTTGCAAAAATAATTCTTGAATAATTAATTTTTTTCATTTTTTGTCTCAAAAACATAGGTTATGACCCCTCGTTGGAACGAGCTCGACGAGCTCGTTCCAACGAGGGGTCATAACCTATGTTTTTGAGACAAAAAATGAAAAAAATAATGAAAATTAATTGGCGATTTTTGAGAATAGCGCTGGCCGGTTTTGGCCGTTACTATGGGTAAAGGGTTAATGCAACATTTCAGGAGAATGGAATATGACAAAACTTTCAAGTAAAAGACTCCTGAACATACTAAGATAGAGATATTCTTACTGGTATAACTACCTCATTTCAGGAGAGTGGAACATGAAAAACATTCGGCAAGTGATTCGCGAACATATTGAGATAAAGAGATCCAACTGCTATACCACGACATTTCAGAAGAGTGAAACCTGACCGGCAAATGATTCGTGAACATATTGGGGAAGAGAGAACCGACTGCTATCGCCACGACATTTCAAGAGAGTGGAATATGACAAACATTCTTCAAGTGATTTGAGACCACACTGAGCTAGAGAGATCAGACTGTTTTGTTTGTTTTCAAGGGAAATACCTCTCCACAAGGGCATCTAGAATTCTTATTCAGTCATGTATTGTGTGTCTATATAATAATTGCAGGTGGTGTATTTAAAAACGCATTGAAATGAAAGTATTAATTCAAACACTGCTATCAGAATCAGCGGGTGGTAATTAGTTTGATGACTCGTGATGGGAACACATAAAAAAGTGGAGACATTTTGATATAAAAAGTAAAATAAACGACAACGGAGCTCAATCGGTTATTATATTTATAAATTATTATTATAGACCGCTACTATTTTCTTGCACCTCCAGACCAATCCACACACATTTGGGAAGGTCGATCACCTTAACCCTTTACCCAACGAATCGGCCGCATCCGCCCGCGTAATATGCAAATTTAGTAGCTGAAAAAATATTATTTTTCAAATATTTTCAACAAAACCATATCATGTGACCCCTCATTGGAACGAGCTCGACGAGCTCGTTCCAACGAGGGGTCACATGATATGGTTTTGTTGAAATTTTTTGAAAAATTTGAAAAAATGATATTTAAAGTAATAAATTTTGATATCGTCTACGTTGGGTAAAGGGTTAATGTAGAACTCTACGTGTCAAGGCCATTCACTTGATACATTGCATGACTACATTCCGAAAAACTCGAGTTTTTGACGCTCTTACCCCCACCAACACACTCTCAGGGAGGGTCGATCGCCTCAGTTCTTTAACTCTACTAGTCGAAACACTTCATTTGAATTTGATGCTTTACATGACTACCTGTCGATAACTTTCGACATTTTGACACCCCCCAGCCCCACCCTCTCGAGGAAGGGCAATTATCACATACTCGAATATACGCGCCAAGACTTTTAAAATGATATATCACATGCCTACCTTTCTAAAACTTAAATGTTGCATGTCCTTATCCCTCCGCTCCACCCCCTCGGGGAGGGGCAATTATAACATATTCGAAATATACGCGCCAAGACATTTAAAATGATAAATCACAGTCTTTGATGCCCTTACCCCTCAGCCCCACCCCTCTCGGGGAGTTGCATATTCAAACCCTTACCCATCAGCACCACTCCCCTCGGGGAGATGTAATTTCCTCATAATCGAAATATACGCGCCAAGACCTTTAAAATGCTATATAACATGCCTACCTGACTACAACTTAATTTTTTGATGCCCTTACCCCCCCCCCCCCCCCCCCCACAGCCCACCTCCGGGAAGAGTCGATCACATCATTTTTGTACATCTACACGTTGAAGCCTTTCATTTGATGATAGCTACCTTCCTAATACCTAAGATTTTTTTCAGAATATCTGAAGAAAATAATAACAATGTGAAAAAAATAAATCAGAATTAAACAAAAAAACGTTTCAAAGTATCATTTCTCGGATTTCTTTTCCATTAAAGAGAAGTGATTTCACTCTAAAAACATATATGTACACCAGTAGAAAATTTAAACATCAAAAGGAATTATTTTCTTCAATTCATTACATTGAAGAACTACTGCGTGTATGTTTGGCTTATATTCATTTAAAAATTGTTTTTTTTTTTTGTTTTGCCAGGCACGCGGGGCTGAGGTAATTCTTCTCGACTAAAAGCCTAGCGAAAGGAGCATAGTCATTTGGAAGCCACGCGCCCGGTGTCTCGTTATCGTTTATAAAGCGTGTTTTTGAAAGGCCACGCCTTGCGAACAAGGATCCTTACACCACTACATCCGCGACTGTTCGCTGAGGCCGAAAGTTTGACGTATGGAACGACCTTTTAGGGGTGCTTTCATAACGCTTGACCAACAATTAAAATAAACTAAATTTCAATTTTAAAAAAAATTCACTCTTGGGGCTTATATGAAATATTTTTACATCAAAAAGGTACTTCTATGCAGTATTTTCATATTCGGTCTTAACATTCGCAGGTGTGTCAGGTGAATGGCGAAATGTTCATTGGCAAAAAAACCCACTGTAGTTTCTTTTCATATTGCTCCGGTCTATCAAATTGTTCTATGGTGGTAGAGCTCAGTATATTCACCATGCGCTTGCCGAAAAGTTTTGTCATGCTCCACTCCTCTGAAATGAAGTAGAAATAGTGGTCAGATCAATCTATCTCAGTACATTCACGTGTCTCTTGCTTGAAAGTTTGTCACATTCCACTCTCCTGATATGGGGTAGTAATAGTTGCCGGGTCTCCGCTCTGTCATAGTATGTTCACTAATCTCTAACCTGGAAGTTGGCCATGTTTCAATCTCTTGAAATGGTGTAGTAATAGTTGTCAGATATGTCTATCTCAGTACGTTCGGGAGTCTCTTGCTCGAAAGTTTGTCATATTTCACCCTCCTGAAATGATGTAGTAATAGTAGTCAGATAGCCACTCTGTCGCAGTACGTTCAGGAATCACTTGCCGAAATGTTTGTCATGTTTCACTTTCCCAAATTGGGGTAGTAATAGTAATCAGACCTCAACTCTGTCAGAGTATGTTCGCGAGTCTCTTGCTCGAATTCGAATGTTTTCTCACATTCCACTCTCCTGAAATGTTGCAGTAATAGCAGTCAGATCTCCACTCTGTTGCAGTAGATTCATGAATCTCTTACCTGAACGTTTGTCATATTCCCCTCTCCTGAAATGATGTCATATTCTCTCCCGAATTGGGGTAGTAATAGTAGTCAGATATCTACTCTGTCGCAGTATGCTCACGAACGAGCATCTTGTTTGAAAGTTTTGTCATGTTTCAATCTCTTGAAATGTCGTGGTTACAGCAGTCGGATCTCTCTATCTCAATACAGTTAAAGATCACTTGCTCGAAAATTTTGTCATATTCCACTCTCCTGAAATGGGGTAGTGATAGCAGTCAGAACTCCACTCTGTCGCAGTACATTCACGAGTCTCTTACCATAAAGTCAATCACGCTTCAATCTCATGACATGGTGTAGTAATAGTAGTCAGATCTCTCTATCTCAGTATGTTCTCAGTATGTTCTCAAATCATTTGCCGAATGTTTGTCATATTCCAATCTCCTTAATTGTCGTGGCGATAGCAGTCGGTTCTCTCTATCCCAGTATCCCAGTATGTTCGCGAATCACTTGTCAAATGTTGGTCATGTTTCAATCTCCTGAAATGTCTGTTTATCTCAATTTGTTCCCGAATCACTTGCCGAATGTTTGTCTTGTTCCACACTCCTGAAATGAGGCAGTGATAGCAGTCAGATCTCTCTTAGTATCTTCACGAATTTCGTACTTGAAGAATGTTTTGTCATATTCCTCTCTCCTGAAATGTTGCAGTAATAGTCATCAGGTTTCTACTCTGTCGCGGTACATTCACAACTCTCTTGCTCGAAAGTTGGTCATGCCTCACTCTCCTAAAATGTCGTAGTGATAGCAGTCCGATCTCTTTATCTCATTATGTTTACGAATCACTTGCCGAAAGTTTGTCATGTTCCACTCCCCTGAAATTTTGTAGTAATAGTAGTCAGATCTCTCTGTCTCGGTATTTTCACGAATCTCTTATTTGAAAGTTCTGTCATATTCCACTCACTTAAAATGGGGTAGTAAAAGTAGTCAGGTCTCTACTCTGTCAGAGTATGTTCACTTATCTCTAACATGAAAGATGGTCATGTTTCAATCTCTCCTGAAATGGGGTATTAATAGTGGTCAGATCTCTATTCTGTCACAGTATGTTTACGAATCTATCTTGTCGAGTCGAATGTTTGTCATGTTCCACTATCCTGAAATGGGGTAGTGATAGCAGTTAGATCTCTCTATCTCAGTATGTTCACGAATCACTTTCTCGAATGTTGGTCATATTCCACTCCCCTGAAATGTCGTGGTGATAGCAGTCAGGACGTTCACGAATTTCTTGTACTTTCTCTCATCTCATTTGGATCCAAGGATTCGCCATTCGGCATGCCAGGAGGTTGAACTCTCAGACATCCGATAGATCTCTGTCGAATCAACCACATCTGTTGATGAGACACTTCAAAACCGTATTCCTCCGTCACAGGGGTCTCCCTCTTCCGACCTAACCTGATAGATCTCCGTCGAATCGATCACATCCATTGAAGAGACACTACGAAAAGAAAAAAATATGTCCTTTCGTTTTACATCTTGTAACGATTTCTTGTGTTCCGCCTTCGAAACATCACAGTCAAATCGATGACATACTTCGATGAGACACTTCAATAACCGGCAAAATATCACACTTTTTAACACTTTGTGTCGTGATGTGTGATTTCGCGTCGGACATATCTCCGCGAAATCTCTGTGTTCGAGCGAGCAAACACTTGAAAAACTAGTAATAAAAAATACATTTGGTTTGGTTCTGTCGTCAACTTCATCACAGATTTTGCGGTATCTTCACCGTCGTCACTGTCATCTTGGGACAAAAATGCAGTGATTTCTCGGACTGGCCCAGAACTGCTCGAACTGGTAATTTTCTAATAATTTCTAAGATTTTATTTTAGCTCTATCATCTAGATTCAATCGACAAGACGGAATAAATCCTCGTAGTCTCTCTATCGGCGATTCGATTTCCCATCTGATTTCCGACTCGAAAAAGTTTCGTGTTATACTGAGCAACTTTTGCGAGAAGTCAAAAGTGGCCCAGTATCGCACTAAGTCATGATTGGACAAATTTCCACTTTCCTGCAGACATCAGTGTAGACATAAAATTCAGACTGGAAAAAGTGTTTGGCAACAGGAGGGACATCCAACATGGGTACACCATCCTTTGTTCTGATTTGGTAGGATTTATGAAATATTAAGGTGGAATTTTGTTTTTACGTCCATATCGTATACCCCTGGTCAAAACAGCCACGCAAAAGGCCCACTGGATGGAAAATAATTTTCTGAGTTCCCAAATATCCACTTTTTTTATAGAAAAAGCTCATAAAATTATAGGGTAAGAGTTTCTTGTTGTTCGAAGTTTCAAGCCTAGATTGTTTTTTGAATTTTTATGGATTATTTTTGGTTGTTTCAGTCTTTTTTTGAGGGTGGGTATATGAGGCATGCTGAGATGTCCTCCTTCCCTGCAGAGTGTCCTCGTAGATTTGCTTTTCATGACATAGCATATTTCCAGACTATAAAGTCCACAGTATCCCATTGATCTGTCGTTGGACATATGACAGCTTTATATTACCTTAGCAACAGGTTTTCGATAACTTGATGTTTAGAAAATTTATTTATTAGGGTTTAACGACACTTTCGACAGAAGGGTCACCTTGGCAACAGTCATCTTGAACATGTACACGTCATGCATGTGCTAAGGTGCACCGCGTTTCGATATTACATATGTAGATGCTAACCCTGCTTTTGCAGGATTAGTTAGCTGGAGAGACAGCGAGCTACTCGACGTTGATCTGTGTCTCTCTCTTGGTGCTCCACATTCCCCAACCCGTAAAAATGTTCAACACAATATGGCCTGGATTTTGAAAGTGCCAGAATAAATAAATCAACAGATTCATTACTTTTTAAAAGAAAATCAAAATGTTATTTTTGTTTCTTTTTTTTTGTGAGAAGAAACATGTTAATTGAGTAGCCTTTATCAGTTAACCCTTTATCTAACGACCCCAACTCAATCTCGCGTAAATTACAAAAGAACAGTTGAATTTTTTTCTTGAAATATTTCAACAAAACCATTTCATGTGATCCCCTCATTGGAACGAGCTTGTTGGGCTCATATATTCCAATGAGGACTCACATGATTTGGTTTTGTTGAACGTTTTTGAAAGATTTTAAGAAACAATAATTAAAATAATAAATTTTGATATCCCGTTTCTTTGGGTAACGGGTTAAAGAATGGCGAATCAATTAACTTGTTCTAATGTTTTCCAACTTATCCGTCAACTCGAACTCGGCCTTTGAACAACACATTTTAATGTCTCCGCGAACTTCTTTATCAGCGAAACACGAAAAAATGAAAATAATTAAGCATTCCACCCAAATTAACCCTTTGAGACTTTAAATATCCTGACGTTCAAACGTCACTGGGATTTCAGTTTCTTTAACGTTTTCAAAATGCGACGTCAAACGTCGGAAAGTACAAATAACAAGATATTTTTCACATTAGTGATTATCTGGTTGAGGGCATGATTATTTTTGGTGGTCTGAATTTGTTATTCAAAACTTGTTTTATTACAAATTATTGGAGACTATCCTGGGGCACTCTCCAATAATTTGTAATAAAACAAATTTATGTTTATATAAACAAAATATTATTTGTGTTTGACTGAATATGAAATATAAGAGAGGGATGTGTTGGCTTTTGCTCTAGTATCCTGATTTTTTGAAAGCAATGATAGTTACGTCTAGCACTCAACCAGTTAAGAAGTCTTGACAGCAGGCTTATATTAGTATTTTAAGCTGCGATAACATTTGGCTCAACGGTTGTCACTGAGTACTATTCGGGAGAAAACAGGAACTGAGGTTAAAATTTTAAAAAATCGAATAATAATAACAAAACAAATGACCACAAAGTATCAAGGCGTTGTGTTGATATCGTACGTCACAAGACGTACAAAAGTATCAAAGGGTTAAGTTTTTACTCATCAGTCCACCACGATTACCACCACACTGTTCAGGAAAGAAGCCGTTATCAGGAACCCATGTTATAAATTATTGTGATGAGTTGACGGTGACGTGGTCTGAGGTTTGCGGCTCGGAGCGTATGTTCAACCGAGACGCAAAAACGTATATGTTCCAATAAGACACTACCCAGAGTCCAAAATCTACATTGTGAAACACGAAAGGCTTATTTACTAAACTTGTGATCGTTAAAAGTTGCCTGAATAAATACTTAATAAACCAGATAAACTCATTCCATCTTAGTTCAAATTGTAAACCGGTTTGTAATTTAAACAACACTTTCTCACCGTCTGCTGCACTTGTAAAAAATCCATAAAAATGAAAGCGCTGTGAAATCCGTTACTTATTCCCAGTTCCTTATTCGACTTTCTAAATTTAGAAGAAATTCGAAAAATAAATGGCCTTCTTGGGTGGCGCCCTAAGACACAGGACTATTCAAACCCTGGGGTTCACCCTCCCACCCTTTTTAGGGGCCAGATTGGACCCTAAAAGTGACCAAATGGTCAAAATCGTAATTATTGACGGAAATTCGCGGAACAAACGATCTTATAGGGTGGCGCCCTAAAATACAAGATTATTCAAATCCAAAGGTTCACCCTCCCACCCCTTTTTAGGGGCCAGATTGGACCCTAAAAGTGACCAAATGGTCAAAATCGTAATTATTGACGGAAACTCGTAACTGTTGGACCCTTTTTAGGGGCCATATTGGACCCTGAAAGTGACCAAATGGTCAAACTGGTAACTGTTGGCCGTAATTCGCGGAACAAACGGCGTCATAGGGTGGCGCCCGAAAATACAAGATCATTCAAATCCTAAGGTTCACCCTCCAACCCCTTTTTAGGGGCCATATTGGACCCTAAAAGTGACCAAATGGTCAAACTCGTAACTGTTGGACCCTTTTTAGGGGCCATATTGGACCCTGAAAGTGACCAAATGGTCAAACTGGTAACTGTTGGCCGTAATTCGCGGAACAAACGGCGTTATAGGGTGGCGCCCTAAAATGCAAGATTATTCAAATCCTAAGGTTCGCCCTCCCACCCCTTTTTAGGGGCCAGATTGGACCCTAAAAGTGACCAAATGGTCAAAATCGTAATTATTGACGGAAATTCGCGGAACAAACGGCGTTATAGGGTGGCGCCCTAAACTGCAAGATAATTCAAATCCTAAGGTTCGCCCTCGCACCGCTTTTTAGGGGCTTCATTGGACCCTAAATGTGACCAAAGTCAAAATCGTAATTATTTATCGTAATTCGCGGAACAAGTGGTGTTATAGGGGGGCGCCCTAAAATACAAGATCATTCAAATCCTAAGGTTCACCCTCCAGCCCCTTTTTAGGGCCACATTGGACCCTAAAAGTGACCAAATCGTCAAAATCGTAATTGTTGGTCGAAGTTCGCTTAACAAACGGCGTTATAGGGTGGCGCCCTAAAATGCAAGATTATTCAAGTCCTAAGGTTCACCCTCCCACCCATTTTTAGGGGCCAGATTGGACCCTAAAAGTGACCAAATGGTCAAAGTCATAATTATTGATGGAAATTTGCGGAACAAACGGCGTTTTTTTTATCTCTCTCTCTCTTTTTTTTTTCCTTTTTTTTTTTTTTTTGGTGTAAAGCCTGGGAGCAATTAGGTGGATTCACGGCTCTAAACTGTATTTATTATTATTATTATTGTTATTATTATAGGGTGGCGCCCGAAAATATAAGCTTATTCAAATCCTTTTTAGGGGCCAAATTGGACTCTAAAAGTGACCAAACGGTCAAAATGGTAATTATTGGCTGAAATATTGAGAACAAATGGCCTTCTAGGGTAGCACCGTAAATTACGAGATTATTCAAATCCTCGGGTTCATCCTTCGACCCTATTTATGGGCCCTACTGAAGCCCTGAAACGCCCAGTTGTAAAATGTTACAAAAATAGGTAAAAATCATCAGATATTTTATTGCTGATAGATTGCATCCGAGGAATAGAAAATTGACACGACGTCATCCCCAATCGGACGCCATATCGGGCCCTACTAAGACCCCGAAAAGGGTCAGTTACAAAATATCAACAAAGTTTGTGAAAAGAGCTAGATATTTTGTGTTTTATGAGAAGCAGCGAGGACTAAAAAGATTGACATCTCGGGTGCCCCGATCGGACATCATTTAGGACCATGCTAAGACTTCCAAAAGGGCCAGTTACAAAACATCAAGGACACAGATGGGTATATTAGAAACAGTTACTATACTTGGCAATCATCGCTGGATGTTCTTGGCGTTGATGGGGACCCCTTTGGAATAGAGGGGATTGACAGTTCAACTGGTCCGATAGAAAATTTTTTTTGGGACCTCTATCTGGGCTTTAAAATGGTAGTTATGTGTTGATAGGGGCTGGCAAAACCGGACACGGGGGATATCAGCAGGCATTATCTACAGTAAAAGTCTTCTCCGATGGAACACATACAGTGGTCATTTCTGGATTGCATCCTTCTGTAAACCCATGATATGGCATTACAGATTTGCTTAAGTTACTGCTAACATTGAACACCTCAGTGGGACAATTAATAAATCCGCCAAGCTGTGTTGTGTAAAAATAGAGATACAGTCCAATATGAAGCACCCACTATAGACGTGTTCAACTTCAGAGACCACCACCACACGCGTGTGCTTCTAATATTATATTCTGGTCTGGCATATGCTGACCAAAAACATATTTATTCACCTATTTACTTGTATAATTACTTGTAGTGTTGGTACATGTCTGTCAATAAGCAGATAGGTTGGAATATCAGTTATGGGTTGGGCTTTTATCGGCCACTGTCGGGTGAACACCTCATTTATGGAAGTGAGCTTTAGTATCTGAAGAAGGTATAAATAATTGCTTTTGCTTGATCTGTTCCTTATGATTAGTGTTATTGTGGAGTCATATTTGTGTGTAAGGCGACATCAACCCCCTCAACCGAATCAATCCGCATAAAGCCTATGAGCAAGCTTCTTATTTTTATTTTATCAAACCTTGTTTGATTGCATACCTCAGTTAATTTGTACTACCGGGTTGTCCGTCATTGTCGAAATCCACTCTGACTACTACGAAACAAAGATGTTCCAGTCATATTCAACCTTCAGTGGGTGATAATCTTGTAAAAATAGTTGATTGCCGCATAATATATTTTTATGTATTTATATAATATAATCATCTCTGAGAAATGCAAATGGGAGTAAAATCACAAACGACTGGAACAAGTGCGTTCTGACACTATGGGATCACCCACTGACCCGTCCCCATTATGCATTTATTTCCACCACCCTTCACTTATTGAGAAAACTTTAAAAGGAAAGATAAGTTAAAGAACTCTAAAATTGTTTTACTGAATAAATTACATAAAAATAAAATGACACAAACAGTGAGAAACATAAGAGAGGCATCTGCTAAGTACATAAAATAACAATAGTTAAAACATATTACAAAACCCTTCTAAAATCAAAACAACTCTCCTAAACAGTTAGATAGCTTTTGGTTTTCAAACTAAAAACAGTCCACTATCATAGCTGTTTTAATCTTTTTATTCTTTAATCTATCAGTAACAATATACATGTATTTCAAGCACTATCTTTCTGTTTATTCTTGATACCCCAATGATACCCACCCAAAGCCTTAGGAGCCATTATAACTGGGACCCCATGTGCACACTCCACCAATCCCTGTGTGTGAGCCCCCAGTGGTGGGACGGGAGAGGATCTTCAATTCAAATACAAACTGTCACTTACCCCCAAATACAAACTGTCACTTACTGTTTTTAACATCTATCATTCCCAGGAGGCATCAGAATCGATTTCAGTCCTTCAGAATTTGGAAAAAATATACGTAGAGGGGCCTTCAGACCCTCAACCGTGTGGGGGGGGGGGGGGGGGCTGGGGATACGCCCAATTCCATGGGTCAGTCCTTCGAAATATGTCAGCGTTATATCGAACTTGCCCCCCCCCCCCACATCCCCATTTCGAAAATAGAGAAATCGATTATATAATTAATACTTATGTACAATATAGCAGGGGCGTAGCCCGGATTTTATAATTGTCTGTGTGTGTGGGGGTGGGGGGCTAGCCAGTTTGTTTTCGTTCTTAAAGTATGTGTGTGTGTGTGGGCAACCTCGATATTTGAAAAGACTCGGTGGGATTTCGAAGGCCCCCCTCAATTCTAACTAGGACCTCGGTCATTTCCTCTCCTCGTACTTCCCTTCAGGGAAGTAGGGGCGTGAGGCAATGGCATGAAGACCAAACAGAACATTTTGCAAAACTCCGTGCTTTAAGATGCAATATGAAGTAATTTTAGTGTGTGTAGCTCCATTTGGGACAATTATGATTTGGGAGTTTTTGTTATGTGAAACATGGTCATGATCACCTTATCCCCCTCCCACCCACCCCCAGCCAGGCGGCTAGGCGACTGATTTCTGTAGACCACAACGGGAAAAGTACAGGGAAATATTACCGGAAAATAGCATTGTCTTTTTTTAAATGCATTGTCGAGTTACACTCTTGTGATAAATAGAGACTGTTGCGTTTGTTTTCCTCAACAAAGACTAAGACTAAGGCAGCATTGAGAGAAATGCCTTGTAGCACTTTTTGGAGGGGGGGGGGGGGGGGGGGGGGGCAAAGTGTTATATCGTACACAATTCATTGTTTCTTAATTCCTGCTAAACACATTATTGTGTATCATACACGATATGTATAATGGGCGAGGGGAATCAAGAACCAGTTACTTCATGCCCAATCTGTGCCAGTATCTGTGAGAGAAAGGTAGTAAGGATTGTGCCAAGACATCAGCTTCAATGGTAATCGTATGTGCTAACTGGGCAAGAAATATAAAGAAGAAAAAATCAGCTTCAATGGTAATCGTATGTGCTAACTGGGCAAGAAATATAAAGAAGAAAATTAGATGTACACGGATTGGACACTAGCCGAAGTGTCCAGAGACAGCGGGTGGGCACTCTAGGGAGCAAAATTCACTAACCTTATATGAAGTGAAAGAAATTACTTCTAGGTGATAAGTTTGTTTCATTTTATATAAACTTAGTGCAGTCTGACATTTCAAATTCTGAAGCTCTGAGATCGATTCTGGCGCCTCCCGAGGAAAGATGGGGTTAAAACAGTAAGTGGCAGTTTGCACCTGGGTCCACCTGCCCTCTCCCACCCCATCACTCCATGGCCCACCACTGGAAGCTCATACATAGGGATTGATGTATGTGTCAGTGTTAGCAATTTGTTGAATGATGTGACGATATTTCGGCATCAAAACTAAAATTATCGCTAATTACAAAATGTGTGAGTGAGTAAAAATAAAACTACTTCATCTTTCAATGACAATTATAAGTCAATCATTACAAAATCCTATTTCGTAACAATCGTCTGGTTACTCAACAAAAATCTTGAACTCTTTCACTGGGTTTCAGTTGCATAATACAATCCGAGATAATAATGAAGGACACGATGAAAAGCAATGTGCATCAAGTGGTCATTTACAGACAAACAACACTTATTGTTTTTCCAACGCTTGACCGATGTGGCCCCTAAAAAGGGGTGGGAGGGTGAACCTTAGGATTTGAATAATCTTACATTTTAGGGCGCCACCCTATAACTCCGTTTGTTCCGCGAATTACGGCCAACAATTACGATTTTGACCATTTGGTCACATTTAGGGTCCATTGTGGCCCCTAAAAAGGGTTGGAGGGTGATCCTTAGGATTTGAATGATCTTGTATTTTTGGGCGCCACCCTATGACGCCGTTTGTTCCGCGATTTCCATCAATAATTACGATTTTGACCATTTGGTCACTTTTAGGGTCCAATGTGGCCCCTAAAAGGGGGAGAGAGGGCGAACCTTAGGATTTGAATAATCTTGCATTTTAGGGCGCCACCCTATAACGCCGTTTGTTCCGCGAATTATGGCCAACAGTTACGAGTTTGACCATTTGGTCACGTTTAGGGTCCAATATGGCCCCTAAAAAGGGGTTTGAGGGTGAACCTTAGGATTTGAATATTCTTGTATTTTAGGGCGCCACCTTATAACGCCGTGTGTTCGCCGAATTTCGGTCAATAATTACGATTTTGACCGTTTGATCACTTTTAGGGTCCAATCTGGCCCCTAAAAAGGGATGGGAGGGCGAACCTTGGGATTTGAATAATCTTGCTTTTTAGGGCGCCAACCTATAACGCCGTTTGTTCCGCGAATTACGGCCAACAATTACCAGTTTGACCATTTGGTCACTTTTAGGGTCCAATATGGCCCCTAAAAAGGGGTTGGAGGGTGAACCTTAGGATTTGAATGATCTTGTATTTTTGGGCGCCACCCTATGACGTCGTTTGTTCCGCGAATTTCCATCAATAATTACGATTTTGACCATTTGGTCACTTTTAGGGTCCAATGTGGCCCCTAAAAAGGGGTGGGAGGGTGAACCTTAGGATTTGAATGATCTTGTATTTTCTGGCGCCACCCTATGACGTCGTTTGTTCCGCGAATTTCCATCAATAATTACGATTTTGACCATTTGGTCACTTTTAGGGTCCAATCTGGCCCCTAAAAAGGGGTGGGAGGGTGAACCTTAGGATTTGAATAATCTTGTATTTTAGGGCGCCACCCTATAACGCCGTGTGTTCGCCGAATTTCGGTCAATAATTACGATTTTGACCGTTTGGTCACTTTTAGGGTCCAATCTGGCCCCTAAAAAGGGGTGGGAGGGCGAACCTTAGGATTTGATTAATCTTGCATTTTAGGGCGCCACCCTATTACGCCGTTTGTTCCGCGAATTACGGCCAACAGTTACGAGTTTGACCATTTGGTAACTTTTAGGGTCCAATATGGCCCCTAAAAAGGGGTTGGAGGGTGAACCTTAGGATTTGAATGATCTTGTATTTTTGGGCGCCACCCTATGACGTCGTTTGTTCCGCGAATTTCCATCAATAATTACGATTTTGACCATTTGGTCACTTTTAGGGTCCAATGTGGCCCCTAAAAAGGGGTGGGAGGGTGAACCTTAGGATTTGAATAATCTTGTATTTTAGGGCGCCACCCTATAATGCCGTGTGTTCGCCGAATTTCGGTCAATAATTACGATTTTGACCGTTTGGTTACTTTTAGGGTCTAATCTGGCCCCCTAAAAAGGGGTGAGATTTGAATAATCTTGCATTTTAGGGCGCCACTCTATAAGGCAGTTTGTTCCGCGAATTACGGCCAACAGTTACGAGTTTGACCATTTGGTCACTTTTAGGGTCCAATATGGCCCCTAAAAAGGGGTTGGAGGGTGAACCTTAGGATTTGAATGATCTTGTATTTTCAGGCGCCACCCTATGACGCCGTTTGTTCCGCGAATTTCCGTCAATAATTACGATTTTGACCATTTGGTCACTTTTAGGGTCCAATCTGGCCCCTAAAAAGGGGTGGGAGGGTGAACCTTTGGATTTGAATAATCTTGTATTTTAGGGCGCCACCCTATAAGGCCGTTTGTTCCGCGAATTTCCGTAAATAAATACGATTTTGACCATTTGGCCACTTTTAGGGTCCAATCTGGCCCCTAAAAAGGGGTGGGAGAGTGAACCCCAGGGTTTGAATAGTCCTGTGTCTTAGGGCGCCACCCAAGAATGCTATTTATTTTTCGAATTTCTGCTAAATTTAGAAAGTCGAATAAGGAACTGGGAATAAGTAACGGATTTCACAGCGCTAAAATGAAGCGGCTTCCTAGTCACTCTGTTGATGAAGCAATTACGAAACAGGCGACGTCATTTCAGATATTTTGCGTGGTGACGTCAGACGGTAACATTTGCTACTAGATCCGTAAACATAAAAGAAACTACGCCATCTCTCATTCAATCAGAGAGCGAGGATTTTACTCTTATTGGAACATTATACAACAGAAATGGACGGGTTATGCAATGAGGCCACAATGTGCAATATAAAAAAAAACAAAGTGTTACATAATATATAACTGGCTAGCGCTTTATGCAATGATCGAGAAAATTTTCAAGAACTTGAAATTTCAGATTCCGAGAATTGCGAATGGAATGCACTGTTCCACCGTAATTCGTATGTCCCCTACGTAACCTATTTCGCTTGAAATGAATTCCAGTGAACTCTGATATCAGCTCATACATAGCACTACCAGTTATTGCGATCAGTTGTGGTCAGTATTGATCAGGAAAGAACAGTTTGGTTCAGAGCTAAAAAGCTGGCGTTGATCTGATCATAGTTTGTCTGATGGTGTTTCCTGGGTAAAGCGTTCACCGAGAGAGCTGCATTCCAAATTCTATGCTATAAGATGCTATAAGTACTACCATTTTCTTGTGTTAAATGTAGCTTTCCCAAATGTTTTTTTTTCTCACCCAAGAAACCATTGGCCAAAGGATTCCAATGTGTCATCACTACTACTACTACTACGACTATTAGTAGTACAGCTATTACTACTACTACTACTACTACTACTACTACTACTACCACTACTTTTATTACTACCACTACTACTCTTGGCACTAATACCTCTACTATTACTACAGTTCTGCAATGTTGTCACCTCCAAGACAAATTTCCGTCACCCCTGTAATGTCTTTACGAGTACTTCTTCCGCTATATACAATACTACTGTACTACCACTGATATTATTTTGTAGCTGTTGATAAATCAGACGACGCAAACCCCTCCCAATAAACAAGTAAACGAAAAAAATAACGACTGCTACCGCTACTACGACAACGAAGGTATTGGCTCTGTGCTACATAATATAACTATTGCTACTACTAATTATAGTACTTCTGCAAACAATAGCACCACCGTTACTACAACTAACTACAATTATTCTTTCTACTAGTCAACATTATTTTGGGATGAAGTGAGGGAGGGGGTTACAAAAACTGAGCACCTCATTTGGTTGTGGATACATGCACTGATCTGTTAGAATAAACAGATTCACACCACCGCAGGTCAAACAAGCGTAACATTTTAGAAATCGATGTGTATTGCAGTCATGCCACATTTTGTTGGGCAGTTGGTTTAACCGAGTTGTACAATGTATCAGTAGTCAACGACTCCTACACCATGTAACAGTGCCTGTTGAACTTTGTACTCCAATAAGCCATAACTGGGATTATGCGGCTTTCCTAAATTTGTTTATGAACCTTGTCCTTTTTCATGACTGCCACCCCCCCCCCCCCTGTGGTATCTTCTTTTACAATAGACCATTTTATTTTAGCATAGCGCCATCTTACATCCGGCACTCGATATGCCCGTTCAAACCGACTTTGTTTATCAACACCGCATACACGTGCACTGCACAGCTGATCGGCATTGAAAGCTTCGTCTTTCGACCCCGTTTTATCAAATAAAAGTCGACAATTTACCTACTTTGCGTTCGTTTTCATCCTCTTGTGTTAGAACTTTGTGTATTTTGTGACGTTATATTTCCATATTTATCACTTTCGTGTTATAATCCTTCATGTTCGTTTCGACGTTATTCACGGCTCTCACCTTCAAGTCAAAATCAATATTATTTTATCTGCAACTTATTGTATAATCGAGCCATTTTCAATTCTGATCAAAAAGAACAATAGCATTGGGAAAAATATTTATAAAGTGGAAACAAACGATAAGCATGAGGCAATCAATACTATACAGCACATGTGGGTGCACTTTTTAGTAACAAACCTGTCTGGCTGGTTTATACGGGCATATGGAGTCCTGTATGAAAGATGGCGCTATACTAAAATGGTCTATATTATATACAATGAAACGGGAAAGTCTGTCTAGTATTTATGGGGAGATTCAGTAATAATTTATTCCCTCAACCCTTTTGGATTTGGATAAATTCTCATTAATCCGCCAGCCAAGTAAGGAGTTACTGTGCCAGCTTTCGATATACAACAAAAAATATGTATACTGGATTAAATGGGTTAACCTGTGTCCAGTTTTCTGCACGCATGTCTGACATTATAACAGAGTACAACATTTCCGTACATAGAGCGAAAGTAGGAAAGATCTTCAAATCAAACTGTCTTGCTTTGAGAAATGTGGCGTCATCGCATCCACATATGAGTTACATATAGAATATACCCATAGTAGCTTGGTGTACCAAATGTTCACCACGAGTAGTGGAGGGTGTTAACCGCGAGCCTTCGGCGTGCGGTTAACACAACTTCACCACGAGTGGTGAACACTTGATACACCAAGCTACTTTGGGTATATTTTATTTATACCATGAACGTCAGATTATTAAGAGTCGCTATTATTTTTTCTCGATTTTACTGAGCACCAGACGTACATACGAGCGAATCTGTTTTTGTTTACACGAGCATCGGTGGGCGATACTTCCGCTGTCAATTTTATCGCCGAAACGAAATGAAAAAAGAAACTGAGCCTTTTTCGTTTCAATAACATAATAACATACTATTTCGAGTTATGCATGCTTTATTAACATGAGACAATGTATGTTTGTTAATTTTTGGTATCTTATGAGGTAAACCCATTTAAAACGTAATAAATAATTGCCACTTCCATTTCACTCTTCGCGAGGCGACGTGCGATAAATTTAGACAAGTTTGCATTCAGAACGACGTCACCAAAGGTCAACGGGGATGTAGTTCTACTGTAGGTGTAAATTGTTACTATTGAAATCCCATTGCTGGCGTGTTCATCAGGGTTGGTGTGTAAAGCTAAAAGTCATGTTATAGGCTTTTCATATATAGTAGAATAGGTAATCATGGTATAAATTATGTACATTAATTTTGACTGATGGTACATTGCATTACTAGCGTTCCGTAGTTTTAGGAATTCGAAAAAAGATTTTCTTTTTCAAGGAACAAGTTTTGCTTTGGAAGGAGGGTATGTTAGGGGTGGGTGGATCTAAATTCAACGCCCGGAAGTTATCGCCGATCGCCAGAGGCATGAGTTCGGATGAGCAAGAGATGTGTGCCCCCCTCTCTTTCAGACGAATGCCTGCACGGATAGAATATTGAAATTTTGGGCGCCAGCCGAAGCTTTTTCTTCGACACCTTTCACATAGTTATAACATAAATCTTTGTTAAACTCTTTGCAGTAATTGATGGAGAAATGGTCAGACTGTGTCTCCAAAGCGCAAGATGCCTTATCTTACCCTATATAGTAAACACATGCACTTTCTAGGAAGAAGGGGTGTGCGAATATACTCCTCCGATACTTTTGAATTTTCAGCAATGACTCCCAGTATTTTGGGGTTATGCCAACTGCAGTCGTCTGCCATCTAAGAAGCATCTTACAATTGTGATTGAAATTGACGATCTTTTTTTAATTCTTACTTTCTGAACTCAAAAATCCTCCAAAACAATACAAGACAGTGCAAACAAAAAACATATGGCTCCCACACTCCTTCTCCGGAAGAGTTAATATTGAAAGAAGCCCCCCCCCCCCCCCAAAAAAAAAAAAATGAATAAATAAATAAATAATAAAAAAACAAAACAAACTAGATTTTTCGATTTCAAGAAATCGAGAGATTCACCTATTCCGCTTGTTTTTTTAGGCAGCGACAAAATAAGATTGCCTATAGAACTGGTAGGTTTTTTAGGCTATATTAAGTGCATAGCCGATAGAACCCCCCCCCCCCCCCCCCTACAGTGTCTAACAATTCTTTCGCCAATACTCTTTCACATTGGCATGAATGTTGTATGGTTAATGTCCAAGTTAGGGGTAACTAGCAAACCTGTTGAACAGATCGTATTCGTTCACCCCTCCCTCTAGATTTTTCGATTTCAAGAAATCGAGAGAGTCACCTATTCCGCTTGTTTTTTTAGGCAGCGGCGAAATAAGATTGCCTATAGAGCTGGTAGGTTTTTTAGGCTATTTTAAGTGCATAGCCTATAGAAAACCCCCTACAGTGTCTAACAATTCTTTCCGCAATACTCTTTCACATTGGCGTGAATGCTGTATAGTTAATGTCCAAGTTAGGGGTAAATAGCAAATCTGTTGAACAGATCGTGTATACTTAATAATAACAACATGAGCGTATGTGGCATCATATGCGGTAACTATTTGTGAAGAATGGGTGAAAATTTCGTAGAAATCGGCCAAGAATTGTCTGAGATATAGCGTTTTGATGAGTAGAGGTAATTGTTTGAATTTGGTCCTTTTCTAGCCGGTGCGACCTGGCGCTGGGGTGTTTGTCTGGGGTTGTGGCAGCGCTCCCCTCTGGGGTAGTTCTGTTTGAAACTTTGCATTCTCAGTTACTGGTGGAGAGGTGCTGGTGACTGAAAGATGCATTGTGTACACTGGCGCCAAATCGACCCCGCCAAGCTTGTAACAGTTAGATAATTGCCAAAATGAAGAGTGGACAGAAATCGCACATGGATTAATGGCGATAAAGCGGTAATTTGGCTAATTTGACATTAAAATTGAATAGATAGCAGTGTCGCTCATACGCCCACTGCGTCCAGACCAGTGAAGGCAGATACACGAAATCTTCAGAAGGTGTTCTACTATCCCTGCTCAACAGGTTACTATCTTTGTCGCGTGGCGTGACCGCGTGGGAACAAAGTGGATCACGTAGAAACCGAGGGGACGAATCGTCCCTACTCTAATCCCAATGCAATGACGTTTCCACTCACTATTTACCTGTCGCCCGTCCAGTTTGGCATTATTTCTGTCTATTTAATGAACTATTCAGCTTTAAATATTCGCACATTTATATGGGACAGAAAGTTTATATGGTTAATGCCGAATTCAAGGCAGGCGGTCGGTCGAGTGGGCGGGCGTTAGAGCATGCATGCAAGTAGGCAGGCAGGCCTGTCTAACAACTCTTCCGACCGTACTCTTTTACTCTGACATGACTGGCGTATGGTTAAAATCGAAGTAAGGGTGGGCTTGCTCTCAGACAGTTTGGTAGGAAGAAAGACAGAAGGCATTCCGTATTCCATTCATAATTGCTGGAAATCCATATCTGCTTCTTTGAAACCATGCGTGCAGGGTTAAGTTAGAAATCAACAATGCCAGCACAAATTTATGAATTAAGTTTCAATAAAAATCAGTAAATGAAGGTTAAAGAATATTTCGAAAATTACAGTTTTTTTCACACAGTACTCTCAAATAGCTTTGAATATGAACGGGTTGCAAAGAATGTTTTGAAAACTAGAGAAACAGAATTTACTGCCACCAGTAAATTCAAGTCTGTGTGAAAAGGGTTAAAGAATCAGGAAAAAACTATGTAGACGAGAATTTATCGAGGCTTATTTTCAGGAGTAAAATATTTTTTAAACAAATCAGAAATGGATTTTCGTTAACAGTATTTACAGATATTCATACAGGAGTCAGAACATTTTTTATAAGAAACCAGAAAAGGCATATATGTGACCAGCATTCAAAGGGTTCGATGCACGAATCAGAAATGGTCATTTTTGGCTCTGCCAATTATTTGAATGTTGAGATACATGGATAATCTTCAGCACTGCACTAGCTGTTATAAAATGCATTTCCTAATATTTCTGAAAACTATGCGCTTAATGACCTCCATTGCCCGCATTGAGGTGGACCACATTTTGAACCTCCAGAAGGTTTCAACACATTCGGTGTAGGTCCCATCCTATAGGTCATTCCAAACCAGAAGTATAAGCATATCCCACTTTAAAAACATTGGCTCCACCAACTCCGAATATGCCATGTTTAGAAATGGTAGCATATATTCATATTGCCAAGAAAAGGTTAAGGTACATGATACCTCTGGAAAATATATTACGAGTAAAAGAATTGAATAATGTTGGAATATAGAGGTAAACGGCCCTCATGAGCCCATGCGAGTTTAGAGCATCATTGTGGGAACAGAAAGTGTTATCATTTTTTCTGCATTGCAAAAGTAAATGTTTGGGGACCCATATTAAGATATTGAGAGGGTTAAAATAATCCCTTTAAATACTCCATTTTGACTCTTTAAAAAGGAGCTCATTCCAATGAGAGGTTATCAGCAATGTTTTTCAAGCAAGAACGAAATGAAAATTGATTGGAAATTTCAGTGAATAATGCTGGATGGTTTTCGCTGTTATATTGTGGAAAGGGTTAAGAATGCCTTACTTTGGAAGGTAAACCTGGAAAGGTGTCGCATTCCATATAGAATTAAATGTTACAGAAATGAAAGCATAAAAACATACTGTAGCAATGAGTTATCTGAAGGGTTTTTGTGCTCACTCTGAAGTATCAAGAGGGTTAAAAACAGGCCCTCCAAATATTCCATTTCATTACTTTATAATTGTGATGGGTGTTTTGAGAAAGCCACACACCACTCCATACCAAAACCTGTTGAGTTATGTTATGATTGAGAATAAATAAATCTTAAAAATGTTTTGAAATGTGAAGGGTTCTATTTTCAACATGGTTAATTTTGTAACATGATATTAAATAAATATATAATGCTATTCGGTGTAAAATTTACAGCATTCTCTTTGACCACTTTGTTTATGAGAGACTGCATCATCAAATTTTAAATAATGGCTATTGACTTCAGTGAACTCATTTGCAAGTACAGTCTATCAATATTACAAAACATTAGGATAGGATTGATTGTATTAGGTTATCGTGTTGACAAACAGTGCACAGAAGACACAAATATTACAATTACACTATCAAGGCATGCCTTCTATGAATGTTATTTATTTATTTACTGGGCTTAACGACACTATTGACAGCCACTGTCACCTTGTGCGGGACAGTTTTACGGGAGGAGGAAGCTGGAGTACCCTCAGAGAATCACTGAGCAAATGCGAGCAACTGTCAGGCTCCCGAATAGACCGACTCCACACAAGCAGGTTAGCATTGGTTGAAGACAAGTACACCATCGGCATGCAGTACGCGTTAATGCACAATGCCACAATGCCCCCAAATGGGCAATTGGGGTGAAGTATGTCAAGGACACAACAGGGTTACCAAAGCTGGGATTCGAACTGGGGACCTCTCGATTTTGCAGCCTTCTCCTCTACCTACTGAGCCACAGAGTCCCTTCTATGAATATAATTGGAATACTTTGGAGGCTTATTTTCGAGGATAAAATAGTTTTAAAGAAATCAGAAAAAGGTTTTCGTTTACAGTATTTAAAGATATTCATTCAGGAATTGGATACATTTTTCCAAGAAACCAGAGAAGGCATATATGTACAGAGCAAAAAAGGGATCGATCAAGGGAATGCATTAGGGGCCCAAAATGTGTTTGCCAGCAATTCTGAAGAGTGCACTCAATGACCCCAAGGTGACCTCTGCGGCCTTGATCCATATTTTAACCCCCACCCCACCACCCCCGAGGATCGACTCATTTGTTGTTGGACACAGGTCCATTCATCACACCATGATTGAGATTGGTGTGTACGCTTTCAAAATTTTTGGCGATGACTTCTTTTTTCATGTAAAAATGCATGTATGGATTTTGGAAATGCATTAGGGGGTTCAAAATGTGGCTTCCAGCTATTCGGAGAAATGCACTCAATCACCCCTGGGTGACCTCAGTAACCTTGACCCATATTTTGAATCCCCATTGAGTGTCAACTCATTTGGTGTTGGTCCCAGGGCCATACACCATACTATGCTTGAGATATAAGCGTGGCCCACTTTCAAAAAATGTTTGACCACACCCACTTTTTTCATGTAAAATACATGTATGAATTTCGGGAAAAGCATTTTGGAGTCCAAAAATGTGATTTCCAGCATTTCTGAAAAAATGCACTCAATGACCCCTCGGTGATCCCAGTGACCGGACCTTGACCATATTTTGAATCTTCATCGAGTGTCGACTTGGTTTGGTCCCACGTTCAAACATCCTACCGTGCCTGAGATATTGGCGTGACCCGCATTCAAAACACCCCTACGGACATACCTAACACCCCGGAAATCTGAAAAGCATAGGTGGCCGAGAATTTGTGACTGTCTATCAGAATGTCAGCGAGATAGGACAATTCATTTATGAGTTATCGTGCGGACAAGGAAGAAGAAGCGGGTGCGAGCTGGCGCTGGGTGGTTGTCTGAGGTTGTGGTTGTGCGTCCTCTTTGAGCTAGTTCCATTTGAACTTATAGTTTACAGTAACTGGTGGAGAGATGCTGATGACTGAAAGATGCATCTCGTACACTGGCGCCAAACGGGCCCCGTCAAGCCATTAACAGTTTGGTAAGGAAAGGTTGACAGAAATCGCGCCCGGTTTAATGGCAAAAAAGTGGTAATGTGGTTAATTTTATGTTAAAATTGAACAGACACCAATACTGTCGGTCATACGCCCACTGTGTCTAGACCACTGAAGGCAGCTACATGAAATCTCCCGAATTTGTTCTATTATCCCCGCTCAACATGTTAGTATCTTTTTCGAGTGCCGAGGCCCAGAGGGAACATCGTGGATCGCGTGGACACCGAGGTGATGAATCGTCCTTACTCCATTCTCAATGCAATCACATTTCCATTCATTAGTTATGTGTCATCAGTCGACTTTTGGCATTAATTCTGTCTATTTGATTAACTGTTCAACTTTAACTACTCGCACCTTCATGAGGACCGATAGTTTGGACTTGAACTGTTTATTTTCGATCGTACCGACTGAAACTGACAACTCGACCCAGTGGCAAAAAAAGCTGTCATTTGGCTAAGCTGACTTTAAAATTCAACAGACACCAGTGTCGGACATATGCCAATTGTAAACAGACCATCCAAGGCAGCCACTTAAAATTCTCAGACTGTATTCTACTATCCCCACCCGACAGTTTAGTATCTTTCTTAAGTCCTGCGACCGGGTCAAAACTCCGTGGATGTACCAATAAGGGAAGTAGCAAATCTGCCAAGGGCTAAACGTTTATTGATAACATATAAAACTAGAAGGGTGGTTATGACAGCCGGCAGGTCATAAAAAGTATACACCCCGTTCCATGTACAGTAGATTGTGGAGAGAGTGTATGGAGTAGCGACTCGAAATTTTCAACGTTTGTTCTAGAAGATCTGCCGAACTCGACCTGTCCCTGAAAAATCCAAAAACCGAGCGCGTAGCCTGTGGTAGCCTCACGCGCATGTGCATAAGTTATTTTCGAATTGGACATGACGAAATGCGCAATTCGTGTCGCTTTTCCAGGCAACCGACGTAGCAACTATTCGTGAACGCGGAGTGAAAATTTCATGGAAATCCACCTAGAATTCGCTGACATTAGCGTTTTTGAAGAGAGGAGGTAATTTTCTGAATTTGGTCTTTTTCAAGTCGGAGCGAAAGAAGAGGGCGGAAATGGGCGCAGTCTCTCGTGGTGCCCCCTCTCTGGGTAGGTTCACTTAAAAGTTACAATAGAGTGTGACTAACAGAGAGATGGATGTTAATCGAAGCAGCTTCTTTAAGAACAGCACCAAGGGATCCCATCGCAACCTTGAAACCTTTGAGAATCGTCGGAAGTTAAACGTGAAAAGAAAACGGCGGTGAGTTGTTTTTTAGCGGGAAAATATGAATGAAAATTTGCATATTTGACATTAAAATAGCACTTCAGACAAAGACGAACTGTGTCCAGACCGCTGAAGGCAGCGACTTGCAATTTTCAGAACTTGTTCAACTAAGCCTGGCCGACATTTTGGCATGAAATCGAGTGTTCTGACCGCGTGGAAAATACCACGCCTCGCGTGGAAACCGTAGGAACGGTTCGTTGCCACTTTATTTTCAATGTAATGAAATTTCCATTCATTATTTACCTCTCAACGGCAGAGTTTGGCATTATATCTATCTGATGAACTGTTCAACTTTAACTCTTTGCACCTTTATAAAGAACCGAAAGAACACTGCATGCTTACCAATATTCAGGGTCTGATTTTACGAAAATATCAATTATTTCAACAGTACCCACTTGGGAACTCTCAAATCCTGCCAAGGATTAAACTTTTAATAATAACATGTAAAACAAAAGTTGTCATACTTTGCTATCCGCATGCACCCATAGACAACATTCAGCACTCAATCAATTAGGAATGGAGTAAATTGCGACTTAAACAGGGGGGGGGGGGGGGGGGGGGGTCTTGAAAAATTTCCTATACACGAGGCCGGGGTGGGTGGGTGGTCTGCCTGAGAAAAATGTGACTTTTTTCCTTGCAATGAAATAATGCTTATTTTGTATTTTAAATCTGATATAAAACAATATTTTGACACTTATACTATATGCAGAGCAATAACCTCATAAATGGAAATCAAGGGGAGGGTGGGGTGGCCTAATAACTACCCGATATGTGTTGAAACACAAATATTGTTAAATAATGGCAATTTTCATGAATAAGAACACGAGTCGGCTTGACCAGGATTTTTGTCAGTTTCAACTAAATGTTTTATCAAAATGATAAGTTAGACAACGAGAAGCTCACCCTAGCATACATACTGGATTGCTACATTGAACACAGCAACAACTGTCAATGAAATAATCAGCTCACCCACATTGACATATCAATATTTTGAAGAAACAAATTTCAACAAATTTGCTCCATCCAAACATTGAGATGGTTATGTGAACATCTGGACTATCACGTATGTGCTTAAACAGCCTGATCATAAGCGGCCAAAGCTATATACAAAGAAAATCCAGATTTTTTTTACATTTCCTTTTATGTGCAGTTTGTGTCTCAAAAACATAGCTTATCAGTCCTACTGAAACTAGCTTGTCAAGCTTGTTACAATGAGGGATCATAAGCTATCTTTTTAAGACAAAAAATGAAAAAATCCTTGGGATTTGAAAGTATCATTTTATTCCTGTCTTGGTTAAAGGGTTAAAGTTGATTTAAACAAGCAGCTACAGGGAATGTATCAGGTTAATTAAATGGAAGTATAATTACATGTGAAACCTAGGAAAAAGTTGTGTAAAACGCGGGTTTTTGGTGATACTAGGGGGTGGGTCCCCTCTCAGAAAAGGAAAAAAAAAAAAATTTCCTCCTCAAAATGGGGTGGTGGGTGGTGTTGGGGCGGAAAAAAATTGTTTCAGCCTTGTGTATGGGACTTTTTTCCAGACCCCCCCCCCCCCCTCCCCTGACTTAAACTTACCAAATTCTGAAAAATGGAGTTATTTTCGACGGCACCTATCTTTATGCAACCGAAACAGGGATTGGGTTAAACTTTACAGCTACCTTATAAGAGAAAATCTTCTTGAGAATTGAACTGTGAAACTGAATGTCAACAGAATTTTAAGATATTACGAAAATCACAATTATTCAGACAGGACTCAAATCTGCTCAGGGTTAAACTTCTAATACACACATATAAAACAAAAGTTTTCATACTATGACTTCTGCATGCAGCCATTGAAAACATTCAGCACTCAATCAATTAGGAATGGAATAAATTGTCACTTAATCGTACCAAATTCTGAAAAAGCGTGTGTTTTTTGGACAGCATCTATCTTTATGCAAACAGAATGGGCATATGGTTAAACTTTACAACCAAACGTACAACAGAAAATATGCTCGATAGGTAATTGTGAATACGAACATGTAAATTTTCGATATACCATTTGTAAATGGAAGAAAAATGAACTAAAAATGAGCCATTTTATGAACAAGTTAAGGGTACTTGAATTCAAGGCTCGAAAACGGGTTGAAGGTTAAAACTTTGAATAGAACATATAACAGCCAAATTATTCTTGGATGAATGCCCAAACCTCTCGTAGTAAACGTTTTGAAAAAGTTTGGCTGCAGAGCTGAGAAATCGCATGTGAAAATTGACCAGTTTTTCCAAAATTGCACTTTGCTCGGAATTTTGAGGTCAAAAGGGAGCAACGTGGGTAATACAGGTTATGTAGTCAGATGTAGTAAGTCATGTTACAAATATTATGAAAGCTCCAGCCAAATCGTCCAGGATCTTGTTTGAGAATTGTGGCAAAACGTAACATTGTGACAACATTTTGCGCGGTTTTGGCAGAAAACGAAAAACGTCAGAAATGCCATGATCCAGGTGATAAACTTCTAATGAAGCTCTACATATGTGCCAAATTTCAGTAGAATAGTAAAGAATTCATCAGACAAAAATCATTGAAATAGAAAATAATGTTAATACTAGAGAAATAGAATTTACTGCATCCAGTAAATTCAATCTTGTAAGAAAAAGGTTAAAATATCTATCGGGAAAAAAACTATATAGAAAGAGAATTTATGGAGGGTTATTTTCGGGAGTAACATATTTTCAAACAAATCGTAAACAGTATTTACAGATATTCATAAAGGAATCAGAACCATTCTTCTAAGAAACCAGAGAAGGCATATATGTGCACAGCATTCAAAAGGTTTGTCAAGAGAATGCATTAGGTGTCCATAAATGTGATTTCCAGCCATTCCAAAAAATGCACTCAATGACCCCTAGGTGACCTCCATGACCTTGACCCATATTTTGAACCTCTATCGAGTTTAGACTCATTTGGTGTTAGTTCCAGGTCCATTTGTCATACCATGCTTGAGATATGAGCATCACCCACTTTCAAAAATTTTGGCCATGACCACTTTTTTATGTAAAAATTCATGTATGGACTTCGGAAATGCTTTAGGGGGTCAAAAAATGTGATTTCCAGCAATTCCGAAAAATGCACTAAATGATCCCTAGGAGACCTCCATGACCTTGACCCATATTTTGGACCTCTATCGAGTTTCGACTCATTTGGTGTTAGTGCCATGTCCATTTATCACACCATGCTTGAGATATGACCGGCATCAGTAAATATTACTCTTCTCATACTGATAATTCCTTGTATCAACCTCACGGAAAGTCAATAATTGTATAATATTACCGGGGGTAGGGGGGGGGGGGGGGTAAAACACTGCAGGAAGGTATGCCGGGGTGGGCGGGTATCAGAGAAGGCCGGATGCAGTTTTTTACACTCTCTTGTAAATTGTTTACTTTCACCATAAAATTCACTTTTAATGATAAACTTCGCCATTTTATGTTGACTGATAGGTCAATACAGACCATCAATAGACAATAACTAACTATTTTATCAGCTCTTATTGTTCATAGCTCCTGTTTGACGAGGGTAAATAATCAGGCCTACTCAAAATAGAACTTGTAAAGTGCTTGGGCTGTAGGAAAACTTGGGATGAATAAAACTGAACTGTATTTAAACTCAAATTAATATTATTTAAAAAGCATGTATAGCTTTGAACAAATGAAAATAAAAACTTGAGAAACAGAATTTACTGCATCCAGTGAATTCAAGTCTGTGTGAAAAGGGTTAAAGTATCAGGAAAAAAACTATATAGAAAGAAAATTTATGGAGGGCTTATTTTCGGGAGTAAAATATTTTTAAACAAATCAGAAATGGATTTTCGTTAACAGTATTTACAGATATTCATAAAGGAATCAGAACCATTCTTCTAAGAAACCAGAAAAGGCAAATGTGTGCACAGCATTCAAAAGGTTTGTCAAGAGAATGCATTAGGTGTCCATAAATGTGATTTCCAGCCATTCCAAAAAATGCACTCAATGACCCCTAGGTGACCTCCATGACCTTGACTCATATTTTGAACCTCTATCGAGTTTAGACTCATTTGGTGTTAGTTCCAGGTTCATTTGTCTTACCATGCTTGAGATATGAGCATGACCCACCTTCAAAAATTTTGGCCATGACCACTTTTTTATGTAAAAATTCATGTATGGACTTCGGAAATGCTTTAGGGGGTCAAAAAATGTGATTTCCAGCAATTCCGAAAAATGCACTAAATGATCCATAGGAGACCTCCATGACCTTGACCCATATTTTGGACCTCTATCGAGTTTCGACTCATTTGGTGTTAGTGCCATGTCCATTTATCACACCATGCTTGAGATATGACCGTGACCCACTTTTAAAAAATTTGGCCATTCCCACTTGTTTTACGTCAAAATCCATGTGTGAACGCCAGCAATGCGTAGGGGGTCAAAAAATGTGATTTCCAGCAATTATGAAAAATGCACTCAATGACCCCTAGGTGACCTCCGTGACCTTCACCCATATTTTTAATCTCCATCAAGTGTCGACTCATTTGGTGTAAGTCCCAGGTCCATTCATCATACTATGCTTGAGATATGAGCGTAACCCACTTTCAAAAATTTTGGCCACGCCCACTTTTTTTTTACACCCAACTGCATGTGTTTACGTCAGTAATGCTTTAGGGGTAAAAAAATTCGATTTCCAGCAATTATGAAAAATGCACTCAATGACCCCTAGGAGACCTCCGTGACCTTGACCCATATTTTGAATCTCCATCGAGTGTCAACTCATTTGATCTTGGTCCCAGGTCCTTACGTCATACCATGCTTGAGATATGAGCGTGACCCACTTTAAAAAATTTTGGACACACCCACTGTTTTACGTCAAAATGCATGTGTGTACGTCAGGAATGCTTTAGGGGATCAAAAAATGTGATTTCTAGCCATTATGAAAAACGCACTTAATGACCCCTAGGTGACCTCCGGGACCTTGACCCATATTTTGAATCTCCATCGAGTGTCGACTCATTTATTATTGGTCCCAGGTCCATACGTCATACCACGCTTGAGATATGAGCGTGACCCACTTTCAAAAATTTTGGCCACGCCCACTTTTTTACGTCAAAATGCATGTGTGTACGTCAGGAATGCTTTAGGGGTCAAAAAATGTGATTTCTAGCAATTATGAAAAATGCACTTAATGACCCCTAGGTATCCTCCGTGACCTTGACCCATATTTTGAATCTCCGTCGAGTGTCGACTCATTTGGTGTTGGTCCCACGTCCATACGTCATACCACGCCCGAGATATGGGCGTGACCCATTTTCAAAACACCCCTACAGACACCACTAATACCCCAGGAATCCGATAAACATAGGTGGCCGAGAACTTGTGACTGTCTATCAGCATGCCAAAAATTAACGAGATAGGGCAATTTGTTTTCGAGTTATCTTGCGGACACAAAAGTGATGAGAAGACAGAAGACCAGGAGAAGAAGAAGAAGAAGAAGAAGAAGAAGAAGAAGAAGAAGAAGAAGAAGAAGAAGAAGAAGAAAAGAAAAAGAAAAAGAAACTGTGCAAAAACAATAGTCTGTGTGTTTCACACAGACTAATAACAGTTTTTCACACAGTATTCTCAAATAACTTTGATTATGAAAGGGTTACACAAGTCACAGTGATATTTAAATCATTTGTATAAGTGATAAAATGAAAATAGTTGTCTGGAGAATGAATACTGGTCAGCTATAGAGGACAGCATAAATAAATAAAGCTTCTCAGTTTCCAAAGACTGTCATCAATCACAGCTTGACAGAATTTCTGGTGCACAGAAAACATTCAGCGCTGAATGAATTTGGATATGGAGTAAATTGTCCCTTGAACTGAAAATGATTTTTTTTGGATGGCACCTATCTTTATGACGCTAGAATGGGCATAGGGTTAAACTTTACAACCAAACTTACAACAGCAAATATGCTCAGTAGGCAATTGTGAATACGGACATCATTTTCGATGTCATTCCAAAGTGGAAGAAAAGTGAATGCGCGTAATCGGGCAGGCGGGCACGGGCAGGCAGTAGGCAGACAGGCATATGCAGGCAGGCAGGAACACGCATGCAGGTGCAGGCAGGCTCAGACAGAGGCAGACAGGCGCACAGGCAGGCAGGCAGGCAGGCACAGGCAGGTGCGCAGGCAGGCTCAGGTAGGCGCAGACAGGCGCGCGGGTCGACAGGCAGGCAGGCATGCGCGCAGGCATTTCTAACAACTCTTCCAACTGTACTCTTCCACTCAGGCGTGGCTGTTGAATGGTTAAAATCGACGTCAGGGTGGGCTTGATGTTATGCAGGTAGATAGGCAGACAGACTGCGCACAGGCAGGCAGGCAGGCAGGCAGGCAGGCAGGCACAGACAGGCGCAGGCAGGCAGACACAGACAGGCAGGCGCAGGCTGGCACGCAGGTAGGCAGGCAGGCGCGCAGACAGACTCAGGCAAGCGCAGGCAGGCAGGCACGCGGGCATGCGCGCAGGCAGAAAGGCAGGCACGCAGGCATTTCTAACAACTCTTCCGAATGTACTCTTTCACACGGGTGTGACTGGTGAATAGTTAAAATCGAAGTCAGGGCTGGCTTGATGTCAGGCAGGTATATAGGCAGACAGACTGCGCGCATGCAGGCAGGCAGACAGGCAGGCGCAGGCAAGCGCAGGCAAGCGCAGACAGGTGCGCAGGCAGGCTCAGGCAAGTACGCAGGCGGGCAGGCGAGCATGCAGGCAGGCGCGCAGGCAGGCAGGCAGGCGCGCAGGCATTTCTAACAATTGTTCCGACTGAAGTAATTCACAGAGACATGGCAGGGGTACGCTTGAAATCGAAGTCAGGGTGGGCTTGCTGTCAGAGAGGTAGGTAGGCATACACACTGATAGACCGTATTTCATTTTATTCCAGCCATAATTGTTGGAAATCCATATCTACTTAGTTTAAACAATATTTATTTCCAACCTCAGTGTGTACAGTATACAAGATGAAGAATGTTTGTGGATTCGACAGTAAGCCGTTGGCTTGTACAAGGTCGTTTCCACACCATTAATTAATTACCTCTAATATATTGGAGAAACAGCTATAAAATATGTTCAATCCAAACCAGTAAATAATTTACTAAGTAATAATACGGTTTGAAATAGGTTGGAAACACATTTCTGAAATTCTGAAATTATAGAAAGAAGAAGAAGAGAAGTAAAAAAAAAATAAAAAAAAATAAAAGAGAAAACCAGAAATAGTAATCATTTAAGTACTGATAGGCTACAGTTTGTAAAACGCCACACTCCACAGAACGGAAGACATGGCCTGAAATGACAACGAAAAATTCGTTAAGATTAGGTTTAAGTGCCCTGGGGCGTCGCATGACGGTAAGTGCATGGAGTGCATTGGATTCTCTTCGTCTTCACTGTGTGTTGTTTGTTATGCATCGGTTAAAGGGAGATTATTCGATGTTTCCTTGCCAATGACGGAGATATGCTCAATAATACCACCTCAAACTCATGGCTCCGTGATTTGTGCATACCAAATGAATGAAGCACCGCCCCTGCAGCGCGGTCATCACCTCCAATTCCCACCTTCCAGAAGGGACGTGGGTAGTGGAGGCAATGGCCGATGGTTTGGGACATTTAGCTCATGGTTAAGAAAAAATTAGTTCTTAATTAGACCCCGGGAAGGATAAAGGAAGTCACTGCGCGTAGGTAAAATACCGATATCCAAAAAGAAAACGAGGCAGTGAGTGAGAAATGATGAAAGGCCACGCTTCCGTTCTGAGCAGCACGTCGAAGTCTATGAATGCCGGATGTGTGACGATGTCACATACTTGGCTGTATAGTCACATAAGAGCCTCGTCAGATAATCTATAGATAACTATGGTAAATTTATTTAAAAAATGAGCTCTATAAAGAGAACGGACGACACGCTCATAGCTCACAAAGTGAACATCCGTAACCGATAAGGTTAATGAAAAGTAGCCGTACCTTAATGATAAGAATTAGGGAGATAGGAGGAAGGTCCTTTAGGGTGTGACGTGTGGTCCTTACCCCTTCCATGACCCCAGTAGCAGTGCGTTCATGTACTCGCGATCACAGGGGCCTATCTGGAAAAGCTAAAAAAAAATAAAAAATAAAATAAAAGCTTCTCTGTAACCGCGCGTTCAGGGTTAAGTTAGAAATCAACAGCATTATAGAAATTTTACTTTGCACACATTTATGAATTCTGTTACAATACAAATCTGTAAAAGAGGGTTAATGAATATTTTGAAAAGTGCAGTTTTTCAGGCAGTACTCTTTATCAAATAGGAAAAATAGCATCTGGAGAATGCTGGTCAGTTAAAATCATATTACAAAAATACATAAAACCAAACACCTGTTGTCAATCACAGCTTGACACTTACTGATAACAAGCTTGAGCAATTTTAACTTATAGCAGCAAAGTTCAACACTTCTATGAAGAATTTGAGGGTACTCCAATTCAAGGCCCGAAAACTGGATGAAGAATAAAACAAAAAAACAGCAAAATTGTTCTAGGATGTACGCCCTCTCTTCTCATGCAAAAACATTTGAGAACATATGTCTCCAGTGTTGAGAAATCACATGTGAAAGTTAGCGAAAACAACAATTATTCCGACAGTACCCTTATGGGAACTCTCAAATCGGCCAAGGGTTAAACTTTTAATAATATCATATAGAACAAAAGTTGTCATACTTTCACTGCTGCACGCAGCCATCAAAAAATATCAGCAGTCAATTGATTAGAAATAGCGTAAATTGCCACTTAAAATTACCAAATTCTACAAAAATTGGAGTTTTCTTGGACGGTACCTACTTTTAGGTAACCAGAATGGGCATAGGATTAAACATTACAAACAAACTTACAACAGCAAAACTGGGTGAAGGTTAAAACTTTGAATAAAACATATCACAACAAAACTGATTTTGGATGAACGCCCTATCTTCTCATGGGAAATGCTTTGAGAAAATATGTCTCCAGTGTTGAGAAATCACCTTTGAAAGTTGGCGAAAACAACAATTATTCCGACAGTACCCTTATGGGAACTCTCAAATCTGCAAGGGTTAAACTCAGGATTAAATTCTATGGTATGGTTAATGTCGAAGTCAGGGCAGGCAGGCAGGCAGGCTAGCGGGTATACAGGCTTTTTTTCGGGAAGGCAGGTAGGTATTTTTAACAACTCTTCCAACTGTTCTCTCACACAGGCATGTCAGGTGAATGGTTAAGCTTGAAGTCAGGGCATGCTTGCTGTCAGGCAGGTAGGTAGGCAGAGAGACTGATAAACTGCCTTTCATATTATTCCACCCATAATTGCTGAAAAATCCATATCTACTTTTCTGAAACCACATGTACAGGGTTAAGTTTGATATCAACAGCATCACAGCAATATTACTTAGGAAATAGTGCGAGCACACATTTATCAATTCTGTTGCAATAAAAATCAGTAAAAGATGGTTAACCAACTGTTCTCTTTCATACTGGCATGAATGCTGTATTGTTAATATCGATGCCAGAGCAGGCATGTAGGCTGGCGGGCGGTTTAGCAGGCTTTTTCGGGCTGGCAAGCAGTCAAGCAGGCAGGCATTTCTAACAACTCTTCCGACTGTACTCTTTCACACAGGCATGACAGGTGAATGGTTAAAATCCAAGTCAGGGCGGGCTTGCTGTCTAGCAGGTAGGTAGGCAGACAGACTGACAGACTGCATTTCATAATATTCCAGCCATAATTGCTGAAAATCCATATCTACTTCTCTGAAACCACGTGCACAGGGTTAAGTTAGAAATCAACAGCATCATAGCAATACTGCTTAGGAAAGAGTGTCCCCACACATCAATTCTGTTGCAATGAAAAATCAGCAAAAGAGGGTTAACAGACCGTTCTCTTTCACACTGGCATGAGTGTTTTATGGTTAATGTTGAAGTCAGGGCAGGCGGGCATTTCTGACAACTCTTCCGACTCTACCCTTTCACACAGAAATGACTGGAGAATGGTTAAAATCGAATTCAGGGCGTGCTTGCTGTCAGGCATGTAGGTAGGCATACACACTGACAGACCGTATTTCATATTATTCCAGCCATATTTGCTGGAAATCCATATCGACTTCTCTGTAGCCACGAGTGCAGAGTTAAAATAGAAATCAACAGCATTATAGCAATATTGCTTTGTTGCAATAAAATCAGTAAAAGAGGGTTAATGAATATTTGGAAAAGTGCAGTTTTTCAGGCAGTACTCTCTATCAAATAGGAAAAACAGCGTCTGGAGAATGCTGGTCAGTTAAAATTATATTACACAAATAAATAAAACCAAACACCTGTTGTCAATCACATCTTGACACTTACTGATAACAAGCATGAGCAATTTTAACATCAAAGTGAACCACTTTTAAAAAGCATTCGAGGGTACTCCAATTCAAGGCCCGAAAACTGGGTGAAGAGTAAAACTTGGAATAAAACATATAACAGCAAAATTGTTCTAGGATGCACGCCCTATCTTCTCAAGGAAAAAAAAACTTTGAGAAAATATGTCTCCAGTGTTGAGAAATCGCATGTGAAAGTTGGCGAAAACAACAATTATTCCGATAGTACCCTTACGGGAGCTCCCGAATCTGCCAAGGGTTAAACTTTTTATAATAACATATAAAACAAAAAACGTTACCATACTTTGACTGCTGTATGCAGCCAATGCAAACATTCAGCGCTCAATCAATTAGAAATGGAGTAAGTTGACACTTAAACTTACCAAATTCTTAAAAAATTGGAATTTTCTTGGACGGTACCTACTTTTAGGCAACCAGAATGGGCATAGGGTTAAACATTACAACCAAACTTACAACAGCAAATATGCTTGGTAATCAATTGTGAATATGGACATGCAAATCATTTTTTCGATATTCCATTCCAAAGTGGAAGAAAAGTGAACTCAAAATGAGCGAATTTTATGTAAACTTTTAGGGTACTCTGATTCAAGGCCCGAAAACTGGGTGAAGGTTCAAACTTTGAATAAGACATATAACAGCAAAATTGTTCTTGGATAAATGCCGAATTTTTTCATTGGATTTGATTTGAGAAAATTTGGTTACAGTGCTGAGAAATCGCGAAATTGCATTTTCGGGTGAAGTTTGTGGCAAAATAGTGTCAACCTGGGTAATACTGCCTCTGCAGGCAGATGAAGTTGGTGATGCTTCGCATATTAGGAATGTTTCAACCAAATTCCCCAGAGCATTTTTGAGAATTGGGGCAAAACATGACATTTTGACTACATTTTTCACGGATTTGGCAGAAAACGAAAAACTTCAGAAATGCCATGACCCAGGTGAGAAACTCCGCATGATGCCCTACAGATGTGCCGAATTTCAACAAAATCGTACAGCTCGTTTTCTCGTAATCTGTCAGACAAGAATCGGTGAAACAAAAAAAAAAAAAAAAAAAAAAAAAAAAAAAGAAAAGAAAAAAATAAGAATAACAAAGAGATTCACCTATTCGATATAGGTGAATCTAATCACCTATTCGAAATAGGTGAATCTAAAAAGAAACAAGAATTCTCTTGAGGTAAGAGCCTTCAGTTAACCCTTTACCTAACGAATCGCCCGCATCCGCCCGCGTAATATGCAAATTGATCTGGTTCCAATGAGGATTCACTTGATGTGGTCTTGTTGAAAGTTTTTGAAAAATGAAAAAAATGATATTTAAAATAATAAATTTTGATATCGTCTCCGTTGGGAAAAGGGTTAACAACAACTTGTGTCTATTCTGCCTTGCTGCCTTGTCTGTTATAATAAAAAAGTTGAAATAAAATAGCTGGGTTGTAGGTAGAGATATGCCCCCTCCCCCCAATCCGGGTTAATAGTTTAGGCTTCCTCTGCTCACCTCCCCCCTCCCACTTCTCATTACCACATGTATGAAACGGTATTTCGAATAAATTTCGATTCAGTCGCTCTAACTTGTTTTCAAAAACAAATGACAAAAAGTGTATCGACAGTTCGAAATTCTCGAACGATATATTATTGGTAGAAAAAATCCTTTACCAGGAGGCTATGGGGAGCGGATATTTCGACCTAATATTTCGCGAACAGACATTCTTACAAAGCCGTCCTCTCACACCTTGACTATTACGCTGATTTCTCAAATTGCCAGAAATACCTATATTCCTGTTACGAATGATGCACAATGGCACACACTAAACTTAACATGTCATTATCAGCTCACTGGTACACCGGCATCTCGTGGTACAACAAACTGTGACACCGATCCCTTACCGAGATAACTTGCATATCCCAACGGATGTGACAACCGTTACTTATTCCCAGTTCCTTATTTGACATTCGTTATCGAGGAATAAGTAACGATTGTTACGACCCCATTTTCAAACATGTATAAAATTCAACACCGAGGTCGATTTTTAGCTGTTGTTCCTTTATACTATTTCTGCTGACACAATTACCGACCCGGCAACTTTTTTCTCCCCCACTGCATGTGTAACATGCGTGTGTACCGGGTGAGATAGCAGGGAGAGACAGATGGATCCCACCCCACCCACGTGACGTTATACATTTATAACGTTATTATGACGTGATGCATATCGTATCACTTTCTTGCTACCAACTAATTTATATTGACGTCATCGGAATGCAGTATGATCAAAGTTCGATGCTCTAAAACTCTTCAACACTCAAGCTGCCACCGTTCCAAATCGATTTCGTGGTATATACCTTTGATATATACATAACTTGTGCATGCTCTTTCCGATGGTGTCATCAGTTTCTCAAATTGAATCAGCACGTGACTCCCGATTATCTCTGGCTAACGTAATCGCTGCATGGTGGGGGGAGAAAAATCATCCTCGATGAGTCTGAAGGTGGGAATGGGGAAATCTGACCCTCGGGGCAAGATATTTGAACCAGACCCCCGGAAAGCCTCGGGTCTGTTTCAAATATCTTGCCCCTCGGGTGAGATTTACCCATCCACCTACAGACTCATCGGGGATCATAATAATCCTGTTCTGCTACCATGGCGGAAGTTACAATCACACCAATGAAAATAGCACTGTCAGGCATCTGTGCCAGGTAGTATTTTTTCTGAGTTGAACAACACAGAATCCGCAATGTTCTTTACAGATGAATGGTAGTGTTACAGGATGCCCTTGTTTTCTTTTTCACTTCTGTGGACCCTTCAAAGAATAGAACATATACTGTGAAATATTTATTTTAGCACTTGATGGCCAGATAGATAGAATGCAACTAATTATTATAAAAACAAAACCAGACACCATTCCACTGAGGGATCTGTGTTTTATACCCTCAGTCTCTTATATAACAAATACAATCTAAATGTATTTGAATCACAATGTGAATATTAAGTATTACTTCGTTCCTTGTAAGCGTTCCTTCTTTCGGACGTTAAGGGGCACCCAGTTACCTTCAGTTGTCATTGAAAGATATCTGGACAATTACCCACCCCACTGATTAAGGTCATCTGGACAATTACAGGGATTATTTATTTTTTTAAACACCACGTCCCCTGAGTCCCAGTGTGTTCTATTTGTCTACTGGCACATAGAACACATTGGAACTCAAGGGACGACACGACCGGCAGCTAACAGTACTATGGTACACATTCCTTTTTAGACCAAACAATTTTGTTCCATTCTGAATGTAAAAATAAATCTATTCCCTTTTATCGTAAACACACAAACATATGTCGCTTTCAAGGCAAATCTGGCAAAAGGGCTCCAGATGCTCTTCCCCAGCTTTGTCTCTAAAGCAAGAACGGCCTCGTCTTGTAAATTATAAAATAATTCCTCTGACCTACATACCTGTTTGTCATAGTTTGGACTCAAGCAAATGAATGAAGTAGATCACAGACTCCATTCACTTCATTTACTTGAAAAGGAAAATTAAACTAACTCTTAATTATCTTCTTTATTATAAAATGACAACAATCAACACCTAAAACTTTGTTTTCGTTCCTTCCACGTAAATGAAGGAAATGGAGCTAAATGCTCCTTTCACTTTATTTACTGGTGAAGCAAAACAAAATCTAATTCCATAATTTACAAAACTTACCATAAACACATGCATACCTTATGTTCCAATAAGCTTAAAATCCTCGCCCTCTGGTGAGCTGGCGTAGTTTCTTTTATGTTTGCGGCTGCAGTAGTAAATGTTACCGTCTGACGCCACCACGCGAAATATTTGAAATGACGTCGCCCGTTTCGTAACTTGATCAACGGAGTGACTAGACTGATTAATCTGTCTCAAACTCTTTCCGATGAAGAGACAGATAAAGACTAATTTATAAAGGGTATTATTGGTTCTAAGAAAAAAGACATTTAATTGGTCACGCTATAAATAGTCACACATTCCATCGGGGAAGCCCTTAGAAACGGACGAAAAGGGTTTTGTTTGCAAAGAGTTTTGTCTTCCCGAGTTGCGCAGTCGCAAACTCAACAAAAAGCGATCACCTTCTTTGAATTTTTTGAAGCACCTGCAGTCAAAATGTATCGAACTCATATATCAAACTGATGTAATCGCTTCAGACTTTTCTTTTTTTCAAAAAGTTTCTAAATTATAGATTTTTCATTCTATAAAAGGCCAAAAGATTATATTATTTTACTTTTGGGAAAGCGTTCTGTTGTTAACGTTTTAGTAAATACGTCACACAGTAGAAATTCTCCCGTCTCACATTTGTCTGTATCTGTCCCTAGAGCGAAGGGTTTTGTTTGCAATGAGTTATGTCTTCCCGTGTTTCGCAGTCATTGGAGCTGAAAATTGCATTACATTTTGACAAGCCAGGGGGCATAACTCGTCAGTCTACGGAGTGTCGAGCAAGCTGCAACATTTTTCTGGATTTTTCACACGTGCAGCAGACGGTGTTTCGGATAAGGTGTTGTTTAAATTACAAACCGATTTACGATTTGAACTAAGACGGAACGATTTCATCTGGTTGTGTTCATTATTTATCCATTGTCGTGTGTACACAAGAAGTTTATTTACTAAACCTGTGATCGTAAAATGTTGCCTTGAACAAGGCAACTTTTAATGATCACAAGTTTAGTAAATTAGTCTCTCGTGTTTCACGATGTAGGGTTTGGGCTATGGGTAGTGTCTTATTGGAACATTTTCGTTATTGTGATGAGTTGACGGTAACATGGTCTGAGGTTTGCGGCTCGGAGCGTATGTTCAACCGAGACGCATAGCGTCTCGGTTGAACATAAGCTCCGACCCGCAAACCTCAGACCATATTATCGTCAATTCATCACAATAATTTATAATGTTGTAGTTTGCTTCCAAGTAAACGAAGGAAATAGGACCCAAGGCACCTTTATCCTCATTTTCTTTTGAACCAAGACAGAATCTAATTCCCCAAGTTACAAAAAATAACCATAGCATCAGCATGATTTATACTCTAGTTTGCTTTCAAGCAAATGAAAGAAATGAGCTCCAGGCTCCTTTCACTTCCTTTGCTTTTGTAAGTGTATTCCCGTGTGAACAAATACAGGGAGTATATTTATTTATTCATTTATTGTGGTTTAACGACACCTTCGAAATACAGGACCACCTACCGGACGGCTTTACCGTTGGAGTACCCGGAGAGAACAACCACTACGCTTCCCGAATACAAGGAATGGATAACATGCCACCATGTTTGATGAAGGTAGAGGAAGAGGTGGTCAAGGAGACTGCAATACGCACTGGAATATGTCTAGGGTTGGAGTACCAGAACCACCTAATAAACAAGCTTCTTCCTTTGCCAGAAGCAACCTCTGGTTCAAAAGACACATCAAAAATTAGTGGGAAGTATGTGGGTGTCTAATGTACTTGAACTACTTTCTATTCTTCAAATTTCCTTTAAGCAGCCACGTGACTTCACTTCAGTGTTTTTGTCCCTAGAGATCTTGGAAACAAAAGATATTAACTCCGTTCACAAATCTGTCTTACCATTAACGTATCATTAACATCTTTCTATGCAGAAAAGTTTGCCCATACTAACATTCTGCATGTTTACATTTCAACATGAACACATTTAGTGGCATACTAACGCCACACGGGACAGATGAAACTATGTTTGTATCGCAATCATAGTAATTTTCTCCAGGCAATATATATATATATATAACATAGAATTTCACAAGCCAGCCTATATTTATTCACCAGGTCGATAACTGGGCCGTGTCATTGTTTTTTGTAAATAGAATTATCCCAATTTCGTGGCCCGGCAATTAGATCTACAGGTCAGTATTCTAGATTGAAACAGACATATTTTAACTCTTTCAGTATGAGAACCCACTTTTCCGGCCCAGGGTCGTGATACGACCTACATTCTTAAAGTAGATGACCGTTCCGCGAACTTGTATGGTAGACCAACCGATATTTTCAACAAAATATTGAATGGGCTACCCCCAATACCGAATATGGACTCTTCCAATTGATTGCGTTGAACTACATGGAAAATACCATAAGGGTTTTATAAACTACAGTCCATGAGAGTGAATTAATGTATTGTTAAAACATTTCGGTGGAGTGTGTGTGTGTGGTGGGGGGGGGGGGGGGGGTAATTTCTGCCCATTATCCCATGTAATCTGGGGAACCACAAGTAACACAAGCAAAGTGTCAAGCATTGGACTCCGGAGGTTCATTAGATGAACATTGCTTGTCTTTACTTAGTTTGTTAGTTTGCAAAGAACTTGAGAGAGAACCTGATCGGTGGAAAGTTACTACACTCTGTGAGTGGTTGCATGTTAATCCACAGTCTGTATACTGCTGCTACTAAAACGCGTTCTTCGGCATTGTAATTTATATGATTACAAAGAATTTCTCAGTAACCACTTTTTGCCAGGGATCACAAATTTCCTCTGTAAGCTTAATCTTGGAAATTGGAATCTCTTCTATCTACGCAAGAATATTTGCAGTTAGGGGTTGTAAACCCGGCGTTGTGGGGGTGTACCCCGCCCCATAACATAAAAATATACTACTCAAAGTTTGCTAAGCACCAAATATTTGACACATCATTGTGAAATTTGCTTGTGACATTTTTGCGATATTTTTGGTGGATATGATTGAGGAATGTATTGAGATGGTCCCCAGTGTTTGCATTAGCTCTCTTGACAGGCAGACTTTTCGTGACAGTCATTGAAAGCATGTACCCCTTGATTTTCATGATGTTTTCGTGTACTGTCTACATGTATATGACATGTGTAGGGTATCCAATCTTAATTTCAACACAAACCCTTGTGATTTAAGGATTGAATATGGCAAATGCAAATGTAAGAAGACATACGTCTGAAGCAGAAATGTGGCGGGCTGTAGGGATGGTGGAGCAAGGGGCTACCCATCGTCAGGTTGATGAAGCCCTTAGTGTGCACCATACGGTGATCACCAGAGCCTGGGCAAGATTTCAGCAGTATGACACACCAGTAAGACGGCATGGTGGTGGCAGAGACAGGGCAACATCTGCAGCTGAAGACCGGTTTTTGATCATTCAGGCCCGTAGGAACCGCTTTGCCACAGCAACTCAGCTTCGCAGTGACCTTCAGAATGCATGTTTCGACGCAGACTATCCGGGCAAGGTTGCACGAAGGTGGTCTCCGATCGAGAAGACCATATATTCGCATTCCGCTGTCCCAAAACCACCGCCAGGCACGATATGAATGGGCCATGGACCACGTTGGATGGACCAGAGAAGATTGGCGACCTGCCCTTTTTACAGATGAGTCAAAGTACTGTCTAGACCACACAGATAGGCTTTATAGGGTACTGAGAAGACCAGGAGAGCGATACCATGCAGCCAACATTGCTGAGCATGACCACTACGGTCGAGGGTCAATCATGGTCTGGGCAGCATCAGCAGGGATGGACGTACAGAGCTCCGTGTCCTCCAATGTGGTACATTGACAGCACAGCGGTATATTGATGAGATCCTGGATGCCCACGTCAGATTGTATGCAGGTGCAATGAGTGATAGATTCGTTCTGATGGACGATAAAGTCCGTCCTCATGTTGCCCATGTTGTCGGGGAGTACCGACAGAGGGAGGGATTGAGCGTATGGACTGGCAGCAAGATCCCCTGACCTCAATCCAATCGAACATGTCTGGAATGAGTTGCAGCTTGCAATTTCAGCCCGTTCCGTCCAGCCAAGAAGTGTCCAGGAGCTTGGTGCCATGCTGGTCCAAGAATGGAACAACATCCCACAAATGACCACCAGGAACTTGATTGGGGGCATGAGAAGGCATTGGCAAGCTGTAATTAACAGTAATGGGTCTCATATTCGATATTGAACCCATACCAGTTCGCTCCGTCAACTTTTTGGCAAATTGAAAAATTTCCTCTTTTACCAATAATATCCATTTTCCATGGTTATCGTATTCAAAAGCAAAAATAATGTCAAACACAAATAAAATCTTAATTTCTGTACTTAAATCATTAAAGATATAATTAAATAAGATATATATTGACTTTCATTACAATATTTTAACTAAAACGTAAAATAGGTAGTTGGGTATACTTGGTGCTTTGCAGACTTTGAGTAGTATAATAAAACTTTTTTTTGTCACCAGGAAGAGTACTATTGCCGGATAATACTCGGGCCAACAGGCAAGCTTATCATGAATGGGACAGTTAGACACAGACCCGAAATTAGAACTCAGTGTCGTAGATAGCCACATGGGTATCTATCATTATAAGTTATTGTGATGAATTGACGGTAACATGGTCTGAGGTTTGCGGCTCGGGGCTTATGTTCAAACGAGACGCGAAGCGTCAAGGTTGAACATATGCTCCGAGCCGCAAACCTCAGACCATGTTAACGTCAACTCATCACAATAACGTATATGTTTCAATAAGACACTACCCATAGCCCAAAAACTACATCGTGAAACACGAGAGGCTTATTTAATAAACTTGTGATCGTAAAAGTTGCCTTGTTCAAGGCAACTTTTAACGATCGCAGGTTTAGTAAATAAACTTCTTGTGTACACACGACGGCGCAGAATAAATAACCAACAAACCAGATAAACTCATTCCATCTTAGTTCAAATCGTAAATCGGTTTATAATTTAAACAACACTTTATCCGAAACGCCGTCTGCTGCATTATAAGTTATTGTGATGAATTGGCGGTAACATAGTCCGAGTTTGCGGCTTGGGGCTTATGTTCAAACGAGACGTGAACAAAGCGTCGAGGATGAACATCGGCTCCGAGCTGCAAACCTCAGACCATGTTACCGTCAATTTATCACAATAACGTATATGTTCCAATAGGACCCCACCATCGTGAAACACGAGAGGCTTATTTACTGAACATCTGATCGTTAAAAGTTGCCTTGTTGAAGGCAATTTTTAATGATCACAAGTTTAGTAAATAAACCTCTCGTGTACTCCGCGACAGCAGTGAATAAATAATCAATGAATCAGATAAACTCATTCCATTTTAGTTCAAATCGTAAATTTGTTTGTAATTTAAACAGCACTTAATTCGAAACACTGTCTTCTCCACGTGTGAAAAATCCAGAAAAATGAAGCGGCTTGCTAGTCACTGCGTTGATGAAGCAATTACGAAACGGGCGACGTCATTTCAAATATTTCGCGTTGTGACGTCAGGCTATAACATTTGCTGCTGGAGCCGTAAACATAAAAGAAACTATGCCAGCTCTTATCCAATCTGAGGGCGAGGATTTTAGTCTTATTGGAACATTATTAAAAGAGTGGGGCAGCTTGGTGTGACCAAATAACTTGGAACAGGCACAAAACTGCAACAGATTGTAGTTAATTTAATGATATGTGAGTAGGATCTGGATATTTGCCATGGGAATTGGCAATACCATGGCAAAAGCTGCGGCGTCCTGTCACGGCTTTTACCACGTCATAGCCGAAGGTCGTGGCTAATTATGGCGATTGTAAACGCGTTGTCTGATTATGTATTTATTTATTTATTGGTGTTTACGGTCACATATTTTTGCACAATGGCTAATCATGACCACAACATGAGTATCTACTCAAGCCCAGGTGTGAGCGTTAATAAGCCATGTTGCCCATTTTAGAGAGGGTTTGCACCTCCCAAGCAATGGTGACTGGGTCCTATTTTACCAGTAAAACAGAGCCTGTTCACCGCAGTGAACAGGCAGTGCTTCACTTCCCGGAGTTCCTGCGGGGAACGCGTTGTCTGAATAGCAAGCCGTAGGAATGTATACACGAGAACAGTCTGGTAACTTCATTATATGGTTTGGAAAACATGGGCCATCCCCAATATAATATAAATATTTATCATATAAATTCTCCGTTTTCTCGGCTTATTACCATTTCATATATTCAATACATATTAATTAGTAATTGACAACACCTTCAGTTGATTTGATTGGTCAATTTAAAAAAGAACGCTTTCTGATTGGATAAACTAATGATATTTCAAAACATCAACTTACTGATCTTGTACTTATGTTATATTGATGTATGACGCATGTCGTTCAAGGTGTGTGTGCGGCGTGTTAAAATATTAATGTTCTTTCTTTTATGAAGTTTGTTTTGGTAGTTTTTTAAGATGATGCGACCCCGAATGTACTGATTTTGGAACATTTTTTCCATAACCACTATCTGTTTTAACGCAAAACATCAATACCATGTTGGATCTTAGGTAAGTTCGGAGAAAAAGAGTCTTGTCATATCACTTCATTGCATGACACTCTGATTGCTCCATCGCACAATACCTCCCCGTGGGAACGCCGAGAAGTGAAGCAGTGCTTGTTTACTGCGGCGGTAAACAAGCTCTGGTTTACTGGTAAAATAGGACCTGGTAACATGCCTTGAGTGAAAGTGAGTATAATGGCTAGAAAGGCTGTTAAAGATTTATTAGTTCTTTCATTGTTTTTATTTTTAAGACTGTTCAAGGCCTACATATCTCTATTACAAAGTCTGAGAGAAGACTATTTTAACATTTTCTGAAAAAAATGAAGTTGTTGGGCTATTCGAAGCTTGAAGATTTATCCTGGCATAATTTCTTGTCACTCTTTTTTGGCATAATTCTCCTTTGGATAGCTTCAGGTAATGAGTACATCAAACAACCAGAGGTCGTGGGCTGAACTCATTTTCTTAACATATCCAATAAACCTTGTCGCAATCTGATGGAAGTAAATAGTCCACTGTGGTAGAATCTAACTTTTCCAAACTGACGGTAAATGTCTATACATACGGATCTCTAGGCTTTTGAATGAGACACCACCCTTACATTAAGAGTGGATGTCCTGCTGATCTGAACATCAAATTAGCTATATCAGATGGCGTTGGTTATATTTTGCTGTTTCAAGCTGGGAAGTCTTCTGAAAATATACTATTATTAGTCTGTGTGAAACACACAGACTATTGTTTTTGTACAGTTTCTTTTTTTCTTTTTATTCTTCTTCTTCTTCTTCTTCTTCTTCTTTTCTTCTTCTTCTTCTTCTTCTTCTTCTTCTTCTTCTTCTTCTTCTTCTTCTTCTTCTTCTTTCTTCTTCTTCTTCTGTCTTCTAAGCACTTTTTGTCTGCACGATAACTCGAAAACGAATTACCCTATCTCGTTGATTTTTGGCATACTCGCAAAGAGTCACAAGTTCTCGGCACCTAATGTTTTTTCAGATTCCTGGGGCATTCCCGACGAATGGACCTGGGACCAACAACAAATGAGTCGACACTTGATAGAGGTTCACAATATGGGTCATGACCACTGAGGTCACCCAGGGATCATTGAGTGCAATTTTCTGAATTGCTGGAGATCGCATTTTTCACATTTTTGGACCCCTAATGCATTCCCTTGATCGAACCCATTGAATGTTGTGAACATATATGCCTTTTCTGGTTTCTTGGAAAAAATTATCTTGTTCCTGAATGAATATCTTTAAATACTGTTAACGAAAACCTATTTCTGATTTCTTTAAAACTATTTTATCCCCTAAAATAGGCCTCCAAAGTATTCCAATCACATTCATAGAGTGGGAGCGGTGGTTCAGTAGGTAGAGGTGCAGGCTGAGAGGTTCTCGGTTCGAATCCCCCCTGCGGCGACCGTGTTGTGTCATTCGGCAAGACACTTCACCCCCACAGCCTACGTCGGAGCCCGGTGGCATTGTGTATTAAGGCGTGGCGTACTGCACGTCGATGGTGCACTTGTCTTCAATCAATGTTAACCCTGCTTGCTTGGAATTAGTATGTTTGGATGTCTGACAGTTGCTCTCCTTTGCTCGACGGTTCTCTTTGGGTACTCCGGCTTCCTCCACCAGTAAAATTACCAGACACAAGGTGATCCTGGCTGTCAAAAGTGTCATTAAACCCCAATAAATAAATAACATTCATAGAAGGCATGGCTTGATAGTGTAGTTGGAATGTTTCTGACTTATATGCACTGTTTGTCCACACGATAACCCGAATACAATCACTCCTCTCAGTGGTTTTTGTTATACCGATAGAGTTCCACTGGAACTCAGTCATCTATGATTTATTAGAGGCTAAGAAGATGTTCACAGCTTCAACATGTGCTGGGAAATGAGTTCACTGAAGCAATACTCATTATTTAAAACAGGAAAGAAACAAAGCGGCCAGAGAGAAAGCTGTAACCGTTACATAGAATAACATTGTATATTTATTTATTTAATATCATGTCACAAAATCTTCTCAAAACATGTTGAATGAAAAACCCTTCACTTTTCAAAACATTTTTAAAATTTGTTTATTCTCAATCATAACTCAGGATCAACAGGTTTCGGGATGGTGTGATGCGTGGCTTTCTCGAAACACCTATCACCTATAAAGTGATGGAATAGAATATTTGTTTTTAACCCTATTAATACTTCAGTGTGCGTACAAACACCTTTCATATAACTCATGGCTACATAATGTTTTTACGTTTTCTTTTCTGTAACATTTAAGTCTATGTGGAATGGGACACCTTTTTAGTGCACCTTCCAAGGTAAGGCATCCTTAACCCTTTACCCAACGTAATGGCGAAAACTGGCCAGCGTTATTCACAGAAATTTCTATTCAGTTTTCATTATTTTTTCATTTTTGCTTGAAAAACATAACTTATGACCCCTCATTGGATCGAGCTCGTGTTTTAAAGGGTTAAAATGGAGTATTTAAACGGAGTATTTTAACCCTCTCAAGATCTTAATATTTTTTCCCAAAAATTTTATATTATGCAATTCGAGAATAATGAAAACCCTTTCCGTTCTCACAATGTTGCTCTAAACACACATGGGCATCCATGGAACTTCGGTATTTTGCCAATGCCAATAAGTCTTCAGATGGGCTCTTGGGGCCTTTAAGGCCTTTTACGTCTATACTTGAACATTACAGAATTCTTTTACTCGCAATATATTTTCCAGAGGTGTCATGTGCCTTAACATTTTCTAGTTAATATGAATAGTTGCTATCATCTACAACTATGGCAGATCTGGAGCTGGTGGAGTCCTATTTTTAAAGTGGTTTATGCTCATACTTCAGGCTTGGTATGGCCTATAGACATGGGACCTACACCGAATGAGCTGAAACTTGCTGGAGGTTGAAAATGTGGTCCATCTCAATGCGGTCAACAGACGCTATTAAGTGCATATTTTCCGAACTATTAGGAACTGTACTTTATAACAACTAATGCAATTCTGGAGATTATGCGTGCATCTCATCATTCAAATAAGTGGCAGAGCCAGTAATGTTAATTTCTGATTTCTTGACCGAACCTTTTAAATGCTGTGCACATATATGCCTTTTCTAGATTCTTAGAAAAAAATGTTCTGATTTCTGTATGAATATCTGTAAATACTGTTAACGAAAATCCATTTCTGATTTGTTTAAAAATATTTTACTCCCGAAAATAAGCCCTCCATAAATTTTCTTTCTATATAGTTTTTTTCCTGATACTTTAACCCTTTTCACACAGACTTGAATTTACTGGATGCAGTAAATTCTGTTTCTCAAGTTTTTATTTTCATTTGTTCAAAGCTAGACATGCTTTTTAAATAATATTAATTTGAGTTTAAATACAGTTCAATTTGATTCATCCCAAGTTTTCCTACAGCCCAAGCACTTTACAAGTTCTATTTTGAGTAGGCCTGATTATTTACCCTCGTCAAACAGGAGCTATGAACAATAAGAGCTGATAAAATAGTTAGTTATTGTCTATTGATGGTCTGTATTGACCTATCAGTCAACATAAAATGGCGAAGTTTATCATTAAAAGTGAATTTTATGGTGAAAGTAAACAATTTACAAGAGAGTGTAAAAAACTGCATCCGGCCTTCTCTGATACCCGCCCACCCCGGCATACCTTCTTGCAATGTTTTACCCCCCCCCCCCCCGGTAATATTATACAATTATTGACTTTCCGTGAGGTTGATACAAGGAATTATCAGTATGAGAAGAGTAATATTTACTGAGGCCGTAGGCCGAAGTGAATATTACTTTTTTCATGGGATTATACTTCCTTGTGTGAATCTCAAGCAAAGTCAATTATCGTTTTATTATTACGACAGAAAAAATCGTTAGCAAATTCCATGCCTTATTACATATTTTTTTGCGAACATAAACATCATATTCATATGCAACAAAATAAATTTGATTTCAACATACATACATAAGAAGCAATGTACCTTAACTTATCTGTTCATGTTGTGTTCCTAAACATTGCAACAGGGAAATTAAAGGAAGGGGCAAGTTGGAAATACCCTTTCTATTTTTATCGCAAACAAGTATTTGGAATCATTATATTAACCTACCTGCGCTATTTATAGACAACAATGACAGGGCGGTGAAACATCAACTAGGCTCTGATAAAAATAGAATAGATCAGCAACACTGGAGTATATCAACACTTCTGACGGGTGTTTTAGTCAATTACAATTACCAGATTTTGTCTGTCATATAATAAAAATAATCAACCGTTCTTCATTAAAAGACCAACTTTTCTTTTTCTTATTTCCACGCAGGATTCAGTCGCAGACGACGTTGAGAAAAAGATTAGTGAACGAGTAGGTTCACACCATAATGCCTTGTTTGTGAAGTTGAAAGACAAAGAATCAAATAACCTTGTGAATGTTGGAAATTTGCACACGGTGTGGGGATTCTACATGAGGTTCGACGTACAGTGTCTTCAGGTAGGTGTTGTTTAACTTCCCTGGTGGCTTTGTCACACAAACGCCACCCTTAACGAAACTCCCTCAGCCGAGTGGAATCAGACCAGATCCAACGCTGGATGTTCTTTCTTTTGTCTGGCTGTCCAAAACGCCAGTCGGCTATAAACAGAAGCTACGGAACGAGTGATTCACATGATGTAGAGGGCACGTGACCTTCCTCATTTTTTCAACATAGATACTCAATGATTATGCAATGAATTTATTAATCATGGAAAGCAAATGCGTCAACATATAAACTTTCCTGAAATATACAAACTGCATAGAAATGGATAAATCTTATTGCATATTGCCAAAGAATTTCACCTTCGACCGGGGGGTTTCTTCTACTTCTCCACCTCAACCCGGAGGCTAGCCTTCGGATTGGAAGATGGCTGAAGCAAAAACAAAATGGACGAAACCTTAACCAGACAATGAAGAAAGGAGAAACTGAGTATTTGTACATTTTCTGAAATATAATTATAATACGTGGCGTGACACGAACGGACGCCGCCAGCAGTTTCAAAGGTATAGTATATTTATCAGTGTTCCTCCCCATCCCCAAGCACACATACACAGACACGCCCATATCACATCTCTTACCACACGTGCTAAAATGTGTGAATCAATGAAATGGCTCCACCTGTCAGCTTTTCACCCATCGGTACGAACCGTGATAAGTCGCGCGCCTTGAAAATTTATTCCGCTCAAGTTTCATTCACTTTTTACGGCGACGTACTAGGGTCAGGACCTTTTCATTTAATAAACTGTTTATACAGATTAATAAACTGTTTTTACAGATTAATAAACTGTATTTACAGTTTAGTAAACTATATTTACAGTTTATTACGAGACTGTTTTTACAGATTATTACGAGACTGTTTTTACAGATTATTACGAGACTGTTTTTACAGATTAATAAACTGTATTTACAGTTTATTACGAGACTGTTTTTACAGGTTATTACGAGACTGTTTTTACAGATTATTACGAGACTGTTTTTACAGATTAATAAACTGTTTTTACAGATTAGTAAACTGTATTTACAGATTATTAGGAGACTGTTTTTACAGTTTCTTAGAAGACTGTTTTTACAAATTAATTAGCCATTCGATTATTGGTTAGTAGTATAGCATGTACCTGATCGTGCGCTATTACCCGGACTTTTAGGGAAGCTGCTAGTGTTAAATTCACATAGGAACCGGACATTTGGGTTGCATCCTGACCAGATCCTGCACGTGATGTACGTACTGCATATATAGTATGCTATGATATTTGCAGGGATATGTGTACACACGGGGCTATGGATATATAGTGTGGGGTGTGATGGAAATTAATGGTGAATGTGGGGTTTCTCGAGAAAAAAAATCCCGCGAAATGGTTGACGTTGCTATGGACGTCGTGACGTCATTATGCGCACCATGACGGCAGAAAACGTTGACCGCTGTTGTTGTACCATTTACAATGTGGTATGACATCTTTCGGGTCAGGGTGTGCCGGGATTCTCGTACTGCACTGATATCGTAGTATAGTAAAGGTGGTATATACCCATTTTGGTATACTATTAGCCCTTGGCCTTGGTAATACTAATCAACCTTCATATTATCCGACGACTGGTATAGATAACACGTATTGCTAGGTTAACCAGTATTGTCGTGTGGGGTAATGCATGGTCATCGTCTCGTGCGGTATTGCGAAATAGTCCTTGGTGGTTTGGATTTGCAGTATAGTATGGGCGTTATATATCATTGTAGATCCTATCTTAATCCTTGTTGTATCAGCCTGCCGATTGCTTTGTACTATCCTATGACTGATGTAGGTAGTACGTAATGCTAGGTTAACCAGTATTGTGGGTTGGGGGTAAAGTATAAGTAATAAGCCTATTGTTCTTCTTAGTTGTGATTCCTAGTCTGGATCGATGCCCACGAGTCCCATGTATTGTACATTACCTCATACGCTCTTACCGACATACCCTAGTCGAAACCTGAGCGAAACTGGTTATACAGTCATGATTTATGATCTATTACCCTCTCACAGGATTTCCTGACCGATGTATATGGTCCCTACACACTTTATATTACTTTTTTCTTTCTCACTTATCTTTCTCCACATCTCTGTAATATCTCTTTTCTCGCAACTGAAAATATACCCGGCTTGCAACGTACAGTTTATGAGTTCCAAAACATGGATTATACTTATGTTCTTGCACATTCTAGAGATCTCTTCAATTACTATTACCCATGGCTAACAAACTCACACTAAATGAGATCCAGAGACAAAATAGGTATAACTTCCCAAAGCTTCTCAATGAACATACCGCGAGTGACCCCGAATATGAGTCTCATTCACCCTTCAACATAACTGCCCACAATTGTAATTATTACACACCACAAGACTTTAAGGCGATCGCTACATTAAAGAATAAAACCTTCTCACTCTTTAAGTTAAACTGTCGCAGTTTAAATGCACATTGGGAACCTCTAAAGGATCTCTTGTGCAACCTACAAAGTGACTCCAATCAGTTTGACATAATAAGCCTGACAGAAACTTTTACCGTTAATGAAAACATCTCATTCAAATTAGAGGGATACCACCCATTAGTTGCACGAACACGACCTGGTAATGACGACGGGAGGGGCAGTGTAGGCTTATTCATAAAGGAAACATTTCCGTTCAACATTCGCAGTGACCTATCAATTTTTATCCCACATGTCTTCGAATCCGTTTTTATTGAACTCCAATTAAATAAAAAAATCTTGGTTGATGTAATTTATCGGCCGAACACAGCCCCGAAAGCAGATATAGATTCCTTTTTGAATAACTTGTCCGATTTACTTGGTAAGATTAACAACGAACATAAATCAACTTACCTGATGGGTGACTTTAACCTTGATTTATTAAACTTCCATAACCACCCCAAAACTAACCAGTACGTAAATAGTGTATTCAGTGCAGGTTTTCTCCCGGTAATCACAAAACCGACGAGAGTAACAGACCATTCGGCCACGCTAATAGATCACATTTTATGCAATACTACTGGAAAAGTATTACAATCGGGGATTATAATCACAGATATAAGCGATCACTTTGCTACTTTTCTGATCGATGAAAATAGGATGTTACCCAGTTCCACATTGCCCCACCATCCAACAAGGTCCTTCAAAACTGTAAATGTTAATCACTTTAAAAGATTGCTTTCAGCCTCCGATTTTTCTAGCGTGGTAAATGAAACATCGCCCATTGTTGCATATTCGAATCTTCAGACCATTTATCAAAGAGCGTTTGAAGAAGCGTTCCCCCTCATAATCATTAACACTAGCAAGAAAAAAATTAGGAGAGAACCCTGGATGACAATAGGACTTCTGAATTCATCACTCCAGAAACACAAATTATACATGAAGAAACTCCGGTCTCCGACAGACGACAATGTCAGAATATATAAATCCTACTGTCGAGAGTTTAATAAGCTAAAAAGAACATGTAAAGTCAATTACTATAATACAGCTTTAACACAGAATATATATGACATAAAAAAAACATGGGAGATTAGAAAGTGTGCTATTAACAATCCAAAACGTGTACCTTGTGCACCATCATCTTTCATTGACGGCGATAACCAGTTAACCGATAACAAATCAATTGCAAATAAATTTAATTCATTCTTCTCCAACATCGGTAACGTCACTAGTGAACTGATACCCCCCTCAACCAAACACTTTATGGACTTCTTGAAGGATAATAACACTAACAACGCCAACCTAACTAACAACAACAACAATATCCGTAGTGACAATAATTCTCACGGCGACAATAACAACAACAATAATAATAATAATAACAATAACAATGATAATAATATTAATAATAACAATAATAATAATAATAATAATAATAATAATAATAATAATAATAATAATAATTCGTCGTCCTTTTTCGCCTATCCAACAGATCTACAGGAAGTTATCTCAACAGTAAAGAATTTCCGTTCTAAAACAAGTAAAGATTGGACTAATGTATCCACAAAGTTACTTAAAGAAACTATATCAGAGACAGCTGGACCTCTAACACACATAATAAATCTTACATTTTCATCTGGTGTAATACCCGACGGACTGAAAATAGCGAAGGTGATTCCTATCCACAAAGGGTGAGATTCCAGTATTTTTAACAACTACAGGCCAATCAGCATACTTCCAGCATTCTCAAAAGTTATGGAAAAGATAATGTATAATCGCCTGTTAAATTTTTTATCGGCTCATGATAGTTTATATCAGTTTCAGTTTAGATTCAGAAAAAAACAATCTACAATACATGTTATATTACAACTCATCCACAACGTTGCCCTGAACAATGACAAGCCTACAAAGGACCGAACTTTATCAGTTTTCCTTGACTTTTCTAAAGCTGTTGATACTATAGACCATTCTATACTCTTACATAAACTCGAATACTATGAAATAAGGGGGATACCTAATTCATGGTTTAGAAGTTATTTGTCAGGTCGAAAACAGTATGTACAGCATAAAGAGTGTTCATCGACTTTTGAAAATATATCATGTGGAGTTCCCCAGGGCTCAATCCTGGGGCCTCTTCTCTTTCTGATATATGTCAATGACATCAGTAAATCAACACTTCTAAACCTTTTGTCTTTTGCCGACGACACCACGATATCAACGGCCGACAAGAACCTTGACATATTGACAGAAACAACAAATAAGGAACTTGACAAAATTGCAGACTGGTACTCCGCGAATAAACTGTCACTCAATGCTACCAAAACAAGATGCATGCTACTACATCCCCCACATGACACATGGGACTTAGTTGCCACTGCCATAACTATAAACAATAAACATGTAATACAAGTAGGGAACAAAAACGAAGTCCAAACAGTAAAATTCCTCGGTGTTGATTTAGACGAAAACTTAAATTTCAAGCACCACATCTTTCATCTGAGCTCAAAGATAGCCAAATCCATCTGGGCTATTAATAGAATAAAAAAGTTTTTACCATTCGATACGCTGAAAATTCTGTATTTTACGCTAGTGCAAAGTCATTTGATGTATGCGATACACATCTGGGGACACGTGCCGGCTATAAAGAAATGAAGTATCCTTCAAAAACGTGCCATTCGAATAATAAACAATAAAAAGTACAACACACATACTGAGCCCCTATTCAAGAAAAATAAAATCCTGAAACTGGACGATCTATATAAGCTAAATATCCTATTATTTATGCATGATTGGACCCACAACAACTTACCACTATCGTTATATAGTCTATATAATCTTAACAGGAACGAAACCGACAGGATTACCAGACACAGAGGTGAGATTAAACAACTCAAGCCCCGAACACAGTTCACGGCAAATCTCCCCTTACACACATTTCCAAAAAAGTGGAATAACATTGACCCACTGGTTCGAAATTTACCACGAGCACAGTTTAAAAAAAGATGACCAACACGTTTCTAGGCTCGTATGAAGCCTCTGTCAAATGTAGTAACATATGCCACGAATGTCGGGAAGTCCGACTCCCGCGACACTACATACTCACTGAATAAGTCCGAAAAGTCCTTATTAATTAGGGTTGATTCCTGAAAACTCCAGAACACAAACTGCCAACGAGGAACTCAAATCTCTCAGCTGGCTCTGGGCAAAATATCACATTCCCATGTATGCCCCCCTTCTCTGTGCAAGAATGAAACCAAATTCCACTTATCACTAGGACTGCAGAGTTCATTCCTTACATATATATATTTTACTTTATTTTTTCTACTGTACATGTTATTTTCAGTTGCAGCCAATTCCCTCTCTCTCTCTCTCTCTCTCTCTCTCTCTCTCTCTCTCTCTCTCTCTCTCTTCCTCTCCCTCCCTCTTTCTCTCTCCACTTTTTTTCCCTCATTCGTTGCTTTTTTATCTCCCACTTTTTTGTCTTTTCATACTCTACATTTTCCCTTTCCCTGAGGTGGGTGACAGTAATACAGCCAGCTGGCTATGTCACCTCCCTGCAGAAGACAAATATGTAGCTTCATAAATCCTAGATGTGATATATTATTAATACTATTTGTTGTTTCTTGGGCAATTATGTTATAAACATGTATTATAATGTCTTTTGCAAATAAAGTTATTACTTACTTATTACTACTTACAGTTTAGTAAACTATATTTACAGTTTATTACGAGACTGTTTTTACAGATTATTACGAGACTGTTTTACAGATTATTACGAGACTGCTTTTACAGATTAATAAACTGTATTTACAGTTTAGTAATCTGTATTTACAATTTGTTACGAGACTGTTTTACAGGTTATTACGAGACTGTTTTTACAGGTTATTACGAGACTGTTTTTTACAGATTATTACGAGACTGTTTTTACAGATTAATAAACTGTTTTTACAGATTAGTAAACTGTGTTTACAGATTATTAGGAGACTGTTTTTACAGTTTATTAGAAGACTCTTTTTACAAATTAATTAGCCATTCGATTATTGGTTAGTAGTATAGCATGTACCTAATCGTGCGCTATTACCCGGACTTTTGGGGAAGCTGCTAGTGTTAAATTCACATAGGAAACGGACATTTGGGATGCATCCTGACCAGATCCTGCACGTGATGTACGTACTGCATATATAGTATGCTATGATATTTGCAGTGATATGTGTACACACGGGGCTATGGCTATATAGTGTGGGGGCGAAATGGTTGACGTTGTTATGGACGTCGTGACGTCATTATGCGCACCATGACGGCAGAAAACATTGACCGCTGTTGTTGTACCATTTACAATGTGGTATGACATCTTTCGGGTCAGGGTGTGCCGGGGTTCTCGTACTGGACTGATATCGTAGTATAGTAAAGGTGATATATACCCATTTTGGTATACTATTAGCCCTTGGCCTTGGTAATACTAATCAACCTTCATATTATCCGACGACTGGTATAGATAGCACGTATTGCTAGGTTAACCAGTATTGTCGTGTGGGGTAATGCATGGTCATCGTCTTCCCACCTGCGGCAACCGCGTTGTGTCCTTGGGCAAGACACTTCATCTCCATTGCCCGCGTGGGGGCACGATGACGCCGTGTACTAAGGCGTACTGCACGTCGATGGTACGCATGTCTTCCACCAATCTAACCCTGCCTGTGCTGCAGTGCGGAGTTACGATGTTGGGGAGCTGGCAGCTGCTCGTCGTTGCTCGGTGGTTCTCTCCGGGTACTCCGGCTTCCTCCACCCGTAAAACTGTCACGGTCATGATTAGCCATTGTGCATAAATATGTGACCTTAAACATCAATAAATCAATCAATTAAATCATGGTCATCGTCTCGTGCGGTATTGCGAAATAGTCCTTGGTGGTTTGGATTTGCAGTATAGTATGGGCGTTATATATCATTGTAGATCCCATCTTAATCCTTGTTGTATCAGCCTTCCGATTGCTTTGTACTATCCTATGACTGATGTAGGTAGTACGTAATGCTAGGTTAACCAGTATTGTGGGTTGGGGGTAATGCATGGTCGTCGTCTCGTGCGGTATTGCGAAATAGTCCTTGGTGGTTTGGATTTGCAGTATGGTATGCGCGTTATAGATCCCATCTTAATCCTTGTTGTATCAACCTGCCGATTGCTTTGTACTGGCCTTTGACTGATATAGGGAGTATGTAATGCTGGGCCAGGCGGTATTGTAGGGTGGGTGGTGGTAATGCATGGTCGCCTAGTCTGGCAGTATGGGATGAACGCTTCTCGCCCTAGGGGTCCCATGTTAGCCCTGGGCCTTCGTACTATTAATCCACCTAATGCTTCATATTATCCTCGGACTGGTATAGATAGTACGTATCGCTAGGGCAAGCAGTATTCTGGGTAGTGGTAAGGCCTGGGGCGCGGTGGCTCCGTAGGTAGAGGTGCAGGCTGCGAACCGAGAGGTCCTCGGTTCGAATCCCACGTGCGGCATCCGCGTTGTGTCCTTGGGCAAGACACTTCACCCCCATTGCCCATATGGAGGCACGGTGGCGTTGTATACCAAGGCGTACTGCACGTCGATGGTGCACCTGTCTTCAACCAATGCTAACCCTGCTTGTGTGGAGTTGGTATGTTGGGGAGCTGAAAGTTGCTCGCCGTTGCTCGGTGGTTCTCGCCGGGTATTCCGGCTTCCTCCACCCGTAAAACTGCCATGGTCATGATTAGCCATTGTGCAGAAATATGTGATCTTAAACACCAATAAATAAATAAATAAATAAATAAATAAATAAATAAATAAATAAATAAATAAATAAATAAATAGGGGTAAGGCCTGGTAGTTTAGAACGGTAGCAGCACCATTATCCACCTAGGACGGTGTGCTGACCCACAGATGGTACAGGTATTGCGTAATGATAGGTCAAGCAGTATTGTTGAGTAGGGGTAATCCATTGTTGTCTAGTTAGGAAGTATAGGATGTGTTGTTTATATCCATGTTGGTTCAACTTTTCCCTTGGTACTAGTAGTACTAATGCTTCATGTTATCCTATGGCTGGTATAGGTGGAACGTAATGCAAGGAGAAGAGCTATTGTGGGCGGGGGTAATGTCTTCTGTAGTGCAGTAGAATAGTATGGGCGGTGTATACCGACTTAGGTCCCATCTTAACCATTGGAACAACAATCCACCTGGGCTCGTGTGCTATCCCATATATGGTATAGGTTGCATGAAATGTACTGCTGTGTGGTGTACGCTTGGTTTCCAGTCTCCTAGCAGGGTATGGATGGTTCTTTGGCATTCTAAGACTTGGCCTAGGGCAGAGGTAATATGTGGCAGTTAGCAAGCCTACAGTAGTACTTCAAATCAGCAGTAATGGTAGAAGGGGAGAAGAAGATTATAGGATACGGTACTACAGTACAAGCTAGTCAAAGGACGGAAGGCTGAAACCGATGGTAAGCTATACTCGCCCAAAAAAGAAAGTGTGCATTGGAGAAATTGATCAAACTCCAAAAAAATAATTTCGTAGGTGTAAAGAGTGTTAAACTGTTCATGAATCAGTTATATTGAACACAAAAACAGCTTTCCCCATTAAAATTGCATTAACGTTAAATGACGGTCTGCACGTTTGTGAAAAGGCATGTTTTGCACGTGGAGAGTCTGAAAATTCATGCAGCAGTGTGAATCCTTGGGTATTTAAACACTGAAGTAAGGCCTTCCTATCGTTCACATTCAAACTTGCGCTGCTGTTAAAACGACTCCACATTAGCATGCCAAGATTGACAATGAATCAACGTCTCCTTGCCCTGGGTATGATTAGAGCTGGTAGAACACACAGAGAGGTTGTCCAGCATTTGAACTGCCACCGTAACACTGTAGACAGGCTAGTCCATCGACATGCACAACATGATGACGTTCGAGACCGACCGCGCACCGGGAGACGCCGAGTTACCACCCCTGCACAAGATCGGTATATCCGTGTCGTCCATCTCCGGAACCGGCAACAAACGGCAACGACGACAGCTAGGAACATTCCTAACCTGAGACGGATACATCCTCAAACAGTAATCAACCGGCCGAGAGAATACGGATTACGTCCTCGAAGACCTGCAATTCGTCCGATTTTGACGTTACGTCATCGTCGTGCTCGACTGCAGTGGTGTAGACAACATCTCAGACATCCCTTACACTGGTGGCGACGTGTTTTATTCACAGATGAATGTCGTTTCCATCTTTCATCATCAGATGGCCGCCAGAGAGTGTACAGACGTCGAAATGAACGCTTCGCAGATCCATGTGTCGTGGAGCGAAACCGTTATGGGGGAGGGTCTCTCATGGTGTGGGGTGGCATCACTGCCCGTAACAGAACTGAGCTGGTCATTATTGATGGCAGTCTCAATGCAGCCAGATATCGTGATGAAGTGCTTACACCTGTTGTTGTCCCATTTCTGCAACGTCACGGCCCCGGCGTCATTCTACAGCAGGACAACGCCCGACCCCACGCAGCTCGTGTTGTTCAACAGTATCTGCAGCAACAACAAGTGGATGTTCTTCCCTGGCCCGCAAATTCGCCCGATATCTCACCCATTGAGCACGTATGGGACGAAATGAAACGTCAGCTACGCCGGCTTCCCCATGCACCGTCAACGCCTGTGGAACTCCAAAGACAGCTTATCAGAATATGGAACAACGTCCCACAACACTTCCATGCTAACTTGTTCGCTTCCATGAGGCGTAGATGCACGGTAGTAGTCGATGCAGACGGAGGTCATACTAGGTATTGAGTGTGTGACTTTTGTGTTTGACACTTAGTGTCTTTGACTCTCCATGGCACCAAGAGTATTCGACGTAGCGTAATGAAATTTCTCGTGTTGATCACAAATTGATTCATCTGTGATTGAATAAAATTTCCATGAATGAAAATGATATTTATCTTTTTATTTTTATTTTTTAGCATGCACACTTTCTTTTTTGGGAGAGTATATATAGGGCCTCGGAATCCCATTTATGGAATCCCGCTTATAGAATACCTTTTATGGAATCCCTACGGAATCCCTTTTTGAAAAAGTCTAGCCTTCTGCTCCACTTTTTCAAGAGCTGAAGATAAGAATCGTATGTGGAGTCATTCGTTCGATCCATTACTCTATGGCTTATTTGCCCGATGGGATTTTAGAAGTTCGATCAATCGGAGATATTCAGCAAGCCTGCAGTAGTGCTACAAGTCAAATAGTAATAGTACAAGAAACTAATGGTACAAAGCTGCGAGTGTGGTAGAAGATTATGGTATTGGATGACTACGAACGAGGCAAGTTAAAGAACAGAAAGTTGAAGACAAGATGGAAACAGATGGCAAGGCTATATGTTTGGGAACTGTGTCCGAGCTTCAGCGCGTAAAGGTTAAATGAGGTGATCGATTCTTCTCGGGGGTGGATCTAAGGGGCATCAAAAACTCATATTTTAGAAAGGTTTCGTGTGATACATCATTTTAACGGTCTCGATTCGTGTAGTCCGAATATTTGTTATTTGTCCCTCCCCGAGAGGGTGGGGCTGAGGGACATAAAGAAATTAAAGTTTTAGAAACGTTGTCAAGCGATACATCATTTTAAAGGTATCGACGCGTGTAGTCCGAATATTTGGTATTTGCGTCTACCCGAGGGGGCTGAGGGGTGGGGCCACAAAATTTAAGTTTTAGAAAGGTTGGCGGGTGATACATCATTTTAAAGGTCTCGACTTGAATGTTTCGAATATAAAGTATCCGAACCACTCCGATAGGGTGGGCTGGGGGGTGGAGGCATCAAACCCCAAGTTTTAGAAAGGTAGTCATGTGATACGTCATTTTAAAGTTCACGACTTGAATATTTCGCATTTGAAGTATCCGACCATTCCTGAATGGTGGGGCCGAGAGTGCGGCCTCAAAACTCAAGCTTTAGAAAGGTAGGCGTGTGATACATCATTTTAAAGGTCTCGACTTGAATACTTCGAATGTGAAGTATCCAGCATCCCGATGGGTTGGAGCCGAGGGTGGGTTTCACAACTTAAGGTTTAGAAAGGTAGTCGTGCAAATGCGAACGACACACTTTTCAGCATGCGACAATATGTGAAACCGTATACTTTTTTAGCTGTTTTTTAAGTGTTTCATCAAAGAATTTCATTGATTTGGAGGTGATGCCTCGTATGTGAAACAGTCCAAATTGACAGAAGATGCAAAAAACATGTATTTTTCCGTCTGAGTTTTCCGGTATCTCTTCGTCGGATGCGATTGGTTTGGTAAGGATCTCTCAGATGAGAAACATTTTCAACCGCATGATATCTTGGTTTATTCCAATCAGAATGTGGCAAACGAATGCAGCTTTATGTGGTGTGCTTGTTCGACGGGTGTGGGTCATTCGACACATTCGAAGGAGATCTATCAAATGAGAGAGAGAGGGGGGAGATTTTCAATTGCGTGGCATGCTGAAGTGTAGCTTGATACCTCGCTAAACGAGAGAGAATCCAAATGAAATGAGTGAAAGTATTATGATACAATAAAGTATCTGATGAAACCTCTCGAGAATGAAACCCAAAACACTAACACAACGTCTTCATGAATACCTTTTGAGGAAGCTGCACGTACCCTCCAAAAACAATAGCACACAACTAATTTCCTCGTTAATCAGAAGCTCGACACTACTCCAAGAACTCATCAACGTTTTTGGATGTAATATTAAGTTTACGAGTCGATTAAAGAGGAATAATTTTTGAGAAGAGGGATTCGTGAAAGTATTGTGACACAATACAGATCTGACTACTTCCACGATTCCAAGGAGTGGAATAAGACAAACATTCAGCAAGTGATTCGTGAATGTACTGCGATAGAGAGATCCCACTGTTATCGCCTCGACATTACAGAAGAATGAAATGTGGAAATCCTTTCGCAGAAGTGATTCATAAACACACTGTGATAGAGTGATCCAAGTGCTATCACCTCAACATGTCAGGGGATTGGAATATGACAAAACTTTCGAACAAGTGATTCGTGAACATACTGTGATAGAGATACTACTGCTATCACCTCGACATTACGGAAGAATGAGATATGACAGTACTTTCCAGCAAGTGATTTGTGAACGTACTGTGAAAGAGTGACCCAACTGCTATCACCTCGACATTGCAGGGGAGTGGAATATGACAAAACTTTCGAGCAAGTGATTCGTGAACGTACTGAGATAGAGAGAGATCTTACAGCTATTACTACAATATTTAGTGAGAGAGTGAAACATGTCAAACGTTTGAGCAAGTGATTCGTAAACATATTATGATAGAGACATCTCACCACTATCGACTCGAAATAGCAGGGGAGTGGAATATGAATCAAGGAGTGTTGCCTGAATCCGTGCGTGAACGTATGTCTCACTGTGAGGAACCCGCCCGTTTCACTTTTGATGGGGCGGTTCTTATCCCGAAGGGGTCTGTGACTTTTCGTCAAAAAGCATGAATCAATTGTGGTTCACTGGAAACAAAAATTTTAATACATATACATATAAATAAATGTGGTAATTTGTGACTTAATGGAATCCAATGAATAAACGTTAATCACCCCTACCCACACAGGTTTTGAGTCACTTGCGGGCCCGCATTCTCTGTTCTCGTTGGTTTTCCTGCCTTCTCGTTGGTGCTTGTTCTTTGGTCGCAGCTTTACTTCACTCTTTCACTGCCGTCTCACGGCCACTAACTTATTGTCACTTTAACGGACGTTCTTACTCAACATGTGACGGAATGTCACTCTACGACTGCAGTTGCACGGCCGCTAACGTATTGTCACTTTAGTATGTCGCCTTCCCTCTAACAAGTGACGGAATGTCACTCTTACACTGCCGTAGCACGGCCAGTAGCTTTTTGTCACTTTACTGGACGCTTCTCACTCAAGCAGTCGCCACCAATGGGGCTAAACTCTCCGTCGCGGCCAAGTCGGTGGCCATTTCTGAATGTAGGATCAGAAATAGGAAGTACGAAGCACAGGGAACTATTAGTATTTAGGAAGACGACATATCTGTTGTAGAAAGCAAGACGTACGCAGGCAGAGTAGGCTTGCCTCTATGAACATTATTCTGAGATAAACATAGGTGCTCCTATTCTAAATATGAGCTTCGTGACTCGCCTACATCACAACGTGGCTATACTTTCGCATCGATGCGGCACCTCCTCTAACCTATAGCATGGGACATCCCCATCTACTCTCAACGACCCACATCCTTACACAACTTCAGATTGGAATTGCTGGGATGAATTTCTCGAGAAATCCCCCGATCGATTTTTATTTCGATAGCCAGAACATTAATTCTCATTTTAATTGCTTCTCTTGAACTTGGTCGCTTAGATCTATCTTAATTTAATATTCGCTTTTAAGTTCCTTTAAGTCATGCATTTCGGTATATCCTGACATTCATGACAGACCAGATGCATAATATGCGTGTGTGACTAGAACATGTGCGATTTATTGTATTTACAATAATTACCTATCAACTGGTCATAATTACACAGATAACGACTGCAGGATGACACTGGATTTACTACCTTTAATTTTTTATCCAGACCGCCCATATGGCGTTCTATAATTGCGTCATAATGGACATTAAATTGCATGCCTCATTACCAGCACTTGAATTACTGCGGGTCTGTTTAAGGGACAAATCGGTTTTCGGGGTCCGCCATGTCCTTATCTTTATGCTTTATATTTAGCCCAGTGAGAACGATTATCGAAAATATATACACTTTTAAACAACAAAATCGAAAATTCAAGCTATCACTTTGACATATATACCCCTGTAGGCCCCCTTGTTAGTACTTGGTACTATTAACCAGCCGATTGGTTTGTTTTATTATATGGCTCATTTGCTCGATGGGATTTGAGTCGTTCGAGTAGTATGTGTGAGTCACTCGGTCGATAGCTTATTTGCTTTGGGAATGATATATGCTTTTGTTATACACAAGGGAGACAACTTTGTATGAATAAGTATAAATTACGGGAAATGAAGCAATATGATTGGTTAATCAGCTTCCATAATGTGAACTGATTGGATGATCTGGATAAATGAAACAAGAGCAAGTGTACTTGGAATAGGGTAGGAAGAATTAGGATTACGTACCATCTTACCAGTGATAGGATGATACTAAATATTCGGTAGGTTAATTCTATCAACGGTTAAGATGGGCCTACAGGGCATATACCAACCATACTCTGCTGCCTTTCTGTACTACCAGGCATTACCTCCATCCCACAATACCGCTTGATAATATGAAGCATCTGGCGAATTAGTAGTACCAAGGACTAACAAGAGACCTACAGGGGTATATACAGCCTATGCTATACTACCGTTCTAAGCTATCAAGCATTGTCCCAACCCCATAATAACCCTTGATCTACTATAACGTACTACCTATACCAGCCATATGATAAAATAAACCAGTTGGTTGGTTAATAGTACCAAGCCCTAACAGGGAGCCTACAGGGTTATATACCGCCCATTCTATACTACCGTTCTAAACTACCAGACATTACCTGTACCGTCAATAGCACTTGGCCTTGAATTACATAATGCCTATACCAGTCATAGGATAACACCAAACATTAGGTGGATAATAGTACTAAGAGCTAACATTGGCCCTGTAGTGGTACAACGCGTACATCCTTACTACTACACTCGGCGACCATGAACTACACCCACCCACCCCAAAATAACGTCTGTCATCGCATTACATACTACCTAACCCAGTAATGGGATGACACAAAGCATTAAGTCGATTTGTAGTACCAATGGCTTTCGGGGAGGGGCGGGGGTTGGGGGGGCACAGAGGTATATATCGCCCATACTCTACTGCCGTTCTATAATAATAATAATAATAATAATAATAATAATAATAATAATAATAATATGAAGGCCCAAGGGGTAATAGTATACCAACATTAATATATACCGCCACTACCATATCACACACCCCGCCCCATACGAGAAACCCGACACCCCCTGACCCGAATAACATTATGTCAGATTGTATAGTGGACAACAACAGCGGTCAACATCTCTGTGACGTCGCGTGCGCATCATGGCGTCACGACGTCAATAGCAACGTCAACCGTTTCGCCAAAAAAAACTTTCAAGAAAACCCAACTTTCCCATCATCTTCCCACCACTTACCCATAATATATACCCAAAGCCCCATGTGTACGTCTATCACTATACACACCACATTATACTACATATGCTGTAGGTACAACATTTGCCGGATCTAGCTGGATGGAACCAACGTTTTCCTCAGGAAAAAAATGCCCCGGCAAAAGCCGGTTTCTATGGGAATTTAACACGAGCTGCTCCGGCAAAAGTTCGGGTTATCAGGGTCGATCGTCGGGTACATGCTATACTACTCACTTGCACACCAAATATGATACCATTTCGCCTAATTGTTGTCGCCCCAAAACAAACACATTTGCGAAAAATATCAAGTCTATAATAGGACATAACTCTAATAAGACTATGGCAAATAACACCGTCGAGCCGAGGCAGGATAACGGTAAGATGCACTTGCATACTAAATGCCACGCAGCATGCCACGCATACTATTCTACTGCACTACACAACAAGGCATTACCCCCGGCCACAAAAGCGCTTGGCCTAGCATTACGTTCTATCTATACCAGTCATGGGATAATATGAAGCATTAGGCCGATTACTAGGACCAAGGGCAGAGATTGAACCAGCAGGGGTACAAACAACACATCCTACACGACTAGTCAACCATGGATTACCTCTACCCAACAATACTGCTTGGCCTAGCATTACGTAATACCTAAACCATCTGTGGGCCAGCACACCGTCCTGAGTGGATAATGGTACTACTACCCTTTTAAACTACCAGGCCCTACCCCTATCTACAATAACGCTTGTCCTAGCAATTCGTACTATCTTTTCCAGTCATAGGATAATTTGAAGCATTAGGTGGATTAATAGCATGAAGGGCTAACATGGGACCTGTAAGGGTGTGGAGCTTACACTCTATACTTCCACACTAGGCGACCATGTATTACCCCCACCCACACTACAATACTGCCTGTCCCAGAATTACATACTACCTATACCAGTCATGGGATAGTACGATGCAATCGATGGGCTGATACAACAAGGATTAAGATGGGATCTACAGTGATATACATCGGCCATACTCTACTGCAAATCCAAACCACCAAGCGCTGTTTCTCAATACCGCACAAGACGACGACCATGCATTAACCCACCCCACAATACTGGTTTGCCCAGCATTACGTACTACCTATACCAGTCGTAGGATAATATGAAGGTCGATTAGTAGTACCAAGGCCAAGGGCTAATAGTATACCTAGAGAAGTATATATCACCCTTACGATACTACGATATCAGTCCAGTACGAGAACCCCGACACACCCCTGCCCGAATAACGTCTTACCGGACTTTAAAGTAGACAACAACAGCGGTCAATGTTTCTCTGACGTCACGGTGCGTATCATACCGTAACGACGTCCACAGTGAATCGTTTTGCAGAAAATTTATTTTTCGAGAAACCCAACCTTCACCGTTAATTTTCCACCACATACCCATACAATAAACCCATAGCCCTGCGGTTACATATCTCACAATACTTATCATAGCACACGATATATGCAGTTCGTATACCACTTGCCGGATCTAGCCAGATGACGCCGAAGTTTCGCACAGAAAAATTGCTGCAAAGTTCGGTTCCTATGTGAATTTAACACTAGCAGCTTCCCCAAAAGTCCGGGTAAAAGCGCACGATCGGGTACATACTATACTACTAACCAATAATCGAATGGCTAATTAATTTGTAAAAACAGTCTTCTAATAAACTGTAAAAACAGTCTACTAATAATCTGTAAATACAGTTTACAAATCTGTAAAAACAGTTTATTAATCTGTAAAAACAGTCTCGTAATAATCTGTAAAAACAGTCTCGTAATAAAATGTAAATACAGTTTACTAAACTGTAAATACAGTTTATTAATTAGTAAAAACAGTCTCGTAATAATCTGTAAAAACAGTCTTGTAATAATCTGTAAAAACAGTCTCGTAATAAACTGTAAATACAGTTTACAGTCTCGTAATAAACTGTAAGAACAGTCTCGTAATAATCTGTAAAAACAGTCTCATAATAAACTGTAAATACAGTTTACTAAACTGTAAATACAGTTTATTAATCTGTAAAAACAGTCTCGTAATAAACTGTAAAAACAGTCTCGTAATAATCTGTAAAAACAGCCTCGTAATAAACTGTAAATACAGTTTACTAAACTGTAAATACATTTTATTAATCTGTAAAAACAGTCTCGTAATAAACTGTAAAAACAGTCTCGTAATAATCTGTAAAAACAGTCTCGTAATAAACTGTTAATACAGTTTACTAATCTGTAAATACAGTTTATTAATCTGTAAAAACAGTTTATTTATCTGTATAAACAGTTTATTAAATGAAAAGGTCCTGACCCTAATACGCTGCCGTAAGTTTTCACCTCCTCCGGCGATATATTTCACCCGCGGTAAAGCTGGCATACATTACACACATTTCTGCAGCAGATTGGGTGTATTTGCCACAGTGTGGCGGTAGTCGTCCTAAACGGCAAAATATCCCTACAGTATGACAAGCTCTAGCGTCTGAATGGTAGGTACCGTGCTGGTTCGGAAATTTTGAAAAGATGTCAGTTCCAAGAATATAAGTAAAAACGCTTAATACAAAGTCAAATCGTTCTCATGGGTTATAATTTTAGCGATAGCTACAACACAGGCATGGCCATGATTACATAAATACATCTTTGGGGACGTGGCAACCGTTACCTATTCCTAGTTCCTAATTCGACATTCGTTATCAACCTATAAAATCGGTTGATAACGAATGTCGAATAAGGAACTGGGAATAAGTAACGGTTGTCATATCAGTTACATCTTTGTAGCTGAAGGATACACACAGGAGAAAGAATGTGAATATATTATGTACATCAGAATTGTATGGGTATTGTCACCGAGTCGGAAATTTCTTCATCATCTAACTGTTTTTGTCACACTGCAAAGAAAGTTGTTGTTTTGTGATTGTCACATTGCTTGAGTACTTACAGTTATGTTCGGGTTTTAGTCTAGAACTTTCAGGCGGGGTACAAAACGGTGCGCGGAGTTTTGCGAAGGTAAATCCCTCTTGAAAATTCTACCGAGAAGGCGGCTGCTTCTAAAACTGGATGGGTTTGAAATCGCAAAGCGAATTTTCAGAAGTCATTCAACGAAGCAGGGAAACTCAATTTTGCGAAGAACGCCGTTTTTGGCGGCTAAATATCATGTGTATTGCGATTGTATTTTTAAAATTTCGAATGGGAAATGTTAAAAACGAGCCTGAAGGTAAACACAAAAATGGGGGTGTGGGGGGGGGGGGGGGGGTTGGGGGCGGCACAATTTTATTCCAAAATAGAAGTTCATAATTTCAGAAGAAGTGTGTGAAGTTTGATAGCAGTGTAATTCATATATGCGAGCTACTGGAATTATCAAGGTAGAGTTTTTAATGAGATTTGACAAAAATAGCGTAAACTATGAAGTGGCGTAAAAACGTCAAAATGACGATAAATCGAAAAATGGAACGACCCTATGACCTCCTACGACTTCACCTTGGAGTACGGTCATAACGGGTGTGAATTTTGTAGCACGGCAGGAGAATTGTGTAAAAATTTTTGTGGAGATTATATTTCCAAAATTTCGAAAGACTGAACCTCAAAATGCTGTTGAAAGTATATAAGGTGTACAAACAAATTAACCCTTTACCCAACGCAGACGATATCAAAATTTATTATTTTAAATATCATTTTTCCAAATTTTTCAGAAAATTTCAACAAAACCATATCATGTGACCCCCTCGTTGGAACGAGCTCGACGAGCTCGTTCCAACGAGGGGTCACGTGATATGGTTTTGTTGAAATCTTTTTGAAAAATAATATTTTTTCAACTGCTGAATTTGCTTATTACGCGGGCGGATGCGGGCGATTCGTTGGGTAAAGGGTTAAAATCTGCAGCACTTTCATCGGGTACATAAATCTAAAATGAAAATATGAAATGGCACAATTTCAAATAACCAGAAAACAGTGCGTGGAGTTTCAGAACTATGTCATTTGTAAATACGGAACTGCGTGAATCACAATGTTGCATTTCAATGAAATATGTCAAAAATACGCTTAAATTTGAAGGGGCGTAAAAACGTCAAAACGGCGGCAAATGGAAAAAACAGCAATGTCCATCTATGTCTTAATATTTTTAGATCCATGACATACTAAAACCGAAAAAATCAGGCATACTTCAATTTTTACCTATGACCCCCACCCCACCCCCGATGGGGTCATGCCAGAGTTCGGCCATAAGGTTGGAATTTCGTTGGACGGCACCAGAGTTTTAGATAAGGTATTTTGTGGAGAGTATATTTCCAAAATTTTGAAAGTCTGAAGACTGAGGCTCAAAATGAGGTTGAAGCTAGAAGGTCAAGAAAATGACGTAAAGTTGGGATCGGGACGATATTTTAATTCACAGAAGTGTATGAACTATTTCAAATGTTCGGAAAACGGTGTTTGGAGTATCATAGCCGTATGGTGATAAATCGAAAAAAAACCAGCTTTCTCTCATTTAATGAGCTCTACCAAATCTTTATGAAAATCGGCCGACATTCAATTCTGGTGTGGCCCTGACGTCAATTACGTCACCCGAGAAGTAAGCTACAATTCTAATTTACACGGTCGGTACCAAACTTTTACTATGGGTTTTGGTAGATATCATATGCTAGTCAAAAAAAGTAGGAGATATCCAATCTGATGTTGATATTTTCGGAAAATGGTATTGGATACGCGTGATTGTGTAGCGGTCGAGGTATAAAGGCCATTTACCAACCAGCCTGGTTGGTCCGGATCTCGTAGTCTCGTGGTAAATCGGTCGCTTTGTGTGCTAGAGGTCGACGGTTCGAACCCCAGCTCCCGCACTTATCTCTCCTCCTGTTACATTTTGGGGCTCGTCCGATCCTCAGCAGTTGGCGGCGTTGTGGACGCTGTGGTGAAACATGGTGGATGTTTCGACCGCTCTGAGGTGGAATCTGGGTGAGATTCACGGTGGGTGAATCTCAAAAGAAGGGGGGAGTAGTGTAGCGGTCGAGGTATAAAGGCCATTTACCAACCAGCCTGGTTGGTCCGGATCTCTTAGTCTCGTGGTAAATCGGTCGCTTTGTGTGCTAGAGGTCGACGGTTCGAACCCCGGCTCCCGCACTTATCTGTCCTCCTGCTACAATTGGACACATCAATATGTTGCCAAGTTTAGTGTGGATCATGAATGTCACCGGCTCACGAAAACTTCGTGCAGGTTAACGTCTGTGGGATATGTTTTCAAATTTTCATTTGTACTGGACGGGCTTTTTTGGAGGTCTCATCGTTCTTTTCTTGGCATAAACTCGTTCATCAATAGTTTCTGGTCGAAACGTAACTTTTGAGGTATGCGAAGACTGACACGTGACGAACGTTTACGAGCCGTTGGCATGTTGGAAGCTGACAACAGACAGACTGCAGTGGCTCAATTTCTCAACCTCGAATAATTCCACGTTTGACTGAACGTCACATCGCAGCAAGGCATAATTGTGTGGAGCACGACAGCGCTGGGACAATCGTCGGTGAAGCAACGTCATGTTTCCGATGAATCGAGGTTCACTCTCGACTTCCACGACAGGCGAAACAGAGTGTGACGGCGGCGGAACGAACGATACCCTGACGTAACCGTTTGGCTGCACGGTCGTTTTGGTGATGGATCGGATATGGTGTGGGGAGGCATAACCATGTCATCCAAGGACGTGTCACAGGGCAGTTCTTCCGTGACAGCATGTTAGCAGCTCATGTGGTGCCATTTGCGCGACGTCACGGCCGTCGATTCATTTTCCAAGATGACAGTACAAGCGCACACATGACCCGTGTCGCTACAGAGTTCCCCCAGGAGCAGAACATCACTACACTGCCTTGGCCAGAACTAAGTCCAGAGCTTTCACCAATCGAGCACGTCTTGAATATGCTTGGTCAGTTCACCTTTGTTCAAAGTGAGTCCCGTGGTTCTCTATTTTCCACTACTGGAAATCTGGGCATTATTTGTGTGGTGGCATCTCAGTTCTCAATACCAGAAACAATTTTCTTACTGGACAACAGAGATTTGAATAGTTACATGACTTCATTGCTTTATTGTGTTTTCTAGCCAACAATGCTAATTAAATTCTTCTTTACACAACTTTGTCAGGTGCGAGCCTCAGGCCCCATGGCGCCTCTTGTTTCATTGTTGTGTCCAAAAGAACATTTTAAATGTTCAAATGAACAAAATGGCAACAGAAAGAAAGATGAGGTGTAGTGTGACTGCATCAATTAACAAAGGCCTGTCTTCAATTTTAGAAGCAAGAGGGTTGTCCATATATCTTCAATTCAAAATATCGTGCCCATACATTAGAGTCCTGATCAGTCTGTGTTCATGTTGTTCATGCTGTGAGATCTGATCATTGATGAGAAACGGATAATGTTTCGTCATATTTAATCCACAGCTACCTAATATTTCTTTTGTTCTCTGCCATGAAAACAAGCCCTATAAAATCACACCAAGTGCGGTTTTGATGAGAACAGCTGAGTAAAACAGTACCAATATCTGGATGTTGGGACGGTTTTGAAACAGTCCCAATAACTAGATATTTGTTCGATTGTCACGGTACTGTAATCATAACCATTCAAAAGTAAAGATATTGTAAAGGAGGTGTGAAAAACTTTCTAACACATGAATTATCGACAAGCTTTTCTCGATAGAGCTACTGAATTGAGTGTGCATCGTGTCCAAATTATAATGTACTTTTTAATTTTTTGTTGCTTCAAATAACCAACAGCCCTGGTAACCTAAAAAGGACTCCTGTGGAAACCTCGGAAGTGAAGCAGTGCTTGTTTGCTGTGGTAAACAAGTTCAGTTTTACTGGTAAAATAGGACCTGGTCACCAGTGCCCGGGGTAGAAGTCCCCTAAAATGGGCAGCATGGGTGTAAACGATTGGCTAAACTTGACTTTACACCCTTTTGCGGTCACAATTAGCCATAGCTGCAGAAAAGTGACCTTAAACACCAGTAAATAAATAAATAACCTAAAAAAAGCCCTTTTTCAAAAATTAAGACGGCAATCAGGCACCACCCCCCGCCACGCCTGAGGGAAAGCGAACCTCTTCTTCAGTTAAAAAAAGAATTATTCTTCCAAATGCTTTAAAAATGAACGATTATTAAATTTATCTGCCGTACTTTCGATGAGGGATTGAATAAGTGTTCCACCCTTGAGCTGAGACATTATATTAGCGGAAGAACAAATTACGTCATGATGTGAGTACACTTCGAAGCCACAGATCTGTTCGCAATATCTGAACTCCTGATGCGTGTCATAACTTCAATAGACTTTCTAGCAAGCAAACAATGGGTTATGCCCATTTTGTTCTTCGGGGGTAGAGCAAGCAAAAAGTGTTTTAAAATGTGGTTTTACTCGTGTCAAACTTTCTAAAATATATTTTTTTTACTTTTGTTAACATTGAGGGACTGTGGATTAAATCACATATATCACTATTTTGTGTACTATATGGGTAAATAATTGTACAGTTGTGCAGGTGTCTTCCAATATTTGGACTCGGCGAATATTGGAGGACACCTGCACAACTGTACAATTATTTACCCATATAGTACACAAAATAGTGATATATCTATTCCTTATTAAAACAATAACCAAAATGACAAACTCTCTGGGTCATCCTATATAAATATGTGTATGGCGATAAGAATTCTGGCTCATTTTGGATGGCCCAGAAGTGTTGTGAAGTTCATGTGTTATCCACCTATCACATTTGGAAATACAACAATACAAACAAAGGAACTCAACGGCGCATTTAACATAAATTAACACTGAATATCAACAAGAAAATTAGGAGCATTCTGTTATTTCAATATTCCAGAAATGGCTTTTGTTTCGATTAAGTTAACCCTTTAGTTTAAACAGTATTTGTTCAATAATTGACATGTGTATACATTTCACAAAAACATTTGACTAACAAAAAATGAACAACACTAGATACAAAAAAGTATACACAAAACAAGAAAGCATATTGTTGTGTATTAGAGGGATTCGACAGAAAGCTGAAGCTTATGTGGGTCGTCTCCCTGTCAACGTATAACTTACTCCTGTAGGTGGTACAGATGAACGGAAGAGCCCAAACGTCGTTGCATGAAGGCCGATATCCTCCCTTCATTGTAAATTTACTACGTTAGTTGCTACGATTGGAGATCAAGCGGGTTAAGCGTCACATCAGAATAGATAGGGAGCAGAGGAAGGCGCCTCGACTGCCAGGCAACGACGTGTGGGATTGTTTAAACTTCAATGTGAAATGAAGGGAAAAACAGAAGAAAGAATAGACGCACTGATAGATCGAAAGAAGAGGAAAGGAACTAATATGATGCAGACAGCTTGAATACATGATACATAGAGATTATCACCATTATGCGGATGCAAAGGAGAATGGGACCTCCACTGACAGCACACGACGAGTCGAGGACCAGTCGCGATTTATCCCCAGAGACCGGTACAAGACTCCGACGCACATGCAACAGATGATAATGATGTATTTATCAGGCAATATCTTGGGAATAAGTCTGAGTTAATACAGACCAAGTACATGTTGAATGTATGTTAAGTAAAATTTACACACAAGAGAATCGTAAGTAGGCAACTTATTAACTTCTAGTTCATTTAGTAGCGAATTAGGTGAAGTAAACATCAAGGCGCTAGAAGTTGGAAGGCGCGAGAGGGCATTCCACAACAGGCGTTAGACTTTCCCACTCGAAATGGGGGTGGGAACGTAGTGTTGGGTTTCAACTCTTGGAATCGCTTGCTTGATAAAATGAAGTCATGTACAACTTCGAAAATAAGGCAGTTTTCATCGTTATTCAAGAATTCTGAGCCAAATAGAAGCGTGGGCGTATCTGCTACATATGGGAGTAGATTAATCGTATAATTACGAGCGTTTGAGAACAAAGGACAATGAAAGAAAAAGTGGTCAGTAGTTTCACGTTCACCACACTGGCAGAAGGGACTGGGTGATAAGTGATTATCGAAAAGGTGGGAATTAAGACTGCTACAGTGCAACCGCAGCCTACAATGGTATATTTGAGCCCTGCGAGATTTTGCATTACTATAGAACTTTGGTGGTCTTTGGTTACCATTACTGAGAAACGTTTTAAAGTTAATCAATGACGAGTTCTCACGGACAGGTAACGGCAACTTATTCCACTGGTCCGTAACGCTGGGGATGAAAGAAGACTGATACAGTTGCGTTCGGCAAAAAGGAACTCGGTGGTTTTCACTGGATCGAAGACTGCGTGATGAATTCGTCAAGGAGATAAGTGGTGGAACTTTGTTGGAAATGTATGGAGGTGACAAGTGATGATACATTTTGAAGAACTGAATTAGTTTATGTTTGTGTCGTCTTTCTTGCAAGGATTCCCACCGGATTTCCGAATATAATAACGATTTACTGGCACTAACTGTTGCTCCGGTGATGATTCTTGCTGCTGCAATTTGTATTTTTTCGAGTTCCGCGACATTTGTCACAGAACAATTATCCCAGACAGTGTCTGCGTATTCAAGAAGTGGCCTAATAAAGGCGAAATATATTTTTTCCAGGACACTGCGATCGAGGTTAAATTTATGTCTCCTCAACAAGTCTAGGCGAGACCAGGCTTTGGAGCAAATGTGGTCAATGTGATTGTTCCATGTACATGTATTATTTAGTATGAGTCCTAGGTGTTTATGGTCAGAAACTTCCGATACTTGTGAGCCACCTAAATACAAGGGTGGGTGAGAGTTAGGATTGCTTTTACGCGATATACACATACTTTCAGTTTTGTTGGGATTGAACTCGACCAACCATGTTTTGGCCCAATGCTCGATTGTAGCCAAATCGTTATTAATTATGACCGCGGCTTGCTCTGGGTTTTCAATGATTAGATATAATGACGTATCGTCAGCAAAGAGGCGAATACTGCTGAGTAAGTCGCTAGTTATATCGTTTATGTATATCAAGAACAGTAAAGGTTCAAGTATAGACCCCTGAGGTACACCGGCATTGATTGGTCTCCATGACGACGACTCAGAGGCTATCACAACTCGCTGCGACCTATCCGAGAGATACGATTTTAGAAATAAAAGTAGTTCACCTGAAACGCCAATACTCTCCAGTTTGTGAATAAGACCAGCATGCCATACCTTATCAAACGCCTTACTGACATCACAGAAAACCACCCTAACTTCTTTGCCTTCATCAAGCGCACGACAGAATTCGTCTTAAATGTCAGTCAGTTGGAGGACAGTTGAATCACTTGGTGTAAAACCTGACTGAAATTGACTGAGGATATTATTTTCACTCAAAAACTGCCACAGGCGTTTGAAGACACATTTTTCAAATAATTTTCCAACACAGCTAATCAACGATATCGGGCGATAATTAGTGACTGAGTTTGAGGGCTGTTTTTTTAGAATTGGGGAGACATTTGCTTTTTTCCATAATGAAGGAAAGTACGAATTATTCAGTAAAATGTTGAATAAAATTGAGAGTGGTTCGCAGAGAGAGGATCTACATTCTTTTAGAAGACGCGGGCTTATTTGATCGGGACCAGATGCCTTGGACACCTTTATCGACTTCATTGCGGCGTATACTTCACTGCAATGTAGGGTAATACTCTCAATACGCTGGGAAACATGGGATGGTGGATCTGGTAAGAAAGCATTCGAGTCGTCAACTGTCGAAATAGAACAGAAGAATTCATTGAACACTTCAGCTTTCTCAACACTTGAAGAATATATTTTGTTTAGATGAATCAGGGTGGGAATTCCTGATGCATTACCGCTACCGATTAGTGTTTTTAGGGTCTTCCACCACAGAGATGCTGGTGTTTCATCGCTTCTCAATGTGGATTGGATTTTTGCAAGATGCTGGGCTTTGGCCTTCCTGATGGCCGATACAACATCATTCCTTTTAAGTTTATATTTGGCCCAGTCGTGTGGGAAATTGGTACGTTTAGCAATACGATACAGACGTTTTCTCTGTCTCATTAGTAGTCTTATTTCATTATGCATCCATTTCGGTTGATCCATTCTGGAAGCAATAAATTTGTTGGGTACATGTATATGTTTGGATGCAGTATCGAGTATTTTGTCAGTGAAATTTGTAACTATGGTATCGAGACATAAAGTATCGAGGATAGAATTCCAGTCGGTGTCAGAGAAAGCCTCGTTCAGCGCATTATAATTACCCTGAGAATAAAGCCATATCCTTCGCCTAAAAGAAGGTGGGTTTGATTTCAAAAATTCGACTTCGATTGAAATTGGGCAGTGATAGCGGGTCATGTCTGGAATAATTGGTTCGAGGACTTCACATGATTTCACGTTGATTGTGTTACTTACAGCAAATAGATCTAGCAATGAAGCAGATGTTTCAGTAAAACAAGTTGGTTCACTCACAAGTTGTCTGAGGTTAAAGTAATTGATTATTTCAGAAAGGCTACTTCTTGAAGAAACCATTTGGTTGTCGTTGAAATCACCCGTGATAATTAAGTCACCAACTGACGTGGAAGTTAACCCTTTGAACCATAGAGGTCCCTTGTCTGGGCCAGCAACATGATACGTCATCATTTCATTAAGTAGGATGGCGTTAACGAAGCTACATGAAATAATATGAAAAATGAATTTTGAAGACAAATTATTTATTACACAAGAGGGTAAAATGTGTTATAAGAACATTTTGAACTGAAGAGTCAGGTAAAAAACTTGTGGCGCTGTCTTGATACGATGAAAAGAGCGACAAAATGTATGTTTTTGACAACAATAGTTCGACCACTCTGAGGGAAGAACTTGGGTTAGATTCGTAGAGGAAGGTAGCAAAAGATTGACAACAGATATCAACCACACATTAATAATCTGGAAAAAATCCTAGAAACAGCTAGGTGAAACACTTCAAAAACACCGTGCTTATATATTTTGTCATCAATTGTTTTAATATTTGTCTTGAGTCACCATTTCAATAATTATAGATAGTTTTCCCATGAGCACTCCACCTTTGCTGCTTACCACGATTAATCGGAGAAACAGCTGGGAGATACGGAATATCAGACTCCCAGCAACTGATCTAGCTTCAATGGAGGTAATTTACGCACTGCTAAATATTAATACACGAAGCAGTGCACAACACATATGGCCTTCAAAACTAACATTGATTGAAAAATTCAGAATCTACTGGAAGTTACGAGTAACATTACCAATCAGTGCGTTTGATAAAGCAAAACAAAACAGATTTAGTCTTGAAGATTAGGGACCATAAAATGAAGACAGGATTCAAGTCTGAGACTGTATAAGCTATGGCTTTTCTCTCCATAGAACACCAACTCTTACTACAATTAGATGCTTCAGGGATGGGTGTCTGAAAATGAATGGAAAAACATTGGCAAACTGGGGAGGGGGGGGGGGGGGTGCCAAAATGGAGATATAAAAAAGTTTAACCTTACGTCTTTTTTTCTCTAAGGAAATGTCTTCAGAATAAGAAGAAAACCTTTTTAAAAATTCTTTCCCGATTTTGTATTTTTTTTATATGCATTTCGAATTAATTCCATATTTTTGGAAGTGCAAAAACAGGTAAATTACAGAGTTTTTAGCTCTGGTTCTGAAAAAAACCAAACAGGCCGCTTTTCCGTCCCAGGAACATCACACGTCATAATTTCATTGAGTAGGATGGCAGCTAAGTGAATGTGTAGGGCGGACAATCAATATATTCAAGGTACAGGCCAAAGGCTGCACGTTTAACATATTATTTGGTCTATCCCAAATAACGAATATCGACTCTTCCAACTGCTGCCGTTAAACTAATTGACATGAAAGATACCACCAGGGTTCAAATGGTTAATGTCGTTGAATTGTTTATTTCATTTATGTATATGAGAAATGAAACGGAGCCTAATATGGAGCGTTGTGAAACTCCACATGGTAGTTCAGTTTTTGGAAGAAGGATTTCGTGCCTTATTGTATCAAAAGCCTTGGAGAGGTCTCGAAAAAGAGCTGAAATAGTGTTTTTATTCGCTTTATTATTTTCTACAGCCACATGTTTTAACAATTGCAATACAAGATGCAATGTACTATGTTTATTCATAAAACCGTATTGGTGCCGATAAAGATAATTAAATTTATTCAAGAACTGTGTAAGTCTTGCAAGCATGAGTTATTTCTATACTTTTAAAAAAGTCTGGAAAATTACCAATTGGTCCATAATTTATTAACCCTTTGAACTAACAAAGGCCGTCTTTCCGGCCGGGTCACAAGCTACATCATAATGTCATTAGGTGGGATCGCGTCAAAGTAAATGTGTGGTACAGACCAATCAATATTTTCAACGTGCAGCCCAGTGGCTGCACGTTGAAAATATTAATTGGTCTAACTCCAAATAATAAATATGGACTCTTCCAACTGCTGCCATTAAACTGACATGGAGGATACCACCAGGGTTCAAAGAGTTAAATATATTGATCTTCTGATTAAAAGACTGGGATTATAACTTTTACAATTTTAATCCGGTCGTGGAATATTCCCTGACCAAATGAGCTGTTCATGATATGCGCGAATGGTTTGGCAACCAGATTTATTGAATGCTAACGGGTGCTCGATGCAATTTTTTCGCAGTCCTGACTTACTTGGACTTCATTTTTTTACTTTATTAATAAATGTAAAAGTCAAGGTTGATATAATAAGAAACTTATCTGGAGATGGAGAATTCATGAAGTTGCAAAGGACATGTTATTAGTTTCATGTCTCATTTCCTATCTTTGCAAACAAGTTTTTAAATTCGCGTGCGATTTTATACAGATCATTTATCTTTTTATCACCCAGATTTGCAAACCCTCTCTAAAATTGGCAACATGGCTTATTAATGCTCACCTCTGGTCTTGAGTTGATACTCAAGTTGTGGTCATGATTAGCCATTGTGCAAAAATATGTGACCTTAAACACCAATAAATAAATATCACCCAGATTAAAGAAGGAAGGCAGAGTACGTGTGTTTTGTGTGTGTTTCTTTTAATACGTTATTTAGGATTTGCTATGTTCTTTGCACGGTCTTTTTATTGTCTTAGGGAATGTTTTCGTGGTACATAGATTTTTTTTTCCATTTGGATTCTGCTGAATAATCGACAGTAGTTTTTTTTTTATAGTTCCTGACATTAAATTCCGTGGGGCATCTTAATTCGTTGTTGAAAAATTTATTCTTGTTGTTGGCTGTTATTAAAAGACATTTTTGTCACCAAAGGCTGATGTTTCATGTATTTCGTATCTGTATTCTGTTTGCCGATTTCCATGGGGATGCTGTTTCAAAAACATACAAGTAAACGTTCGAAAAATGTCCATAAGCCGACGGACGTGACAACCATTACTTATTCCCAGTTCCTTATTCGACATTCGTTATCAACCGATAAAATCGTTTGATAACGAATGTCGAATAAGAAACTGGGAATATTTATCGATTGATAACGAATGTCGAATAAGGAACTGGGAATAAGCAAAGGTTGTAACGTCCCCTATAAGTCGTATTAGGATAATTGGTTTTCATAACCGGGAAAATTCATACTGGCCATCTCACCATCCCTTAATTACAACTCCTGGATCCGCCCCTGCCCGTACAAGTAAGCAAATATTTGTTCTGCATGGGTTAATTTGGTAATGTTCCATGAATAATCCCTTTAGTCTATTTCAATTGGATATTTGTCGAAAGAAGCCTCTAACAGATACTGTCTGAGAACAATCAAAATTAAACAACTAGAGTTCTTTGCTGTGGTTCTCCTGACGCATGCCAAAATTGAGTGTTTTTGGCACTCGGGCAAAGAGCAGGGCTGTAGGAAACAAACTGGAGGTAGTTGGCCAACATTTATTATGGACTGTATTACTGCTAGAGTGGAACTTCTTTTAACAGTGAACTATAACCAGCTCCGGTGATATTAAGCACCTTTCCACCGCGACTAGAAGACAACGCCTGCAAAGATGTCATTGAATAAGTAAAAACGTTCAGTTTTTTGCCTAAAAATCATAGCTTATGACCTCTCGTTAGAAAGATTCGAGGAGCTCGTCCCAATGAGAGGTCATCAGGTATGCTTAGTTTGTTTGTTTATTTGTTTGTTTGTTGAGGTTTAACGAAACGTTCAAAAAGTAAGGCTAACGTCGTGTCGGAAGTTTTACGGGCTGAAGGAAACCAGAGTGTACAGGGAGAACCACCTGGCAGTGGCGAGGAACTGTCAGATATTTTCTCCAACTTTCAGTAGTGATGCAATGCCACATGAGTAATTCGACATCTCATTGATCGTCAAGAAAATTATTGATTTATTACCAACGACATTTTGGGGCACATTTACAATTCTTTGAACTGAAAACAAACTTTCAAAAATGCCAATTAGCCGAATTCAGACTGCGAGTTTTAGGATAAAAACAAAATGGCGGACAGTGACAATTATTATACCGCCAGTGTCGCTATATTGAATTAATATGGGGACCTAGTTGACCATTATTGTAGTTGTAGTCCTCAGTCCTCGATCACTAGTTATGACCGTTTATTGGTTAACCCTTTTACTGCCACGCCCACTTTAGCCATATATGGGGGACCTCTATGTCTGTATGCGAGGATGTTTATGACATACTTGAAACTCTATCATCTGACTAATTGTTGGAAAAGGCTCTTGGACAATAGTCGCTTTCGGCAAGGTAAGTGTTAATGTGCCCGGTTGGCATAATAAATCTCAGAGCTGTGCTCTTTGTTGAAGTGATAACAAACATTATGTACTGCCGTGGTAGTAATAGGAATTTGATACAAAGGAATCTATTTCCTAAAGCCCGAGAAGCATTGCAGTCATGTTACAATTTCGTTCAGATTGGCGGAGGTTTTTATCAACAGTTTCTAAAAGGTCGTATAATATATGTTAACACTACTCATGTTTCAGATAACAGTGGCCTTAGATGCTTTGTGGACGTTTTCAAGCAATGGGTCGGAACCATATGTCATTTGTGGAGATTTCAATGCATCGCCAAAAATGCCAACCTACAAGTGGATAAAAGAAGGGGCACTGACTTCGCAACTAATCGAAGATATACGAAAAAGTTGCCAGGATGGTGGTAAAGTGAGTGAGTTGTCTTCTTTCTCCAAAAAAGGTGATTGCCAACAGTACTCGCTGGCTGGTAGCTTCTGATAAAACTGCCGCAAACAGAAAAAGGCTCTCCTAATTCATATCTGGAAAATGTATTGTGAGTAAAAGAGTTCAGTAATGTTGGAATTTCGACGTAAAAGGGCCTTAAAGGCTCCCAATAGCCTATCGAAAGACTTATTGGCATTGGCAAAATTCCGAGGTCCCATCTATGCCCATGAGTGTTCAGAACAAACTTGTGAAAATGGAAAGGGTTTTCATTATTCTCTATTTTGCAAAAAATAAAATTTTTGGGACACATATTAAGATCTTGCGAGGGCTAAAATACTCCCTTTAAATACTCCATTTTAATATATTAAAATGGGGCGCGATGGTTCAGTTGGTAGAGGTGCAGGCTTCAAGCCGAGAGGTCCTCGGTTCGAATCCCACCTGCGGCAACCGCGATGTCCTTGGGCAAGACACTTCACCCCATTGCCCACGTGGGGGCACGGTGACACTGTGTACCAAGGCGTACTGCATATCGATGGTGAACCTGTCTTCAACCAATGCTAACCCTGCTTGTGTGGAGTTAGTATGTGGGAGAGCTGACAGTTGCTAGATGTTGCCTGGTGGTTCTCTCCGGGTACTCCGGCTTCCTCCACCCGTAAAACTGCCGTGGTCATGATTAGCCATTGTGCAGAAATTATGTGACCTTAAACACCAATAAATAAATAATCCTTTAAAAAATCAGCTCATTCCAATGAGTTGTTATAAGCTATGTTTTTCAAGCAAAAATGAAAAAGTAATTAAAACTGAATAGACATTTCTGTGAATAACCCTGACCGATTTTCGTCATTATGTTGGATAAGGGGTTAAGAATGCTCTTAGAGTGGAAGGCACACTGAAAATGCGCCCCATTTCACATAGAATTAAATGTTACAGAAAAAAAAGCGAAAAACATTCTGCAGCCATGAGTTATATTAAAGATGTTTGTACTCACATTGAAGAATTAAGAGGGTTAAAAACAGACCTTTCAGATATTCCATTTCATTACTTTATAACTGTGAGAGGTGTTTCCAGAATGCCGCACACCACTCCTTTCCAAAACCTGTCGATCCTGAGTTGTGATTGAGAATAAATGAATTTTAAAAATGCTTTGAAAAGTGAAGGGTTCTGTTTGTTCAACATGATTTGAAAGCGATGTTTGTAACATGATACTGAATAAACATACAATATTAATCTATATAACAGCAGACACAGCTTTCTCTCAGACCCTTTGATTATGAGAGATTATATGCTGTCTTAGATAATGGCGGAAAAATATTCTCTTAATGACTTCTGTTGGCCGCATTGAGGTGGAACCTCCAGCAAGTTCAACTAATTCGATATAGGTCCCATGTCTATTGGTCATACCAAGCCTGAAGTATGAACATAAACCACTTTAAAAATATCGGCTCCGCCAACCCCGGGTCTGCCATATTTCTAGATGACGGCGAATATTCATATTAGCTAGAAAATGTTAAGGTACATGGTACCTCTGGGAAATATATTGCAAGTGAAAGAATTCAGTAATGTAAACAGGCCTTAAAGGCCCTCATGAGCCTATCTGAAGGATTATTGGCATTGGCAAAATACCGAGATCCCAACGATGTGTTTAGAGCAACATTGTGAGAATGGAAAGGGTTATTTTTACTCACGTATTGCATAAAATAAAATTTGTGCGACTCATATTAAGATCGTGAGAGGGTTAAAATACCCAATTTAAATACTCCATTTTAACCCATTAAAAAACGAGCTCATTTCAATGAGGGTCCTAAGCTATGTTTTTTAAGTAAAAATGAAAAGATAATGAAAATTGAACGGGAATTTCTGTGAATAACGCTGGCCGGTTTTCGTCGTTACATTGGGTAAAGGGTTAAGTATGCCTTATTGAGAGGGTAAATATAAAGCCATTTAAAAATACACAGCACCACCGTGCCCCTTCGCGGGCAATCGGGATTACACTGTGCCTTGCCAAGGACACAACACAGATACACATGGCGACGTTAGTACCATGAACCTCTCTCTTTGAAGTCCGACTTCGTAACCTCATCGTCATCACGTGCCTGTTTGATCCATTTAACCCTTTACCTAACATGAAAAGCAGACGACACTTGCAAACAAAATTCTTGAATAACTCATTTTTTTCATTTTTTATCCCCAAAACATAGGCTATGACCCTTCATTGGAACGAGCTCGATGAGCTCGTTCCAAACAGGGGTCATAACCTATGATTTTGAGGCAAAACATGAAAAAATAATGAAAATTAATTGGCACTTTTTGTGAATAACGATGGCCGGTTTTGGCCGTTACGGGTTAAAAGGTCATAAAATGCATCTAGGGCCCTAAAGAAGACATGCGCGAAATATGAAGATGGTTGGATCTCAAGAATGGCGGTGGTGAACAGAGGGGCAATGTGACAATTGAACAACAAATGAACAAAACGTTCTGCGGTCATCAGTTAAATGAAAGCATTTGGACTCACATTGAAGTATTACGAGGGTTAAAAAGAAACCATTTAAATATTCCATTTTGTTAAATTATAATTGTGATAGGTGTTTCGAGAAAGCCACTCACCATCATTGCTTCTTGAATGGTTGGCAATGACCAGTAGGGGTTAATCAGAACCGATTCCCAAGTGATGTCTAGGGGTTCAATTAATCCTGTACACATTGATGTCAAAAAGGCAATGTTTTCAGCAGCAAATATTTTCCCGTAATGCAGTTTGATATTTAACCAAATATACCTTGTTTGACATAGCTCAGTGAGCTCTGTCAAACAAGATATAACTAGATAAACAGAATTTACTGCATCCAGTGAATTCAAGTCTGTGTGAAAAGGGTTAAAGTATCAGGAATAAACTATACAGAAAGATAATTTATGGAGGCTTATTTTCTGGAGTAAAATATTTTTTAACAAATCAGAAATGGGTTTTCGTTAACAGTATTTACAGATATTCAAAAAGGAATCAGAACAATGTTTATAAGAAACCAGAACGTCGATGGTGCACCTGTCTTCAACCAATGCTAACCCTGCTTGTGTGGAGTTAGTATGTTGGGAACTGACAGTTGCTCGCCGTTGCTCGGTTGTTCTCTCCGGGTACTCCGGCTTCCTCCACCCGTAAAACTGTCGTGGCCATGATTAGCCATTGTGCAAAAATATGTGACCTTAAACACCAATAAATAAATAAATAAATAAATAAATAAATAAATAAATAAATAAATAAATAAATAAATAAATAAATATATAAGAAACCAGAAAAGGCATATATGTGACCAGCATTTAAAGGGTTCGATACACGAATCAGAAATGTACATTTTTGGCTTTGCCCACTAATTTGATTGATGAAGTACATTTATAAACTTCAGAAATGCATTAAGGTGTAATAAAAAGCATTTTCCAGTCTTTCTGAATAATATACACTTGATGGCCTCTGGTGACCTCATTCAGGTGGGTCGTACTTTGAACCTCCAGCAATGTTTAACTCAGTCGGTGTAGTCCCATGTCTTCATCTGCATTGAAGTACGAGCATAACCCTCTTTAAAATATTGGCTACACCAACCCCAGATCTGTCATTTTTGGTGATGATAGGAATTATTTAGCATGAGCTAGAAGACTCTAAGGCAATCAGCCCACTGGATAACTCTCAAAACCTCGAGTGAACAGAAAAAACAGATGAGTGCAAACTGGTTGTTGTCGTCCAGCATACCAAAACAAATATAGAAAGGGTGATTCGTATTTGATTTATCGTGCTGACAAAGCGTGCATAGAGTCTATATCGTACATATTGAGATAAAAACCTTAAAGGACTCAAGAGCTCATTGGAAGACCAACTAGAACTGGCAAATTGCTGAGATCGCACCAGTGCCAAGCCGTGTTTAGAGCAGCAATATGGGTATGAAAAGGCTTGTCATTATTCTTGTATTGCATGAAATTGGGAAATCTTTGGGTTCTATATTGAAGTCTTGGGGAGGTTAAAGGTTAAAAGCACGCCAGTTAAATAGTACACAACGTCACTGTACCCCCACATGGGCAATCGGGATTAAGTGCCTTGCCAAGGACACAATGCAGTTACACTTGGTGGTGACCGAACCATGGACCATTCGCCTTGAAGTCCAACACCTTCACCACTGTGTCATCACGCTTCTGCTCGTTCCATTTAAACGGCCTTAAAAAGCATCTAGTGCCCTAAACGAGGCATACATGAAATAAAATGATGGGATCTTGAAGAATGGCTTTTATGTACAGACCGGCAATGTGACAAAAAGCGTACAAAAAAACGTTCTACAGTCAAAAGTTAAATGAATTTTTTTGTTCTTCATGGTGAAGTATGAAGAGGGTTAAAAACAGACCATTTCATTAATTCATAATTGTGATAAGTGTTTCGAGAAAGCCACTCTCCACTCGGATCCGAAACCTGCTAATCCTGAGTTATGACTGAGAATGAAAAAAATGCATTGAAAGATGAAGGGTTCTTTATTTAACTAGAATTAATCAAGAGTTGTAAGAGACAGCTGAATAATAAATAAATTTCCGTGCAACTCAAAGGGTTTCTTTCAACTTGGTTTGGGGATGGGATTTAATTTTGATCGCAACAGCTGATAACATTTAATGTTTGACAGCTATAGCAACTTCTCTATAATTTGATGATTGGTGATTTGTATTTGACTTCTCGTGAAGACAAGATTAAGAGGATAGAAATTATCTATAGGTCACATTTTCACATACTATGTTTGAGATATCTTCCGGACCATTTTTCTTAGGGCTGAACAGCACTTTCGACAGCGAGGTTCATCTCGTGTAGGACAGTTTTTACAAGAGAAAGAAGCCAGAGTATCCGAATAGATATGCCAAGCAGCGATGAGCAACGGTCAAAATTCACAAGTCAGCGTACTAACTCCACACAAGCAGGGTGAGCATTGGTTGAAGATCTAAGTGCAGTCCTATATTCAAACGCACCATAATGTTACACGCCTTGGGAACTTATAATACACCCCGACATGTTTCAATCCACAGTGTCCCGATTGTAACACTAGAGTCGGTGATCTCTTGCGTGACTAGGCCATTACTAACAGCAGCTCAGATAAACATAGTAAGATAAGAACACGGTGTAGACCTCCTTTAAGGCGTTACCAGATCTGTAATGCTTTCCTTGTCTGAATCTCCCCCAGACATTTAATAAAGAATATCGGTCTTTGTTATGTATTGCATCTTTTGAAAAGAAATTGAAACTTATTTACCACCTGTACTGCCTCATCCTCGCACTTCCAAATAGGAGATGGCAGGAAGACAGCCATTGGGCTATGCCGTCTCCTTACAATATGCATGTTTTTTTTACAACTTGTCACTGTTCTAGTTACACAATATTCTTTTTTTTTTTGGAAAACATCTAAATACATTTATATTTGTAACTACACTATATGTACATGTATATTGTGAATAAAATATTGTATATTGTATATTGTATTGTCCGCCTTAGTACAGCGTCACTTTGCCCCCACAGCGGTAATCAGGACCGAGTGCCTTACCCAAGGACAAATCGTATTGCATTTGGTGAGACATGCAACATGGACATTTCTATCTAAAGTGGAACGCTGAAACCAGCGAGCCACCACTCCCCTGCCTGAGCCATTTAAAAGGTCCTAAACGGCAATCTAGAGCCTTAAACAAGGCATACTGGAAATAAGAAACTGACTGAATCTCAAGAATGGCTTTTGTGTACAGTATGGCAATGTGATAGAGGCATACAAAACGTTTTACAGCCACGAGTTGCATTAAATGAAAGGTTTCCAACTAGCACTGAAGCATGATGGGGGTTAAAAAACACTCCACTTGAATATTCCATTTCCCTTATTCATAATTGTGAAAGGGACTTCAAGAAAGACACCGCCACTCCACCCAGGCACGTACCTATGGGGTGGGGGGGGGGGGTTAGGAGGGATAGGAGGGGAGTCTCACCTCCCCAATATTTTGTCCAAAATCAAGATAGTTGGAAATTTTACAGGCAAAAATTCCAATAGTTGCAAATTCCAAGCAATGTTGTGATCCGATTTTGGTTTTACATTTCCGTGAAAATTCCAACCCACGACTCCTACAGACAGAATTGTGATTGAAAAAACGCACGATTTTCTGACTACTCAATGGCTCCGAGTTTAATTCCACAACCGTGGTCATGTTAGTCCTTTTGTTCTCTTCTATGTCTAACCTTGTCTAACCTTATTCATATTAGTGAACGCAGTTAAAACATCCAGAGGTTAATATCCAAGGCACCATCTAAGCAATGCATGCTAGATATCATTCCAACTTGGTTGTTAAAAGCATTTCTTTCGGAGTTAACTACACCTATCTTGAAACTGGTCAATGCCTCCCTCCACTCTGGCGTCTTTCCGACAAGCATGAAACACGCTTTAATAAAACCTCTTCTCAAAAAGCCAACACTTGACCCAGAGGTTCTGAAAAACTACCGACCGGTCTCTAATCTTCCATTCCTATCAAAGATTATTGAGCGTGCGGTGGCTTCTCAGCTGAATTCTCATTTGGCAGTTCACTTCCGAACCGAAGTTAACCAATCTGCACACAGATCGAATTGCAGTACAGAAACGGCGCTTCTAAGGGGCCAAAATGATATCTTCCTATCCACGAACAGGCACAACCTAACATGTCTTGTTTTGTTGGATTAAAGTGCCGCTGTTGACACCATAGACCATAACATACTTATTGAAAGACTGGCAGTGAGAATAGGCCTTACTGACCGAGTACTCAATTGGTTTTCGTCGTACCTTAATGGTCGCACACAGAGTGTCCTTTTTGGCAGTGAGTCGTCAGACAAGGTCACACTACGTTTTGGCGTCCCTCAAGGATCGGTGTTAGATCCCCTACTGTACACTGTCTATGTCTTACCTCTCGGTGACATTATCCGAAGTCATGGCCTTGACTTCCATTTTTACGCAGATGACACACAGTTGTATATTAGTTTTACTCACACCTTTGAGCCTGAAGCATGCAGTAAGATTGAACTTCGTATTTCAGACATCAGGGCATGGATGACTAAAAACTTTCTTGAATTGAACGATGACAAGACAGAAGTAATATATATAGGTCTACCTCATCAACTGTCAAATATATCCAACTGTCCCTCAATATTGGAGGTTGTGCGATAAAACCCAGTAGCTGTGTTCGAAACTTAGGTTATTTCATGGATGAAAATTTGGCCGCTGATGAACATATCAAACATGTCTCTCGCAGTGCATTTTTTCATCTTAGAAATATTAGCAAAATTCGATCCTTCATTGATACGCAGACGTCACAACAGCTTGTCCACGCCTTTGTTACCAGTCGCCTTGACTACTGCAACTCTCTTCGGATTGGCTCTAAAACATCTATTCTTGAAAAGCTACAACACATCCAAAATTGTGCTGCACGGGTCATAACCAGAACTCAAAAGTACTGCCATATAACACCAGTACTCTCTGAGTTACACTGGCTACCCGTTAAGCAAAGAATTCAATTTAAAATTGTCCTTTTGGTGTTTAAGTGTATCTCGGGATCTGCACCGTCCTATCTGTCCGATCTGCTTACCATCCACAAACCACCGAGGTCACTTATGTCATCTGGTCAACTCAATCTGGTTCAGCCCGTATCTAAATTTACCAGTGCTGCTGATAGGGCCTTTGCGGTTTCTGGCCCAAGGCTTTGGAATTCTCTTCCAATTGACATAAAAAATAGTAAATCACTTGAATCATTTAAGTCTGGTACTAAAACCTACTTTTTTCGAAAGGCATTTCCTTCAGTGGTCTTTTAATTTTGGTCATAAACTGACATTACCAGCTGCGTGGGCGTGACTGAGTCAGTGAGGATTGCCTCGTTACTCGTCAAGTTACACTCACATACTTGTTTTGGTAAAGTTGTAGTTTGCTTTGTTTTTGTTTTATTTTGTTTTAATTCAATACCCTTTTTCTTTTAGGTTCTGTCGCTTATTGCCACGATATAGCCTCGGTTGCTGATGTGGCGTTGGGCACCAATAAATGATAATAGTGATCCATGTATCAATGTATCTGTGAGAGAATGTATGTGTATGTGTGTTTATTTTTTCAAATGACAGAATCATGTTTTTAGGGGAATTTTGAATGTTGGTTTCTGATCCCCCGTCGGGATTCGAACCCTCTGCAACACCGCCTGGCAATCAGGAGTCCAGCGTCTAAACCACTAGACCATTGCACACCGTCAAAAACGATGGCTGGAATCTAGCTTTTTAGATAAAGTCCTCATGATTACTCTTTTCGGCAGCAGCATGAAAGTGTGGAACCCGCTGGCCACAGTACGACGAAAGTGCTGTGGATGGCCTCAGACGAAGACTGGCACGGGCTTGTGTGTGTTTTTTCAAATGACACAATCATGTTTTTAGAGGAATTTTGAATGTTGGTTTCTGATCCCCCGCCGGGATTCGAACCATCGGCAACACCGCCTGGCAATCAGGAGTCCAGCGTCTAAATCACTAGACCATTGCACACCGTCAAAAACGATGGCTGGAATCTAGCTTTTTAGATGAAGTCCTTATGATTACTCCTTTCGGCAGCAGCATGAAAGTGTGGAACGCGCTGGCTACAGTACGACGAACGTGATATGGATGGCCTCAGACGAAGACTGGCACGGGCTTGTGTGTGTGTTTTTCAAATGACACAATCATGTTTTTAGAGGAATTTTGAATGTTGGTTTCTGATCCCCCGCTGTGATTCGAACCCTCGGCAACACCGCCTGGCAAACTTAGATGGCTGAGTATAAGTAATTGCCTAACTGTATAGCAAAAATCTTAGAGATAGGGATTTTCGGGAGTAAAGTATTTTTTAACGAATCAGAAATGGGTTTTTGTTAATAGTATTTATAGAGATTCATACAGGAATTAGAACAATTTTTATAAGAAACCAGAAAAGCATATATGTGCACCCAATTTAAAGGATTTGATCAAGGAATCAGAAATTGACATTACTGGCCCTGCCAATTAATTGAATTAGATACATGGATAATTTTCAGAATTGCATTAGTTGTTATAAAATACAATTCCTAATATTTCTGAAATATATGCACTTAATGACCTCCATTGACCGCATTGAGGTGGACCACATTTTCAACCTCCTGCAAGTTTCAACTCATTTGGTGTTGAACCCATGTCTATACGTAATACCAAGCCTGAAGTATGAGCGTAAACCACTTCACAAACATTGGCTCCCACCAACTCCGGATCAGCCATATATGTAGATGATAGCAAATGTTCATATTAGCTGGAAAATGTTAAGGTAAGAATCCAGTAATGTTGGAATATAGACGTAAAAAGGCCTTAAAGACCCTCCAATTACCTATTTGAAGACTTATTGGCATTGGCGAAATGCCGAGGTCCCATCGATGCACATGGGTGTTCAGAGCAACATTGTGAGAACAGAAAGTGTTGTCATTATTTCTGTATTGCAAAAGTAAAAGTTTGGGGACCCATATTAAGATATTGAGAGGGTAAACATAATCCCTTTAAATACTCCATTTTGACCCTTTACAAACGAGCTCATTCCAGTGAGAGATCATAAGCAATGTTTTTCAAGCAAGAATGGAAAAATAATGAAAATTGAATGGAAATTTCTGTGAATGACGCAGGCTGGTTTTCGCCGTTATGTTGAGTAAAGGGTTTTAAGAATGCCTTACTTTGGTAGGTACATCTGAAAAGGTGTCCGCGTCCATATAGAATTAAATGTTATAGAAAGGAAAGCGTAAAAACATTCTGTAGTCATGAGTTATATGAAATGTGTTTGTACTCACACTGAAGTATTAAGAGGGTTAAAAACAGACCATTCAAATATTCCATTTTATTACTTTATAATTGTGATAGGTGTTTCGAGAAAGCCACACACCACTCCATCCCGAAACCTGTCGATCCTGAGTTATGATTGAGAATAAATAAATTTTAAAAATGCTTTGAAATGCGAAGGGTTCTTTCATCAACATGAATTAATTTTGCAACATGATATTAAATAAACATACAATGCAATTCTATGTAACAGCTTTCTATATGACATATTTAAATAACGGTTATTGTTTCCGTGAACAAATTTACCAGTTCAGTCCATCAGTTTTACAAAAACATTAAGATAGGATTAATTGTATTGGGGTTATCATTATCGGTGTTGACAAACAGAGCATAGAAGACAGAAATATTACAACTACACCAACAAGCCATGCCTTCTATGAATGTTATTTATTTATTTCTTTATTTATTTATTTATTGGGTTTAATGACACTTTTGACAGCCACTGTCACCTTGTGTCGGACAGTTTTACTGGTGGAGAAAGCCGGAGTACCATGAGAGAACCATCAAGCAAAGGTGGGCAACTGCCAGGCTCCCCAACAGACTGACTCCACACAAGCATGGTTAGCATTGGTTGAAAACAAGTATTCCTTCAGTACGCGTTAGTGCACACTGCCAACATTCCCACACGTGGGCAATGGGGGTAACGTGTATTGCCCAAGGACACAACACAGTTGCAGCAACTAGAATTCGAACCGAGGACCTCTCGGTTTGCAGCCTTCACCTCTACCTACTGAGCCACGACGCCCCTTCTATGTATGTAACTGGAATACTTTGGAGGCTTATTTTTGGCGATAAATAGTTTTAAAGAATTTAGAAGTAGGTTTTCATTAACAGTATTTGAAGATATTCATTTAGGAATCGGATCAGTTGTTAAAAGAAACTAGAAAGGCATATATGTACACAGCATTCAAAGGGTTCAGTCAAGTGAATGCATCAGGGGTCCAAAAATAAATGTGATTTCCAGCAATTCTAAAAATTCACTCGATGATCCCTGGTGACCTCAGTGACCATGACCGATATTGTGAACCTCTATCGAGTGTCGACTCATTTGGTGTTGGTCCCAGGTCTATACATCATACCATGTTTAAGATATGAGCATGACCCACTTTCAAAAATTTTGACCACGCCCACTTTTTTAATGTAAAAATGCATGCATGAATTTCAGGAATGCATTAGAGGGTAAGAAAATGTGGCTTCCAGCAATTCTGAAAATGCACTGAATGATCCCTATGTGACCTCGGCGGCCTTGATCCATATCCCCCCCCCCCCCCCCCCTGCACTGAGGGTCGACTCATTTGTTGTTAGAACTAGGTCCATTCATCGTACCATACTTGAGATATGCGCGTGTTCCACTTTCAAACTTTTTGGCCGCGCCCACTTTTTTACGTAAAAATGCATTAATGGACTTTGGGAATGCATTAGGGGGGTCCAAAAATGTGATTTCCAGCAATTCTGAAAAATGCACCCAATGACCCCTAGGTGACCGTCGTGATTTTTACCTATATTTTGAACCTCTATCGAGTGTCGACTCATTTGGTGTTGGCCCCAGGTCTATGCATCATATCATGCCTGAGATATGAGCATGACCCACTTTCAAAAATTTTGACCACGCCCACTTTTTTTCATGTAAAGATACATGCATGAACTTCAGGAATGCATTAGAGGGTAAGAAAATGTGATTTCCAGCAATTCTGAAAAATGCACTCAATGACCCCTAGGTGACCTCCGTGACCTTGACCCATATTTTGAACCTCCATCGAATGTGGACTAATTTGGTGTTGGTCCCAGGTCCGTAGGTCATACCACGCTTGAAATATGGGCGTGACCCACTTTCAAAACACCCCCACGAAGACCCCTACTGCCCCAGGAATCTGAAAAATATTAGGTGCCGAGAACGTGAGACTCTCTGTATGCCAAAAATCAACGACATCGGGCAATTCGTTTTCGAGTTATCTTGCGGACAAAAAGGTACTTAGAAGACAGAAGACAGAAGAAGAAGAAGAAGAAGAAGAAGGAAGAAGAAGAAGATTAATTGAAAAAAGAAAAAAAAAAGAAAAAGAAACCGTACAAAAACAATAGTCTGTGTGTTTCACACAAACTAATTGGTTAAATTCACAAGAGAAAAACAGAGCGATTGGAGAAAATTCTGTTGTACTACCAGAAGGCTAGAGGTTAAAGGACAATACTCAGATTTGAAGTTGGACTTGGCCACTAAGTGTTAAAAGATATTTTTCAGCCAATAGACCAACAAACACTAGACAAAATTTCACAGATGATTTGGTTTAATTGGTCTAAAACATGTTATTCATATTATGCATTTTAATGTAAAAATCAAATTATCATTCTACATTCCAGATGAGAGAAACATTTTAGTACAGACCAAAGTACAACTTAAAGGAGCTATAGCTCTTCAGGAGAGCTATAGATCTTCAAGGGCAGTAGACCAAAATTATTAACTTATCATAATAAAAACACAACAGATGTAATTAAAACTAACCCCAAAATATAGCAAACATGAGCTCTTTTGGAGAGTTTAGCTCTTTAAGTGGGTTCAGTGGGAGTGGTAGTCCGCACTAGCTGTACTTTGAGAGTAGTGAACGATGTCAGCTTGGCAAAGCTATGAACTGAAGTTTCTCGGCTGACAGTACCTGTTTTTGCACATCGGAGGGATGAAACGGCACAAATCAGAGAAATTCTCTTAATGGCACTTTGGCACCAATGTTTTCTGCACTCTCAGTGAGGATGAGCCGAGCAGAGAGAAGGACTATATAACTCCTCTAATAAATGAGATTTCAACAGTCATAGCACTAACACAGCTAACAGTACAGTCGACCATGTCAGTATCGCATTTTTACCAGCGTCCTGACAGTTTTGTGATAGGTTTCAACAATTATTCAGTGCAGTTTTATGGAAAGGGTTAACTTTATTCTCTCTAAAATAAAATATGTGCAATCCACATTGAAGTCTTGAGAGGGTTAAAAGCATTGAACTGAATAATTTATAATTTATTTCCTTGCAAAGCAAAGGGTTTCTCTCAACTTAGTTCCAGGAACTTACATCCGCGATTCACCACTAGAGAAAAAAGTATAAAAGAACCGTTCGTAAGAAAATGAAATAATTTTTGTTCTGACCGCCGAAGAGTGAAGATATCTGTGTCCACGACAATGCTCGGATTAAAATATGACATACAGATACAGGCTGGACTGAAGCTGACTTTCCGCGAATTAGCCCAAGTGAATAGTACAGTAGATAGGGTCGAGAGAAGAAACCTAGATCAGTGCACGGATGTTGTGAGAAAGAAACTAAAATATGTGGAGATCCGTATAGAATGGGCCGATTGTTAACCAAAGATAAGATGATTAATGAAGGGTCAAAGAAGAAGAAAAAAGGTACCGCCCAAACGACAAACAAGAGAATGAAGAAAGCTCTGAAGACAGCCCCAAAAAGGAACTAACTGAAGAAGACTGAAGTTATCACTCAAAACAACAATGAAGTTACCCTTCAAAAGAATGATGTGGGCACTCAGAAGAATGAAGATTTTAGGATGTGCCAACTTGCAGACCAAACAAAGGACAATGTTTAGAAAACTGAAGTATCCACCCGACCCGCGGATCAAGCCAAGGGAAGAGAACGAAGTTCGAGAGAATGGCGTTAAGACGAATGTTCCTAGCACTGAAATGATGAAGCATCTTGAATACAGGACAAAGAAAGAGACTAAAAAACACAGGTCCGACAAGAACGAACTGAAAAAAAACTGAAGAATCCAGAGTACAGTAACTGACGATTCAATGCTGACCAACCTGCAAATCACACCAAGTAAAACGTAATGGACTCCCCCTGCCTACAACATGTAAACGATGATAGGCAAGCTGCCAGTGTTCAAGAAGCTAGCCCCACACAGCCTGAAGAATCCAGTCAGTCTCAAGCAATGAGAAGAAGATCCGTTAGAGAACAAGAAGTCTTTGATCAGATGGTTATCAACCTCTCCAGGAAGAAAAAGGACGAAAGAGCTACATTCCACTCAGAGATGAGTTCGGTGAAACAAATGCCTTGTGCAATTGAACTGTAAATGAACAAAGTGATTATATACTGTGAACAATGTATCAGAGAACAGAATAAAAATGAATTGAATGTTATATACTCTCCCAAAAAAGAAAGTGTGCATGCTAAAAAATAACACTAAAAAAAGATGTATATCATTTTCATTCATGGAAATTTGATTCAATCGCAGATGAATCAATTTGTGATCAACACGAGAAATCTCATTACGCTACGACGAATACTCTTGGTGCCATGGAGAGTCAAAGACACTAAGGGTCAAACACAAAAGTCACACTCTCAATATCTGGTATGACCTCCGTCTGCATCGACTACTGCTGTGCATCTACGCCTCATGGAAGCGAACAAGTTAGCATGGAAGTGTTGTGGGATGTTGTTCCATATTCTGATAAGCTGTCTTTGGAGTTCCACAAGCGTTGACGGTGCATGGGGAAGCCGGTGTAGCTGACGTTTCATTTCGTCCCATACGTGCTCAATGGGTGAGATATCGGGCGAATTCGCGGGCCAGGGAAGAACATCCACTTGTTGTTGCTGCAGATACTGGTGAACAACACGAGCTGCGTGGGGTCGGGCGTTGTCCTGTTGTAGAATGACGCCGGGGCCGTGACGTAACGTCACAATCGGACGAATTGCAGGTCTTTGAGGACGTAAGCCGTTTTCTCCCAGCCGGTTGATTACTGTTTGAGGATGTATCCGTCTCAGGTTAGGGATGTTCCTGGCTGTCGTCGTTGCCGTTTGTTGCCGGTTCCGGAGATCGACGACACGGATATGCCGATCTTGTGCAGGGGTGGTAACTCGGGGTCTCCCGGAGCGGGGTCGGTCTTGAACGTCATCATGTTGTGCATGTCGATGGACTAGCCTGTCTACGGTGTTACGGTGGCAGTTCAAATGCTGGGCAACCTCTCTGTGTGTTCTGCCAGCTCTAATCATACCCAGGGCAAGGAGACGTTCATTCATTGTCAATCTTGGCATGCTAATGTGGAGTCGTTTTAACAGCAGCGCAAGTTTGAATGTGAACGATAGGAAGGCCTTACTTTAGTGTTTAAATACCCAAGAATTCACACTGCTGCATGAATTTTCAGACTCTCCACGTGCAAAACATGCCTTTTCACAAACGTGCAGCACGTCATTTAACGTTAATGCAATTTTAACGGGGAAAGCTGTTTTTGTGTTCAATATAACTTATTCATGAACAGGTTAACACTCTTTACACCTACGAAATTATTTTTTTGGAGTTTGATCAATTTCTGCAATGCACACTTTCTTTTTTGGGCGAGTATATCTTCTTATGTTGTCTTTTGAAACTACCCTTGCAAGTACCCGGGTGTAGAAACCACATATTTCTACGAGAACTATCACCCAGTAGGTATCACCCAATAGTACTTTACCATGTAATAGGTATCCGTCAATAATCCAGATAAGGATAAGAGGACTTTGTTATAAGACTTCATCGAGGTTTTTCCACATGGACCTCTTGGCCACATACGAGAAAAAAGATTCTACGGGCATAGACTGACGACAGGAAGGAATTCCGCGGAACGTGGTCGTTGAATACCAGATGAGGATAAGAAAGGTTTGAGATAAGACCCCTTGAGATATTTCCTCGTGGCGCTGAAAGCCTCACCCGACAAAAGGAGGATTCTATGAGCACAGACGTTTCCTCAAAAAGATTCTCAAAAAGGATTCCTCGGGATGTGGTAGTTAAATGCCCAGATGAGGGTGAGAGGGCCTGGGGTTGGACCTTGCTAAGGGAGTTCTTCGTGGTCCTCATGCCCCCAGGCGATGAAAGAAGAAGGTCTCGGTCTAGATTCAATATGTACTGATAGTGGCTGGGGTTAAGCTAACTGGAGCTATCTCATTGATTGAGGTCAGAAGTCGGGACAGGTCCAGAGATAGGTGGAAGAGAAGCTAAGGCTAGATATACTGCTAGGATAGGCAGAATAGGACCGTCAATAGGCAAACGAGGTCGGCGAATAGAAGAATAAGCCACAGAATGGATTGGGATAGGCAGCAAAACGAGGATTCTGCAGGACTCAGAACCAAGAAAGTTACTCTTATACAAAGGGGAAAACGGGGATTCTGGAAGAATCCGAACCCGTTTCGGTGATTTGGGGTGTTTGTTTGGTAATTTGGGGTTATTTGGGGTGATTGTCGGGTCTATGTGGGTAATTAGATTTACTTCCATTCAATCGAACACACCCTCCTATCACATCCCCTCCTACTGTAGGCTTTGGGTTACATGACAACCACGTACCACCACAGAAACCAGGATGGAGGCCTCCGGTATACAAAATGGACTACAGATATACGTGTCACCTGAAATCACGCGCTGCGCATCCACGCTAAGACCACATATTACTAAGGGAATAACATCACAAGATAAATATGACGTAACTGGGTCACGTGACATGACGTCACATCCCGAGTTCTCTGCGGGGTCCACCAATGAGCCCCGTTCCATCGCTCTCCAACTACTACTCACAACGTTACGACGTTGGCGTTGCCTTCTTACATCATTCCCGTATCGGGCGTGTTGTGAACGATATTTTCCGTAATGAGCTATTTCATGTTGATTGTTTGATAAAAACACTTCGCCCCCTGAGTTCCAATGTGTTCTATATGCCAGTAGGCACATAGAACACATTGGAACCCAGAAGGCGACTTGAGCCCAGAAGCATTCAACCAGGTACGCTTTCTTTCATTTCAATGTCAAGGTCCTTCATTAGTTTCAGTACTCGTCATAAAAAAGCAAATTAAATGCCTTACACTGAAGACGAAGAACTCACTCAACTACTATGAAACCTTTTCTGAAACTTCAAATCTAATATTCCTGGGCATCACCAGCCCATACGTGGAAACTGTGTTTAACATGTTGAATTCTTGTTACCGTTATGTTTGTCATATTTTTTTTGGTATTACATAACCCCATGTTGGTCATTTTGATCAGGTGTGGCCAAGTATGATGATCTTCATTATGTTTAAATTCCGTTACTGTGTGTTCTTTCATTTCATACGATATTTTATTTTAATTTTAAACCCTGAGTTGATTATACTGTTCAAAGTGCTCCAATCTCTCAGATGTCCTTAACTGAAATTACTTAAATGAAAAACACAAACCCTCAGGTCGATGACTGCGGTAGAGCAGAGATATCAACTTGCATCCATGTCTCAGAAAGCTGTATATGATATGTTTATCTCAACTAGATCTCATATTGACCAGTAGGTACTAAAGTACCACCTTCTCTTGATTAAAAAGTGATAAAATTCCTCTATTACAATTTGCTAACACTAAGAAGAATATACGTTTTGTCCGCACCCGAGAGACACACCCACCTTCGCCCTAGTTTTTTTGTTGACCCCTTCAGCCTGCTTTATTCGGAAATATTTTACTACTTTAGTTCACAGATTTGGACAATATGTCAATTCATGTTTTTTTCTGTTTATAAGATTAATAACATGATCACCTTAAAGGTGTATTTCTTCATAACCTTTATTCTCTAACAGCCGCGCATGAGCGGAGTTCATTTCTGGTGCAGCGAGAAAATGCAAAAATTAAGAAATGAGGCAAGAATGAATGAAAACCAGGTTTCATTGCTGCACGTTGTCTGCTACATCCAGAGAATGGATTTGAACAGCTGGGGACCGTTAATGATGGTGTCATGCCAACTCAATTTGTCATCGTCCATTGATACACTGCTGTTCATCCGATTTCAGGTCATTAATATTGCAGATCTCTTGAAGAATAGCATTGTACATAAATTCCAGCTGCAGAGTTGCTATATGGAGGCTGTGGTAAGTACGTGCAAAAGTCAATACCACGCTTTAACCCTTTACACAACACAGAGAATATCAAAATTTATTATTTTAATTACTATTTTTTTTAATTAAAAAAAAAATGTCAACAAAACCATATCATGTGACCCCTCATTGGAACGAGCTCATCGAGCTCGTTCCAATGAGGGGTCACATGATAGTTTTGGTGAAATATTTGGAAAAAAATTATTTTTTTCAACTGCTCAATTTTCAAAGTACGCTGGCGGATGTGGGCGATTCGTTAGGTAAAGGGTTTATTGGAGAGCTTAATGTATTGTCTCGTTGGCACCAGCCATTTCCTGATTTGGATTTTCAGACACCCTGTTGTGTGACTGATTTTTTTCAGTTACATGAGAGGAACCTACGCACTATATCAGCTTCCGCAGGCAACTTTTGGGGCGCGAGGCAACACATGCTCCCGGAACTGTCCACTATAGTAGATATGAAATGCTGAGGGTAAGAAGACTCGAAATCACATATATTACACATGAAATGCTTCTTCTCTAAGAGAACCAGGGGTGGATAGGTGTGCAGTTGGATCCATAAAATTGGGGAAGGGTCAGTGATCCGCCGGCGAACGGAATGCGAAGAAGAAAACACGGTGGACATCAAAGAATTTGCCTTTTACCCAACATAACGGTTAATACCATGAAATCTATTAAAAAAAATTGTCATTCAATTTTCTTTATTTTAATTTTCGCCTCCAAAACATAACATGTAACCCTTTTCGTTGGGGGTAGGATCACAATATATATTTTAGGTCACAGATGTGAAGTTTCAGCTAGTTTCTTATTTTATTTTATTTTTTTCATTTTTTGTTTGGGGTGTGTGCAAGTTTTCGTCCTCTAGCTGTGCTAGGTAAACGGTAAGGCCCGGAGAATCTCAAATTCGGGTAGAATCTAATCCCGAATAGAATCATTTTCAGAATTCGAATCGAATCGAATCTCCAATCGCATATCGCCGCCCTTGAAGGTGTAGATGTTGCTCACTCTTACAGTGAAATATTGTTAGTCTTCATTCTAAGTTTGTATTCAACAACAACTCGTCTGCACATGTGGTGAAATCAATCAAAAAACGAAATATTCCACAAACGTAATCGAAGTAGTTTCGGAAAGGGAACCTCCGTGGACTCTTCATCTATCATCAGGTCTCCTGTATAGGAGACCTGGTGATCGAAGAAGAGTTTAGGACGATGAGCTTCCGAAACTACTCCAAGAAGAGTCAACCCTTTACCTAACACGAAAGGCAGACGGCACTTGCAAATAAAATTCTTGAATAACTATTTTTTTTTCAATTTTTGCGTCAAAAACATAGTTTATGACCCCTCATTGGAACGAGCTCGCCCAGCTCGTTCCAATGAGGGGTCATAGGCTATGTTTTTGAGACAAAAAGTGAAATAAATAATGAAAATTGGATGGTGATTTTTGTGAATAGCGCTGGCCGGTTTTGGACGTTACGTTGGGTAAAGGGTTGTATTCGTGTTGGATCTTGAGAACATAATGGTGATTAAAATATTTTGAATCTGGGCGCGGTGGCGTCGCGGTAACCGGTTCTCGTCCGATCACCGAAGTTAAGCAACGTCGAGCGCGGTTAGTAGTTGGATGGGTGAGCATTTCAGCGACTGATTCGCTCTCCCACGTTGTGTTCTTGGGCAAGGCACTTAACCCCGAATGCCTACATGGGGGCACGATGACGCTGTGTACTACGGCGTACTGCACGTCGATGGTGCACATGTCTTCAACCAATCTAAATCTGCCTGTGCCGCGGTGCAGAGTTCAGAGTTACGATGTTGGAGAGCTGACAGCTGCTCGACGTTGCTCGGTGGTTCTCTCCGGGTACTCCGGCTTCCTCCACCCGTAAAACAGTCACCAACATGATATGACCCTGGCTGTTAAAGTGTCGTTAAACCCTAATAAATAAATAAATAAATATTTTGAATCCGCCCGACTCGACTCGAACCGGATCGAATCATCGACACGACATCCAATCGAATCGTACTTAGAATCTTCGCAGAAGCCTACAAGAAAATGATTAATAAATTAATTCTACCGCCCTGAGCAGCAGTTGGATTGTGCCATCACTAACCCTCTATACAAATACAAGATATTCTCGCCCATTTTTCGTAAATAGTATGGAATACGAAGAACACGGTGTTGAAAGGGTTAATATTTCTACACATGACTCCGTTTCATTTTTTTAAACCTTCTGGTTAACTAGCAACATCTAGAAAGAGACGGTGAGGTATCCTCGTGTTCCAAAATAGAAGCACCTGCGGCTTCAAAAATTAACCGTAATGATGGAATTTTCTAACGTCACAATTAGAATGATTTCGTCCGTCCAACATTACCTCGCCTGCCACCGAGCCTGAAAATAAGCAATATGTCATTTGCAGAATGAGGCCCCCAGAGGTGGAATTTTCTGATGCTATCCCAAATAGTGGGCCAATTTATCCTCTGGTAACCTCTCTGTTTAGGGTTTTTAATACCTTGATTCAGATTGAGGTTCACAAAGGGTAAATTTAGTGATGCTACCCTGCTATTCGGGACCTCATTCTGCAGATGACAGTCTACTTAATTCTAGGCTTGTCTGCCATACGTCGAAACTCGGATGATTTCGTACCTCAAATAGTTGTCTTTATCTAGCTTTCATTAGCACAAAACAAAATAGTAAATATACTGCTTTGAAACTGATGGTGACTTCGAACATATATATATATATACGATGGATCCGAAGAGGAGTGAGGAGACGATTCAACAATTTCTCGAATCGAAGATAAATATTCAAGCAAGCGATAATTATGGTGAGGCAGATGGGTGACATCAAATTGAAATACGAACCGACTTAGTTATTTAAACCCGTCCCGTCATTGAAACTCGTGAACAGACGAAGAAAGAGATCGTCAAAGAATCGAAACCCTTTAAACCCTTTAGAAGAAAGTATGAATTTTGGTCGGTCCACTTACACACCTTACACGACGTCGTATCGCGTTGAGACTGCGTAATCTCGCCCTCATCCTCATCCTCAGTATCATAACTCACCACCATAGATATTTTACTCCCGAAAATAAGTTCCCATAATTTTTTTCTACATAAGTTAGTTCTGATGCTTTCACTATTTTGACAGAGACTCAAATTTACTGGCCGCAGTAAATCCCGTTTCGGGTTGCAACAATAAATTGGAGAACAGATTTGTTTTTCTGCAATTCGATTTTCCCATGACCAACCCTCCTATGCTTCTCGGAAAGAACGGTTTGATTCGATCCCTTGGGTTTCGTTTCATTCCACGATAAATCCTTGATTTCCATCTCGGTTTTTTTCTTAATTATTTTTTTTATGTTTTCAATTGTTTTTTTAACTAAGTCGTTTTCTGTTTTTAATGGGGTTTTTTCGACTAAGTTATTTATGGTTTTTTTTCCGACAAATATGTTTTATGTTTTTTTCGACTAAGCTTTTTAAAGGTTTTTTAAAATTTAAAAAAAAAATTCTTTGAATCCCGACCCATTTAATTTCTTGGCAAGTTCTTGTATTGCCACGACACTACCGGAACCCTTTACGTTTAATTTTTTATTTTCGATTTCGGCTCAATTTTAAGACTTTTAGATGTCGTTATCAACTTGTGAACGTTATCGACTATCGCTCGTACACAGCCTGACAAATTAGTATTTTTGCTAATAATCGGTAAATTTTTACTCCCTTTAAATATTTAGAAATTGAAAAAAGACAATTGATACAGCATAATTATTTCCCAAGATAAATGTGAAGAATTATTAATTTATTAAGTGTGCTGCGGACCTGAAAATTATTTTTTTCAGATAACCGACTTGTCGTTCATCCGTATTGTTCTAGACGAAGGATTTTCCATGCAGAGACAATGTATTCCTAAATCGTCTTGTTTAAAATGTAGTAGAGAGTTCACGTTGAGACGTTGCCATACAAATCAGATGGAAGATATTCTTTAACTCTTAGGCCGCTGAGTATTTTCAAAATATTTTCCATCAAATATAGTCATGGCTGCTATGAAGCAGCCATGACTAGATTTGATGAAAAATTCATCTGAATATAACTCAAAAAGCCATTGGTGAATAATCTATAAAATTTACAGAGGAAATTGTTCTAAATGTGCCCAAATTATACTTATTTCAGTGGCATGAGAATATCCGTCCTGTTTAGCAATATCTGCCAGCAGCGTGCAAGGAGTTAATTTCGACATGAAAACCAGTAACAAAGCATGCTACTGACTTTCCTACACAGCAGATAAGCTGAATATCTTCAAAATTACACACCATGCCAGAATTATTCAATAAAAATTCAAGAAGAAAAACATTGTTGTAATTTCTAAAACAGCACAGGATTTCCGGGAATCTTATTTTTGAAGGTCAAAGGTAATCGAAACCGTAACAAGCCATTCTAAAACAGTATTTATTATAGTTCGTTTCAAACCTCAGTCCTACATTGAATCCGTTTCATGCGCATAGAGGCGCCGCTAAGAGGACCGAGGACCATCTGCAATCCTACCCTATCATTTCATCAGTGTTCTTGAACATATATAAGTAGATAAGTACATGGATTCTTACACAGGCTTTTTGTTACAAAGCCACTGCAATAGACTTTTTGTGGGAGAATTGTTTCATGTGCAGTTGAATCAGATGACGCGGCCGCTGCTGTAGATGACGATTTTGGTCCCACCAGTTTGTCCCAGAACGCATAGATTTGAGATTTTAAAAGTTCTGTTACTTGTGTACCGTCACTCTTAGGAACTCTTTACAGTTTGTTTGATCTGTTGTGAAAGAAATAAATAGCATATAAACAGCCATAAATGTTGTGTGAACGGCACCATGAGTCATTTCAGCAATAAAACTCTCAAAATCAACGATGTTCGTTTTGGGTTTTTTTTTTGGGGGTGGGGGGTGGGGGGGGGGGGGGTTATGTTTGTTTTCTTAATAGTCGTCACCGGGACATGTTATAATCGATTGCCTCGACCGATTAATGGATTTGGAAATCAATAATCGTGGCGCCCCTCAGCTGATCTAAAGAATGCATCAGGTCAGTCCGTTTTGAAGAAAATCGTATGTTTTTTTAAACTATATTTTTATTTCGTTCAACTGAAATCGTGTTTGGCGAACAAGATTGGCCTATCTTAACGCCATACCCTTACATGTTGACAAAATTACTTTATTTGGTCGTATCGCATGTTCAGAACTCCAAAATGAAACGAGATCGGTATTTTGTATTAACAGCAACGGCGGCATTAGTTCATTTTGTAAAACGGGATAATGTCGTTCTGGTGTGGAACTGTGTTCTAACATTGTATCTAACGAATTCGAAAGTTCATTCCGTTTGGTGTGACAGCCCATAAAACAGCACGTCAGACTTCCGACTGAAAGGTCGTGAGTTCGAATGTAACAAGTTACTTGTGCCCCTTGGAGAATATAGTTAATACTAATTATTCTTGTGGCAGCGGAGCGGCACCATGTGATAAGATTCATGCTCTGTTGATACAACTTATGCTAACTTGATTCAAAATATACATATTAAAAGAAAAAAAGGTGCAGCAGGAAATATCGGTACCAGTGCATAAATTTAGTACCTTAATCCTTTACCTAACATGAAAAGCAGACGACACTTGCAAAAAAAAAATCTTGAATAACTAATTTTTTTCATTTTTTGTCTTAAAAACATAGGTTATGACCCCTCATTGGAACGAGCTCGACGAGCTCGTTCCAATGAGTGGTCATAACCTATGTTTTTGAGACAAAAAATGAAAAAATAAAGAAAATTAATTGGCGATTTTTGAGAATCGCGCTGGCCGGTTTTGGCCGTTACGTTGGGTAAAGGGTTAAATAAATACTCACAAACACACAATTTCACCCCCACGCCCACCTACACCACCGTGTCTTTGATGCTCGAGTCGTTTGAATAAACAAATGGACAAAAAGATTGTTCAAAAATGCAAATACTTATCTCGACGTGTTTGCTTTACATATCATGAAATGTTGGTTATTCGGACTGTTAATGTCTCTACCGGCCTTCTCTCTGCCCTGTATACGTGTACTGTATGTGAACCACTAACTGTGAAAGGTAACCGATTAACAGAGATACAGACAATTTCTGACATGGGATGGGACACGCCCATATTAAGGCACCCACACTGTCGGAAACCGAGCGTGGCCGTTGTTGGGAGAAATAGATTCACGCTGCATGTTCAGCCTAGACTCAAGGAGTGTCGTCTGAATCCATGCGTAAACACAAGGAAGTAAGTAACTTTATTCGCAGAAAACATGCATGGAAACGGGTTATACTTATATATGGTACACAGTTTCCATGTAAACAGCGGGTAATGACATAGCCGCAGCGTCTGTCTTCCTGTCATCCCCTAGAGGCAGCAGAGTTCACATTATTTTTAAATTAGGTAATTCAAAGGTTTGAAGTTTACTTGAACGACATGTTTGTTTAGAGCCATACCTTATAAATAGAAGAAGGGGCAATTGATTAGGCATGATTATCCATGATAGAATCCACCTCTTTACAGGATTATATATCCTAGCAACAAGAAAATAAGGAACCACCGCGCCTGACTCTGAGAGTCCTCCCACCCCTGTGTGGCAAGCATAACACTTGCATATACATAAGCATAACAAATGGTTGCCGCTCAGTCAAATGCCTCACCCAATCACCGTTGTCAACACGATGGAACCCAGCATCCCCGTAAATGAGACGATGACAGCTATTTTGGATGCATTGTTCATTAGCATCACTATGAGCATTCTGGACAGAAGGGATTGGTACAGTCTACGTTAGAATTATAGGAATCTAGAAGTCACTATGAACATCCTGGACAGAAGGGATTGGTACGTGTGTCTCACCGTGTCGAACCCGCCCGTTCTTTCGCTTTTTTGAAGTAGTTCTTATCCTGAAGGGGTCAGTGACTTTTCTTCAAAAAGCATAATCAGCAGGGCTTCACTTAAAATAACAATTTTAGTACATATAGAAAAATACAACAACTCGCAACTTACATGAAATCCAATTAATAAAATACAAACGTCATTTATTCCCCACCTACACAGTTTTTGAGTCACTTTGCGGGTCATTGGTTGCTTCTTCCTTGTCGATGGTGTTTGATCTTCTCGGCTCAATGCAGTGTCTCTGGATTCTGGTCGCCTTTTCAGGAACATACAACGGAATGCCACTCTATTACTGCCTTAGCACAGCCACGAACGTTTGTCACTTTACTGGACGCCTTTACGCTAACAGCCGCTACTTCAAGGGTTGACTGCTTCCCTCTAGTTACCTCAGACAAATGTCCATACAGGCAAAAGCCAAATCTGTCTACGTATGGCTTGCCTTCTATAACCGGTAATACCGTCTATCTGGATGCCAATATTAGTGAGCTCCTGGAGCTCGTACTTTCGAATTAGATCCTATAATCATATATGGCCACCGACTTGGCCCGCGACTGTTCCAACTCTAAATATGAGCTCTGTGGCTCCCTTTGCATTACAATGTGCGTATACCTTCGCACCGAGCCGGCACCCCCTCTAACCTACAGCACGGGGCATCCCCAGCCAGAAAACCCGCGACTCTTATTCGATCACAATGACATTAATTCTCATTTTAGTTGCTTGTCTTGAACTTGGCCCCCATTGATCTGTCTTACATTAAAATTCTCTTTCATGTTCTTTTAAGGTTGGGAGATTATCAACACTAATAACCTTATAATTACATGACAGATCACCTTGGATGGCGAAACGAGTGTCTTTTGTTTGAAGCCTATCAGGCAAGATCGTTGTTTCAGACCAGATAAACGCCAATTAGCGTTGCGGGCTCCTATTGAGATTCCTCTTCATTAAAGTTAAAACTGTTATTGCTCCTTCTCTGATTTATTTCTAATTACATACACGGATGGTTTATTTGACAAATCGGTTTTTCGGGGTCGGTCACATACCTATTCTTGGCTTTGAACCAGAATGAGAACGGTTACCAAAAATATATACAATTCTGAACAACACAATCCCAAATTTAAGCTATCGCCTAGACACACCCCTCCCCCTCCACCACTCCAAGGAACATACTCTCAGTTGTTCCAAATAAACCAACAGGATACCTTTAACATACACTCATCCACGCGCTTCTCTCCTAGAACTATTCTCGTCACAAGATACGGCCCCTTCCACTGTAACCGCGGTTTACCAGATTTTGCCGGATCACGGTCACCTTTTAACCAACTCAAAATTACCTAACCTTTAGTTTACTCTCGTACCGACCCTCATCTTCCAGATATCTTTGGTGCTTCCATTCAGCGAGTCCCCTGATTTTCCTTGTCAAAGAGTTAACATTAGGGGCCTCCATTGTGCACTCTACATGTGCCTCCTTACTTGACTCCACGGGCCCCTCCAGTGACTTCACCGGCCGCTTTATCTCTGTGGTAATTCAATACACGCGAAGCCCAACCACTCTCCCATACTAATCAACTGTTCCAAGCTTGAGGAATCCATTTCCAAAGTTTGTTATCTTTAGGAAAATCCTCTCTTAACCTCCCCAGATGTCGGAAACCGGGCGTGGTCGTTGCTGGGAGAAATAGATTCACGCCGCATGTTCAGCCTAGACTCAAGGAGTGTCGCCTGGATCCGCGCGTGAACGTATGTCTCACCGTGTCAAACCCACCCGGTAGTTCTTATTCTAAAGAGGTCAACGACTTTTCTTCAAAAAGCGGAATCAACAGGGCTTCACTGAAAAAAACAATTTTAACATATATAAAAAATATAGTAACTCGTACCTTGCATGAAATCCAAGGAATAAAATACAAACGTCAATCACACCCCGCTCAGACAGTTTTTGAGTCACCTTGCGGGCCCACGTTCTCAATTGTCGCTGATTCCTCCTTCCTTGTCGCTGGTGTTTGATCATCTCAGCTCAGTGTTGTGTCTCTGGACTTGGGTTGGCTGTTCACGAACATATAACGGAATGTCACTCTATCACTGCCGTCGCAAGGCCACTAACGTATTGTCACTTTACTGGGCGCCTTTACTCTAACGGTCGCTACCCGAGGGTTAACTGCTTCCCTCTAGTTATCGTATTCCAATATTCATACAGGCAAAGCCTACTCTGTCTACGTATGGCTTGCCGTCTATAACAGATAATGCCGTCTACCTGAATGCCAGTATTCGTGAGCACCTTGAGCTTGTTCTTCCTTTTAGATCCTACACTCGTAACCGTCTCCTATTGAGATTCCTCTCCATTAAAGTTATCACTTTTATTGCGCCTTCATCGATTTATTTCTAATTACATACACAGATGGCTTACTTGACAAATCGGGTTTTCAGGATCCTTCACATACCTATTCTTGGCTTTTAACCCGAATGAGAAAATTTACCAAAAATATAAACAATTTTGAACAATAAAATCGCAAAATTAAGCTATCACCTTGAAACACACACTGATATAAATCATTGGTGGCTCTTGTGCCTTACTGAAATGACAGGAATGCAATACAGAAAGTTAGGTTTGGGACTCACGCACATCTAGATTGAGAGAAAAACACAGATTTAACAAATTTCATTGTTTCGGTCCGACAGGGAAATTTGTTAAATATGGGGCCAAAATGTGCATTAATCTTTACCTTAATGTTCATCCGATGGACTCGTTGGTCACATCTTAAGAGTAAATAGTCAAAGTATTTCATTCTGGCTGATGCGAATAAGATTATAAGGACGGTTTGGAAAGGATAATGTTGGCCTAAACACCCATCCCTCTCTCTGTCTCTCTCAACTATCTCTGAAAAAGGTTGGGTGAGGCGCTTGCCCCCACCCACCCCCACCCGTGCCCCGGTTCATGGCGATTGATGCACTGTTATCACTGAATCTAATGATATGTTTTCAAACTTTTCAGAGTGAAGAGCCATCTTTAACTTGTTGTGAGATAGATTCAACCCGTCAGTATGACGAACAATGTCTGGACTATATCTTCGTGAACACCGAGCAATGTCGAGTCATCAGTGCCTTGAAGACTCCTAGTAAATGCTTTATAGATAAGCGATCGGCTTTGCCAAATGAAATATTCCCCTCTGACCATTTCAGTATAGCCGCGACTGTTAGTTTTAGCTGTTTAAACCCCTCCGCTTTGAACGACATCGTCGAATACCATACTGCGAAGATCAATTAACCCTTTTTCCAACGTAGAGAATATCAAAATTTATTATTTTAATTACTATTTTTTTTAAATGTTTCAAAACAAATTTCAACAAAACCATATCATGTGACCCCTCATTGGAACGAGCTCGATAAGCTCGTTCGAATGAGGAGTCACATGATATGGTTTTGTTGAAATATTTTGAAAAATTTATTTTTTTCAACTGCTCAAATTGCAAATTGCGCGGGCGGATGCGGGCGATTCGTTAGGTAAAGGGTTAAGTGATTCTATTTGCTTTTAAGGGGCGGTTTATTAATAATTTGATCGTGCAGCTCCGCATGATTAACCCTCTAGACTCTGATGTCAAAATGACAAAGTTTTCAGCAAAAAATAGTTCCCATAATGCAGTTTGATATTTAATCAAATACATTGTGTATGATAGAGCTCAATGAACTCTGTCAAACAAGATATAATTGGTTATCATAGTTAACCCTTTACCTAACGTAACGGCCAAAACCGGCCAGCGCTATTTTCAAAAATCGCCAATTAATTTTCATTATTTTTTTTCATTTTTTGTCTCAAAGACATAGGTTATGACCCCTCGTTGGAACGAGCTCGTCGAGCTCTTTCCAACGAGGGGTCATAACCTATGTTTTTGAGACAAAAAAAATGAAAAAAATAGTTATTCAAGAATTATTTTTGCAAGTGTCGTCTGCTTTTCAGGTGATGTAAAGGGTTAAACAAGAGAAAAACAGAGTGATTTGAGAAAATTCTGTTGCACTACCAGTATGCTAGGGGTTGATCTTCTTTGACTGTTTGCTGTTCATTACCTTTTATGCCTCTCCACAAACGGATTTTCCCATTGTCTGAATTCGCAAAAACAAAGGATTTATTATATGTCATAACTGAACGGTGAAACGATAGCAAAACTCCTAGCCGATAAAAACTTGTAATGTTTCGGAGTACAGATTAATCGATTAATCTTTTCAACATTAATAGGAAATCGGTCACCCATGACATTGACTGGCTTTTTTTGTTACTGTAGCTGTTGTTTTAGATTTTATGGCACAGCCACTCTCGATGAGAACATCATTTGGCTAGTATTGACATATTTTTAAAAACAAAACACTGTTCTCCGCAAAATATCAAGATGGCAATTTTGGGGGGGGGGGGGGGGGGGGGGGTTAAGCCCTGTTCACATTAGGGCTTACAATTGTAGGATCATCTGCGACTCGGATGGGTTTTGTGAAAATCGTGAAAATTGCCTCTGATTTCAGCCACAAAATTTTTGTTGCGGTTACACTATACGACAGGTCTTCAATGCTTGTACAAGTCGGTGATAATCGTACGACTGTCGTAAGACTATCGCACGATTATAGTATGACCACCGATGTCCTCCGAGGATTACCTATGACTTGTCCGATTAACAAAGACTTGTGACGATTTGTCGTACGACCTACGTAAGATAACGTAAGATTTTCAACGATTAGTGAAGATCAACTAAGATTTACAGTGGATTAGCGGAGAATCACCTTTTCGGAAGTGGCGGAGGCCGAAGCGACGCATTTCTATTTTTAGACGCCAGTTTTATCGCACGTTGAATTTGTATAAGCCTTTTTGACTTTAAACCTTTACAACATCAAAACACAGACATCACCGTACACATGACCAAAGTAAATTTGCTAAAGATTTCATTTCCCAGTCCCAGCAACGTTGTATTATGTCTCTCATTAGTTTCGGATGCATAAAACGACGTCCCTATCAGCGCTGAAAACCCCTTTTTGCCCAGAAAATTCGGCCTCAAATGTCGTTTAGGTACATTTCCTAGCAGTTTTAAGTTTCAAACGATATGCGTCTTTGAAGATACACAATTAGCTAACAATAATTAGTTTGAACAAACGCTATTAACTCACTCCGAGTGAAATAATACGCCCATTTGTGAAGACACTATCTGACTCTCACCGACCGGTCAGTTGCGAAATCTACCGATCATCAGTTGCTGATTATCTGTCCGGTCAGTTGAGGATTTTGTCCCGTTGTGAATAACGACGTGCTTGGTTAAGTCCAATAACGTGCTCTGAAATTGTCGAATGATTCTTCGCATAGAGACAGATTCCAACAGAAGATAATATCTGGCATTTTGGACCATAAAAACGTGTTTAGCGTTAATTTCTATATCGGAATGCAAATTGTAATCTCTGGGTAAATAAGAAGTCGCTCCGCGTTTGACTTCATTTTAAAATTCGTCCGAATTATCGAACACTATATGATGCATAGAACAAACATGATCGGCTCATGTGAAATGCCCTGCCCATACTACAAAAAAAAAAACCCAAACAAAACATGAAATCCGGGCAATGAAATCGGAGGCCAAAACATATCTTGTTTACTGAAGTAAAGTATAGAGTGTCGGACATTTGACGCAACATTTAGAACATAATAGGTTAAGCGCAGGGCAGGTGAGAGGAAATTCGGGCCCCAGGGTAACTTCCGTGACCCCCCCCCCCCTTCGAAAGTGTCGGGGTACTGATGCAGATGCCAAAGGCATCTGCCGCGAATGCCGACGGCGCGAGGGATGATAGGGGCGGATTACCCCTCCCTCCCAGAAAATGTTATAATCAGTTATTAAATGGAGACTTCTGTCGGCTTTCGGGATGTTTGGTCAAAATGGCGTTTTTTAACAGCATGCTTCAAATGTGCAAGTTCATCAGTAAGTATCCCGTGACTTAGAGTTATCACTTCAAGGCTCATGCAGTCCAAAATTATAACCGATAGTCAAGTGCAGAGCTCCATTCGCGATACAGCCCTCCCCATGCCCTCTTAACTATTGGAAGAGGGGTCAGAACTGGGGGGGGGGGGGGGGGGCAGGCCTGAACCAAGAATCCTGGACACCCGGGTCAAGTCCGCATCCCCAAAGTTTCGGGCCCGGGTTTACAAACCCGCCCCAGCCTCTCCCTTGCCCTGGTTAAGCGTGTACTTTCATGTTACTTGATAGTGAAAAAAATGAACTTTTTTCATTCAGCATTTGTTTATTACATTGCAAACAACTGTTTACAAACATGCCTAATTTTATTCTTCCAAAGACTATTTGGTTGTTCTTTTGTCACCTATTTGAAAACAATTTTAGGTACATTTTGGATGCTACAATAATGTCGATCGAGTTTGAAAACGAGTTTGTTCTACTTTTTAACCGAGTTGGGGACCTTAAAGAGGCACTCCGATAAATGTCCAGATTTTTTATATTTCTTGACTTTGGTCAATTGTGATATATTTCAACAAAATTCCGCCTTAAGGGTCCGATTAAACGTGTGAAATATTGTACACAATTATTCGGTTAATATATTAAGTGCGCCTAGTTTGGACCATCGCTTTCCTTTGGAATCCGAAACTACAAGTACACCAGCATGCCTCTTTCATTTAAAAAAAACGCGATTGTAAGACTGTGTCCAGAATAACTGAAACAACCATTGAGCGATTTCAATTATTTTGATACACTTGCCACTCTATATCAATCGAGTTCGACAGTCTTTTTCATGAGTTGCCGTCCATAATTTGTCGCTTTTTGCGACATTGAAAAAAAATGAAAACGAGCAGGGCTACTGTCTGGGAAATATATATATCACGCACCATTTTCATATGTGCGGACAGAGAGGTGTCACGCTGAGGGCTCAAAGTTCATCTCTTTCGATGTGTTTAATAAAGGGAAATACTCCCATCCACATTCAAGTTGGCAGATGCCACATTTATATATTGTCCGACGATTTACAGAGTCCATTGTTTTGTACAGTCCGTACCTCCATTGTTTTGTACAGCTCGCCATTCATTTACAGACGACATGTTTGTACTGCACAGAGGTATGCATAGTGGAGCGCGCCCCAATCTCCTGTGACTCATGGGGCGCTATAACACAAACAAGGGCTCCAGAAATGGAACATTGGAGTTTGTGCCAATTTAAGGCTAGAAAAAGCGCGTGTTGGTACCAAGTTTTCAACGTTTTGTGGTTCTCAAATAACTTTTTCCATCATTTCCTACATGGTGAAGGGGCTGTGTACTCGAATAGCGCATATCAAAAGGTCAATAGTGTCGCCTGTGAAAAATAGCATTGAAGCTTCAAATGATACTGATATTCCAAAGCGAGAGTTTTCACCGGAGACAACCCACGGGATATTACGTACCCCCGGAGTCTTCCCCCATCGAGATAATTCCAACAGAGATCCACCGAGGGAGTACCCCATTCCCCGGTGTATTACCCCTTCCCCTCCAGATAGAATTCCCTGAGACTCCAACTCCCCTGATACGTACTGTTCATAGTCCAGACTCTGTGTGTGCCAAGCAAAGAAGCCAATACCGTACATGGATAATTAGCCAGTGGGACTTTGGAATACGACATTACCGCAATTGCAACTTGAACATTCCAATAACATATCCACAACGACTGACGTCACCCGATACCATCTGAACCCGCTATCGACTGTAATTAGCTGCCTACAGTTTCGTTTTGGCATTAGCTTGTGATGATTGTAAAGAATTAAAATCTTATTATTCGTCCAAGGTACGGGTCATATATTTTTATATCTATATCAATAGATCAGTATCATTCAGAGTAAGAAGAGGAGGGAGTCGGATGGGGAATTCTCCAGGGGATACTATCCGCGGGGAACTCTCTCTCTCGAAAGAGGGTGTCGGTATTGTCATGCGGGGGAGGGGGTTTGAGTCACCGGGGGCATCTCCTGGGGTATAATATACTGGGAGAATTTCTCGAGAGGGGGAGTGTGAGGGGGTCTCAGGGGGTAACTCTCTCGGAGGTACTACCAGGGAGGTACTCTCCCGAGAGATACTCTGTACGCGCACCAAATACAAACAAATGTTTAGGGTATGCACGCAGGCAAGTAGGCAGTTATTATTTTTCAAACAATGAGACCGTGAAATTTAAGGCAAATTATAAAATACAACAAACTGGCTACACGGGGTCGCAAATTTAGTGTGGGGCATAGCTCGAAAATAATATTTACGGCACTGATGTGTAACCTTTAGTTTACGTGACGTCATTGATTTGCGGTATTGTTTTCATTTTGGAGTAATCATGGTGGCGGAGGTCAAAACGTTAGCCAAAGTAGCTAGGAGCAACGTTTGATACAATGACGAACTTATGAACAACTGTCCGTCGCAGTGAGCCAATATGAGGTTAACAGTTTTGCAACCTCTACATACGAAGCAGCCAGTCAACGAGGTAGAAAAATTTAGAGGGCCCAAAAACAAATTTGAAGGATGCCTTGCGATATTCTGTAAAAAAACGATACGCTGAGATGTGCCGAATGTCAAACCGGTCGTCTGCATTGACGTCCATGAAACCTGTGTTGTACATAACGTCAGAGCCTTAAATATTATTTTTGAGCTAAGCCAGTAGTCGATGTGGAGATCATGCCCAGTTGGGGAGGGAATGTGGGTGGGAAGGAACGTCTCAGGCACGTGACCCAGCTACGTCATGTTGATTGTCATGGTAGGCCGCGTGAGCGGCCGTCTTGTGACGTCATCCCCATAGCGATACGTGATCTTTGTGTGCATATGCAGAGCATGTTCTTAGGGTCACATGAGTGTGTTTCCGTCGTCTATTTTGTATACTGGAGCCCGCCACCTTGGTTTCCATGGTAGCACGTGGTTGCTATGTTACCCAATGGCTTACAACAGGACGGGGTTATGTTCTGGTGGTTTGTTCGATTGAATAGGAGTAGTTTGCTGGTTCAGATTTCTCGTTTGCTTCGTAGAATTACCCAAATATATCCAGTAACGACCCCAAATCACAAAAACGAATTTACTTGCTCGGACTCCCCATGCAGATCTTTTATTTAAAAGGAATAATATACTCAAGCTTAAAGATATTTATTAACTGCGTGTATCTCTTTTTATGTTTGACTGGAAAAATAACAACTTTCCAAATTCATTTAAAAATTCCTATAAGTCATCAACAATCCATCTGGCATGAGGTCCAGACAGACCGAGCAGGTATATAGCAGTACTCCCCGAATGCACTTCGCAGTTCAGCTTCCTAAACACATGTTCCCTACTATCTGGAACGAACTTCACAATAACTTTCAATGCATTATTTCGAGATCTAAATTAAAAAAAAAAAACGCTATTCAAAACTTTATTCAACTCATATTCTACACTGCAAAAAATATAGGTTCTCTTTAGAACCAAAACTGGTTCTAATCTTGTCCCTGAGATGGAACCAGTTTAGTGTAAACAGTATTTATTTCAAATCAAATAAATTTACCAAGATTAGAATTCAATTTTAACTGAATAATACATGAACTGAAGCAGATGCAGCAGTAAACTTGGAGCTTATTCAAATCACTCGCCAAACATTTTGAAACAAAGCGAATACAAATACCTGGTATATTGGTTCTATACAGAACCAAAACTGGTTCGATTTGCCAGCTGTTCATATCTGCTTTGCTTAGTAATGATTTGAGACAACCTCGTATAAGCTCTAAACTTACGGCTGAAACCCCCTCAATTTATGTTTAATTCTGTTAATATTTAATGTTAATCTTCATAAATTTATTTGTTTTGAAATAAATACTGTTTAAACAGAATTGGTTCCATCTCAGGGACAAGATTAGAACCACTTTTGGTTCTAAAGAGAACCTATATTTGTTGCAGAGTACTCTTGTTAATTGCAACAATTCAAACTGCCCTGACTGTGTGAATAATTAAAGACATAATCGGTAGAGCCGAGGATTACCATCAGTTTACTGATGCTCATCTTTTACTGGATCCATATGAATATTTGAATGGCTCAAATCTAGAGCTTACAAGGCCTATTCACCTAAACTAAAACAAAAGAAAAAAGAGAAAAAGAAAAGAAGAGAAAAAAATCCATTCATATCTAATTCCCCTCTGAAAGCATTTAGGTACAAAAGGGAATGAGAATAAGTTATACAAGAGATTGTTATATTATATTTACGAATGAGTATAATACTGTACAATCGTCAGTCTAAGAGAAATACCCCACCTGCACAAATACCCCATTCAGGATGTTCGTTGTTTGAATCTATATTTTTTACCTCTATTTTGCGACCAGTAAACGAATTACCTGAGAAACTGTAAAGTACTTGCACTGTTCTGTTCCTATAATAACCCCTTCTGCAAGGGGGGAGGGGGGGGGGGGGTGGCAGCAGGAAGACGGTCTAACTGGCCATGTTGCCTCCCAGGCATGTACCGCATGTTAAAATTGTGCTTTGTGTATAATATTGTTTAAACCTAGGTACATTGTTGAATAAAGATTGATTGATTGATTGATTGATTGATTGATTGATTGATTGATTCCCCAGAATCCTCATTTTCTTCCAATGACAGGCGCGTCCCTTTGTATAAGAGTAAATCTAATTACCCTTTATCCTCGGATACTTCGTAGAATTACCACAATCAAACCAACAACTATTTTTCCTCACTGAATGCTTGGGTCATAACTACTTTGGCTACTACAGGCCATGGATGATGTAGAAGCCAGAAGCCGATCAGGTGTTAGAAGAGATAGCTATCTTCAAATAGATATCCTGCAAAAGGTATCCTGCAAAAGGTATCCTCCAGTAGGTATCCTCCAATAGGTATCCTCGAATAGTACATCACCATGTTATATGTATCCTTAAATACCCGCATGTGCCTATGTGCTGTATATGTTGGGCGCACATTATGCACTAGCACACAAGCACATATTGGCACATTTAGCATGCACGTGCCTAGGTGCTACATGTGATGTGTACACATTGTGCACTATCACACACACATCTAGGGAAGTTATAATGCTTTATAGGGAGGCCAGGGCAGTCATAACATAGACAAGACAGGTTTAGGAATGTTCGGTTAGAGTAGGCAGAATAGTTAGAACCAAGGAATTTAGTGAGAAATTGGCGCCAAATAAATAGTTGTCGGGTTTATTGTGGTAATTCTACGAAGTATCCGAGGATTCTGGGTAATTAAATTTACTTTTATACAACGGATTTCACCTATTATTGGAAGAAAATGAGAATTCTGGGGAATCCGAACAAAGTAAAGTCCTTTTTGTAATTTCGGGTCGTTATCGGGTCTGTTTGGGTAATCTACGAAGTAAATGAGGAATCCGAACCAGCACACTCCGTCTATTCAATCGAACACACCACCACAATATGCCTCGTCCTGTTGTATGTTATTCGGTCACGTAGCAACCAAGTGCTACCATAGAAACCAAGATAGCGGCCTCCAGTATACAAAATGGACGACGGAAGCACGTGTCATCCTAACAACACGCACTTCACATGCCAAGTAAGACTGCGTATCATTATGATGATGACGTCGCAAGATGTCCGCTCACGCGGTCTACCATTACAATAAACATGACGTAACTATGTCAAGTGACTATGGCGTCACTTCCCCATCCCCCACTCCTTCCTCCAATCGTGCACAATCTACACATCTACTACTTATGCATCATTATGATGATGACGTCGCAAGATGGCCGCTCACGCGGTCTACCATTACAATAAACATGACGTAACTATGTCAAGTGACTATGGGGTCACTTCCCCCTCCCCTATTCCCTCCTCCAACCGTGCACAATCCACACATCTACTACTTATACCCTACACTAAATTTACGACTCAGTAAATATAGCCCGGCCAAAATTTAAAGGTAACTGTCTAATTTATGGCAATAAATATAGGATATTTTAAGAGTGTTGATATCAAATGATATTTAAAAAACGAGTCTGGGAATGTTCCATATTGCTGAGCTCAAATGAGGCAAAGTGGAAAATACAGGACAAGTCATATTCTTTTTTCTCACATTATAACAAATTTTCTAAGAAATTCGTCAGTCAATGAAGCTGTGGAATGGTTTAACCGCCATACAACAAAATAGTTCCAACAGTCTAATACTAGCCGTGTATGGTAGATAAATGAGGGGTTTTATTTCATTTTCCAATTATTTTGTTAGCATTTATCACACGGAACATCTACAAAAATAACTGGCGTTTCAATATAAATTGCTGTGATTTTTGTGTAGGCCTAACACGTAGTGGTACAACTAAAAGTTAATAACGCTTTGAAATACTAATTGGTGCATGATATGTACTTTTCAGAGTCATATCATGTGAGACATTTGTATTATGCATGTTACCTAAACCATCGAAGAAAACTGCTTCAGAATCAAGTATGCATAGTTCCAATCTATGGCATCCAAAGCTAGAGGATACAAATATTTTTCTTATTTATTACTGTGTGGAGTTTTTTTTCAAATGGTTGATTTAGTTTTTAGTAGCCTCATTACGCCAGACAATATTAGTTATCCTTGTGTTTTCCAGGGTGTATGGGAATTTACACCGGTTTGGGAAGTCATACACCCTGAGGCGAAGCCTAAGGGTGTATGAGTTTCCAAACCGGTGTAAATTCCATACACCCTGGAAAACACAAGGATAACGGATTTATTTCCAAGAATTTTGGTGTGCTTAATACTTTAACCTACATTGTTGGCAAAAACTGACAGAAAAAAATGTGTACTTTGCAAGTTTCTAAAACCAGACAAATATGGATGTCATTGGAACCAGTTCCAATGACATCCATATCTGTAATATTTTTTTTTTTGCACATAAATATTAACTTTCCTGTATTTTTATTTCTCTTCTAACATAACTGAGCAGTAGGTATGAATTAATAATTAAAAATGGGTACTGTTTTGCCATATAGTTTGCTCTTGTATATTCTTGTGTTTACACCGTGGTTAAAAATGATGTAAAAAAGCGACTGTGCATTGCAAGTTACACCGTATCTCTCAGCCAATCAAAATGCAGTAGTTTGTTTCATTTGGAAATAAGTGAAAATATTTGAGAAAAGGGGAGAAGATATTAATAACATTTTCTTATTACCCGATTACTGCAATCAAGATGTTGCTTCTAACAATCTTGTTTAGGATTGCTTTGGGCTGGTAATACTCCTTCCTACAGACCTTGATCACTTAACAATTCTAACGCTTCGAGGTATACAGTACACGTGAAAAGTGGGTTCGAAAATCATGGCGTAATACTCTGTTCTCTGTTTGACCGCTTGAGCAACAGGTGATTATGAGCGGTCACAACTGACCGATCGGTGAGAGATCAGATAGCGTCTTCACAAACGGGCGTATTATTTCACTCCGAATGAGTTAATAACATTCGTTCAAACTAATTGTTGTCAGTTAATCGTGTATCTTCAAAAACGCATATCGTTTGAAACTTAAAACTGCTCGGAATGTACATATACGACATTTGAAGCCGAATTTTCTGGGCAAAAAGCGATTTCCAGGGCGAATCGGGACGTCATTTTATGAATGCGAAACTGACGACGGACATAATGCTGCGTTGGTGGGACAGGAAATGAAATCTTTAGCATATTTACTTCGCCATGTGTATGGTGATGTCTGTATTTTGTGTTTTTGTGAAGGTTGAAAGTCAAAAAAGCTCATACAAATTCAACTTGCGTCTAAAAGTAGAAATTCGTCGCTTCGTGCTCCGCCACTTCCGAAAAGGCGATTGCTCCGCTTATCCACTGTGAGATTATAGTACGGCGATCGCAAGACGATATTAAGACCTTCTAAGATTTTTCTACGATCGTCACCGATGAGGTATATATATACGATGCTCCGTGGAACTTGTCATTGTTCTTTTGGATGGCCGTAAGAGCTTACGATTTTGAAGATTGTGTTGTACGACGATTGCGCGACAACCTCAGACCGATTAAAGATAATTTAAGATAAGTTACGATTATTGACGACCAAAGTCGTACCTAGGTTTTTATGCGACTAAAATCATTCGTACGACTGTAAAAGATTCTCCAGGACTTCCAGAGATTACTTAAGATTATCCATGACTTGTCGCACGACATGTTAAAGATTGCTCACGACTTTGTGGTCGAAGATAATCGTATCCTGACTTATCCTTTCAATAAGCCCTAGTGTGACTGGGGCTTTACATCGGTTACATGTTTGCAGATTATTCAGTGTTATTTCATTTTTGGCAGAATTTATCAAAATGTCAGGCCTCATCTCAAATATACCAGAGGAAGAGAAAACTGTTACAATGGTATGATAGAGGCTTAATTGTTACCACAATGAGAACATTTGCCTTGCAATATATTTTTAAAAATGATTATTAAATATATCAGTTATAAAACATTTGATTTGCACAACTCTTTTATAATGTAGAATGCAAATGTACTAAAAGTCCATCAAAAACTATTAATAATAACCCTATTTTTGCTGAGAGTTCCCGCGACTATTTTCTCCATATTGTTTCTATTTATCGCCACCTTAAGAGATCGTGATTTCTGAACTGTGACGAACTGTTTGTGCTCCCACTCAAGTTCATCCACATCAGGATAGCATTCGCGTTGTCCAGCGCGGCGCGGGGCAGCTGTGTCGGGTTAGTAAGAGAAGAGTCGTGACCCCCAGTTTATAGTGGCATTTACGAAACGTGTTCAGTTGCTTAGGTCTGGACTGAGCAAAAAAAAAATTCGAACACAAGGCGCAAAAAGTTTTCCCGACCCTTGGGCACCCACCCACCCACCCCCTTTTTTGAAGAAGAAAAATAATTTCCATTTTGAAATTTAGTACCCACCCCTCAAAATTAGAGTAAATCGCACATAAACTGCTTTGATAGGCAATTTCAACAGGTATTGTTGCTGGAACATGGTTTGTATTGTTCCAGTAACCATTCCCGACATTCACTCTATCCACAACCAGCCAATGGAGATAAAACAGAATTCTTCACAGTTTGCAACTGGAATTTGGTCCCATTTCTTGGCAAGTTTATGAATTTGTTCAGACTTTCTCACAGACACTGGCAATCAGTGAACAAATTGGTAATACAGCATATACTGGCATTCTAATTGAAAAGTATTAAGACAGATGTAGCAGGAAGAGGTGTGAAATATGTTGAACATTTTGATATTTTTGTTGGTTTCACCACTGTATTTGCTATTTCTACTGATTCCTTTCTTTTTCTACCATTTCTACAATCGATTTTTTTCATCAGACCAATCTGAATTTATTAAGCATTATCAAGTGCAGAATTCGTAGAGACAGTTAGCTCAATGTTGTATTGAACCTGGCAATAGTCAATGTGGTGAGGGGTGATTCTTTGGTATCGGAAATCCATCCCTCATAAACTCTACGCCGTTACACATTTGCCGATATGAGTTGTGCTTCATTTGCTGGAGCGGCTACACTGCAAAAATATAGGTTCTCTTTAGAACCAAAACTGGTTCTAATCTTGTCCCTGAGATGGAACCAGTTCTGTTTAAACAGTATTTATTTCAAATAAAATAAATTTACCAAGATTAGCATTCAATTTTAACAGAATATTACATGAACTGAAGCAGATTCAGGAGTAAACTTGGAACTTATTCAGCGCAGTCGCCAAACATTTTGAAACAAAGGAGATATGAACAGTTGTCATATCGAACCAGTTTTGGTTCTGTATAGAACCAAAACTGGTTCGATATGCCAACTGTTCATATCTCCTTTGCTTAATAATGTTTTGAGACAAACTCGTATAAGCTCTAAACTTACGACTGAACCCCCCCCCCCCCCCCAATTTATGTTTAATTCTGTTAATATTTAATGTTAATCTTTATAAATTTATTTGATTTGAAATAAATACTGTTTAAACAGAACTGGTTCCGTCTCAGGGACAAGATTAGAACCAGTTTGGGTTCTAAAGAGAACCTATATTTTTTGCAGTGTAGTAAGCTTTGGTGAGACAGTAAGAGAGAATTCCAACCATGTGGCCCATTTACTTCTACACAGGGGAAAAAGCACGGGTAATGTGTGTAACATAAGTTGATATTTTAAGGCACCTACATTACCGGTGTTTTATCCCCTTGGTAGTAAATGGGCCACACAGTTGGGATTCTCTCTTACTGCATGACCAAAGTCAAATGAAGGACTACTCACATCAGTCAGGGTAAATCAGCACAGAGGGGGATGAATTTCCGATCTGTCTGTTTTGTGTCACACACATTGCCAAAGAATCACTCTGAGTCCCAAACGTAGTCATTCTGGCTGCTCAGTCTAAGAACGTGCTTCATATACCATCAATATTCCCACAAAGTTATTTCATCTTAGCAAGTCAGATGAGAAAGTGGGAAAGAACAGAGTGATCATGTGACTTGAAAAGGTCTACCATATCTCTCCAAATTTGGTCAGGATGCATTATGGAAATTTTGGGGCTCTGATGTGTTGAGTGACGCCCTGGTGATTTATATTATATTACCTTTTACGCAATGAATGCCAGTGTTATCCTACAATATACTGGATGCCGTTCATTCAACTCAGAGGTTTGAAACCTATTTGTACAAAACCTATTACTGGACCATTGACAGGAGTCACTTTCCAAGTAGTTTTCTGCAACATTCAGCTTGATCGCACTGAAACATAATGCGCATGCGTATCCTTTCAAACTCAGATGATCCCAACACACTTCATTCTATGATTTAATTTCATTCTTCGTTACACCAGATTGCTATAGTTTATTTTGAAAGAAGTTAATTTTATTTCTGTTATAAGATAACCCAACCAGGTGTCTTATATATGTCTGGGAAGTTTTCAGATCTCATGTGCCAGGTTTCTCTCCAGACATCCAGTATCTTCTTCTTCAACATGTGCTAAACACTATGACCCAGGGGTAAATGGCTACATTTCATATTAACTAAACTGATTCCGTATTAACAAACTGTTTATACCATTGTATGAACAGTTTGTTAACAGGGAATCAGTTTCCCTGTTGATAAACTCTCTATCAATAAGATATAATGTCCTGACTATATGACGGTTCATCCGTTTTAAACAGTATGTCGCAAATTGAAGGGAATTAGTTTGAAGGATACCCACTAAGCCTAAGGCTTGAATGATCAATAACAACTCTGCATTTTGCTCACACATGTATATGACTGAAATTCATAATTACAAAATGAGAGTCTGTGAAAGTAGTTTACATAAATGATAATTCGTTTAAATTGCTTTAATTTTTTTCAAAATCGTGAACAACCGATAGTGTGATGGGAAACGATGAACGCTGTCTACATTCCCATGCTGCTAGCACCTATCCTGTACTACAAATCACCCCCTGTTAACCCAGGGGGGGGGGGGGGGGATGGAGTGGTGGCAAAAAGACTACACAAGCTTCCCTGATCAATTTGCATCACTTATTTGAAAGATAAGAGCTCGTAGGAAAACAATTTCAAGGCATGGAAAAAACGGGTTTTCAGAGCCGCTGACCTTCCCACCCACCCCGTCTAGTGTTCGGAAAAAAATTGACGACCCCCCCCCCCCCCCCCCTTCCGAAGTTCTCTATAATCTGGAAACGAGCTGAAGATTTTACTTCTGTACCTCCGCCTGCCTACTGAGATACGCGTGTCTGGGTGAATTACCTGAATGAGACAGATCTATTTTACCCCATCACCTGACCATCCTCATCTGAATATTTAATGATCGCAGTACTATTTCATCATCGTCTGTATTGTAGATAAACATGGTGTTTGTTTCATTTGACACCGCTTCCCATCCAAACACTTGACCATGATTTTTATCTCTCCACATCCCACATGTCGCCATCGAAATCAATAATTTCAAAAGTGATATCACCGGAATGTCAGCTGTTTCGGGTCGCCTCAGTAGGTTTACCATTCACTGTCCCGAGATAACGATTGTTTTCGTAGTATTTATCACACACCTATTAATGTAAAACACGGAATATCCACTGTTCTGCCAATACGATAAAAATAAAGTCGCATCGACATGTGGTGATACAAAATACGTTCGATTTCATTTCTAACGTAAACAGAGAAGGAACCCGTCTAAATAAATCACGCCAATCATTGGTCAAATACATCGGAGTTGAAATGGCTTGGAAATCCAAATTCCTCATTTAGATTTGTTTACCCGGGATATTTAAACAATCAGATACCAGTCAAACATTTACAAAATAAAATAACATTCTGACTGCTTGTTCCTTGACAAATACTTTTCCACAACTGGCCATATAATGATGGAGGGTGCTAAACTCATTAGCTATTTAAACACTTTTTGTTGTATTATTCACCACAGTTTAGTCAATATCTGAAGTTCGATCGTCGTGACCGTTACACCGATCAGTGTCAATAGATTTCGACCAATTGAATGCCGTAAAAATTAAAAAGCAACTGAGGGTTGGGACCCCACCAAAGAACAGTGATGTCTTGTTGGCAATGAAGGAAACACAGCGATTATCCAGTTAGAATATGCTTTTAGTTCAATTTTCGTGTAGACTGGTTGTTACGTGGGAGGTGTGTGAGAAATACAGAACCGCACATACGCGTGAATGGGTTAAGAATTATCGTGATATCCCGGGCCAAAACGATCTCGTGCTATTAACCTTAATCTATTCAAACGTATGTACGGTTCTGTATATATACAGAACATTTCGATGCTCTTTTCGAATATGCAATTCATCTTTCTCTGCTATCAGTCAAAACAACAGTCAGTTTTCATCGGAGGCACAGTATTTTTGTAGATGACGTCATGTAGGTATGAGTTTGGAGAAACTCGAGAGGTGTTTGGGGATCGATCCCTATTGGGAAATGGTTTTGGGGAGGAGGAAGTGACATCATAGTCACATAACCTAGTTACGTCGTGTTGGGCGTCATGGTAGCCCACGTGAGAGGCCATCTTGTGATATCATCCCCATAGTGATACGTGGTCATATTACGCATGCGGAGCGCGCGTTGTTACAGTGACACGTGTTTCCTTCGTCCATTTTGTATACTGGATGCCTCCATATGGGTTTTTTTTATAGCGGCACGTGATTTCTATGTAAAAGCTTACAATAGGACGGGGACATGTTGTGAGGGTCCGTTCCCTTGTACAGGAGTCAATACCATTACCTAGAATCCTCGTTTACTTCGTAGCATTACCCAAATAGACACGACAGAATCCCCAAATTACTAAAACAAAATTACGAAACGGACCTTGCGAAGCCATCACGTATAATAGTATAATAGTAGCACGTAGTGCTATCCGACGCGTCTAACTCAAACACCTCTTGTTCTCATCCACGAACTAGTGGAGGTACCACCTCCTTTACACGAGAGCCATGAAGGCTATTTTGTTCTCATCCAGGGTTTCAGGCTTTCGGTACAGTAAAAATAACATATAACATATTTTTTAACATTCTAATTTCTTTTATTTAGATAACAATGAAACTTTTCTTCTTTTTGGTACACTCTTCTTTGTGGAAACACTTTTCTATAGTGTGTAGATTGTCGGATATTTAGTCTGTGTGAAACACACAGACTATTGTTTTTGCACGGTTTCTTTTTTTTTTTTTTTTTTTTTTCTTCTTCTTCTTCTTCTTCTTCTTCTTCTTCTTCTCCTGTCTTCTGTCTTCTCATCACTTTTTTGTCCGCAAGATAACTCGAAAACGAATTGCCCTATCTCGTTGATTTTTGGCATGCTGATAGACAGCCACAAGTTCTCAGTCACCTATGTTTTTCAGATTCCTGGGTTATCAGGGGTGCCTGTAGGGGTGTTTTGAAAGTGGGTCACGCCCATATCTCAGGCGTGGTATGACCTACAGACCTGGGACCAACACCAAATGAGTCGACACTCGATGGATGTTTAAAATATGGGTCAAGGTCACGGAGGTCATCTAGGGGTCATTGAGTGCATTTTTCAGAATTGCTAGAAATCACATTTTTTGACCCCATAAGGCATTCCTGACGGACACACATGCATTTTGACGTGAAGAAAGTGGGCGTGGCCAAATTTTTTGAAAGTGGGTCACGCCCATATCTCAGGCATGGCATGACGTATGGACCTGGGACCAACACGAAATGAGTCGACACTTGATGGAGATTCAAAATATGGGTCAAGGTCACAGAGGTCACCTAGGGGTCATTGAGTGCATTTTTCAGAATTGCTGGAAACCATATTTTTTTACCCCCTAAAGCATTCCTGACGTACACACATGCTTTTTTGATGTAAAAAAGTGGGCGTGGCCAAATTTTTTGAAAGTGGGTCACGCCCATATCTCAAGCGTGGTATGACCTACGGACCTGGGACCAACACCAAATGAGTCGACACTCGATGTAGGTTCAAAATATGGGTCAAGGTCACGGAGGTCAACTAGGGGTCATTGAGTGCATTTTTCAGAATTGCTGGAAATCACATTTTTTGACCCCCTGAACTATTTCTGACGTACACACATGCATTTTGATTTAACAAAAAGTGGGCGTGGCCAAAATTTTTGAAAGTGGGTCATGCCCATATCTCAGGCGTGGTATGACGTATGGACCTGGGACCAACACCAAATGAGTTGACACTTGATGGAGATTCAAAATATGGGTTAAGGTCACAGAGGTCACCTAGGGGTCATTGAGTGCATTTTTTAGAATTGCTGGAAATCACATTGTTTTACCCTTAAGGTATTCCTGACATACACACATGCATTTTTACGTAAAAAAAGTGGGCGTGGCCAAAATTTTGAACATGGGTCACTCCCATATCTCAGGCATGGTATGACCTACAGACCTGGGACCAACACCAAATGAGTCGATACTCGATGGAGGTTCAAAATATGGGTCAAGGTCATGGAGGTCAACTAGGGGTCATTGAGTGCATTTTTCAGAATTGCTGGAAATCACATTTTTTCAGTATGGCCCAGTAGGCCACAGGGTTTTTCACAGCCTCCAGTTTCCTGATACAGTAAATTCTCCCCAAGCAATACGATGTTATGCTCACACTGGAGACTATGTAAACAATTGTGGAGTAAGCTGTCAAAATGAAATCTGACCTTGTCATCATTATGGGATGTTAGTTCCTGAAACTAAATTGAGAGAAACCCTTTGCCTTGCAAGGAAATAAATTGTAAATTATTCAGTTCACTGCTTTTAACCCTCTCCAGACTTCTATGTGGATTGCACATATTTTATTTCAGGCAGAATAAAGTTAACCCTTTCCATAAAACTGTACTGAATAATTGTTGAAACCTATCTTATTCAGTTAAATGCTTTTAACCCCTCTCAAGACTTCAATGTGGATTGCACATATTTTATTTCAGGCAGAATAAAGTTAACCCTTTTAATAAAACTGCACTGAATAATTGTTGAAACCTATCACAAAACTGTCAGGGTGCCGGTAACAATGCAATACTGGCATGGTCGACTGTACTGTTAACTATGTTAGTGCTATGACTGTTTAAAACTAATTTGTTAGAGGAGTTCTATAGTCTTTCACTGCGCTCATCTCGGCCTCACTGAGAGTGCAGAAACCTTTGGTGTCAAAGTGCCATTAAAAGAATGTCTCTGATTTGTGCCGTTCCATCCCTCCGGAGTGCAAAAGCAGGTACTGTCAGCTGAGAAACTTAATGTTTTTCGCTTTATTTTCTTAACATTTAATTCTATGTGGAATGGGACACCTTTTCAGTGTGCCTTCCAAAGTAAGGGATTCTTAACCCTTTAGCGAACATAACGGCGAAAACCGGTCAACATTATTCACAGAAACGTCTATTCAGTTTTAATTACCTTTTCATTTTTGCTTGAAAAAACATAGCTTATGACCCTTTATTGGATTGAGCTCATTTTTTAAAGGATTATTTATTTATTGGCGTTTAATGTCACATATTTCTGCACAGTGGCTAATCATGACCACGACAGTTTTTTAGGTGGAGGAAGTCGGAGTACCCGGGAAGAACCACCGGGCAACAACGAGCAACTGTCAGATCCCCCACATACTAACTCCACACAAGCAGGGTTAGCATTGGTTAAAGACGGGTGCACAATCGATGGGCAGTACGCTTTAGAACACATCGCCACCATGCACCCACGTGGGCAATGGGGTGAAGTGGCTTGCCCAAGGCCAGAGTGAGGACCTCACGCCTTGCAGCCTGCACCTCTGCCAACTGAGCCAATGCGCCCCCATTTAAAGGATTAAAATGGAGTATTTAAAGGGAATATTTTAACCCTCTGAAGATCTTAGTATGGGGGCATTATTCAGAAAGACTGGGAAATGCATTTTATTACACCTTAATGCATTTCTAAAGTTTATGAGTGTATTTCATCACTAAAATTAGTGGGCAGAGACAAAAATATCCATTTCTGATTCGTGTATCAAACCCTTTGAATGCTGGTCACATATATGCCATTTCTGGTTTCTTATAAGAATGTTCTGATTCCTGTATGAATATTTTCTATCCCCTTCATTTTGTCTTGACGATAACTCAAAAACAAATCATCTGTCCTGGGGGGCGCGGTGGCTGAGTTGGTAGAGGTGCAGGCTGCAAGCCGAGAGGTCCTCGGTTCGAATCCCACCTGCGGCAACCACGTTGTGTCCTTGGGCAAGACAATTCACCCCCATTGCTCACGTGGGGGCACGGTGACGCTGTGTATTAAGGCGTACTGCACGTCGATGGTGCACCTGTCTTCAACCAATGCTAACCCTGCTTGTGTGGAATTAGTAGTATGTTGGGGAACTGACAGTTGCTCGCCGTTGCTTAGTGGTTCTCTCCGGGTACTACGGCTTCCCCCACCCGTAAAACTGTCGTGGTCCTGATTAGCCATTATGCAGAAATATGTGACCTTACACACCAATAAATAAATAAATAATCTGTCCTGGGGCTGTTTGGCATACTGGTAGCCTGTCACAAGTACTGGCCCAGCTATGTTATCAGGGAACCTTTGGGAGTGGTCTATTGGGCCACAGAGTTTTTTATACCCCCCTAATTTCTTTGTAACAGAAAAGCATCATAAAGAAATAGCTGTTTATATTTATATAGACAAGAGAATAATGTAAACAATCAAATTAGAGAGAAGTCGCTATAGATGACAGCCTGACACATATTTACTCTTATCAGCTGTCAGATCAGATTTAAATTCCATCCCCAAACCAAGTTGAAAAAAACCTTTTGAGTGGCAAGAAAATTTGTTTATTATACAGATCTATCTTACAACACTTGATTAATTGTAGTTGAATAAATAACCCTTCACCTTTCATTGCATTTTTTTTTTTCATTCTCAATTATAACTCAAGATCAACAGGTTTTGGGCCGAGTGGTAAGCGGCTCTCTCGAAACACTTATCACAATTATGAATTAATGAAATGGAATATTTAAATGGTCTGTCTTTAACCCTCTTCATACTTCACCGCGATGATCAAACAACATCATTTAACTTATGACGGTAGAACCTTTTGCACGCTTCCTGCCACATTGCCACTCTTTACGCAAATGCCATGATTCAAGATTCCACCATCTTATTTTATGTATACCTTGTTTAGGGCACTAGATGCTCTTAAGGGCAGGCCTTTAAACGAGCTCTTAGGGCTTTTAAGTTTTTTATGGCACTATCCCCAATATAGAGTCTATGCACCCTTTGTCGGCTCGATAACTCAAATACGAATCGTCCTATCTCTATTCGCTTTGGCATGCTGGTTACCAACAACCAGTTTGCACTCATCTTTGTTTTTTCAGCTAGTTTGAGGCCTTGTGTGTGATACAGTAGGCTGACTGCCTTAGAGGCTTCTAAATCATAATAAATATTTGCTATCATCGCCCAAAAATGACAGATCTGTAGTTGGTGGAGCCATTTCTTTAAAGTAGGTATATACATGGGACTATACCGACTGATTTAAAAATTGCTGGAGGTTCAATATATGGTCCGCCTGAAAGAGGTCACCAAGGTCATCCAGTGCATATTATTCCGAAATACTGGGGAATGCATTTCATTACACCTTAATGCATTTCAAAAGTTCATGAACGTAATTTCATCAATCAGCTTGGTGGGCAGAGCCAAAAATGTCCACTTCTGATTCGTGTATCGAACCCTTTGAATGCTGGTCACACATATGCCTTTTCTGGTTTCTTATAACAAAATTGTTCTGATTGCTGTATGAATATCTGTAAATACTATTAACGAAAATCCATTTCTGATTTGTTTGAAAATAATTTACTCCTGAAAATAAGCCTCCATAAATTCTCCTTCTGTATAGTTTATTCCTGATACTTTAACCCTTTTCACACAGACTTGATTTACTGGGTGCAGTAAATTCTGTTTCTCTAGTATTCCAGTTACATTCGTATAAGGCATGTCTTAATGATCTGTCTTCTATGCACTCTTTTGTCCGCACGATAATGCGAATACAAAATACCCTATCTCATTGATTTTCGCTCTACCGGTTAGTCGTTACATGTACTCGGCCATCTATGTTTTTCAGGCGTTTGGGGTCCAAGGTTTGACTCTACGGGCCACAAGATGTTCACAGTTTCTACCTTAACTGGTAAATGTAATCATTGAAACAAAACCCACTGTTCAAAACTGGAGAGAATCTTTCTCTTCCCAACAAAACCCATTATATACAGTAATGTATAATGGGTCACACAGAATAACATTGTTTGTTCATTTAACCTGATGTTACAAATTACTTCTCAAATCAAGCTTGATAGAGAACCTTTCACTTTTCAAAGCATTTTAAAATGTATTTATACTCTATCATAACTCCAATCAGACAGGTTTCGGGATGGAGTGACTGAGTCAGGGAGGTTTGATTTTTACAGTCATAACTCAAGCTAGACAGGTTTCGGGGTGGAGTGACTGAGTCGGGGAGGTTTGATTTTTACAGTAAAATATAAAATATGAATAACATGTTTCAGACCAATTGAACCAAATAATCCGTGAAATTTTACCTTGTCGTTTTTGGTCTGTTAGCTGAAAATATCTTTCAACCCTTATGGCCAAGTCCAGCTTCAAATTTGAATATTGTCCTTTAATTGAACCCATAGACATGACTTGAGAATCGGTCCTGATTAACCCCTACTGGCCATTGCCAACCACTTAGGAACTCCTGGGCTCTGTTACATTATTTATTTTCAATCACAACTCAAGATCGACGGGTTTCAAGAAGCAATGGTGAGTGGTTTTCTGGAAACACCAACCACAATTATAAATTATTAAAACAGAATATTTAAATAGTCTTTTTAACCCTCTTAATACTTCATTGCGATTCCAAATTACTTTGTTTAACTCACGACAGTAGAACGTTTTGTAAGTTTTCTCTCGTATTACCCCTTTGTTCACAACAGCCATTTTTGAAATCCAAACAACTTCTTATTTCCCGTATGCCTTGCTTAGGACCCTAGATGCATTTTACGGCCTTTTAAATGGCTCAGACAGGCGAACGGTGGCATGGGGTTACAGTATTTTACTTCAAACTGGATTCAGAGTTCCAACGTCACCAAGTGTATCAGCGTTGTGTCTTTGGCAAGGCACATAATCCCGATTGCCAGGGAAGAGGCACAGTGACGCAGTGCACTTTTTAAATGGCTTGCTTTTAACACTCTCAATAAAGCATTCTTAACCATTTACCCAACGTAACGGCGAAAAATGGGTCAGCGTTATTCACAGAAATTCCCATTCAGTTAATATTTTTTCATTTTTGCTTGAAAAACATAGGTTATAGATCTCATTGGAATTACGTCATTTTTAGTCGAGTTGTGACGAAGTCAAACTCGACTTATAGTTTGGTGAATGGCGGGCGGGCGGGCGGGCGGGCTTCGGGCGGGCGGGCGGGCGGGCGGGCGGGCGGGCGGGCTGTCGGGCGGGCGGGCGGGCGGGCGGGCGGGCGGGCGGGCGGACGGGCGGGCGGGCGGGCGGGCGGGCGGGCGGGCGGGCGGGCGGGCGGGCGGGCGGGCGGGCGGGCGGGCGTAAACAATTGGTTTCCGGATGATAACTTGATAGTGGTTCAACTCACATTCATTAAACTTCATACGTAGGTTGGTCTTGGTGGGAGGAAGAAACCTATTGATTTTGGACATGCTACGTCGAAGGTCAAGGTCACAGTGACCTTGAACGTAGTAAATCTTAAACAATTGGTTTCCGGATGATAACTTGATAATGGTTCAACTCACATTCATGAAACTTCATAGGTAGATTGGCCTTGGTGAGGGGAAGAACCCTATTGATTTTGGACTCGCTACGTCAAAGGTCAAGGTCAACATGACCTTGAACATAGTAAATCGCAACAATTCCTTTCCGGATGATAACTTGATAGTAGTTCAACCTACATTCATGAAACTTCATAGGTGGGTTGGCCTTGGTGCGAGGAAGAACTCTATTGATCTTGGACTCACCAGATCAAAGGTCAAGGTCACAGTGACCTTTAACATAGTATATCGCAGCAATTGGTTTCCGGATGATAACTTGATAGTGATTCAACCTAGAGTCGTGAAACTTCATAGGTGTGTTGGCCTTGGTGCGAGGAAGAACCCTATTGATCTTGGACTCACCAGGTCAAAGGTCAAGGTCACAGTGACCTTGAACATAGTATATCGCAACAATTGGTTTCCGGATGATAACATGATAGTGGTTTAACCTAGAGTCATGAAACTTTACAGGCGTGTTGGCCTTGGTGCGAGGAAGAACCCTATTGATGTTGGACTCACCAGGTCAAAGGTCAAGGTCACAGTGACCTTGAACATAGTATATCGCAACAATTGGTTTCCGGATGAGAACTTGATAGTGGTTCAACCTAGAGTCATGAAACTTCATAGGTGTGTTGGCCTTGGTGCGAGGAACTGTTGTCACAACTCGAGATTGGATCGGTGATCCTGAGCGGCATTTTTAAAGGGTTAAAATGGAGTATTTAAAGGGAGTATTTTAACCCTCTCAAGATCTTAATATGGGTACAACAAATGCTATGTCATGCAAACCGACAGTAATGTTAACCCTTTCCATTCTCACAATGTTGCTCTGAACACACATGGGCATCGAGGAGACCTCGGTATTTTGCCAATACCAATGAGCCTTCAGATAGGCTCTTGGGAGCCTTTAGGGCCTTTTGACGTTTATATTCCAACATTACTGAATTCTTTCACTTGCAATATATTTTCCAAAGGTACTATGTACCTTACCATTTTCTAGCTAATATGAATATTTGCTATCATCTACATATACGGCAGATGGTGAGTTGGCAGAGTCACTATTTTCGAAGTGGTTTATGCTCATACTTCAGGCTTGGTAAGACCTATAGAGATCAGACTTACATCGAATGGGTTGAACTTGCCAGAGGTTCAAAATAAGGTCCACCTTATTGCGGTCAACAGAGGTCATAAAGTGCGTATTTTTCAAAACTGTCAGAAATTGCATTTTATAACAACTGATGCATTCTTCAATGAAGATGTAGACATGGGACTACTCCGACTGAGTCAAAAATTGCAGGAGGTTCAATATATGGAAATGTATTTTATAACACCTTAATGCATTTTTAAAGTTTATAAATGTATTTCATCTCTCAAATTAGTGGGCAGGGCCAAAAATGTCCATTTCTGATTCGTGTATCGAACGCTTTGAATGCTGGTCACAAATATGCCTTTTCTGGTTTCTTATAAAAATTGTTCTGATTCCTGTATGAATATCTGTAAATACTGTTAACGAAAACCCATTTCTGATTTGTTAAAAAATATTTTAGTCCAGAAAATAAGCTTCCATAAATTCTTTTTTATATAGTTTATTCCTGATACTTTAACCCTTTTCACACAGACTTGAATATACTGGTGGCAGTAAATTCTGTTTCTCAAGTTCCGTTGTTGCTTTTTCTCCACGATCTGATGCTCGAAACTATATTGTACAGTTAAAGAGGGTCGAAAGAGGCTTGTCTCGCATCGACCCTGTGCGCCTTCGGCGCGCGAAACCATTTTATCTGTGCTTTTGTTATTCATCCTCTCGCGCGCAGAAATTTCTCATTCATTGATTCATTCAATTTTATGATGTTTATTGCGGTTTTTCTCGAAGTTTAATGTTTTTTCGAGTGCGTCACCATAGAAACCAATAAATATTGCAGGGCCCATAAGCGTACGAACATAAGTTAAAAGGGGAAAATATGGGTTAATAACAGTTTTAAAAGGAGAGGGTATGTGTATTGGTATATTTTACTAATGTGTAACATTGTATCCACCTCTGATGAGCATTTCGATAATTGAGAGAATTTAAAGTATGATGTAACCCGTTCTTTTGATAATTAATAGGATTTAAAGTGTACAGCGAAACCTATGCTTGTCAATTCGTCGATGTAATAACTGAATATTGAACAGAAGGGACAGCTGTGGGTAATTAATTAGCTGTCAAATTAAGTTGTACTATTGCTTGCACAAATGGGTGGGGTAAAATTGTCTTTTCAATTTTTTCATTATTTATTTTCATGAACCACATATTCAACAGTCATCCCCATTTATCAGGTATAATTGCTCATTTTATGCACTGAAAGCTCATTTAATCACATGTATAAAGAACAAAATTGAAACGACATGAGCGAAGTAAAATTTTAATTACTTCATTACGTAAAACTTTGGGCGGTCGCTTATTTGACGCAGTTATCAGGTGAAAAGACCTTAATTAACCCTGTGCAACCAAATACCTCGCTATTCCCATACCTCGCTTCTCAACCCAACACCCGGAAACGAACTATTTGAAGACATCCCATCCCGTACCTAATTCTTCCCAGTCTATCCGATAACCATAGTAACCCCCTTCTGTTGCCACCCAAATCCCACATATCCTTCATTCTCCCTTCCTACTTCCCTTTTATATTTCCAGTGAATCTTATTTTGCCTCAGTTTCGGTTGAGACAATAGGGTTGAGTCGTTGTTTCTGTCAGGTTTTATTTTTGCTTATTTAACCCGAGGAGAAAAATCAACAAAGTACCGAAACTCTACAAAGGCCACTTTTTGAAACAAAAAGGCTTTCCGGCAAGTCCATGATACGGACCTGTGCCGTGATGTTATATGTACATGGTGCTATACAGGACAAGCACCATTCCTTAATTCTTTGGATCCCCCCACCCCCACCACCTCCCGTTTCTTTTTGTGTTCGATAACGTTTGTGAGTTGCGTTTTTTTCTTGATAACTGACACCACGTAGATTTTTCGGTTTTCCGGAGAGCTCTAGACTTCCACCACCCCCACCTCAAAGGTGCCTTCAATGTACTCTTCAAAATTGCATTCTGCAAAATGCTGAAAGTGGCTTTGGATGGCAATGACTGAGTGAATTTCCATGTGATTGCTCGAATAGTGAACATTGGACTTTAATAAAATTTGATAAAACAGCCTTATTAGTCTGTGTGAAACACACAGAATATTGTTTTTGTATGGTTTCCTTTTCTTTTTTTGTTAGTCTGTGTGAAACACACAGACTATTGTTTTTGTACGGTTTCTTTTTCTTTCTTTTTTTCTTATTCTTCTTCTTCTGCTTCTTCTTCTTCTTCTTTTCTTCTTCTTCTTCTTCTTCTTCTTCTTCTCCTGTCTCCTGTCTTCTATGTTTTTCCTTGTCCGCACGATAACTCGAAAAGGAATCGTCCTATCTCGCTGATTTGTTGGCACACTGATAGACAGTCAGAAGTTCTCGGTCACCTATGTTTTTCAGATCGCTAGATCCACTGAGTATGGCCCAGTTGGCCACAGGGTTTTCGCAGCCTCCAATTTCCTGAAACAGTAAATTCTCCCCAAACAATAGAATGCTATGTTATTCACACTGGAGATAATGTAAACATCAGTGGAGTAGCTGTCAGAAAATGAAATGTAATCTTGTTATGATAATGGGATGTAAGTTCCTGGAACTAAGTTGAGAGAAACCCTTTACCTTGCAAGGAAATAAATTATAAATTATTCAGATCAATGCCTTTAACCCTCTCAAGACTTCAATGTGGATTGCACATATTTTATTTCAGACAGAATAAAGTTAACACTTTCCATACAACAGCACTGAATAATTGTTGAAACCTATCACAAAACTGTCAGGATGCCGGTAACAATGTAATACTGACATGGTCGACTGCACTGTTAACTGTGTTAGTGGTATGTCTGTTTAAAACTCATTTGTTAGAGGAGTTCTATAGTCTTTAACTGCGCTCGGCTCGGTCTCACCGAGAGTGCAGAAACCTTTGGTGCCAAAGAGCCATTAAGAGAATGTCTCTGATTTGTTCTGTTCCATCCCTCAGGAGTGCAAAAGCAGGTACTGTCAGCTGAGAAACTTAATGTTTTTCGCTTTATTTTCTGTAACATTTAATTCTATGTGGATTGGGACACCTTTTCAGTATGCCTTCCAAAGTAAGGAATTCTTAACCATTTAGCCAACATAACGACGAAAACCGGTCAACATTATTCACAGAAATGTCCTCTCAGTTTTAATTACCATTTCATTTTTGCTTGAAAAACATAGCTTATGATCCTTTAATGGATTGAGCTCATTTTTTAATGGATTATTTATTTATTGGTGTTTAATGTCACATATTTCTGCACAGTTGCTAATCATGACCACGACAGTTTTTCAGGTGAAGGAAGTCGGAGTACCTGGGAAGAACAACGAGCAACTGTCAGATCCCCCACATACGAACTCTACAGAAGCAGGGTTAGCATTGGTTGAAGACGGGTGCACCATCCATGTGCAGTAGGTTTTAGTACACAGCGCCATCATGCACCCACGTGGGCAATGGGGTGAAGTGTCTTCCCCAAGGACAGAGTAAGGACCTCTCGCCTTGCAGCCTGCACCTCTGCCAACTGAGCCACTGCGCCCCCATTTAAAGGATTAAAATGGAGTATTTAAAGGGAATATTTTACCCCTTTGAAGATCTTGATATGGGGGCATTATTCAGAAAGACTGGGAAATGCATTTTATTACACCTTAATGCATTTCTAAAGTTTATGAATGTATTTCATCACACAAATTAGTGGGCAGAGCCAAAAATGTCCATTTCTGATTCGTGTATGAAACCCTTTGAATGCTGGTCACATATATGCCATTTCTGGTTTCGTACAAAAATGTTCTGATTCCTGTATGAATATCTGTAAATACTGCTAACGAAAACTCATTTCTGATTTGTTAAAAAATATTTTACTCCCGAAAATAAGCCTCCATGAATTTTCTTTCTTTATAGTTTATTCCTGATACTTTAACCCTTTCACACAGACTTGAATTTACTTGTGGCAGTAAATTCTGTTTCTCTAGTCATAAATAATCTTTCCGCAGATTGGAGTTTTCTCAACGGTTTGCAAGTCTTTGCAAAGGTACAAATAATTACTTGGTCGCGACATTGGCTTCAGCTAATAAGCAGAAACAATGTTTTATCTGTGAATCTTCTATTTTTGGAACTTCTTCTTGAACTTCTTCGACGTCCCAAAATTCCACTTGTAAATTATGAATATATATTAATAGTCTGGAGTATTTTTTCTGCGTTCTTGAAAAACATCATCTTCATTATCCCAGAAACGCACAATAATACCACAGTGAAAACATTCACTTCTGTCTTCGCTACGATAAAAAAATTCGACTCTGTTGTGCAGAAATATGTGCCCTTACACACCAATAAATTAATAAACAAAATATTCGACTCTTATTGGATCCTTCGCCGTTTTTGTACATTCACTTGGTAACACGAAGTCGAAAGTCTTGACACGAGTTTCCTCCAATACATATTTGATGTGTTTCGGTGGTCTCTGTTTGGGCCTGATTTTCCAACGAGCCACTATTAACCTAGGCCCATCCTCTCCACGTAGAAGCTGCCCCAGTACTCGTGGGGGAAATAACGTTTCGAATGAAATGATCTCTGGATAGTCGATGGGATTCCTTAATTCTCTTTTGTTCAACGCCATCTCTATCAAACATGTAGTCGGGCAGCTAGGTACACCCCCTATGGGGCCCCCTCCCCCAGAACCGAACGACACCGGTTTTTTCATGTACCTGGACATCTCGAGAGCAGATTTTCAGATGTTAACAAGAAATCATCCTGGCCGGATATGACGTAATGCAAGAAAGCGCCCATGAGGGTGGGTCAATTTCACGATTTTACACCATCACTAATTTTTCTCGATTACGGAAAAACTATATGAGGTAAGGAACGGGAATTCGTATTTCTGATATCATTCCCCTTATAATAATATCAATTAAGTAAGTGAAAATCCAAGATGGCATCCAAAATATACCTCAAAATAGACGGAAATCGAGTTTTTCGACACTTTTTTTCGCAAAAAACTTATACAGTCATGATAAAAAATTAGAAACCTGTAAACGTTTATAGGTTAAATTGATCGCAAATTATTCTCCGATAATACCCATCATGAACATGCACCATCGAAAGTCGATGTGGAAAACAAGATGGCCGTCAGTGCGACCACCCGTTTTCAGTTATCTCTCTTATATAATGGACAAGTTAACACTATCTCAAGTTGTACAATGGTTGCGGAAAAAATGTTTGATACAGGGTACAGAAATCAACTGTATAGTATTTTGGACACTTTTTCTGCGTATGATAAACCAATTAAGTAAGTGAATATCGAAGATGGCCGCCAAAAAAAATGCCTCGAAATAGAAGAAAATCGAGATTTTCGACACTTTTTCGCAAAAAACTTATAGAATCATGATAAAAAATAAGAAACCTGTAAACTTTTAGATGTTAATTGATCGCAAATTATTCTACGATAATATCCAGCGTGAACATACACCATCGAAAGCCGACGTGGAAAGCAAGATGGCCGCCAGGGCGACAACCCGTTTCCAATTATCCCGCTTATGTAATGGACATCTAGTTCGGATTTCTATGGAATCCTCGGTTTCTGTCTGTTTCGTCTGTAAATGACCCTATTCTGATTATATTAGCTGCCTACCTAGTGTCAGCTGCATCTGTCCTGGCCTCTGACCTCAACCAAGTCTTACAAACACCAGTCAGATTGCTTCATTTCCCATAATATGTGCACATCCATACAGAGTTTTGTCCCCTGTTTATAACGAAGTCCTATATGATTCCCAAGGCCAAGCGGCAATCGAGCAGGAACAGATATTGCTCGAATGGCTCGAATCTTATCTATCGAGTAGCGACTGGGACAGGCATTGCTCGAAAGGCTCGAAACTAATCGAGAAAATAAGACATAGAGTATTTACTCGAACGAGTGACTCCCCTAACGACTCTTTTCCTCATCTGGGTATTGGAGGATACCTATGACATGGTGCTGTAGTACTGAAGGATACCTTTGGGGGATACTTTTTGAGGATACCTTTTAGAGGATACTTATCTGAGGATATCCATCTGAAGACAGTTATGGTTCCTAGTGTCTGTTTAGTTCCTTGCATCTAGACCTACCCATGGCCTTCATACCTCCAAGACCTCTACTGCTGACTTGTCCAATATCGTCTGTCCTGTGATTAACATCTACTGTAGTCACTCAATCTCATAGTCCTCTTCCAGCTTTTTACCATTACTACTGATATGTAGCACTACTGCAGGCCGGCTAACTATCTCAAATTACTCGAACGACTAGAATACCATCGAGCAAATAAGCCATCGAGTAATTGCTCGAACGAGTGACTCCTCTTAGGACTGTTATCTTCATTTCGATATTGGAGGATACTAATGACATGGTGATGCAATACCGGAGGATACCTTTGGAGGATACCTTTTGAGGACACCTTTTAGAGGATACTTACTTGAATATAGTTATAGTTCCTGGTACCTGGTCGGCTTATGGTTTTTTAGCTCTAAGACCACTACTGTTGACTTACCCATATTCACTATCATCTGTCCTATCATTAGCTTCTACAGCAGTCACCCAATACCATAGTCTTCTACCAACCTTGCAGCCTTGAACCATTACGTCTGACTTGTAGCACTACTACAGGCTGCCTATCAATGTCTTGACTCTACGCTCGGCCAAGCCTTTAACAGGTTCAATAAGATTGCTCCCCACCCCCTCCCCCACCTCTACATGTACCATTTTATACAGAGTTCAAATCTCTTGTATACCATTTATAGATATAAACATGCTATGGAGGGAATTCTCTAAATGGGATTCCAAGCCGATTCCGTAAAGTGGGATTCCACAGCAGAAGACTCTAGTATTTGGGTGACTGCTGTAGAAGCTAATGAGAGAACAGATGATGGTGAATATGGGTAAGTCAACGTCGTGGACTAAGAGCTATAAAACCAAAGCCGATCAAGTACCAGGAACTATAACTATCGTCAGGTATCCTCAAAAGGTATCCTCCAACGGTATCCTCAAATAGTACATCACCATGTCATTAGTATCCTCCAATATCGAAATGAGGATAAGAGACGTAAGAGTCACTCGTTCGAGCAATTACTCGATGTCCTATTTGTTCGAAGGGATTCTAGTCGTTCGAGTAATCTGACATGCCTGCAGTAGTGCTACAAGTCAGTAGTAATGAATAAGGCTGGAAGAGGACTATAGGATTGCGTGATTACAGTAGAAGCTAATCATAGGATAGACGATGGCAATATTGGAGAAGTCAGCAGTAGCGGACTAGGAGCTATAAAGGCCATGGGGATTGAGGGGGGGGGGGGGGGTCTAGATACAAGGCACTGAACAGACACTAGGAACAATAACTATCTTCAGATAGATATCTTCCGATAAGTATCCTCTAAAAGGTATCCTCCAAATGTATTCTCGAAAGGTACCATGAGATAGTACATCATCATGTCATAAGTATCCGTCAATACCGAGATGAGGATATAAGAGTCGTAAGAGGAGTTACTCGTTCAAGCAATTACTTGATGACTTATTTGCTCGATGGGATTCTAGACGTTCGAGGATTTTGAGATAGTCAGAAAGCGTGCAGTAGTGCTACAAGTCAGTAGTAATGATCCAAGAATGGAAGAGGACTACATGATTGGACGATTACGCAGAAGCTAATCATAGGACAGACGGTGACGATATTGGACAAGTCAGCAGTAACGGTCTTTGAGCTATGGAGGCCATGGGGAGGTCTAGATGCAAGGAACTGAACAGACCCTAGGAACCATAACTGTCTTCAGATAGATATCCTCCAATAAGTATCATCTAAGAGGTATCCTCCAAAGTTATCCCCCAGCACTACATCACCATGTCATAGGTATGCCCCAAAACCCAGATGAGGATAAGAGTCGTAAGAGGAGTCACTCGTTGGAGTAATTACTCTATGGATTATTTGATCGATTAGATTCGAGCAACGCCTTCGAGTCATTCGAGCAATATTTGTTATTGTTCGATTGCAGCTTGGCCTTGGAAATCATATAGCAGTTCGTTATACACAGGGGAGATAACTCTGTATGGATATGCACAGATTATGTGAAATGAAGCAATCTGACTGGTAATTATAAGACTTGAATGAAGTCAGAGGATGGGACAGAGACAGCTGAGACTAGATAGACAGCTAATATAGTCAGAATAGGGTCAGTTATAGACAACACAGATAGAAACCGAGAATTCCAAAGGAATCTGAACTAGATAAATAGGAAGTATCCGAACCAGCAAACTACTCCGATTCGATCGAACTTACCCCCAGGAGACCTCTCGGTCCTATAACACACCGTGCTATTATTATAAACCCAAAATGGGGAAACCTAAACAAAATAAAGTCTGTTTCGGTAATTTGGGGTGGTTTGGAGGGATTGTCGGGTTGTTTATGATAATTAGATTTACTTCTATTCAATCGAACACACCCTCCAAACATACCCCTGTCCTATTGTAGAGTTTTGGGTCACACAGCAACCACGCGCTGTCATTGAAACCAATATGGCGGCCTCCAGTATAAAAAATGGACGACTGAAACACGTGTCACCCTAACAACATGCGCTGCATATGCGCACTAAGACCACGTATTGCTATGAGGAAGACGTCACAAGATGACAGCTCACGCGGGCTACAAGGACAACCAAACATGACGTAACTGTGTCACGTGACATGACGTCACTTCCTAGATCCGCCACTAAGTTCATCCGGTCGGGTTCATGATATACTACTGATTCTCCTCAATTTCGAGGCATTTTTCTGTCGGCCATCTTGGATGTTCACTGACTAAATTGGTTTTATCAAACGCAGAAAAAGTGTCCAAAATTCTATACAGTTTGATTCCTGTGCCCTGTATCAAACATTTTTTCCGCAACCATCGTACAACTTGAGATAGTGTAAACTTGTCCATTACAAAAGCGGGATAATTGAAAACGGGTGGTCGCACTTGCGGCCATCTTGTTTTCCACATTGACTTTCGATGGTGCATACTCAAGCTGGGTATTATCGGAGAATAATTTGCGATCCACTTAGGTTAAACATATTTTTATTTGCCAAACAAATAAGTTGCAAATTGGGATTGGAGGACAAGTGCTTTCCACTTAGTATACCCTCCGCTCCCTTAACATGATACAAAAAATCAATATAATGGCGAAACAAACAAATGAGAGAAATGTAAAATATATATATACTAGAAAATCTAACTTCGCAATAAAAAAGAGTGAGAGAGAGAGAAAAAAAAAGTGATTGATTGATTGATGTCCTTTCTGCACCTTGAGTCTGTCTCTGTCAATTTGATTTTCCATGCCGAGGGTCGACCAGGCGCTGCATTGAGTGGTTGCTACTACTACCATCACTACTGCTACTACTATAGATAATACTTTTACTATCGCGTTCAAATCTTACCACCGACATGGCAATCCTGCGGCGAATAATAATAATAATAATAATAATAATAATAATAATAATAATAATAATAATAATAATAATAATAGTATTTACATATTAATTTCCGTAATCATCCATTGGTTACACTGTAGCCGCCTAATCACGCGCCTAAGGAGTCGCAATGAACTGCATGTGTTAAACAATACTAGGATGGAAACTCATTATCGAATCTTCGAGTGTTACGAATAAATTTTTGAACAAATTTAAAAAGTGAGGTATTAGTTTTATGTTCTAAAATGGGATCGCCGTACAGTAAAATATCAACGGAGTTCAAATTAACATTAATTTCCAATAGTTTACCAATGAGAGCGTTGCGAGATTCTGAATAAAAGGGGCAAAAGAGTAAATAGTGCTCCGCGTCCTCAACAACAGCTGGACAATGGGGACAGTATGGAGATTCGGAGATGTAATTGAGAAACTTATCACTGTTCAAATCGCTGCAACAAGTTCGAATTCTACTATGCATAATGTTGTATTTTCTGACACCACAGGAGAAGTATCCTGGAGGTCTCCCTTCAGGCGGTGATATGAGTTTTTTGAATTCATCAAGTGAACTGCTGTTTCGCACGGACACAGGTAGACTATTCCATGTTCCTGTGCACGGGGAGAAAAATGATCTTTTGAATAGCTCTGTTCGCATGCAATAAGGCATAAAATCTGCCGAATTTCGAAGGTTATAACCAGATGTGTCACGAACTCTTCGTGGTAGTAATTCCTGCAGATAATCGGGCGCATCGTTGTTTACGATTTTGTAGAAGGTACACATCTTTTGTATGTGTCTTCTTGTTTCGAGGCTGTCCCACCCAACTTCAATCAAAAGGAGATCTCGCGATACTGATCTCGTCAGCCCTGATACGATTCGTGCGGCATCACAGCGATATTTCGGATAAAATAAACAGTAAACACTGGTAACCATCCTTGGATGCGTTTCGATTTAAAGTTCCAATATCTGGAATTCTTCTTCAGAAAAGTCTCTAATGGTCTGTGTTGTTGTGGTAATCCATAGTAATCGAAGTATTCTGCGTTATGATGACTCACAATTTTTAAAAACAAATTTCTGTGATCTGGATCTGTGTTGGCCATCAAAGTCACCGTTCTCTGATCTGGTAAATCGGTAATCTGTTTCTTGCAAACACACCCAAACACATTCCCTTCAAACAGACCTCCAATCGAAGTGTGTTTTCCAACTCTAAATGCTGTTCTAAAAGTCTTGCAGTGGGGTGGGGGAAGTTGTTTAGTAGTCTAGTACGGTAGTATACAGTTAACGATATTTATGCTAATGGTTATGGTTTTATATGGCTAATAGTAGACCATCTATGGGTAATTCGGACTGCTAGATCAAGAGATTGTGGTGTGTATGCTTGGTGTCCAGTATCATTGTAGAGTATAGGTTGTCTTGTGGACACTCCAAGACTTGGCTGATGGTATAGGTCGTGGTCGGAGATAGCTTGCAAGCCTGTAGCACTGCTACAAATTAGTAGTAATGGTACAAGACTGCATGATGGTAGAAGACTATAGTATTCTGTGACTGCGGTGGAGCCGATCACAGGATAGACAACTAAGGACATGATGGTAGCCGATGGTAAGACTACGAGGAGATGTATAGTAGCTTGGAATCACAATTATGGAATCTCACTTGTGGAATACCTTTTGTAGAAACCCTTTTGAATCCCATTTTGGAAAACGTCTGTGGTTGTGGAATCCCTTTTTTCCGAGATGAGGATTAGAGGGATGGTAGATTATACCTTATTGAAGAATTTCCTCATGCCCCTAATGGCCTCATAGGATTGAAAAGGGGTACCAAAGGCGAGTTGTTCGTTGTTTAGGGATACTGGGTGGAAGTGAGGTGCTCAGGGACGTGATCGTTCGATACCCAGATGAGAATAAGAAGGATGATAGATTATACCTCATTCAGGGATTTCCTCATGCCACTCATGGCCTCATACGATAGATAGAAAAGAGGGTGCCGAGGCCAGTCGTTCATCACTTAGAGGTGATGGAAGTGGGCGTGGGCACGGGGTGAGGTCTTTCGATACTCAGATGAGGATAATAAGAATGGTAGATTATACCTTATTGAGGAATTTCCTCATGCCCCTCATGGCCTCATACGATAGAAAATGGGTGCCGAAGACCAGTACCTTATTTAAGAGTGCTACGGAACGTGGCCGTTCATTATCATTATCCAGATAGATTCGGGTAAGAGGAATGGTAGATTATACCTCATTAAGGGATTTCCTCATGCCCCTAATGACCTCATATGATAGAAAATGGGTGACGAAGGCCAGTTGTTTGTTACTTAGGGGCGCTGGAACAGGGGTGCCATGGGTGTGGTTATTCAATGCCTAAGATAAGAGTGTTAGACCTTACTGAGGGTTTTCCTCATGGCCTCTAAGGCCACTTACGACGGAAAGGGGGTGCCGATGGTCAGACATTTGTTAATCAGGAGTGTTAGTAGTGGAACGTCACGGGACGTGGTTGTAAAGTAAAGTGATCCGACTAGATGGAACGTGTATTAGGGTGTTCGCATAAAGAAGAAGAATACTCGGAATAGGTCCATAACTATCAAAATAGTCAAGAAAATCTAAAAATAGTAACCAATAAGCCAAAACTGTTCCAACTAAAATGCTCTTATACTCTAATGGAGTATACGCCAATTCCATCGAACACGCCTTTCCATCGAACACGTCTAAGAAGGACTTCATGGCATTCCTGTCAGGGAAGTAGTCCCTCCACTAGTCCTTGGATGAGAACAAGAGGTGTTTGAGGTTAGACGTGCCTCATAGCACAACGTACTACTATTATGAGTGGCGGCTTCGCAAGGTCCGTTTCGGTGAATTTTTCGGTGTTTTGGGAGGATTGTCGGATCTATTTAGGTAGTTCTGGGTAATTAGATTGACTATTATACAATGGAACACAACCCCCGGACATTCCCCCGTTCTATTGTGGGCCTTAGGGTCACATAGCAACCACGTGCTACCACATAAACGAATATGGCGGCCTCCAGTATACAAAATGGATGACGGAAACACGTGTCACTCTAACAACACTAGTCTCCTATTACTGACCTGATCTAATACCCGATAAAATGTACATACATGGATCATCGATAAACGCATACCACATCCTATGAGACCTCAAATTATGTTGTTAAAACAAAAGCGTTGTTGGCCAGTGCCTCCTCCAAAAATAGTCCCAAATCACATAGAAACATTCAGTTGTGGACTTTTATCGAAACAACAGTTGAACACCCAGTAAATGATATAACTATATGAGTTTTAAACAGGAACAAAAAGCCTGAGTTCACATTTATCGCAAGGGTACAATTGCATTCATGTTTTTGAACGGTCGAGCTTTACCGCTTGTAGAATGTGCCGGAAAAGGGTCAGAACATGTGGTCAAGTGGGATATTTCTTGGCAGTTACTTGCCACTGTCTAGTAGTTTCGGCCTGTTCATTCGATTCTTTTGACACGCAAGACCGTCTAATGTCGTTGCACGAGAGATACGCTGCGCGTGTTGTGTTAACGTGGCAGTTAACAGTCTATCTTCTAGTTTACAATTTTTACATAGTCTAATACCTCAGATTTGAGCCTTGCTGTATAATAAACAAAAAACGTTCACTACTGAGACCAGCCTGAAAATTTAACCATAAAACTTCCGACTGTATATTTGACGCAGTGCATATACACCATATTTGGATTAATTACTTTTTGTCTTTCTTCGACAGCAAGGGCCAAATTGGAGGCATCATACAATGTCGAAATTCAAAGCTAGGACAAAATGTTAAATATTACTGTATTGAAAAACTTTCATCGTCACTCACATCACATTTCGTTTGAAGGCCTTAACACGATAAGACTATTTCTGTGGCTGTTAATTCTCAACGTTTGCATTCATAATTTGAAAAGGTTTAAAAACAAATTTCATTGTAAAGCAATAGCATCTATTTCTCTCTTGACAAAAAATGTGTAACGTAAAGTTGGGGTCTTGACAACCGTTACTTATTCCCAGTTCCTTAATGAACAGTCGTTATAAACCGATAAAATCGCGTGATGACGAGTGTCGAATAAGGAAGGGGGAATAAGTAACAGTTGACACGTCTATGGTAAAGTTTCCCATGAAGTCTTTACTACATACTAACACAAACTCTCATCTAAACGGGACAGCACCACCCAGGTGCTGTAGTAAGAATATTAGTGCATTTAGATTAAAGAACTGAACGTTCGCCATGAAACATTTTCTTTCGTTATACTTTCAGGTCCTTATTTAGAACACTACCTTCAATTTTGATATTTAAGGTATTATAAGGTGTTATATAAATAAGCCAAAATAGTTAACTTTGAAATTCCCAAGTCTGTTATTCTATAAATTTTCACTAAGTTTTCACAAATGATATATCAACATGAAGGTCACTGTTTTTGAAGAGTTTTAGTATCCTAGTTTTGTTCTTGGATATCGGAAGCATACATGGACATAAGTCGTCCTGCTGAAATATTATTTGATTATCAGTTCTGGTACGAATACGGCAGCAGACTTCCGGGGACCATTGATCCCCGCTATCAACACTGCAGACTTCCGGGAACCATAGATCCCAGCTGTCAACACTGTGAGTTGAACGCTTATAGTTTTCGTGTTCTGAACATAACAACCGTCATTTTGAATTGTAATTTGTGATTATTTAATTGATATTTATGGAATATCAAACTTGGGAATTTCAAAGTAAACTAATTTTCTTTCCTTATATAACATTTAACCCCTTACCAACGTTACAGCAAAAAATACATCAGGGCAACTCTGAAAGATCATCATTCAGATTTTATCAGTTTTGCCTTAAAAAACTCTTTGAGCACGTTCCCATTAGTGATCACGAGGTATGTTTTGAACAAAAATGAAAACTTATAGTTAATCAAGACATTTGTTTGTAGGTGTCGTCATCTATTCATGTCGGCTAAATAGTTAAAAACAGATCATTACCGATGATATAGGTACCCAGGAAAATCAGAGAAAAAAACATAGTAGTCGTAGTAGTGTATCTTTATTTAAGTGACATGTGCATGACTGACAATAAAATACATTATCTAAATCAAATGAACAAAAGCACCCGGCCATTCAGGCCTATATGACACCTCAAATAAAAATGAGTCCCACAAGTGCATGCTCGTTAACTTGCTCGCTTATCCGCTCACTCATCCAACGACCCCACCCTAACCCACCCATCACACTCACTCGCTCACCTGCCCGAAAACGCCCGCCCACATGCTCGCTCGCTCGCTCGCCTCACTTCACCTCGCCTCGCCTCGCCTCGCCTCGCCTCGCCTCACTCGTACTGTTAAGTTAATAGTACCTTTGATGACCACTCCAACATGAATCTACAACAAAGACTAGTATTCTTCATTAGTCAGTAAGATCATGGCTAGTCATGACCACAACATGGACATCAAGTCAAATCCAATTAATGGTGAAGGTGAACATTCCATTTTGTCTTTTTTTAAAAGGCTTGCATCCAAAACATTGGTGACTGGTTCCTATTTACTATCTACCACACTAAATAGGCACTGCCTCACGTCCCAGGGGCCCTTCGAGGAAACAAATTTCATTAGAGTGTTAACAAATTCCTAGTATCAAGCTGCTCATAAGGCGCACCAGTAGTAAAGTACAGAAAGCTACCCCTCTGCTTGTAGTGTCACACCAGTTTCAGTAAAGCATGGCAGCCCCATCCATACCGATAGTCCAGCGCTGCCACACACACCACTATATGCTTAACAATTTTGAGTTTTAGTATGTATGCAAACGCTGACATACATAATGCTACATCAGCAGTCGAACGCAGTCATATTTCCCAGATCCAGCAAGTGGGATTAAACTGTGTTCTAAAAATCAAGGTACTAAAATTTATCATTCACGGTATATTTCTGTCCGTATTCAAATTCAGTATGATTGGCAGCGCGAGCCCACCTCAGTAGACAAAGACCGCCATATTTAAATGTCAACCAAAGGGAATTAAACATGATTATCATTTCTAATAATTGCAATAGTAAGTTAACCAGTCATAAAATATAATTCACAATATTCAGATTTAATGTGTATGTCAGCGCTGGCCCATATCAGTGGGAGAGCGCTGCCATATATCCCAGATCGTCCAAATGCAAACGAACAGTTGGTAACTGTCCTCCCAAGTATTCAGAATACCGAATTTACCCATCAGCGCATATATTAACTACTTGAGATTGGATACGTATGCCAATATTGGCCTACATCAGTAGACAAGCATTATCATGCCTCTCTAGTTTCCCTATGGAATTAACCATTATCAGGTCCTGCGATCTGAATGCTGAATCTGGCGTTCACAGCATATGAAAGAAAATATTCAGATTTTATACGCATGCCAGCACTAACCAACGTCAGCAGACGAGCACTACATTACCCATCCGATCCTCAATAAAAATAAAAAAGTGTTGTCGTCCCTCATGATTGGACTACTGAGTCAATGAAAAACTGGTATCTCCTTCCAGACCCAAAGATGCTTCCACAATGATGGCCGATGCCGAAACCTGCAAGATCCAAATTCTAGACGTATTCATGTTTGTGCGCAAAAAAGAGGCACTATTCATTCGTGAAGATGGCTGACGAGAAAGCACTAACGAAAGCCATGGCAAAATATCACATCGACCGAGTGGAAACCATGGTATTTTCAGTGCCGAAAGTAAATCCACAGGGATCTATCCTAGGTCCATTGCTATTTTTGATTTATATTATTGATATCAGTAAATCTACAACATTGAATGTTCTTTCTTTTGCGGATGACACGACTGGCTATGCATCAGATAACAACATTGAAAGGTTGCACAACCGCGTAAATAGCGAAATCGTGAAGCTGTGTAAATGGTGTCAAGTAAATAAAATTGCTATAAACGCAAATAAACAAAATATATTCTCTTTAGCCCTTCACATATTAAAACTGATAATTCCAGTTTACGTTTGGTCATGAACAACAATATATTTTATCGGGTATCAAATACAGCTGACGATAAAGCTGTGAAATTCTTAGGTGTTTATTTTGACGAATATCTGAACTTTAAGCATCATATTACGGCCATTGCATCTAAAATGACAAGGGCGATATATGCTATATATACAGGGTGGGTCAGGCAAAACATTACGGATACCAGGTGGAAATTTTTACATTTTCAATTTTTGGGACCCACCACCCCCGGAATGCAAATTTTTGCCAGTCATGTCTTGGACACCCACCCTTCCCGCACAGTTTTTCCTCAAAGACAATTGGGGACCCACCCCCAATTTATAAAATCTGTTTAACGAAGTATTCAAATTACCTAAATCAAAAAATAAATAAATAAATAAATACTTTTCCCAAACATGAAAGGTGCCGCAAACCAACTTGTCCGATATCCCAGCCCTGCTCTTGGGCATCCAAGGCATCCCTAGCCACAAATGGCCCCAAAACAATCTCTCTGCATATAAAGCAAGTCACAACGGAAATGAAGCATCAGACCCCCAGGTAACCACTGGAACCCGCCTCCACCAACTGAATTGCAGATATACACCCATTCATGTTTCAAGCAACACAACCCTTACCCCGATGTACAACATGTCTATGCTGTTCAGACACCAGTCGAATCCCACCACTAAGAAGCCCTGCCCAAAATATATTGTTCCCACCTGGATATCTTCAACTGTCCACAAGAAATAGTTGTTTTTCATTTCATTACTTTTCGGTTAAATGTTTAGTTTGTACAGCTGGTCTGATAGAGACCTAATACTGAAGTTCTTTGACCCATGCCAGAGTGGCTTGTCTGAGATGAATTGCCTCTTATTTATTTTTTATGTTAGTGTCACTAGAATCATATTTACCTTGAAATTATACACATTTTCCACAATCAAGATTTTTGTTCAATCAATCTTTCCAATTATTCCATACATGGAAGCACACTAGACAAGTGGCATGAGGCACCCTGAGGCTTACAGAAGAACCAAATAATATGAGCTACAAATCACTAATAAGAGGCAGACTGCCTTAGTAGAAATATAAAGGAGTGAAAATTATGACCAAATAGCTGGGAATCACTTTTTTGTTTTGCAAATTTTTGCCAGACCCAGAACCACTGGGGAGGACCGACACCGGATATAGCGAGCCTCGAGGCGGAGATTTTTACGCGAAAATTTTCTAGAGTTGCTACCAGTCGCAGGAAAAGCGAGTTCTTCATTGAAATTTTATCGAAATTGTAAAGGTAAGCGTTAAATTATGGTGTCTGGGGGGGGGGGGGGGGGGGGGACAATCGTCTCATACCAGAAAAAAACGTTTTAAGAGTTTCCTAACAATTTGGTTATACGTGACCGATAATTAGCCTCGGCTCAGTACAAAACAACGTGACCGAGAGAAAAAAGTAAGAATTTTTATTATATTTCTTTAGCATTTGCAACTTGCAAGCAGATATAGCACACTTAGGGACATATATGGACAAAGATTCAGTAAGAATAAACTGAGAGTTAAAATAACTTAAATTATGTGAGAAATTGGAAGGATAAAATTCGATGCGGTGTACGGCGAAATGACACTGCGATGTACGGCTAATGGAAAAGAAGGGCGTAGCGCTGTGTACAGCTAATAGCAAATAATAATCTTCCAATCCACAAATATACGACCTTTCCTGTGTGTTCGGGGGAATATGGGAATGGTATTACAGAATATTTTGAAGACATTAGACACTTGAATGCGGGTTGATAATATATGATGAAAGAACTTGACCAATATAACTTGATAATGGGCTCCGCCCGTCAGTCCGCCCGAACTTCCCCAGACATTCTCCAAAGAGTATTTAAGCCATTTAAATTAGTTTGGGGCAACAATCACTCTTGAATTTCCATTCAAACTCATCATCTCCTAATAACAACCCAGCTCATTATATCCAAAACATGAACAATAGTACATGTAGGATGTTTAATTGTGAACTGGATACATTGGAGGGAGATATAATTCACTTCTACCCTGTTGTTGTAATTCGTGTAAGATTGTAGAGTGTGTTATTTTCAGACCAAGGCATATTCAGGAGTTGAATCAGCAGGAAGAAAGTGGGTGAATGGGGGAAACAAGACGGAAAATGTAACCCCGAACATGTCATGTTTGCAGTTGAGCATCCTGTCAAAGCAAATCATAAAGAAGTGTCTTGCAGCGTGGTAGTTCCATCGGTAGACCGTTCGCATTGCGTTGCGTCCTTGGCAAGGCAGTTCGTCCACATTGCCCGTTTGGAGCATAGTGGCAGTGTGTGCTATGGCGTATGATGGTACACATGACTTCAGCCAATGCTACCTCTGTCTCGGGAGGATTAGTAAATTAGATTGTCTGATAGCGCCGCTTCTCGGTGGTATTCTCTGGCTTCATCCATCCGTAATACTTACCCTGATACAATGTGATTTTAACTGTTAACCCTTTACCTAACACAGCTTTTTTTTTAAAAATACCAATTAAATTCTGAATATTTTCATTAAAACCATACAATTGCAGATATCATTGGAACCGGCCCGGCAAGACGGTTCTAATGATACCCATGTTTCTATGGTTTCATTTAGGCAGTAAAAGTTACTTTGGGTCTTGAAGGCTTATTTAGGGTAATTTTCTGGCTATTTGTGGCCGCTTTGTTGGGAAATGAGATAAAAGTGTCGTAAAATGTCATTGAAATAAATTAATTAATGTTATTGACAGTACGATGCAGATGGTGCATTTCGTATTTCGCATTATTGGTTATCTCTTTGTATCAAAGGTATTCAAAAATTGTGGATAATATTAATTTCCCTTACTAATTGTTCGTTCGTAACAAATATACTTACTAATCAAATTTTAGGGGGTGTCTATATTCTTGATATAGACTTACACATAGTTTTGCTTGTTCTGTTGCAGCTTAGACGACAAGACCATGAATTACAGATGTCAGCATTACGCTTTTGAAGAGAATGATTTCGAGCAGATAATAGAGCACCTTATAGAATATCATAGTGAAAAAGAGATAAAATTTAAGAAAGTTGAAGGAAACATTTCAAAAATTATGAACTTCAAAATTATACCAGAAGCCTGCAGAGAATAGGGACGTACAATTTCTATTGATAGCACAAGACACACTCTCCATTTGTCACGTACCGCCGTTTTACCAAAAGAAAGCCCGTTTAAGAAAATGCCAAAATGTGTATTGTCATCTGATTCGACCATGTCAGAAGGGCGTGATGATTGTGAAAGTTGTTTAATTTCAACCGAAGAAAGCGAACATTTAAAAGATGAGAGCGAAATAATGAGTGAGATTATGTCGTTGTTGCCGGGAGTGATAGAGACCTTGAAGGCAGAAGGTAAAATTGAGGAATATTATAACATTAGAACGTTCCTTTTCATGTTTTATCGGTCGATAGTACCTGAGTTTGTGTGATTTCTGAAATAAAACCTGAAGCAGCGAAGCTGCTGAAGGTTTTATTTCAAAAATCACACAAACTCAGGTACTATCGACCGATAGAACATGAAAATAAACGTTCTAATTATTTTATTATGCCGAACAAAAAATGACTTTCAATCGTTGTTAAGCGTTAACTGCTACATGCCACCAATCTTGTAACAGCAATGTAGTCGAATCCAAAAACATGACGTCATTTCGAACGAATGACGTCTCTTCGAAAATGACTTGTCACACAAGTGCCGTCGCTTTGGGAGTTTCTCTGTCAACAAATGCCAATGTTTACAACTGCATCATGCTGTTCATGTTATAATTCATTGTTAATGCTTGTGTGAAAAGTGATTTAAATTAATGGAATATAAATTCATGTTTCTCGGACGACAAGAGTAGATAGAATTAATTTAAGCGGAGGCTCAGTAAGGTCGAGGCGTACTAAACTTGTGGAAATATAATTAATTGAAGTCATAACTGAGACTCATATTCAGGATTCACTGAAGTGGTGAACAACACGTGAGTGAGTTTTTTAATATTTCTGATTCTTTTGAATTCATTGTTTGCAGTTAAAATTGAAAACACACCCACTGAAGATGATATATTTGTTGGTAAGTTTGTGTCTACCGGTGTTGAAAAAGCTCAACGGACACGGAGCCAGCGTTTGGTGTTGAGAAATTCCAATCGACGCTGATCAATGGAAGTGGCGCTTACATTTTCTTCGTTCTCTTGTCTCCTGGGAAAAACGTTCCGATAGTACCCGTGTTTTTCCCCAAAACTCCAGTACTATGACTTTTAGAAGGTGTCATATTAACCAATCACTGCTGATGTTACAAACGTGGGGCATAATAAATTTCATTTAATAGACCGATAAATGAAGGCTCATTTCCACTAAACAACATAGCATTTTTGCTGTTTCTCGATGTTGTTAGGTGGTACAGCTTGGATGGTTTCTCGAGTTTAATGAGATACAATGAAGAGGTCAAGCTTTTCTGGTTGACTGGGTGGAAGTTATTCCATGGCCCTTTTTTACGATTTATGGGCGGTCCAAAGAACAAAGGTCAGATCGCCCGAAGTGAAACAGCTTTTGGAGAATGTGATCCTTCGAATTCCAAAGTCAACTTTGTTGTTCCAGATAAAAAGGTGTTAAAAACTAATAATACGTTTATTCCTGATAATGAGCCCTGCATAAATGATAAATTTATCAATAACATCGCTGAACATAACCATGAACAATATTTAACCTATAAGATATGTGTTGATGGAAAAAAAATAAATCCCTGTTCCAACGGTGATGTTAATTTGAGAGGTCACGAGGAGTCCCCAATTTACGAAGAAAAACAGTTTCGCCTATATCAGGAGTTGACTAACTTCAATAAAATAATAGAAATTGCAGATAAAAAGGTTTCGTTTGGAAATGACTTTATAACTGATTGCAGCTACTCAGAGCTAAGTGACTTAACTGAGTTGTGTAAACACAATGTGACAGTTATAAGTATGAGAATACGAGATTTGAGAAGGTTAAAACTTGAAAAGGAAATACTTCTAAACAAACTGATGAATAAATGTGAAAAAGACTGGAGAAATAGTCAATGTGCAATGGTAATTACCTCATTAAGAACAAGTCTCTACATGATAGAAAATTGCATAGACGGTTTGCTTGTTTGCAACAGTGACATTTGTAAAAATCTGGCAACTATTGGCAATTCTTCACATTTGTGGAACTCTAATAAGCATGTTTGCTTGAAAGAATAGGGCAATCTAGTTTGCCTTGTAAACAACTCTGAAAAATTCAATTCAAACGTGATAAAACAGAGATCAGTTGCCTGGCATAAATGCGATGATTGTCTGATCACAGGGAGTACGATAAATAAAGCCATAGGTCTTGAAGGCCTTACCTTAAAAAACAGAAAGAATACCTGGACCAAAAATGTTGCAAAAAAACAGAATCAGGACATATCAGAAAAAAATGCAACGAATGTTTGATCATGGTTCGAAACATGAAATTGATGCTGTTGCAACCCTGGCCACAAAATTCCTACCAGCTTTGTCGTCCGCAATCATGCTTTTATGAAGAAGGGTGTTATATCAATGAAGAAGTGGGGGTGTCTAAACTAATTGTTAGCCCTGACGGCAGTGTCCGCAACAGGGATTCTGAAGAGACAATAATCTTTGGTGTTGAAATAAAATGTCCCTTCCCGGGTAAACTATATTCTACACAGTACATTACTCACTTCCTTGGTATTATGTTACACAAATCTTAAGTGAAATGCATTGTCTTGCTACCTTTAAACTGCCTTTTGTGTCATATTCAGAGGCTTCCACTGCTATTCACGAAGCTTCTTTCGACGAACAGCTATGGCAAAGTATTTATGGGGAGGTAGAGAGTGTTAATAAGAATAAAATGCCTAAAAAACTAAGTTTGAATACTGAACAGCTGAAAGGGCAAATTTTAGAATACTGTAATACAAAGGTGAAACTTGTGGCAGAAATTCCCTCATGTACTTCTGAACAGTGTGATCACAAAAATGAGTTCAGTGCAAATGGGAGAGTCTATCACGAAGTATGCATAGGGAATGAACAAAGTCAAGGAGAAATAAAGCTAAGTATCTTGAGAAAAATAGCTATGAAGTGTATTAACTCAATTAACGAAAGTGACGTCTTGTTGGCCTATAAAGCGAGTGAGGTACTTGTGTTTCTAGTGGGAGATCTTGATAGATCATATAAGCCTGAGTTACCTCATGCATTTCCAATAGCATATGGTCTAAAAGGCTACAGTATGAGAACTGAAGTTATGAGGAAAATGATTCAAGTTATTCTGCACTCACTTTTGTTAAAGGCCTTTAGACACCTGTGGTATGTTATGATGGGCAGTGGGGAAAATTGGCACTTCAGTCCGTAGATGGCGAACCACTGACAATTTTAGAATTACAGAGAAAAACATATAAACAAGTTTCCGCCAGAAGTGCAGCAACCCTTTTAAAACAAATATTTGATTCTTGCTGTATTCGTGCTACTTCTTAAGACGATTGAATTCAGAAAGTGGATTACACCAAACAAAACTCCTCTATAACAGTTGGTGTTCCCAAAGGGACGATGCAATTCCGAACATCGTCATGTACTCTAGATTTACTCCAGTCTCTGAGAGCGAAAACAGACGAAGAGGTCAAAATAGACAGAAGTGGGGAGTTTTTTAGGACGTGAATATAGAAATGTTGATGACATCCTCTCAAATATGTCTATAGAAGTCTTATCCACTTTAGATAAGGAAACGGTCACCTCACTGGATGCCATTTCATCTGAACATTTGACGTCGAATACAAATGCCAAGCTAAAGGATAACCCCTCTTTACATTTGGAACGGTTATATGAAAGTGAGACACCCTTGGTATTGTGTAATTTAGACGGGGAGATAGATTTTAATGACAATGGATGTAGCATTTATTGCATACAAAAGCAGTTTACAAATGATAATCCGTCAAATATTAATTGCCCAAGCGACATACAAAACCCACAGGTTGGTGCTGTAAACAGTGAGATGAGGCAGAGAATGTTTCATCTGCTACTAAACGATAAGCGGTGGGAAAAAATGGGTGGGAATTGATGATCTTTCATTCAAAAAAATTACAGAATCAATAGACGATATGAACTCCAAAATGACCAAAGCAGAATTGATTAAGTGCTTAGACACCTTGAATGGGGATGAAAGCAATGTAAAGCTTTATTACTGCAAATCATGGCCCAAATCTAAAATACTGATAATTTTACAAAATTAACCAAACAACCTATCAAAAAGAAAAGACAAAAGGTGGAATCATTGATAAATATTTGCAGGAAAAAAATAAAGACTTTTTCTAGAAAGATACTCAATGCAATAGTTTCCGAACACGAATTTTCTGTAGTAGTCCCTTTTCTCCCGTTTCATCTGTGGGTGAGATTGCTTGTGTAACATGGTTTTCAAAACCAGAATATAATCAAAATACCCTGGGTTACATCTTCTCATTCCTGGATATTCACCATTTAATTACAAATTGCAGAATAAAGATTTGTAAGGACGGTCTTCCAAAAAGAGGTATAAATAGATTCGCATGGGAAGCCGTAGCCAAAGAAAATAGAACCCGTCTAAAGATACCCCATGTTGTCGACTTGGTGGATAAACAAAGCGATTCAATTGCAAGGTGCACATTCTCAAAAGATGTTGAGTTGGCAATGACCAGGTTGAATTACACAAGTGAGGCACGCTTTTGCAAGCTCATTAGAGAGTTTTATGAAGCAGAAGATAATCCCGGTGTAAAAGGAATGGAAGTCCGTAGGAACGTTAGTCCCTCTGGACTATTATTCCGCGGAATTATAGTCCTAGGTCTAACATTTCTAGGAATAGTAGTCCGCCGGACTACTACTTATCAGGGCTTTCTAACAAACATTGAAAGAAGGATTCAATTGTTTCCTTATGTTAAAACTGGTTGTTACAATGTAAGATCCCTTGGAAGTTTAGAAATTGAAAACTTTTTCGCAGAATTCCAGGATCTTGATCCAAAAGGCTCCGGGTGATAAAAGCAGAGGAAATACCAGCATCCTTACAATCAGCTTGTCAATTGTTACACACTCGAATGCTTCCAGAAAGACCGTTTCATATGGATATTTCGAAAGCGAAAGTATATTTAGTACAGGAGCTTCTAAATGAATGTAGAATGGAGATGGGACGTCCATTTGTCTATCCAATTAAAACAAGTCATATCCAAATCGGGTAGCAATATCACCACACCTCGCCAACACTTCAGTTCTTTAACTCTTCAAACCATTCTCATATCACCAATTCTGATTTTGTGATATCACAAAAAGATTTTAAAATATAAATTTGAGTTATAAAGATATCTCATAATGCTCTCGGCTTAATTATACCTGTTATTTCGATTTGTGATATCACTTAATGATTTAGTGGTAACACAAAATCGAATAATGGTTTAGTGATATCATAAATAGGAAATGATAAATGGCTTCGCATTTGATTGCATCATTAAATATTTTAGGATAACACAAAATAATACAAATTATTGTTATCACAAAATCAATTGTGCATATTATTCCTAAAATCACTTTTTGATTTCACTAATTGGAATTGGTGATTTATTTATTGGTATTTAAGGTCACATACATCTGTATAATGGTTAACCATGACCGCAACACACATATAAAGTCAAATTTAGCCAATCGTTTATGTTGCTCATTTTAGGGGACCTTCGCCCCAAGCATTTCTCACCGGGTCCAATTCTACCAGTAAACCAAGGCTTGTTTACCACATTAAACAAGCACTGCTTCTCTTCTCGGGATACCCACGAGGAGGAATTTGTTTTATCACCTCATAAAAGGAATTGTATATATCATAAATTTTATTTCATGACATAACTAATTCGTTTTATGATATCGCTAATTCAGTCTATGGTATCTGTATATAAGGAATAAATATACGTTCGGTTCCGATTAGAGGCTTGGAGCCAGAGCAGAGGCGGAGAGAGAGAGAGAGAGAGAGAGAGAGAGAGAGAGAGAGAGAGAGAGAGAGAGAGATTTCGCCCAACTCAGCAGGTAAACCCGGGCCTAAAAGAGTGTATAAAGGGCGATTCATGACTACACCAGTTGAATGTAATTCCAACAGACAATAAATTGGCTATGAAACAATAATATAACCAGCAGAATTATTTTGTGTGTAGACCTTGGAACAATTCCATACACATGAGCTGTTGTTGGCCTTATGAGTTACCCCAGGGGCATGGGACCTGGGTATGCGTCCATTACTATATCTGTCGCCTCAATTACCCTTCTACAAACCTTTCATATATTACATTTTCTATAAAATTGGCGTTTGAAGTTGTGTACATTATGCGTGCGTACATATATACCTTCTTAATTTTAGAGATCATATGTTCGACACGAAGACAAGAGCAAAGAGAAAAGCACGACGAAAATTAGCCACGATTGCTAAACCTGATGAAGCAGCGAGAGGAGTTGGTCCCGTTAGGCAACATCATAAGTGTGATGAGAGCAAAATACTGCCACATAAACGATTGGGGATAGGCTTGGAATGACGGAACTCTACCTTCATTTTATCATTCAATTGTTGTACTGAGTCAATTAAGGTCAGAGTGAATGTTAAAATTGGGCTCACGGCATAATGTTTATGGGAGATACCGAAACTCTCTACCTGGTGTATATGTTATTGGAGTCTTCCAAGTGTGTATTTTCAGAGAGAGAATTAGTTTCAATAAGTTAATCCTTTACCTAACGCTAGTAGCAGACGACACTCGTGAAAAAAAAATTCTCGTGTAACTGAAAATTTTCATTTTGTGATTCCAAAACCCAGGTTATGACCCCTCATTGGAACGAGCGTGACGTGCTCGTTCTAATGTGGGGTCATAACCTATGTTTTGGAAGCAAAAAATGAAATATAAAAAAGCTTGAATTGCGATCTTCGTGTATGGCGCTGGTCGATTTTGGTCGTTACGTCAGATAAAGGGCTAAACACGTCAAACCACGTCATAAGGTTGCAAAGAGTTGAATAAGGTCAGCAGGGGCGGATCCAGGGGGGGTGCTCTGGGTGCTCGAGCACCCCCCCCACACACACACATACACACGCCTACTCACTACTCACAATCATCCAAAAAAAATTGAATTTGCAGACATTCTGAAAGAGTGAGAACTTCATCCCAATCACAAGTATAACTGTAATAAGCAAACGCGATTACTGTATTTCCGATCCAGCCTCCAATAATCTATCTTGAAGATTTAATTTCAATAAAATGTAATTGTTATAAGAATGTGCCTGGAATTTAACCAGTTACCAATCACAGCTTTTCCCAAAATGGATGGCATTTGAATCAGTTGACGAGCTGATTCCAATGTCATCCATATATTTACGGTCTTATGGACAAAGTTTCCACGTATATCAGCTCTGTTCGTAAATATATCTTTGTTCAGCTGAATCAGTGATGCTATAGTAACGTTCGCCTTCAGCAATAGTTTTACACTATGACAGATGATTGAATGGGACAATTTAATCATTAACAAAGAGCATTTAACATTGGTGAATGATTCACAAATGTTAAATGCTCTTTGTTAAATATTAAATTGTCGCAATATGAACTTGCTGGATAATGCCTGCAGGCATTCTCTAGTAAACTGAAACAATTTAATGTTACAGAGCAACAGGACATCTAGTATCCAGACTTATTTCTTCGATAACATGAATAAAATAATTAAGCTACTTACCAGTTAAGATCAGTTGATGGAACAATGTATTTACACAGTGTACAAGTTTGTGCGTTCACATAGCACGGTTGAAGCGCACAAACTGAGACAGGACTTGGGTGTTTCAGAAGCGGATCCAGGATTTTAAAATAGAGGGACGTCAGGGGCGGATCCAGGGGGAGTGCTCTGGGTGCTCGAGCACCCCCCCCCCCCCCACACACACATACACACGCCTACTCACTACTCACAATCATCCAAAAAAAAATTGAATTTGCAGACATTCTGAAAGAGTGAGAACTTCATCCCAATCACAAGTATAACTGTAATAAGCAAACGCGATTACTGTATTTCCGATCCAGCCTCCAATAATCTATCTTGAAGATTTAATTTCAATAAAATGTAATTGTTATAAGAATGTGCCTGGAATTTAACCAGTTACCAATCACAGCTTTTCCCAAAATGGATGGCATTTGAATCAGTTGACGAGCTGATTCCAATGTCATCCATATATTTACGGTCTTATGGACAAAGTTTCCACGTATATCAGCTCTGTTCGTAAATATATCTTTGTTCAGCTGAATCAGTGATGCTATAGTAACGTTCGCCTTCAGCAATAGTTTTACACTATGACAGATGATTGAATGGGACAATTTAATATTTAACAAAGAGCATTTAACATTGGTGAATGATTCACAAATGTTAAATGCTCTTTGTTAAATATTAAATTGTCGCAATATGAACTTGCTGGATAATGCCTGCAGGCATTCTCTAGTAAACTGAAACAATTTAATGTTACAGAGTAACAGGACATCTAGTATCCAGACTTATTTCTTCGATAACATGAATAAAATAATTAAGCTACTTACCAGTTAAGATCAGTTGATGGAACAATGTATTTACACAGTGTACAAGTTTGTGCGTTCACATAGCACGGTTGAAGCGCACAAACTGAGACAGGACTTGGGTGTTTCAGAAGCGGATCCAGGATTTTAAAATAGAGGGACGTCGCCCTCTATACTTATATGGTCACAAACTGCTGTGATGCAAGTGTGCACATACTATTAATTTATAGTACGCACTGGCTTCAATTATTTTATTAGAATTGACTGGGGCGTGCCTTTGCCTTTGGCACGCTCCAGTCAATTCTAACAAAATAATTTTCAACGACATATACTTTTTATATCTGATTAATAGACGGGGACGCACGCGGCATGCGCCCCTCTATTTTCTCAGAAATGATTTCTGAGAAAATAGAGGGGCGCACGCCATGTGCGCCCCCGTCTAAATCTGCCTTTGGGGTGTTTAACAGTTAAATAGTATATGCATCTCAAAGTTGACCAGAAGAAATGTGACCCCCCCCCCCCCTCGGCCACTCACCCAGTGGCACCAACCCATCCACACATTCACCCACCTACACATACTCATACTTCTTGGAACTTCTGTCGCCCCTGCGTACAACAGGTATGTCATGGTGAAAATTATTATGTTTCTTCCAGGCAATCCCCGCATTTCAGTTAATTTTAATGCAAAATCCAGGGGTGATTATATTTGCTTCTTGGTAGGTAACAATTTCGAATGATTATTTTGTTTTTAATTGGGCAGTGTCAGTACCATAATTGTTTTTTACCAAATTTCAAGCCAAATCGGCAGAAAATAGGTTTAAGAGAAAGGACAAATATATGACCAGGATACCTCTCAGATAGCATCTGATGGGTTCCTAATTCAAAATTTTTTCTGGGGGAGGACCCCCCGCTAATTGCTTCGCGCCTTCGGCGCTCGCAAGGACGGCGCAGAGCGCCGTCACGCTGCGCGCCTTCGGCGCTTGCCGACCAACAATAGCACCCCCCCTTATAAAATCCTGGATCCGCGCCTGGTCAGAGTGAATGTTAAAAGCGGGCTCATGGCATAATGTTTATGGGAGAAACCGAAATGCTCTACCTGGTGTATATGTTATTGGAGTCAGACACAGAGTAAAAGTTTCAATAAGTTAACCCTTTACCTAGGGCTAGTAGATGACGACACTCGTAAGAACAAATTCTCGCGTAACTGAAAATGTTCATTTTGTGCTTCCAAAACCTAGGTCATGACCCCCCCCCCCCCCCACCCCATTGGAAGGGGCGTGATGCGCTCGTTCCAACGAGGGATCATAACTTCTGTTTTGGAAGCAAAAAAAAATGAAATATAAAAAAGATTGAATAGCAGTTTCAGTGCATAGCGCTGGTTTGTTATGGCAGTTACTTTAGGTAAAGGGTTAAACATCAATCATTTCCCAGTAAATGAAACTAACTTCTGGCAGTTGAAAATGCAGATTAATAAACTTTTAGCATAATCAACATTTGGTATGAGTATTTTAATAACTAAATCAATAACAAGTAATGATTTTTCTTTTTAAAAATGCACAGCTGTGTTGTAACGTTAACAAAGTTATGACAAAATAAAACAGCACCGAGTAAATTATGTTAAATTATTGTATAGGTATAAACCCCGATCACAAGTTAATTATTGGCACTGTTTAAAGAACATTTATGATCAACAAAAATGGCACTGAAAGAAATGTATTTATACGATGTACGTGTGCATCATTGAAAGAGAAATCAGTTGCAGCGTTGCTTGTGAGCTTTGAGACTGGAACGCCAGTTATATGCTTTGCCGCAAACGTCACAAATGAATCTTGGTACACCGTGTTTTCCTTTCACATGTTCGTCGAGTCTGTACTTTAAGGAAAATGATGACTGACATACCTCGCATATAAAGTCCTTGCCATTTCTCTGGCAACATTTTAGGTGACGTGATAACGAACCTGCATTCGTAAACTCCTACTTACAGAATTTGCATTTGTCGAGGGCAAGACCAGCGTGGGATGCACTGTGGAATTTAAACTGTATGGTTTGGTTAAACCCTTTACCGCAAATGCTGCATACATGTTCGAAAGAATGTTCATGTTTTCCCTTTCTGTGCAGACTGATCCCATATCTAGATTTGAATGCGTGACCACACTCGTCACATAAGCACCTGGCTTCATCATTGCTAGCATTTCCACGCGGGGTTCTCGTTGAAGGACCAGGATCGTGTCTCTTCATGTGTCGACTGAGATTGCTCCGCTTCTTGGTCTCGTATCCACATTCTTCGCATGTGAGTATCTCTTCTGTTTCTTCGACAATAGCTGATATGTCACTTGGTTTATTGGTTATATTCATCTGAAAAGAATAACAAGTTGGATGTTTTCATTGAAAGGCAAAATTATTCTTTCTCGGAACTTTGCACTGGGCAGATACTGATATTCCAACCCAGAAAATTGATATGCTACCTAATTTAGAAATATCAACAAAACCAAGGCTTCTCTGTGCAGGAATTGCTCCATGAATACCCTATATTATATATCCCACATGGGTAGAGCTTCTGGAAGACTAATTTTGACAAAGGTCTTTCGCGAATCGGCAACTTTTGTGCACAAGTGGAACGATGGGGATTGAAAATAATTTCGGTGTGAGAATTAAAAAGACAAGTAGAAAACTGTGTAAAAAACAGAAATAGGACTGAAAATGAACAGAAAGCATACATTGTGGGGAAAATATGACGTGGCGCTGGTTGACAGTGGTTGTGATATCGCATGAAGGCCAACATGAAAAAGTCACTCGCATCAACTTTCTGATGAGCACTATTATCAGCGCCTCTAACAGCTCTCCTTAGCTATCCGAGGTTCATTTTTTTCCGCTCGCTTTGTTCTGACAGAAAGACGGACTACCCCAACAGTCGTTTTCTACACGGTGCCATGTTAAATTGTTATTACAATAATAATGTTTCGATGACCTTGGTGGGATTGTAGGCCTATTACTTGGAGGAACAAGGTATTTCCCTCAAACTTCACCATAGCCAACCCACCAGCTCTTCCCCAGAGATCCTATTTTTTCCATTCTAATTTTTACATGCTTGATGAAAATGACGAATATGCACGGAAAGAAGATGCATTGTTGGCTCTAAGGTCTGTCTTGTCCCGCTAAAGCTACCAGTTTGCTTAAAAACAATGAACGATGAACTATCAGCCGTTCACTTCAATAACTATCCGCCATACAATGTTTCTTGTTAGCAAAACTATTCGCCGTTCACCGGAGAAGGCAACTTTTCATCGATTTCTCACCTAGCCCGTTGGATCTTTGGGAAGGGGCTGACCGTATGAACATTTCTTCAAATGCGCCTTCACAATTTACTAAACTTCGTGAATTATTAATAATATAAGCATATAAAAATATGCATTTTTGCCAGGAATATTTCATTTTTCCACTGAGCCGGCCCAACTCATTTGACACACATTCCCATTCGATTACGAACAAACGTTATCAGTCTGTTCGTACGAGACGATTGTTCCCCCAAACATCGTACATTACCACTTACCTCTACAAATTTCGCTGAAATGTCGATAAAAACTCGCTTTTCGTACGACTGGTAGCAGCTCTTGAAAATTCTCGCGTAAAAATCTCCGCATCGAGGCTCGCTATATCCGGTGTCGGTCCTCCCCAGTGAGAACAGGACCCACCCCCTAATGAAGTGTAAAACATGGGGAAACAATTCTAACACGGAGCCCCCAACACATTATCAATGCTCTATTCTGTTTCAAGTTATGAATCTAAGCACTTGAATTCACTTTGGCTGTAATTACTTGTCTGTAAAATGATATTTGGCAAAAAATTGCATGACACCGGCAAAAACTGCACTTTGAGGCTCGGACCCAAGCCACCCACCCACCCGGACCTTGTATCCTGGCATTTTTTGCGACCCCCCCACCCCCCCCCCCCCCCCCCCTGTAAATAGAGTAAAGAAATCCTTCCTCATAGTATGCTTAGATCATTGTACTTTGCTCTCGTGCATAGCCACTTGTTATATTGCATCCACACATGGGGACATGCCAACAACAAGAATAAGCCCTTTTCTCCTACAGAAACGAGCTTTACGCATTATTCACAATAAAAAATTCAATTCGCACATAGTTCCCTTATTCAAGAAAGAAAGAATTCTGAAATTTCCTGACCTACATAAACGTAATGCCTTAGCCTTTATGTATGATTAGAAAAATGGAAATCTTCCAGTGAGCTTTACAAATCACTTCCAAATATATGACAGTGTGTCTGGAAGAATAACCAGGCAGACAGGTCAAGTAATAAGAGGAATCCCAAGATCAGATTTCTCAAAAAAACTCCCAATACATTCATTTCCAAAGCTATGGAACAGCCTGAGTAACAATACAAACCATATTACGTCGAGATCGGTATTTATAAACAGAATTACCCAAATTTCACTTGAATGCTATCATAACTCAGTACGCTGCTATAATCCGTATGTCCCGACTGTCGCTCTGCCTCTAACTTAACATTTTAATCTATGCGTTCTGACCACCGTTCCAACTATACATCCTAATCAGTCGTATTTGTACCGCGACAAAAATCGCATCATCCACAGTATTTTTGTTAAGTTCCGCCAACTAATCCGAATCTTCAGTAACAGGAAGGGGTTAATTTCCTGTAAATTTGACTCATCGATATTTGAAGCATCAAACACATGTTTGGATAGCAAGCTCACCGCTGAACCAGTATCTATCCAAAAATTACAAGATATTTTTCCAAATAAAACTTCAGCAAACAAACATGACTGAGTTATATAATCTTTTTGTTTAGATGGCTGCATTTTTTCTGTTTCTTAGGAAGCACTTCCAGCCTCAAGTGCATCCCCTACTCTTTTCCCTGTGAGTGCTTAAGTTGACCCTTCGTGTGTTTTCTGCCCTTAAAATCGCTGTTTGAGTCATTATTTTTCTTTTTTTGGGCAGTCATGTGACAAATAACCACGTTCATGGCATACAAAACATTCAGGAGCCTCGTGTGATTGTTTAGGCTTTTTCTCGGGCTTATTTGAATTTTCAGCTAACTGGTAGGACAGCTTATCAAAACAGTCTTGCATAAGTCTAGTTAAATTCTCAAGTTGCATTTTAGTATGTTGTAACAGTGCCAATTGACCTGTAGTGTCTTCATTAGTGGGTACACGATTTCTTCCACCGTTAGAAGCCTGAATAGTGCACATTTCATCACCACGATCAAATGTTGGCCTCTTAAGTGAATTTTCAAATGCCTCATACTCAATTGCCAGCCTAATAACTGATTCAAAAGTCTCAAGATGGTGAAATTGTACATGGCGACGAAGGTCATAATTACCAAGACTTTCTATAAATCTTTCCACCAACAATGTTTCCTGAGCACAAGGAGATAATTCTGAATATGCAGAGGAACAAAGTCGCCTCAGTGCATAACCAAAATCAGCATAAGATTCACCTCTTTGCCGTATTCGAGCTCTAAATTCCAACTTATCAGCCAATCCTTTTTCTTGTGGCTGAAATCCAGTGTATATTTTAATGTTTCATAATTAGTTAACTGATAAGATTTAAGGTCTCCCAATAATTTTTGAGCTACCCCTCAAACTCATACTCAGCTGTTTAGCCCTCTTAATCTCTGTCCACTGATTCCACTCACAGACTTGTTCAAACTGTACTATAAAATCTCTCCAATCAACAGACCTCCCGTCAAATTTATCAGGTTCTTTTTCTTTATGAAGCAGGGGAATACGAGACAAAGCCAAATCACTTGCCTCATCTGGACTATTTTTATCTACACTGCCAAACATGGGCATTCCTTGGTCAAATATGTTAAATTCAGATGGTTTTGAAAAATCAACCCCTGGAGTATCAAGTACAGTTGACCTTGACCTAGTGTTTACATCAACATATGGTAAGTTATGATCTTGGTCTTCTATTCTATTAAACTCAGCTTTTTTTACCCAACAAAGGAGTTTCAGATACAGAGCACCCCCACCTGTTAATTCAATTTGCAGACGATTTTACATTGGAACTCTCTTTTTAAAAGTATCGTTCAACAATGGATTTCTGGCCTCTAAGTTATATTTAGATGTTTTATTAAAATGTGTTTGAATTACTGGTGTTTCTGGAATAGTTCCTATTGACCTTTTATCTTCCGTAGAACCCCCAAATTTTTTCCTTTCCCTCAATCCCAGTTCTTTATACTCAGATGTGGAAATTCTGGAAGGTGAAGTTATCTCCCTTTTTACCAACCCATGTGGAATTGCTCTCTATCTCTGCTGGTTCATATAAAACAGCACTATCTGCTCTCCCTAATGGAGTGGATGTTTTGGTTTTGGTTGTAATTGCCCCATCTCCTGGTGGCCCAAGGTTACCTGCTCTCCTCCCCCTGCTCATATAACCAGAAGAATTATCAAAAACTTGTGACTGGTCTTTCTCAGCTCTTTGTTGCAGATACATGTAAAAAAAGTGAGGCTGTATCTTTAGCAGTGGGTAAAACAGTTTTAGGTTTAGCCGCAGAAGATTCAGGGGCAGACATGGTTTCCTTCAGGAATCCTGGACGAGCCCTCAAATGTAACAGGAAGGGGTTAATTTCCTGTATACCCAAATTCGACAAGCGATTCCTGAGTTATGGCTTATCTCCAAACCCTCTGTGGCTTATAATAAATTTTAAAACAAAGTTAAATAAGTATAATTTTTTTATTCTTTTAATGAGGTAGTGATTGTGGATAGGATTAAAAATTCTCCACTGCTGATCAGGTGAAACATCACGTCTACATGTTCAAATGGTTAAATTAAACGAAAATACGCCAAATTACTGAGAAAAACCCTAACAGTTCATAATTTATCCAAAAGGGTGTCCATTTCCATGTACTTAATCAAATTTCTAAATCTAAACACACACTCCCATTTTTAACTCTCCAAAAAGAATACACCCACTGGACCTAACCTGCTAACATCACATGGGGGAGGGGAGTATTAAACTATCCTAAGTTATGAAAAAAGTGTTCCAGGTTTTATGCAAACCATCAGACACTTTATGACAAGAATTGCCTTTATTTATACAACTCCTGGACGTGAAATGTCCAAAAATACCAAGTAAAGACTGTACCAATGACAGCCAAAGATACTAAAATGGACCAAACACTGATACGTTAACATGTGACAGCCAATGAGTATCACTTTTATGTTTATCAAAGTGAAAGTAGAATCAGGGGAATGAAATATGTACCGGACATCAGCATCCGGAATTACCGCAAACAAGGACAACAAACATTATTTCCATTTACCAAACATTCCCAGGACTAAGACTAATTTAGTAAACAGTTGAAAGTTTCTGATGGTAAGAATTTATAACTATTTCTGTTACACTTCTACACTCGACACAGGCTATGCAACCCATCACAACTGCCTCTGGGCATCCAAATTGTGTAATGACAGGAAGATCTCACTCGATAAATGCAAGCATCCTGCAGTCTAAAATATACTTCTTATGATACATATAAATTATGTAAGTATCCACGCATCGCTGCCGTTTTTTTTTTTTTTTGTTGTTGTTTTTTTGTTTGTTTTGTTTTGTTTTTTTCGGTTATTTTTTTAAAATTTTTTTCTTGTTTTTTTTTTTGGTTTTCGTTGTTTTTCAATTCTATCCGTTTTTTTAAAAAAATTAACTCCTATACTGTACTGTATCTCTCATAAACGACCCCTCATTTTCCCCTTTTCATCATTTTCTTTCAAATTTTTCTCTTCAGGAGGCATCAGGAAGACAGCCAATCTGGCTATGTTGCCTCCTCACAATATGCATGTTATTTATTATATTGTAAAAAGCAAAACACCGTTGTTTATATTGGTGCACCATTTTATCTTAGTTTTGTAACATGCACATTGGTAATTAAGGAAGTCAATTCAATTCACTTCAATTCAATTTTGAGCATTACAATAGAAATTTTTTTTAGTCCAACTGCCTAAAAGCATCGTGTCGAGATGTTATGTGATCCTGTTCCAGGGGACTGAATAAATGTACTTAACTGAAGGAAACCACATGAGCCAAGAAGAGTACATAAATGGATATTCGTCTTCGACTTGACTCCAGACTTATCACACGGAAAACACTTCGATCTTGTGAAGAGAGGAATCTTGAGACTAGTCCATTTCGAAACCCCGTTACCAACCTTAATCAACGTACTGGTGTATGCAGAATTGCAGAACATCAAATAGTAACAAGCCTATCATGTAAGAGAAAATCTCGTTCTTTGTTATTTTACCCGACTTCCTTCCAAAGCCCATCCACCTCAAATCAATTCCGTATGCTTACCTCTACCCACCCTCTCTCCATGTTCTCATCCATAACAAACATCTCGAGGTTTATATTATAATAGTAACACTTCAGTGGATCAAACACTATCTATTTGTTTTAAGTGTCGGAAAGAGAATAGCACTGCTGGCCGCTTGCTAACAAACTACCCATAAAACCATAGGGTTGCATTTTGTTCGAGAGTGTCGACAGGCATCCTCAAACAAATCGTAACCAACCAATTATCCTGGAAATGTGTAAAAATGTTCCCCATCTGTTTGGCTGATCCAGGATTAGGAGATCAGTGGTTGAAGTTGAATAGTAACAAGCCTATCATTTTGGATGTGTATATAAAAAGAATACTCCTCTTCTATTTGGCTGTAATTCTTCATGGGATTAATTGTAATTCATATGTGTATATTGATTCGTTTCGGGTGAGATTTCCGCTGCCTGTGTAGAACCGTGAATGGTTTAAATGCACGACAGTACTGCCTTGTGGTGGAGCCTGGTTGTGGTGCTGGTAAAATTGGGATCTCAGTATTATGCCTGCTGATGCTTGACTGCAACGTTGCCAACGCTCTTTAGTGCTAGACCCACCTGGGCTCGACCAATTCCACAGCTTAATTCGAAAAAGCACTTACTGATTCGCCACAATGATGATGAAACTCTCAGTCCTCTCCATCACTCTGAATTACACATTAAAACACCGCTCCAAAGTAATCTTTTTGCTACATAGGTGAAGGAGGGCTGGTATGAAATGGGTGGCGAATCGTTCTCGGTGCCTCCGAGAGCTTGTGGGCCCTGTAGATTTATCACATCCTCGATGGTTATCCGATTCCTGAATAATCGTGAAACTTAATTTCCTATTGTATCTAACCAGGACGAAATCATATTCAATCACATATATTCTGACTTTCTTCGTCATATCACTGGCAAATGTTGTTCAATGGCGCAACCTCCTATTATAGGTCACCGTTACACGAAGTTCAACCATGATATTGGTGCGTAACTTCCCGACAGGTATTATTAATAATTAAGGCCAGAATGAACAAGGGCAGATTTTGCCATTCATTTAATTACCTGAGCCCCTCGGTATTTGAAGGAATGGAAAAGATCTGCATTTGTTCATTTTAACTAGTGCGTGCTCTTTCATTCATTTTAACTCTTTCACTCAGCAACCGTCTTAGTAGTCAATCTGGGAAATTTAAAAACGAAAACGTAGGCCCACATAGATGAAAATGTTTAAATTAAAATAGGCTTTCTTGGAAGTACCCTAATGGGTGCAGTGTAAATTTAATTTTAGAAACAGAACCAGAGATTAATAAACTCCCCCATCTTTCCTGATTGCTAGAAATTTCTTGTATATACCATTCCTTATTACTCTTTTTCATTGTTTTTTATGCAACATTGTACCGTGAATTTTTATTTGGCTACAACGGTGTTAGTACCTTTACTGTATTATTCTATTCTTCAAAGTCAATTATAAAACATGTTCCTCATGATGAAGTACCTACCGTAGAGACCTTTCTACTCTGCTTCTGCGATGATGTTGTTGGTGGGCGATATGGTTATCGTGGCGGGTAGAATCACGCTGGACGAGATCCAGACCAATCCGGAATACGATTTTAGTAATCTACTAAATGCTAAAACAGGTGTACAATTAGAAGACAACGCCTCTCCTTTTATTTTTCACAATATTAGAATCAAATATCTTCTTCCCAGTGAGTTGAGAACTGAGCTCAGCGGTGTGCGTAGATCCTTCTCTGCATTTCATATTAACTGTCAAAGTCTCAATGCGCACTGGGAACCTCTACACCACTTGCTTTCAGATCTAAATGACGAAGAGAACTTGTTGGATGTCATCGGTCTTACGGAAGTCTTTCAAATCTCTTCCAATACATGTTATATTCTCGAAGGTTACCACTCATTTCTGAAAAACATGCGGTCTGGTGACGACGATGGGCGCGGAGGAGTTGGCCTGTTCATAAAAAAAAAATATCTTCAGTGTTCGTCAAGATCTCTCCATCTTCATACCACACGTCTTTGAGTCCATATTTGTTGAATTAAATTTTAAGCACTCTTCGAGAATAGTTGGCATAATTTACAGGCCAAACACTGCACCCAAACCAGATATAGATTTATTTCTATCAAAAATTAATTACATAACTGATATAATTAAAAAAAGAAAACAGCCGTAATTATGGGCGATCTCAACATCGACCTCTTAAAAATAGGATCTCATTCCAAAACAGACCTTTTTATTGACTTGATGCTCAGTGAAGGGTTTGTACCTCTTATTACCAAACTAACCAGAGTAACGGGTCGGTCCGCTATCCTCATTGATCACATCTTTTCCAACAATGTCTGTAAGCCTAACTGTCTAAAATCTGGAATAATACTTACCGATCTGTCTGACCACTTTGGGACTTATTATATTGAATTATTAAATCAACCGCCTGAAAATTCGAAACCGATTCTTACAAAAAAAATAAATTCTACATGTATTGAACACTTCAAGTCGCTACTGTCCCAGTGTGATTTTTCCACAGTTATGGAAACTAACAGTTCAAATATAGCCTACGAAAATTTCCTTCATGTCTACTTGAATGCTTTTGAAACAGCCTTTCCCCTGAAGAGCATTAAGCCAAATAATAAATTTATAAAACGACAGCCATGGATGACAAACGGACTTTTAATCTCAGCCAACTATAAGAATGAAATCTTCAAAAAGAAGTTAAGATCCTCAACAGAAGTTAATGTTAGGAATTACACAAATTACTGCCGACTATTTAATAGAATTAAAAAAAAGAGCAAAGCTATGTATTATGTTATGAAAACATCCTCACATAAAACAAGAATGACATGCGGAAAACATGGCAAGTACTAAATAACGCGCTTAATAGGAATAAAAGTAAGAGTACTATACTCCAGTTTTTCAGTCTTGATGACAAAGAGATACATGCGCCCAATGACATTGCGCAAGAATTCAATAATTTCGTCGCAAATATAGGTAATCAAACATCAAAACTTCTACCCAAACCTCAGAAATCATTTGACGATTTCCTGAATGCTAGCTTGCAGGAAAACTTGTTCATCACACATACGTCCCCTTCTGAAATAAGAGATATTGTAAATTCAATGAAATCTAATCTCAGCCAAGACTGTGAAAAAGTTTCATCTAGCATCCTTAATCATTCAATAAATTATGTTGCAATGTCACTCGCTCGCCCATATTATGAATAATGCATTCAGTCAGGGAATAGTTCCGGACAGGATGGAAATTGCCAAGGTAATACCCGTCTTCAAATCAGGTGATGACAAGACTTTTACGAATTATAGACCAATCAGTATTTTACCTGTTTTTTCGAAAATTCTAGAGAAACTTATGCTTGTAAGACTCTTAAAATTTCTAAATAAATTTGATGTCTTTTTTCCACATCAATACGGATTCAGAAAAGATCATAGTACATTACATCCAGTTATGCAATTGTTAAAATACATAGCCACAGAAAATAATAAACCTACTAAAGACACTACCCTAGCATTATTCCTGGACTTATCAAAAGGTTTTGATACCATAAACCACGTGATACTACTTCAAAAACTAGAGTATTATGGTATAAGAGGTAACACTCACAACTGGTTCAAAAGCTACCTTCAAAACAGATCTCAATATGTTTCGTTAGGCGAGAGTAAATCCAGTTTATCTGAAATGAGATGAGGTGTACCACAAGGCTCGATATTGGGCCCCATATAGCTCCTTCTTTACATAAATGATATACAAAATTCTACAACCCTAAACCTCTTATGGTAAGGAGATGACAGCACAGGATACAAATCTGGGGCGGAGATGGAACCGCTGGTCTCAGAACTCAATCAGGAATTACAAAAGATATTTGATTGGTGTGCTACCAACTACCTAGTCCCGAACCCCAAGAAAACAAAATATATACTTATTGATCCATCCCATAAAGAACCCAACTACATCCATGAGGATATACGTATAAATAATCAGATTATTGACAAGGTCGGTAATAGACAAAATGAGAAACCTGTAAAATTCCTTGGCATAAATATTGATGAAAATTTATCTTATAATGCACATGTATCACCAATTTGCTCGAAAGTTGCTCTTGCTGACTTCAGTCTCAATAAAGTAAAGAAAATCCTCCCGCATAGAGTAATGAAAAGCCTATATCTCACTTTGATACAAAGTCACTTCATCTACGGAATTCCAGTATGGGGAGCCTCAAAAGCATGCAATCGACTTTTTAAACTTCAGAAACGGTCAATGTTGCATAAAAAAGAATGAAAAAGAGTAATAAGGAATGGTATATACACGCTTACTTATTCTTGTGTGATTGGCATAATGGGAATCTTCTGGCTTCCTTTGCGAATTTCTTTTCCACTGTAAATAATCACACTAAAATAACAACACGCCAAGTCGGCTTCTTGCATAGAGGTAGAACTAGGACAAAAACATTGGAAAATCTACCCGTCTTTGCATTCCCCAAACTATGGAATGAACTAGCACTGGGCACCAGATCAATTACCAATAGAAAAAAGTTCAAGAAAAGGTTAATTTCAAAGCTCCTTTCATCGTACTGCAATGATATACATTGCTCAAATCCTTACTGCCCGGATTGTGCTGTCTAGTCTACTTCCATTCCAAGGCATCCCCAGACCGGTAGCCACGCCCCCTCCCCCCTCTTCAAGCCCCACAGTCTCTAATAGCTAACACCAACATTATATTGTAAAAGGTTCACTTACATAGATTACTAATTTTCATTTTCAATGTAAATTTGTCTGGTATGCTCGTCCTGACTGGCACCATCGGATTCCGCCTGATCCTTGCATTTGATACACGACCAGTCTGCTACGTGCTTTGGAACCGTACGGGATGGACTGAACCGGAAGGGGCCAGCCCAATAGGTTCCTCCCACCACTCGCACCATTTGCAAATGCAATTGTTGATCTATTCTCTAAAAAAACAATACTGGCACTTCATGATGTTGCATCACAACTTTATTTTATTTTTCCCTTTTCAATCTAGATATTCCTTCATTTTTTTTCTGTACTTTCTTCTACATACCTGTTCTTATCTGCCTACCTCTTACTCTCTTTCTCCCTCACCTAGAGGAAGGCAGGAAGACAGCCAATCTGGCTATGCCTCTCCCTGCTAGTATACTTAAGTAACTTGTTGGTCTCAAACTTATGGTTTGATTTCTGTATTGTGATTTGTACATTATATGTAAATTGTGTTTTATTTTCTGTATACTGGTGAAATAAAATATATTTATCTATCTATCTAGAAGTGGATAAGAAAAGACAAATGATTTTCGATTACTCGACATGAACACGTTGCAATTAGATAACGCTCTTCGATCAGATAGTTGTTTGAAGAGAATATGTTTGGTTGTATTTGCAAGAAACAGATTACCAAGAAGACGACCAGATCGCAGACATGTGGCTCTTTGATAGCCAACACGGATTCAGACCACAGAAAAGGAGAACATTGGGTGGCTCTCTTTGTGAGTCACCGCGGAGTATTTTGATTCCTATGGACTACTACTACAACACAAACCATTCGAGAAGTTCCTGAAGAATTCCAGATATTGGCAATTTAATACAAAACGCCTTCAGGGAACCTTACCAGTGCGTGGACAACACTGACGACTCCCAACCCCACCCCTAAAAGGGAAGGCTGGCATGTTACTGAGGTGGAACAAAGCAAAGTAAGTAAGCATAGTACACTACACCACCTCAGAAAGAAATAAGTAAAGTTTCTACTGTGAGAAATTGAAAACATTCAGATAGGGAAAAGGAGTAGAACGAACATAAAGGAGGGCAACAATAACTAAGTTTTCGTTGAGGGACTTTATAGGCCGTGGGTGTGGGCGACAATGAATTTGGACATGATTTGACAAATGCAAACCGAAGCATGTGCGTAGGCTTATGCTCTAACCTACTGATCTGTAGATTGCGGGGCCGTGAAAGTGGGACAATTCTATTTACATAAACCAATAACACGACCCATTTATCTACGTGGTGAATAAATAAAGGCTGGCTTGTGAAATTCTAGTTTATATATACTGAGTCAAAAAAGAAAGTATAATAAACTTTGAGGAGTATTGTTTTTAGTATTATCAACTTTAATCGCAAACAAATTATTGTAAATTCATATTTCGAGTCTATCTGTATGGATTTTCAAAATTTCATGTGCTTACTATTGCCAGCGTCACGTCAAGACGTTGCAATTCAGACATGGGGTGAAATGAAAAGTTCACACATGCAGTCAATAGCGTGTATGTTCACCGTTTGCTCCTTGGATGGCAAGACATCGACGGCGCATGGACCTGATAAGTCTCTGGATGGCATCCTGTGGTATTGCGTTCCACTCCTGCCTTAGAACATTACGTAAATCGCCTAACGTCTGAAGATCATGCAGTCGTACCCGATGGTCCAATTGATTCCAAAGATGCTCGATTGGCGACAAATCTGGCGAAAGTTGGGCCAGGGAAGAAGTTCAATGCTTTGCTCCTCAAGAAAGTCTGGACGGAAACACACCACGTGACATCGGGTACTGTCTCGCTGGAAAAGTTGCAATCTGACGTTAGCGTTGAACAACGGGACAACAACAGCGTTAAGAATTTCGTACCTGTATCGCTGTGAATTTTGATTACCATCGATAAAGATCAACTGCGTTCGATGGTGCAAGGCAAATCCCGCCCAAACCATTACACTACCCCCGCTGAAACGGTTGCATTCCCGAACGCAAGCATCAGAAAACCGTTCTCCTCGTCGGCGACACACTCTTGCCCTACCATGGGCGCGCCATAGACAAAATCGTGATTCATCACTAAAAAGAACTCTGCTCCAACGCTGCTGAGTCCAGCGAACACGCTGACGTACCCATTCCATTCTGACGGTACGATGACGTTGGATAAGGATTGGTCCGTGGTATAGACGCCTGTTTCGGGTGCCGTGTTCAGCGATTCTGTTGCGGACAGTTTGTGCACTGATTCTATTGTTAGTAATACCAGGTGTAATTGCTGCTGTCCTCGTCGCCGGAAGAAAGCAATCCCGCAAGTGAGACGTCCCTATGTGTCGGTCTTGTGCAGGAGTCGTAACTCTTGGCCGACCTGAACACGGTCGGTCGGCAGTAGATCCAGTTGTTCTATACCTTTCCAATGAGACGGTAAATAGTGGCCACAGTGACTCCGAACTCAGCAGCGAGCTCATCTGGAGCTATCCCAGCCTCGTGCATACGTATGGCACGCAACCTCTGATTTTCGGTTAACCTTGGCATTTTTTAAAATGTCGGAAGACAAAAACTAGAGTGTTTTCTCAAAAATCCAGGCTCTCTAGCACAACATAACACAAAGAAAATCGTCTGTCACCCATTCAATTTGACATTCTGGTGTAGCACGTGCTATTTTGAAATCCGTAGCAAAATTGTATACGGTTGGGTGAACAACATGTCATTAAACTCTTTGCACGACTTCTTGTCCACAAACATGCAACATTAGAACTATTATATTTCATCCTTTATGCTATTTTTTCACATTTGTTTCTATTATACTTTCTTTTTTGACTCAGTATATATATATAGAAAAACAAAAATATCCCGGACTCCAGTGAGTAATGCGACGCGCGACACGGTGCTATATCCCACCCAACCGAGCCAACAACTCCCAAAAAGGTTGCAATTGACCCAGCCAGTATGTTAGTTTACATTTACAACTCGCCCCGAGACCGATATTCGAGAATTGACAATTACTGATTTGTTGGTATTGTTTTCTGTGATGATTCGTACAGGCTAGTTGTAGAAAATTACGATTCATCACTGAAAACAACTCTTTTGGGGGGGTTGTCGTTGGCTCAGTTGGTATGGCGGAAGAGCATTTATGGTCAGGCGATTGGGTGTCGCAGACCCAGGATCGACTCCCGTCGAGGCTACCTTCCCAAAATCTTCACAGATTTCAATCCAGTGGCGCGGTGTTAGGACGATGCCTGGTGGAATTCCTATATATATATAATATATATATAATTCGTCCCCTCAGAGGATCAAGGTTCCATGTGCAAACTCCCGGTCTTAACCCTTTACCCAACGTTCCAATCAGGGGGTCATAACCTATGTTTTTACGACAAAAAATGAAAAAAAAATAGTTATTCAAGAATCTTTTTGGCAGGTGTCGTCTGCTTTTCATGTTAGGTAAAGGGTTAACTCATATCCGAGTCGAGTGATCTGTTTGATGCCCCCGCCCCTTGCCCGCATATACTCCCATCACCCTTATAGATGTGGACGCCGTACGCGACAATATTATACCGAAATCCGTACCTGCACAGTGCGCGTGCGAATTTCGGTGGAGTATAGTCAGTGACGGTCAGGTGGTGGTGGTGGGGTGGAAAATATTGAAAACTGAATAAGATGATTTTTTCTACTATTCAAAAAAGCAGGGGATATCCAAACTTATGTTGATATTTTCGGAAAATGGTATTGGATACGCGTGATTGGACATATCAATATGTTACCAAGTTTAGTGTGTATCATGAAAGTCACCGGCTCACAAAAACTTCGTGCAGGTTTTTCGCACGAGCGCCGCGTTAATGTCTGTGGGGTACGTTTTGAAATTTTCATTTGTACTAGACTGGCTTTTTCGGAGGTCTCATCGTTCTTTTCTTGGTATAAACTCGTTCATCAATAGTTTCTGGTCGAAACATAACTTTATAGTATGCGAAGAGTGATACGTGACGAACGTTCACGTGCCGTTGGCATGTTGGAAGCTGGCAACAGACAGACGGCAGTGGCTCAAATTCTCAACGTTACTCAATTGGTGATTAGCAGGTTGTGGTCACGCTGCTGTCAGACAGGCAATGCTGATGACAGACGTCGGTCAGGTCGTCCAAGGGCGACAACTGCTAACCAGGATCGTTTCATCCGAACCACAGTATTACGGAACCGCCATCAAACTGCCTCAGAACTTGGACCGCAACTGCACCGAGCGACAGCTGTGCGAGTCAGGGGTCAGACTATCCAAAATCGCCTACACAGCTGGAATTTGTACGCTTGACGACATCGAATAATTCCACGTTTGACTGAACGTCACATCGCAGCAAGGCTTAATTGGTGTGGAGCACGACAGCGCTGGGACAATCATCGGTGGAGCAACGTCGTGTTTTCTGATGAATAGAGGTTCACTCTCGACTTCGACGACAGGCGAAACTGAGTATGGAACGAACGATACCATGACCTACCCGTTAGACAGCACGATCGTTTTGGTGGTGGATCGGTTATGGTGTGGGGAGGCATAACCATGCCAAGCAGAACAGCATTACCTGCCATCCAACACTGTAAATAGTGGTGTTAAGTTTTTGAACGCGTCATATATATGACGCGTTTAAAATATGAATGCCATGTGTTCAATTCTGGTACGCCAGTGTTCAAATCAACCATGAATATGAAATGTTTGAACGGTAGTGTTCAGTTCACGTTGGTGTTCAACAATGTGTAACATTGGTGTTCTAAAACTCAAAAGTAACACCTGCATGTTTAGTACAACAATTTCATCTGTGTTTCACATTGGCGATTCGTCCCGTCAGAAGAATCTTCTCATCATCCATCATCAATATCATTCCAATCGTTTATATGCGCATAATATATACTCGCCCAAAAAAGAAAGTGTGCATTGCAGAAATTGATCAAACTCCAAAAAAATAATTTCGTAGGTGTAAAGAGTGTTAACATGTTCATGAATAAGTTATATTGAACACAAAAGCAGCTTTCCCCGTTAAAATTGCATGAACGTTAAATGACGTGCTGCACGTTTGTGAAAAGGCATGTTTTGCACGTGGAGAGTCTGAAAATTCATGCAGCAGTGCGAATCCTTGGGTATTTAAACACTAAAGTAAGGCCTTCCTATCGTTCACATTTAAACTTGCGCTGCTGTTAAAACGACTGCACATTAGCATGCCAAGATTGACAATGAATCAACGTCTCCTTGCCCTGGGTATGATTGGAGCTGGCAGAACACACAGAGAGGTTAACCAGCATTTGAACTGCCACCGTAACACTGTAGACAGGCTAGTCCATCGACATGCGCAACATGATGACGTTCGAGACCGATCCCGCTCCGGGAGACCCCGAGTTACCACCCCTGCACAAGATCGGTATATCCGTGTCGTCCATCTCCGGAACCGGCAACAAACGGCAACGACGACAGCCAGGAACATCCCTAACCTGAGACGGATACATCCTCAAACAGTAATCAACCGGCTGAGAGAATACGGCTTACGTCCTCGAAGACCTGCAATTCGTCCGATTTTGACGTTACGTCATCGCCGTGCTCGACTGCAGTGGTGTAGACAACATCTCAGGCATCCCTTACAGTGGTGGCGCCGTGTTTTATTCACAGATGAATGTCGTTTCCTTCTTTCATCATCAGATGGCCGCCAGGGAGTGTACAGACGTCGAAACGAACGCTACGCAGATCCATATGTCGTGGAGCGAAACCGTTATGGGGGAGGGGCTCTCATGGTGTGGGGTGGCATCACTGCCCGTAACAGAACTGAGCTGGTCATTTTTGATGGCAATCTCAATGCAGCCAGATATCGTGATGAAGTGCTTACACCTGTTGTTGTCCCATTTCTGCAACGTCACGGTCCCGGCGTCATTCTACAGCAGGACAACGCCCGACCCCACGCAGCTCGTGTTGTTCAACAGTATCTGCAGCAACACAAGTGGATGTTCTTCCATGGCCCGCAAATTCGCCCATTATCTCACCCATTGAGCACGTATGGGACGAAATGAAACGTCAGCTACGCTGGCTTCCCCATGCACCGTCAACGCTTGTGGAACTCCAAAGACAGCTTATCAGAATATGGAACAACATCCCACAACACTTCCATGCTAACTTGTTCGCTTCCATGAGACGTAGATGCACAGCAGTAGTCGATGCAGACGGAGGTCATACCAGATATTGAGTGTGTGGCTTTTGTGTTTGACCCTTAGTGTCTTTGACTCTCCATGGCACCAAGAGTATTCGTCGTAGCCTAGTGAAATTTCTCGTGTTGATCACAAATTGATTCATCTGTGATTGAATATAATTTCCATGAATGAAAATGATATATATCTTTTTTTAGTGTTACTTTTTAGCATGCACACTTTCTTTTTTGGGAGAGTATATATTATTTTAGTGATCATTACGACTACAATAAACCCGAAGGAAACTTTAAAAAGGTGTGTGTGTGGGGGGGGGGGGGGGGAGCAATGTTTTACAGGGTAACCGCCGGGGTGTAGGATGGAAAAGTGGAAAATTAAGTTCTTGGGGTCCATGTATGTGTGTGTGTGGGGGGGGGGGGGGGTAGTAGAGGGTACTTTGTTATCGTGTATGTCATGAATACAGAACGCAATTATATATATGCAACTCCAGAATGGTAACACGTGCGCACGTCTTACCATAGTCCAAACTTGGACCGAAAGTCCGTAATATATTTTTTTAGTTTGGTACGTCCAAACCAAACCAAAAAAATATTATTACAGACGTTCGGTCCTAGTTTTACTATTACAAAAGTCTGCAAATTATGACTGGTTGCGAACTTGCGACGTGCAATATCTCAATATGTATAGGCCTAAAATGAACATCGACGCTGGCAGTATATTATGCTGCTAATTTGGATAGAACTATTACTATCTCCCACAGTCAATGTGACCATATAGGGGTTGTGTGCGTTATGTCAGAATATGTCATTTTATGGTACCCATAATTGGTGAAAAACGTGTGTGGGGGAGAGGTGTGTCACCTGTGCCCCTGGCTCCACTGCCCCTGCCCCACCCGCAGATGGAAGCCCGGGAAATGAAGGTTTTCATGGGTATAGCCTAGGTGGTGACAATGACGTTAAACACCAATAAATAAATATTAAAAAAGATTACATTACTACAGTTTGTCCAAGATTCCGTGTAAATTACAAGCGCGTGCTTGGAGCATGATGAACTAAACACACGCCTCGGGGTATTTACAGAGATGTTCAACGTACGTTTGGTTACACTCATTATTGTGAAAGCAATCAATGGATATCCTATAATGCAACCAATTTTTTGTCTTATATTTGGTTTTGGTTTTGGTTTTTTTTTTTAAACTTATTTGTTTTACAAGGATTGGCGAGCAAGTTATACAACTTATATTTAACGCCTCTCCTTGGTCCAACGGCCATTATATTATCTACACTATATGAAAGGAAGAGATTCTGTCTGTATGTACGTTTGTTTTCTAATCACGCAAAAACCGCTGGATGGATTGGATGACATTCTGCATGAGTGATCCTTGGGTTACTGGGACGGACATAGGGGGGGGGGGGGGGGGGATGCTAATGTGCTCCAAAACAATTTTTTTCCCCTTTTCAGCGGTCATCGACGGGTCGATACGACGTCCCTTTAAAAAATTGTTTTTTTCTGTGCTCCAATTTTTTTTTTCTTTCCCGGGAGGACGGGTACCCCATTTAGTATTGTTTCATTATTCTACTATTGTGTATTTTAATGTTTTACTGCAGATTTGACCGACACGGTGTAATAGTACAATGAACTGAATTTGAAATTATAACACAAGGTCATTAAAAGCAAATACCAACAACACGTTTTTTTGCAACTTAAAACACTCAACATGATTTGTTATATATGAAATCAAAATATGCATATACTTATCTACATATATATCCCCAGAAGGCAGTTTAAATAATGGTCTAAAATTGATCTTGAACTAGGGGCCCCGCTAATATGTTGCTATGACAGGATGGAAAATAAAATGATGATTCTGAATAGTCTTTCAAAAGTTATTGGACGGAAAAATCTAAATTTTTAACCATTTAACTAACCCGAAAAGCAGACGACACTTGCAAAAATAATTCTTGAATAACTAATTTTTTTCATTTTTTGTCTCAAAATCATAGGTTATGACTCCTCGTTGGAACGAGCTCGACGAGGGGTCATAACCTATGTTTTTGAGACAATAAATGAAAAAAAATGATGAAAATTAATTGGCGATTTTTGAGAATAGCGCTGGCCGGTTTTGGCCGTTACGTTAGGTAAAGCTAAATTCCAGCAATAACCTGGAGGTCCATTTGGCTGAAACATTGCTTGTGTGTTTATCCACATGTACAGAATTTGAAAGTGATACTTTCGGTGATAACTCCACACCCCCGGTGATCTAGTTACAATCCACTCTCCACATATTGCACATGCACACTGAAAATGCACATTTCACTGAAACATTCACTTTGAACTAGCAGAGACTGTAGTGTTTGAAAGTCATACTATTCATTATACAATTACAGTACAGTTGCCGTGAACTGGTCGTAATCCATGCTTGGGTAATGATGCCCACGTATGTGTTTACCAGGCAATGAAACTCATCATCAGCAAAATTTTAATTAATGAGGCAAGGTTGTACCCGGTGCTTCATCAATTAATTTTTTGATGATTATTCATGTAATTAGTGTTTGGAATCTAGTATTATTGCATCCATGGAAATATTGAACCCCCTCCCCTATGGAAACTGACCAGTCCACGACAGCTGTACTGTATTCCCAACAAGATATATGACTGATGATCTTTTATGAACTGAAGTAGAAGTGCCTATATCAGTTTGTACTGGTATGCAGGCAATTATGATCTGCTCGTTAAATTTCAGTCAACCTTTTGTGTGAGATGTTTTAAATATTGAGCCCCAATGTGTATGTACAGTTGACGTTCACGTATGCTGTTGCCTCTGTACATGATGATAATGCTAACTTGATTTACGTGTACTAATGAAAATATTTAATTTATGAAATAAATTTTCTTCTTATTCTATTAAACTCATAAAGTTCTGCAACTAAAATACTCTATGCGGTTGATTTTCCATTGGACAAAAACTTGAAATTTCTGAGCAAAAGGAAAAGAAATGTTGGCCAACTTTCTACTTTAAACAGAAATTTGGCCAACCTTTCTTTTCCCTTTGCTAACGCGCAAAAAAACATCAATAATATTGATGATGGCGTTAACCCAAGCTGTGTTAACTGAAAGTTTATTCATGCTTTTTCTGGGTTTTTTTTATTGCCCAGAAATTCTCATTTTATGTTGGATGGAGAATTGACCCCACAATTTTTTAAGTAGTAATCCACTTTACCCATACCGTAATCTATTGTTTTGTTCTGGAAAATTACTACTAATCAGCAGATGAAAAATTTACCCCACCGCAATTTAACAGTTCTCCACCGTCCATGAAACATAGATTTTTGCATAAATTCTCAGCAAGTTATACTTTTCATTCAATGAACCAATGCTTATATTTTTAGATAAATTAAGGAAAAATTAGATGGTATTGATATTATCAATATCTCTGAAAGCTAGGGCAGCATCATGTGCTGTGTTAAAACTTAAGAAGCTCCGACCATATCTGCGCAGGGATACATGTAAAAAACTGGCGAAGGCCCTAGTGTTCTGTCATATGGACTATGGAAATAGCCTCTTCGTCCGTTTACCAAAATGCCGACTTCAGCCCTTCCAAAGAATCCAGAATTGCACGGCCAAGACCATTTTGGGTAGGAGCGAATCATCCAGTACATCCGATGCCCTTCGAGAATTGCAGTTCCTTCCTTTTCCAGAACGAACTGAATTTAAGATACTTAGTTTGGCCTATAAATGTATGACTAAACTTGCACCTCCTGCGTTGAGAATGTGAAGTCTTGTGTGCCCCTTAAAAAATTCAAAATTAAACTCAAAACTCATCTTTTCAAGAGAGCGTTCAATATTGACCAAAATCACACCGATTGAGTCTGTGCAGCGTCATAGAATGTTTCTCATTTCCTTGTAAATGAGCAACAGTTATGAGCGCTATATTAAGTTTATTATTATTATTATTATTATTATTGTCAGCTTGACCAGAATATTTGGGCATACATACATATACAAGTATATATAATACCTTGTAAGAGTTTTTTTCATATTATTTATCAGCATCACTAAATCCTAATTATTCTCACATAAAATAATTCAAAAATTGTTTGTCAACAGTCGAAACGTGATTATTTTGAAAATTTTGAAAAAAAAAGTTCTGAAAAGCCAGTAAAGATGCCATTCTACAAAGTCTGGAATGCTGACAGAAATGAAAAGAAATTTGTTGTGTGTGGGGAACCCTCACTGGAATTCCTGAAACAGAAAGGTGAGTTATTTGTTTATAGATGTTAAAACAGCATAATGATTGAGCTTATTCCAGAAGTGGACTAAATGTCCTCTGGCCAGAAAAATAGGTGTGTTTCCCATCTCTGACTGACCAGACATCTATGTTTTGGGCCCCACCCTAAACTTTTTGAGGTCAGAGCTGAAAACAATTTCTACTTTCAATGGCTTCTCAGCATAATTTCCTGCCTGCAAAGCAGTTCACCATTTTGTTTCTGGTTGCCTACCATTCTGAGTGAAATGTTTAGCATTTTATTGTGCAGTACAGTCGACGTGGCCTGGTCATAATCCATTCGTGGGCAGTGATGTCCACGCATGCGTTTACCAGGTAATAAAAATTATCAGCAGCAAAATTTTAATTAACGAAGCACCTGGTTGTACCCAGTGCTCCATTAAATAAATTTTTGATGATTAATCCTATCATTAGTGTTTGGAATCTAATATCAGTGTGTCCATGGTAATATTTCCCACCCGTGGAAAGTAATCAGTCCACGGTGACCGTACTGTAGTTTAGGTGAATATGACGCAAATGTGCCCTAAAGTATTACAACAATGATTTGGAAGAAAAACCCATATCCAGATTAGACAAAAAGGGGCCTATCAAATATTTGACCCCGTGTTCTCTCAGAAATTGTGGAAAATTGCCCCTATTCCCACACCCATCCCATCGTGATTCAGTAGTAACTCACCGTCCATGTACTGTACTTATATTTTTTTATTTTGTCTTTGGATTCTTAGCTGACTTTTATCATTTTTATGAAAGGTTGGGATAGCTAGATATCAGAAAAGTGGTTGATGGGGTGGCATGGGTGAGAAGGTGAATTAGTAGTCAGTGATGTTGGGAGAAAGGGAGCTCGAGATATGACCATATCAAAGAAAAGTTTGCTTGAGACAAGGAAGCAGAATGTGTTCGGTAAGGTAAAATCGAATTGGGGGAACAATCCTTGTCATAGGAAGTTAAAAAGGAGGTTTGAAGGCATTTCCCCAACACAATTATCTGGTGTTATATCCTTAGATGAAGTTACATCCATTGGAAACTCAATGGGCAAAGAAGTATACAAAGCGCAGCATTTGTAAACAGTGTGGAATCAAATATTATTGCGTCCTTGGAAATATTGCCCACCCATGGAAAGTGACCAGTCCATGGCGGCCGTACTGTAGCCTCCGTGGGACAGACCTTCAAGTTTGAAAAATGTAGACGCGCAATAAACAGCACACCTAAAATTCATTTGGCATGCACAATTTTTACCACGAGCGCTGGTTTATTTTTGGATGTGGTTCTGAGAATTTTGAAATGTTTGTATATTTGGGCCTGTGTTTTTTTCTTATGAACGTTCTAAAATCATGATGTAAAATACGCAACTGGCAGACAGTACTTGTCTGAAATGTTCTTGTATAACTATACACTTTCACATTTTTTGCTTCAAAAAACATTGTTTATGCTATGCCCCCCCCCCACCCCACCTCCTGCCCCCCCCCCCCCCCCCATTGGTTCGACAAGCAGTCACAAGCTTGTACCATTGGAGGGTCGTAAGCTATTTTTAAAGCAAAAAGTGAAAATATTACAAAAGATGAATAGTGAATTTGGGTGTATGGCACGGGTCAGTTTTAATAAGCCCAATGATCTAGCAAAACCAAAAAATATTATAAAATAAATACGCATGTTTTGTCAGGTGTAATTAGTAATTGCAATAGAACCCATCCATCTCACATGCAGGACTAATTCCAACTGAACCGAACCGTTCACCCGCTGTTTCTACATATACTAGTATGGTGATACATACAAAAATCAGAGAATTCTTACAGGCACTGTCTTTAATTTTCGAAATCTTTTTATTTTGTAGTCAATGTTTTGCAAATGTCTTTCACAAAGAATATGACACCGGATACTTGCAGTGAAACAGAAAACTTGTGTTGTCAAGTGGAGAGCCTTATGAAAAAAGACGCACGGTCTTCAAAGTCTGTTCTGTTGTGGCCAATGAGTCTGACCCCCACAACACATATAGAAGCTCTAAGTACAGCGTGTAAAAAGCCAGGAAAGAATCAAAATGTGCAACATATTAAAATGCTGCTGCAGGCCACTCGGGCACAAAGGGAAACAATCCTGCTGGAAGATGAAAATGGCTCACTACAAGGGGTTTACAAGAAGTACCCTTGCTTCAAAGATGGGCTCTATGTAAGTACATGTACTCTTTTATAAACTGGTACAGCGCGGAAAGCCACGATCATGGCACCCGTGCAAATTATCCCCGTAAATTTTCAATTAACCTTTTGCCGGTTATATTATCTCATTTGAAATACTCTTAGCGCCCCCTAAAAATTAGAAGTCTTTTTAAGCCCTCCTGGGGACGTTTAGATCACTGGAACCCCAAACCAGCCCAATGCACAGCATCCATTCACTTTAGAAAGCTAGCCAACATTTTTCTCTTAGGATATAATAAAAAATTTGCTAGATTTTCATTCCTGCCCGCCCCATTTTTTTAATTTACTTTAGTACCTTTATCCCCCCCCCCCCCCCCCCCCCCCAATGAAGCTCAAAATGTTTGCTGGGAGGAAAACGAAAACACAGAACGATGTTGGCAGATAAATTCAGTTCTGTTGCGGTTATTAGTGTCCGAATAATTCGATAATTTATTTTCTTATCTTTTTTCAAATAAATAGTTGAGACTTGCGTATTTATAATCAATCAAACACTGAATGATTTTTGTGGAATAAAAACTTTCTCTAATAACCCCCTCCCCCCCCACCCCCCCCCCCTAATGACATGGTTATTTTCTTTGTAGAGCAATGTCAACAATAGCCCACAGTTCTCATTTGTGACCTTACATGAAGTTACATCATGAATATTAATTATCTGGGGTCATAAAGATATAATGATCTCTCGCAAACTCAGTAAATTAGTTTTGAATATTCATTTGTATACTTTTTGTTGACATGACCATTGGAGCATTTTCATTTCTTTCCTATATTTTTGGGTGAGTATTTTGGTAAAATATAACACACACAGAAACAACATATAAAATTTGAATGCAAGTAAATTCACAGAAAATAAAAATGAGAACCGAATCAGTTACCGCAATGTTGTTTACGCAATATTTTTTATGTTCAGGATAGTTCTGATGAAGAAGTGAAAAAAAATTGACATCTAAAGAGCTGGACCCTCCCAAGGCCTGTTTTTTTCCATAGTGACAGGAATGTGAAGGCTGTGTTTGTGTTAGCTAATGGAGAAGAAATCAGGTTTCACGGTAGCGCAACTCATTCAGGAATAACACAGCTTTTAGCTTTTATTACATTTTCAGTTTGAACTATCCCAAATGCTTTTCAATGATCTTAGCTGTGCTACAGACTTTTGTGCTGGTCGAAAACTACGCCAAGCATAAATCCAAAAAAACAGGTTGAAGCCTCCAAAATATATACTTTTTTGTGAAGAAGCTCCATACTGTATTTGACAGCATTGATGTGCAGGAAGGGTCCAGTGAGGACTGAATGGGAAGCCCTTCACCTAATGTAATAGTCCCGCCCGGTGCAATACATAAAAAACTGCCATTCTAATATTTTAATATTTTCAATTTGTTTATGCTTCAAATACACAGCTTTTGTCTCTACATTGGAACATGCTCGTTCCAATGAGGGAGGGGTCATAAGCTATGTTTTTGAAGCAACAAATACTTATTTTTAGTGTTACGAAAATTTTGTACTCATTTCAGTTTGATTTTACATTGTGTCTAAATTACACCATTAACCTAACTTCTTACAGAATTTGCTATGGCCGGTCAACAACCGCATTTTCAGGAGAGCGATTTATTCGCTCGCCTACTGCACGCCTTAAAAAACAACCCGTTTACTTTTTACCAATTAACCCTTTTTTGAAAACATAGCTTGTGACCCCTCATTGGAATGAGCTTGATTAACTCGTTCCATTGAGGGATCTTAACACTGGGTGGTTTGGGGTGTTATGTTACAGGTAAAAGATTTAGCACAAGTCCCAGGTAGCATGCCTGTACATTGACTCTGATGAATCAGTTCTGATCATGACTTTCAGTAACCGATCTGATGGATGACAGTGAAAACTGTGCAAACTACAAGTTTGCATAAGTGCCACATCGGGACAGATAAGATGCTTCTGATTCCAACATGTATTTACTAGTTTGCTCACAGGGTTTCGCAAATTTATTTTTTGCGGGACCCATTTTCAACATGTGCCCTAATCATATGAATTATGCTTATTTATCTTCAAACACATAGATAATTAGATTGTTTAACCACCACATCAAAGGCTATTGCAGTAATCATGTTTATAGAAATTAATTAGAGCTGATACGGTTAACCGATTAATCGACTAACCAATGATCAACGTCTTGATCGATAAAAAAAAGTAATTGATTGGTTAATCGTTACTTTTGAACTATGGTATTATATCGGTTAACAAAAGAACAAACTTGCTCCAAAACAGACAATTATTGTCACACTGGCTCACATCAATTGTATAAGACAGAGTAACGCATGCCAGTTACGTGCTCACATACTTGTTCGCTTGCATGATCATTATACTGTATCAGGTGCTGGAAACGGTCATTCTCAATCATTCACCAAATGCGGGTAGCAGACGATACTTGCACAAGAAATTCTTGAATTACTAAAGATTTTCAATATTTGTCTCAAAAAACATAGCTCATGACCCTTCATTGGAACGAGCTCAACGAGCTCGTTCCAATGAGGGTGTCATAAGCTATGTTTTGAGACAAAAACTGAAAACATAATGAGTTCAGGTCACACATGAAAGATTTAATGTTTTCCATCCGTGTTTGGTTGCCCTCAAAAATTACAACTTGGAAAGGTAGGTTGGAAATGTCTTTTTTTGTATGACTGCCCGCATGGGCAAGCAGTATTTGTTATGGCCATTTCTTTCTGTCTGTCCATTCATTCACCTTTGCGTGTACACACGATTTGACTTTTGCGTGTACACACAATAACTTGTAACACAAGTGTCCAATGGAGTACATTTTTTTAGGGAATGAGTATGATCAGGGGTAGGAGGACACTGTAGGTATCACGGAACTAAATATTTTCTCATAGACTACCATTATAACGTTCAGGCAAAACAAAATATGATCGCATCACTTTAATTTTGGCATTCAAATATCTTTGTCAAGTATAGCCCGTCAGACAAAATAGGGGGTCATGCAACAAATAAGAGAGAAAACTTGACAGCAAGGGAAGTACCGGTCACGTGCACATATTTTCCAGGGAATTCCCTAAAAAAACACACAAAATGTAAATTGTATTTTTAGGTCCAAAAGTCATCAAATCACCCTCTTTTTTATGTGGAATATTCGTCAGTAATGCAACATGTCAATAGAATGCTTCAAACATTTATTGAAACAATTTATTTTCCCAAGGCTGTTTATTTTTAGAGATTGTATCACTTCCGCAACATTTCAAGGCGGGTATTTCTAATTCAAATATTTAGTTCAGTGATACCTATAATCATCTACAAACCTACCAAAGAGACATTTTACCACTTTTATGAGATCAAAGAATCATTTCTGCATTAGAATCCAACTTTTGACTTCTACTGAGTCAAAAACATGGGAAATTTGCTCTTTTAAGGAAAAGTGTCCAAACTGTGTCAAACGAGCTTAAAAACTGGTATTGCCTCCAAAAGATTTTTCTGGCCCATTACCTAATAAATTAGCTGAGAGGGATGAGAATTTATAGCTTTCTTTAAAAACTACCCAGATCCCAAAATAAAACTAAAATCTATATCAGCACGCAATATTTTGGAAAAAAAAATCTGTCTCATTTAACCATACCGCAAGCAAAACAGTGCCCCAACCCCCACAAAACAATATGAATGTCAATTTTGTTTAAAAAATTGGGGCTGCAACTATATATTTCAGCAATATAAAAGGACTCTGCCATTTTATCCAAAGAGTTCATGTAAAATTTTCTTCTACCTACTCATGTGGTAAAATATAGCCCCGAATAGGACCCCCGATATGCCCCTTTTCATCAAAATCTATGACATAATTCGGAAATTAATTGATATTGATCCAAAACAAACTCCCTGTGATATTAAATTCCCATTTGTGATAGATTTTAAATCACATTCTGGCTTTTGAAACATATCACCTTGTGTTTGAATATTATATATATATTTTGCAATTTTTTTGAAAGAAAGCATCAGTTTTCTCAGGTAAGGCATCTAGGTTCATTGGTATGGCACTGACAAAACATAAAACAGTGTTTTTTTTCCAAAGGAAAGACAAGTACCTGCTACTGTGGTAACTCATAACAATGTTAAATGTCTAAAAGCATCAAATATTGATTCTATAGTGCTATGCTTGTGTTACAAGTACCCATCAGTGCACTTTCACAACTTTTGTTTCAATTCTCACAGACACCCATTCTGATAAAAAGAGTGAAATTCTAGAAAATATATTTCCAAACAGGATGAATCTGGCAGCAAGAATATAGTGGTATTAGGTGTTCAATGTATTCGTGTGTGTGGGTGTGGAGGGGGGGGGGGGGTGTGAAAGATAGTCAGCTGCCAATTATTGAAAATGCAGACAGACACAGGTAAATAAAAAACAAAGAAACAACTTATCTGATGAAGAGACAGACAGATAGACAGAGAGGGGACATACAGACAAATAGAATTTCAGTCACACATTTAGGAAGTCTACATTAGAGTACTGAATGACATACAATGACAAAAATCGTGGAAGAGTCAGGACAAGATAGTCAAAGAGAAAAATAACTCAGTGGACCATGAGTGCTGCAGTCTCAAAGTAAATTATAAGAAACTGAAAATTATGATATTAATTTCAGCCTCTAAAAACATGTTGTACAGTCTTTCCAAATGTTTATCACCAGCAGCAGGGTTAAGTGTGTGTGGGAGGGGGACTTGGTTCAAGGAGAGAGCAATATTTCACAACTGTCACTGTAAATTTGTGCTGTACCATGGGAACTATGACAGCACTAGTACCGGACTACTATATTGATAGCTATGCACAAATGTCATTCATTCACATTTGACATTTTATTATGTTATTCTTCCACTGTAGCCCCCTCTCCTCCCCTCCCTAACTTTGTGTTCCAGAATACTCTTTTAAAGAAGGACTTGCTTTCATACATTTTAAAGAGAGCATAACATAGAAGAGAAAAACTTCTGAATACCAGTCAACAGAAGTGCAGTATAGGTTGTTTGGCTGTGTGTTTGAATGGTGTTTTGGGAGGGGGGGGGGGTGAACGTTGGAATCGTCCTGCCCCTAGTACTATGAAGGGGAACCATGGTTTAATTAAATGTGTTAATAGGGTAAGGTAGGCTGTTAATTTGCAGCTGCCAGAGGTTATATTGTGCTCCTGAGGAATACACTTGCTCAAGATGTGAATTTGCTTGCATTAACAGCCTTAGTTTTGGCAATATATAGCCTTTGTTGCTGACTGTGACAAAAATGCAACTTTTCAAAGCAATAAAACAGTTCTCTAGGGTGTGTGGATCCTCGATGAACATTTAATGTTTAAATAATCCCCCAAAATAATAACTGAATCTGGTTTGAAGCAAAAAACATATTTCCTATAGGTATCACGGAACTAAATATTTTCCCATAGGCATTCAAATATCTTTGTCAAGTATAGCCCTTCAGACAACTTTTTCTGACCCCAAAACATGGGTTATGCAACAAATAGGAGAGAAAAATTGACAGCAAGGGAAGTACCGGTCACGTGCACAAGTTTTCCAGGGAATTTCCTACAAAAACACACAAAATGTAAATTGTATTTTTTAGGTTCAAAATCACCCTCTTTTTATGTGGAATATTCATCAATAATGCAAGATGTCAATAGAATACTTCAAACATTTGTTGAAACAATTTATTTTCCCAAGGCTGTTTATTTTTAGAGATTACATCACTTCCGACATTCAAGGCGGGTATTTCTAATTCAGATATTTAGTTCAGTGATACCTGTAATCAATACTGTCTGGCAAGTCGTCCCAAAGTGTGCAAATTACAAATAAATGATTGGTCAAAGTTGACTACATTGCTGTTACTAACCACATATATTGAAAGTGACTTTAAATCCTGGAAATTATTTCTTTTATTATTTATTCCGGTCCCTATGAGTTGGTGGTAAAGTGAAACAGCCTGACCCACTGTGGTGGGATAGTTCCACAGGACTATCTCACTGCAATGGAACAGTAACCAATGTATCCAAGGTGGACAACATATATATAGCAATTTGTTAAACTTGACTTTGTATCTTTGTTTCTGTCACAAAATAGCTGCATATCCTGAAAGTTAATTAAACTTAAAGAGAAATCGGTACGAATGGTTCATAAATCATCAGTAGAGTTTGCCATATCACAAACCAAAGCTGGGCAGGCTGACAATTACTAATTCACCGAGCTGTGTTTTTTCCAGTAGTTAATCAGGGACTGACGGGAAAGGAGTGATCACTCTCACTCGCCATCACTCTCCTAAACTTTTCACTAGGGGAGTAATTAATCACTCGCCTTCATGATGTGTGTGGAAATTATGTTTAAACATCAAGTTATATACTGCAATCCAATCACCCTTTCGTTACCTGACCCAGCTAGAAAACAGTACATGCAAAACATTATCTCGCATTACTAAAATCTTTCATTTTTTGCTTCAAACAATGAACTCGTTCCAGTGAGGGGGTCATATCCTATATTTTTAGAGTAAAAATGAATAAATAAAATTTGTATGGTCATTTTCGTGTATAATGCTAGTCAGTTCGGACTGTCATCATAAGGGGTTAAAATCACTCGACTGAATTTTTCACTCATAAATTCAAAATGAGACTCACCTGCATTTTCTTCCGTGCAGTCACTGGTTTAAGTCCATGCACATTTTAAATTTGTTTTTTCATTTAAAAATCATTTGTTTTTATTAACATATTTTTTGACATTTTATAATTTTTATTTTATAGTTGACATCAGAATTTAATTGATAATAAAATATTTTGGAATGATACATTAAGTTACAATATTTCTTCGCTTACATCCCAGTCACCATTCCTCCTCATTGTCCTCCAGTGGGACACCAGTGAAATGATTTTAACACCAGTGTTCAAATAATTGAACACTAATGTAAAGTGTATTCTAACATCAGTGTTCAATTCTAAACACATATTTACAGTTTGAACGCGTTCATAGTGTTCAAAATCTGTTGCATGTGTTCTGAACGCATGTATGCATTAAGATTTTGAAAACATCATGTGTTAAAATTTTTAACATTGGCATTAAGATTTTGAACACTAGTGTTAACTTTTTGAACGCTAGTGATGCGTTCAAAATTTTGAACACTGGTATTAAATATTTGAACACCAGTGTTCAACTTTTTGAACACATTTACATGTTCAAATCTGGTACACTGGCGTTAAGAAATTGAACATTAGTGTTAAAAATTTGAACAGTAGTAACGTGTTCAAGAGCTGTTGCATTTTTGGCTTTCAGTTTTTTAACACTATTATTTACAGTGAAGGGAGTGTCAAAGGGCAGTACTACCGTGCCAACATGTTAGCAGCTCATGTTGTGCCATTTGTGCGACATCTTGCCGTCGATTCATTTTCCAAGATAACAATGCAAGAACACACGAGGCCCATGTCGATACAAAGTTCCCCCAGGAGCAGAACATCACTACACTGCCTTGGTCAACACTAAGTCCAGACCTTTCACCAATCGAGCACGTCTGGGGTATGGTTGGCAGGCGCCTACGACAACGCCAACAGTGCCCTACCAATGTCCAGGAAATCGCCGCTACACTGCAGGAAGAATGGAATAACATCAGTCAAGCTGATATTGGACGTTTGGTGAGGAGTATGCGACGTCGGATTCGCGCTTGTCTCGCTAACCGAGGAGGATTTACAAGGTATTGAGGTCTTGGGGGAATGTGGTAAATTCTCTGACTGACCTCCACGTCTTCTACATCTCAGTGCGTGGAATGTGTGCTCGTAAGACACCCAACTCTCGCTGAAATCATTTCCCAGATGTCGCAGTGAAATGCTTCAACTGACTTTTTGATGAACATATAAATATATTTTATCATATATCTCACTTTTATCAAATATCCCCTACTTTTTTTAATAGTATATGAAGTAAATATGTGTAGAAAAAATTGCTGCCGGATATCGGATTTAAGATACTTGCCAAAATCCAAAAATACAATCTTGATTCCACATTGGCTGTCATTACTGCCCACAGTTTGAAAGGCGTAGATGAGAAACTTTAGTACGATAATGTCTCGTGACAAGGGGTATATGTCCTGGGTGAGGGGGTGGGGGTGGGGTGAAGGGGTGTTACACCCCAAAAAAAAAAAAAATTTTGAGATCTTCTGTTCGCAGGACAGCCAGTGGGGTAGGTTACCCAGTTACCACGGTCCGCGGCCCACGCAACCACTGTCCTGCCAAGGAATTATTTGCCAGAATGTTGCCCTGCCTTACAGAATAGAGCTGAACAGCTAGGGCATGCTGGGCACGTGATCTATCATGGTCTTGTACAACTTCCATCTCAGTTCATATGCCCTGCTGCCCATGCAAAAGGAGGCCAGGGTGTCCCTGCAAACTTAACAATTTTGTTTAGAATATATTCATTCATCTTCCTGTGTGGTGTGCCCTGCTCTACAGGGAACCTGATATCATATGATATGTACAGTTGAAAGCGCTTGAAAAGGTGATACATATGCAGGACAATATGCGCTGACAGTAGGGCAGAATAATGAGACCCCCCCCCCCCCCCCCCCCAATAGTTTTCGGTAGTTACGGGCCTGCTCGTAACGTCATCTTATCACGAAACTCCTCTTCATCATGATCTTCTAATCTTACGGTATGTGCTTAAATGTTGATTAGGGATGGATTTATGACCCTAGAAATTCAAGTCAGGCTCGAGAATCGAGTTAGCGGCGGTTTAGCTGGCGAATATGCAATCTGTATGTGGGACGGGGTTAGTAACTCTTTATACCTAAGGAGCCCTCAACGGAAGAAATGGTCTGGTCTATATAAATGATATTGCAGAGACAATAGAGTCAATTGTGCGCCTATTTGCGGATGACACGTGCCTCACGGAAAGCGGGAATAAACCGGAAAGTATAACAAATAAGGTCAATACTGAACTCTTAAAATTAAATAGATGGGCAATTGATTGGCTTGTGACCTTCAATGCTAAGAAAGCTAAATTAGTTGTATTTTCTTTTCTACGAAATACCGACAACAATGATGAGATATTAGAAATCAATGAACACCACAAACATCTAGGAATAGACCTGCAGTCCAACCTCTCCTGGGATGTACACATTGACAATATTTGTAAGAGAGCGTGCTCTAGACTTTCTCAGCTGAGAAAGCTAAAATATGTGCTGAGTAGAAAAAGCTTAGGAAGAATGTATACATCATTCATTTTACCGATCTTAGAATACGCATCCCCCGTTTGGTCAGGAGCGCCCCCATTACTTGCTTAAGAGACTCGAGGATATACACTGCGATGCTGCTAGAATTGTTACAGGCTTAACACGATCTGTATCGCGTGGCCGACTTCTGATAGAAATTGGCTGGAAAACACTAGAAGAACGTCGGTATGTAAGAAAAATTAGTACATTCCACAAAATAGTAAAAAAAACGCACCAGACTTCCTAGTTGAACCTTTTCCAAGGTAAGTATCAGAAATGTCGTCATACCCCACTCCGTAACTCCTCGAATTTTGTTTCCCCCCCAAGCTCGTACAGAGCTTTACAAAAATTCATTCTTCCCATCCTGTACCAACATCTGGAACTCATTAAGTGACCAAATCAAAAATCTTCCCCTTAATGAATTCAAAAAAGCAATCTCCCGACAGACCCCCAAGCCACCGACCTACTTTTATATAGGAAAAAGAAACTATAACGTTTTAATGAGCCGGCTTAGAGCTGGTTGTAGCGGTCTGAATAGTGACTTGTTCAACAATTACGTTAGTAGCTCACCACAGTGTTGATGTGGAAATCAAAAAGAAGATGTTGAACACTTTTTTAAACACTGTCTACTCTCTGATCTCGTCACTGGGACTCACTGACAGTAATGAGATGTCGGTTGATTCACTTCTGTATGGAGACTACCGACGATCCGATAGTGATAACATTGTTATGTGCACTGCTGTACAAAGGTTTATAAAGAATACCAAGAGGTTTAACGAAAGCTAAGTACATTGAAAATATGCAAATACTTCTTGTATTCATGCATATAAGGAATCCCATCTCCCCCTTAAGCTATAGTCATGCCGCCGATTTGGAGCCTTCCTGTACGGGGTGCACTCTATAATAGAATTCACTCGGTACTGGGCCTACTGGTCGGCTCATGGACGACGGTGTGCTCAGTCCCTGAGTGTCACTCTGTGATTAGTCATAAACTTGGCCATGCCCAAATCCTGAACCATCCGATTCTGAAAGTAGAACATGCGCACGCGGTTTGTCAATGAAGCGGTTTAACGCGGCGAGGGTGATGCTTCACTGTACAGATGTGTGATGATGTTGAGCAGGAAATCGCCGAGTTTTTCCCCTTTTTTTTATCTTTGTTGTTATAAGTTCAACCTCACTAAATCATCTGTTCTTCACTCAAACTTGACAACGCATCTTCATTTCTTACTTCTATATAATGTGATTGACAGAATATGTATGTATTTGTTCTTCAAATTCTGTTGCCTTCTTATGTATGTTTGTATATCTGTTCGAGGAGCGGAGGGTTATGTAAGTGGAAAGCACCGCCAATCCTCGTTTGCATGTTTAATGGCAAATAAAATATGTTTAAACAACGGAAGAAATAGAGTAAGCCTATAGTTCGTTTTGAGAGACTTGAATAAAATACGACCTTCAATAAAGATGTCTATTTTTCGGGTTTGGGGTGGGGTGGGGTGGGGGGGGGGGGGCTTCGTGCACATACGTGGGGCCACTGTGCAGTGCAAAGGACCGATCGGGGGACCAGTACGTGGTATATCGTTTTGTCCAGAGACCCTTCGGGCACATAGTCTCAGGGACCGATGTGAGGGAACTCGACAGAGGCCCCATATGCAAGAATAGATCCCAGCTGGCGATTTACGGTACACCAATTCAAATTCCTACAAATTCACACGGACATTCTCTCTCTCTCTCTCTCTCTCTCTCTCTCTCTCTATGAGATTGTGGGTCTCCTTTGACTTTGTGAGCCCATTGTTCAGTGGTGGGTACCCCCTGAGGTCAGAAGCCCATGGTCACTGACCATCCTGGTCCTTAGGACGAACCGCTTCTGAGTATAGTGCTCCATTTTATCGGTGCACACATATGTACGATGATTTGCGAGGGAGTTAATAGAGTATAATTTGGGCGATGAATGTGCGTTTATGCTTCATCTTTTGACAAATGCCGTTAGTTTAGCCGGGAATGTACACCCGGAACTTAACTAAGCACCCTCTGAAATGTTTCATGACAGTGAAGTTGCTGTTACTGATTATTATGTTTTAATAATTGCTGTGTCTTGCAGTACATTTCATCAAGTGGAACATAATGTTTCGGGTTGATAGCGTACCCCAAACACATCCTCTCGTCCACGTAAAGCATGCTTCCCACGAATGTCACAAAAACACTATCATCCATATGCAATATCTGTGTATATAACTAGAAGATTTATCAATAAATGTTGACATGGCAAGGACGAGACTGTCTGGGGCACTGAGATGGCAAATCGTTGGCTTGCATGCAACAGGCATGTCATTCAAAGCTATTTGAAGGTAATTTGGCTATAGTCATTCTGTCATCAGCAGACTTGTCCGAAAACACCAACAAACCAACAATGTTAAGACCCGACCAAGGCCTGGACACCCCCAAAAGACCTCTCCTCGGGAAGATCAGAGTCTGGCAAGCCTCGTTAGGAGTGAACCCTTTGCTTCAAGGGGGGCCAAAGACGACGTTTGGAGTGTTGTATAGCATAGTAACATTGGAATCCGAGGACGCGGAGGATTGTCTGTTGGTCAGACGAGAGTAGGTTCCTGCTTCACGTCACAGATGAGAGTGTGGAGGCATAGAAATACTGCTTACGTGCCCAGGAACATCGGACCTACTGTTCCTTGATATGGTGACTGTACGTGGGAATCTCAATGGTCATCAGTACATCTGGGGCATTCTCAATCCGGTTGTCGTGCCTCATTTTGACAACCACCCGTTGGCTACTCGCCCTGTATTCATGGACGACAATGCTAGGCCAAATCGTTCCCATACTGTGAGAGCAGTCCTTCAGAACAACGCAATAACAACACTATCTTGGCCTGCAATGAGCCCCGATTTGAATCCCTTAGAACACATCTGGGACTTTCTTGGACGTCGGGTGCAAGCAATGGATCCGCCTTACAGAATTTGGCCGATTTGGAAGCTGCATCGCATGGGGTGTGGCAGCATTTGCCTCTGGACAGTTTCAAAAGGCTCACTTGTAGCATTAGGAGGAGGGTTCAGACTGCCATCCGGGGACGTGGTGGATAAACCCGCTACTGACGTCAAACATTGATATTGTGTTCAGGAGATCACAAGTAACATTTTTTTGTCAGTAATTACCGGCATTGTTTCGTCATGGACCGTTCCAACACCATACCTGTCGAGAGAACATTTTTCCATCAAACTGGAAATTTCAATATCATTGACAGATATGTGTAATTAGAGCCATTAAAATACTTCATATTTTCATCATTGTGTTATCTTTCATTTGTCAATAGACCATTACTTCCGCAAACAATCACTTTTGGCCATCTGAAAGATAGCATGGAAATAATGACAGTTTCTATTAACACAAATGCGAAAAAACAGGGGGTGCTTAATTATGTTCCAGGTGTATATGTCGACCCACTATATACATAAGCATTAAAACAAGAGTATGTCTTGGATGGAAGAAAATACAGGGTCTCATGAAGAGGAAGCCGTTGAATCATCGAACATGTAGAGCCCATCGGACATGTAGGGCCCAGCGAACCTTGTATTATACGCTTACATTTCTACATGACAATGGACACCAGTTTCAGATTAATTATTTATTTATTTATTTATTTATTTATTGGTGTTAAAGGTCACATATTTCTGCACAATGGCTAATCATGACCTCGCCAGTTTTACGGGTGAATGAGCCGGAATACACGGAGAGAACCACCGAGCAACGGCGAGCAACTGTCAGCTCCCCAACATACTAACTTCACACAAGCAGGGTTAGCATTGGTTGAAGATAGGTGCTCCATCGACGTGCAGTACGCCTTGGTACACAGTGTCACCGTTCCCCGTGTAGGCAATGGGGGTGAAGTGTCTTGCCCAAGGACACAACGCGGTTGCCGCAGCTGGGATTCGAACCGAGGACCTCTCGACTTGCCTCCACGCCCCTAGTTTCAGATTACATTTGAATTACTGCGGAATGGCGAATGCTGTGTACCGGTATAGAATTCGCTGTACACGCGTGAACACTCGGGATCTTCCCGTCTGTCTGTGGAGGCACTTTTCTTTCCTGAAGACAGGGGCACTGTTTTGTTAAAAATTGGGCGGGGGGGGGGGGGCATGCCGACGAACTTGCATTCTCTCCCACAATTTGCAACTGAAAGCCACGCGTTGTGTCCTTGGGCAAGGCACTTTATCCCGGTTGCCTACATGGGGGCACGATGACGCATATGTACTAAGGCGTACTGCACATCAATGGTGCACATGACTTCAACCGCTGTAACCCTGCTTGAACAGTGTTAGAATATTGAGGAGCTGACAGTTTCTCGTCGATGCTCGGTGGTTCTCTCCAGGTACTCCGGCTTCCTCCACCCGTAAAACTGTCATGGTCACGATTAGCCACTGTGCATAAGTATGGGACCTTAAACACCAATAAATAAATAAATAAAATGCGACTGAAAAGATCCAAGTTGCAGAGTGAGTTTTTTAAGTGAGCAATTTTACACGTGCTGTACACGACACTGCAACAATTTTGGACGAAACTGTTTTCCTAAAGTTCCATTTCTCAGAAGGGAATAACTCGGCTAAAAATCGATCGCTTATCATTACGTGCCGTCGACGGAGTGCAGATGAGTGTCAAATGATAAGAAATGTTCTCCGTTCATTGGCGGGATAAAGATATTTTTACACATTTGCAGGTTGTCACGGTTGAAAGATACCGATGTTCACAGATTAGACTGCCAAGACAATTCGTGACGGACAGAGGGCACACAATCGTGCAATCGTGTAAGTATCTTCTTTTTTCCAAATAATACAATAACGTGATTTTCGAGGGCGTTACACTCCGTTATCGGACCAACATGAGGAATTCGCAGTCTGAACAGCTAATATCTGTAGGGTTGATAATGGCGCGTTACGCCCAAGAGAGTCATATTACTATTATTATTATCAGGGGCGGCGGAACGATTTTCAAAGTGGGGGGGGGGGGGGGGGGGGGGGGGGCTGGATCGTGCGATGGATGGTCGTCAGGGTCCCAAAACCCCCATTTCCATGCATCTGAGTGGTCCGATAATGGGGCGTTACGCCCTAGAGAGTCATATTACTATTATTATAATCAGGGGCGGCGGAACGATTTTCAAAGTGAGGGGGGGGGGGGTGCTGGATCGTGCGATGGATGGTCGTCAGGGTCCCAAAAACCCCATTTCCATGCATCTGAGTGGCTATTTTGAGATTTTTCAGAAGATGTATTTGAAAGATTTCACACTTTGAGAGCCGTTAAAAAACGTTTGTAAAGTATACAGGTGAGTCGTTACGACCAAAGCTGATAAATAGACCCCACCCGTATGCTTTACCAGATGGTTCCAGCAATTAAACTGTCTGTGGATTATCTTCTCTGGGGTGGATTTGGTACTTGTATGTCTGTAAGATTACGATCCACTTCAGTTAACCGTTTTTTTTTAACAGAATGTATACATTTTAGCGTTTGCTGCCACTTACTGCAAAAAATGATCCGAAATCCATCGAAACTGAACCAGTTCGAGAGAAACATAGCTGGCTAAAATGTGGGGGGAGGCTCTGGATCCACCCCTTGTTTCACCAGTCACGTGTTGTGTTAAAATATATACATACAAAAACACATGGCCCGGCAAAAAAGTGGAGGCCCCAGCCCCCCCACCCCCCCCTCCCCCACCCCCACCCCCCCACACCCCGGTTCCGCCGTCCCTGATTATTATCAAGATCTACTCACAACTGTCAGCGAAACCCGAAAGGGAAGTGAACCAAAATAAAACCGTGAATACAGTTTTCGACGAGTGCAGGTAAAACACGTTCTCTCTCAATATCGGATGATAGCACTTGCGGTTGCTAACCTCAATACAGATCAATATATTGTCGATAAGTGTTGACTTGTATTTTGGAAAAAAACGTTCTTGTTTAGATAACTTAGAGAATCTTTATATATCAAAGTCCGTCTGTCTGTTTGTTGGTACAAACTTGTCTCCGCAGGCTTTTTTCCAGGCTATCATGTGGGTCAAACGGAAGCCACAATGCAGGAAACGTCCACAAGATGTGATTAGAGCATGAATATCATGCCATGCCTTTCTGGCACATTAGACCATACCTGGCGCTATGCTGTCGAAAGGGATATATTTTTTCGACTTTTCGGTCACAAAATAAACCCGATGGTCACTTGATACACCATTTATCGAACAACGGAGAACAGTGATATAAGCCCATTGCCCATTCGCCATGCTTAACGTTAATGATATACAAGGTCAGAGGTCGCTTCGCCTGAACATTTCGATAGCAACAAATAAAATGTTTTCTTTGAAACGAGAAAATGCGCGCTTTCGATTTGGAACTAATAGAGATAGAAAAAGTTGCATACTTTCAACACTTCATTTCACTGACAAAACAAAATTTTTCGTCAAATGATTATCGCAATGAACCCCTTCCCATAAGCGAAGGCAGACTCGGCATCATGTTTTTATTGTGGTTGACGCGTGGCAAAACGGCAGATAGATCACTGAAGCAACACAACATGACTGTGTGAGTGAAAATTCAAACCCTAAATACCCAAACAACCACCATTACAAATATTTTCAAGCATAACACACAGATGTTCAAGCTGGAAGAGGTTGGGGAGGGGGGCGTGGTCCCTAAAAGATGAAAATCGTCTGCTAGTAGCAATGCCACCCGTCTAATAATATTTTGTCTACAGTACAAGTTAAAATGAGTTAACCCTTCACCTAACATGAAAAGCAGACGACACTTGCAAAAAAAATTCTTGAATAACTAATTTTTTTCATTTTTTGTCTCAAAAACATAGGTTATGACCCCTCGTTGGAACGAGCTCGACGAGCTCGTTCCAACGAGGGGTCATAACCTATATTTTTGAGACAAAAAATGAAAATATTTTGAAAATTAATTGACGATTTTTGAGAATAGCGCTGGCCGGTTTTGGCCGTTACGTTGGGTAAAGGGTTAAAGAATAACCACTACCGGTATAAACTATAGATGCAATGTTTCCCATACTAATAACCAAGCCTGAATATAAGCAACCTGTCATTTGCAAATTGGGGTCCCCAGAGGGTAAATTTGCTGATGCTATCCCATACATTGGGCCAATTTATCCTCTTGGTACATTTTTCTGTTTTGGCTTGAGATCTTGATTCAGACTGAGGTTCACAGAGGGTAAATTTTGTGATGCTACTCTGCTGTGTGGAGTAGCATCACCAAATTCACTCTCTGGGGACCCCATTTTGCAGATGACAGTGTGCTTATTTTCAGGCTTGCTGATATCACAAGAATTGGACAGAAATATATGTACGGTAAATTCTTCTTTTGACCTTTTTCTCCTCCAACTCAAACATACATGGCACACAGTAAAAGCTGTTTTTTTATAAAAAAGAAACACCCACAAAGTGGAATATCCCTGTAGGACCGGGGAGAGGAAATTCGGGTTTCGGGGTTAATTCTGTGACGGCCCCCATTCCAAAGTGTCGGGATATTGATGCTGCAGATAAGAAAGGCATCTGCAGCGAGTGCAGAATGCGCGATCGATCATAGGATGGTTTGCAGGGGGGGGGGGGGGGGGGGGGGGGGGAGATTTCACCCCAAGTAAATTTTTTAAAATCAATTATTAGATGGAGTCTTCTGGCGGCTTTTGGGATAAAAAAAAATAACATTATTTTTTGGTCGTCAAAATGACGTTTTAAGCAGCATGTTTCAAATTTCCAAATTCATTAGTGAGACGAGTGAGTGTCCAATGACCTAGAGTAATGGCTATTGACTGCCTAATTCCTGAAGTGCTAACTTTATTACGTCAAGCTAATTTAATAAAGATATTACTTCAAGAATCATTCAGTCCAAAATTACAACCGTTGGTCAAGTGCATAGCTTCTTTCGCGATACAGCCCCCTTCTTAACTGTTGGCACATGAGTCAGAACCTTGGGGAGGGGAAGCTAGGCCAAACATGTCCTGAAAGTCGGTATTTAATTTTTTTTTTTTTTTTTTTTGCTTTGGTACGTCCTTTCTTTCAGGTCATGTTTGGACTAGGGGTGGGGGTGGGGAGACCTAACCAAGAATCCTCGACTCCTGGGCCAAACCCCGGGCCCCCAAAGTTCCGGGCTCCGCGTTTACTACCCCGTCCCCCATTCTCTCTCCGGCCCTGGATCCATGACCAAAATGTGCATATATGGATATTGTATTACAGTACACACGGAGCGATTTTGTAGTTGTCCTCTAAGTACGTGGATATACATATATTTCCAACATATTCTTGCCAGTCTTGTTGAAAGTTGGGGATTCAACAAGCTAATCTATAGTTTATGGACCCTCAGCTAACTGACTTGTCGGTGGTCCTTAAACTGCAGATTTGGTTGTTAAGTCACAGGTTTTTATTGGCTGCCAGGTATGGTCAATGGTTGATGCCCATGTGCGTTGTTTTGCATAAGCAAAATTTCAGTCAGCGGACCTCCGAGTGGAATTCAGAAATCCCTTGACTTACGATAGTGGTGAGTACGAGTCGAAATAAGTTGTAGAATGACTAGTATGAATTGTACAACTTCATTTACACCAATAGCACAAGAACCTGACATCATTTTCTGGAAATCTCTCTGTGAGACCTTTCCAAAATATTATGTCAGGTTCTTGTGTTATTGGTGTATTGGCAGTGGGCTACTTTTTTATTGCAGTTAGGCTACAACTTATTTTGATTCATACAATATTTGTAGACTTGAACATATGCTTCTACCTTGTACCATGCATTCATACTCGTATGAAGTCTTTTTTTCAGACATGTCATACTTAGCTATTAAATAAATAAGTGTTCTTTTACAGATTAGTTCTATTAAAAATTATTGGACTGTAGCCATAGCCACATTTCAATATTTCGTGGTTATAAAACAAATTTAAAATAACAAATTCTGACTTGCTGAAATAATCTACAGTTGCAGTACTCTGATCACAAAAAGGCAGCACGGTACATTTTGTACTTTACAACTTAAACCTTTACCCACGGACAGCATTAAAACTGGAAATTTCAATAAATAAGTGTTCTTTTACAGATTAGTTCTATTAAAAATTATTGGACTGTAGCCATAGCCACATTTCAATATTTCGTGGATATAAAACAAATTTAAAATAACAAATTCTGACTTGCTGAAATAATCTACAGTTGCAGTACTCTGATCACAAAAAGGCAGCACGGTACATTTTGTACTTTACAACTTAAACCTTTACCCACGGACAGCATTAAAACTGGAAATTTCAATTTAAATTGTTCAAACTTACACAAAAAACTGCAAGCCAATCGAATCATATGGCCCTTGGGGAAACAATCTTGTTCCGATGATAGGTCACATGAAGTGGTTTGTATAAAACTTTTTTAAAACACATTTTTACCTGCTAAATTTATGAATTATGTGTACAGTTGCAGTCAGTTTGTTTGGTAAAGAGTAAGGCCGTGAGGTGCGCGGATTATGGAGTTTCTTATCAATCCATTTTCCAACGTTTAGAAAAAACCCAATTAACAGTTCCAGAAGGGTAAATTCCCACCACTCCCGGGTCAGATTGTTTTGGCATATCAAAGCTACTTCAACCAAAATAATGTTTTTCTGAAGTATATATCCTTTCTTGGACATCATAAATTACACTTTGAATTTCTATCCACTGGACAATTTACTGCAATAGGAATTTCAATGCAATTAACTTTCTTGAGTGATGTGTATCAATCCAAAACATGTAAAAAAAGTTGCAGAACCTATGTACATTACCAGTTAAAATAGGTTGTAACGTTGTAACATAGCTATAATAAACTAAGAATCCTGTTGCTTCTGCTTCTATCCTGATAATATATGAATCTTACATCATTTTCTGGGAAACTCTCTCTTGGAGATTCACAAAAAGGCTGTCCTAATCTTGTGTTATTAATATAGGAAACATTATATCTATGGTTTATACCGGTAGTGGCTATTCTTCAACTCATTTTGACATGTACTATACGGACAAAATATTATTTAGACAAGCGACACTGCTATTAGAGACGATTTTCAACTTTTAGGACCCACCCACCTCCCCAACCTATTCCAGCTGAAACATCTATTTTTAGCTTGACAATATTGTATTGCCTTATAGGCTGAATGCTCAGGGTTTGAATTTTCACTCACGCAGTCATCTTTGTGTCGTTTGAGTGATCGACCTGTCATTTTGTCACTCGCCAACAATAAAAAACACGATGCCGAGTCTGAATTCGCCTATTGAAATGGGTTCATTGTGGTATTCATTTGACGAAAAAAAATCAATATTATTTTGTGCTGTCGGCTAAATGATGTGTTGAAAGTGTGTTTTTTCTATCTTTATTTCTATTGAATCGAAAACGTTCATTTTATCGTTTCAAACGAAACATTTTGTGGTTGCTATCTCATGTATGACAATCTTGACAGATAGGCTGATCGAAATGTTTACCCGACCTGACCTCTGACCTTGCATATCATTAACGTCGAACATGGTCAATGGGCAATATGCTTATTCAAATGGCAGTTAGCAAAAAGCGAGAGATTCACGGAACATCGGTTACACAAAACGAAACGCACTTGCACCAACGATACACGGTTGCCGGGCGGTGGCTTTTTCGCGCTGCATGAACCTTTGTACACATTTATTCGGTTTTCCGGCAACGATTATACATAAAGCAACGATTACTCCAAAACAATGAGATTGTCATCGGTTATAGTGTATCATTAGTGTCTCATTAGTCTGGTAATATAAACTTCCCACCGGGATGGCGATGACAAATATGAAGGCAGTCTGGGTACATGTAAGTACAGCTTTGGGCCCTGAAACGAATCTCTGGAATGGTAGGTAACAGAAGGCGTCCATGGTACACTGGATTATCGTACAACTGTGCTATCAATGTATTATGAAAAGACTGGTTGGTTATTAAATATGGAGCAAATATACGGAAACTGTCGTTGCAAGGTGCTGAAGGTACATAGGTCGATAGCGGAGGTAAAGTATTGAATGTGACGGTAGCAGTGATTCCGGATGGTTGGAAGGACATGTGGAGCAAAGCAAGCGAACGTCAGAGGGGTATCTGCACAGAGGGTCAGAATGTTCCAGTTGAATGCATGTAATACCGAGGACCAGAGTTCAACGAATCACGAGTCTCGCTAAGTCGCTTGAGCTGACACAGTATCTGTCCTGTTTTTTTATGTAGAGCTTGCATGCCATGGCCAACGGACCAGCAAGAAATAACATCCTAATCATTGTGCGGTGCAGAAGATTGTCCACTAAGAAATTTTGCTGATAGCATGGACAATACCAAATCCACACGAGGATGTGTGTGAGAATGATCAGACTGACTATATTCCTCCAAACTGTACATACATGTGTATATGTATCAGCGCCTACTGCAAAGTATACATTGACCGATGACCATAATCTTCTATACTATTCAAACAAGCAGAGGATATTTGATAAAAGTGAGATATATGAAGAAATATATTTATATTTTCATCAAAAAGACATTTGAGGCATTGCACTGTGACATCTGATGAATGATTTCAGCGATAGTTGAGTGTCTGACAAGCACACATTCCACGCACTGAACTGTAGAAGACATGGACGGTCAGTCAGAGAATTTAGCACATTCAGTCCAAGACCCCAATACCTTGTACATCTTCCTCGGTTCGCGAGACAAGCGCGGATCCGACGTCGCATACTCCTCACCAAATGTCCAATATCAGCTTGACTGATGTTATTCCATTCTTCCTGCAGTTCAGCGGCGAGTTCCTGGACATTGGTAGGGGGTTGTTGGTGTTCTCGTAGGCGTCTGCCAATCATATGCAAGACGTGCTCGATTGGTGAAAGGTCTGGACTTAGTGCTGGCCTAGGCAGTGTAGTGATGTTCTGCTCTTGAAGGAAATCTGTTGCGACACGGGCCCTTTGTACTCTTGCATTGTCATCTTGGACAATGAATCGACGGCCGTGAGTAGTATGTCATATGCCCGGGCACCCCAGGTTGCAGGACCCCGGAAGTGACGTCATGTCACGTGACCCAGTGGCGCTATGTTGTGTTGTTATAGTAACCCGCGTGAGCGGCCATCTTGTGAATTCATCCCCATAGTGATACGTGATGTTAGTGCGCATGCGCAGCGCGTGCTGTTAGGGTGATACGTGTTTTCCTCGTCCATTTTGTATACTGGAGGCCGCCATCTTGGTTGCTTTTGTATCACGTGGTTGCTATGTGACCTAAAACCCTCTTATAGGATAGGGGTATTTTCGTAGGGTGTGTTCCTTTGTCCAAGAGTAATTTACCGTTTCGTAAAATTACCATAAACAGCCCGACAATCCCTTCAAATCACCAAAAACGACTTTATTTGATACGGATTTCCTCCAGAATCCTTTTTAGGAGCGCCATACTTCGGCTTATAATAGTAGCACGTAGTACTATAGTAATGACGGGGGGGGGGGGGGGTGCAGGGGTAAGTTCGATTGAATAGGAATAGTTTTTCTGGTTCATATTTCCCCCAGAATCCCTTTTTTAGAATATACCATGACGTTTTTTCCCTCAATAAAAGACATACTCCTTTGGGGTCATTATCCAGAATCCTCTGTTTCTATCTGGAACTATATTTTTATAAATTCCTACGCTCTGTTTTCAGTAACATCATTAACTGTCCCCCTAACTAATTGTTAGGGTCTAATTTAGCAATTTCTTTAAATGACCCCCTAAATACATGATTTTAAATAATAAATTTAATGAGAATCAAGATATTTCTACACTAACCGATCAGATTAGTATATTCCCATTGTGTTTCTTTCCCATAGACTTCTATACTAATTTTCTAAATTCCCCAACTTTAACCTATAATCCTATAGGAAAGAAACACAAACGCCCACCGAGATTGAAAATATTGGTGAAAAAACGTTGCGACGTCGTGACGTTTTCAATAACGTCCGTCACGTAGAGATAAATTCGGGAGAAGAGTAACGTCACGTCATTGTGTTTCGATCTTTCGAACTGAACACATCGTCAGAGAGTTTTCTGTAGCAATTTTGCCTTCGCAAAACTTTTATGAAGATGGAATCTGATGCTGCTACTGCCATTACCAGGACTGATGTTTATGCCTGTGAAAAGTGTGGGAAAACTTTACGGATCGTCGGAACCGGAACCGCCATCGCAGAAATACCCATGGAGAGAAAAAGACCTACGACTCCACCAATTGTAACAAGATCTTTACGAGAAAGGAGTATCTCCCTGACCACCTGATGAAATGTTTGGAGATCTATACATGCATGGAATGCGGCCAGGAGTTTAACCAACTACTCCATTTTAACAGTAACCAGAGCGTCGCCCACCGACCAGTTCCTGTACCAGCTAAAAAGAAGACTGATGAACCGAAGAGAGGACCAACCAAACAACCACGGACCACAACGACCACCCGTTATGATGTTGACCCGATTGATTTTGACAAGAATATGATGTCCGAAGAAGAGACCAATGAAATTTTGAATGTACACGAAGATAACTGGAGTTCTATTAGAACTCGTCATATGATGAACAGAAGAGTCCAGGACCAGTATAACTGCCGGATCAACGATGTGAACCTGAAGATGCTGAATTGATGACTGCCGTATTTCTTCCACAACACCTACAAAAAAATTAATCTTAGTTTTGGTTTTATCCTGAGACACAATAAAACGAATGAACTGAAGTATTACCATCCATTACAAAACAACGCTCGGGTACTTGATGTTCCACAACTCGTATGCTGCCAAGAAGACTTTGAAGAATTCCCAGATGATGTCATGGGAGAAGATATCCTGGAATGGGCCAAGTTAAAACGACCAAACACCAAATGGCTGGTGGAGAGAGTTACCAATGTCACCGTTTATGCGAATAAGCTAAAAGACCACCCAATTGGAATGGTAGACGATCTTCCAGATTACATTCTCCAGAACAAAGCAGTAAATGCTTTGGTGAAAGATGAACATCGCCAGTGTACCTACGAAAACAACCTGTGTATCTTCCGATGTTTAGCTTTGTGGAGTGGTTCAACAGCATACAACCTCAACTATACAACAGATGCCATGTACAGCAAGTATATGAAGAAGCCAAAGAATGAATTCTGTGGAGTAACTTTAGCCGAATTACCCGACTTGGAGAAATGTTTTGAAGTAAACATTCAAGTATATGAACTTGTCAAAAATGATGATGACCAAATTGTTGCGAAACTAGTCCAGAAATCTCATAGAAATTTTGAGAATACTATGTATGTGAATGTCTACAAACCATTTTAGCTACATTATTGATATAGAACAATACTGTAAATCGTTTGAATGCCACAAATGCGGCAAATTATGGCACACTGTGAAGAAATTAAATCGTCACGAGAAGACATGTACAGATGAAGTGAATTACCAGTATGTTGGCGGTGTATACCATCCATCCCAGTCCGTATTTGATCTGTTAGAAGATGAAGGTATAGAAGTGCCTGAAGAAAAGAAGTTTTATCCATACCGTGCAACCTTTGATTTTGAAGTTACTTTAACAAGTCCACTCTACCTGCCAACAGTGATAAACTGATATGGGAAGCAGAACACTGACCATTGAGTGTGAGCGCATGGAGATATGTTCCAGAATATCAAGAACCGAAGTGTTTTATTACTAACGGAAATTCTCAAGAACTTGTTGAAGAAATGATGACATACCTCACAGATGTTTCATCTCATTGTCATCAACTTATGCAGACCTATCATGCGTGGACTTTACTTAAACTCAGACAGAAAATTGATGAAACGCTTGAAGCGGAAGCCAGAGCTACTGGAGTAGATACTCCCAAGATCCAAGATGCGCCCTTTACAGAAGTTGGAGAAGTAATTTCAAGACTACCTGCAATGGATGCCTGTCATCGGATTCAACTCTGGAAAATTCGACATGAAAGTGGTCAAGCGTGAACTGATGGCAAACCTGAAGAGGCAGAATCCACTTAAGTTTGCAGTGAAGAAATCTAATAACTCCATGTGCGTCTCGACAGAATCTTTCAAGTTTGGTGATATTTGCAACTATCGCGCTCCAGGATTCAGCTTTGACAAGTTTTTAAAAACATTTGGTTGTTCCGTGACAAAGGGATTTTTAGCATATGAATGGATCGACAGCTTGGACAAATTGGATCAGAATCATCTACCTGACCATGAAGCCTTCTACAGTTATCTCTAGAAAGAAAACATACCCAAAGAAGAATACCAGTACTGCCAGCATGTATGGAACGACCTGGAGATGACAACTTTCCGTGATTTTCTGATCTGGTACAGTAACCGAGATGTAAAACCATTCCTTGAAGCCGTTGGCAAGCAGTTTGCTTTCTACCAAGAACGCCACATCGACATGTTTAAAGACGGTATCAGTGTTCCGGGACTTACGTTGAAAAACAAAGACCTGCACCACTTAGTGAAAGATAATATCGTTGGTGGACCTTCAATTATCTTCAACCGGTACTACGAGAAAGATGTTACCCGAATCAGAGAAACAAAATATGGTGAAGAAGCAAAGCCATGTGGAAGTATTATAGGCTTTGATGCGAATGCATTATATCTATGGTGCCTAATGCAAGAGATGCCAACGGGTTGGAGTATTAGACGAGGTGAAAAAAACCAGTTTAAACCAGAACATCCTATGAAGTATTGTAAAATGGCTGAACAATGGTTAGAGTTTCTATCAATGAGAGATGACATCCACATCAGACATCAGTTTAACGGAGCTGAAAAAATGATTGGTCGAAGACAGTTGCCTGTTGATGGTTGGTGCAAAGAGACACAGACTGAATACCAATTCCATGGCTGCTTCTGGCACGGACATACCTGCATGAAAGATAAGAATGGGCTTCCTATCCTCCATAATGCAATCAGAGATAAACCCATGAAAGAACTGCTACAAGACACCCGTACCAATGCAAAGTACATCACCGATTTGGGCTATAGACTCGTTGAAATTTGGGAGTGTGAGTGGAGAGAGATGAAGAAGACCGATGTCCCACTCAAAGCCTTCCTGAAAGAGAACTTTTCAGACAAAATAGATGGCACTATGACAGAAGGAGACGTATTGAAGAAAGTGAAGTCCGGTGAACTGTTTGGTTTGGTTGAATGTGATATACATGTACCAGATCACCTGAAAGAGTACTTTGGAGAGATGACACCTATCTTCAAGAATACAGATATATCCATAGATGATATTAGTGAACACATGCAGTCCTTTGCTGAGAAGAATGGAATGATGAAGAAACCCTGTAGAAGTTTGCTCGGAAGCTATGTAGCAGAAATAATGTTGTTTGCAACCCCTTTGCTGCAGTGGTACCTCTAGCATGGTACTGACGTTGCTCACGTCTACCAGGTTATCCAATATAAACCAAGAAGATTATTTTGAGAAATTTGCTGATGAAGTATCTGAAGCTAGAAGACAAGGAGATGTTGAACCTGACAAGTCGATCGTTGCCGACACCATGAAGCTGTTGGGAAATTCTCGATATGGCAAAACCGTTACCAACAAAGAGAAACATCGACGTGTGTGCTATTGCAATGATGAAGAAGTCACCAAAGCTGTAAATGACATGTCCTTCAGAGCCTTGAATCCATTAGATGAAACTTTATATGAAGTCGAACTCAACAAGAAGACCATCAAGTTGGATCTGCCTCTCCACATCGGATCCTTTGTTTACCAGTATGCGAAACTCCGGATGCTTCAGTTCTGTTATGATGTCATCGATACTTTTATCAACCACCAAGATTTCGAATATGCTGAAATGAACACAGATTCTACATATCTATGTACCTCGTCACCATCCATAGATTAATTAGTGAAACCAGAGAAGAGAGTAGAGTTTTACAAAGAGAATCACAAGTGGTTTCCATTTGTGTGTTGTGATTTCCACAGAGATGATTATGTGAAAACCAAATTAGAAAGCAAAGAATGGCTGTCACCCTCATGTTGCCAAAAAAGAAAGCGTTTTGACAGGAGAACTCCAGGCTTGTTCAGAGTAGAATGGCAAGGAACCGGCATTGTTGAACTGTGTAATAAAACATATTATTGTTTCGGTGCCACTAATAAATTTAGTTGTAAAGGAATCAGCAAACGCTACAATGATTTGATTTGACGAAAGAGAAATATTTGCAAGTTTTGAAGACTCAGCAAAGTGGATCTGGCATCAACCGAGGATTTGTTATGAATGACACCATGTATACTTACCAGCAGAGTAGAGATGGACTATCATATTTAGAGATTTAACCTTCAAAAAGAATGAAGTTATTCAGTGAGTGTCATATTTTCTACAGCCAGTAAAAGTGTAGCTTCTGCTTACAAAAAAGTCCTCATAAAGTCCTATATGGCATTCTCTAAAGTAATTTATGGTAGTCCTCATAAAGTCCTTTATGGCAGTTTTTTCTCTAATTAAAAAGTCCTTTATGGCAAGTCCTCATAAAGTCCTATATGGCATTCTCTAAAGTCCTTTATGGCAGTGCTCATAAAGTCCTTTATGGTAGTTTTTCTCTAATTAAAAAGTCATTTATGGCAAGTCCTCATAAAGTCCTTTATGGCAAGTCCTCATAAAGTCCTATATGGCAGGGTTTTTTTCTCTCTAATTAAAAAGTCCTTTACGTCATTCTCTAAAGTCCTTTATGGCAGTCCTCAAAAAAAGAAAAAAAGTCCTACATGGCAATACTAAGTTTTACAAGGTAATACATAGAAATGGATTGAAAGTTTGTTTCTCAATTTTTTTTTATTTATTCTAATATCATCATCATCATCATCACCATCATGTTGTAATTTCCTGGTATACTTTAGGCTAACCTTATTGGAAGTGGTGGATACTTCTTTATTTTCATTCCAAACGTTTTAGTTTCATTCCATTTATTTTAAAAAAAGGTTGCTTCATGGTATCTTTTAGGTTACCCCTATTGGAACCAGATGGTACACATTTGTTCCAAACTTTTTAGTTCCATTCATACCTTTTTAGTTTCAAGTTGATTCGTGGTATCTTTTAGGTTACCCCTATTGGAACCAGATGATACACATTTTGTTTCAAACTTTTTAGTTTCATTCCATTTATTTAAAAAAAAGTTGATTCATGGTATCTTTTAGGTTACCCTTATTGGAACCGGATGATACACATTTTGTTTTTGTAACAAACTTTTTAGTTTCATTCAACACTTTTTAGTTTCATTTAAAAAAGTTGATTCCTGGTGTCTTTCAGGCTACCCCTATTGTATAACCAAAAGAATAAATCATCATCATCATTATCATTACTAAGAAATTCTCTGTTGTGAATATTTATAAAAAATGAGAAATGAACAAAACGTCTGAATTGCTAAGTTGGACATGTTTTTTGATGAACCAAAAAAGAGGGTACAGGTACGAACTGTAGGGGTGGGAATGCATTCGAGCTATTTGACTTATCTCCATTGGACAGAGGTTTGTAGCTTGACCTGTCCCAAGCCAGTATAAAATGCAGAGGGCCATATCCTACAGTTTAAGGATCAAGATTGCAGTTTGATCGCTAACTGACTAATCAGATCGTAGTTAATCAACCAATCAAATGTGTGTATTCCCTTTGTATTTCTTTTCCATTGACTTCTATACTAATTTTCTAAATTTCCCAACTTTAACCTATAATCATATAGGAAACAAACACAAACCCCAACCAAGAATCAAAAAGTCGATTAAAATTTGTTGAACTGGGGTGATGTTTTCAAACACGTCCATCAAAGATATATAAGATTAGGCAGAGCATGGACTTGGCATCATTCGCGATCGAACCATTGACCAGAGAAGATGTTCCGAATTGGCACCAAGCAGACTTATGCTAACGTCACACAGTACCAGGGTGAACTGAAGATTCATCTCAGAAGATACTTTGAGGGAAAGACCAGAAACCTTATCCTACGAAGACTGATATTGCTCTATCCTTAGAAGAACGGAATGCCTTGAAGTCCCAAATAGAAGAGGTGGATGCCAACCACACCCAACAAACAGCTTTAACTGAAGACACTGACCCTGCTAAACCGGAAGACACTAAACCTACCAACCATGAAGACTTCAAAAAACAATTCAAGAACCACCTTTGAAGAAGAAGAAGATCACAGTGAAAATAATTCAATATAACGACCATTGATCGTTGATGAAATTAATAGTGAACTCAGGCAAGTTCGCTTGCAACATGAACTTCGCTTGGCATATGCCCATTATGTCGAAGATAACATTGACACTGTAGTGAAAGAAAAATTCTATGGATGTACAGTCGATCACCCAAGTCAGATTCAGCAAAATGTATGCCTCATGATGTCTCAATGAGAGGATTATACCATGTTTTAATGAAGCACTCAACAAGAATAATGTTAACAAGAATGATGTCCATCTACTGTGGCGCCATAATACTTCTGGCATAAATCCACCACCAGTGCAGAAAGAGTATGAAGAAATGTTCGAGAAATCTCTCACAAATGAACAGAGATGTTATATTATGGATTTGGTGATTGAATTCATGACATTCAAGAAACCACTCCTTCTGAAAATGTAAATAGATGTTGTAAATAGATTTTTTGTTTTTATAAAACAGAAAAAAGAAGAAAAAAAGTATAAAATGAAGAAAAAAGAAAAAAAAGGTGGTAATGACGCTTAAGTTATTTGATATTTATCTTCTTGACAAATATCAAACAAACTTGACCTGTCCCCAAACCAGTAAGTCAGAGGGCTACCAAAGCTAAATATTTTGGGATGACGGTCAAAAAGACCACCTTTCAAAAGGTATATAAGGGAAGCAGCACCCACGTTCAGTGGCCATTATGGCCACCTCTCCAAAAAGTATAAAAGGGCAAGAGTACCCACATAGAACAACAAAGATGGATGCTTGATGGAAGCATCCATTCACATGATTATTGTGCGGTCCCCGGGTAGTGGTAAATCATCCTTTGTAAATCGGGGTATTCAAAACATTCAAGATATTATCTCACCTGTTCCAAGTCACATCATTTGGTGTTATAGTGAATGGCAACCATTATACAATACTTTACACCAAGTAGAATTCGTAGAGGGTCTCCCCCAAGAATTAAAATCTGATAGTTTAGTCATGCTGGATGATCTGATGCTCGATGCAGATGTTCGAGTGTCTACATTATTCACTAAAGGTAGTCATCACGTAAGATTAGTGTGATGTACATTGTTCAAAATTTATTCGACAAAAATAAAGTCCATAGGACTGTAGGTCTCAATAGTCATTACATGATCTTGTTTAAAACTCCTAGAGATCGTTCTCAGATCTCACACTTGGCAGCACAGATGTTTCCTGGTCATTCCAAGTTTCTGAGAGAAGTTTTTGAAGATGCCACTTCGACCTCATATGGTTACCTTTTAATCGATCTCAAACAAGATACTAATGAACACATGAGATTAAGAAGTCAATTTTTTCCAGAGGAAACCCAGTATGTTTACCTCCGAAAAAGTATAAAAGGGGAGCAACAAGTCTGCCTCGAGTCAGAAGTATGTCTGACCCTCTCAATCGCAACATTGCTCTTCTCAAGCTTCTTATTAAATCGAAACCCAACTCGTCACATCCTTACTAAAACATGCAGACAAAGAATTGATTACCGGTTTGTGTGGCTGTGCTTCGAATATACTGAAGGGGGCAGTACCTCTGACCGAAGTTCGGAGAACCAAATTCGTTCGTCAGAAGCAACTAGTGAGGGCAGTGGCAAATAAAGGTACCTCTGACAAAAGGAAGAGACAAATCTTGCAAAAAGGGTGATTCTTGGGTGCATTACTACCTCCTGTACTATTGGGTGCTGTTAAAAGTATTTTTGGATGATGGAATATGCAAAGAAGATGGCTTCGGTAGAACCAAGGTTATTGGAACGTCTACAAGAGACTCCAAGACAACCGAATGAACTGGCTGTTTCAGCATTGCATACAGAAATGAGAGATATTCTCGATGCCCCTTTTCTCATATCCGACAAAAAGATGACTCAATATAATCAAATTTTACAAAGGTAACTGACATTTCAACAAAAGGTAGTGGCTCCTTGACCCATTAAATTCGAACTTGAGAAAGTGCCTATGACTATGAAGAGAAAGGGAAAGTTGTTGTTGAATCGTATTAGAAGTGAACCAAATATATCTTGGAATGAGAAGGGTGAACAAGTCCACAAAGATCAAACAGTGGTAGGGTCGAATGTAGCAGATATTCTAAACGATTTACTTAGAAGACAACAATCTTTCCAACCAAAGGGATGGGAAGTGTTGGCCGAAGCCCTGCGAGATAGAAACATACCCCAAGAATTGCTTGGTCATAAAGAACTTTGGGATTTTATGAAACAGGCACCGATAAAGTCGGAACCTAAACAACGAAAGAAAACAGAAATGCCAAAGTGGACCGAAGAAGGGTATAAATAGAGTTGACGCTTGAACAAGGCAGTCATGGAAGCATTGTACTATGGTTCTGAAGCGCCTGGAAGTTTTGGTGGTGTAGACGCTCTTCGTAGAGCGTCCAAGAAAAAAACTAAACAAGTTGTGAAATGTTTAGAGACTCAAGACACATACTCTCTTCACAAACTTGTTTGTCGTACATATCCCAGAAGGAAAGTGATAGTTAGTAGTATCGATGCACAATGGCAAGCTGATTTGATAGATGTAGCAAACATAAGTAAATTCAACAAAAACATAAAGTTTTTCGTTGACATGTATAGGTGTGTTTCGTAAATATGCTTGGAAGTTGGGTGGGTCATACCCCTCAAAAACAAACTTGGTGATTCTATAGTAAAAGCCTTTACTGAAAGTTTCAAACAAGGTCATAAGCCAGAAAAATTATTAACTGATCAAGGCAAAGAATTTCTAAATAGAAAATTTGAGAATTATCTCAAATATCACAAAGTCGAATTTTTCACTACACAAAATGTGGAAACAAAATGTTCCATAGTAGAAAGATTTAATAGAACTTTGAAAACCAAGATGTGGAAATATTTTACCAAGAACAATACACTAACTTTTCCACTTGAAAACTTGGTGAAATCATATAATCATTCTCATCATCGTAGTATCGGTAAGGCCCCCATTGCCGTGAACTTTGAAAATCAAGAAAAGGTTTGGCAGAAACTTTATGGCAAACGCATAAAACACAAGCCACCAAAGTACAAAGTGGGAGACAGAGTGAGAATCACTAAAGTTAAGAATACTTTTGAGAAAGGTCACTTGCCCAATTGGACCGAAGAGTTATTCACAGTGGTAGCCATCAAGAAAGGACATCCAGTCACATACATCTTACAAGAAGATAATGGGGAAGTATTGAAAGGGTCGTTTTTCACTGAAGAACTCTAGCGAGTTGCACACAAAACTATTTACAAAATCGAACATGTACTCAAGAAACGTGATCGTGGTAAAACAGAGAACTGTTAGTAAAGTGGTTGGGATATCCCACTTCACTCAATTCGTGGATAATGCAGAGTCAGCTCACCTGTAAAAGGAAGTGAACCTCTGACGTTTCTTCAAAATGGAAGAAGGATCGAACGGATCTTGGCCTCTATTTGGAAAAAGAATTTCCAAGGAGCGAGATCACTTACTTTTCACCAATAATCAATTTGTACATCATCATCATTACCAGTGTTGTAAATCTCACTCTCGAGAACACAGACAGCAAGTTATGGACTGCTCTCTTGTGTAGTAGCATAGGATATGTGTTGCCTAATCCAATCATCAAGGAAAGGTAATGGTTTATTTGACTCTACCCAGTAACAGTTCTATGAACATGTTTCCCGAAAACACGTGTTGACTACGTACACCACTCAGTTATCACAACCCGTGAACCTCACTGGGGAATGGGAAGTAGGTCTGACAGAGATCCAGTATCCAAATACTTTGTTCAATATGCGTGGGGAAGAAGCTTCCATTACAGTGTTCTAGTCTTCGAAAAAGAATTATTGACTTACTCTCAAGGAAGGTCGTCATTCCGATCCCACCAATGTGATACGGGCTATCAATGGTGTAAAAGAATTACTCTTGCCTCGTCACGATAAGGTAGATTTTGAATTGGATGAAGTGACTGGTAAAGTTCGTATCACGGTATGAGATGGAGTCGTGGTCACATTGAGCCTTACTCTTCAAAATATTTTGGAATTTAACGAGTGTGTTTTTAAATCAGGAACTTACACTTCTTCCAGAGTTGCCAATGTCAACCAAGGATTTTATTCGCTCTATGTATACTGTGACTTGGTTCATGACCAAGTTGTAGGAGATACAAGAATACCACTTCTTCGTATTGTACCCATACATGAAAAATATGGGAATATCATCTCCAAAACTTTTGAGAATGTGTATTATGTACCAGTGGAACGAAAAAATTTCAGTACCGCCGAGGTGTATATAAGGATGACGCAGGAGCCATAGTACCATTCGAGTTCGGGAAAGTGACAGTGACACTTCATTTCAGAAATCATAGATCTCTTCATTTCACATAAACATGACTTACTGTTGTAAGTCCAAATTATACGAAGAATATTACACAAAACAAGCTGGGAACGGTCTACCAGCTTTTTCTGGAGCTCAAATACAGAGAGGATATGGCTTGGGAAGTATTTTGGGAGGACTGAAGAATATGGTGTTAGTAGTGAGGGGTGTCACTCTGGGTACAAGCATTTAACACTGAATTCCCCATACCCCAATGGGGCCACTATAGACACAAATTTAATATAGGATTCTCCATAGGGTTTTGTGTCTATAGTGGCATTTTTGTGTCTATAGTGGCCCCATTGGAGGCAGAAAAAAGATTTTAAAATCCTTTTTCTGCCTCCAATGGGGCCACTATAGACACAAAAATGCCACTGTAGCCACAAAGCCCCATGGAGAATCCTATGTTAAATTTGTGTCCAAAGTGGCCCCACTGGGGTATGGGGTATTCAGTGTTAAATGCTTGTACCCAGAGTGGCACCCCCTGGGTAAAGATAATCCTATGTTAATTTTGTAGCTCAAGTGACACCATTGGGGAATGGGGAATTCAGTGTTAAATGCTTGTCCCTAGAGTGGCACCCCCTGGGGTATGCCTCCCAATTACTTTATGCTGGCAAATATTTGGATTTTGCTTATTAATCAATCTCTCCATACTTTAAACTGTATTTCACTTTACTGTATGGAAGGATTGGTTGATAATCATACAATCTCTTACCCACAGTGGAAAAAGAGAAGTATCTCTTAACTCTTTATCACTTATGGGATAGAATGGTGAAGAAAAGTGAAGTATCTCTCAATTGCTTATCCCTATAGTGGCAGTATTTGGGTCGGGGGAATTCAGTGCTAAATGCTTTTCGCCAGAGTGCCAGCCACGTGTAAAATGGCTGTTGAGGGACAACCCGCGGTATGGAGAATCCTATCTTAATTTTTTCGTCATAGTGCCAACATTGGGGTATGGGGAATTCAGTGATAAATGCTTTTTGCCATAGTGCCAGCCATGGGTAAAAATGGACTGGAGGGAGAACCCCCTTATGGAGAATCCTATGTTAATTTTGTACCTATAGTGGCAGTATTTGGGTATGGGGAATTCAGTGTTAAATGCTTGTGCATATACTGTCAACATTGGGGTATGGGGAATTCAGTGTTAAATACTATAGTGGTAGTCACGGTGTAGAGGCCTTCCAATTACTTTATACTGACAAAACGTTCACCATTCAAAACTTGCTACCTAATATACATCGCCCGACTGGTGAAGTTTTTTTCTATTTATTACTGGAACACACGACATATAAAAATACTGTTAGATTTAGACTGGATCAGTGTTTTTCACATTTTTTACGGAAGGAAAATATCAATATCAACTTCTAAATTTTAAAATGCGCGAATGTCTTATAATCCGATATGAATGTGTGTCTTGCAGTCAATTTGTAAGACAAATAACAAACACACATTGAGAACAATATTTCTCTCGTAATCCAATGAGATACATTTTTTTCAAACACATGTTTACAATAATTCACTAAATGCAACTGTGGAGAAAAAAAAAACGTACTCGTTCACGGAAGCGTATAATTGCAGACTGATTGTTTTTAGCGACAGGAAGTGTTGTGTTTTCAATAATTCACTTACATTGTAAACTGTTTTAAGCTGATTTCAACAATTTACCGCCAGATATCTGTTACAAATTCAGCAAAAGAAGGCGCAATTCTGAGATATCGTTCTGAAAACTATCAAATCTTAACCACATTGAAAATTGGTAAAATATTTCAATGTGACGAATAAAACTTTTATCCTGGTGGCACACAAGCCAGTTAAAAATTTGTCAAATTTTTAATTTCGCTATTATATGCACTTAACACTCATGCTAGTTGTCAAAAGAAATTGGATGGGTAAAGATCAGTCTGAGAAACGAAAGTATTGCCCTTGGGATTGTGTACTGTGCGGTGGAGGGCAGTAAAACCCAAGTGGAATGACTCAATATACTCAACATTAAGGTCCAATATCACTGAACTAGAAAACAGGGGGTCTCGGTATAATACTGATGGGCGACTTTAATGGACACATAGGTGATAAGGAAAAAGGCATAGAGGGTGGGGACAAGAAAATCAACAGGAATGGAAGGAAGCTGTTGAACTTCACAAATGAGCTCGGTCTGAAGGTTCTGAACAGGAACGCAAGGTGTAAGGGGAAATGGACCTGGGAGAGAAACGACAGAAAATCAATAATTGACTACATTCTCATAGATATTAATTTATGGAGGGAGGCGATAGGGGTAGAAGTTGATGATGAGGGCAAAATGGAGTTGGATAGTGATCACAACTTGATTACAGTGACGATCAGGGCCAAACAAAAACCTAGATAAAAACAAAGGAAGCTTCAAGGAGGTTTGGGAACTCAAAAAGAATATCGACTGGGCGAAGTTCGAAGAAAAACTGAAACCAAACAAGGGGGCAGTGTCCAGAAGATGGCCGACGCCATAGTTGCGAGCCTAGTGCAAGCAGGGAAGGAAAGTGTAGGAAAGATTAGGGTGCCAACACGGGAACGTGTTTACAGAGTAAACGAAGAGCTGAAAAGGGCCATAAAGGGTAGAAAAGCTAAATGTGCTGCATACAGGAGAAGTAAAAAAAACTTAAGGGGTGGAAAGCAATGAGGCCATGGTAGCAAAGGAAGAATACCAACAAGCACGAAATAAAGTAAATAAGATTAAAGACGACAACCGGAGTGTGCGAAATAGCAGTCTTATTAGGACGATAAGAAGGACAGGGGGGGTCGAGTTTGGACGTATTTTGGAAATGGGTGAACTAACGTAACAAAGGGAGTAACCCACAGAGTATTAAAGTAGATGGCAGAGTTACAGAAGAGCGAGACCAAATCGCATTAGAACTAGTCAAGCAGTGGGAAAAGGTGAACGATAAGCGATGGGGCATGGGGAACCCACCAGAGTGTCCAAACTGGGTCAAGGAAAATCTATCAATCTTCGTGTGCAGTGAAATCAAAACTGAGGAGGTGTGAAGGGTGATCTCAAAATTAAGGAATGGAAAAGCGGGAGGGGTGGACGAAATTCCTAACGAGTTTATCAAAAAAGGGGGAGAGAAACTCTTGGAAAGCCTAACAATGGGGAAGTGGGATGGGAGATGTGGCTAGTGGGAGACTCAAAGGAGAGAGTTAATATGATAATCGGAGAGATTGGGAAGAATGGGGCAAGGGATGTCATCAATGTCAGTGTCAAGCATCTGACATGCGAGGATACACTTGCAGCAAAGAAGTAATTTCCGTGCCTTCTCCCCGCATTGGTTAGATTTACCCGGGTGAATTGCTCATTGGATGTGCATTTTACCCGGGTAAATCTAACCAATGTGGGGAGAAGGCGCGGAAATTACTTCTTCGCTGCAAGTGTATCCTCGCATGTCAGATAAAAAGAACATGAAATAAGGTTTTCGCTTACATTTTCAACATCTGATCGATCGGAGGAATAAGAAAAAACAAAGCATGGATATTTAAAGAATCAGAGAAATATCAGATGAAGATGCTGAAATAGAGGCGGAAAGATATTTAAAAGAAAGACGAGAGAGGGCAAATGGAGTTTTCTGCTTGCCCTTTATCAGTGGTGTAGCTCAGCCCTGCCGCGTGATAAATTTAATGATATGCTGGAGAAGTTTCCAGAGATGGCGACAGTGAGACGGCCTTTTGGAGAAGTTCAATTCCACAATAGGCCAAAACACCCCCATGAATTCCCAACACCTATATACGAGGCGATCATGTTTGGCAGTGAAAAAATGGAGAATTGGGAAAAAGAATGCTTCACTGAAGAGGAGATGAAAATACCCAAACATCACTCGTTGGCAGAGTGAGATGCTGCACAAAATGGCTTCGTGCCAGCCCTTTTCAGGGCCACCTATATTATTAGAAAGAGCTTCTTTATATATTGCACATCACCATATTATATATACTTTTATTTTTAGAAAGAACCAAGTCTTAATTTTTTTGTCGAAACAAAAAACATTTTTTGTTTCGTTAAAAAAAAAACTAACGAAACAAAAAATGTTTTTTGTTTCCACATAAAATTGATTTAAAATAAGTGAATAGCTGAGGAGGTGGTTAAACTGACAGGCAATAATTGATGTTCTTCGTTGAAGGGTCTAATTTAGTCCTTACAAGAGTGATACGCGAGGTTTTGTTTTTTCTTATAGGTGAGGACAGGTCGAAGATTCAAAAGTTCATTTCAATTAGCAATGGTTAAACTGAAATCATCTTTAACATTGTTGCTATTTCGATATTTTCAAATTCGAAATTTTTGACAGGAATTCCTGTGTAGTTTTTACATAGCTCAGATGCATAATTGGCATAGGTTTCAGGTAATAATCAATTAATTGCGAGATTGCATAAGATTCCGAATTACAGTTTGATACATTTCCCCTCCCGGATGAAGTTATGTCACCTCACCATAAAAACGGTCCTTGTGCATATTTGTGAGGATGTAAAATTGTCTTGTTTGAGCACTAAGCACCTAAAACCATACGCTTGTAAAGAGTTTGGAAATCATGTAGAATGATTCAACGTGAAGGATAACCACGTTGAGTCATGCCGCAGCGCTAGGAGCAATCAGGGGTGAGCTTGGGTGGATGAAGATCAAGGACAGGATAGACTTAATGAAAATATCTTATTTATTTGGTAAATTTTCCACCTCACCTGATGGTGTAAAGTAATGTTCCTGAGAAATTTCAACACAAATATCAAGATGGGGTGGAATACCTAGCTGAGAGAGATAATGTAGAACTATTCATTGGAGTTCTCAAACCTAGGCATATAGGGATATCTGGGTAAAATAATCGTGAAAAAGAGGTCATGGGTGATAAGCTCAATTGGTGAGAGGGGTGAAATCAAGGGGGGGGGGTGATCCATACTTGCCGTCTTTCTTCCAGCACTGTTTCCTAATTAATCACCAAATACTCAACTACACCCCTTCCTTGTTTACCCACTAATCTTCATGCCATCCAACCCTAAACACATTGTCCCTTTTCCACCCATTCAACCCAATCGCTCACTGACCAACCGGTCTTCCTACAGCCTAACTTGTCCAGGTGACAATGATACTCAGTCTGAGATGATTGTGTGCCTGCCTGACCAACTCTTGCCCACATCTGGCAAACGGTCCACTTGTCAGTTTTTGGCTGTCTACTGCCTACACCGAGCGTTATATCGATACAAGAATAATGCCTGAAATAAAAAAACAACATCACAACAAGTCGGGAGTGTGGTGTGTCGGTGATAGACTGCTGGAGATCTATGCTAGATGTCTGAGTTCGAACCCCGCCCGGCGTGACCCGCGTAATGCCCACGGGTAAGTCAGTTTACCCCACTTGCCTACATATGGGGGAGATGACGTCGTGTACTAAGGTGTACTGCACGTCGATGGTACACATGTCTTCAACCGCCGTATCCCTGCTTACACGGAGTTTGAACAGAGTTAGGATATTGAGGAACTGTCAATTGCTCATCGATACTCTCTGCTTCTGTCCGTGTAGTCCGGATTCCTCCACCCATAAAACTATCACGGTGACGAATAGCCAACGTGTATAAATAAAATAAATAAATAAATAAACAAATAAATAAATAAAAAATAGATAAATAAATAAATACAGCAGAACAACAGGTGTCCTCCATCTCCCACACTTATTTTATTCTAACTGAACATATTATATATATCATCATAAAGGCTGTGAAGTGTATTTGAAAAGATGATATCTCAAGCGACACTCCCCACTGTTCAGAAACTTAAAAAAAGTTATGGAGTATTATCTGTCAAAAGAAAAATCATATTCAGCATACACATTCCAGCTGTTATCGTTAAGATTGAGCGATTGTTTTTCCAAGACATCTGTGATGGGAAAAATAAAATCTCATTTGGCGGGGAAACAGTTCACTTGATACTGAGACGGCGAGGAGAGAAGACCATTCTTTGAACAGATGAAGTGGATAAGAAGATGTTGGCGAATGTGGATTTCAACAGCGATTACAAGACAAATCAGGAAATAAGCGGGTGGATACAGAAAAAACGCCCAAGAGAAGTTAACAGTGATTAATATATACAGAGATGACAGACTACCTTTACAAAGAGCATTTTACAAAACGGCTCTTTTCAGGGCCGCTGTATTAAAACGAGCAAACCTTTTCTTTGCACAATTAAGAACACATTTTGGCGGTATTTCGAGACTGTCGAAATGTTAAATCTTTTGCACTCGAAACTTTTGTATTAAGAGTTGATTCATTTCAAAGAGGTGTAAATCCTCATATTCCCCTCATGTTTTGTCAAAATAAAAATACTTTGTGGATACAGAAGTTAATTGTAGCTGGAGGGGTGTAGCTAGCTACAACTTTCGTTTGGGGTTCTGAGCTGAGTATCCCCTGTATTCACAAAGTATGGAAATGTTTCTCTCTGTGCTTGTTACAGGTGTGTTTGTATATCTATTGATGAAACGTGTTCACGATGTGACAAGCACAGAGTGAAACACAGTAATTTGGGGTGCGGACTTCTCAGTCTTGAGTTGTTTCAAAATCATAAAACACAAAGGGTACTTTCGACATTTTGTCTTTCTTGGGTGGTTTGTAAGTTTGGAAATGAAACAATAATATTCGCTTTTTGACTAATTGATGGCAATATTTTACATCTTTTAAAACCCAGCGCAAAAGTGTTCTCGTTTTTGATAGATATATTAATGAATTGCACCTTTTACATTTCTTAATTAATTGATAAATGTTTTTTTCTTGGTTCTGTAATAGAGTTGTGTGATTTTTATAACAAGATGAACTTACAAAATCTCTATTACAAGTGTAACAATGTACAGAATGTTCAGATGTACACGGTAGTGGAGAATAGCAAACACAGCCTTTGGGGCATCTATGGCGCTCTCTGCTTTTATATCCTACATTGCAATATTCACAATAGTAGTGACATCCTAAAAAACCCTGTGATTTTAGTGATGGTGTCGAAATGACGCTCATGGTGATAGATATGAATAACTTTACTCTCTTTTGTAGTTTGTGGTGGTTCAAATAGGAACGTTTCTTTGGCAAATTGTGGGTGGATTTTAATTACATACTCTGGGGAGAGTACCCCTTGAATTTTACAATATTCTTCATATCCTCAAGCTTTATTATAATCAAGACCTGCTTTGTCCATTAACGCCTTTGCCTCATTTTCTTGTGACGGTCTGTTGGATCTTTTTATTTGGTTCCATTTTTTCTGCCAAAGTTCTGAATTATCTTTTATCAATGTGGCATTTTCCCACTACAACGTCACGCGCAAAGCACATAGAATCATTGACATTTTTAATTTCTACAATACTTTTCTTATTTTCAACCATTTTACCAACAGATGCAAATGAAATAGGTGCATATGCACCCCCCCCCCCCCACCCTTTTGTGGTAGTGAAGTGTGTGTTATTTCTAAAGATAATTTACCATCATGGATAGTGAAATTCTCATTTGATTGAATAACTTTTTCAATTTCATCTATCACTGTTTTACCATTTAACCCCATAGCCTTTGTAAAAGGAATAAAAATACCTACCTCATGACCTGGATGGTGGAGGGATATCCTCATGGGGTCGTTGTCTTGTATACCACATTCCTTTTTTACATCTTCCACCATTGATTGAAACATTTTACTTAGAAACTCAAATGGATTGTTGACATCGAATTGATTCAAAGTCACTTCACACATATGGGATTCTGAGTGAAATTTTCTGGATTGCTGCAATAACTTAGGGTGAATAGAATACAATCTCCGTATGGAGTTTGTATTCTTAGCAGTCAACCTCTGTTTTTTTGCTGCTTACTAAATCACTATCAACTGAATCACTGTAGTCTACTAATGACCACTTCATCTTTTTTATTCGTCACAGGAGATCAAAATCACGTCTTTCAGTCTTGTCAACTCCAAAGCATGTGTGAACCATCCCTCCCCCACCCCGCCTATTTATACTTTCGCTGAAAATCATTTTCTTATTCAGAAACAACATTCAGAAAATGTTTTCAAACCAAATTGTTTAACTTTTTCATTTCAATTTTTCATTTACCTGAATCTAACCAGTGGGAAAAAACGCGTGAAAGACTTCTTTGCCAGAACATAATGCAATGAGTATTTCATGCGCCTTTTCCCCGTCTGTTATGTTAACGGAATACAATGCCATAAATTAGGTTTCTGTGTACATATATTCCGTATTTTAAAAGTTTTTTTAGTTTCACTGTGGGTAAGAGATTATATGTTTATCAACCAAGCTTTCCATGGAGACCTCTACCCCGTGACTGACGCTTATAGTATTTAACACACATTTTTGCCAGCATAAAAATGTTTTGAACAACCTACCCCAAGCGTACCACTCTGGCGAAAAACATTTAACACTGAATTCCTCTGGAAAATTTTTGGAGTGTAAAAATCTGAGAAAAATGTGTTTCAGGAAAAAAATTTCCTGGAGGCCAAATTTCTGTTCGTTGAAAAAAGTATAAAAAATGTGGGGTGGGGGAGGGATGGTTCACACTTGTATTTGAGTCGACAAGACTGCGAAGACGTGTTTTTTAGCTGTTCCGAGGTTTAAAAAAATGAATAGTGATCCACGAATGGATAAAGCAAATGATGTTGAAAGTATATACTACAAGCCAGACAGATGGAGTGAGGTGAGAAGACTTGTCAATGAGTTATATAAGTTGACAGAACCTAAAGATACATGTTCAATCTGTCAAGAAAAAGGACATTGGAGTTGGGCTTGCCCCAACAAAGGACAATGTTTTTTTTGCCGTGTAAAAGGACATTATATGAATGAGTGCAGAAAACGGCAAATGTATTTGTCAACAGGGAATAACATGACTCCAGAACAGGTAGAGCGTTCACCTGCATCATTAACCAGAGGCTTCGGCTTTAATTCTATGTCACAGCTAAATAATACATCTGTGTTACCAAGTGTGGGGTTTAACTCACACCCAAAAGTTGAAAAAACTGTGTTACAAGAATATAATGACAGTGATGATACTTTATTATACAAATTGGACATACCTACTGAATCAAAGATGGAGGTTGAAGAAGAAAATTTATTTCCAGAGACAGAAGCACCTCCAATGAAAGTATCAAGAAAACGAAAAGCCAAGAAGGACATTCGACCTAAAATGGGAAAACTTGTCAACAAAGTGTGAACATTTTTCTGAAAAAGTGACAATACATTTATGTAAAATTTCATGATATAAAAATTTCGAAATGTGAAAATGGTGTTTAAATACTTTTTTTCATATCAGTGATATTCACCCCTTGTCTGAACCAAGCATTGCATGGATGGTACAGCCAAGGGGTGATTAACATTGATTACAAAATCACAAGTGAAACATTTCACCAACAAGCATCCCAAAAGAGTGGTATCATTCCGTGGAAGGTGGGTTTTTAGCGCTGATGTCAGTCTACAACAGGAAACATCCAGCTGTGTATAATACATACTGCCAACAACCTGCCAAAATATAGCATACAATTAGATGAATCAGAAAAAAAGAAGTTGCATGATAAAATACAAATGAATGAAAAGAATTCAGTTGTATTCCATCGTGTTGGTATAGTGCAAACTGAAGAATATCTCTTTTTAATTTTGTGGTTGGCCTTGAAAAAGGCCGTTTTTATATTTTAAAATAAACAAAATATGTTTATTTTGGCAAGATTATTCCATGCCTCTTCCTAGCAGCTCTTAGGACATCATTTCTTGTAATGACATGCTGTGGGTATCCGGCTCTGTCAGTAGCGTAGCAGAAACTATCTGTCATCAATCTTCTAAGAAATACCTCAAAAGCCCCCCGAACTTCATCCACGGCCAGTGTTGAGATTTTTCTTACACCACCCTTTCTCGCCAACTCTCGTAGATTTTCCCTTGGAATGGCGGTGTGATAAATGTTCTGTTCCCTACAGTCACCCTCCTGTGCTGCGGTCTCCACTTTAATGCTTATTTCAATTTCCATGGTTGACAATAAGAAAAATGACATCATGAGGTCACGCAGATGTATTTATAGTAATTCAAGGGAGGGAAAAGGCGTCAGAAATGCTGATTGTGAAAATGAGTATTTCTCGCGCCTTCTCCCTCAGACTGGTTGATTTTAGGCGGGTCTTTTTTCCGTTGGTTAATTTTTGGAAGAGAAACTTTCTAATAAAAAATAAAGACATTCTTTATTTTTATTGGGAGAGTTTCCCCCACCCCCCCCCCCCCCCTCCCACCAAAAAAAAAAAAAAATTCATCCAATGGTTATGAGACAGGGAAAAAAATCCTAATAGTATAAATTGAAAGCAAAACTTCTTCATTTTGTCATTACACTGAAAAAATGTCAGAATTTGCAACCATAAATTTCGAAGACTTGCAGGCAATGGATGTGGGGTACTGGAAGTATTTCGATACTACACCCAATGAGAAAACTACAAGAGATGTGGAGGTGCAGACGGAAGAGGCAGAGCGGGATAAAATTCTCACTCTGCTGGAGAAAATATTTGATAGTGTGGAGGAACTGAAAAACCCTCGAGCATTACCACCAGGTCTCCAATTAGTTCCGGAGAAAATTACAGTTCCAGTGAGTTTTGAGATGTTGGAAGTCCCAAATCAGATCAAAAAACGGCCAGGGCGTAAAAGAAAAACTGTTACCAAACAAAAACGCGTAACAGTTAGGAAGCTAGAAGATAATGGTGAAGAGCCCTCGAAAGCCCCGCACCCAATACGGTTGAGACTTGGAAATTTGGCGTGTGGTCAGGGACGGTATGGAAAAATATTGCCTGTATAAACATATTTTGTTTATTTTAATAATATAAAAACGGGCTTTTTCAAGGCCAACTACAAAATTAAAAAGAGCTTTCGTGAATCACAATCACACAAATCAACAAAAAATAGGGTACCCTTCTTCCATTTTCATTTTTTTAAAACAAATATCACCGACTGTAAAAAACGTAGACTTAAAATAAAACTAGCTTTTTTTGCTGGTGAAATGGAAATATTTCTGCCAATACCACCCAATGAGCTGTCCCTCCCTCCCCAGATGTCAAATCTAGGGAGGGAGAAACATCTCATTGGGTGGTGATGGCAGAAATATTTCCATTACAAAAAGAAAAGCAAACTCAACCATTTTTCCCCCGCGCGCGATTAATTATCTTGAATCAAAACATTTACCGCCAGCTCAAAATCCAAGTATTTTTCTGGAAGCGAAAATAACATTCCCCCTTGCAACCAGGCTATCCAGTGTGGGAAGAAAAATAGGCCTCTGGCGTTGAAAAGTTAGATGGAATTAACAAACTCCACTGCAAGGGAAAAAACTCTCATTTTTCTACCAGTAACAGGTAAATAATATTTTTTATCTCAAAAATCTGCACTCAAGTCAGACAGCTGGCAAGTTCACTCGGGGGCACATGCGCGCGAAACAAAATCGCATCTCAACACTTAGAGAGAGAGAATATATGTCACTTAGTTTATTAGTTTTTTTTAAATACTGAATTCCACATTAGAAAGAGAGAGATTCAAGTATGGTGTGTAATTACATTTTGTCTACATGTATAATATATAAAATTCACATCCTTCCACCCAGGAGAGACAAACTGAGGGAAATCATAAGCAGGTCTATTTTCACACTGCAATATTCCATCGGCTAACTACATTCAGAGTCCTGTGGGGATTCCATAATTTTTAATGAAGAAATCATGAATTATTTCTCAGATAGTTCTGACCACGGGAATGTATTTTCCCCATACACCTGCACTCTTGTGGTGGAAATTCTATTTCGAAAGATGTTTCAAGTTTCATAGCAATAAGAAAAGTGTGGTTTTTGACCCCAGCCAAAGTGTATTTACAGTCATTTAGGGGAGAGCAAAAGGCGCCAGAAAATAATACAATGAGTAAATCACGCGCCTTTTTCCTCCACTGGTCAGATGTTGGGTGATCAAATACTCAATGTATTAGTTTTCACTGCCTTCCCACACTTAGATGATACAGAAAATCACTCTTTCCCTCCAAAAATAATTTGGAGGGAAAGACTGACATTGTGTAGCCAAAAAACATCTGAGGAGTAAAATGATTCTAACTAGCATGAGTGTTAAGTGCATATAATAGCGAAATTAAAACTTTGACAAATTTTTAACTGGCTTGTGTGCCATCAGGATAAATGTTTTATTCGTCACATTGAAATATTTTAACAATTTTCAATGTGGTTAAGGTTTGTTAGCTTTTCAGAACGATATCTCAGAATTGCGCCTTCTTTTGCTGAACATCTATTACGGAATCAATACAGGCATAAAAGAGAAATTAATTTTTTTTCAGTTTGGTTAAAAGGAAAAGCTATTCTTTTTTGGCGCTAAAACAGTTTACACTGCAAAACATTCACTGTATGTTTTGTAGTGTAAAAATGAAATTGTTTCTCGGGGTTAATGTCACTGTAATATCTAACGGTAAATTGTTGAAATTAGCTTACAAATACGCGAATGTTTCAATAATTCACTGAATCCATTCTCTTACATGAGCTATTTGTAGAATATTTTCAGCCGTAATGAGAAAATAAATGAGGGAAATATTTTTCTCTGCGTGTGTTTGTTATTTGTATTACAAATTGACTGCAAGACACACCTTCATATCGGATTATAATACATTCGCGTGTAAAAAACACCCAGTCTAAATTTGACAGCATTTTTATATGTCGTGTCTTCCAGTAATAAATAGAAAAAAAACTTCACCAGTCGGGCGATGTATATTAGGTAGCAAGTTTTAAAAAAGCAGAATATTTTGTCAGTATATAAAGTGTATGGAAGACAAACCAACCCACCTAAGCCTGTCAGTATAAAAATGTTTTGAACAACCTACCCCGTGACTGACACTATAGCGAAAAACATTTAACACTGAATTCCCCCTTCCCCAAGGGTGTCACTCTGGGTACAAGCATTTAACACTGAATTCCCCATTCCCCAATGTTGTCACTTGAGGTACAAAATTAACATAGGATTCTCCATAAGGTTTTGTACCTCAAGTGACATTTTTGCACCCAGAGTGACACCCCTCACTACTGGTGTTACCCTTATTGAAAACTACAGCCAGGACCGTGGGAAGAGAGCTCGTGAGAAAAGGAGCGGCCTTTGCCGAAGATGTCATGGAAGGGAAAAATGTAAAACAGACAGCAGTCAAAAAAGTCAAAGAGGCTGGTGCGGGGGCTTAGAATGAAGTGGTTGGTAGGTAGAAACCACCCGTCAGGAACGGTATAAAAAGGCCCGCGCCACGCAAAACTCGCAAATCGGCAAAAAGAAGAACTGTACAGACCCAAGACATTCTCATTGCATGATGTCTCTCATCAATGAAAAATCTTGTGAGTGTGTCAACAGCGAACTCGACTTGTTTTCCATACCACCAACGCAGGCTAGTGTGGAACATGGGCAATGGGTAGAACACAGGACTTTGGCGACCTTAGGAAACAGTGGCCCAATATAATTCCACATTGCAGGATTAGGAGATGATTATTTGAATTTGGCACAGACATACTTGTATGTTAAAGCAAAGGTTGTAGATTTCAATGGGGCATCAGTTGCATCCGATGCCAATGTGGGCCCAGTCAATCTATGGATGCATTCCTTATTTAATCAAATCGATATCAGCTTGAATGAAAAACAGGTATCTCCTTCCAACAACATTTATCACTACAGAGCTTTCATAGAAACTTTGTTGAGTTATGGACCAGCTGCCAAGAAGTCACAACTGACTAATGCATTATGACACAAGGATACAGCCGGACACATGGAAATAACAGGGGATTTCTTCTTCAAAAGAACTTTATAGAGAAAAGTAAAATCGTGGACATGACTGGGGAGATTACATTTGGACATGTTTCACCAAACTAGTTATTTGCTGAATGGCGCTAACATTCATGTTAAAATGAACAGAGACAAAGATGCTTTCGCATTGATGGCTGATGCCGATACATACAAGATCAAAATTCTAGATGTATCCATGTTTGTACGCGAAGAGAGACTCCAATAATTCGTGAGAATGGCTCACGAGAAATCACTAACAAAAGCAACGGCAAAATATCCCATCGACCGTGTGGAAACCAAGGTGTTTTCAGTGCCGAAAGGAAATCTGAGCATTACACAAGAAAATTTATTTTAGGTCAACTACCTAAACGCATCGTGGTGGGATGTGTAGACAACGATGCTCTAAATGGAAACTTTTCAAAGAATCCATATAATTTCAAGAACTACAAAATCAGTTACTTGGCTTTGTACGTTGATGGGCAGCAGATTGCAGCCAAACCATTACAACCTCGATTCGAACAAGAAGAAGTGGCGAGATGTTATGCGACCCTGTTCCAATGGACTGGACAAATGTATGAGAATGAAGAAAAAAACATCAGCCGAGAAGAGTACATAAATGGATACACCCTATTCGTATTCGACCTGACTCCAGACCTATGACATGGACAACACTTCGATCTAGTGAAGAGAGGAACCTTGAGACTAGAAGTCCATTTCGAAAACCCATTACCAACCACAATCAACGTACTGGTGTATGCAGAATTCCAGAACATCATATAAGTGGATAAGAATAGACAAGTAATCTTCGATTACTCAACATGAACACGTTGCGGTTATAGAATGCACTTCGATCAGATAGTTGTTTGAAGAGAATATGTTTGGGTGTATTTGCAAGAAACAGATTACCATGAAGATTCCCAGATCACAGACCAGTGGCTTTGATAGCCAACACGGATCCGGACCACAGAAAAGAACATTGGGTGGCTCTCTTTGTGAGTCACCACAACTCAGAGTACTTTGATTCCTATGGATTACCAGCACAACACAGACCATTCGAGAATTTCAGGAAGAAGAATTCCAGATATTGGAAGTATAATACGAAACGCCTTCAATGACCATTACCAGTGTGTGGACAATACTGCCTGTTTTACTTGAAACATCGCTGTCGCGGTGTACCAATGGAAACCATATCCAACATGTTTACGACTGATCTAATGGATAATGATGTGTTGGTTAATGACGTATTAGAGGAAACCAACCACAGGATGTCGCTGTATTAAAGAAAAACTATAAAAAGGGTGCAGTTGGTGTTCAGCTCATTTGTGTTTCGACAGCCAAAGAAGAAGGATGTCTACAAATGTGACCGTCTTCAAACTTAACAACGATTTACAGATTCAACTGTTCAAGAATGACGTTGGGTTCCAGTTTACCACAAGAGATTGGGAACAAGTGACCAAAGCAGTGGATATTACAAAGAAGAGAAGCCTTGAAATGGGAGAACCAAAACCAAAGAGAGAAAGAAAACTAAAGAAGAATGAAGATAAAAAGGATTGAAGAATGTTCACTATTCCATGTTTGATCAGGATGGCACTGAATGATTATCAGTCACGAAACCAAGAAACAAGAAATCCAAGAGACTTTGTAGAGAGAATGCGCGTTTCATTCGAAACGTATTTTCGTGATGTTCCACCACCAGTACTGGAGCAGTTATTACGTGGAGAAGAGAAAATAAGAAAGACACCAGAACAAAGACCACCAAAACACATCAAGTATGCATTGGAGGAAAATCATCTCAAGACATTTCAATTCATGTTACCAAGTGACAGTGTGAAAACCCCAAAAGAACTGACAAAAGCTGGATTCTTTTATTTGGGGACAGGAGACAGAACTCAGTGTTTTCATTGTGGTATTATTGTTCGTTTTGGGGAAACAGAAGATGATTGTTATAGAAAACAGAAAATGTTATTACATTCATAATTTACCACCTGAATTCATGGACGTTAAAAAAGTTCAAGAAGAAGAAATGGCCATCAAAGAAGAAATGGACACATCATTTCAAGAAGAAAATTCACGGAGGACGAAATGTAGTGTGTGTTTATTAGCTGAAGCCAATGTCGCTCCGCGACCATGTAACCATTTGTGCCTGTGCAAAGACTGTTGTAAACCACTGAGAAGATGTCCAATCTGCAGAAAGACTGTTTTTATGTTTATGAATATCTGACAATCTACATACCATAGAAGTTTCCATAAGAAGTTGTATTTTTGTTGTTGAATAAAAGAAATTGAATTGTAAAAATTGTGTTGTTATCAATGAGTCCAGTAGTACAATGCCAAAGGTATCCTCAAATTATAAATTATAAATGCTATCCTCAAAAGATATCCTCCAACAATACAATACCATGTCATAGGTATCCTCAGATACCAAAATGAGGCTAAGAGGGATGGTAAATTAGACATCATACGACAAAAAAGGGATTCCCTTAGCGTAACATATGGGTAGATCCTCACATGAGAAAATTGTGGGACTTGAGGTTAGCTTCCTGGCCTTCATGTACACATATGGGCCCTACTTTTATAATTTAAATAATGGTTAGAAACTACTCTTATCCAAAGGAACGTGTCTTTTATTGGAGAAAAACATCATGGTATATTCTAAAAAAGGGATTCTGGGAAAATCTGAACCAGAAAAACTACTCCTATTCAAACAAACTTATCCCCAGGGGCCCCCTCTGTACTATAGCACTACGTGTTACTATTATAAACCAACGTATGGCGGTCCTAAAAGGATTCTGGAGGAAATCCGTATCAAATAAAGTCGTTTTTGGTGATTTGGAGGGATTGTCGGGTTATTTGTGGTAATTATACGAAACGGGAAATTACTCTTAAATAAAGGAACACACCCTCCGAACATACCCCTATCTTATAAGAAGGTTTTAGATCACATAGCAACCACGTGCTACCATAGAAACCAAGAGGGCGGCCTCCAGTATACAAAATGGATGACGGAAACACGTATCACCCTAACAACACGCGCTGCAAATGAAAGGGCTCGCTTCCCAGTTTCTAAATTCACCTTAGGAACAGTCAAGCAGATTTTTTAGGAAGAACGAAGGTTCCTTTTGGATGACCGCAAACGTATAAGATCTGATATGTATTGCAGTGCAAGATGATGGAGAGCCTTAGAAGTCTGTAGAAGGATCTTGAAAGCAATTCTTTCTTTTATCGGTAGCCAGTGTAAACTTTTGAAGATCGGTGTAATGTGATCTGATTTTTTAACATCCGCTATTGATCTAGCAGCTGACGTTTTGAACATGTTGGAGCTTCCTGAGATGGCAGTCCGGTAGCCCATATAAAATTGAATTGTCAAAGTCAATTTTAGTTGTCACCATAGCGTGAATTAATTTTTCGGTTGAGTTGGTAGATAACTATTTTCTTATTTTTTCAATATTGTGGAGACGAAGGTACGAAGCCGAGCATATTGATTTAATTTGGATGAGCATTGTCATGTGAGAGTCTAAGAAGACGCCAATGTCTTTAGCATGATGGACAGGTGAAACTTGCTGCGATGCAATAACTATTGGTTCAGCTTATAATTTCATGAGTTGGTGTTTTGATCCAAATAATAGATATGCTGTCTTTTCTAGATTCAACTTCAAGAAATTATTTGTCATCCAACGGTGTATTTCATTTACACAACTTATGATGTTGTCAGTGCATTCTATCTGGGAAGATGGTCGGAGACAGATGTACAGTTGTGTGTCATCAGCATAAAGACGTATTTGTATGCCAAAAGTTGCTGCTATCCTCGTTAGTGGAGCTGTGAATATGATAAAAGCTGAGGACCTAATACCGATCCTTGTGGTACGCCATGAGGCATATGCTGAAAATCTGAGTTGACATCTTGAAGACGAACAGCTTGCGATCGATCAATTAAATATGACCTAAACCATTTCAAGCATATTCCGGTTATGCCGAGTTCTTTACTCAAGGCATCAAGTAATTCATTTGTATCTAGTGTGTCAAATGATGCAGACAGATCAAGTAACAGAAGTGCAACACACAATTTTTTGTCAATTGCAGATATGATGTCATTACATATTTTAATCATAGCAGTTTCAGCACTGTGGTGTTCTTTATATGCTAATTGGAATGTGTTGCCTAAGTTGTTCACGGCAATGTGTTCTTTAACTTGACAAGCGACTGCATTTTCTATCAGCTTTGATAAGAAGCTAAGGTTGCAAACTGGACGATAGTTCTTCAGCTGCTCTGCATCCAAATTTGTTTTCTTCAGCAGTAGTGTAACAAGTGCTTTGGAAGGTTCCGGTGGCGATAGATCGGTTTACCACGGAATGCACTATTGGCAGGAATGTATCTATATGTGTCTTTAACACTGATGTTGGTATCGGATCGAGGGGGGGGGGATGATTTACTTCCACCACTCATAATGATTTTTCTCAGTTCATCCGCCGTAACGGGACGAAAGCTAGAGAGATGGTCGTCCGACTGTCTTTGCAGCCCATCCGCCGTAACTGTAGGGAGCTGGAAGGATGATTATCTGATCGATTTCCAATCTCATCCGCCGTAACCGGACTATGACTGGAGACACAATGGTCGGATTGATTGCTATGTAAAGCTATCTCCTCCTAGGACGCTGGAACCTCCAAAGGTTGATTGCTATGTGGTGCTATCTCTTCCAAGGAAGCTAGTACCTCCAAGGAATTTTGCTCGACCACTATGTTGTTTCGTATATTCATAATTTTATCATTGAAGTATGTGATAAATTCATTTGCCAGGTCTTTCTTGACAGTATGTGATGATCAGCGACGCTCATTCTGTTTTCTCCCAAGTAGGTTATTTATGATGCCGAACAACTGTTTCTGGTCTTTCTCACATCCAATTACTTTATTCGAATAATAATAGTTTTTTTTGCATTTTTGATCAGCAAATTTACTCGTTGTCCCTCCGTTTGATATATCTGGCGGTGTATATTTAAGCCCGATTTTCTCCATTTCCGTTCAGCTTTTCTTCTCAACTTTCGCGCATCACGAAGTGAGTCAGAGAACCACGGACAATCTGGTTTTAGAACGAGTTTTCGTGATTTTATTGGTGCGTTTTAGTCTATGAGTGAACTGACATCCTTGAAGTATAAATCGACAAGATCGTTTAAATTGAATTCGTTTAGGTCTTCAGTCCAGAGACGTGACGTTTTAACATCATTTTCGAAATCCACATTGTTGATGTTCTGGAATTTCCGATATGTTATAATTGGCACCACATGAGCTGCTAACATGTTGTCACGGTAGTACTGCCCTGTGACACACCCTTGGATGACATGTAATGCTGTACTCCTTGTCATGGTTATGACTCCTCACACCATAACCGATCCACCACCAAAACGATCGTGCTGCTTAACGGTTACGTCATGGTGTCGTCCGTTCCACCGTCGCCACACTCTGACAACAACCTGCTAATCACCGCTTGATTAATGTTGAGAATTTGAGCCACTGCAGTCTGTTGCCAGCTTCCAACATGCCAAAGCACGTAAACGTTCGTCACGTGTCAGTCTTCGCATACCTCAAAAGTTACGTTTCGACCAGAAACTATTGATGAACGAGTTTATACCAAGAAAAGAACGATGAGACCTCCGAAAAAGCCCGTCCAGTACCATTAAAAAATTCAAAACGTACCCCACAGACATTAACGCGGCGCTCGTGTGAATAATCTGCACGAAATTTTCGTGGGCCGGTGACATTCATGATCCACACTAAACTTGGTATCATATTGTTGTGTCCAATCACGCGTATCCAATACCATTTTCCGAAAATATCAACATCAGTTTGGATATCCCCTACTTTTTTTAATAGTATATCTTGTTTTTGTTATTACTTTTTGCAGAATGGTAGAGTCAGTTTGTGTGTTTGTATGGATGTCGGTGAGCGTGCGGCGGCGGCGGCATTGGGATGAAATACTTGTTAGTGTGGTCATGGGGGGGGGGGGGGAGTTTAAAATTTTCATGCGTGTGCTAAGGTGTGGGTGAGAGGGGACAAATGCCCTAATACCTCAGGTTTTTCATGTACTTTTCTACAGATCTCATTATTGTAAATGGTCATTTACAATGAAGAGAAAAATACAGACAAATTTTAAATTCTGCGTAGTTTCTACATGTTTCTACATTACCCGTTATGTATTGCCGCTTCTGCTCTTCCCGCCGGATACCACCTTCCATTCCAACTTTCACTTGACGATCTCTCAGGCCTGGAAATAAAGAGCTGACGCTAACAGGTTACGCCATATAACATGGTGGCCACCTATAGGAGAAAAGTGTTCTGATGCTTTTCCGCTTTCTCTGTTTTTACTACTCAAGTCATATTGTTAATGTCTTGACAGAATGCGGGATGGTGTTGCTATTTATTTTGACGGAAATTCTGTTAAGATGCAATGCTCCACCTTGAGTCGGTTTTGCTTCGAAAGATTGTCATATTTGACTGACAAAACATACTGGTTTAGGAAGTTAAATTATCCTGCGTTGATTTATCGTAACCTGTACTGCGTTCACGTATTTCACGATTAACGTAATTCCCACGTAACCTAAACAATCGTTCAAGTGTTATTTCCAGGCCTGACATGGATCTCCTTTTTCACATTGCAAATACATTATTGTTTTTGAGTTTAACAGCACAGTTGGTGAATAGGCCAGCTCCCGAACCCATCAGGGGCTCTCAACCCCTATTCCTGAAAGGACAGGGTGAACAGACCAGCTCCCGAGCCCGTCCACGGCTCCCAACCTCCATTCGTGCAAGCACATAAGACTTAATAACTGGGGAAAAATTCGAAAACCATGCGAGAGCAATCGCAGAGCCGGAGGGACGGCCCACCTCCCTCGCCGGCCTGTGGCTTTCATGTTGCACTCCTATTAGAGACACCCATGCAAGGGATATACCCAAGATACAATGGAAGGCGCAAATATATGTTTTCGACCTGTTCTCGGCTCTACGGAGTAGTTTAGTCGGGGCTGTGGGGGTCTACTGTAAAGTCCTTTTCGCTCGATTGCGAAATGGCGCTGTGCATGGCACCGGCATTGTATCGGAAGGCTTTTGGGTGATCAGCCATTTTGACGTTATACGTACGGTCTGTAACGTTTAACTGTTCGAACGAATATCTTCCTGGAAACGTAAGAACCAATATTCCCTAATACTGCAACCCCCAATTCAAAGAATATTTTTATGTCAGTAAGCTGGGATGTTAATACACAAAAATGTTTTCTGCACTGTGTTGAGACAAAACATAAGTGCCAGTTTGACATGTATGTAATAACTTTGAATAGTTTAAACATGTTTACTATTCACAACACGATGATATTTACATATTCAATCAAATAAACTGTGAGCGAATTTTACACTTTCAAAAGCTGAATGAAAATGCATCCCATTCGCCTGTTCAGTGATATGTACACAAAAAGACATTTGGAGTTTTTCAAACTTACGGAGTATTATTATTGAGCTTGTTGATATCCTTTTACAGGTATTTATTTATTATAGTTTTAAGTTATTTGGACGCAGTTCCGCCGCTCACCTTTTGGAGATCGATTTCAATTATTATTATTATTAAAATTATTATTATTATTATTATTATTATTATTATTATTATTATTATTATTATTATTATTATTCCTTGTTTTACTGAACAAATTTTGACCAGTGCTTAGCCCATGCATAGCCTTATCTCCATTTATCTCACTGTTTGATGTAGGATAAGTGTTACGCTGTAAAGACCAAATGGTCACTACGATCCTTGCCACTGACCCACCTAATCACTCCCCGACCTTTTTTCTGAAACAATATGACCTGTCATCTTTCAGTTACCTACGTACTTATAATTTTGATGAAAGATTACCTCCAAAACCCACTTCCCTCGCGTTTTGTGGTCCGGCTATACACTGGATAAACACCCTGTATAGCCAAAACTTGAAACATGAATATCAACATACAGCCATTACTCCTAACGTGCATAGAAAAAGGAACTCTAGAAGCAAACATTAGTGGGGGTACTTCGAAGAGGTGATCAGTGAGGGTAACCGGTCTTCAGTAGAATAGATAAACACCCTGTATAGCCAAAACTTGAAACATGAATATCAACATACAGCCATTACTCCTAACGTGCATAGAAAAAGGAACTCTAGAAGCAAACATTAGTGGGGGTACTTCGAAGAGGTGATCAGTGAGGGTAACCGGTCTTCAGTAGAATAGATTGCTGTCGATATGGCAAAAGATAAAACAAAATTGCCCAAACAATAAGATGTCCCAAACAGAGGTGATCAATTTCCCCTTTGTTTCGATCCCGTCTATTTATATGTATATTGGGTGGGGTGGGTACACCGTATAGGTCGGTGTAAGGTAGTATGTCGTTGATGAGTTGCATCACCAACCTCATACTGTGTCAGATTGTCCCGTGGCGGTCACTTGCTGAATATTAAGGCTGGTCGAAACCTCTTGTAATAGGGTGGGGTGGGCAACTGGGGTGGTGCTACTTTTTGGACTCATGCAGTATATTATGTACACTGCTCAGCACAGCTCACTTTTACAAAATGAATTGATTCCCTCTTGTCTCTCCGAACAAACTGAAATTTAACATGTCTTATTGAAGTATTGATACCACAACCCGAAGAAAGAGTTAATTAGGTACGAAACCACTTTATGGTTTTGTCCAATATACACACTGACTGCTCAAACCAGTTTAAAAGCTTCTTTCAGTATGTGTAGCCACTGGGATGGTTGGTTTACTGAGTGGTTATAAAACCAGGCATAGTTTTTATGATAAGCAGTTATACATTATTTAGACCAGATCGTTCCTAGGCCTCCGCTGTTGTATTCTTGGTACTCTTACTAGCGCTTGTTGTTTGTGGCGATATTGAGTCGAATCCTGGACCATATGGTAACAATTTGGAGCCACTCTCAATTTTGCTCTATTATATAAACAGTATTAGGCATAAATTAGATAAACGTCACGCATTTGTTTTGTTACGGAAACACATACGACTTTAATTCTAATAATATACTTATTCCAGGGATTACAATTCCTTCGCGGAGAAATCGTGATCAGTACGGTGGCGGATAGCAGTCCATTTCTCAAATCAAATTTATTTTGCAAGAAAAGAAACTTTGGACTTTCAAGATCATATCTTATGGTTCGAAGTAGGTTTCTCCTTTGGGTTACGTACAGGTCTGAAAGATTTTGTATTTCTGATTATTGGGCACAACTGGAGGATTCTGTGGAGTCAGCTTTATCGATAACCCCTGTAGAATTATATTAGGCAACTTAAACTGTGATTTGTTTCGGGCCACTGGTCCCCTGTAATCAATCATAACGAAATGCAATTTTCAAAATGTAGACAATGCAACAAGGATAACTCACCTAACGTGTACCCTTGTTGGTCCCTTTATTGTTAGTGACGCCGTTAATGTTGTACATTTAGGAGCCCTAGAACTAACGGCATCAGATCACAAAGCAACATACGTACACATGGGTTGTTCCCATCACAAAACACAATCTTCGACGAGAACTCTCTGGAATGGAAACAGAACCGATATAGAAAGACTGAATTCTCCAATCGCCGAGCAATGTTGAACTCATCACAAAGACAGACGACATTAATATCTCAGTAATTTCGTGTTAATTTTTGCTGCATCTAGAAGAATTGTGTATCCCTTGCAAAAGGATTGTTGTCCGTTCAAATGACAAACTCTGGTTCGACGGCACAATCAGGAACGAAATTCGAAGGAGAGATCGTTTTTGTAAAGAAGCTTTAACATCTAATAATATACAAATTTGGCAAATATATAAATCATCAAGAAACAAAGTGAATAATATGAAAAAATATTTTCTCAAAGAAGCTTTAAAATCTAATAATATACAAATTTCTAAAAAAAAAATTAAATCATCAAGAAACAATGTGAATAATGTGAAAAAATATGCTAAACAGGAATTTTTCGATAAAATATACTATTAAAAAAAAGTAGGGAATATTTGATAAAAGTGAGGTATATGAAGAAATATATTTATATTTTCATCAAAAAGACAGTTGAGGCACTGCACTGTGACATCCGGTGAATAATTTTAGCGATAGTTGCGTGTCTGACAAGCACACATTCCATGCACTGAGCTGTAGAAGACATGGACGGTCGGTCAGAGAATTTACCACATTCAGTCCAAGACCTCAATACCTTGTAAATTCTCCTCGGTTCGCGAGACAAGCGCGGATCCGACGTGGCAAACTCCTCACCAAACGTCCAATATCAGCTTGACTGGTGTTATTCCATTCTTCCTGCAGTGCAGCGGCGAGTTCCTATGCATTGGTAGGGGGTTGTTGGCGTTGTCGTAGGCACCTGTCAGGCATATCCCAGACGTGCTCGATTGGTAAAAGGTCCGGATTTAGGGCTGGCCAATGCAGTGTAATGATGTTCTGCTCCTAGAGGAACTCTGTAGCGACACGGGCCCTATGTGCTCTTGCATTGTCATCTTGGAAAATGAATCGACGGCCGTGGCGTCGCGCAAATGGCACCACATGAGCTGCTAACATGTTGTCACGGTATTACAGCCCTGTGACACGCCCTTTGGGTGACATGTAATGCTGTTCTGCTTGTCATGGTTATGCCTCCCCACACCATAACCGATCCACCACCAAAACGATCGTGCTGCCCAACGGTTACGTCATGGTATCGTTCGTTCCGCAGCCGCCGCCGTCACACTCTGTTTCGCCTGTCGTGGAAATCGAGAGTGAACCTCGATTCATCAGAAAACATGACATTGCTCCACCGATGATTGTCCCAGCGCTGTCGTGCTCCACACCATTATTAAGCCTTGCTGCGATGTGACGTTCAGTCAAACGTGGAATTATTCGAGGTCGTCGAGCGTACAAATTCCAGCCGTGTAGGTGATTTTGGATAGTCTGACCACTGTCTCGTACATCTGTCGCTCGGTGTAGCTGCTGTCCAATTTCTGAGGCACTTTGATGGCGGTTACGTAATGCTGTGATTCGGATGAAACGATCCTGGTTATGTCGTACTTGGACGACCTTACCGACGTCTGTCATCAACATTGCCTGTCTGACGGTAGCGTGATCAACACCTGCTAATCGCCGATTGAGTAACGTTGAGAATTTGAACCACTGCAGTCTGTGTGATGCCAGCTCCCAACATGCCAACGGCACTTAAACGTTCGGCACGTGTCAGTCTTCGCATACCTCAAAAGTTACGTTTCGACCAGAAACTATTGATGAACGAGTTTGTACAAGAAAAGAACGATGAGACCTCCGAAAAAATCCGCCCAGTACAAATGAAAATTTCAAAACGTACCCCACAGACATTAACGCGGCGCGGGTGCGAAAAACCTGCATGAAGTTTTCGTGGGCCGGTGAAATTCATGATCCACACCAATCATGGTAACATATTGATTTGTTCAATCACGTGTATCCAATACCATTTTCCGAAAATAGCAACATCAGTTTGGATATCCCCTACTTTTTTGAATAGTATAGATGAGTCTTTGTCCGTTAGTCTTGAGCCGAAACAGTTCTGGTATACTGGACACAGTCTATGAATAATTTTACCCCTGAATCATAATCCCACGACCACCCGTTAAACGAACAATTTTTTCAGGTCGTGATGAAATTGCCGTCGATGACTATCAGAGAGCTGACCTTTTCAACAGAATGTTCATTGATAACAGTCGTGTCGATTCATCAGGTCATCAATTTCCAGTATTTAACCCTTTACCTAAAGTAACGGCCGAAACCGGCCAGCGCTATTCTCAAAAATCGTCAACTAATTTTCATTATTTTTTTCATTTTTTGTCTCAAAAACATAGGTTATGACCCCTCGTTGGAACGAGCTCGTCGAGCTCGTTCCAACGAGGGGTCATAACCTATGTTTTTGAGACAAAAAATGAAAAAAATTAGTTATTGAAGAATTATTTTTGCAAGGGTCGTCTGCTTTTAAGGTTAGGTAAAGAGTTAAGAGGAAATGCTCCTCAGATTTGTCCGAAATTAGAGTCACAGAGTATGATATCGATGAAATTATAAGTAGTCTCCAAACAAAAAAGGCTTGTGGTCACAATTGTTTGAGTCACAGGTTTCTAAAGATAACGCGTCTTTCTTTATGCAAACCATTGAGTAATACTGTTCAAAAAATCCCCGGAAACTTCTACCTTCCCAAACGAATAGAAACTAGATGATGTTATACCACTTTAGGAAGGGCAGTAAATCAGAAGCCAATAATTGCAGACCAGTCTCTTTGTTAAGCTGTCTCGGTAAATTATTTGAGAGAATTGTATTCAAAAATATTTTTGCGTATTTCCTTGAAAATGATCTCTTTTATAAATTTTTGGCAGGCTTTCTCCCAAAGAATAGTACTGTCTGTCGTTTACTTGAACTCTATCATCCTTTGTGTAGTTCGGAAGATGATCGGTTTTTCAGTTGTAGTGTATTATGTGACGTAGCCAATGCATTCCATATAGTTTGGCATAAGGGTTTGATTTTTAAATTGAAACAATATGGTATTTCTGGTAGTCTGATTAAATGATTTAGAAGCTATCTGACAAATCGGAAACAAAGAGTTCGAATGAATTCTTGTTTATCCCAGTATCGCAACGTACCATGCGGTGTCCCACAGGGTCCATTCTTGTTTTTGATCTTCATCACTGATATTGCAGAAGATGCGGGGTGTGTTTGCAGATTGGTTGCTGATGACACCTACTTAACTCAAAGTGAACGATTCACAGCGATATTACCCTTGACATTGAATTCTGATATCGACAGAGTTATACAGTAGTCCGAACGATAATTTTAACCCCGAGAGGACAAGGGTAATGCCGTTTAGCCTATGTGACGATTTTATCTATCCAGACGTCATGTTCCGCGGTATATCTCTCGATTTTACAGACCATCATCGACATCTGGGGATCGTTCTGCAGTCTAACCGTGGTTGGGACAAACATGTTGACAATATCAGCGAACAAATCTACTCACAGCTATCGCAGCTGAGGTAATTAAAGTGTACCCTGAACCGCAAAGCTCTAGAGCAAATGTATCTATCCTTTATTTGGCCCATTCTCGAATGCGGGAGTCAAATATGGTTTGGGACTCCCCTGTCCCTCCTTATGAGATTGGACGACGGTTATCATAACGCCGCTCGCATAGTAACCGGTGTAACTAGATCTGTATCTAGCGAGAAGCTGGTCCTTGAACTTGGGTGGAAATCTCTTGAGGAGAGAAGATTTGTTAAATCCATGAGTACGTTTTATAATATTCTGTATGGAAATGCACCGAGATTTCTTCAAAATATACTGCCATCAACTTTTTGTGATGTGACCAGGTACAATTTAAGAGATGCTGACAACTTTGTGCGGTATACCATGCGAACTGAGTTACTAAACGGTCATTTTCCCCGCTTGTATTGCTGTCTGGAATAATTATTCCGACGCTGTTAGAAACAGCCCATCAGTCTATTCATTCAGACGTCTGATTTCATGAAGATCAGTCAAACCATCTCCATACTCCAATTTCGGAAAAAAGAAATATCAACGTTGTGCACGGTAAGCTGAGAAATGTGTGAAGTGATCTTAACTCTGACAAATATGAGAACTATATCACTGGTTTTCCTCATTGCTCGTGTGGGGGTGGTTCAGAAGATCCTACACATTTTTTCTGGTCCTGTCCATACTATGACAACATAAGAATCGCCATGTTTCAGACCTTGACAAAATTCAATTTCAAAAGCGTACAGCCGATTTTATGTGGTGAAGTCAGAGATATTTTTTTTGCCGTACAGCGCTATATTTCAGATTCGGGGAAATTTAAGCAGGCCCAACAGCTGAGCTACATATTCATTGCAATTCTTGATCGCTATGGAGTGAATGAGGCTTCGACCGGGTCGCTATTTCACTCCCTTCGTGTCTGAACAAGAGCCATAGTAGTTCATTCCATTTCTGGTCCTTTTGAAATCCAGAAAAGCTGCTTGCCAGGTATTTTGAAATGCTTTCCGCGTCGTACAAGGTTTTGGGCTGTGGTATCCAGATACATGTTTAATCTGTTTTTTCCTCTTTTTTGGTTTGTTTTTTATTGTTTTTTCTGGTCTCGTGAGTTCATCGTCAGTATTTTCTCTCCAAAATTTTTTCTTCCAATTATTCATTTTTGTTTAGTACCGTAATTAATTGCATTGTAGTTGTTTTGTAGTCATGTAAACACCTATGGCAATTTATGTATGGGAGGAGAGGTGTGTTTCTAAGTGGTAAGCACTTGTACTCCAATCGCTTTTGCGATTTTTATGAACAAATAAAAAATATGTTTAAGCCTTTACCTAACACGAAAGGCAGACGACACTTGCAAATAAAATTCTTGAATAACTATTTTTTTCATTATTTGCATAAAAAACATAGCTTATGACGCCTCATTGGACCGAGCTCAACGAGCTTGTTTCAATGAGGGTCATAAGCCATGTTTTTGAGATGAAAAATGAAAAAAATAATGAAAATGGAATGATTTTTGTGGATAGCGCTGGCTGGTTTTTGCGGTTACGTGGGGTAAAGGGTTAAAGTAGAGAATGGAACAAGAACAATATCAACATTACTTTCAGAACACATAATTGAAGTGGTGCGAACCTGCGTGGTAATATAACAATAACATGATTTTGGAGGGCATTATGGTTCATTAGCGGCCATGCAGCAATGATGAACAGCCCGAGGGTTTATTAAAGGACCGAGACGAAGTCGAGGACCGTTAATAAGCCCAAGGGCTGTTCATCATTGCAACAGGGCCGCTAATTAATCATGATGCCTGACAACAATCATGTTATTACTATTATTACCACTCCCTGTTACAGCTAACTTGAATCTAAAAATAGCCGGGCCGCGGGCCGCTAATGGCTATTTATACCATTATCGCCCGCGGCCCGGCTTCGTCGAATGACGTCACTGAAATTATGGAGGTTTAACGGGCCTCCAAACTTATGTTAATCTACTAGTAACTTATATATTGAGTGGTAATAATATCTGTTTTACTTCAAAGTTTCCTTTCGGTCACTTGGACTAGATTATTGGAGCGTGAAATTATCGAGTTTGTCGTCAACAGTTATGCAATACGATTCACTGCAGGTGAGTATCTCTCAGTGTTTTCGTATTTTAATAAAATTCAACCAAAAATATATATCTGGCTGTTCATATCCTTCGGCGATGTATTTCATTCAGATTTGAAGGGTATTCTTGACGTCTTTATTCCCTGTTAACCATCCCAGACCACGAATAACACAAACAGTATTGCACAATCACAAGTCTCCAGCAAAGGTAGAACAAAATTTCGAAACTGCCATTTTGGATTTTAATCTGTGCAAGGTCACAGGTCACGAGGTGTAAATATTTCGAGAAAGCACGCTGCAAGCAATGGGAGAAGAGAGTGAGTGAAGCGCTTCGGACCCCATTACGTTTATGAGTGCGAATTCAAAAAAAAATTTGGCTAATGTAACCATTTGTTTTTGGCAATAACAATATTGTATGCGAACTGTCATTATTTCGAAATGAGTCACTATCAACTTAAATGATGCTTGAATGCACGCTGTGGCCGTGGACATTGTTTCGACAACTGACGGTAGGAACGTTGTTGAAAAGAGACTGTAAAATAAAAAAACGTCGATGAACCGACACTTTCCAAACGTTACATGAGATTGGAGTTCATAAACCGTTTTGTCAGAATGAAGAAGATCCGTATAATCGTTAACCCTTTACCTAACATGAAAAGTAGACGACACTTGCAAAACAAATTCTTGAATAACTCATTGTTTTCATTTTTTGTCTCAAAAACATAGGTTATGACCCCTCAAGGAGGGGTCATAACCTATGTTTTTAAGACAAAAAATGAAAACATAATGAAAATTAATTGGCGATTTTTGAGAATAGCGCTGGCCGGTTTTGACCGTTAGGTTGGGTAAAGGGTTAAAATGATATCGTTAATAACTAGAAAATACTAAACTGACCGCCTCGTCTGAACTTACCCAAGATATTATGAAACAATTCCATGCCAGTGAATTAATTACAAGAATCCTTCAACTTGACTTGTCATCTCATTCGTGGACAAAATGAAGAACAAGACATGCTGACTGATGTGTTTTGAGACTTGAGCCGCACCCCCCCCCCCCCCACACACACACTTTGTGGTAGTAGGGTGTGGCGAGCCACTTCACTTTGGCACCGTGTTAAGGTGGGGGTTCTATGATGCCCTGCGGTTTAAAAATGCATTGCTCATGACCCCTAACTGGAATGAACACATTGAACTCTTTCCACTGGGGGGTGGGGTGGCATGAGCTATTATTGGGAAAAAAGAAAAAACTTTTTTTTTTGACTTTCAGAAATATAATTGATACTGTCGTCTGGCTGCAGGTATAGAGTTAACGAACGTGCAAAACCTACAATTTCTAAAAATTCTCAATTTTTGATCTTAAAAAAAGCTTATGACCCCTCATCGGGATGAGCCTATCAAATGAGAGGGTTAGTAGGCTATGGCATGGAAAATAATGAGATTTGAACAGTATCTTTTGTGGAGAGCATTATTATTATAACAATTGCACATTTTGCAATGCTTAAGAAATAGACTGGAAAAGCCATCCTGGGCAGCCCCCTCCCCCTTTCGTGCTCTTGTTATCCCTGCTTGAGTTAATAACATATTACTTGAAAAGGGGGGGGGGGGGGGGGGCATCATTAAAACTCTTAACACATTCAGTGTCCTAGCTTCTTCGTAAGCAGTACGCTTGAAGCTGTGAGATAAAGTATAAAAAAACACTAATGTTTCAGGTAATGGACCACTAGCGTGAACTTGGGTCCCCAAGAGCACATTTTTTTGTGTGAAGTTGAATCGCCACTGAACCACAGGTTCAGTACCAGCTGGAATACTTTGTTTAATAACACAGTGAAACTTCCTCTTTCATTTTTATTTCTTGATAATTCCAACTCATTGACATCATTTCTCGATAATCTTTCAGGAAATGATGAAGAGTGTTGGAATTATCAACAGATGGAAAATGAGATCCTTTTTTTATTGGTTGCAGACTTGCCGTATTGTGATAAAAAATCGCCCTCTTTCTCGAGCACAATCTGCTGGTAGCGACTCATCAAACAGGACTGGATCTAGATGTTACACGAAACAAAACCAACTGAAAACTGGAGAAACAGAATTTACTACATCCAGTAAATTCAAGTCTGTGTGAAAAAGGGTTAAAGTATCAGGAAATAAAACTGCATAGAAAGAGAATTTATGGAGGCTTATCTTCGGGGATAAAATGGTTTTTAACAAATCAGAAACGGGTTTTCGTTAACAGTATTTACAGATATGCATACAGGAATCAGAACAATTTTTCTAAGAAACCAGAAAAGGCATATATGTGCACAGCATTTAAAGGGTTCGATCAAGGAATCAGAAATTGACATTACTGGCTCTGCCATTTATTTGAATGATGAGATACATGTATAATCTTCAGAACTGCATTAGTTGGTATAAAATGCAAATCCTAATAGGTCTGAAAAATATGCTCTCAATGACCTTTGTGGACCGCATTAAGGTGGACCACATTTTGAACATCCAGCAAGTTTCAAATCATTCGGTGCAGGTTCCATGTCCTCAGGTCGTACCAAGCCTAAAGTATGAGCATATACCACTTTACAAATATTGGCTCCACCAACTCCGGATCTGCCATATTTGTAGATGACTGCAAATTAGCTAGACAATGTTAGGTACATGGTACCTCTAGAAAATATATTGCGAGCAAAAGAGTTCAGTGATGTTGGAATATAGACGTAAAAAGGCCTTAAAGGCCCTAAAGAGCCTACCTGAATACTTATTGGCATTGGCAAAATACCGAGGTCCCATCTATGCCCATGTGTGTTTAGAACAACATTGTGAGAATGGAAAAGGGTTTTCATTATTCTCGATTTTGCATAAAATAAAATTTTTGGGACACATATTAAGATCTTGAGAGGGCTAAAATACTCCCTTTAAATACTCCATTTTAATATATTAAAAGGGGGCGCGATGGTTCAGTTGGTAGAGGTGCAGGCTGCAAGCCGAGAGGGCCTCGGTTCGAATCCCACCTGCGGCAACCGCGTTGTGTCCTTGGGCAAGACACTTCACCCCATTGCCAACGCGGGGGCACGGTGGCGTTGTGTACTAAGGCGTACTGCACGTCGATGGTCAACCTGTCTTCAACCAATGCTAACCTTGCTTCCTTGTGTGGAGTTAGTATGTGGGGGATCTGACAGTTTCTCGCTGTTGCCTGGTGGCTCTCTCTCTCTCTCTCTCTGGGTACTTCGGCTTCCTCCATACGTAAAACTGTGGTGGTCATGATTAGCCGTTGTGCAGAAATATGTCACCTTAAACACCACTCCGTTCCAAAACCTGTCGATCCGGAGTTATGATTGAGAATAAATAAATTTTAAAAATGCATTGAAAAATAAAGAGTTCTCTTTGTTCAACATGATTTGAGAGTGAAGTTTGTAACATGATACTAAATAAATATACAATATTATTCAATATAACGGATACAGGATTCTCTCTGACCTTTGTTTACGATAGATTCTCTTCTGTTTTAGATAATGGATATTGCTTCAGCGAACTCATTTACCAGTATGCGTAATAAATATAGTTTAGCCTCTAGAGCCCCAGGGCCCCACATGCCTCAAAATCATAGATGACCGAGTACTAATGGCAGGCACTCCATCAGTATACCAAAAATATTGAGACAGGATTGATTGTATTCGGGTTATCGTGATGACAAACAGTGCATAGAATACAGAAATATTCCAACTACACCATCAAGGCGTGTCTTCTATGAATGTTATTTATTTATTTATTGGGGTTTAATGATATTTTCGACAGCCAGGGTCACCTCGTGTCGTACAGTTTTACGGATGGAGGAAGCCGGAGTACCAGGGGAGAATCACCGGGCAACGGCGAGCACCTGTCAGGCTCCCCAACATACTAACTCCACACAAGCAGGGTTAGTGCAAGGGCACCATCTACGTGCAGTATACCTTAGTACACAACGTCACCATGCCCTCATGTGGGCAATGGCGGTGAAGCGTTTTGCCACAAAGACACAAGGCGGTTGCCGCAGGTGGGATTGGGACTGGGGACCTATCGGCTTGCAGCCTGCACCTCTGACTACTGAGCCACCGCACCCCTCTATGAATGTAATGGGAATACTTTGGAGGCTTATTTTCGGGAATAAAATCGTCTTAAAGAAATCAGAAATAGTTTTTCGTTAACAGTATTTAAAGATATTCATTCAAGAATCAGATAAATTTCTCCAAGAAACCAGAAAAGGCATAAATGTGTACAGCATTCAAAGGGTTTGATCAAGGGATTGCACTAGGGGGTTCAAAAATGTGATTTCAGGCAATTCTGAAAAATGCACTTAGTGACCCTGGGTGACCTCAGTGACCTTGACCCATATTTTAAACCTGCATCGAGTGTCCACTTGTTTGTTGTTGGTCCCAGGTCCATAGGTCATACCATGCGTGAGATATGAGCGCGACCCACTTCAAAATTTTTGGACTCACCCACTTTTTTTCGTGAAAATAATGCATGCATGAACTTCGAGAATGCATTAGGGGGGGGGCAAAAAAGTGTGATTTCCAGCAATTCTGGGAAATGCACTCAATGATCCCTGGGCGACCTCAGTGACCTTGACCCATATTTTGAATCTTCATCGAATGTCGACTCATTTGGCGTTGGTCCCAGGTCCGTAGGTCATACCATGCCTGAGATATGGGCGTGATACACATTCAAAACACCCCTACGGACCCCCCGATGCCTCAGGGATCTGAAAAAACATACATGTAGGTGGCATAGACAGGAGTATATAAGAAAAAGAAGAAAAAAAAAAAAAAAAAAAAGAAACCGTTCAAAAACATTAGTCTGTGTGTTTCACACAGACTAATTAAAGACCAAATCAGTGTAAGTAAATTAAATTTGTATTTCAGATTCAACATCTCGACTTTCAACAGTTGAGAATCTACAGCGTGTTGGTGATACAGTGCGAGACAAAATACATGTAAGTTGTAAGATAACCACTATATACTATGTATACTACATTTCCTACATCGATAACACCAGGTTCTGTCATTATTTTTTGGAAAGCTCTCAGTGAGTGGTTATCCTGCAACTTATTTTGACTTGTACTTTAACAGCGGACAGAGACTTTGGGCCAGATTGTGACCCACTCGTGATCCGATCGAAGTTCGAAATCGGCTTTTGAAACTTTTGAAATCACAGTACTGTATTTCTATAACTGTACTATAAACAAGATCTCGCCTCCGGAAACAAATCTTCCAACCTGCCATATCCCATCGTTTAAAGTTGTCTAGGATTGTCCCCTCAGTTAATTCAAATGATGACATCGATTCTACGATTTTCAACTTAATGTTTCACAAAACTAGTTGGCTTGGCTGATACAGAACTCAATGCGACGAATTCGGAAATCGCGACCTGTGACCTTGCACTGATCCAAAATAGCAGTTTCGAAAAAGGCATATTAAAACACATTTTTCAAGTCGGTGAATGCTTATACCATATCCCTGATTGGCCGGTCAGAGTGTGTGGATATGTAGTCGTACGACGAGGGAGCATTTAAATGATGCATGCCCAGATGGATATAAATAAATTCTCTGATCAGACAGAAGAGGAGATTTCGAACCTAAACACAGGTTATACCTCTGATTGGCATCTCAAAAAATGAGATGACCGCCGACAATAGAGGTAGATATGTGTGGTAGTAGTATGGGTGCGCTTGAAAAGGCCAAGTGAAAGTACACGAGAGAGTAAGTTAAATATAAAGCTTTAAGCGCACCTACCGGTAAGTTCTTGATATTTTTTTCGCAAGTTGGTGGTGTTTGTGCGCTGTTATGATGACGTTTGAGGAGCGCTCGTATGGGAGTCACGGACCGGCGAGGGAGCCCCCCCCCCCCCCCCCGGCTCTGCTCTTGCGCCCGTACGGTTTTCGAATTTTCTGCCAGTTGTTAAGTCTTATGTGCTTGCAAGAATGGGAGTTGGAAGACACGGGCGGGCTCAGGAACTGGTCTATTCACCCCGTGCTTTCAGAAATAGAGGTTGGGAACCGCGGACAGGCTCGGAAGCTGGTCTGCTCACCAACCCTGCTGCTAGTTTTTTTTTTCTGATACGGACCTTGGCTAACTATACACAACGAATCAATACTCCTACTTTACACCCACGTTATGAATCTAGTTCAATGTTCACCTCTTGTCATAATAAGAGTCTGTTCAAATCCTTTTTACTGTTTCGGTTGGTGAACGGGGCGTTTAACCACGCTCCAAAATCAACTGGGTTAAAAATCAGAACAAATCAAATGGGTTGAGTAAATATAAACCCAACTGAGTGCAAATCTGATAATTAGGCAGACCCACTCGAATGTGACGACTCCATAAAGGGAAAAAAGTGAATTCCTCAAATAGCCCTTATCGGGCCCGTTTGGGCTTTTTGTGTTTAAGGCCCGCAGGAGTGTCAACCGTAAAACGAGACTCGATCTACCATGTTTGGCCCTCTTACACTTACTTTAAAGGTAAAGGAATCACAGTTATCTTCACATTTGCTTAACTCTTAACCTGCTGAGTATTTTAAAAGTATTTTCCATCAAATGTAGTCATGGCTGCTTTGGAGCAGCCATGACTAGATTTGATGGAAAATTCATGAACATCTGACTCAATAAATCACTGGTCAAAAAGTCAATACAATTTTCAGAGGACATTTTTATTAAATGTTCTCAAATTTTACTTATTTTAGTGGCAAGAGATATCTTGTCCTGGGCAGGAATATCTGCCAGGAGCATGCAAATAGGCAATGCGCTACGCTGATAACACTCAACAGAGTCTAGTCAAAAACAATTCACAAACTATGTGTCAAACACCAGAATATCTTGTAAGGCTTTCCAGATGGTCCAAATACATACAGTACGGCCGCCACGGACTGGTCGCTTTCCACTGGCGGGCAATATTTCCACGGACGCAATAATATTAGATTCCAAACACTGATTATAGGAATAATCATCAAAAATTTAATTAATGAAGGACCAGGTACAACCCGGTGCTTCGTTAATTAAAATTTTGCTGTTGATGATTTTCATTACCTGGTAAACTCGTGCTTGGACATCACTGCCCACGCGTGGTTTACGACCAGTCCACGGCTGCTGTGCAGTAAAATGCGGATGGATGAATCATTCAGGAACGTTTTAATTCGTATTGTGTCCATATTCGAAATAAATTGCATTCTATTCACGCGGAGATGCATACTATTACTTGCTTGTGATGATGTAGAAAGGGAATTAAGGAATCCTGGCCCGGATGCTGTGATTGGCTCTGCGCTTCCTTTGAACTCATCTAGTCTCCGTGGCCTAACAATATGCTATCGGAATGTACAGAGCTTGAAATCAAAATCGACACACTATGATGTGAAGCCGAGGAGTCAACATATTTGTGTTTACAGAAACGTGCATCAACATCTACAAATCGAAAGTCTCATATTGAGCTTAAAGGCTTCAATCAACCTGAACGTAAGAATTGCCCAAATAGTGGCGGGGAGTGGCAATTTATGTTAAAGTAGGCATCCTATTTAAGACCCGAACAGAACTAGAAAGTAACTCTCCTGAATCCTTACGGGTTGAGGTTCTATATACCCTATATACCTCTTCCCCATTCAAAATAGGTGTATTCTATCCACCCCCCCCCCCCCCTCCATGTTTGGTACTGATCAGTGGGACTTAATCTCTACATCGATAGATAAAGCTGAGGACAATAATCATTACTGTTGACTTTAATGATAATCAGTTATCCCCGAGGAGAGGAAAATTTCTCGACATAGTGAGTAGCTTTAACCCTTTTTTCACGTAAGACCGAGTTTTCGGTCCAAGGCATAACTTCGTTCCATTTTTGTCTTATTATAAGAGGTCTGTACACGGGACATTGATGATAAAATAATAACTACAGTCTGCAGCCACACGGCTGCAGACAGCAGTTATTATTTTATCGAGTTCAAAGGGTTAATCTCTGACAACTAGTAACCGAGCCCACTTATTACACCGAGAATTTCTCCTCTCTGCTTGGCGTAATATCTGAAAGTAATTCTGCAAAAGTAATGAACTATGAAGTTGATGGCACTTTTTTTCCGGACCTTGTTCGATATCACTGATCAGTCTCGATCAAAATGGATGCCATGCGAAATTGTCGACATATATTTAAAAAACGCGCCTGACTCAACGATAAAGGTGACTACTATTTTTATTTTCTGTTTCCGTTAAGGTATTTTTTATTTCTTTTGCTTGATCCCTTGTTGAAATCTGCTGCTGTATTCATCTTTTTATAAAAAGAGGGGTTACCTTGTTTTCTATCACACACCTATTAATGTAAAACGCGGGATGTCCACAGTTCTGCCTATACGATAAAAACAAAGCTGTATCGCGTATGCCGTGATACAAAACACGTTCGATTTCGTTTCCAACGTAAATAGAGAAAGCACCCGTCTAAATAAATCACGTCATCATTGATCGAATGCACCGGATTAGATTTGTGACTAAGAAATATGCGGCAAATGAGTTTTAGATGCCTAAAACAAGCAGAAACAGAGGCATTTGCCCATCCCCAAAGGCGTCAGGGGACTATGGTACACTACATTTCTGGAAGCGGAGACTACGCTTGGTGGTAAAAATAGCACCTCTCCCCCACCACCCCCGCCTTCACCATGTTGGGCACTGCACTATCATGGTAATGACGTCACACGATCAAGTTACCAGGATAATCCTCGTCTATGTAACATGCCTAGGTCATTCTATGATAAATCCCCGGGAGTTGGGGGGGGGGGGGAGTGTCTCCTCGCCTTAAGCAGTGCAGAAACCTTTAGTATAAATTTTACATACCTTTATGCGGCAATAAATGGTAAATGGTAAAGTTCATCTACAACAGCTGTAACTGGAATTAGTATACAGAAGTTATAACATTATCGGTTAATTTGTTGTGAACATAACGGGTTGAAAAAAGTTATAACAGTATGCGTCGATTTTTATAACATAACGGGTTGAAAAAAGTTATAACATTATGCGGAGTTTATAACATTATCGGTTGTTTACTACATTTTTTGTAACATTATGCGTTTTTGTAACATTATGCGGCGTTGTAACATTATCGGTTGTAACACCCCGCCCATTAACAGTGAAGGAAAAGCAGCAATTATCGACTTAGAAAGTGTTTTTAGTTCACTTTTCGTGTAGACGGGTTGTTACATGGGAGGTGTGTTATAAACACAGAACCACACATACGTTTGAATGAGTTCTATATATTTATATATATAAATTTTGTTTCCTCTATATGTATTTCTTATCAACCTACTCACAATTGTTTACTACAGGCTTGCACTACAGTGGAAGTCCCTAACTCGGATTAAATACTCTCTATTTTTGTCTTTCCCAAGCAAGTTGGGAAAGAAAAGTGGTGCAAAAGCACCAATAAAAATAAGCCAAAACTGGGTCGAGAGCAACCGGCGCAGACCCAGTACGGGATGCTCTCTCCCAAGTACAACTCCACGACTTCCGTTGCCAGTGCGCATATACCGTCTCTAAAGACTCATTCTTTTTAAAATCCGCTTCGTGTCGAGATGTTTTTGCACGCTTATCAGTGTTCCACCAGCTCGATGTTTGATGATTCCTGATTCATTATACCACAGTGTATCCTTTGTATTCTCAGGAACAGTGTTTTATATATTCTCTTTTCTATTATATGTCCATAATGTATATTTATTTGCTCTCTCTCGAGTCGCGCGCGTATTTCGCGTGCCACGCGGTTCGGACTTAGATTTTTTTTCACAATTATTGTTAATGCTTTTTTTGCAAAATTTTCTAATTGTGTTAGAGTTAGGTGTCAGCGGGGTACCAGTCCTACAGTGTTTCTTCTTTCTTTTGAGAGTAGTCTTCCTGTTGGGTGGTTCCCGGTCGACCGTCTGGGGTCTTTGTTTCTGTCACCTTTCTCTCTTCTTTGGGGGTGTTCTGTTTTCTCATCTCACCTTCTCTGCTCCTCTCACCTCTATCATGCCCAGGACAATTCCTTGTGGGCAATGTCTGCTGCCAAAGCATGTGGACGATGTACATTCGTCTTGTTCCTCCTGTAATGGGTGTTCGGCCGAGCGGCCGTGTGGTGTCTGTGGAACATGGTCTCCCACCTTCTGGGCGTCAGTAAACCGTGTCGTTCGTTCCTTTTCGGTTTCAGCCGGCCTCGGCTTTTCGCTGCAGGGGACTGCAGGACTGTCCGATACTGTAGACGTGGGATATCGGCCTCAGCCTTCCCTGACTTCAACTCGGCGAAGTCGGAAGGGGGCTGCCGGCCGAACCCATCGCTGTGGTCTCTTCGCCGTCGAGCACCACAGTTGTGTCTTTGGATTCGGATGTTCGTAGTGGAAACACTATGAACTCCGTGGCGTTTCCGTCTACTCACTCTGGTCACACGACCAGTTTTGGGGGACCAACGCCTTTTGTGCAGCCTGGGCCTTCTGCCCCGCAGAGGTCCGCGGTGACTCTCATGAGTTCTCGCAATATTGATCCTCGGGGTGCTTCGTACCCCTATACACGTCTGCCTTCAGATGTTTCGGCTGCCGCCCGTCGTCCCGCGTCGGGTGTTTTGGAGGATCGTGACCCTTCGCTGGTTAAGAGGGTCAGAGGTGAAGCCACTTTGCCGGTTCGCTCCCCTGTCGAACCGGTCGGTACAGGCAGTGAGCTTAGGGAGGCCCTCTCCTTACTCACTCAGGTTCTTTCTAAGAGCCTTTCTGTTGCTTCCAGCGAGGCTATGGGTGGTTTCCAGGCGCCTCTTATGGCGCCGCCTCCCGGGATTGGAAACAGGCCGGTTTCCGATTCCTCTGGTGTCCCGACACCATGGGAGGCGTCGGCTGGTTTGCCCACGATGGGCTATGTGTCTTCCGACTCTGGGGAGGAGTCCGACATGCTTGAGGTCGAGGGCCAGCAGTCTTCGGACTTGGGGGCGGCTCTTGACTTTGTGTTTGGGTTTCTGCCTGAGCTCAAACCTGCTAACCAGCCGACAGTGTCAGCCTGGCCGCGATCATCCGTCGCGCGCCAACAGCCTATGGAGCAACCTGCTTCTGGGCGCCTTCGACCGTGCCAGTCGGTACAGGTGGTTGAAGCTTTTTCAGCATTGGATGCCAAGCTGAATTCCAAGGCTTTGAAGACTTCGTTCTTCACCAGTGTTGACACCTTTTTGCCTCCTGTGCGTTATCGTTCCTACGATTCCGCCAATCCGTCAGTCTGCCAGGCTTTGACGGTTCTGGATCAGGACTCCACTTCCCTCGGGCTTTCCAAGCCCAAGTCTGCCGTCATTCCAATGACGACTCTGGAGTCCACGTTGGGCTTATCTAGAGAGATGCTTGGCATGCGTTCTCTCTCAGATCACGTCGTCTCAGCTTTGGCTGCTTATCTGCCACCAGATAAGTTTGACGAGGTACAGGCTCCTTTGCGTGTGCTGTCCAAGGCGCTTATGCACCTTACTCACACGCATGCCTGTAACACGGCGAATTTGGAATTAGTTCGAAGGGACGCTGTGCTGGACACAGGTCGATCCCTTCCCGAGGAGCAGCGTGCTACTCTTCGATCTGCTTCTTTGGCAGGTCCGCAACTTTTCCATGGTTCCGTGTCGACGGTCCGGGATGACGTCCTACGTCATTCCAAAGATCAGCTGCTGTTTCGTCAGCTTGATCAGCCTTCTCGGGGAGGCAAGGGCCGTTCCAAGCCTAACAAGTACCCTTCTGCTTCCTCTGTGAAGCAAAAGGCTGGTCCTTCTGCCGCCGCCTCTACTTCTTACTCACGGGGTAAAGGTAGGGGTCGGCAGAATCGAGGGAAGTCTCAGGATTCTTCATTTAGCAGAGGAGGTGGTTTCTCCTCTCGCGGGCCTCGTCGGGGCTCGAAATGAAGGTCCTCACCTCGAGGTTGGAGGAAGAATGGCAGAGTTCGCAGACCATTGGACCACCATCACATCCGATCCATGGGTGTTAGATGTTGTTCGGTCCGGGCTGCGCATATCCTTCCGACGGCACCCCACTCTGTCAAGGGTGCCTCTTCCAACCACAGTTCCTTCAGACGTTTTATGTCGGGAACTTTTGTCCACGGAGATTGCCAATCTCCTGGCAAAGGGGGCGATCGAGGTCGTCAAGAACGTTCAGTCAGTGGGTTTCTATTCCCGCCTGTTCTTGGTGCCGAAGAAGGACGGCCGACTCCGACCGGTTATCGATCTGAGTATCCTGAACCAGTCTATCATTGCTCCCAAGTTCAGCATGGAGACTTTCAGGTCGGTCCGCCAATCAATTCACCAGGGAGATTTCGCAGCCAGCATCGACCTGCGAGACGCTTACTTCTACGTTCCGATGCATCGGGCGTCACGGAAGTATCTCAGGTTCGCTTTTCTGGGGCGAGTTTACCAGTTCAAGGTCATGCCTTTCGGCCTCAACCTGGCTCCTTGGGCGTTCACCAGACTGATGTCGCATGTGATAGCGTTCCATCGCACACAGTCCAGGGTGACTACTTCGGCATATCTGGACGATATCCTCCAGAGGCATTCCAATGCTGCCTTACTGGAATCGGATGTCGCCACTCTGTTGAGCTTGCTCACGTCGCTAGGATTCAGAGTCAACGAGGAGAAGTCGGACCTGGTCCCTTCTCAGTCGTTTTGTCATCTGGGGATGTCTTTCCAAACCAAATTCAATTTGGTGGCTGTTCCCCAGGCCAAGGCTGTGATTCTCTCAGCTTTTGCTCTGACTCTGTCCCAGTCCAGGTCCGCGACCGCTCGGAGTTTTCTCCGGCTGATCGGTCTCTGCGGTTCGGTGACGGATCTCATTCCTCTAGGTCGGCTGCGTGTCAGACCTCTCCAACACTTTCTGCTCAGTCGTTGGAGGCCGAATGTAGATTCTCTGGATCAGGTGCTTCCGTTTCCGGACTCTCTGTATCCTCACCTTCTTCCCTGGACAGATGTTCAGTGGATTACGCAGGGTGTTCCGCTGGACTTACCCACATCCGATAGCGTTCTGACGGCAGATGCCAGCGATCTCGGATGGGGTGCGACGTTGGATCCTCTCGGTCTTTCCCTACACGGGATGGGGGGCCAGGATCAAGCAGCTCTACACATCAACCAGAAGGAGCTTCTTGCTCTTCTTCTGAGTTTCAGGCAGTGGATCCCTCACCTGTCGAATCGCCAGGTCCTTCTACTATCCGACAATTCGACGGTGGTTGCTTACATTCGGAACCAGGGCGGCACGCACTCGCTTCCGATGTACGAGTTAGCTCGGGATCTTCTACTGCTCGCTCAGGATGTTCACGCCGGAGTGGTTGTTCGTCACATTCCCGGTCGTCTGAACGTCCTAGCCGACTCCCTGTCCCGACAGGGCAGGGTTATTTCCACCGAGTGGATGCTTCACAGGGCAGTGTTCCAGTCGCTTTGCGATCTCTGTGGACGTCCCCACATCGACCTCTTTGCGACTCGTTGGAACCATCAGGTGGACACTTTCGTGTCCCCGTGTCCAGATCCTCTGGCTTTTGCCGTGGACGCTCTGTCACTCGATTGGAACGGTCTAGTCGGCTACGCCTTTCCGCCGGTTCCGATTCTTCCTCAGGTTCTCGCCAAAATTCGAGCCTGCAGTTGTCGAATCATTCCGATCGCTCCCCTGTCGCCTCAGCGGGTGTGGATCAATCAGCTCCGCTCGCTGATGGCGGCGGTTCCGGCACGTCTCCCGCTACGTCGCGACCTTCTTTGTCAAGGTCGCCCGAGGAGGTTCCACGTCGACCCGACTTCATTGTGCCTTCACGCATATCTTTTGTCAGGTCCTGTCTCCTCCGTAGAGGTTTTTCGAGACGAGCAGTGGAGTGCATTTCTTCTTCAAGGAGGCACTCCACTGGTTTAGCTTATGCAGCTAAATGGAAGGTCTTCTGTCGTTGGTGTGCTGATCACTCTGTTGATTATGCCAATCCTTCGATTTCACAGATTGCGGAGTTTCTGGTATATTTGTTTGATTCTCGGGGTCTCCAGCCTGTTACCATCAAGGGTTACAGGTCTATGCTTTCAGAGACTTTTTCTTATGTGGGGAAGCGTCGTATCGGCACTAATCCTTACCTCTCCAAGCTTGTTCGGCACTTTTCTTTGAAAAGGCCTCGGACTTTGCAGCTTACTCCACGATGGAATTTTTCGTGGGTGCTGCTTTGCTTGGGGGGGGGGGGGGGGCGCCGTTCGAACCTTTATCCCAGGTGGATATGCATTTTCTCACATATAAGACGGCTTTTCTGATGGCATTTGCTTCGGCCAGATGGGTTAGTGAGCTTCACGCCCTCTCGGTTGACCCGGCCTTTTTTAGGAGCTCTCCCAACAGTGTTACTTTTACCACTGATTGCTTCTTTTTGGCTAAGAATCAGTTACCAGATACTACTCCTCTCCTATCTGTATCAGGGCTCTTCCCTCTGTTGAGGGTACTCGCCCTTTGCTCTGTCCGGTCCGTGCTATTCGCATTTATCTTGATCGGACACGCTTCATACGGAAGGGCAAAAAACGGTTTTTTCTGTCTCTCATTCCGGGTCGACAGAAGATCTCTCCTCAATGCATTTCTCGATGGATTTGTCTTGCTATTCGTACGGCTTATAGTCGTTTAGCAGCTGGCGATTGTATTACCAATCATATTTCTGCCCACGAGGTGCGGGCACTGTCCACCTCTTGGGCTTATTCTAACTCCGTCAAGTTGTCGGATGTTATGCAGGCAGCCTACTGGAGAAATGCTTCTACTTTCTCCACCTTTTATTTGCGCCAGTTGCAGGAGCAGTCGGAGGACCTTTTTGCCCTGGGTCCTCTTTCTTCTGCTCAGGCTGTTGTCTGCCATAGCCATTAGGCTTCTTGAAGGTCAGTTTCAGCCTTGTGCTGTTACTGCCCTATTTCTGTCTGTGTGTCACACAGGCTCATATGTCTCTTTTCATTGTCCTTTACCAATGATTGCGACATTATGGTTGATAAGCCTCGGGACCTCTTCCTTCTACTTCACGGTTCCAGTGCACTAGGGTTATGTGGGGGTTGGTTATGCGATTCCCTCCAGCCTTTTGTCTATTCAGCCTGTAGTAAACAATTGTGAGTAGGTTGATAAGAAATCTAAATTTTATAGTAAATTTCCTTTCTTATTATACCTACCACAATTGTTTACATGGAGGCCCTCCCGTCTTCTTTACGGGTAAAGAATCTTTCCTCCCCGCTGATCACATAACTCTAACGTTTACGGATTCAAAAAGAATGAGTCTTTAGAGACGGTATATGCGCACTGGCAACGGAAGTCGTGGATTTGTACTTGGGAGAGAACGTCCCGTACTGAGTCTGCGCCGGTTGCTCTCGACCCAGTTTTGGCTTATTTTTATTGGTGCTTTTGCACCACTTTTCTTTCCCAACTTGCTTGGGAAAGACAAAAATAGAGAGTATTTTATCCGAGTTAGGGACTTCCACTGTAGTGCAAGCCTGTAGTAAACAATTGTGGTAGGTATAATAAGAAAGGAAATTTACTATAAAATTTAGATATTTTTGGTCAGAAAGATGGTGCACAGAATCACCATCAGGCCTATAACACCTCTCGTCAGCGTGACCATATACTACCAAGACTTGCCCAACAGCAACCATTTTTTCCGAATGAGCGACGAAGATGATACAAAAATACCATCAAAATGCCTTCTAAGTGGATTGCCGTTGATAGCTCATATTCAAGGAAACAGCGTCCTTTCAGTTCGAAAATTCAAAATTGTCTTCCATCTGGCCGAGCCACGATGGATCCGGGCTCTCCACCCCTTGGTGCAACCATTTTTGCCGAATGAGCGACGAATATAAAACAAAAGTGCCACCGATATGCCTTCTGTGTGAACTTCCATTGATCGTTCAGATGCAAGGATAAACAGCGTCCTTTCAGTTCGAAAAATCAAAAATTCCTCCCATCGGGCCGAACCATGAACGGCCCATTTGTCCACCGCCCACCTCAGTGCAATAAGTTTTTGCCGAATGATCGACGAATATGATACAAAACTGCCATCGAAAATACCCTCTGTGTGTCATGCCCAGTCCGCTCCTGTTGCCGTTTGTATGTACAGATATGCACGGCAACACATCAGCTGTCATTCCACAAATTATAGATCTCAGTGTCGTATTATACGATTCAAAGATTTCCCCCAATGCGACAAACACCGAAACCTTCGAACTGTGCATAGATATGTACTTGCCACCAAACGTTTTAAACGCTAGTCTTCGAAACTTTAAAGCATGTACCCTGCATCATTTCGTCTCTTTGTCTTTGTACGCATTCCATCATACTGTGATTCAAGAAACCTATGCGACTGTGACTTGTGTTATCTGCCCGGTAAGTGACACTGAAACTTCTGTGCTTGACCGTAATTTTAAAGTATAATCCATATTAACATCCCAGGTTTGTAATGATCATGAAGAATTAACCAAATACTTTGCCTGGTACTACGAGGATATCCGTAATCAGTGGGTTTTTATTTACTGAAGAAAGCTTTACCTTTATTTGTAACCTCATCTCAAATTATGCACTTGCGGCCAGTGGCGTACATAAAGTATGGCAGGTATGGCTCGTACCCTGGGCGCCACTTGGTGAGGGGCCGCCACCGAGCAGTTTCTATGTATGATCTGTCTTTGATTATGGGTGATAAGCACTCGGCCAGATTGTTAAACCACTTATATAAATTATAAGGTAAAAATACAGTGCTGGGAGCAACATGACAACATACCTCATAGTACCACTGCTGAGTCTCAGTGCCAGTTCTGCGCAAACTGGGGAGGCTGTGTTGCTTTTAGGCCTTCTCTGTAGGTCATGCCTTTTACGCCTCAACAGAATTTCCGCCAATATAAATATTCACAACGAACGCGGGATCTCGTCCAGACGAGATCGCACGTTAGTTGTAGCCATTTATTGTGGAGGAAATCTTTTAAGATGGAAACAGCATGCCGTCATATTCAAATGTGTACGCCATAGGCGATATTCTTCCATAGATACGCCGCTGCTTGCGGTAAGATTATCTGTATTCGCTTCACACTCTCGGCATTGAGAAGTCTAAAGGAACTTAATCTTCAACTTGGAAAGAGATCTCTGTGCACGAATCGCCCTTTTCCGCATATCATTTTGTAACGGGATTTTATCTCTAAGTTCAAAGTTTTCTCCCGAGGGCAGTATCAATAACATAGTTGTGTCAGTAGCAGCGACGTCTTAGTGAAGTGATTTATTGTTTTATTGTACTTTTTCTTCTCTTTTCACCTTCGTATTCCGTTCTACAACTGCTTCATATGAATTATGAATAGTATTTACCTTGTATAGGCTCTTACTGCTGAAAGCTTTTCTGTAAATATTTGACCATAGAAACGTCGCCATTATAAGCTCGATGGCTTAGTGTTGAATCCACATCTTTATATATTGTCCACACGCTATGTTTTGATTTGAGATAAATACTTTTTACTCCAAATCCACATGAAAGGACACAGAAATCCCTTCGTCACTTGTTCAAGGCCAAGGAAGTGAGTACTTATCCCCTCCTCTCTGGTAGTTGCTGTGGTACCCTGTCAATGTGCTTAGGAAAAGCGTTAAATTCGGCGATCAGGTACAAAGGGTGATTATATGACTGAAAGCGTTACCAGAAATAGAAATTGAATGGCATCCAACACCGTTTCCAGCCATTCTCAGTCCATGCCGATGTTATTGTCGGGATCATGTACATCAGATTGTAAAGATGAAGCCAATTTCAATAGCATGGTAGACTGCAGTTGATATTGTGAACAGGGTTGAGAGAAATGAGAGGTTTTATTTGCTGAGAAGTCACGATGGGGTTGAGGAATGATGATTCTTATATTGGTGCCCCACTTCTGGGTCCCGTGTTTCTTGGTTATTCGTTGTAATAGTTGCGTTAGGGAAAATCCAGCTACACCGGGCGGGTGGGAACGATGCTTTAACCCTTTACCCATAGTAACGACCAAAACTGGCCAGCGCTATTCCCCAAAATCGCCAATTAATTTTCAGTATTTTTTTATGTTTTGTCCCAGAAACATTGGTTATGACCCCTCGTTTGAACGAGGTCGTCGAGCTCGTTCCATTGAGGGGTCATAACCTGTATTTTTGAGACAAAAAAATTTAAAAATTAGTTATTCAAGAATTTTTTTTTTTTGCAAGTGTCGTCTGCTTTTCGTGTTAGGTAAAGGGTTAAGACGTGGGCGGCTAATGCTGTCAATTTGTTTATTGTATCAACCAGTTAGCGCTTTGTGTGTAAAATACTCTTTTGTCTAATGTTAATGGGCCTAGTAGCCTATGCAGCAAACTGTTGTGGTGCTGTGCCTTGTAAAGTGGATAGTAATTGTTTTAGTAAGCTTCCTGCTGCCATCACAGATACTTTTTCAGCCAGGGCTTTCAATTGGATCACATGTTCCACTCCGGAGCTGCCCTAGGCTTCCCACCCATGGATATGGTCTAGTATGGTTGTTTTTGTTCGAGGGAAGCTTTTTGAGTGGAAGCTCCAGTTCAATTAAACATATTTGCCATTTAACAGTGTAAATCGGAATTGGAGGACAAGTGCTTACCACTTACAGGACACTCCGCTCCCGTACATTGATTGACAGTGTACAATTTACAATATGGCAGAACGAATAATATCACTAACATAATTTAACCAAATTTAAACATAATTAGAATATGGGATGAAATAATGAGAGCTGAGCAGAAAATCAAAAAATGCAACAGTCCAAACAGATGACGACCCCAAGCACCGCATTCAATAGAATTTCAGCCTTCATGTGAACAAGTGAATAGCAGTTAATATCTGCATGTCCACCAATTTCCAAAATCCCAGTTTCCGAAACCCCGCAGCATCCCATCGTCGAACTTGCGGCAATTTAGAAGTGGGGCCGAGCGTGATGTGGACACTCTCATAACAATGCGGTCCTGTAGGTTCAAGTGCGTGGTGTCCTAAATGTCCCACTGTGATAGTATACCCATGGCGAAAGTTGACTTTTTAGTATATCTGAGATCACACAAGTTGGATATGGCCGCATCTAGCTTCGAAAGTCGAATCTGTCCGAGTCGCGAATAAATTTTGCAACAGTGAAAAAATAGATGTATGACGGATACTGTCTGGCTGTCGTACTGTATTAACTCCAATAAATTCCAGTCGAGAGTATTGCGAATATCAAAATAGGAAGAATACACAAATAAGTAATATTCTGCATCCCCAATACCCTCGTTGCATAGACAAAGTGGGGAAACGGACACATAATTACGGAATCTGTCACAATTGGGTTGACAACAGCCTATTCGTAGTTCGGCTTTAATGATGTTGTACTTTCTTGTGCCGATTGCGATGTATGGTGGAGGCGTAAAAAAGGCGGCAAAATGGACTTCGCGACGAGCTGTTTTGCACATTCTCAGAGAAAGTGTTCCAAATTTCAATACAGAGGGAGAGAAAGGCCGTTTGAAGAGCTCTCTTCCTGTTCGACAAGAATGAGGAACATGATTCGACAAGTTACGTATCATATTGGGATATGTCAGAAACGCGGGGTTGTTCGGGAGTATGGAGAAAGGTGGGTGCACTCCCATTGACAATTTTATAAAAGCTACATAATTGCTGGACGTGACGTTTGCTTTCTAATCTACTCCAGCCAACTTTCAACATAAGTCGACCACGTGAGACAAATCCAGTAGGTCCACCGACTATTCGGGTAGCGTCACAGTGAATATCTTCCACACGTTTAAGTAGGTTATGTGAAGCACCACTCCACACAGAACTTCCAGATTGGTAGTATGAATGTATGATGTATTTTTGCAAGTATTTTACTTTGAAAACTGTTCTTCAGTTTTCTCATTTGAGATAATGTCGAACAAGCCTTTCCACATATGTTATTAACGTGTTCTGTCCAGTACAAATTTGATTGCAGAGTTAAACCCAAGTGTTTGTGAGAATTTAAAAAATCAATTAATTCACTATTGAACAAGATGTTCAATGGGGAGGTATTTCTTTTAAATGTAAACAGGATTGCTTTGGTCTTTTTTGCATTAAGTGAGATCAGGCATCGATTAGCAATCACTTTATCGAGTTCCAATTCATCTTTGCTACATCTTCATCTTCTCCTGCACATGAGACCTGATGGCAGAAAAAGAGTTCAAGATGAGACACTTAACCCTTTACCTAACGACTCGCCCGCATCCGCCCGCGTAATATGCAAATTGAGCAGTTGAAAAAATTAAATTTTTCAAAATATTTCAACGAAACCATATCATGTGACCCCTCATTGGAACGAGCTCAGTGGGTTCGTTCTAATGATGGGTCACATGATATGGTTTTGTTGAAATTTTTTGAAAAAATTAAAAAAGTTGTATTTAAAATAATACATTTTGATATCGTCTGTTTTGGGTAAAGGGTTAATTGCATTTTGAGAACATCTCGACGATTAAAAAATTCCCGAAACACTCTGACTAGAATCGATCGAATGCAATCATTGGGGCGATTTCGAATCGAATTGATTTCAAAGATTCTCATGGCCTTAAATTATATTTTTCCTTCAGGTCTAACTTTAACAGACTAGTGGACAAAAGATGAGTTTATTGTTTGAAAGGCAGTGGTTTCCTGCCGACACAAATTCTGAGAAGAATACATTTTCAGTGATGTCGTACAACATATTGAACTATCACTACACTATCAGTGGTTATTCGTACGCCAAACCAGAACTGATGCTTACATCTCGCCGACACCCTCTCATTGCTGAGGAAGTGATCCACTATGATCCGGATATAGTGTGCATGCAAGAAATTGGTGCAGAAGCGTTTGATGATCTGTACAAGCTGCTGTCACGCCACGGTTTCGAAGGCAAACTCGCAGAGAAAAGGCATGGAGATGGGTTGGCAATTTTTTATAAATCTTGTCGATACAATCCTGTTACGTTGAAAAGTATTCCAGTATCTTTTGCTGAAATGAAAGGACAACAACTCTTGAAGGTAGGATTATTAACATTTGCCATGCGGTGACCCGTTATCAAACAAATCATTCTGATTTTCAGTGTTGAAAATATCGAGAACAATCATCAGGTTTGTTTTCGCATTGATTTCGAGCACCTGCCTGTATGCAGAAGTAGTTGCATCCATTCGTACATTCCCAACTTTTTTACTAAGCAACGAAGTAATATTTGAAGTAGACAGCCGGGCTGTTCTACAGTACTTTTGAACCATGCTTTCATTTGAAATTAAGCAAAATATCATTACCTCCTTCAACACCGTACGCATGTTTTCGTTTTTGTTAAAAAAAATGCTTTGTTGGTTCGCAAAGAACAAAATCGACAACCAATAGTTAGGGAAAGTCAGTACTAATGTACCTCAACGTCACAAGGAGTAGTTAAATTAAATAGGGTTCCCTCGGGGCCATGGATTCATTAAGATGTTTTATTTGACATCGTTTGCGAAGGCGGTCGTTCAAAATCCCATTGTGGGCTATTGTGGCGCCTTGACCAAATGTCGAGAAATAACCTTGTATAGACTTGAATTTTAGCAGTCCATGCCAGCAAGCACCCTGGCTAAACTATACTGTCCAAAAAATGTTTGGACGAGCTCGTTCCAACGAGGGGTCATAACCTATGTTTTTGAGACCAAAAATGAAAAAATAATAAAAATTAATTGGCGATTTTTGAGAATAGCGCTGGCCGGTTTTGGTGTTACGTTGTGTAAAGGGTTAATCGGCAAGGCATACTGTCCATGACCTTCCAAATTTCTCTCACTGTGATGTTGTCTAATTTCTATATAAGCACACGGCAGTGAAGTGGTCAATCGCTAGCAAATATTCACCTGTTTTAAGGATGTATGCTCGATTCGATACAGGAATGCAGAATGTCACAATATGAGCTATTCATATACCCACAGGTATTATAGGGTTGGGGGGGGGGGGGTGCTTAACTTGTTTTGGGCAGCATATTACTGAATACTCCTACACATACAACATGTATTCATCCAACAGCCATTACCAGTATTGTATGCCGCAATTCCATTCAGGCTTTCAGTGTTGAAAGGGGTAACATGATCGTGGATAAGCCTGTGAGTATACCCTAAAATCAGTTGGGTTAAAAAATCAACCCAAATCTACTTGGTTGAGTGAATATGAACCCAGTTGTTGAGTGATATAAGGTGTACTTGTCCAAAGTCTGGCGAATGGGTTACACGCTCACTAAAACATCCGGCGAGTATAGATTCCATCCAGCAAAGCTGTAAAAAAACAAAAGGATCACGAACGAAATTTCGGCCAATGAACCATCTTCTGGTGCAATCTTAAGATTAAGTTTTGTACATAGTTTTGGGTGTGATAATTTTTTGTGGTTGATCCAAAATAGCACTTTTGTTTGCACGTTAATTCGTTGGTCGCATCATAAGACAATGGAAAAACGCGGATGACTACCCAAGAGGAATGTATGGCCGTGTATGTCAAGTGTTATAGCGGTGCATAATTAGTTAGGCGACGAGCATTCGGTTTAACAGTGTACTGTGTAATAAAGACCTAACCGGAATCTAAGTTAATAGTACACTATATGTAACAAAGACCTAAACCGAACCTTAGTTAATAGTATACTATGTAACAAAGACCTAAACGCATTCTAAGTTAGTAGTATACGGTGTAACAAATGGCTAAACGCATTTTACGTTAATAGCATTCTATGTAACAAAGACATAAACGGAAGCTATCTTTATAGAATACTATGTAACAAAGACCTAAATGCATTCTAAGTTAATAGTATATTATGTAACAACGACCTGAACTGAATCTAAGATAATAGCATACTATGTAGTAAAGATCTAAACACATTCTGAGATAATAGTATATTATATAACAAAGACCTGAGTTAATAGTGTATTGTGTAACAACGAACTGAACCAAATCTAAGATAATAGTATACTATGTAACAGACCTAACGGAATCTAAGTTAATAGTATATTATGTAACAAAGCCCTGAACGGAATCTAAGACAATAGTATACTATGTAACAAACACCTAAACGCATTCTAAGTTAATAGTATATTATGTAACTACGACCTGAACGAAATCTAAGATAATAGTATACTATGTAATATACCTAAACGAAATCTAAGATAATAGTATATTATGTAACAAATACCCGAACGAAATCTCAGACAATAGTATACTATGTAACAAAGACCTAAACGCATTCTAAGTTAATAATATATTATGTAACAACGACCTGAACGAAATCTAAGATACTAGTATACTATGTAACAGACCTAAAAGGGATCTAAGTTAATAGTGTATTATGTAACGAAGACCCGAACGAAATCTAAGATAATAGGGTACTATGTAACAGACCTAAACGGAATCTAAATTAATAGTATATTATGTAGCAAAGACCTGAACGGAATCTAAGACAATAGTATACTATGTAACAAAGACCTAAACACGTTACTATGTAACAAAGACTTGAACGCATTCTAAGTTAATAGTGTATTATGTAGCAACGAACTGAATGAAATCTAAGATAATAGTATACTATGTAACAAAGACCTAAACACATTCTAAGTTAATAGTATATTATGTAACAACAACTTGAACGAAATCTAAGATAATAGTATACTATGTAACAAAGACCTAAACACATTCTAAGGTAATAGTATATTATGTAACAACGACTTGAACGAAATCTAAGATAATAGTATACTATGTAACAGACCTAAACTGGATCTAAGTTAATAGTATATTATGAAACAAAGACCTGAACGGAATCTAAAACAATAGTATACTATGTAACAAAGACCTAAACACGTTCTAAGTTAATAGTATATTATGTAACAACGACCTGAACGGAACCTAATATAATAGTATACTATGTAACAGACCTAAACGGAATCTAAGTTAAAAGTATATTATGTAACAAAGAACTAAACGGAATGTAAGTTAATAGTATAATATGTAGCAAAGACCTGAACGAAATCTAAGTTATTAGTAAACTATGTAACAATGACCTAAACGACTCCAAATTCAAAGTAAACCATGTAACAAAAACCTGAACGGAATGTTACTTAATAGCATACTATGGAACAAACACCCGAACGAAATCTAAGTTGATAGTTTATTATGAAACAAAGACAGCAGGGAAAAGCACAAAGTGTAAGGATGGGATCGGAGAGTAACTTGAAACTTTTGAGAGTCGTCTCCCCGGTAGAATGATGGATTTACATGATATGGAGGCTAAGGTCATTTTTTGGACATTGCAACAGATTGTCCAAAGTAAAATGACAGTAAGGGAGGATGCGACAGTTAGGTTAGGTAAATAGGGGGCAATTCGAGCTTGAAAACAAATAGTGGTTTACTCGTGTAATCACAGTTTCATTTTAATTTCGGTTATCAAATCCATATAAGCCACATTTGATAGGAGTTGGAAAATATTGGCAAATTCCTCAGAAGATATCATATGTTGGCGGAAAGTGGAAAGAAGTTAAAAGAAAAAAGAGAAAACAAAGGGGTAAGGGAGATAATGTAAGCCATTTTGAAAATGGAATGCATACCCTTTTACGACAATGCAGTGGTGTGTACATACTGCAAAAAGGAGAACTTTAACAAATTTACTCAAATATAAGAATACTAGCGGGTGTTTCCCGACGTTGCACGGGAGAAGATGGTTATATCAATATACCCTCAGATATGATCGGCTCAGCCGTTTTCGAAATAGAAGGTCAAGGTCACCAATTTCAAGGTCAAGGTCACCCCGCACGGGCACCCCGATAAAGTCAAAATGTTCGATGGGTCAATATACCCGCACATTTGAAATTTAAGCCCGATCGGCCAAGCCGTTTTCGAAATAAAAGGTCAAGGTCACCAATTTCAAGGTCAAGGTCACACCGCACGGACACCCCGATAAAGGCAAAATGATCAATGGGTTAATATACCCGCACATATGAAATTTTAGCCCGATCGGCCCAGCCATTTTCGAAATAAAAGAGCAAGGTCATCAATTTCAAGGTCAAGGTTACACCGCACGGGCACGGCACCTATCCATGTTACTCGCAGGGACGAATTACCCCCGTGTAGAAAATTTGAGATCGATCGGTCGAGAAACGGAAGAGTTCACCCGGAACAAAGATAGATAGGGAGATAGAGAGGTAGAGAGAGATAGAGATATAGATACAGGCATTCGCATTTATAAATTAGATGATGACCCTAATGGCCTAAATCAGAGCATGCCCCAGAGAGCGATGTGTACAGCATCGGGAACAACTTCATAAATACACCGATTCTCGGCATTATTCGATAATTCTGAACCAAGCAGTTGTACAGCTGAACTGTCCAGGCAAGAGGAAGCTTATTTTATGATTTCGATATTTATGGCTCCTACAGTCGACGAAACATAAATGGCCGATTATGAAAATCAGTCGTCGACGTCCACTGGGTATCAAATCGGAGCTAACAGTAGTGTAGAGAGATCTAGAGTAAAACATAGAGCGTTGATTGTAGAATGACGAGCAGACTGGGCAAAATACTGACAGAACAGGGAAATTGATTCATTGTTATTTGAATGGGTGCTAAGATTATTGCAACGCAATCGCAATCTACAATGGTGTATTTGAGCTGCACACGATTTATTTATGCTATAAAATAGCGGTGGTCGACGGTTGCCATTGTTAAGGAAACCTTTTATAATAATAATAATAACCTTTTATAATAATAATAATAATAATAATAATAAGAAGAAGAAGAAGAAGAAGAAGAAGAAGAAGAAGAAGAAGAAGAAGAAGGAGAAGAAGAAAAAATTAAATTTCTGGCTTTCCACTGCTTTGCTGTGATTCTCTAACATCAGCCCCGTCAGCCGCCTTGTCACTTGTCTCCCCACTATCCCTCCTAATCTCTCAGCATTCTTACACAAACTGTTTCCTAATTTCCCCTACTGGCGCAGTCTCAAGTTTTCTAACTTTGATTTTGGCTCTTTCCATCATATAATCCCTTATCCACTTATCTCTCATGTTTTCAACCCATTCTTCCATTACTTTCTTATCTTATTCTTATAGGCAGATAGTTCTAAAATGAAATGTTCCAGGTCACCGTTACTCCTATGCTGCACATTTGGCGCCCTCTTTCCTCACCTTCCCGATTCTCCTCCCCCTCCAACTTATCCATACAGCTCTCGGCTCTAACCCCAGCTCGCCAGTTTCAGTTGCAGTCCTCAGAATGCTTTTCCTGATAAAATTTCCCCCCGTTTCACTCCCCTTTCTAGATCTCCAGTCACAATGGAATAATTCTCCATTAACCCCGTAACCTGTCTTGTCGAATTTGTCTGAATGTTGGAATTTCTTACACAGTAAGTTGTCGTCTTTCACGACTTGCTGTTTGGCAGGTTTACCAGGTAATTCAAGTGATACAATTTCCCAATTTCTATTCTATCTTTGACAACCTTCCAACCCCTCTGACCGCTTCCAGTGCGGCTGCGCTACTTGATCGTTTTACAGAATCCCCAAGTTCCTCACTACCGTTTGGTTCAATGTATCACGTCCGTTCCATAAGTTATACCCACTCTCTCCCAAATGGTTTTTTTCCAACGCACACCTTGTTAAAGCTATTTCTTCCTAAAAGTTTTAACTGATCAGGATTGGCAATTTCAGGAGAGCGATTTTTTAGCTCTCCTTACTGCCCTCCTGAACGAATTAAGGAGAGCGAAAAATTGCCCTCCTAAATATTTTGGTCTGGGATGATTGAGATTACATTTATTATGGTCACATTAATTTTTTGTTGTAAAGCAAAAATGTAATTTAACTTCGAAGTCACATAACATCACGTAATTTCATTTTGAAAGTGGTTTAGTGGTAAAAGGTAATGGCTGCAACCATACCCAAACACAGTTGCAATCATTTGAAGCAAAATGGGTCACAGCAATATTTTTTTTTCTGTCAGTTTCAAGTTCAACAACTGACATCACAGTTTGAGGGGTAATTATTCAAGGAATATTGACACTATAATATACTACCATTACTACTATCCTGTCACTTGAAGCACTTGCACCAGGATGTGGCTGTAGATTCAAGCAGACCTGTTGTCCAAGAAAGTCATACGCCTACCACTACCACCTTCAACCCCCCTTGGGGGTTGAAGGTGGTAGTGGTAGGCGTATGACTTTCTAGGACAACAGGTCTGGGTACACACACAGGTCTTGTCAAGTGTGTGTTCGGTTGTTGAGTGAGACATCTAGATGTCTAAGAGATTTCGCTTTACTTTAGTAAAGTTAATAAAATCACTGATGTTGTCTGTTGGTTTCAGTTTCAATGAGTTTGTTCAACTGGATACTTAAAATGCTGTGTAAAGCTAATTGCTCTCCTGAGCTGATTGAGGAGAGCGATTTTTTGCCCTCCTGCATTTTTCAGAAGGCCTGACTGATCGGGTATTCTTTTTCGTTTTGTGTTAAGTCTGTTGGTGTGGTTTTTGTATATGCCTCTACCTGTACACATAGGTTCACCACTAGGTATTCATATACTCCTGTTTCTCATACTGTTATATCGTTGCTTTTCTCTTCACCAACAAAAAACTCATCCATCAACTTCGGGACTCATCTACCCCAGGGCCCACGGGTATTACCGTAGGCCTACACTTGTTGTCGTTCAATTCAAGCCACATATCCACGTACACTCTTACAATGGGTAACAATTTTTATAGTTAACTCTTCTCTGACCCCCAACCCCTGATTGCCACCAATTCTTCTCCCAAATCTTTTATGTACAATGCAAACAGAATATGGAACAGGGTATACTCCTATTTAAAGGCTATCTCTGCTGGGAACATTTTTGTTTCGATGTTTCCCAGGATCGGTACACTTTGCATATATATAAGAGGAAATAAGTGGTCAGTGACCCTTCTTCCTTTCTGAAACCCATTTTAGATTTCTCCCAGCAATCCCATCTCTTCCATAACTTCCGCAAGTCCACCACAGAAACACTTTCCAATACTGCAATAATGGATACGGATACAATTATATAAAATACTTTTTATGAATAAAGGTTACCCTATTTTTCTTCCACTCATTGGGGTTCTCATGCTTTCTGATTGCCATGTTAAATAATATAATAACACTTTGGCCAGCCGTTGATTTGTCGCGGTTTTCGGACGAGAAGGCCTTGGTTACCCCTGTACTCCCAACTGCCTCCCTATTCCCACGCTTCTCCTCTCCCCCAACACTTGGAGACGAACTGCTTGATGACATCCCTTGCCCCACTCTTCCCAATCTATCAGATTAGCATATTAACCCTTTCCTTTGAGTCTCCCCCTAACCACATGTCCTTCATTCTCCCATCCCACTTCCCCATTATACTCCCAGTGAATCTCATTCTTTTAGACTGGTACTTCGGGCATTCTAGAAGAAAGTGTTTCAGGGTCTCCACCATGCCCAAGTTACACATCTGGCACTCCCTTTCCCCGTCTTTCACAATTTTTCCCCTCAGCTCCAGGGGTCGCGACCTCAGCTTGAACAACAGTGACCCCCCCCCCCCCAAAGGTGCCATCAATGTACTCTTCAAAACCTGGCTTCTCTTTATCACGCAGGCCACCCAAAGACCTCTTTGATTTGACCCCTCTCGCCAATTACGGTTACAATCCTCCATGACCCTTTCTCTGACGATTTTTTTACTATGGTTTGCCCCAACGTCTAGGTCCGAGATCTCCAATGAGTAGTTCTCTACTAGCTCCCTCACTTGGACCATCCACCCCGTTTTGATATTTGAGCTGAAAATTCTCAGGAACATTACTTTACACCATCGGCTGTCGGGGAGATTTACCAAATAATTAAGATAAACGAGTTTCAACAGGTCAATCTTGTCCTTGATCCTCATCCACCCAAGCTCACCCCTGATTGCTTCTATCGCTGCGGCATTACTCGACCCCGTTATCCATCGGCCTGCATCGTTCTGCAGGATTTCCAAGCTCGTTACGGCCGTCTGGTTTAGGGGTATCACATCCGTACCGTATGTTTATACTTGGCAGCCCCACCATTTCCCAAATGGTTTTCCCCACGAAAACCTTATTGAAACTCTTTCTCCCTAGAAGTTTCATTTGGTTAAGGATTCGCTTCCCCTTCAGAATCAATTTATTTGTGTGGTTTCGGTAGATGCCTCTTCCTGTGTTGTTTATTTTTACCCCCAAATACTCGTAATCACCTGTCTCTCCTACACTGAGAGGTTTGCTGCTCCCTTCCGGAATGCAGAACTCACCCACTCTCCACCTTCGAGTGGGGTCCACTTTGCGGCCCACATGTATAACTTTGCTCTTGCTTTCATTAAGTTCGAGTCTTCATTTGCTCCCACATTTCCCAACAATTCCCAGCATTTTCGTTAGCCCCTCTTCGCTTTCTGACACTAGAACCATATCGTCTGCAAAAAAAAGCCCTGGGATCTTCAAGTCCCCAACTGCTACCCCCTCGTCGCTACGCAGGAGTTCATCTCCTAAACCTTTGATGTACAATGCAAGCAGGATTGTCGAAAGGATACACCCCATCAAAATGATGCTGTAAGATGATTATATAGTGGATCCCTTCTTTTTAAAAACTCATTTGGAATTTCGTCAATACCTTCTGTTGTGCCATTCTTTAACTTGGTGACTGACTGCATTTCACACTTCCCCCACCACATTTTCACCGCATACTAATCCGGATAAGTTTTCTGTACTTTCCATCTCACATTCTGGAAGAACTCCTTCCCCCAATCTATCGATATTAAACCTCTCCCAACGCTTGACCATTTCTGCTGCAGTGATGTCGTGGTCATAATTATTCCATTCACCTTAATACTCTGTGAGGTATTGCCTTTGCTAGTTTTATTTATCCCTCTTCGTCTGAGACCAACCACAGCACTTTCGTTGTACTGTGGCCAGCGCGTTCCACACTTCCATGCTGCTGTCGAAAGAAAGATGAGCCAAGTGATCATAAGAACTTCCTCGTTTGACGACGTGCAATGGTCTAGTGGTTTAGGTGTTATTTATTTATTTATTGGTGTTTAAGGTCACATATTTCTGCACAATGGCTAATCATGACCACGACAGTTTTAAGGGGTGGAGGAAGCCGAAGTACCAGGAAAGAACCACCAAGCAATGGTGAGTAACTGTCAGCTCCCCAACATACTAACTCAACAGAAAGGGTTAGCACTGGTTGAAGACAGGTGCACCATCGACGTGCAGTAAGCCTTAGTACACAATGACACCGAGCCTCCACGTGGGCAATGGGAGTGAAGTGTCTTGCCCAAACACACAAAGCGGTCGCCGCAGGTGGGATTCGAATCGAGGACCTCTAGGCTTGCAGCCTGCATCTCTACCTACTGAGCTACCGCCCCCCCCCCCCCCCCTGGTTTAGGTGTTGGACTCCTGATTGCCAGGCAGTGTTGCCAAGGGTTCGAATCCCGACGGGGAATCAGAATACACCATTCTAAATTCCTCTAAAACATGATTGTGTCCTTCGAAAACACACACACAGGCCCGTGCCAGTCTTCGTTTGAGGCCAACCACAGCACTTTCGTTGTGCTATAGTCAGCGTGTTCCACACGTTCATATTGCTGCCGAAAGGAAGATGAACCAAGTGATCATAAAAAGCTGAATTCCAGCCATCGTTTCACAAGAGACCTTCAAGTTTCAAATCTTAGAGACAGTTTATACCAACTCTAGTAATAAATTAGATTCCCTTTTTGACCACAAAGAAAAGAAGTGGATTCGGAAATTAGTAACACTGGTACCTAAAGGTCTTAATGTTAATGACGGTTTTCACACCCAAACACGCAAACAGTTTAGCAAGTGATTAGTGTCTAGGTTAGCCACTGACTACGTTTTCTGCTTTTTGCGCGTATTACTGTTTGCTTTTACACCTTTATTTGTATTCTGTGGGTGTTTGACATCAGTTAACACTTCCCAGCTGGCTGCTATTTGTATATTAATCTCTACCTTTCTCTTTTATTTTTATATCTCACCTTTTGATTACTGTTTGTTTACTTTGCACTCTCTCTATCACACCTTTTTAGTATTTATGGTCTCGTGTAATTACTTGCAATCAATGTAGTTATATGTGTTATAAAATGATGAATACAATAGCATTTCACCATAACCACCACTTGGTAATCCAGGTGTACAGACGCATACTCGAAAGCTCCTAATTAGCAACCACACTAATTAGTGGAGATGGATTTCCTGCCTTCGCAAATCAAAGAAACATTGATAGGATTGAACGCCAGCTCTCAAATTAACTGGTCTGTCCAAGTTAATGGGGGCCAAGTTCAAATCTCCATCAAATTTAACCAAGAACCCTCCTCAGGTAGTGGTAGTACCTTTCGCGGGGCTTCCCGCACTGGTCCACATCCGGGGAAGGAACTGAGACACACCACCACGTCCAACAAGGAAAGTGGAACTGAAAAGGGCCAGAAGAAGAAGAGGAAGAAGACTCCATCAACCAGACGCCGGGACGCCAGGCGTATGGAAGCTTGGCTGAAACGGAGAAGAACGGCGGAGAACCAGGAGAAGGATCAAGTGGCTACTGTCAAACCACCACCACCACATTCGTCTCCCTTGCCAACCTGTACCTCTTCACCCAAGAGGTCGGAAGGCAGGGAGGTGGAAGGGGAGAAGGTAGTCGCTCAATCCGAACCTGGATCTCCCATCCGCTCGGATCTATCCAGCCTCAGCTCCTCTCTCAACACCACGGATAACGACTCGGACTCTGATAGCGACTCGGAATGGGGTGACTTCATCGACAACATGGATCAAAATTGCATCGCAGCCCACGGCAGCCTCAAACTGGATTTCACAGGAACCATGGACCAGTATATGCAATTCGTCCTAACAAAATTGGACAAGGAATGCCAAAAGATAGCTCTGGAGCAACGCACATACCGACAACTTGAGGCCATGAAAATTCGCACCCCGGAATTCCAGGAATTCCTGAAACAACTCAATTAAATCCTAAAAACGCTTTCCTCCTTTGCCACTGCCAGACAAGCCAAAATTCTCACACAGTTACTGAGGGTCGAAAGGGGCTTGTTCCCCATACTGTCCCTGCGCGTTTTCGGCGCGTGAAAACCATTCCATTCCATTTCATGATTCATGCTCTGACTTCAGAGTGTGAACACCTTGACTAGCAATCATGGAAACACTGGAATTACCAGCAAGATTCACCAAGACCATGTCAGCTCTAGGCGTCTCTTGCCCTGTCACCTGGACTGTCCAGGAGACAGGTAAGAGAGTCCATCTGACCTTGGAGTTCGTAGTAGAAGACAGCACACCTACTACATTGGGTAGAGGTGGTACCTTTCGCGAGAGGAGCCCATCTCACACTGGTCCTCACCTGTAGGAGTCTGGAGGCCCTGAGAAGAAACCGAAGAGGAAAAAGCAGAGCCCGTCTACCAAGCGGAGGAGCACCCGACGCCTGGAGGCCTTTTTGAAAAAGAAGAGAGAGAAGAGCGAGGAAAGGAAAGGGTCAGAGGCGGCCGCCTGTTCCCCTCCCACTCCCAGAGTTACCCAACCGCTTTTCGGCTCCTCAGCCGGAATTGTTGGATGCGGAAAGTCCTGTGGAGACTGAGATGGAATTGGAAGTTGCCCTCTCGCCACTTCCCGATCCCCACTCTCCTCCCCCTTCTGCACCAAAGAGCCTGGACCTGGAGGATCTGGATGACACTATACGAAAAGAGGCCGAACAGCGCAGAATCACAAGCGAACGGCAGGATGAGGAACTAAGGGAAGCATTCGAAAACATAAACCGGCAAATCAACGTACATCTGGCAGCACAACTGGCAATACAACAGGCATCACCAGCCATAATCCCTAACGCAGCACGGACTAGACCATTCCATCCAGGTCAGCCGGACAGCAGTCCACAAACAACACCTACTGCCACTGTCACAGTCTCTCCATCAAAACCACCTCCACTTAAAAAGAAGCAGAAACGACATTAGCGCCGCTAAGTACCCGGACACTCTCCTCCTTTACCACGCTCAGACAAGTACAAACTCAAATACAGTAAAAGTAGGTCGAAAGGGGTTTTCCCCACACCGTCCCTGCGCGCCTTCGGCGCGATAAAACCATTCATTTAGATTAGATTTCAACGATCATTATTATCCATGAACCAACTGTTGATCAGCTCGGACGCTCCACTGGACTCTCCGTGAGCACCACTTATTACAGCCAGAATGATTTTACCACACAAGTTATTCGGCATTTTAAAATGTCTAAATGTGAGCAACACCGGGGACTGGTCCATCCATGTCTCTGGTAACACCTGCCAGGTGATCTTGGATTTTCACATACCACCTGGAACGGCGCCAGAAAAGAATCCTGACCAGAATCCAAAGAAGCCAGTAGCCCGACCATCAGGCTGCCTGGGGAGTGACAGTACCTTAGCCCTCGGGCTCTGGTCCACACCCGGAAGACCCTGAAAAGACCAAGTGCAAGAGGAGGAAGAAAAGCCCGCCCACTAAGCACCGGGATGCCAACGCCTAGAGGCCTGGAGGAGAAAGACTGAAGAAAGCCTCAAAGAGAAGGAAGAGGAAATGGATACCCACTCCCTCGTCCAGACGGAAAAAACAGCACCAGACACCACCCAGTGATCAAATGCCTCCATCTCCAGTTCCGTCTCCAGCTTGGACCCCCATGCTAAGGAGGAACACGATGAAGAATTAAGTAAGCTCGCCCACGAACTGGAACAACAGATAGTGGGCACAGGAGAATCAAATAACAGCTTTCCCGCAGAAACCGACCAAACCACACACCAGGAAACGCTCTTTTAAGGCACGAAAGGAAGCTCAGAGAGACCCAGAACACCGTAGATTCGTATCTGGCAGAAGCAATAAAGAAGGCAGACGAACTAGACCTAGAGTCGGAAAACATGGCACGAAACCAACAACCAAATGCCATCATGGAACCGCAGCCCCCACCAACAACACTCAAGGACTCCCCACCCTTACAGCCACCTCCAAAGAAAAAAAGGAAGAAGCAGAGGAAGTAAGCGAACGAGCCGACAAGCAAAGAACACCGCTAAGTCACATCCACTTATGGGATGCACGTCACATCCCCAAGTGAAAAATCTTTTCCGAGGAGCATATTTCAACAAGGGATCGACCAACAGAAATAAAAATAACTTGCAATGAAGGTTTGTTCCGCCAATATGGGTTAATGATGCTGCTTTTTGTCTCGATTTCGAAATGTGGAGCCTTCTGTGCCCTTTTGAACTGTCAAACGTTAAAGCATATATAGAGCTGGCAACAGGTAGCCAGCTGGCAACAGGTAGTTTCATATTTACTTACAAACGTTTCAGCTTCACCGTTGATTGTTAAAAAGAACACAGTAGGCGCCACATTTCAAAATCGAGAGCCCCCCCCCCCCCCCCCCCCTCATCTCGTTTATTCACCGTCTAACATACTAACTGTGTATGTGTATCTCTATCTCGCCTTTTGACAATGATCACGAAATTTCATGCGTCAACAGGTGTTGGTCTGCATCACTTTTGGGCCCCCAATTTGGGGGCGGGGGGCACCAGGAAATTTCCCGTGAAACCATACGGCCTGTCCGCCTCTGCTTCAGACCCTGTTCATTTGTAAATTCTAAGAGTTTCCTCCCATTAACATTTGTCTGTCCCCAACCAGTCCCCACCACTGTATCCTCCCACTGTATCCATTAAAACCTCCCTTCAGTGCAATATGAAGTCCACTGTTTTCCAGTTCTGTAAAACATTGGATCTGAGTCTTGTAAAAAGCCCATCGTTCCACTCAGGATTGCTCCCTTCAGTCGTCAAATATACAATTATCCCCACTGCAACGCCTCTGTTTTTTTCAATTTGATATTAGCCCATATTATTTCATTTTCCACTTGGTTTGATGTATTTAATTTTGATAAGTCTTTTGAAAAGGCTTAACACCCCCCCGCCCCCCCCCCCCTTCCCCCTTGATGTAAATACCTACTCCCCATCCCCTTTTCTGACCTTAATCATTCCACTCCAGTCCACTCATACCCCATTGATCTTGTGTATCCTTTCATCTTGCCTGATCCATGTCTCAATCAATGGAAGAATTCTTTCGGATGGCCAGCGGCGTCATTCCACTGGTTGGTGACGTTGGGAATGAATGAGTATTGGTACAAGTTTGCGCGACAAAACGGAACTCGATGGTTGTGACAAGATCGGAGGTTGTGTTATTGGTTGGTCGGTGAGACAAGCGGCGGTACTTTAGAAATTAGCTATGCACAGGTGGCGACTAATTGCATAGATAATTACTGTTGAAAATTATATTTGCCCACTTTTTTCTGATGTTCTGTGCGAATTTTATTAATTTATTGTTGCGAGTTCCACGTAAACCGCGGAAATTCGACATCACAAATTAAAAGACGTTTACAGTAGAGTCATTATCATTAATCCTCTGCAATCTAATGTCAAAATACCTCAATTTCAAGCAACAAGTGTATCCCATAATGCAACTCAATGAGCTCTGTCAACCAAGACTGATTTGGTTAAATTTCTAGTTGCATTATGGAAAGAAAATGCTTGTTGAAATTTTGACATTTTGACATCAGTGTGCAGAGGGTTAACTTTAACCCTTTACCCAACGCAGACGATATAAAAATTTATTGTTTTAAATATCATTTTTTAAAAATTTTTCAAGAAATTTCAACAAAACCATATCATGTGACCACTCATTGGAACGAGCTCGACGAGCTCGTTCCAAAGAGGGGTTACATGATATGGGTTTGTTGAATTTTTTTGAAAAATAGTATTTTTTCAGCTGCTGAATTTGCATATTATGCGGGCGGATGTGGTCGATTCGTTGGGTAAAGGGTTAAAAAAAAAACAACTTAAAACTTATTAATCTTTTTATATTGTATTTAGGATTCAATTACCGATGAGGTGGCGAAGAAGATTGGCGATCGAGTGGGCACACATCATAATGCCCTGTTCGTGAAATTGAAAGACAAAGAATCAGATAAGATTGTAAACGTTGGAAATATGCATACTATTTGGAGATACTTCAAATATTTTGACGTTCAGTGTCTTCAGGTAGGTATGTCTATTGGGACAGGCTGTAAATTGGCCTTGCGTAGGTATCAATAACTTTTGTGTTGGACCCCTCTTGGAAAACGTTTCAGTACATCAGATGTCTGAACATTGTCTGAACGATTGATCTTCTCGTGAACAAAAAGTTATGTGTTTACATGTTGACGCAGCATTTTTGCGAATGTGTAAATTTTTGGCTCAAACGCGAATAATATTGCACTGGTGTGCTTTGGTACACGGCGTCCTACCGCTTAGGTACCACCCTCTCCCACCAATTTCCTTGTCTCGTCGGGTAGTTGTAGAACAGAGTACTATTGCGCAATTCTACTAGTCGAAGTGCCAAGCTTGTCACAATCGGAAGCATGGTCCAAAACACTCACATGAAAGTGCAACTGTTCATGGTATGCAGGTTTATTAAAACGACGTGGCAGCTTGGTACGTTCAAAGACTCCCGATTAGTATTAAAATTGTCAAGGAATAGGCATAAGACCGTTTAAGGCAATTGCTAGTTTAGCGCTTGTGAGTGGAACTAGCCCACGGAATCAGCCATAGCAACTACTGCTCTTAAAACGGCATTTCCGGTGACTGTGGCCACTTGAAATGATTATAAACAACTAGATTGAATACCCCTCCCCCTCTCCGAAAAACGTAGATCAGTACCTATATAAGAATAGTCGGGCAACTTCATGTTATCGTCAGGCTAACATAGCGCGCCCTAACTCATCATCCAGTGTCTGAAGATAGTTTCAGACTGTGTTTGGGTGTCGTACAAGGTCTTTCTTGCTCGTACAGTACACTCCAAAGTCATTTGTTTTAAAATTCAACCCAAATCAAATGGATTGAGTGAATATGAACTCGCTTGGGTGCTATATCACCCACTACAACACCTTCCTTGACAAAACCAAAACTACAACAACGGCAGTACTATTTATTTATTTATTGGCGTTTAAGGTCACATATATCTGCACAATGGCTAATCATGATCACGACAGTTTTACGGGTGGAGGAAGCCGTAGTAGCCGGAGAGAACCACCGAGCAACGGCGACCAACTGTCAGCTCCCCAACATACTAACTCCGCACAAGCAGGGTTATCATTGGTTGAAAACAGGTGCACCATCGACGTGCAGTACGACTTAGTACACAACGCCACCGTTCCCCCACGTGGGCAATGGGGGTGAAGTGTCTCGCCCAAGGACACAACCCGGTTGCCGTAGGTGTGGATCGAATCGAGGACCTCTAGGCTTGCAGCCTGGACCTCGACCTGCCACCGCGCCTCCCAACAGCAGTACTAATCACTACAACTTTTACACTAACAATTACTACACTAACTTCCAGAACACCAACAACGTGTGCACAAATCTCTTTTACGGCAAGAACAGCCGCTACAGTATCAACCTCTACAACACCAATAACTACTACGCCAACTACCGCACCACTACCTCACCACCCACTACAAAACGAACACCTACAACCCCAGTCACTATGACATACTCCAACCAATACTATAGCTACTACTGCAGCACCAAACCCCAACTATGGCACCACTACTATATGCCCTACTGCGCCCAGTACTCTACTGTCATTTCAACACCAACCAATACAAATACTACACTAACAACTAACACACCAACTACTACAACACCAACTTTGACAATACCAACAACTAGTACACCAAACACTACAACCACTATTCCAATCAAAATAACTACTACTACTACATGAACCACTTCAACATCCACACCAAAACTTATCAGACTACCTACTTCAACAGTTAGTACTTCAATCAGTTTAACTACTTCAGCACCAACCACTAGGACACAACACTATACACAACTTCTATTATTCCGCTCACTTCAATACCAACAGCTAGTATTTCAACCAATACAACTAGTACTGCAGCCACTACTCTATCAACCACTACTACACCAACCATCATAACACCCACAACTATGAACCAAATATATGCTATACCCCACCAATCACTTTAACAACTAATACACCTACTACACCAACAAACTCAACTTCACAGTCAGTATGCTCACCATGGCAACCACTACTACCCCTGCGACCACTACCACAACAATGTCTACACCAGCTACTATAACCCCAACAACTAGTACACCAACCTCGACAAGACCAACAACTACTTCACCAGTAACTGCAACACCAACTTCGATAAGACCAACAAAATACTACAATGAAACAATGAACAACGGCTAGAGCAACCACTACAACACAAACCATTATAACATTAACAACTATTAATCAAACAAATTCTAAATTAAATTACAACACCCACTGAGCCAATTATACCAACACCTAGTCTACAACAAATGTCTTGATCACACTGGAAACAACCACATCACAAAAAATAATTATCACGTCAACCATTAATTTGCCAATACACCATCAACTACTACGCTAACCACAACTACTACGCTAACCACTACAACGACAACTACCGCAGCTACTACACCAACAATTACTCCACGAACGTCCGACACGAGGTGACTCTGGCTGTCGAACGTGCCGTTAAGCCCCAATAAAAAACTATACCAACTACTACCACACCAACCGCCACAAATACTTCACCAACAATTACTTCACCAACAACTTCAACACCAACAACCTCAACAACAGCAACAAACATTACTACTACTACTACACCACAATCACTACCCCAAGCACTACCATCTGGATTCCATTAACAACCAGGACAATACCACCAACCACTAAATTGTCTACAACAACCACTACAGGTACGACACCGACAAACACCAGAGGAACTACTACACCAACAACTACTGCGCCAGCAACCACTTTCTCCTATAGAATCAATTTTAAATCTTGAAATGTAGAAATCATAAACCAAGTGAGTGGTGGCTGAGTGGATAAGTGGCGTTATGTCTCATGTCAGAATTCCCGGGATCGACCGTCGGTCAGGGAAGGTTCACGATGGGTCCGAACATTCTCTGTCAGTATCCATTGTGGGGTTGGTGCTGTCACTGTGCACCGTCCTATCGGGTGGGGACGTAAAATGGTTGTCCTTTGCATGCTAACGATCCATTCGTAGTATTCGAGAAGAGTGAGGCCACAGAGTTGCCGCTACGAAGGTCATCCCACACACTGGCGCCAGTGGGCCAAAGGGAGGCGTTAATATAAGTTGCATAACTTGTTTGTCAACCCTCGTAAAACAAATAAGATTAAATAAATACCACGGTGTGGAAGATGAGAACCATATGGGGTCTTGAAGACATGAAGGTTGTGGCCTAAGGTCTTATAGGAGCTTGGAGCATTGAGGCTATGACCTAATGTCATATAGGAACTATGGGCCATGAAGCTTATAATCTATTAACCGTATAGGAGCTCGGAGTCATAAAAGCTGTTGTCTGTGAACCATATAGGAGCTAGGAGCCTTAAAGTTTATAATGTAGGAACTATGTAGGATATAGAAGTTGTATGGGAGCAATATGGGAGCTACGTAGGAGCTTATCTGAGCCATATAGGAAATAGGATCCATATAGGGGCTAGGGGAAATATAGGACCATGAGGGTCGTTGTCTAGGGGTTGTATAGGAGCCGCATGGGAGTTGGTAGATTGCATACAGCTGCCATAAATGCTATGGTCTAGAGTAGCGAGAACAGATCACGATTAGCTAGGATGCATGTAGGTTATTGACGGGTAGTAGAATATTATGGGTAGTTGGGAACGTGGATTCTTTGAGCCTGTGAGCTAGATAAACATATTTCAAAGACGTTTTGGAATCAATTTGAAAATATTTTGTTTAGTTATCTGTCGCTTCCGGTAATTCCACGTACTCTTATACCATTATGCCAGTTCTCACCTAACTGGAGGCTAAGCATAAATCTAGATAGTACTAAGCAACTTAGCATATAGTATGTTAGTGTGGGGGGGGGGGGGGTGCATAAGCATCAGCAGAAGTGGAAGACTGAAGTACTGGGCGAAGACAATACATCTGATATTAGGGGACAGGAGACAACGGTAGCCATAGGGACTGTGGTAGTCATCATACAAAGTACAAAGTAGTAACAGGGGTAGCAAGGGTTGGCAGTTCTACTACTAGGAGACCGTGAAAGGTTAGCTGAGAGTGTTAGCGCACTTGTTGGTCAGGGGTGACAAGACTAGTAGTAGCAGCTAGTAGTCAATGGATAGGAGCCAAAAGTACCAGAAGCCAACGATACGATAAGACTGAATGTAAAGGTATTGGCGGAAGCCAGGAGTAGTGCTAGTAGCATAGCAACTAGAAGGTTAATACTGGTGTGGCCATCAGCAGTAGTGGTGGAAGCTAGGGCCTGTTATGGTTTGCAGTAAGAGTAATGGTAACAGAAATAATCTGACATTCAACAACAATAACTCGAATATAACTATTCCAAACTTGGATAACCAAAATAATTTGAAGACTGGAGGGAAGAGTATTATTAAGTGCCAGGAGTAGTGGTAGGAACCTGAAGAATTTGGCAAACACAGACGTAGAAAAAAAGCCCATAGGAACAGTGAGAACATCCCAGAACACCCCATTTGTTCTTCGTCTGGTGTGTTAGAATATTGTAATTATGTTTTTGATCTTCTGTTGTAAGTGCAACATGTAAGTGTAACACATATTTTTCACTAGTGCAACCACACATGTTCCTAGATGCCTGTTGGTACGTTATTCTTCATAGAACTTTGTCGAGTGCAATAGTTTCTTCCCTGAAGGTCGAGTGCAGGACAGTTGAGCCATGCACTTCGTGGTATAAAATTTGGAGTATGATGACTGGCTTGTTGTTTTTCTACGAAATGTCGCTGCAAATTGGGTAAACGAACCTCAGAAAAAAAGACGTTGGATTTTTCGTTTTCCCCCTTGGCAGTACGCCATACAAGCACAGTGCTTGAAATAATACGGGAACGATCGTTTAGGTTACGTGAGTGTCACGTCGATCTTTCGGAACTTACTGGGCACAAAGTTTGCGCATTCTATCCACATTTGAATAGAGTGGCATGCAGTTTACTGCTCAACAGATTTTCTGGCAAAATAAATAAGTGAGATCGAGCGTTAGTTGTTGCTTTTCATTTCGGCGGAAATTTTGTCAAAATGCAAACAGCATAGCTAGCGTTGTGAAAACGGGGAAGCATCAAAATATTTTTTTTCCTATAGGTTACTAGCATATTAAATAGGTTAACCTTTAACGAGTTACGATGTATGCTCTTTACTTTCAGGCCCGTAAATAATATGGATTTTATTATATGTTAGCCTGTGAATTATCGCAAATTATCTAAAAGATATTTCTCAATGCCTATCGACTCGATGGATATCGAGGAATATCTCTCAGTAGCTTACAAATGACGTCACGCTACGCCCCATCACGTCGCCTTGAAGGAACGACCAGCTGATATTTGTTATTGTTTTGAAAGGTACGCATTTGGGGTCGAATAAGGCTGAATATTGTGCAAAAAAATGTCTCGTAGCACATAAAAAAATCTACTCTACTTTAGTCAGTATCTGGAATTATCTCATGAGTGTGAACCTGAAAGTTTTATTTTTCACGAGCGCTTGCACGATGGATTTTTTCAGTAGCTTCGTAAATGGCGTTACGCTTCGGCCCAGACATCGCCTTGAGGGAACGCCGCCTTCAAGGATCGATCAGCAACTTTTTATCCCCGCATTTTAAAAAATGCGGGGATATAGTCATGATCTCCGTCCGTACGTACGTCCGTCCGTCCATCCTTACGTTCGTCCGTCCGTCTGTACGTCACGCCATGAAAGGCTCCTAGGGTATTCAATTCGAAACGTTTAAACTATGCTAAGGTGTTCAGGAAGCAACACCAGATGTGCATGAAGGTTTCGGAATTTTGATTTGGCTCCAAGTGGTTCCCGTGGAACCCCTATTATCGATAGAAAATCCGTTTTCATCGAAAGGCTCCTAGGGTATTTAATTCCAAACGTTTAAACTATGCTAATGGGTTCAGGTAACATCTCTAGATGTGCATGAAGGTTTCGCAATTTTGATTTGGCCCCAGGTGGTTCCAGTGGAATCACTTTTATCATTGGAAAATCAATTTTCATCGAAAGGCTCCTAGAGTATTTAATTCGAAATGTTTAAACTATGCTAAGGTGTTCAGGTAACATCTCTAGATGTACATGAAGGTTTCGCAATTTTGATTTGGCCCCAGGCGGGTCCAGTGGAACCACTTTTATCGTTGGAAAATCTGTTTTCATCGAAAGGCTCCTAGGGTATTTAATTCGAAACGTTTAAACTATGCTAATGTGTTCAGGAAACATCTCTAGATGTGCATGAACGTTTCGGAATTTTGATTTGGCCCCAAATCAATATAATAAGGAGTATATCCCATAACATGTATTAATGCACAAATATAGTGTTTCAGATACAAACGAGCGGAAATGCGAGGATACACCATTGTGTGCTTTGCACACAAATAACTCTATCTAGTTGTGATTGCCTTGTAACTGTTTGCAGTCTTATTGGGCTGAATATTGCATAGTAAAATGTCACGAAGCATATAATAAAAAGATAATCTATTCTGTTTTAGTGAATGTCGGGAATTATCTCATTCATGTTGACCTGAAGGTATTGTTTTTCACTTGTTGTTGGCAACGACCTTTGATGAACTTTGGCACACCCTGCAGGGCACATTTATGATCGGATCGCTTTCAATCTTGGTATGCTTTTTGGGGTAATCTCTAAATGGGAGCTATCAATTTTCTTCCATTTCCATCAAAAAACTTTGCTGGTGGCATCGACCTTAGAACTTAGTTTAGTTATGCATCAATGTTTCCGTTTGGCATACCCTACAGGTCACATTTATGATTAGATCGCTTTGACACCTGGCATGCTTCTTTGGTGTGACATCTAGATGGGAGCTATCGATTCTCTTCCATTTTCTTCAGAAAACGTTGCCGTTGGCAACGACTTTTGAACTTAGTTTAGTTATGCATCAGTATATTCCTTTGGCATACCCCACAGGGCATATTTATGCTTCAGATCGCTTTGAAACTTGGTATGCTTGTCTGGGAAACTATCGATTTTCCAACATTTCCGTCAAAAAAGGTTGCTGTTGGCAACGACCTGTGATGAACTTGGTGCAGTTATGCATAAGTATTTCCCTTTGGCACACTTCGCAGGGCATTCTTTTTGGGGGTTACCTCTAAATGGGGGCCATAGATTTTCTTCCATTTCTGTCAAAAAAAACCATTAACGTTAGCAACGATCTTTGAACTTCGTGAAGTTTTGCATCAAAATATTTCTTTGGCACACCGCACAGGTCTCATTTATGATCGGATCGTTTTGAAATTTGATATGCTTGTTTGGGGTGACCAGTATATGGACGCCATCAATTTTCTTCCATTTTGGTCAAAAACATGCCGTTAGCAGCGACCTTCAAACATAGTGCATTTCTGCATCAGTATTTTCCTTTAGCACGCCCTGCAACGTACATTCATGAATGGACCTCTTTGCAATTTGGTATGCTTTTTGGGTTGACCTCCAGATGGGAGCTTCTTCGAAGTTCTTTCATCCCCGTCAAAAAGGTTGCCGTTAGCAACGCCCTTCAACTTTGCCCTTTTGTGCATTGGCATTTTCCTTTGGCACACTGCACAGGTCATATTTAATCCGATTGCTTGGAAACTTGGCGTTCTGGTTTGGGACAACTTTCGATGCGAGCTATCTTTCATTTTCGTCGAGAAACGTTTCTGTTAGCAATGATCTTTGTACTTTCCTGTTTTTGATCAACATTATTCTTTGGCACGCTCTAAAGGGTGCATTTGTGAATGGATTGGTTTGCAACTTGGTATGCTTCTTTTGGGTGACTTCTAAATGAGAGCTATAGATTTTCTTCCATGTCCGTCACAAAATGTTGCCGGTTGTAATGACCTCATTGGATTTGTGCATCAACATTTTCCTTTGGCAGGGCCCGGAAGGTGAATTTATGAATGGATCAGTTTAAAACTTGTTATGCATGTTTGGGGTAACCTCTCGAGGTGAGCTATCGATGGTTTTCTTCCATTTCCGTCAAAAAACGTTTCCGTCAGCAATGACCTTTAAAATCAGTGCATTTCTGCATCAACATATTCCTTTGGCATGCCCTACTGGTAACATTTATGGATGGATTGCTTTGAAACTTGGTTCAAATTTATCAAAGAATCGTTGACGTTGCAACGGCCTTTGAACTTGATGTATTTCTGCATCAACATAATCATATGGCAAGCCATATAGGCACATTTATGAACAGATTGCTTTGACACTTGGTATGCTTGTTTGGGGTGACCTCTTGATGGAAGCTATAGATTTTCTTTCATTTCCATCAAAAAACGTTGTCTTTAGCATCACCTTTGAACTTAGTGCATTTGTGCAGCAACTTATCCCTTTGCACCTCCTTCAGGGCATATGTATGAAAAAAAGAAAAAAAAAACACTGTCACTAACAAGGATCTTAAAACCTAGTACATTTGTGCATTAACATCTTCCTTTAGAGGGCTCATCCATTATCGGGCTGTGTTGAAACTTGGTATTCGGGCTGACCAAAATAGGAGCAATCGATGTTCTTTTCATTTCCATCAAAAAATGTTGATGTTAGCAACGACATGTGAATTTAGTGCATCTACATTTTTCTTTGACATGGCCTACAGGGCGCATTTATCATATGATTGTTTTTTAACTTGGTGTGCTCATTAGGCGAGACCTCCAGATAAGAGCTATCGATTAGCATTTATTTATGTGAAAAAGTTGCCGTTTACAATGACCTTTAAACTTACTGCATTTGTCAGTCAATATTCGTCCTTTAGCCAGCCCTACAGTTTACATTTAAAAATGCTTGGATTGCTCTGAGGTTGTGCACACACGATGCTGTTATGTTGAAGTTTCACCAAATGACATTGGAACCAATGATGTTCAATTTGCCATTTCACTTATAACTTACCAAGTTCAAGCTTGTCAAGCTGAGCTATAGTGTCATTGACACTTTCATTTACAAACCAGTTCACTTTGCCGGTCTGCTGAGTGAAAGAAGAGATTAACTTTCTTTAAAGTTATTTTAATGCCTATGGGCTGTAAATTAGCCTCTAGGAGCCTTGGGCAATTTTTATCCCCAAACAAAAAAGAGGATATAGTCCTTACTCTTTTGTCATTCCGTCCGACCGACCGTCCTTCCGCCGGACCGCCTGTTGGGCCGTCCGCCTGAAGACTAGAAACAAACATCACCACGACTCAATTAATTTATGGGTCAGTGAAATGAAAAAAAAATTAGTGAATGAAAAAAATTAATGCTTAGAAACTTTATACAATGGTGTATATCGATGAGATGGCGAGGATGTCACATGTTGCGTTTTGACAGCATTGGCCATTTTGTTCTAAATATATTTTCGCCATTAACTTTTTTACTGCAACAACCACTGTATCCACATATGTAGGACATTAATGACTCGAACATGCATCGCTCCGACGACTCGAATTACATTCAGCAAATTAGCTTTCGACCGAGTGAAACCACATACCACTCTTCAACCCATGCCCGTAGTTAAGTAACTTAAGGATACTACGACATGGTAATTTATTATTTAAGGACACCTTTTGGGGATACTGTTTGTGAGGATGCCTATCTGAGGATATCTGGTGAACTCATTTCGTCTGGACCCCCCAAAACCTGCATATCTCCAAAGAGTGTCCCACTATTGCTAACTTGTTATACAACAACACCTCTTAGTACCTATCATTATACTACTATCTCTACGGATTCCAGTTCTCTACCATATTTGTCTTCTGCTACTAAAAGCAATCGAATACAGGTTCCCCAAATACACTTTCGCGCAGTGACTGGTACATTCATCGCTCGGACAATACGAATCGCACCCAGAAAATGAACTATCGAGCATTTGCACGACCAAGTGTCTTCACATACGACTCTATGACTCATTTCGGAAAAATGGTGCACCGAAAAGAACCCAGATAAGTGATGTGGTGCCAAAAGTAGGGGTGCCGAGAAACAACGATCATAATTCCAACAAATAAGCAATCGAGCAGTGGCTGGAAACGGCATTGCCTGTCGAGCAAATGGACTATAGAGCAATTGCTCGAAAGAGTGACTCCACACGCGACTCTTGGGCTCATCTCGTAAAAATGGGGTGCAAGAAGCAGCTGGGTACTGAAAATGGGGCTGCTACAAGTGGGGTAATTTGGGGTGGTTTTGGTTTCTCGGGGCGATTGTCGGGTTATTTGTGGTAATAGATGTGTACCCCCGTTGAATCGACCACACATTCATCTTATTAGAGGGCTTGGATCACATAGCAACCACATGCCACCATAGAAATAAAAATGGCGGCCTCCAATATACAAAATGGACGACGGAAATACGTATCACCCTAACAACATGCTCTGCGCATGCGCCCGAGACTACGTATCACTAGGGTATTGACGTCACAAAACCGATGCTCTTGTGGGTTACCATGACAACCCAAAATGGCACCATTGGGTCACGTGACATGACGTCACTTCCGTGGTCCAGGAGAGGGGTCCAACAACCTTGGGATTAAAACCACATTACACACTACTCACAAGTCACCAAAACTTAACTTAATACAATACTGACAAGAGGAAGAGGGTGTACTGAAACTCAGAAATATACTACACTACTGCATAAATAATATGAACCAATCTCACCACTTCATCTGTGGTCGTTGCAAAGATCGGGGATCCGCCATTCCTGAGATGACTATTGTACTTAGTCCGGGCTTGAGCAGTTATTTCCCATCCACCCTTCACTGCCTCTACTGCCCTCGTAATTTGCCCATTGTCTCTGCAATACACCGCGATCATATGTTAGGCCACTTCTTGTTGAGGCATAAACGATATGACTATCGGGCAGTCATTTGAAGGTTAACGTGTAAGTGAACCTTCCCACATCAACACGAAATATACTTGTCCACTTTGTTGTAGACTGGATTGAATAGGACACTGCTAGAAGCGCGGGGGTTAATTGGTTAGAGTCCAAGACGTGAGATCGAAAAGTCGATGGTTCGATCATGACCCGCTCCATAGGCGCTTTGTTCTTGGCCAAGCCACTTCATCCCCGATTGCCTACATGTGAGCACGGTGGTGTACTAATGCGTAGGGCATGTCGACGGTGCGCTTGCCTTCAACCGATGCTAGCCCTGCTCCTGCAGTAAGTTGTCGAGTCCGACAGTTATTCGCCGTTGTTCGATGGTTTTCTCTGGATACTTCGGCTATCTCCAGCCGTAAAACTGCCAAACACAGTGTCATCATGGTTGTTGAACCTCAGTAAACAAACAAACAAACAATATGACGATACCGTGTAACTCAGTGTTAAATGGGCAAGCTTTATTTCGAATCAGTCTCGACTGTACTGATTTGTTCAATTAACCGAAGACGTATTGTCAAATTTCGATAAGATACCAAGTATGGGGCCTCTCACATTCTGCGTGAGTCCGAGCCAGGGTTTCCCTAGGGCACCAAACGAACGAATTCCCTGCGTTCTGGTGAATAATTTGTACGATAATGTATTGTAAATATGGAAATGCTTCATGTCAAAATGTACTAAACTGGTCCATTTTAAGTAAAAGTGTATCATGTTTTTCACGCAACTTGCTTAACCCTTTACCCAACGTAACGGCCAAAACCGGCCAGCGCTATTCTCAAAAATCGCCAATTAATTTTAATTATTTTTTCATTTTTTGTCTCAAAAACATAGGTTATGACCCCTCATTGGAACGAGCTCGTTGAGCTCGTTCCAATGAGGGGTCATAACCTATGTTTTTGAGACAAAAAATGAAAAAAATAGTTATTCAAGAATTTTTTTTGCAAGTGTCGTCTGCTTTTCATGTTAGGTAAAGGGTTAAACGAGGCAAGACCATATTCACCATACATCTGCTTTTTGGAGTAATGGAATTCATCACCAATAAACACTGGGAGCTCTGACTGATTTATAGCTTCACCCTTTACCCAACGGAACGGCCAAAATGGCCATAGCTATTCACAAACATCACCATTCAATTTTCATTTGTCTCAAAAACATAGTTTATAACCCATCATTGTAACGAGCTCGTTGAGCGCTCGTTCCAATGAGGGATCATAAGCTATGTTGTTTACGCAAAAAATGAAAAAAAATAGTGATTCAAGAATTTTGTTTGCAAATGACGTCTGCCTTTTATGTTAGGTAAAGGGTTAACATCACGGTTTTAATTACACCAACTCCTTGAAAAATCAAGTACGCCTGGTAATTTTGTGGCCTTCTTCTGAACCTGAGATCCATGCAGATGACCTACGCGTGTGTGGGTGTGGGGGGGGGGGGCTGGTGCTATTGTCTGCTCCTATTTGTCGTGCTTGCCACAAAAAAAAACAATTACTGACTAGGCCGTATCATTCGGGAAATCATTCCAAGCAACTGTATGGTGAGAGCCCAATAAACAGTTCCGTGGTTTTGTATTTTTCTCGTACATCCATATTATATGGAGTCATTTTTATTTCACGGGTTCCGTGAAAATATTTGCAGCTGAATCTTGTACATTTACCTTATTCGATTCCTGTTCAAGTGACCGACAGCGGAGTTCATTTGCTTGAAAATGTGCTTCTATTTCAGATTACTGTAGCCTTGGATGCATTGTTGAAGTTCTCAAACTGTGGAGCAGAAGCATACATCATGTGTGGAGATTTCAATACTTCACCGGTCATGCCAACTTATAAATGGATAATGGAAGGCACACTCACTATGGAACTTATCGAAGATATACAAAGGAGCTGCAAAGATGGAGCAGAAGTGAGTTGTTTTTTTCACAGCCATAGAATGCGGATAACCAGTATAACTTCTACAAAAGGGTCGTTATTATTGCAGATAATTTCATGACCTTATCTGCACTTTCTATATATGGACATCAAGCAGCTTACGATTGCACGGTTGTTTCGAACAAGGTCTATTCTGTCCTCATGCCGCCTCCGCCTGCTAATTGTGAGTTGATTCTGTGTGCAAGCGGAGCTGCGACCAAAATTGGCTCCTGTGTTGCTAAAGAAACCGGCTTACGGACACAGCTGGCTACCGTTCTGCAGACACAATCGAACGAGAGCTCACAATCGGCTCACCTCTCTCTCTCTCTCTCTCTCTCTCTCTCTCTCTCTCTCTCTCTCTCTCTCTCTCTCGCTCTCTCTCGTAATATTCATTGCTCATCTCTTATCTCTTGATTATTTGGATTAAAATCTTCTACTACTGCTGTGATCAGCAGAATAGTGATTTTACCGACGCTGGTGAAATTCTGGATTGGTTGGCAGAAAGGAACAAATAATGAGATGGTCAAGGGTCCTGGCCTAAGACTGTGATGCCTTTTTGAACACGATCGAATTATTTAACTTACTTAAAAGTGTCCTTGTTCTACCAATAAACTGCATTATCATCTTATCACCTAGGGATCATTACCAACCTAACGCTTTTTACAGATGAGTACAACTTTGAATCGATTTTGTGAATATTCTATGTCCATTCCTCACCATTAGCTGGGAAGTGAAAAGATATTTGATGACGACTGCTCATTCCACTCCAGTGCAAGCTGTCACTTGAAAATTGAAATCGTTACAGACGAAATATTTTAGCGACCCCCCCCCCCCCCCTCCCCCGCGAGGCGTTAGTTTAAGCTGAATTGGTCCGTAAAGCCGAATATACTCACAAGCCGATTACATCCACAAAACTGCAGGGCACTAGCAACTCGTGTTTTATGGACCTAATCGACCCCCGACCTGCCGGCGGACACAATCGGCTCCCACTTTGTCGTAGTATCAGCCTCAGGGCTGCATGTAGGCACAATTAGTCTCGCGGACCCAATCCGATTGTGTTATTTGTCTAATTTAAGTCATTTTTGCACATGGATTCGGGGAATTGAGAAGTTTTGTAGTTCAAATTCGGGAAATTAGCCGGGTACGCGACAACCGTTACTTATTCCTAGTTCCTCATTAAAACCATAGGTGTGCTTTTTCCACCAATTGAAATATTCCAAACGACTGACTCTAAACACAGACGATGTGTTTTAAGGGCTTAGACTGGTTCCAGGCCATAACAGCGTCGAAATCCGTATTTAGCCCCCCCCCCCACCCCTTAGCCCCTTCCAGCAACCGCCTCTTTTCGAAATCCTGTAACGTCATACTAACCATAGATGTTTCTCAGAGTAGTATTTATACTTTTATGATGAATGCTATGAACGATTTCAATATTACAGCGGGTTGAATAATTTTTTCTCCGAAAATGTTAATATAATGAATATTGGCGCAGATCATGATCATGGAGGGGGGGGGGCGTGCCCCCCCCCAATCTCATCAATGGAGGCATGGTATGCCATGCCCCCCCCCCCCCCCCCACCACTGGGGGACATGGTATGACATGTACCCCACCATGCTCCACCACTGACACACCCTCTCATCAATTTTGTTTGAAATAATTTTGAGATGTGGAGACTCAGAACACGTGCGAATCGCTCGTTAGGCCATTATGGGTTAACTCTGTATGAATGACGCATTTGCACCAGTCAACCCACTTCTGACGTCATACACTCCGCGTGCACAGTCTAAGTTTGACTTGAATAACTTCACGTTCCGCGAAATCCCCATGTTTGGTATTTTCCGTGAACAGGGCCTGAAATGGCACAAAAAAGACTCCAAGATTTCTTTCCAAAACGAAAGATTCAAGTCGATAACGATAGTTCCACCGCCGACAATGACACACAAACCGTGGGAGAATCATCGCAGGAAAGGAAGATTGTCACAGATGGTGCCATTGGTGTAATTTGTGCGTATTGTGACACCGACCACCAAATCAGCCAGAAAACACCGAATTCATGGTTGTTCAAACATTGAAAAAACGAACGCTCCGCTTCCAATCAGAATGGTTCAAAAGGTTCGCCTGGCTGCATTGCGATTTTGGTCTCAAAAAAGTTCTGTGTCATGTTTTGCCAAAGCAGTGAACGGAAAGCTGATTGACCCAATTAATTATCGCCATGAAACGGTATTCTTTAAAGAAGGCTTCTGTAATTGGAAAAAAAGCGACCGAGAAGTTCACTACCCACCAAGAGTCACAAATGCACAAGACGCTTACATAAAACTCTGCAGTTTGTCTAAAAAGAACATCACCGATCATCTGAATGAACAAAGTCTGGATGACCAAAATTCAGCTAGGCAAGCTCTTAATAAGATAATTTCTCCGTGGGAAAGAGAACAGTGGGGGAAAATTCAAACATCTCCTTGCCCTTCGGTCGGAAGATGACGAAAATCTGGCGAAATGGCTGACTCGGAAAACAACTTACTCTAGTATCGAGATAGTGAACGAAATATTGGGATTGATGAGTCGTGAAATATTAAAACAGATACTAAACGAAATTCGTAATGAAAGTGAACAGTTTTGTTTGATAATTGATGGAACACAAGCCATTTCAACGAAAGAATAGGAATCTTTATGCCTTCGTTACGTTAATTCAAAACTCGAGGTCAAGGAAGAGTTTATCGGCTTGTATGAGGTTCCTTCGACCACAGGACTCGCACTAGCAAATATGATTAAAGATGTCTTCATCCGACTGAACTCAGATATAGCTAATCTTCGCGCACAAACATACGACGCCGCTAGTAATGTAGCTGGTGAATACAAAGGTTGCCAAGCAAAAATAAAAGCCGTGCAACCATTTGCTCTGTACACTCATTGTGGGGGCCCACGTTTCTCATCTGGTAACAGCACACTCGATCGCCGAAGCTTCATTTGTTCGGGAGTCCTTGAACTGCATTCACGAGCTTGGAAATTTGTATAGGAAATCTGGCAAGTTCAAGCAGCTGTACATGAATATTCATGAAGATTTTGACTCCCCATCTCCAAGTTCACTAAAACCAATTTGTCCCACACGGTGGCTCACTCGGAAATCGGCGGCTGTGTCAGTTATAGACAACTATTCTGAAATATTAGATGCATTGAAAGAAGCTGCAGCCAATTTCGGAAGCAACGTGGCTGTCCTTACCAGTGGTTTATACGCCGTTTTGTCCACCGCCAAATGCACGCTCGGAATACGTGCAGCGCTACCTGTCTTGAGATGCTTAGAAGGTTTTAACAAAGTCTTGCAAGGTAAGGACCAGACGGTTTCTGGCATGCTGGATTCAGCCCAACGCATCAAACAAGATCTGAATACATTCCGAACAGAGCAATATTTCAGTATGATAGTTGATACCGTTAATAACGACATCGAGAAATATGACCTGGATGAATGTGTGCTCCCAAGGAGGAGAAAGGTACCCAAGCGCCTCGGTGGTGGTGAAGTTTCGCATCATTCGGATACTGTGGAAGGTTTTTATCGACTAGATTTTTTCGAAATGATTGATGCTGCAGTTAGCAACATTGACAAATATTTTCCCTCAACTGACTTGAATTCGTATGGTCAGCTTACCAAAATGCTCACATCTGGTGACTTCAACGAAGCCATTGCTGAAAAATATCCCGAGTTTTGTCCTGAGTTGCAAGATGAACTAAGTTTCTTCAAGCGCCAGTTTCCGGTTGATGATGTCAGTTGTATTCACCAGGTGTTCATCAGCATGTCCCCTGATGTTCGTAAAATGTTTCCGGGTGTTGAGAAATTGTTGCGGGCTATACTGCTCTGTCCTGCGAGTTCTTGCACTTCAGAGCGTTCTTTCAGCTCACTCAGGCGCATTAAAACGTGGCTCCGTAATACGATGAATCAAGATCGCTTGAACTTCCTAATGGTTTGTACTGTACACAGCGATATATTGGACAAACTAGACAACAAACTGATTGCTCAACCTTTCATTAGAAACCACTCTTCCAGAGTAAAGGTTTTCGGCAAAGTTGGAAAGAATCTGTCCTATAGTATGCACCGTAGTATCGTACTATTTTCCTGCATTGGACAATCGTGAAACATATTGGAAGTATAGTATCTATAACTGTGAAAATCAAAACTCATGCATGAAGCATTTCCAATGTATATTCACTCTTGGTGTTGACTAATTTGTTCGTTTAGCGTTGATATGCTGATAATATCAGTTTCGACTCTGATACTGTTTCTTTATCCGCAATTGATTGAGTGCTCATAAACAACAGTTATGTGAAATTTAATAATTGCGAGACACATAGGGTGTCCCGCACCGCCTCTTAGCGTTATAATAGACCCATTTAAATTAGGGCCGTAGGGCCTTAGGCCCTAATTTACATGGGCCTATTATAATGCTGAGGGGTCGGGCGACTGTCCCACTAGCCCCTGTATCCACCCTTGATTGAGTGCCCATGGACTTGCTCCTACGACATGCCTTGACAACCCCCTCCCCCCGCCTTCCTTTCACAGGGATGAAGTAGCCATGGGAACGCCATTTTTGATTATTGTCTGCCATTTATTTCCCCATTTTAGTATCTAAACATCGTGATACTTGTCTTAGATTAAAAACTGGTTTATTTTCAATCATTTATGCATCAGATACCTAAATGATTGAAAATAAATCAGTCCTTGAAAATAGAGCTTCAAAAAGATCAGCTCAATTTTGAAGTCGGGAGTACTCTACATACCTCCACGGCTACACAATATTCAAATTAACCCTTTACCTAACGAAACGGTCAAAATGCCTAGACAATTAGCCTAAGACTTAATCTACCCAAAAACTTTTGGTATCTGCGCAATAAAACCATAACATTGGATGTCACTGGACCCGGGTAAATGAGCTGGTTCCGGTAATATCCGTATTTACATGGTTTTATTGAAAACTTGAGACATATTTTTTTTAAAATCATGAAATTTCGTATGTGGCTGGGTAAAGGATTAACCCCCGTAACTCTTGTGTTAGAATCTCAAATTTCCCCTCTTAGCATATTACTACATTTTTTGTCAAAAGTTAAACTATTTATATTTTGATTGACAGAGCTTACCGTGCTCTGCCAATCAAAATATAAATTGTTGAATATTTGACTACTCCAGGGGAGATAACCATGAATAAACATGGACCAAGAGGTGAGTAAATCCGACTTCAGAGGGGAGTAGGTTAATCTCTCCCGTGCAAATACAGTCACGGGCGCGATAATGGGGGGGGGGGGCGTGCCCCCCCCCCCCCAAAAAAAAAATGTAAGGGGACATCGTGTGATGTGTTCCCCCCCCCCCACATCTCAAAGCCCCAGACCCCAAACCTACCCCTAAAAATTCTGAAAGGAATGCAGTTTGTATATGTAGTCAACCACACATGATGTTCGGGGCGCGGTATTCCATCCAGTTAGCGAGCTGTAAATTAAAACATTCAGCCTCCATTTTGCCCTTCTAGTTACCCCTCCCCCTTCTTCCAGTGTTCCTGCAATCAGATATGCAGAACGAAAAGCGCCACTTCTCTATGGCCAATTTGGGAAGTTTGACAGCATGTACAATCATAAAATGCTACAGCTGGAATAACAAATGCCAGTATTAAGAACTATTATAATAGTAACACCGGCCTTTTTGTCTCAGTCCAGGCATTTTACAGCAATTACATTTTAATTTTTCTTCTCATACATATGTAATGTTTGGGGTATATGATTATCGGGTTATAATTATGGTTCAGCATTTTGACAAAATTGGGCTAACGTTAAATGTGGATGACGAGGTGTCACACTTCTCTTCATTGAAGCAAGCCACTATGCTTTCGGCAGTTAAGAGTCACATGAATTGTTTCCAACCTGTAACCGAAAATGAACTTCGTAATGTCGTTTTGAGGTCGCCATCCAAGCAGTGTGCGCTTGACTTGATCCCTACTAAACTTCTCAAAACCTGCTTACCAGCATTCATGCCTTGGTTACTTAAGATCGCGAACACATCATTGACCACCGGTGTTTTTCCATCAAGCATGAAGGAGGCGCGTGTAGTTCCGCTCCTAAAGAAGCTTGGGCTAGATAAAGAGGTTCTGAAAAACTATCGCCCAGTGTCAAATTTATCTTTCATTTCCAAGTTATTGGAGCGTGTTGTCAGCACTCAGATTCGTGACCATCTAACGCAAACCGGCTTGTTTGAAGAATTTCAGTCCACATACAGGCCCGGGTGTAGCACTGAAACTGCTCTATTACGCGTGCAAAATGACATTCTACAATCCATGGATCAACAGCAGGTATCATGTATTGTACTTCTGGACCTAAGTGCAGCGTTTGATACCATCGATCACACTGTACTTTTTAACACCATGGAAAACTGACTGGGTATCACAGGACTGTGCTTAGAATGGTTTCGATCCTATCTATCTGGGCGGACGCAACGAGTGTGCTTGGGTGGGACGCTCTCCGAGCATGTAACGCTTAAGTGTGGTGTCCCACAGGGGTCTGTTCTCGGACCCCTGCTATATACCATATATGTGCTACCCCTAGGCGATATAATACGTAGCCATGGACTCTCATTTACAACCCTGGATACCTTGTAACTGCCGGTGATCGAGCATTCAGTGTAGCTGGACCTTATTTGTGGAACCAACTGCCCGATCACCTGAAGGTCGTCCAGGACATAGTTTCGTTCAAAAAGTCACTGAAAACCCATCTGCTTAAATTAGCCTATCCCGCCATAATATCTAGTTAGTTACATATTCATATTAGATGTCATGTACTTATTGTAAAGCCCGTGAGCACGTTCAGTGGAAACTCGGCTTAAAACCATATTATTATTATTATATTATTATTACAGTCTGAGTCCATCCTACTCTGCCAAACTAAACAAACAAGCGTATGCCGCATAACCGCATGACTAAATTGTAATTAAAAGTTCTTAATGTGCACTTACAAGTTAGATAAATTGTAATTACAAGTTATTAAATTTTAATTACATGTTGAAATTATAAATTGGCTAAATAGAAATTACAAGATAATAATTTTTAATTACAAGAATGTAACTTGCAATTACACGTTGGTATCTTGTATTTTCAAATTAGTATCTTGTAGTTACAAGTTCGTAAGTTGTAATTGCAAGATAATAAGTGAAGGCTAGTGGCGACTCTGCACTGTCGTACTTTTCTCTCCCAGACGACTAATATATTTTTCTAAGTACACATTTCATTCGAAACATGTCTCCTAAAAGTACTATTCCTCGAAATATATTGGATAGAAAGCATGAATGACCCGAGTCTTATACAACGATTTATCGCTGCAAAGAATCGTTGTCGACAAAGTTATAGCATCACATAATTCTAAAAATATGTGCAGAGTAGTAAATTTTGTAACAGGCAAGAACTCTTCAATAAAACCTTTACCATAGCTTGATTCTATAAACAAACTTACACGAAGAAGAAAAAAACACTGGTGATCCTTCGCAAATCTATTTATAAATCTCAAAAGGCATGAGCCTACGTTAAATCTTGTTACATTCGAGATTATCAGGAAAAATCGTATTGAAACAGCTGACAAATTTCAAAATCAAGATGTTTCTTCCACAAGGCACCAGTGATACCTAGAGAATTTTTAAAGACAAATATTAACAGTACCCAGATAGAAACGTTTGAGACAGTTACTTCATAACAGAGTCGAAACGCAAAAGATAATGTCGACATTTGATATTCTTGAGACTAAATAATAAATAGACCAGACTATCACATCCATAAAAAAATACTTACAGGTGAAGTGACCAATTGCCCTAGAAAAAATGTCAAACGTCCACAGGCTTTACAACGAAAGCTTTGGAACCTCGGATAAGATCAACGAACCTGAAGGATCCTTGCAATGCAGAACAGAAATTTCCGATGTTAAAAGATTGAAAGAAGATTATCGCGCTGTGGGGGTATAGGCCTGTGAAAGTGTTATTGGCCGATTCTTCTCTTGTGACAAAATATAGGAGCCTAAACGTGAACCTGTGATGTGCAGGACACATAACAAATAAGAGTGGATGAAAGCTTGCTGACACTCCGTGATCTGCTTAATGACAAACCTGATAAGTGAAAAATCCGTGATAAAAGCTAACATCACAAAATCTAATGTTTTCATCAATTATTTTCATTTTTATTTGTTTTATAGGAAGACGTTGTGGATATTACAGCGTACCTGAAGAACAGTCTCAAACATACATGTAAACTCCAAAGCTGTTATAAGAAGGCAATGGTAAGTGACTTTTAAACCAACCATCACCTAGATGTCTTGCGGGATGTCCGAGGACATAACCAACCATGTATATCTTTGATCCTGCGTAAAAAGGTTTGGAAATTCAGCAGTTCAAATATAGTACGTCCAGCTGCCGGCGGGGGGTGGCAGAGTAGGCGGCCCCCGTGCACGTGCCAGCAATTTGCAGCTTCTCCATATGTATGTTACGGGATTAGACGGCAAGTTTAACCCCTCATCTAGCATAACGGTTACAATCGGTCAGCACTATTTACTAAAATCGCCATTCCAAGTTTATTATTTCTTCAAGCACCCACACTAACCAGTACCACAGAGTAGAGCTGAAACGGTTAACCGATTAATCAATGATCAACATCTTGATCGATCCAAAAGTAATTGATCGACTAACCGTTACTTTTGAACTAATGAAGGAAGAAACTTGGTCCAAAACAGGCAAACATTGTCACACTGACTCCCATCAATTATATGAGACAGAGTAAAGCGTGCAAGTTACTTGCGCACATACTTGTTTACTTGCATGATCATCATACTGTATCAGTAGCTGGAAATGGTCATTCTTAACCCTTTACCCATTCCTGGTAGCAGACGATACTTACAAAATAAATTCATGAATTACTAAAAAATTTTAATTTTTTGTCTCAAAAACATAGCTTATGACCCCTTATTGGAACGAGCTCAACGAGCTCGTTCCAATGAGGGGTCATAAGCTATGTTTTTGAGACAAAAATTGAAAACAATAAATTTGAATGGAGATTTTTGTATATAGGCTTAGTGGATTTGTTACGTTGGGTAAAGGGTTCATGCTGTAAATCATCAACGGTATGGCAATTATTCAGATATCGATTTGGACAAGTGATTAATTGGTTAACCAAGGTTAATCCACGTGATTAATCGATCAAGAAAACCCCTTAACCATTTCAGCTCTCCCACAGAGGCGTTTAGAGATAGTTTTTCTATTTGTATGTTTTGTGGGGTTTTATCTACACTTTCAGCAGATAAGTTCACAACGTGTCGCACAGTTTTACGTGTGGAGGAAGCCGAAATACCTCGAGAGAACCAGCAAGCAGCGGTGAGTAACTTTTAGACTCCACGACGGACTAACTCAGCACAGATAGCAGTGGTTGAAGGCAAGTGCACCATCGACGACGTGCAGTACGCCTTAGTATGCAGCAGCCCCATCGCGTCCCCGCGTCAAACTCCAACTTGAAGTAGTGCTGTCTCCCTTCCCTACGCCCCATACATCATTGCTAAAAGTTACCGACCTATTTATATCTAAATGTAGATTGACAGTATTTCCAACAAAATTAAACCGGGAAGTGCGAAAATAAACACGGCAACATGTGTATCATATACGCCATCGAAATTGCCAGTTTAGACTAGCCCACAGTCATCTTTCTATAGTTTAGTTGTATTGTTTCTAAATTGTTTGGTTCAGTATGTGGAGATTTCGAGCTGACTTAAATGCAACGCCAGATGAGTGAAATTCCCAACACTGCAGTAGCCACGGGGAGTGGAGGGAGAGGGGGGTTGGTCCCCTGAATTTTTCGCTATCGCGCCTCAAAAACATTCATAACATGGGAACTTAAAATGGGCTGACTATAAGAATACAGAGGCTACAAATCTCGGATTCGCTCTCAAAGCAAGAAATTTTGCAAAATTTCTCTGGAGATACACCGAACCTATCACAACGGTCTTCCGAATATCATGTTTGGTCCCCCACCAAAACGTCGTAGACAATCTATACTATATAATCCTGGTTACGCCCCTCATTTCAACGTGCGTGTAGTCAGTATAGATTTATTCTATGCTATTGCCTTGCCGCAGTCAGCACTGGCAAACATATTTTTTGAAGGGCATGTTAATTTCCCACCAAGTGACATTTTTATACTGCAAATGTGTATTTTTATACATTTTGTAAAGAAAATAGTAAGTTTACAACTCACGTCGGTTATATTTGTAACCATCTTGGACAGGACACATTTAAACTGCATGCAGTCGTCTTTCGTAATATATCGGTGAACGTATGTGAAACGTTAGCAAAAGTACATGAGATATTCCGGTCGCCAAACCCCGATTTTTGGACCAACCATGTTTGGGGGTAGAACTTTTTCTCACCGGTTTCTCATAGATTAAATATTCCTCCTGGCGAAAAAAATGTAGCTTAAAAGTGACAAATCCACTTCGCGTAAGAAAAAATTCCCCAGAACGGATTGGGTCAAATAACATTCGCAATAACCATTTACTCTGGGTTCATATTATCCATTTTATTTCTTGGCCACCTTATTCATATAATAGCTCCAATATGATGATTAGATAAACAAGCAGATGCCTTTCAACTCATATAAAGAGTGTTCTCAGAAATCATTTGTATAAGTTTCATAGAAACAACCAAAGACACTATTTATAATAACACAGCCGTCCGCGGACATCGAAAATATCGTTCTTAAACTATTCCATCTCATTGTCACATTGAGTGAGGACGCATTTTTGCGCTTCGTTGGTTTTTCATAAACATTAAATTTGTTCCACAACATAATTTTAGAGGAAAGTCCTGAAAAGTCCATCAAAAACTCATGAAAAGTCCACCAAAAACTCAAGAAAAGTCTTTGAAGTCCCACGTATTTTCATCCCTGGGGTTTAGGCCCTAGTAGGTAAGACTTGGATTGTGGAAGTAATTTCGTTTATATTTGAAAGTGATTTGAAAGCGGCTGTAGATACTTTCTTCATTTCAGAACAAAGAACCAGAGATAACTAACTGTGATGATGCGTTTGGGGACTATTATTCAGAAGAATGCTTGGATTATATCTTCATCAATCCTGACTTTCTTGACGTCACCCATGTCCTAGAAACGCCCGCTTCCTATCTCATAAAGAAAGATGAAGGCTTACCGAATGACATTTTTCCATCAGACCATATTAGCATAATGGCCAAAGTGTTCTTTAAAGAACCAATCCCAAACAGTCAGGGTCGTCGCAAAGATGACCGTTTGAGGAGTTGTAAACCTGATTCGTCCCGACTATGATGGCCCAAGTCCCGACGGACTAATATTCCAACTACATCATCGAGACATGCCTTCGTCGGAGACACTTCCTGATGATGTTGTGGGATTATACGTTATTATTACACGCCTGTCTATGTAATCCCCATTTCCAGCAACACTAAATCATGCGGAAAATGAAAATCTGTTCCGCACATATGTGCGGAACAGATTTTCATTTTCCGCATGATTTAGTGTTGCTGTAAATGGGGATTGGGTTCATATTCACTCAACCCAGTCGATTTGGGTTGATTTTTAACCCAACCGATTTAGAGTGTATGTGAGGAAGAGAAATCGTTGACGGACTATTTTTAAATAGAGGCAAGATTTCACTGGAATTTTTTACAAATCGGTCAATGCAATTACAATTTGAATCGCTAGCGATAGCTGAAAATCGCCCCCAAGTTCCAATGTGTTCTATGTGCCAGTAGGTACATAGAACACATTGGAACTCAGGGGACCCTAACCCTCCCCTCGCAAATTTGGTTGATGATAAAATGTGTTGTTTTTGTTGATACTTGACAAATGAATTGCTGAGTGTCCTTTCTAGTAATTGTTTTGAAAGACGTGAAAGCTTGAATGTAATAAACACAGAACGACACGCGGGTGTGAATGGATTAATCGATACGGCACTTGGTCCATCCCGGAAGGATAAAACTCGAGTCCTGCGGCTTCTCGTTTTGTCCTTTCGCGCTGGATCTCGTGCCATGTCGATTGACCCATTCACACGCGTGTGTGGTTCCGTGTATGTACTGTATGGGTACTCCAAATTGGTCATGTATGGGTACTCCAAATTGGTCATGTCGGGCTACATCATCGCGAATCGGGCACTGCAGAACTCAATTTGGATGACCGACTGTGTATATGGCACAGGTCAAGTATCAAATCTAGTCATTTAAGATGGTACATGATTACCAGCAAGAAAGAATTTACATTTTAGACTCCTTCCTGGTGGAAATGTCCCTACTGCAAACTAATTGTGGGCGTCACATCCCCTACACACAGACCTATAATTACGTCCCTGATAACAGTGCTTTGTGAACCTGTTAAGTTGTGCATAGATTTAAGACCTTTGCACCGTAGATGCGACACGATCGTTTTCGAATTTTTTTCTCATATTTCAGATTTGACACAAGGTTTTGGCTCAGATTTTTTATTTGCTGTGGGATAAAAACGATGTTAAACAAAACTTAGTCCATTATCATATAAGCAGTAGGCCTAAATTAACCCTGTATTTAATTTTACGCAATGACTCATTGTGACAAAAATATGTTTAATGATTTTATATTTTTAACTGCGCAATGGTCTCATTGCATTTCGAATAAGTATTTAGTGCACAACGACGGTCACATTAGAGACACCACACCATAAACAATTGCTAAACTGGGTGATTTTTGGGTACTTTATCCCTACTCCTGAAACACTCGCTTCACATTTAGTGTGTAAATGACTGAAGCTATGTCGGATCTGCACGCCTCACTTTAATTAATATCTTAATATCCGCTTAGTCGTCCTCATGGATACTTCTAATCTGGTAAACACCGAGAGCGAGAGAGACCTATAGAGCGCGACAGACACACAGAGAGGGAGATTCTGAACTTTTGGCCTTCAAGGTGATTTTTTCTAAAGTTATATTTTGGAAATAATAAACTTTTAGTTAAATTTGGCTTCTGATTGCATTGTCGTGACTGCGGCGACAAACCCCTCCCCCTCCGCCCACTTTGCTATGAATTTCAGATAATACTTGAACATGTGAGAAAACAGTTGCCTTCATCCATGTGGTAAAGTAGACGGCTTGAGTTCAAACGCGAACTCCAAGCACAAGCATTATTGTCGCCCCTCGCTACACTAGATTCACCACTCCATCAAGTTACTGAACTATTTTTGTCTAAGGGAGCATGGCGGCTCAGTGGTTATGCCATTGGAATTCAAAACAAAAGGTCCACGATTCGGCCCCCACCAGGGGCAACTGCGTTGTGTCCTTGGGCAAGACACTTAATCACAATTGCCCAAGTGTGTGTGTGTGTGTTGAGTGGGGTGGGGGTCGCTAAGGAGCACTGCGATGCCAATGGTGCATTTGTCTTCAACTAATGCTAACCTTGCATGTGCGGAATTAGTGCGTTGGGGAGCCTGACAGTAGCAGGGTACTCCGGCTTGCTCCACCCGTAAAACTGTCCTGCCCGATGTGACACTGGCCTAACGAAAGTGTCCTTTTCTGTCCCTTCCATGGTTTGATTTTTCATTTTCTCTAAGAATTCTTGATCAACCTAATCTATATACCATGCTCCAGGTTACCAATCCTCCTGGCCTTTAAATTCCATCAAATTTACACCGGTAACCGATCAGTCCCATAATTTTAGGGGGTGCTTCCAAATTTAGGGCACACCCTATGGTTTCTTTTTTATGCTTCCTTTCTAACTTTATTGAAATGTCTCAACCTGGAAAAACCCGGTGATTTGTATACTTTTCCCCCACTCAATGGCAGTTTTCTACTTGTTTCTTTACAGTTTTTTCACGGCAAGCCTTGGCTGTCTATATAGGCAGCCAAGACTTGCTAGAAACCACTGCAAAGTTCCGTGGATTCAACTTCACGATTAATTGAAAAATTTAGTTTTCCGTGTGTTCTGTAGTGGCCTCGTATATCCTTGGTTAACTATAGCATTCCTATTTTAGGGATTGTCGGTGGTTTGCGTGGTTTAGTATAGTTTCGCTAAGCGGTTGTTGCAGAAGGAAACTATTTCGGCGTGGGTTCGATCCCCCGCTATGGATATTAATAAATTTTATTATAAGTAAAGCCAGCGTCCTTTCTCGAGTCTGTGGTACACCGAAAATTTGGAAAAGAAGCATTCACTCCGATTTCCTTGAGGCGCAGTTTGTTGGACTAAGTGATGCAATTATCTGATAATTAACTTTATGAGTTTACACACAGTTACTCAAGAGACTGCATGCATGGACACCAATGGACACCTATTCTGCTGCAGAAAAGGTTATCGCAGTTAGGACAGGGTTAGCGATAATAGATAGTCTGAGGCACCAATACAAGTCGAAGAAACTAGAAAATGATTCAGAGAGTCAGTGTTGCAAAAAAGTTTCTTCAACAAGGATGAACAGCAGCTAACGTGGGAAACCTGCTATGTCCCCAATTTAGACCAACCCAAAGACCTTCCATCCTTCCTCTTTAATAATAGTGCATTTATTTTTTTATTTATATTTAATATGTATTTATTGGGATTTAACGATCCTTTTGGCAGCCAAGGTCACCTCGTGTCGGACTGTTTTAAGTGTGGAGGAAGCCGGAGAATACCACCTGACAACGGTGAGCAACTGCCAGACTCCTTAGCATACTAACTCCACACAAGCAGAGTTAGCATTGGTTGAAAGCAAATGCACCATCGACGTGCAGTACCACTTAGTACACAGCGCCACCATGCCCCCAGTGGGCAATTGGGTTCAAGTGCCTTGCCCAAGGACACAATGCAGTTACCCTGGCGGATAGCGAACCATGAACCTTTCGGTTTGAAGTCCAATTCCGTAACCACGGAGCCATCGCGCTCCCATTTTATTTTCATTCAAATAGTCATGTTATCATAGCGCTGAGCCGTTAATATAAAATAATTGTTTGTAAAGAATTGGGATTTTTTTAAAATGCACCAATGTAAGTACTTCTGCATGCAACAACCAGAATACAACACTGGGCATATGCTGTCACCCATTCCACCAGTTCCCGGTGATTTGTTCGTCATGGTGAAATAGCCCTTGCTACCACAGCAAACAGGTGTTTCGTTCTGTTTTTGTATGAAAACTTAGGTGGTGTTTGATTAAGACTGAGAAGATATAGTTTCTCTTCATCTATTTGGCTTTTATCGAGATTCTTTCGTTCGCAGTATTCTGTGAGATCCCCGAACGAAAAGGTTGAGGACATAGAAATTAGCATGCCATCGGCTGTTTGTTGGCAGAAAGTTCAGGATTCGTCAGTTTGGGAAGTACGATGGATTTTTACGATTTTACGACCCTTTGTCAGAAATAAGGGTGTGAAGTACCTACTTACTTACTCACCTTCATTTGATGATGAATGTAATTGTCTCCCGAAAAAATGGTAGAAATCAGCGGTGTCCGTCCGTCCGTCCGTCCGTCCGTACGTCCCACTTGGTGTCCCCATGATAACTCCAGTTTGGACCATTTGATTGGAACCAATTTTGGTGTGAGACCTTCTTAGCCCAAACTACAGGTAAGTTCGAATATGGGTTCGGCCAGATTATTTTTGTTAGAGTTATACCCCTTTTTCGACTTAGAAATTTCAAGATTTGCGGTGTCCGGGTGATAACTCCAGTTAGGATTATTTGATCGAAAAGAATTTTGGTATGTGACTTTCTGGGGTAATAATACAGGTCAAGTTCGAATATGGGTTCGGACCGATCATTTGTACTAGAGTTATGCCCCCTTTTCGACATGCTTTTTCGGGGAACATGTGGCCAAGCGGCCTTTTATTCAAAATTTGTACTTACATTTCTGTAGTCAAATAAAAGAGAAAAACAAAATCGTCGATGGTGGTAAACTTTACAGAAAACGGCGGAATGACGTTCTCTCATATAAGGTCGCTATATAGCTCACTGAAACTGGTTCCGCTAAAAGAATTGTTAGACCCCGAAAATTTCTCCCAGCTAGTGGAAATTAAGTGCTCTAGATGACATAGAATACTGAAGCTTAACAGCATTTGGTATCTCGCCAAAGACATTCTGTCAAAATATCCAGGAAACAAGAATCCCTTTTAGGAAAATGTTCTCGCTTCAAGTGCTCAGTTGAGACCAAATTTCGAACTGAACCCAACAAACATTTTAGCAATCACTCTTCCATATTAAGAATATTAAGATGAACAATAGCATACCAGTCTTCAATTAAAAAGCATATTTTGGGTTAACGACACGGTTGACATTAATGGAAAATATAAATTTGTTCATACTTGATCAACTCAGAAAATACGATTCCCACATTCCTTCCATCACTTACCTCGGACTGCCTAGCATAATCCCATCCCACGACCACAGAAAAGGTATTTATACCACGACTGCTGTGTGTATTCAACGTTTTCCGATACAATATAGAAACTGAGAAATGTAATAGGAACATCACGTGTGAAATCAGATCTACGTACAAGAACGCATCTGATTGGTTGTTACGCTTCCGAGTCTGAGTGACATTATGAAAAGAATGATATGCATCGACACAAAACGGTGTTACGCAAAAACGTAAACAGACCACCCAAGGTGATATTTGTTTTCAACAATATCAACCTCATTCGCTTAATTCAATTGAAACTCTCGGACGGGGTACGCTGGACAGGATTCAACGACCTTTGTTGGAGTTATTCCTGTATTTCGCGCGCCTCTTCAGAAAATGCGAAAATGTGGAGTGATCTCTGCTGAGAACTGAGAGCAATCATATCACAATAAAAATTTAAAAGGACTGTTACAAGATACAGTGCTGAGTCATACCAGACGTCAGTGAGCTGCCTTAACCCTTTGAACCCCAGCGGTCGTTTCTCCGGCCAGGAACATGATACGTCATAATTTCATTAAAGGATGGATGCTAAGTGCGTGTGTGTGGTAGACCAATCAATATTTTCAACGTGCAGCCCCGAGGGGCTGCACGTTGAAAATATCAATTGGTCTACACCTAAATAATGAACATGGACTCTTCCAGCTGCTGTCATTGAACTAATATGGAAGATACCACCAGGGTTCAAAGGGTTAATGCAAGGTGTTGAGAATGTTGCACTCGTAGATAATCAAACGTCAGTAGTACTTACCAGCCAGTCCAAAGATAATAGCGAGCCTCGCCTCCCTAAATCCTTCATCAAGACGCACAGTCATAATCTAGGTATAGTAAGATAATCAGATGGAACAAGAATAAATGACGACTTGGATGACATATGTTAATCACTCGATTCGCTAATCTCTTAAGGTCCGAGGATTTCAATGTTGGGTTGAACTTCCATTTTCAACATCAGTCATGCTGAATTTAATATGAATATCAATTATCCTCTTTTGGTGATGAAATGAAAGCATATATGAGATTTCTACACGTAATCCCACCTTGAAGACAGTGCTTATTAATTTATTTATTTGGGGTTTAACTGTACTTTCGACAGCCAGTGTCACCTCGTGCCAGTGTTTGAGTATGTACATACGTCAATCAGGCCTTCCCATGGGAAGCAACGGTGTCACAAATTATGATCATGTCTATCTTAGTAATGGTCTCCCCAATTCAGCCAACGAATTTACATTGAATTTACATTGAACTGCTTCTAGTGTCATTTCTGAGCTTGACGCGATCCTTTGACTATCGGTATATTTTACTTTTCATTTCCTTTCCTCTGTTTGTGTTTTACCCTGTTTTAGTGTCTTATCCTGCTTTATTACTTATTTGCATATATTTATTCTAGGGGTCAATGGGAAGACAGCCAATCTGGCTACGTTGTACCCCAACAGTATACATATGGGAATGTTGACATATGTTTGGGCATGAAATTATTGTGTACTCATATAGATGTATATTATTAAATAAGTTCAATTCAATTCACGGGACGTTGATTCCAGTCCCCTGTACTCCACTTTCGTGGTGTTGTGTTTTAATGCAGAACGGACTGGAGTCAGCTTGAATTACAGACCCCCGTGAAGAGTTGCGCAAATCCTTGACAGTCGGAAATAAAATGGAACATATTTTTCCAGCACACTTTAGACAGCCGGAAGAGCAACGATGCATTTCTTCCAGTACCTTTCATGCATTTGAGAACACATATTCAAAGTCGTTACAATACAATATCTTACACCGCACTCTCTTTACAGGATCAAAACTATTCAAATGTTGTCTTAGTGACACGATGTTGTTCTCCTGTGGGAGTATGAGGGAAACCTCAGCACACCTTTCCTTCGAATGTTCATGTTAAAAAACCTTTTACTGGTGCACATAGCAGAGTTTGATGTAAAAATCTATTTATCTCTGGCCGTAAATAAAAACATACTTTTGGAGGATAGAAGCGATAACTCGCAGTTTTCGGTAGCCTGAATGCATGTCAAATTCATTTTAAGAAATATATTTGCGCATGCAGTAAAAAATAATGTTGACCCACAAAAGTCTCTTTTTCCAGCACATATTGTGTTATGCCTGTCGTATTGTCATCCAAATAGCAAAGTAAATCAGTGGATGACAAAAAAATGGATGTACATCAAACTCATCACAGAGATGATTATCATTCAATTGCTTCACTGATGTATTGATTAAATGATCGATTGAATGGATATTATTACCACTTCAGCGTGCGTTCTCTAGTATGTTAACTCTTAGAAGCGGGTGAATCAGAATGAATTTACTGAACATGACATACCGCGAAAAACTTACAGTAAAGCAGGTGCTTCTAGTCAAGTGTCGTCTGCCTATTCAGGCAGACGACTCTTGACTAGAAGCACCTGATCTGTGTTTGATTAGTGCTGAAGATTCAGTCGGTAACATGTTAGGATTCGATCGAAAGATGTATCGAGGTTACGCCGCATCTGAAAATATGGTCGACATTCTCGCGCTCAATAGCATTTTAGTGAATGTCAATGTGATTGCGGGAAGTTATGTCAACGGTAGTGCACAGCCTACGATCTACTCGTTCTTTCCAGACGTTTCGCTGGGTTATAGATTGTGGAACGACCTCGAAATCTGGTCTATCTACCCGTGATCCTGGACACGTTGTATAGCATCGAAACCACGTTGACGGATCAGAATAGTGATCTGTTAGATCTTCGCGGAGAGAGAATGACTATACGATTTCACATCAGAGAGATATGAGAGAAAAAAAATAATAATAAATATAATTTGAAAAAAATAATATCTTTAACAAAAAAGTAATAAAAATCTAATTTAGTTAAAAAACTGTGCTTAATAAAAAAAAAAATGAATGATCAAGATAGATATTGTTTGAGACGAAATCGAAAGCATTTGGTAGATAACATAGATGAGAGCAGTTTATTAAATATATTAGATCGGTTGGAAATGGCAACACCTGTAATATTGACTTCGGAAATGGTAGAACGAATTAAAAAACAGGGAACAACAATGAAAGACTGCGTGAGACATTTACTAGATGCGTTAACATACAGAGGAGAAACACTTTTGAAGAATTTATTATTGCTATGTTCGATTTCGGTTTAGACATGGACGAGTGTTTTACGAATGTTAAACCAAAAAACAAATTGTTTTAAATAAAAAAAATAACATCTTTAAAAAATAAAATAAGTGTTTTTTGTTGTTTTTTAATTTTTTTTTTATATTATATAAGAAATAAAAAAAACAAAAACTTATAATATTAATAATAAAAAAGAAACTTATAATATTAATAATTAAAACAATATATATATATATATATATATATATATATATATATATATATATATATATATATATATATATATATATATATATATATAATCAAATGAAAAAAATAACAAATATGAGTAGCTGATACATAATTAAAAACGTGAACATATCCGAAGGACAGAAAGCTAAACTTTGCAGAGCTTTGAGAATGAAAGGCAGTATCTTACCGCTATTGGCATGACTCGCCGCCAAAGCATTACCCATTCTCATCAAGATGGTGTTGCCAGCTCTAGGCGTGGGAGCTCTCTCGTGACTTGCTAGTTCGGGAGTCAACAAATTAATGGGTAGAGGATTGTTTTTGAAGAAGAAGGGAAACGGGCTGTTTTTTAAGAAGGGAGGAGCCGTGTATCGCGTAGTCGTCGAAAGTAAATGATTGTATCTAGGACCCGTGAGAAAGGGCAGTGGTGATGCTTTCCACAGAGACAGTCTCTATCTGAAGACTGGAGAGAATGTGGAACCGATCGGTGAAGGTTTGTTGTTCGGTCAGATTCACCATTTAAGAATATACCCCTTTTGGGTATGTTATTATAAAAAATAACTATTAAAAAATAACAATTAAAAAAAATGAAGTGACAGGAGAGAAAAAAAAAATCTTTTAAAAGACGTGTTAACAAAAACGTTTTTGTTAAGAAAACCACGTTTTTTACGAAAAGCTTTTAGCTTTTTCTAAATATTTACACGAGTATGCATTAGAAAGAATTTAATTGGAACAAATCATACACGACACGTGTTTAAATGGGTACGGAATGTTGTTTTCGTTAATATTGTTTTCATATTCTTAAATCAAAGTTATTTCAAAAATATCGAAACGATGAAGTGTTCGAACGAAAAAACAAATGTGTCTTACCAAGATTATGACATGATTATAGATGTCCTAGATTGGTTAAAATATGATGTGAAATTTGTAGAATCTTACGATTATGGGAAATATCGTTACATTATTTATTGCACGAAAAACATACTTAATGTATTCGATCGTGGTGGTGAAAATATTTGAAAAATCCATTTGCGTATGTGTCGAATTTATTTGCAGATTACACTCATTCACCTCATATAGATCATGGATCGAATTTGCTGAAAGGTTAAAAATCATTATCGATTATTTCCCATATAATTCTAATGACGATGATGAAGATAAAAAATGATGGTTTTATCGAAATAAGAAAAGCATAAAATCCTTCTTTTGAAAAAAATGTCATCTCTTTCCTACATTAATACATGCTATCGTAATATACGATAAGTATTCATTCATTCGGTTGATGATGAGATGAATGAATGCGTTGTTATTAAAAAAAACGTAAGTAGGTATAAAAGGCCGATTCTAGGCCACATGTACACGATTTCGTACGTGTACACGTACATCGATGTACACCTCCATAGGATTTAGCATTAAAATCGTGTACAGGTACACGATTTGTCGTTTTTTATGGTGGCCTTGAATCGGCAAGCCGATTCAACACCATTGGATTCTATGTACAGAGTGAAAAAATGTTTGAAATTTTAAGGAAAAAAGAGGTGTATCGTCTGCCCCAGAATTGGCAAATGGGTTTCCCCCATAGGATTCAGTGTCAAAAATCGCGAGCAAAAGCATGTTGCCGTTTCTGGGACAGCGTCGAAAAGTGGTTTGCCGATTCTGGGCCATCCCCGTCTGTACACGATTTTAACACTGAATCCCTATGGAGGCGTACACGGAAATCCATTTGCGGATTTTACATGAGAAATCGACTCGTGTACGGTACACGGAAAAGAGGTGGCCTTGAACCGGCAAACCCACTGCCACGATGCCCAAAAGCTTGAAGAGCTTGAAATAAGTAATCACCCAATCATTTCACGTTCCTAACGCTAATTAACCAATCAGATTGCTTGATTCTCATGAACTTAATCATACAAAGGTATCTCCCCTCGTCGTGGGGGTGGGGGTCACGCCCATCAAAAAAATCGAAGTTTCGAGAAGGTGGTCACGTGACCTATCAAATTGAAGGTCTCGGCGAGTGGATTAAGAAGATCATAATTTTAACCCTCGTCGTGGGGTGGGGTCACGACCAGAGCCGAAAAACGACTTCCTTTTTACAAAGCCAGGCATGTGAGGTATTAATATGAAGGGCTCGATGAATACATTACGAAAATGACGTTTTTCATTTTATGTGGGGTGGGGGGTCACGCCCATCAGAAAAATCGAAAGTTTCGAGAAGGTGGTCACATGACCTATCAAATTGAAGGTCTCGACGAGTGAATTAAGACGATCGTAACTTTAACCCTCGTCGTGGGGTGGGGTCACGACCAGAGCCGAAAAACGTCTTCCTTTTTACAAATCAGGCATGTGAGGTATTGATATGAAGGGCTCGATGAATACATTACGAAAATGACGTTTCTTCATTTTATGTGGGGGTGGGGTCACGACCAGAGACGAGAAACGTCTTCCTTTTTACAAATCCAAGCATGTGAGGTACTGATATGAAGGGCTTGATGAATACATTACAAAAATTATATTTTCCACCATCGCCGTGGGGATGGGGTTAACACCGATCAGAAAATCAAAAGTTTCGAGAAGTTAGTCGTGTGATCTATCAAATTAAAGCTATCGACAAGAATATTATGAAAATCATAATCTTTCCCTTCTTATAACGGTGGAGTTGGGACCATCTTGAAATCGAAAGTATTAAGAAAAGGTAGTTATGAAACATATTAAATTGAAAACACAACAAGTTGAATCTGATGCATCATTCATTTTTGATATCTGTGTTAAAAAACGTGAAGTATGTTTTCAATATATGATTGTTATGCAAATTAGAGATGCACTCGCTTATTAACAAGTCACGCCTTAAGATGTTTCCTTCAATAATAACTCTGTTTACTGAACCATAGATTTGTCAATACAAAAATTATAAGTTGATCTTCTAACGTTTCTACATATTGAGGATAGCCTATTTCACCATTTCCAAAAAAAGTGTCAATCCAAACTATTTTTTTTAGGAAACAATGCCCACGTCGAGAAGACATTACAAACTGAATCAGTATAATCTTGACTAAATTCAAATAAAAAAAAACATTTGTCACGTGTTAGAAAAGATTTGTAAACAGTCTAAACGCACGTGTGGAAAAGTTGTTTTGTTTTGTTTTTTACAACAGGAGTTAAAACATTTTAAGATAGGTGGCGTTATATAAATACAGCAACAACAAAAAAACAGTGTTTACAATGTGTCAGCGTATGACTGAATGAAAATGAGAAAAAGCTATTTTTTCTAACCACTTGATAGCGAAGCATTACATCAGTTGTGGCGATATTTGATTTCATCCAACAGCAGCCAAGACATTAAGCTTTTCACGTCGACATACCACTTGTCCAAAACAATTCTCTTTTAACCCTAAACGGGTGAAATACATCTCGGTAACGACTCCCTTTTTTTCTTGATCAGACACAGTTGTTGGTGGAAAGTTGACTGGAGGGTCGTTCAAAACAATTGATCAAATATATCGAACGAAAACGACTCATTTTCTAACTACGATTGTCGCCGTATTCTAACGTCACCACACTAATCATACAATACGATATTGGAACTGCACTACCTCTTGAATATTACAAATTTGCGATTTGTATTGTCTTCAACACAAATCGTAAATTCCTTCCCGCATCACCATACTTATACTATATCGCATCGAATTTGACATCGTCATCATCCCCTTCCCCCGTGGGAACCCCGGGAAGTGAAGCAGTGCTTGTTTACTGTGGTAAACAAGCTCTGCTTCACTGGTAAAATAGGACTCAGTCACTAATGCTTAGGGTGCGAGTCCTCTAAAATAGGCAACATGGGGTATAAACGATTGACTGACCTTGACTATATCTGACATGATTAGCCATTGTGCAGAAGTATGTGACCTTAAACAACAATAAATATAAATATAACATCACCCCCTTGCTAGATAAACTTGAACTCGTCATCCGAATGGTGTTGCGAAATGAGCCTATAGGGGTTAATTAAGCTCGCAAGCTCGGTAAGAGCTCGAGCTCTTGAGTTTTTATTTTGAGGATTCAGTGGACTCATGTTTATTCAATGAGCCTGAAATCGTTTGGTAAGGAAACACAAAATTCCAGAGCTGGTGAGACCTCACAGAACTGCCAGTTATCACAACGTTTATAGTTCGATCTTACGATCTCTGATCGATAACTTTTCCCTAACATTCCGTAACAATGGTTGATAATAGAAATTAGTATAGAAAATCGTGTGAATTGTTCTCTGAAAATTGCATTGCTTGTATAGTATTTCTGATTTTTTACAGATTGCGTTCAGGGTTTAGTTTAAAAAAAAAACCTTGTCAAATGGTTAGGTTCAAGGGAAGTAACTCTGCTAGGTTCAAAAGGAAGTAACTCTGTCATCCGTAGGTAGAGGTTTATTATGAGGTCATCAGAGGTCATAATACAGGTTTGGTTCATGGAAGTAACTCCGTTCATTCGTAGGTAGAGGTTTATTATGAGATCATCAAGGGTCGTGATACAGGTTAGGTTCAAGGGAAGTAACTCGGTAACAACCCATCTCAAAGTAGAGGGTTATTATGAGTATATCAGACGTGATGATACAGGTGAGGTTCAAGGAAGTAACTTCGTAACAACTCATCTGTCAAACGGTTATGTTCGAGGGAAGTAACTCTGTAACACCTTATCCATAGGTAGAGGTTTATTATGAGGTCCTCAGGAGTCATGATACAGGTTAGGTTCATCAAATGATTAGGTTCAAGGGAAGTAACTATGTAACAACTCATTCATCCAAACAAAATTAAAATTCGATGCACCATACTAAGAAGTGCTTGATGAAAAAACATTTTTAGGTTAGGTTCGAGGGAAGTAACTCTAACAACTCATCCGTTCAAACAAAAATTAAAATTCGATTCACCATATTAAGAAGTGCTTGAGAAAACCTAACAATGGTTGATAATAGAAATTAGTATAGAAAATCGTGTGAATTGTTCTCTGAAAATTGCATTGCTTGTATAGTATTTCTGATTTTTTACAGATTGCGTTCAGGGTTTAGTTTTTAAAAAAAACCTTGTCAAATGGTTAGGTTCAAGGGAAGTAACTCTGCTAGGTTCAAAAGGAAGTAACTCTGTCATCCGTAGGTAGAGGTTTATTATGAGGTCATCAAAGGTCATAATACAGGGATAATGTCGAGAATATGAAATTCTAGAGGGCTCGTATCCCTACCTAATGTAGGTTATAAAATCCTTACAAAAAGCAGCATTGTCCTTACGATAGCGCGATGTGTTACAGTATATTGCTCACCTGGATCGGACCTGGAAATGATCAACGGGTTTTCGTGAGCGAAAGAGGAGAATTCGAAGTTCCTCTGGAGGGTAAAAAAAAAAAAAGATGAAAAAATCGTTCGATCCGCTTACCAAACACATATTCAGTTTACAAGACAGATTGGTCAAAAGCAAACGATTCTTACAACTCGAAAACGTGAGAAGCAAGAAAGATAAACTGCGTTTGATATCGTGTTTCGCGTTTTATCAAGGAGAAAATCTAAAAGACGTTTCTAGGTTCAACAAACTCTTAGTCATTATTTTTACATAAAAAAAATTAAGCAAACAGCAAGAGAAATGTATATTTCGTGAAGTTATAAAACAGTTTCCAAATCTCGATGAGGTTAACACCTCTTGAATTGAATTTAAAAAAAAGAAGTCTTCACGCGAAGGGACTCGAGTGAGGGAATGGAATAGAGCTGTCCACCTTGATGTACTCGTAATAAAACCCTGACCTATCTCTCATAACAACAACACTACTATCAGTTAAAAACTGATTTTTTTTTAAAAAAAATTGATGTATTATTAATTAAATTAGACCATAAAAAAGAACGTCTGTTTTTCAGGCTCGAGGACTCGAGTGAGGGAATGGAATAGAGCTGTCCACCTTGATGTACTCATAATAAAACCCTAACCTCTCTCTCATAACAACAACACTACTATCAGTTAAAAAACTGACTTTTTTAAAAAAAATATTGATGTATTATTAATTAAATTAGACCATAAAAAAGGAACGTTTGTTTTTTCAGGCTCGTGCGCATGGTTATTTTTTGCTGCGCGTGCAACCTTTTCATGTCAACTAAAAATCTTAAAAAAAAACATGAGATATTGTGCTCATTTCGGTAAATCTATATCGATGAGTTGACGAATTCATTTTTTTAAATGAACACTTCAAGCTTTTTTCTACAATCATACTTTAATAAAGTGGGTGGGTTTTTCAGCAATATTCACGACAGAAAGTGTTTTTATTTTGTAAAAGGTAAGTCATAATGAGAGCAAGAGGGAAGGTGTCTTTCAGTCTAACAACAAACAGTCACAAAGGAGAGTGGTCGATTCGCACCACGTTTGATTCGCACCCATCTTCAGAAAGTCTGCAAAGTCAGGTTCACTGTTGAATGGAACACAGTCTCCTGGCATTTATTTTAGTAACATTTGTATTGTAAATGACTGTCACTGGGAATTTGTGTCCTATTTTTTTTTTTTTTTTTTCGAATTTTGTTTTTTAAATAATTTGTTGAAAAAGTAAATTTTTTTTTTTGAAGGAATTAAAAAAAAAAATTTTTTTTTTTTTTAATGAAATTAAACAATTTTTTATGTGGTTAATAAAAACATGCAAACATTCGTTTTGTATTTCATTTTCAGATTTCCAAAATATCTGATTTATGGATGAACTACCCGTTCAAATGGGTTGTGATAATTTTGAATATAATGAGAGAAAAATTGTGATTCACGATTTTATTAGGCAGGTTGTGAAAGGATTTTTTCTTTATTATTGGTAAAATAAATCTGTGAAAGTTGACGCTTCGACATTTGATTTGTCCCAGAGACTTTTCATCCTGAGACGTTTTCACCCACGAGGCGTTTCGTCCTGAGTCATAATTTTCACGTTTCATTAAAAAACAAACATTCAAACCTCGCTTCATTTCTGGTCCAACACCCCTTACCTACGGCGTTACAAAGTTACTTCACTTGAACCGAATTATTTTGACGGATGACAAGAGTTACTTCCCTTGAACTTAACCCATATCATGACCTCTGATGATCGCATAATAAACCTCTACCTATGGTGTTACAGAGTTACTTCTCTCGAACCTACGGATAAGTTGTTACAGAGTTACTTCCCTCGAACCTAATTATTTGACGGGTGAGTTGATTGTTACTTCCCCGAATCTACGGATGATAGCGTTACTTCCCTTAAACCTCACCTGTATCATGACTCCTGATGACCTAATAGTATACCTTGGTGTTATTGTGTTACTTCCTTGAACCTATGGATGACAGAGTTACCTCCCTTGAACTTAACCCGTATCATAACCCCTGATGACCTCATAATAAACCTCGGATGAGTTGTTATACAGAGTTACTTCCCTCGAACCTAACCATTTGAACGTATGAGTTGTTAAAGAATTACTTCCTTGAACATAACCTAAAACCTGACGGTTTTCTCAAGCACTTCTTAATATGGTGAATCGAATTTTAATTTTGTTTGGATGAATGAGTTGTTACATAGTTACTTCCCTTGAACCTAATCATTTGATGAACCTAACCTGTATCATGACTCCCGAGGACCTCATAATAAACCTCTACCTATGGATGAGGTGTTACAGAGTTACTTCCCTCGAACATAACCGTTTGACAGATGAGTTGTTACGAAGTTACTTCCCTTGAACCTAACCTGTATCATCACCTCTGATATACTCATAATAAACCTCTACTTTGAGATGGGTTGTTACCGAGTTACTTCCCTTGAACCTAACCTGTATCACGACCCTTGATGATCTCATAATAAACCTCTACCTACGAATGAACGGAGTTACTTCCATGAACCAAACCTGTATTATGACCTCTGATGACCTCATAATAAACCTCTACCTACGGATTACAGAGTTACTTCCTTTTGAACCTAGCAGAGTTACTTCCCTTGAACCTAACCATTTGACAAGGTTTTTTTTTAAACTAAACCCTGAACGCAATCTGTAAAAAATCAGAAATACTATACAAGCAATGCAATTTTCAGAGAACAATTCACACAATTTTCTATACTAATTTCTATTATCAACCATTGTTAGGTTTTCTCAAGCACTTCTTAATATGGTGAATCGAATTTTAATTTTTGTTTGAACGGATGAGTTGTTAGAGTTACTTCCCTCAAACCTAACCTAAAAATGTTTTTTTTTCAAGCACTTCTTACTATGGTGGATCGAATTTTAATTTTGTTTGGATGAATGAGTTGTTACATAGTTACTTCTCTTGAACCTAATCATTTGATGAACCTAACCTGTATCATGACTCCTGAGGACCTCATAATAAACCTCTACCTATGGATAAGGTGTTACAGAGTTACTTCCCTCGAACATAACCGTTTGACGGATGAGTTGTTACGAAGTTACTCCCTTGAACCTAACCTGTATCATCACCTCTAATATACTCATAATAACCCTTTACTTTGAGATGGGTTGTTACCGAGTTACTTCCCTTGAACCTAACCTGTATCACGACCCTTGATGATCTCATAATAAACCTCTACCTACGAATGAACGGAGTTACTTCCATGAACCAAACCTGTATTATGACCTCTGATGACCTCATAATAAACCACTACCTACGGATGACAGAGTTACTTCCTTTTGAACCTAGCAGAGTTACTTCCCTTGAACCTAACCATTTGACAAGGTTTTTTTTAAACTAAACCCTGAACGCAATCTGTAAAAAATCAGAAATACTATACAAGCAATGCAATTTTCAGAGAACAATTCACACGATTTTCTATACTAATTTCTATTATCGACCATTGTTATGGAATGTTAGGGAAAATTTATCGATCAGAGATCGTAAGATCGAACTATAAACGTTGTGATAACTGGCAGTTCTGTGAGGTCTCACCAGCTCTGGAATTTTGTGTTTCCTTACCAAACGATATCAGGCTCATTGAATAAACATTAGTCCACTGAATCCTCAAAATAAAAACTCAAGAGCTCGAGCTCTTACCGAGCTTGCGAGCTTAATTAACCCCTATAGGCTCATTTCGCAACACCATTCGGATGACGAGTTCAAGTTTATCTAGCAAGGGGATGATGTTATATTTATATTTATTGTTGTTTAAGGTCACATACTTCTGCACAATGGCTAATCATGACCACAACATGGAGATAAAGTCAAGGTCAGTCAATCGTTTATACCCCATGTTGCCTATTTTAGAGAACTCGCACCCTAAGCATTAGTGACTGGGTCCTATTTTACCAGTCAAGCAGAGCTTGTTTACCACAGTAAACAAGCACTACTTCACTTCCCGGGGTTCCCACGGGGGAAGGGGATGATGACGATGTCAAATTCGATGCGGTATAGTATAAGTATGGTGATGCGGGAAGGAATTTACGATTTGTGTTGAAGACAATACAATCGCAAATTTGTAATATTCAAGAGGTAGTGCAGTTCCAATATCGTATTGTATGATTAGTGTGGTGACGTTAGAATATGGCGACAATCGTAGTTAGAAAATGAGTCGTTTTCGTTCGATATATTTGATCAATTGTTTTGAACGACCCTCCAGTCAACTTTCCACCAACAACTGTGTCTGATCAAGAAAAAAAGGGAGTCGTTACCGAGATGTATTTCACCCGTTTGGGGTTGAAAGAGAATTGTTTTGACAAGTGGTATGTCGACGTAAAAAGCTTAATGTCTTGGCTGCTGTTGGATGACATCAAATATCGCGACAACTGATGTAATGCTTCGCTATCAAGTGGTTAGAAAAAAGAGCTTTTTCTCGTTTTCATTCAGTCATACGCTGACACATTGTAAACACTGTTTTTTGTTGTTGCTGTATTTATATAACGCCACCAATCTTAAAATATTTTAACTCCTGTTGTAAAAAACAAAACAAAACAACTTTTCCACACGTGCGTTTAGACTGTTTACAAATCTTTTCTAACACGTGACACATGTTTTTTTTTATTTGAATTTAGTCAAGATTATACCGATTCAGGTTGTAATGTCTTCTCGGCGTGGGCATTGTTTCCTAAAAAAAAAAATAGTTTGGATTGACACTTTTTTCGGAAATGGTGAAATAGGCTATCCTCAATATGTAGAAACGTTAGAAGATCAACTTATAATTTTTGTATTGACAAATCTATGGTTCAGTAAACAGAGTTATTATTGAAGGAAACATCTTAAGGCGTGACTTGTTAATAAGCGAGTGCATCTCTAATTTGCATGACAATCATATATTGAAAACATACTTCACGTTTTTTAACACAGATATCAAAAATGAATGATGCATCAGATTCAACTTGTTGTATTTTCAATTTAATATGTTTCATAACTACCTTTTCTTAATACTTTCGATTTCAAGATGGTTCGTCCCAACTCCACCGTTATAAGAAGGGAAAGATTATGATTTTCATAATATCCTTGTCGATAGCTTTAATTTGATAGGTCACACGACTATCTTCTCGAAACTTTTAATTTTCTGATCGGTGTTAACCCCATCCCCACGGCGATGGTGGAAAATATAATTTTTGTAATGTATTCATCAAGCCCTTCATATCAGTACCTCACATGCTTGGATTTGTAAAACGGAAGACGTTTTTCGTCTCAGGTCGTGACCCCACCCCACATAAAATGAAAAAAAACGTCATTTTCGTAATGTATTCATCGAGCCCTTCATATCAATACCTCACATGCCTGGATTTGTAAAAAGGAAGACGTTTTTCGGCTCTGGTCGTGACCTCACCCCACGACGAGGGTTAAAATTATGATCTTCTTAATCCACTCGTCGAGACCTTCAATTTGATAGGTCATGTGACCACCTTCTCGAAACTTTCGTTTTTTTCTGATGGGCGTGACCCCCCACCCCACATAAAATGAAAAACGTCATTTTCGTAATGTATTCATCGAGCCTTTCATATTAATACCTCACATGCCTGGCTTTGTAAAAAGGAAGTCGTTTTTCGGCTCTGGTCGTGACCCCACCCCACGACGAGGGTTAAAATTACGATCTTCTTAATCCACTCATCGAGACCTTCAATTTGATAGGTCACGTGACCACCTTCTCGAAACTTCGATTTTTTTGATGGGCGTGACCCCCCACCCCCACGACGAGGGGAGATACCTTTGTATGATTGAGTTCATGAGAATCAAGCAATCTGATTGGTTAATTAGCGTTAGGAACGTGAAATGATTGGGTGATTACTTATTTCAAGCTCTTCAAGCTTTTGGGCATCGTGGCAGTGGGTTTGCCGGTTCAGGGCCACCTCTTTTCCGTGTACCGTACATGAGTCAATTTCTCATGTAAAATCCGCAAATGGATTTCCGTGTACGCCTCCATAGGGATTCAGTGTTAAAATCGTGTACAGACAGGGATGGCCCAGAATCGGCAAACCACTTTTCGACACTGTCCCAGAAACGGCAACACGCTTTTGCTCGCGATCTTTAACACTGAATCCTATAGGGGAAACCCATTTGCCGATTCTGAGCCAGACGATAGACCTCTTTTTTCCTTAACATTTCATACATTTTTTCACTCTGTATATAGAATCCAATGGTGTTGAATCGGCTTGCCGATTCTAGGCCACCATAAAAAACGACAAATCGTGTACCTATACACGATTTTAACACTAAATCCTATGGACGTGTACATCGATGTACGTGTACATGTACGAAATCGTGTACATGTGGCCTAGAATCGGCCTTTTATACCTACTAACGTAATATATAAAAAGAAAAAAAGAAAAAAAAATAATCTGAAAACAAATAATAGAAAAAATGATTCCATTGAAGTGAGAGCTTGGTTTCTTCGAAGAGCACTGTGTAGAGCTTACGTGATCTCTGTGAATGAATAACTTCCTTGCATCTTGCACGAAAGATGTCTCAGTTGTCGAGAGGAGAAAGAATTTAATCACATTAATCATTCATATCTTAAGATGGAATGGGAAGACATCGTCACCATGTATTTCATGCGTGCACTGGAATACGTCCAATGCAACGACGTGATCAAATGTTGGAATCAATTCGTGTTTTGCATAGGAGAACCCAAACCCACTAAATTGGAAGAGTTGAAGTTAGTGCATCGAGGTCTCACCACTGAAGACAGGGGACGCATTTTGGAATATTTGTTGGAAAAGGGGAGACTGCTAAAAGAAAATTCCGACGGGAGTCACTTTTTGAATTCCTTGTTGATAGAAAGGGGGAAGAAACCACTAAAAAAAATTTCCATTAAAAAATAAACATGGGAAAAGATTTCAATTTAGAAAACCGAGTAAATACATACAATATCGGGATGCTAATAATTTGTATGGTTGGGCCATCAGTCATCCTTTACCGATCGGAATTTTTCCAGACTGGTTGACATGAATTTATAGCTGTCAATGAAACGTATCTCTTTATGGATGAGACTCATTGTTTCCACACTCGATCCATCCTTCTTTTTCACGTCTATCCTTTTATCGACACCTTCCATTTAGTGAAGGTAATGTATTTTTTGTCACTTTGCGTGATGCAGCTGAACTCTCCATCGCTGATACCCATATTTTTCATGAACAGGTGACTGTCGTAGCCCGAGAGATTGTGAAACATCACCGGATAGAATTGAGCATCTCGAAATCTTAAATTACATTTGTTGTGAGCAGCGCCATGAAACAGACCCGTGTAGTGATCGTGATCTCTAACTTTTTCATTATTTTTTTTAGACTCATCATCGAATGGTTGTCTACAGGTGTGACATTCGGTGGTTTCCTTGTATTCTCACCGTTGCTCTGGCGTGATGATCCTGTCTTTGGGTTTTTTAAATTTGTCATATAATTTTTGAATTTTCGATTCTAACTCTTCCACGAATCTTTGAGCCACGTCGTCGTCATCTGAACGTTTGGTGTAGATGAATGGACATGACGATTCTCGATCGTCAAAAGAACATTTCACGTAATAACAATAGCCCAAAGGTATGTCCTTCTGATATTTTTTTTTTTTTGGTGTGTGAAACGTCTTGTTTAATATGTATATATATTTTTTAGTTTTTTGTAAAAAAAAAAAAAAATTTATGAATTGTTAAACTTCTTATTAATACATATATTTTTTTGTTGTCATTAAAGAAAAAAACAAAAACAAACCCCAAAAAACAGAAAAAAAAACAGAAAAAAACGAGTACTATCTCATGATAAGTACTTTAATGGGCTTTTGATTCGAGATTTAAAATCTATCTATAATAAACTAACTCTCTCTTTTTCCATAATTTCACATCAGTGACAAGCATGTTAAATTTATAGCTATCGTCTCCCCGCTGATAAATCCATCAGAAAACGAGATTCACCCTCTCGAACGTCCGTTCTTCACTGGTGTTCAGATTCAATCTATCGACCACTTCTTTAGAGATGTTCGGATATATATTACTCCTGTAGATTAGTGATAGATCGTCTGGGTTGAAATTTTCTATATTCTCCGAGAGGATGGCCAATAGATCGTCTTGACATTCGTACATTAATTCCAGAGTGGTCTCATTCAATTTCAAAAGCAATGCATATTTGTGGTATTTCTCTCTCAACCCACTCGTCTCCACGTCCTTCAATTTGATGACGTCGTGAGATTGCAGTCTATAAATTTTACTATCGAACTTCGAATATCTCTTGACTCTCTTCAATTTTAATGCGGATTATTTAGGAAGTGTCCATTTCATGACTGATTATTTTTTGTTGTCATTTTGATGAAAATTTTTTTATATTATATTAAATTTTTTGTGTTTTTTTTTAAAATGATAATAATTATTAACTGTAAAATATATTTTTTGTTTTCTTTCCTTCTTATTATTATATATGTAAAAAATAAAATAACAACTTTTTTTTCTTCTTCTTATTATATATGTAAAAAATAAAAATAACAACTTTTTTTTACAGTTTTTCTCTTTAATGACAAAAACGGTTATTATTATGACTGATTATTTACGTTGTCGTCGTTTTTTGAAATTTTTTTTACAAAATATTAAATTTTGTGTGGCTTTATAAAAAGGAAGACGTTTTTCGGCTCTGATCGTGACCCCACCCCCACGGCGAGGATTGATATTATTTTCGTATTCTACTCGTCGATACCTTTAATTTGATAGCCTAGGTCATATGACTACCTTCTTGAAACTTTTTATTTTCAGATGGTCGTGACCCCACCCCCAAATAAAATGGAAACAATATCATTTTCGTAATCTCCTCGACGAGCCCTTCAAAATGATACATCACATGTCTGGCTTTATAAAAAGGAAGACGTTTTTCGGCTCTGGTCGTGACCCCCACCCCCACGGCGAGGATTGAAAATATTATTTTCGTAATCTACTCGTAGATACCTTTAATTTGAAAGGTCACATGACTACCTTCTTGAAACTTAATTTTCAGATAAAATATTAAATTTTGAGTGTTTCGAGCGATCTCTCCCTCCATGCCAAGAACATCCCTACATTATCACTGGGGAGTTCTAGTGCACCTCATAAATTCACCGGCCGGATCGGACTCTTTCTTTCCCATGGGAATCGACGTTCGATCGCGCATCTTCAATCTACGACAGCAGAAAAGAGCCATGTTTTTTTTTTTTGCCAATGGGAATCTCAGTGCTAATCTTGCCTCTGGTTTTTTATAGCGAATCTATTGAAACTCTATAGTATCAGAATTTCGAAAAAATTCACCTAAAATGGCGAATTCGTGTTACCTCTATGAAAAGGTGAATGCTTTCAAGAGAAAGTCGTTAAATTTATGAAAAGTGAATTTTTCAAGTCGGTGAATTTTTAAACATTTTTAATAAATTCGGTCGAAATTGAGTCAAACGTTAGAGAAACTGAACGTTGAACCCACAACAGCTTATCTACCACGACCACCGTTAAAACGAAGAGAAAGTGACGATGTGGAGACAGAGGTATCAAATCGAACAAATCAATAGATTCCAATCGAAAATAACTCAATTTTTCCGGTGCACCTAACTTTGCTAGTGCAACAAGATTCATGTACGGTGAAAATGCGCCGGCACTCTCGCTTTCCCCTGCTTATGTACATGTATCCTTACATCCCAACCAAAGTACTGAGCACTTGCACTTACCTTTATGTTCGATCAAAAGAATGAACTGCACCTACCAACTCAACAACATTTTCAAGTTCTCGACTTGATCTTCAGTATAAAACCATTTGAAAACCCATACATATTTCTTCGCTTCCCGAGCAATATCACTACTGTTTGTATTCATCAATATAATAATAATAACACTTGTTTTCGTGTCAATATTTTCAGCTGAAGTGGTACTTGTGTGAAGAGCCTCAATGGCTTACTTTTCAAGTTGTGCCCCTGCTTTCAGTTTTGAGAGCTTCCATGTGAGCTTCACAGACAAAGCAATATTCGAGACAGGCGTCATTCACCTTTGCCCCCGAAAATTGAGAAGGGCTGTGCTGATGAGCCTAATAACTGCGTTTCTCGAATTGGAAGTATATGCCTATCCTTACATTGTGTTAACCCTTTACCCAACATAATGGCCACAACCGGCCAGTGCTATTCGCAAACATCGCCAATTAATTTTCATTATTTTTTATTTTTTGTCTCAAAAACATAGGTTATGACTCCTCGTTGAAACGAGCTCGTCGAGCTCGTTCCAATGAGGGGTCATAACCTGTGTTTTTGAGACAAGAAATGGAGAAAAAAAATTAGTTATTCAAGAATTTTTTTGCAAGTGTCGTCTGCTTTTCATGTTAGGTAAAGGGTTAACATTTGAACCCGAGAGGAGGTTCTACTGGCCCACAAACATGATACTAATTTAATTTCTTTAAGCAGGATATTTACGCAGTGAATGTGTGTGGTAGACCAATCTCTATTTTCAACGTGCAGTCCGAAGAGTGTCAAGCAAGAATGAAAACAGATCGATTAAGGTGGTATTTTTCATAAAAAAAAATATCAGCTTCGTCCATTCAATCTAATTTAATAGTGGTATAAATACAGAACACAACTCGGGTAGAGTAAGGAGGTCAGGAATCGACAACCCTTTTCAATTTTGTCCTATAATTCACACACGCGCCAGCACTCGAGCTTTACCCCTTACTCCACCCTCACCGTGTTAAGTCTTAGTATCCATAGCGAGGTTTTCGTTATCTTAACCTTGCTCTCCGAGGTGAAAATTAAATTAAAAAACTACATGAGTAGGTAATATTTGCGGGTTCAAGCATCATCGTACATGTACGTGTACACGTACATGTACACGTCCATAGGATTTAGTGTTAAAATCGTGTACGTGTACAAGATTTTAACGTGTTTTAGGGTGCTTTAGAATCCATTTGCGGATTCAAACATCACTGATTGAATCCAAGAATGACAGAAAACGCATGAAATTTTACGTACAGTACACGTACCGTTTCGATGCTTGAACCCGCAAATAATTCTCCCATAGGATTCAGTGTTAAATTGCGAGCAAAAAAACGTTTTGCGGTTTCTAACATCATCCTCTCGCCGATTCTAACAATCCGCGTCCGTACACGATTTTAACACTGAAACCCAATGGAGGCATACACGGAGATCCGCTCTGCGGATTTTTAGGTCCGATGATGTTTGAATCCGCAAATGGATTTCTCCCATAGGGTTCAGTGTTAAATTGCGAGGAAAAAACGTTTTGCGGTTTCTAACATCATCCTCTTGCCGATTCTAACAATCCGCGTTCCGCGTTCGTATACATGATTTTAAGACTGAAACCCAATGGAGGCTTAGACGGAGATTTTGAAATCGACTCACGTGAAGAGGTGATGTTTGAATCCGCAAACCCACTGTTGCGTTTCTCAAAGTGAGATTAGGGCACGTTATTGCGAGGTGGGGTCTCGACGAGCACTTGATGGAAATGTTTTGAATGAAGAGTGTTGTCGTTGTCGGTGGGGTTGGAAATTTGCAAACCCAGTCACGTCTTCCTGAAGTAAAAAAAACTAACACATGTTATCGTAATGAGTGAATGAGGTTTTTTGTTCAAAAAGAGTCGATTATGAATATGGTCTGTATTATAGACAATCACGTTTTCTCTTGATGGGACAGATAGAAATTGAGTTTTGAGGGGTTTTTTTGTTCGAAGGGAGTTGATCTGTAATAGATATTCGTGTTTTGTCTTGATGAGAGAGATTGACTGTTAAGCGTTCGTTCGAAAAAGTCAAAAACACCTATCAGAATGTTTAAAACGCATTTTCCGCTCAATTAGGTTTTGAGTGGTAAAATTTTTAATATATTCATGATAGCAATCGCAGTCATCAAAGGATTCTCTCTTAATTCGACACTCAGTGAATTGATGTGTGAATGAAGGAAGATCTTTTGACAAATGTAAAAACTACTGTCAAAATGCGTTAAATTAGAAACCGGTTTGTCATGTACTGTTTAAACGTATTTTTAAACTTCAATTAACACAGTCAGTTGAGATGTGAATATTTTCAGATTATTATATTAAGACGGAAAGAGTTTTTTATTACTTAAAACATAAAAAAAAATATAATTAAACATTTAATTTTGAAAATAATAAAAACAATTAAAATAAAAGATGTTTTTACAGATGGATTCTAGACACCGAGATCGAATTTTAGAACAGTATGAACGTGCTAAGAAGGGCATTCAGTCTGCTGACAGGAGCAGACGTCTCGGTGAGATGGAACTCAGACGCGAAGCCACAAAAATATTTAAACCCATGACGGAGGGTCAAGAGCGAAGCAGGAAGGAGATAGTCGAAGAATTGAGACCCATAAAGGAGAGTTCTTTGAGAATGGGTTCGTTACCTCCTAGTTTTGGAAATCGGTATACCGTTCAATCTACACCGGATTATGTTCCCACGGGAATTCTAACAGATTTGAGCGAGTCTGATGATACGGCTTCGACTATCAATACTAGTAGTGTCACATCGTCCGATCATGATGGCGGTAAGAGAGATCAGTCGTATGGAATTTATAAGGATTCTGAGGGTAGAACTTTTGTAGGTGATACGGAAGTGGAAATAGATGATGATGAATTGATCGTGGGTTCGAATAAATATAAAGTAACTGGTGGTCTGCGGAGATTGCTCCTTTACGACAAGCCTGGAGATTACACGGAACAGGATTTCGATAATAACGGAGACATTCTGGTCCAGACCCACGCCATGAAGAGAAATAACGATGCCAGAGAGACGAGACCCAAAGCCAACAGAGGTTACAAGTGGACGAAAGTGGTGAAACCCATATGGGATATGAACAAGAAGTTCGTCGAATCGGTGACTGGCAAAGGAGTGAAAACCACTTTTCTTCCGAGCGATTCCGACGCTCTGTCTCAGAGATTCAGTTTGTTGATGGCGAGCAGACGGGCTGGTAACACTGGATTAGATAATCAGATAGTTGCTATATCTGACGAATTGTTAAGACAGAAGGTTTTGAATAAAAACCAGTATAAAAGGCTGATGAACGAATTGAAGGATTGATGCGTATATAATAAGTAGAGAGAAACAAACAAACAAACAAACAAAAAAAATAAAACAGTAAATTCTTACACTAGAATAATAAAAGTATTTAAACGGCAAAAACGATTTACCAGTGAAAAAAACAAAAATATATCATAAAAATAAAATATGTTGGTGATAAAGAACTTACGTTCAAGGCGGTTCTGGCATCGTCGATTCTATAATGTGAGCATTCACGAGCAATGCGGGTAGAAAACTCGCATCGACCGCATTTGAGGTCGGTAAGAAGACGGCTTTGGATGCTGGTAAGAAAGCCGCTTCCGAAGCCAGTGGTAGGATAGCTTCTGTGGCTGGCAAGAGGGCAGCCGACGCATTGATCGACAAGTTGATCAGTCTGCCGGCGAACAGAGCTGCGTTAGAGCGAACGCCGAAAAGATGGAAAGATTTTAAGGATGCCGTGGTGCCCATATAAGATTTAGCCAAAATGACGAGTGGATCCGGATTGAAGAGAACTCGCGACGGTGCAATATAAATAAATAATAATAACATTAAAAAACAGAGTTTGAAAAACATAAAAAAAATTTGTGTTTGAAAAGAATCTAAAATAACAAACAAAATAAAACAAAGATGAACATTAAAGATATGTCTTGGAACGACGCCGCGACCAAGAGGTCGAATAACGAGTTCTTTCCCAAGAGCATAAGAGGCTTAATAGTGGGAAAATCGAATTGTGGAAAGACCAATCTGTTGATGAATCTGTTGTCCCGACCCGACTGGTTGGATTACGACAGATTGTTCGTGTTTGGCAAGAGCTTGTTTCAACCCGAATACAGATTGCTTCGAGAGTGCATGGATCGCAGATTGCCCAAGGACGTCATAGCCAGAATCTTTGACAGTAGGGAGGAATTCAACAAGAGTGGAGCTCCACTCTCGACCATTTTGGATGTCGCGGCGACGGAGCTGATGAAGAGAAATGCATCTTCGAACGTCGAGTGTCGATTTTATGAGAACGCTAGCGACGTTCCGGATCCTAGAGAACTGAAATCGGAAGATAAGAATCTCATGATTTTCGACGATCTGCTTTTGGAGAGACAGAACCGATGCGAATCGTATTACGTTAGAGGTTGACACAGCAACGTGGACTGTTTCTACCTGTCGCAGAATTATTTTCGATTGCCCAGACAGACGATAAGGGAGAACGCTAATTTCTATGTCTCTTTTGCCAAGATCTCAAGAATCTCAATCACATCTACGGTGATCACGTCGCAAACGACATGAGCGCTGCGGAATTCAGGAGATTCTGCAAGAGGGTTTGGGATGGTGGACTTTACAATTTTGTCGTCATTGATTTGACAAGCGAATTTATTCACGGAAAATATCGGTGCGGATTCGACAAGTTTTATGTTTCCGATGATAATAATAATAAGATAGAGCGTGAAAATAAAAATTAGAAAAATAATAAATCTTCAAATAATTAGTTTTGAATAAAAAAAAAAAATAAAATTAAATATAATGTTCGAACATGGAGAATTGTTAGAACGGATAGCCGAGAATACGGCTGCAAAACAATCCATTCAAATCGTGGTGAGTGGCGATTCGACTCGATTCGCTACGAAATTCGAACCTTCCATCGAATTGAATAGAGAGAAAAGTTATGAGATGGCTTTGGTGAATCTGGAGACTTATTATTCCTTTCCCAACGTCACCGAAAAGAATAACTTGTTCAAGTATTCCGACGGAACGGATTGGTTGGAGATTCGAATTCCCAAAGGGAGTTACGACATAGATGATTTGAACCATTACATTCAGACGCAAATGAAGACGGATGGAAAGGGAAGCAACAAGATCAGACTCGCTCCCAATCCTAATACCTTACAGACGATGTTGGATTTAGAAGATAATTTTCGTGTGGATTTCAACACGGACGATTCTATAGACAAGATGTTGGGATTTGATCGAAAGATGTATCGAGGCCACGCGGCATCTGAAAATACGGTCGACATTCTCGCTGTCAATAGCATTCTGGTGAACGTGGACGTGATTGCTGGAAGCTACGTGAATGGTAGCGCTCAACTGACGATCTATTCCTTCTTTCCAAACATGTCGCCGGGTTATAAGATCGTGGAGCAACCTCGAAATTTAGTTTATCTACCAGTGATTTTAGACACGTTGTATAGTCTCAAAACTACGTTGACGGATCAAAATGGTGAACTGTTAGATCTTCGCGGAGAGAGAGTGACCATACGATTTCACATAAGAGAAATATAAAAGCAAAAAAAAAAAAAAAAAAATATTATATATACAGATAACAAAAAATAAAATAAACGCAATATTAATTTTACAAAATTATTTTAATATAATTATTAAACAAGAAACAATTGAAGTAAATATATTTTTAAAAAAAAACAGAATTATGACAGAATACGTGGTTAAAAACGTGAACATATCCGCAGGACAGAGGAAGAAACTTAAGAGAGCGTTAACAACTCGAGGTGAGGCAGTGAGATTCAAATTCACTCACGAAGATCTGACGAGAGGCGGTCAGGATTCGATCGCCTGGACCAGAAGTCAAATCAAAAGGATGGAGAAAGCGATTCGCGACGGAAGAGGGTTGACGGTGAGAATGAGTCCCGCTCAATTGAGATACCATTTGAGAATGAAAGGTGGTTTCCTACCGCTATTGGCAGGAATAGCCGCAAAAGCATTACGCTTCACCGCAAAGGCGCTACCCTTTCTCGGAAAGACTCTCGGCGTGGGAGCTCTCACGGGACTCGCTAGTTCGGCAGTTGAGAAATTAATGGGTGGCAGCGGACTGTTTTTGAAGAAGGGAGGAGCCATGTGTCGCGTTCACGTAGACGACAGTGGTAAAGTATTGTATCTAGAACCCGTTAGAGGTGGCAACTCTCTGAGAGGAAACGGTCTCTATCTGAAGAGTGGACAGAACATCGAGCGACTCGGCAAGGGTTTGTTGCTCGGTGAGAATTCGCCATTTAAGAACATACCGATTTTGAATATGTTATTATAAATATAAAATTATATAAAATATAAAATCATAGAAAGTATAAAATAATATATTTAAAATGGATAAAAAGGTGGAGAAACAAATTTATCACCTGGATGAAAAGGTGGAGAAACAATTTGACGATAATGACGAACATCGAGAGCCAGAGAGCGAAAAAATAAAAAAATGGTTAGATGCTAATGATGGATATCTAAGGAAAGAACTAATGAAAGAGATAGATGAAGCATGGGATAGACGGTTGAGAATGAGACGATGCTTTCCACGGTCACCACTACCTTCTGAAGAGAATGGTAATGATGCAAGTGTTACCAAGAGATGCACAACATTCGTTCATAATTATGATTCGGATAAACAAAAATGTTGCCATAAACGTATCACATCACAAAGAAAAAGAAAAAAAGAAGAATCGATGCTGAAATTTGAGAGAAAAGGAAACGTTATTATAATATATTATGATGATAGTGAAGAAGAAGGAAAACAAAAAAAAAAAAAAAAAGTAAATGAGATCTAAAGATGATCTTATTACTTTTTTTTTTCATTTTTCTTCGCTAAAAATCAATCACTCTATTGTTTATATTTCCAAGTCCGTTATTAGCATGTTGACACGAGTGTCTTCTCCTTTTTCGAAAACGTGTTGAATGTTTATCTTTTGGAAATATGTAATTTCCATAGGGCAACGACAAATCGTCCTTGTCGAGTTCTCTATCTTCGGCGATGACGATGTTCTGCAGATCACTTTGGTACTCGTAAATCAAATCGAGCGCGGCTTTGTCCAATTTCAAAGGCATCTTATATTTCTCGTATTTGTGCTTTAAGCCCTTCATCTCGACCTCGTTCAATTCGATGGGATCGTGTCGTTGTAATCTATAGATTTTATGACCAAATTTCTTATACGTTTCGACTCGTTTCAATTTCAATTCGCATCTTTTAGGTGTTGTTGTCTTCATGATCGATTATTTAGTATTTAAATAATAATTTGTTTAAAAAGTTTTTTTTTTTTTTGCTCTTTATATATATAAAAAAGTTGTTTTTTTAATTTTTAATTTTCTTTAATGTAAAATTTTTTTAGTAAAAGTTTTTTTTTCGCTTTATATATATATAAAAAGTTAAATTTTAATTTCAATCTCTCTATTGTTTATATTTCCAAGTCCGTTATTAGCAAGTTGACATTCGGCATTTTTCCACATACGAAAATGGTGTGAATGTTTATCTTTACTCTTTTGAGTTTTTTTTCATAGGCAAATGCGCTCTCACCACCCGATTTCTTCACGAGTTCGGGTGAGATTATTGGATATATGTAATCTCCATAGGACAACAATAAATCACCCCTGTCGAATTCTCTGTCTTCGGCAACGATGATATTATTCAGCAGTTCGCTTTGGTACTCGTAAAACAAATCGAGCGTGGCTTCATCGCGTCTACCATCTCGACCTCATTCAATTCGATGGGATCGTGTGGTTGTAATGTATAGATATTAAAACTGGATTTCTCATACCCTTCGTCTCGTTTCAATTTCAATTCGCATCTTTTAGGTGTTGTTGTCATGATCGATTATTTGGTTTTTATGAATTCTTGCAAATAATGTATATTTTAAATTTTGTATTTAAATAATAATTTGTTAAAAAAAGTTTCTCTTTATTTCTCTTTATATATAAATAAAAGTTAAAAAAAAAAAAAATTCTTACAAACTCAATTTTGAGGTAAAAACAATGATCAAGTCCAAACATCCGAATTATAGTCTAGAACGTGCAAGACTTCAAATGTTTAAAAATTGGTCTTCGCATCTCGCTCAAAAACCCAAAGATTTAGCTGCTGCGGGTTTCGTTTACGTGGATAGAGGCGACAAAGTCAAATGTTTTTGTTGCGACATACATTTGATGAATTGGGAACCTCATGACGTACCTTTACTAGAACACATAAGTAATATTGAAAAAGGTGAATGCGATTATTTGAACAAGATCCTAACGTTGGGATTGATCAAAATCCAAGACGAAGAGAGGGATTGAGACAAAAACCAAAAATTATTGATGGATATGTTACAACTCGGATACACCAGAGAACAATTGTACAATGCGTTAAACAAAGCAAACAAGACCCTGTCTCAATTCATGACTTTAGAACATCTCATCAAATTCATGGCGGAAGCGGACGAGTTATCGTCACTCATCGAAAACAAACTGAGTAAAACGTCCACCACCAAGTGTCTGGTCTGCGAAGGTGTCGCAAACATCTTGTTTCTACCGTGCGCACACCTGTGTTACTGTAGAGAATGTCATTCCGAAGATGAGAAAACGTGTTTGGTGCGCAAGCGAGAAATTAAAGCGGCCTTAAATTGTTTTTGAATAAAAACACATTAAAGAAAAAAAAAATCGAATTTAAAAGTTAACTTTTTTTTTTTTTTTTTTATTATATATTTAAAAAGAGGAAAAAAGCAAAACTTTTTAAACAAATTATTTAAATACAAAATTCGGAAAAAAATATATTCTTATAAAATGAAACAAACAGATAAAAAAAAAATGGAAAATTTAAATGAGAAAACCATACCTCAGTTAAACGAGATTTGTAAACTATTAAACATTTCACATTTCAGAAATCATAGAACTAAATCAAGAAAGATTGATGTCATACAGAAACATTTGTGAAACGATGGAAAGGCAAACAAAATGCTGATAGCAACGACGTCAAAAAATGCATCGGTTGTGAAAAATGAGAAGAAGAAAAAGATAGCAAAAGGAATCGAAATGCCGACGTCGAAAAAAACCCAAAACGTTTCGATTGTGAAAAATAAGAAGACGACTAAACGAAAAGCTGTTGAAGAAGAACTTCAAGTTTCCAAAGAAAAGAAAAGAAAAACGAAAACGAGTGATGCACATCAGATTCTAGGCAAACGAGATATATTGAGCAAACTTCAACGAGCAATAGACGAAGGGAAAGGAGAAGAATATCTAGCGTGATTCACTGCGGAACTATTTCAATCAAAGTCCGTGGAACAGGAAAGTGCAATCAAAGGTATTTTTAAAACTTTCGACGTGGTTCCCTCGTTGAAGAAAATCGATCTGAAATTGTTCATGGAACGGGTGAAGAAAAAAGTATTGGATTTGTTTCGCAAACACATGAATGTGGGACTAAAAATTAAGATGATACTCCATTGTGTGATGAATAAAATCGACGTGAAGTCCAGCGAGAGCATCGTGAAAAATGCATGTTTCAGATCTAATGTCGAACCTGTATTTCGAGGTTCAGATTTATCGGACGTTTTCGAAAAGATGAAAGACAAGATGTTGACGTCTCTCACGAATTATCAACATGAAGGTAGTAATTGGACGTTCAATGAGATGTTGAAACTCGAAATTCACATAACTAAAAACGATTTGTTGAAAGGGTCTTCCTACGTGAAATTACCATATTTCCTAGCAAAAAAACACGCCGTGATCAACGTGAAAAATAAAGATGATCAGTGTTTTAAATGGGCAGTCACTTCCGCTTTATACCCTGTCAAAATGAACATCGAAAGAGTTTCTTCTTACGAGGTAACTTCTAAAAATCTCGATTGGACCGGAGTGACTTTTCCAATGCAGTTAAAACACATCGAACGTTTCGAGGCACAAAATCCCACCGTAGCGGTGAACGTCTTGGGATATGATGAAAAACAAAATATCTATCCTCTCAGATCTCGGAAGAGAAAAGACGATTATTTTATTATTGATTTCGAATGGTGACAATCATCATTATTGTTGGGTTAAACATCTGAGCCGATTACTGGCGAAACAATATAATAAACATAAAGGAAAGATATCTTTATGTTTCAATTGCATGAACGTGTTTCACAGCAAAAAATCGTTGGCGAAACATCAGGAATATTGCAACGAAAATCAAGGTGTCAACATCGAAATGCCCAAACCCAACACCATCGTGAAGTTTGAAAATCATAATAGAAAGTTAAAAGTACCATTCGTCGTGTACGCCGATTTCGAATGTTTCACCGCAAAAATGAGTTCCTGTCAACCCAACGCTCTTCAAAGTTACGTCGAAAAATATCAAAAACACATACCTTCGGGCTATTGCATTTATGTGAAATGCGCTTTCGACTCGCAACACGACATGGGTCCCTTCACCTACATGAAACAGTATGAAGATGACGACGTGGCTCAAAGGTTCATGGAAGAGTTAGAATGGAAACTTTAAATGTTATACGACAAATTCAAAACTCCGGTAAAAATGATCATCACGCGAGAGCAGCAGGACGAAAATAACAGAGCCACCGAATGTCACATATGCAGACAATCGTTCGACGAGAATTCGGAGGAAAATAAGAAGGTCAGAGACCACGATCATTACACGGGTCTGTATCGCGGTCCGGCTCACAGCAAGTGTAATTTAAAATATCGAGACGCCGCTTTCTATCCGGTGATGTTTCACAATCTCTCAGGTTACGACAGTCATCTGTTCGTGAAAAATCTCGGAACCTCACACGAAGAATTAAATTGCATCGTGAACAGTGAAGAAAGATACATTTCCTTCACGAAATGGAAGCTCATGGAGAAGAAAAGAGTAATCGACGGAAATACGTTGGAAGAAAAAACAAAATCCATTCGTAGAGGCATACGTTTCATCGACAGTTTTAAATTCATGTCTACCGCTCTGGAAAAATTAGTCGATAACATGAGCAAGGATAAATTTAAAATCACGAGCGAACATTTTGGAGAACGAGTAGACGTCATGTTGAGAAAAGGAGTCTATCCTTACGATTACATGAACAAACTAAAGAGATTCGAAGACACTGCACTACCTTCGAAAGAAGATTTTTATTCGAAATTATATGAATCCGACATTTCCGACGAGAATTACGAACATGCTAAAAACGTGTGGAAATCATTCGATATGAAAACCATGAGAGATTATCACGATCTCTATCTGAAGACTGACGTTCTACTCTTGGCAGACGTGTTCGAAAATATTCGAGACGTCTGTTGTCGAAATTACAATCTGGATCTTGCTTGGTATTTCACCGCACCCGGTTTGGCGTGGGACGCTCTGTTGAAGACCACCGAAGTCCAATTGGAATTATTATCCTACGTGGACATGTTGCTCATGTTCGAAAGGGCTGCGAGAGGTGGCGTCTCGATGATCTCCCACAGACATTCTGAAGCTAACAATCCCTACATGAAAGAAGGTTTCGATTCAAAACGGTCGACTAAATACATACAGTATTGGGACGCCAATAATCTGTACGGTTGGGCTATGAGTCATCCTTTACTGATTGGAAATTTTGAATGGGTGAAGGAACCAGAAGAGATGCAAAAATGGAGAGACTATCCTTGCATTTTAGAAGTCGATTTGAACTATCCGGAAGAATTACACGATCCACACAACGATTATCCGCTGGCTCCCGAACGAATGGAACCAAATGAAGGAGACGAGGAAAAACTCATTCCCAATTTATTTAACAAACGTAACTACGTCGTCTACAGCGAGAATTTGAAACAGTACGTCGATTACGGGATGAAATTAGTCGACATACATTGCATCATTCGATTCGACGAAGAGCCTTGGATGAAAAAATACATCGATCTCAACACGAATCTCAGAACTCGAGCCGAGAACGATTTCGAAAAAGATTTCTTGAAAATCATGAACAACTGCGTGTACGGTAAATCGATGGAAAACATCAGGAAGAGAACCGACGTTCGACTCGTCACGTCTGAGAAAAGAGCTAAAACATTAGTGGCGAAACCCAATTACAAACACCGAACCATATTCGGCGAAAATCTAGTGGCCGTTCACATGCAAAAGCTGCACCTGAAGTTCGACAAACTGTGTTATCTTGGACCGATCATCTTAGATGTCAGCAAGCGATTGATGTACGAGTTTCACTACGATTACGTCAAACGAAAATTTGGTGACAAAGCCAAACTACTGTTCACCAACATGGACAGTTTAGTTTACGAGATGGAGACGAAAGACGTCTACCGAGATATATCTCCGGACGTGGCCAAGTGGTTCAACACGAGCAATTATCCCGTCGATCACCCATCCAACATTCAATCGAACGACAACAAGAAGGTGTTGGGTAAATTTAAGGACGAGAGCGGCGGTAAACAGATCGTCGAATTCGTAGGCTTGAGACCAAAACTGTATGCTTATCGTCTAGAAGATGATGAAGAGATCAAGAAGTGCAAAGGAGTTAAAGCGTGCGTGGTGAAGAAAAACATCTCTTTCCAAGAGTATAAAGATTGTCTGTTAGGAAGTGGTCCGGTGTATAAGACTATGAAATCGATTTGAAGCGAAAATCATGACTTGTATACCGAAATAGTCAACAAGATTTCGCTGACGGCCGACGATGATAAGAGATTCATATTAGACGATAAAATAAGCACTTTGGCACTCGGACATTGGACTGCGGAACTAACTATAGTCGATATGAATCTGGATGATTGGATTCCAGAAAATCAAGAGGAATTAGATGAACACAAAATTATGGAAATCGATAGTGACATCGAGAAAGTTAGTTTAAAAAGAAAAAGAAAAAAATAGAAAAAAAAATAACGTCATTTTTAGTGAATTATAATAAAATAAATAAAAAAAATATATACTTATTTATGAATAAGAAAATAAAGATATCCGTAGAAGGTGTCGTCTTCCCTAACGAACCCCTATCCAACATCGATCTGTTGAATGCGGCAAAAGATTTGAAAATCGAAGATTTTCTAGGAGTGTTTCTCGTGGATGAAGAACGGGAAGAAGAAAAATTATTATTTCGACAGCTACAGAATCTCGCCGCCAAAAGAAATAAAGAACTATTTCAACAAATCGATGGTTCGTTACAACACGGAACAAGTGCAATCACCACATCAAGTGTTTTGCGGTCACCTATGTCTCTACGTTCTCAAGAGATGGTCTGAAGGAGATCGATTTCAAGACATTCTCAATGACTTACATTAGAGAGAGATTTTTTTTTTTTTATAGTATATATAAAGATAAAAAATTATTTTAAAAAAATTTTAATTGAATAAAAACGAAAAATAAAATAGCATAGTTGATTTTTAATAAACTGCGTTTGAACATATTTTTTTCTAAACAACAAAAAAAATCCCACAACAACATGCCAGTCGATAAATTTGGTAGAAGTGACGACGAAAAAGTCAACCCGAGAAAGAAGAGGAAGATGTTCGAAGTCGACGATGGTTACGACGTTGCCAACTTGGACGAGCGTTACGTTCGGAGATACGAACCTCGAGAAGAACCTTTGAACATGAAAGATAAGAAGCTCTACAATCTTCCCGAGCCGATAGATCTCGCAGATGCTGCGACTAAAAAATACGTCGACAGGGGGAACGCTGATTTCGAACGAATCCTGAGATAATTACGTGGATAAAACCATGACTGACGATCTCGATCTGAAATCCAAACGTTTGGTGAATGTCGCGAATCCTGTAGATCCCACCGATGCCACGACCAAGAAATACTCGGACGACTCTCACACGAGATTCAGCGAACACCTGAGAAATAGATACGTTCTGAAAACAATGCACTCGGAATTGAACGCCAATTATAACAAGATAACAAACGTGGCCACTCCTACGAATCCCAAGGATGTGGTGACCAAACACTACGTAGATCTGGAACAGAGAAAGTCTGACAGACGTGAAATGAAATCGGATCTGAATGCAGGATTCCACAAGATATTGAATCTGTTGAAGATCGACGACGCGGATGCGGACTCAACCCCGGTCAACAAAGGCTACGTGGATTCTGCCGTGATACAAAATCACAAGAATACCTAGAATCGCAAGTGGACAATCTCTACCTGAACAAACAATCTGGCGGAACCATGGAGGGTGGCATCAACATGAATGGTCACAATTTATTCGGTCTCGATCACGATCCCGAATTCGATTCCAGCACGGTAAGCAGGAAGTACGTGGACGACAACTCGGTCTGGAGAAAGGGCGACATCATGGAAGGTAAACTAGACATGGGTGGACCCGCGCTCACGAATCTACCGGAACCCGTGCACATGACGGATGCCTGCACCCTGATTTCGGTGGTGGAGAAAATCAAATATGCTAGACAATTGATCACCGTGTGGGCCGAAGAGGCCGGCACCTTAGATGAAGGAAAAGCTGAGTGGTCTTTCGGAAATGGAAGTAGCGGATCGAAACACGGTCAGGTGGGATATCCCATGCCGTTGGGAGGTGAAATCCTTCGAATGAGTCTGGCTTCCTCAGATTTGAATAACAGAGCGGTCATCAATCTCATGGTGCATGATGTGGAGAGCGATAAGAGATACAGCGTCGAAAAGACTGAGAATCAACCTGCGAATGTTAGCACGTTTGGCACTCCTCTCAAAGTGAACACCAGAGAGAGGATTAATTTCGTCACGAAAACCAATAATCCTGAAGCCACCACTTCCGTGGTGAGTCTACTGATCGAACTAGATCCTTTGAACAAACAGTGAACACGTGGAAAATAATAAATTAAAAAAAAATAATGTGTGATTATTAAAAACAAAAAAAAAACAAAAAAAAAAGTAATGAGATTTAGAAAGATGTTCAATCTCTCTAGATCACATTACTTTATTTATTTTTTTGTTTTTTTTTTGTTTTTAATAATCACACCTTACTTTTTTTTTTTTGTGTTTTTTATTTTTTTTTCACACACTCGTCTCTCATCGAATGATCGACATCTTATTTCCGTCCGATTCGAATTGTAATTCTCTGTCCGACAGGACCAGGGCGAAGGCTTCGGTTTTTCTCGGCACGTTCCTATCGAATTGCATCTTGATCTGAATGTCTAACACGCTACTCTTGAGTCGTTCACTCTGTTTACTGACGTCAAATACGAACATGGGATACATCGACTTGTATTCGCCGGGAGATATGTTGGGATTGCTCATCAATTCGTCTAGACCGTGATACTTCTTTCTAAAATCAGCGGCGTCGCTGTACAGTCTGGAGAAATCGTTCTTGTCGAACGACGCATTGTAATCGATTGCTGGATATTTCGTGGCGTTCAGAAACACTTGCATGTTTCTCAAATGGCAGTGATCGAACAGTGATGCATTCTTTTCCTGAGACCCATCCCTATCGGTCTGAAATGCAACCACGATGAAACGCGGTCTCTCGGAAGCGGATTTCACCGTCAATCTCCAATCAAAGTGATTCGTGGAGAGAGGAATGCTAGCCATGTCGCACTGTCTCATTCTAAATCCCACGGGTAATTTACTCTTGGATTCTATGATCTTGTAGAGACGCACTTTCTCCACGATCGAAGGCTCCACGTGCAAAACGAACCACGATATCTTGTGTAGAGTTATCTTACCTGCATCGGTCGCGGTGAGTCTCACTATTGCATCGTCATTTCCTTTTTGAATCAACGTCAGATTGTGTTTGAATCCGTACATGATCTTGTTGTAATCGTCCGCAAATCCGAAGATGTGTTTCAAAGGTATCCTAAATGAAAACGTTCCTTTAGGTCTGGATGTCTTGACGACGTAGTCGAATATCGCGGCGGCGCCTGCGCTAGCAGGGCCGACGGTGTCTTTCACCCACAACTGATTAAGTCCTCTGGATTTCGAAAAATCATCAGGATACATCAAGAGTCCGAACATCATGGTGGCCTGACCGGGATGAAACACAGATTCTATCTCTTGTCCGGATAGCATGTATTTTATGTTACTGAATAGATGCATGATGCCATTATTGGCTAGAGTAACCGTGTCGTCGTTGGCGTAGTCGTTCCCATCTTCCTTGGTGAGACGTCCCTGCACCACTATGTAACTCTCGCTAGGATGTACGAATAGAACTTGAGTTTCGACGTTCCGGTTACCGGTTCGTATTTGTGAACCTCATATTCTTGAATACTTTCATCTTTCACTATGCTTTGTGTTATATCTAGTATATTTGTCATTTTAAAGGATTTTTAGTTTTTTTTGTTTATTAATTAACTTGCTTTCTTTATCTAAAAAATAGTTTTTAATTATTTTTTATTATTATTTTTTTCTCTCTTATATATATATATGTGTGTAAACAAGAAAATGTCAAAGAGAGTAAATAAAAAAAAAATTTGTGTTCTTCATCAAAACTTCGTCTTCTGTAATTGTTGTTCGTAAAACTTTCTGATGATCTCTTCTCCATCCAAAGCTTCGATTTCATAAGTCACCGGATCGGTGTGAAATATTTTGATGATCACCAAAATTTCCGAGGTCCATCGAGGAGTATAACCCTTTTCGAAGTGCTTCTTATAAGCGTAGATTCTCACTCGATCGCCGACCGCAAATTTCGGCGTTCTAGACTTCTTCCTGATCTTAGATCTCTCGGGATATAGATTCGCGTAGACCCGTTTTTCGTTTCGAGGATCGCTAGCTTCCACGGGAGTCATCTTGATCGATCTGTGTCGGGTGTTGTTGTAATCTTTGACCAGACCGTTCAGAGCGCATATGTATTTCTTGGTCGAATTCGCCGTGAAGTATCTGTGCATCTTTTCCTTCATCGTTCGATTCCAACGTTCCACCACGCTGGCTTTCTCTTTGTTTTCGATTGAGTAGAGGTCTACCAATTGACGAACGTCCTTGTTGTAGAATTCCTTTCCCTTGTCCACCCACAATTTACTCAGTTTTCGAGAAGACGAGTCGAACACGCTCTTCAGAGCCTCGACGACGCAAGGTCCCAATTTATTCTTCAAAGCTCTGATCCAACCGTATTTGGAAAACACGTCGATGACCGTCAATAGATATTTGACGCCTTCGATCCACCTCGAAAATGATCTCATGTCGACCAAGTCGGCAGACCAAATGTCATCCAGACCCTTCACGAACACCCTTCTCTTTCGAAATTTACGCACTATGGGTTTGTGTAACTCCTCGGCCAATTCGCTCGTCAATAATCATTTCTTCTTCTTTTCAGATGCGCCTTTTTTTTTTGAATGCCCCATCCGAATCGACGTTTCGCACCGATCAGATTGCCGACCAGCGAACGTTCCATCTTCTCTCTCCTGGTCGGATTCGATATGCCTCTCAATCTTCCCAACATGTTTTTGTCGCAGACGTCTCTGTGAGTCTTGGTGTCGAGATGTCCGGCGTAGCACAGATCATGATCGTACATGGCCGCGTCCACCCTATTCACAGGTTTGCTCCAAGATTTAGGTGTCAGATCGGCGTTGAGTCTCTTGTTCAATTTCGTTCCGGGTCCCGTGAAACTGTGACCGGGCAGATGCATTTCGAAAGATAGATTGTTGATTATTTTATTCACGATGCCTTTACCTTTGCTTGCGTTCTTTTTTTTTGACGAATCGAGTCTTGATAGAACCACTCACGTCGCAAATTCCGCGAAGCATCTGTCTGTCGTTTTTAGTTCGCACTTCTCTAGAATTACTCATCTCAGTAACTCTCTTACACTTTACGCAATACATTTTTTAAGAGTTATTTAAATTAATTTCGTTTTTTTATTTTATATATAAATTTAATACTTTTTTTTTTTAAAAATTCTGTTCTTATTATATATATTTTTTTTTTTTCAATCGCTGCTCTTGAGTTCTTTCATCTTACTGAATTCCTCCCTGGCCTCTTTCCTCCCCTTTTCCACGAGAGAATCCTTCATCTCTTCCTTGATGATCTGACGAGTCTTGATTCTCACGGCTTCTTTCATGGCATCGTATTTCATTTTCTTGCTCAATATCGCGAAGTCTTCTCCGTCCGATATCCTACCGTCTTTCAACGCCATAGAGATCATTTCGGATATCGTGTCGCTCTTGGAGTCGGCCAAGACGCGAATCTTGTCGTGTTTCCTTGCCTTCAGATATAATTTCCTACTCAAAAAGTTTCCGAGCATGCTAAACAATCCGGCGGCGAGGGCCACTCCTTCTACGGTCAACACGATCGGAATGCCGACCGCGGTCGACAACAATCTGATGCCGGCCGCGTGTAAACCCATGGAAATCGTGATGAGTGTCGTGTCGACCGCGTTGACGAATTTCACGAAACGCGAATACTTCTTCTTGAGGGAACGACGAGAATCTCTCTCTCAAGTAAGATACAATTGGATTCTACTGATTTGATCGATGCGATACCTCTCTCCTCTTTCTCTTTCTTCTAGCGACGGCGGCGCCGTCGGCAAAACGCCGTTCGGCTTCTCGTCCTCGTCGTCCACTAACGTCGGATACAATTTATTTCTGGTTCTCATTTTGTGTTTTTTTCTTTCTTTCTAATATTAGATAAAAAAATTTATGTGTGTATTTATTTTTTTTTTATTTTCTACTCTCCCTTATTTTATATCAACGAAAAAAAACTTAGACGTATGCTTCGTTCAGCAATAATTTCTTGATGCATCCCTTGTCTTCTAAAGTCAAACTTCTACGCGCCAATTTCAGTTCTTCCAAATCTGTGGGCCTGTCTTGATTCTTACAGAAGACTAATCTCTTCCAAAACGTGATCACATCGTTGAATTTAACGCGTTCGAACGCTGGTTCGAAATACATGACGACCATATCTTCCCTTTCCATCGTTAGACACGAATGATTCTCGTGATCGAAGTCTAGATAATCCCGACATCTGACGCATCGTTCTAACAAGATGGGACGTAGTTGTTCGTTCACGCAGATTGCGTATGCTCTCATCAGCATGTTTAAAAGAAACCTCGCTCTAATAGTCTGAGAATCGCTCATGATTTACGTATTTTTTTTTTATTATCTATTCGATTTGATATATTTATTTTTCTAAATAACTATTTATTTATATTTTTTTTTCTCCCCTATATATATATATCAATCAAAAACGTGACAGCGGGCTCGCGAATTTCCAACACACCGACAACGACAACACTCTTCGTTCAAAACATTTCCATCAAGTGCTTGTCGAGACCCCACCTCGCAATAACGTGCCCTAATCTCACTTCGAGAAACGCAACAGTGGGTTTGCGGATTCAAACATCACCTCTTCACGCGAGTCGATTTCAAAATCTCTGTCTAAGCCTCCACTGGGTTTCAGTCTTAAAATCGTGTATACGAACGCGGAACGCGGATTGTTAGAATCGGCAAGAGGATGATGTTAGAAACCGCAAAACGTTTTTTTCCTCGCAATTTAACACTGAACCCTATGGGAGAAATCCATTTGCGGATTCAAACATCATCGGACCTAAAAATCCGCAGAGCGGATCTCCGTGTACGCCTCCATTGGGTTTCAGTGTTAAAATCGTGTACGGACGCGGATTGTTAGAATCGGCGAGAGGATGATGTTAGAAACCGCAAAACGTTTTTTTGCTCGCAATTTAACACTGAATCCTATGGGAGAATTATTTGCGGGTTCAAGCATCGAAACGGTACATGTACTGTACGTAAAATTGCATGCGTTTTCTGTCATTCTTGGATTCAATCAGTGATGTTTGAATCCGCAAATGGATTCTAAAGCACCCTAAAAAACGTTGAAATCTTGTACACGTACACGATTTTAACACTAAATCCTATGGAGGTGTACATGTACGTGTACACGTACATGTACGATGATGCTTGAACCCGCAAATATTACCTACTTACATGCACGTCATCACATGATCGGAAAGGTCACAACCAATTCTTATTCGCCTCCGCCCGCAGAGATCGGGCAGCGCTTACAATGTAAATAGACGGTTTGGTATCGAATCCCGAGCCGCATTTGTGAAACCAAAGTGCACTTCTGTCAGACTGGAGAGGAAGGGCGCTAACGAGCCCAGTAACTGCATTTTCTCTTCTCTGGATTTTCAACGGTCGCTAACCCTTCCCCTTAAAGAATTGAAGATGGCACTTGCAAATTAGTTTCTTGAAAAGGCTAACTAGAATTTCCCATTTTTTGTCTCTAAAACATCGCTTATATCCCCCCCCCCCCCCCTCCCCCATTAGAGTTCGTTCCAATCATGGATCATAATATGTTTCGAGACAAAACAACAAAATAAAATGAAATAATAGTACAATTTAAAGGAGATTTTTGTTAAAAGTGATGGCGGTTTCGGTTATTACGTTCTTGAAGGGTTAACTCCTAGAACTCTGGAAGTACAACAGAATTTCTCCAATCTCAAACAGCTATGCACGTACTGACCTCTTGGTCTTAACAGAACTTCAAACAATTCTTCATTATACCATGTATTACGGTTGGTGTATCCCTTACCACTTTTTCTTCTTCAGATATGTCTGATTAGCCAATTTACACCCCTTTCGCCATTTAACCAACCGCGAAATCTGTTCACTTATTACTTCAGGCGATTATCCAAGTGTTTTAGGCAGTGTCGGGTCCATTGGCAACGGTTTTGAAGATGCAAGTTTTTATTTAGTCGCATCCCTGAACCCGTAACAGTGAATAATTAACCTTAAGTGACACTATTCTTTTGGAAAGGCAGTCCAAGCACATCCCCGCGCCGTTTCGTATCACCCAGAAAAAGACCAAATTCAAAAATTACCTCCCGGCGGGCGTCTTGATGCGTTATAAGGCGACGGAGTTTTTTCTTTTGAGCAGCCGTTGGGTGCGACTCGTTGGATGGCTTCTATATTTTGCTCTGCTATTTCAAATTCATCCTGTTATCATACTTGCATGCAAAACATGGAAGTATCTTAACATTCCTCTGCAATTGCAATATTCTAGTTCCTTTCAATTTTTGAAGGGTATGTTTTTTTTTTTCCAAGGATTGGCGAACAAGTTATGCAACTGACCTATTGGCAGGTGTGTGGGATGACCTTCGTAGCGGAAACTTCGTGGCCTCGCTCTTTTCGAATACTTCGAAGGGTTTTTAGCCTGCAGGGAGTGTCTCTCTCTGCCACTCTGCACAGGGGACAGCCATTTTACGTCCCCATCCGGCTGGACGGTACGCTGTGAGAGCATCAACCCCACAATTGATACTGACAGAGAGTGTTCGGACACCTCGACAACTTTCCCGACCGGTAACACTACCTACGATAAAACATCAAATGGAGAAAGTTAAAGAAGTGTTTTCCAAAATACTGCCTAATAGTGCAATAATATGCTTTCTCTTACACCCCAAAATGTTTCAGTTGGTGGAGAGAAAGAAATGAAGATATTTTTTTTTTCCATTAATTTATTCCTGTTTATTCAGGGGAGTGGGGTCGCAAAAAAATGCCAGGATACAAGGTCCGGGTGGGTGGGTGGGAGGGTGGGTGGGTCCGAGGCCCAAAGTGCAATTTTTGCCGGTGTCAAGCAATTTTTTGCCAAATATCATTTTACAGACAAGTAATTACAACCAAAGTGAATTCAAGTGCTTAGATTCATAACTTTGAACAGAATAGAGCATTGATAATGTGTTGGGAGCTCCATGTTAGAATTTTCTCCCCATGTTTTACACTTCATTAGGGGGTTGGTCCTGTTCTGGGTCTGGCAAAAATTTGCAAAACAAAAAAGTGATTCCCAGCTATTTGGTCACGATTTTCACTCATTTATATTTCTACTAACGCATTCTGCCTCTTATTAGTGCTTTCTAGCTCCTATTATTTGCTTCTTCTGTAAGCCTCAGGGTGCCTCATGCCATTGGTCTAGTGTGCTTCCATGTATGGAATAATTGGAAAGATTGATAGAATAAAAATCTTGATTGTGGAAAAAAATATCCTTTGGGCAGGGCTTCTTGGTGGTGGGATTCCACTGGTGTCTGAACAGCACAGACATGTTGTACATCGGGGTAAGTGTCGTGTTGCTTGGGACATGAATGGGTGTATATCTGCAATTCAGTTGGTGGAGGTGGGTTCCAGTGGTCACCTGGGGGTCTGATGCTGCATTTCCGTTGCAGCTTTATATGCAGAGAGATTGTTTGGGGGCCATCTGTGGCTAGGGATGCCTTGGATGCCCAAGAGCAGGGCTGGGATATCGGACAAGTTTTATGTTTGGGAAAAGTATTTATTTTTTTTTTTTTTTTTGCTTTAGGTAATTTGAATACTTCGTTAAACAGATTTTATAAATTGAGGGTGGAAGATGTGAATGGCATAACTGTTTGGTAAGTGTTAAACTGTATCATGATAAAAATTTCTCCCAATTTTGAGCTGTGCAAAAAAATACCAATGGAGTAGTTGTACTCTTCTAGACTAAAAGTTGTTGGCCATAGCAGCAGCATTTATATTCAGTTGACTGTTTTTAAAAGCTAGTCTAGTTTTCAAATTTACATAAAACAAATTCAGTTAAAAATGTTATTTAATAATTTGATTCCTTCAAATGATATCTTCAGTTGAGAGAGTTTTACTTGGTATGCATCAGGCACAATAAAGTGTGAAGCTGCAAACATGCCCCCACACATGCAACAAAGTTCTGTTTTGTAGTCTGAGCAGGTTGTCACCTTATACACCATTCCCAGTTATGTCAATGCTGAATCTGGTTGTATTACAACTCTCATGATGAACTCTCTTCTAATTCAAGTAGTGTGAATTGTTTTTCTCATTGGTTTGGGCCACAAATCTTTAGCAGTTCCACTTTAAGAACCCCTCTCCAATTGTTACGTTGAGAGGAAACTCGTTTTAATTCATCAGAGCAAAAAAAAATCGCAAAAACATGTTTTTTCCAGGCCGTAAGGGGCCAACAGTAGTAGACCATGTACCCGACCGGGCCAATTCAGGGGGACCTAGTGGGGGACCTAGGAACTGACGTAATAGTCACGTGATCCAGTGGCGCCAGGTTGTGTTGTCATGGTAACCCGCGTGAGCGGCCATATTGTGACGTCATCTCCATAGTGATACGTGGTCCTAGAGCGCATGCGCAGCGCGTGTTGTTAGGGTGATACGTTTTTCCGTTGGCCATTTTGTACACTGGAGGCCGCCATCTTGGTTTCTATGGTAGCACATGGTTGCTGTGTGACCTAAATCCTTCTTATAGGACAGGGGTATGTTCGGTGGGTATGTTCCTTTGTACAAGAGTAATTTCCGGACTCGTAGAATTATCCAAATAAACCCGACAATCCCTCCAAATCACCAAAAACGACTTTACTTACTACGGATTCTCCACTTCATCGGCTTAGCATGTAGTGCTATAGTACCGAGGGGGCACGGGGGGGGGGGGGGTAAGTTCGATTGAATAGGAGTATACGAAACCAGGTCATAGGTATCCTCAAACACCGAAATGAGGCTAAGAGGGATAGTAAATTAGACCTCATTGAGGGATTTTTCATGGTCCTCATGGCCTCAAACGAAATGAGGCCAAGAGGTATAGTAGATTAGACATCATTCAGGGCTTTTCTCATAGCCCTCAAGGCCTCACACGACAAAATGGATTCCATAACCAGAGACCTTTCTCAAAAAGGGATTCCATGGGACGTGGTCATTGGATATAGAGGTGATAAGAATCGTATAGGACTTCGTTGTAATAAGGGGAGATAACTCTACAAAAAGATTACGGGGGATGAATCAATCCGATTGGTTAGTTAGCGCCAAGAAAGTGAACTGATTGGGTGATCTAGATAAATGAAACACTAAGAGTACTCGGAATAGGGTCCGAACTAACAAAAACAGACCACAAAAGCTAAATATAGTAACAATAAGCAAAGCTCTTCCAGCCGATAGGCTCTTCTCCTCTACTTACCCCAGCCCTGTGCCTCCTCGGTATTATAGCACTACATGCTAAGCCGATAAAATGGGGAATCCGTTGTAAATAAAGTCGTTTTGGTGATTTGGAGGGACTGTCGGGTTTATTTGGGTAATTCTGCGAATCGGGAAAATACTCTTGTACAAAGGAACTTACCCTTCAAACATACCCCTGTCCTTTAAGAAGGTTTTAGGTCACATAGAACAACGTGCTCCCATAGAAATCAAGATGGCGGTCTCCAGTATACAAAATGACCGACGCAATCACGTATTACCCTAACAACACGCTGCGCATGCGCACTGGGATCACGTAACGCTATGGTCATGACGTAACAATATGGCCGCTCACGCGGGTTACCATAGCAATACAACATGGCGCCACTGGGTCACGTGACTATGACGTCGGTTTCTATGTCCCCCATAGGTCGGGTACATGGCCTACTACTCCCAACCACACCCCTATTGAGTCGGAAAATAAGTGCAAGACCCCATAAAGCCCGCCAAATTCGTAAAATGCTCTGAATTTTAACTCCAAAAATGACCATTTCATCGAATCCGTTCCCGAAATGAATGAAATTATGTAGATATAAACATGGAGATGACGAACTGAGAGTCGCCATGAGTCTCCATTGAGTACTGAAATTTCGTCTTCAAATGATGGCACCTGTTATCCCAGTTCAATTGATCACTTGTGTCGCTAGTCCTGAACTCCCCTTCTCGAATCTCCAATCCCCGATTTCACTACCATGTCGCAGCCCCCTCACAGATCCGAATTCGACTTTACTTCGAACTTCAGCGGATCCATGACACAGAGGCGTCGGAAGCTCGAAAAAAGTTGAGGGGTACAAATTTTCAAGGCTACCATCGTTCAACCCAATGAAAGGAAAAGTTACAATCGTATATTGGTATATGTACCGTGACACACTATAGTGTTTTGTTTAGATGAGAATGTCGCGGTGTGGTCAATGTCCTGTCCGTTTCTTCAACTTCAATCATCTTCCAACCCGAAGGCTAGCCTTCGGTTTGGAAGATGGTCGAAGTAGAAGAAACGGACTAAAGCGACGGAAGGTGGGATTCATTCGCCAAATCGTTGCCTGAGTGCTAGAATGTTCTATGTCCCATTAGAGACATAGAACATTCTAATACTCAGGCGACGAAATGCTTTCTGAATTTAGAAATAATATATCACAGGAATGTATGTATATTGGCACGTTTGCATGAGCCCATTTTAACGCATTGTGTAACCACGCAACATGTCTGTGGGAAAATGTGGAGGGGTACGTTTCCTCTATGCCCTCCTGGTTTCGCTGCCAGTGCATTTCAACAGAGACAGTTTATAAAGCTATTGAGTTTCGAGGCGATTTTGAAGAACAAAGAGTAAAAGTTAATTGCCAGCCAAAACGCTTGCATTGTAAAATTTGGCCAAAACTAATGATTCCAAAAACGAAAGCGATCATGCATGTTTTGGATGCCATTTCACACAACAGAGGGAAGTTACAACAAATTGTGTCGGTAAAGGGATAGATGTTCGTGCACTGCAGTGTTAGTAAACACAGCTAAATCTTGCTACAGAGTGCGAGACAGGAAACGATAGGTAAGGTCTAATCGGCTAAGATAAATAGTTTTTTATCTTGACTGGGCGTCAAGTTTGTGTTTGCCGTGCTTGTCGGGTTGTTAAATACAGATTATTACAACAGTAAGTTAATAGTTAATCTTTGCCGTCAGCGTCTGTCGAGTTGACGAGACAGGATCTGGTGGACTGGGCAAGACGCAAAGTAGTGTATTTTTGTTAGAGTCCACTTCGTGTGAGCCAAGTCCAGTTCACCGAAACCCTGCACAGCTTTACTTTTTATGTTTGAATTAAGAATTGTCTATGGGATTTTCTATACTAAATCGGTGAAAACTTCAACTCCAACAGAAATCCGTAACACGTTACACGCAATTGGCGAAACATATTTTCCAAGAAACGCCCTTTTTTCTCCTATGGAGAGTCCCGCGTTAAATGTCGTTCGCGAGATTTATGCGCATGACCGAAGAATCCAATGGGGTGGTTTTCTACAGTAAAGCTCTTGTTAAAATCACCGACTAAAATCCGAATTATGTGGAATCATCTGTGACATGGTTAGGTGTTTCACCTAAAAAGGTCATCACAAACAAATAACATATGATATATTGTTACTAACTTGTTACTCATTTAAATTATTATATTATTTATGTATTGTTGATATGGCATCGACCCCCTCGTGGGTGTAAATTATTTTTAAAAGCTAATCTAATCTAATCCGACTAAGATTTTGAAGTTACTATAGGATTTCCTGTAGACATTTTCCGTTGGGTAGGAAAAATATAGGTGTCGAAAATCAGATTTTTTATTGTCAACGGGCAATGTTCGAAACGTTGTGATTTTTTTTCATCGCAGTATTTTTTATATGGAAAGCATGAAATGAGATTATTCATATCACGTCCCGTATTTTTGTTTCGGCGCTCTGTATAATAATATAGTCGTTTATTGAAGGGATATCTTTGGTTAGAAAATTTGCGCATGGACTATTGACTACAGAAGCCCATTACGGTCAAATGCGAATAGTAACTTTTTTTTAAACGGGGAATGTTTGCGTTATTTCGCAAAACCTTTGCATAATTTCGCAAATCTTTGCGTTATTTCGCAATAACTTTTTGCGTTATTTCACCATAACTTTTGCGTTATTTCGCAATAACTTTTACGTTATTTCGCAAAAGTATTGCATTATTTCGCAAAGTATTGCGCTATTTCGCAAAAGTATTGCGTTATTTCGCAAAGGTATTGCGTTATTTCGCAAAAGTATTGCGTTATTTAACACACATAATTTTGCGAAATAATGCAAATAGTCCCCGTTTAACCCTTTACCTAACGTAACGGCCAAAACCGGCCAGCGCTATTCTCAAAAATCGCCAATTCATTTTCACTATTTTTTTCATTTTTTGTCTCAAAAACATAGGTTATGACCCCTCGTTGGAACGAGCTCGTCGAGCTCGTTCCAACGAGGGGTCATAACCTATGTTTTTGAGACAAAAAATGAAAAAAATTAGTTATTCAAGAATTATTTTTGCAAGTGTCGTCTGCTTTTCATGTTAGGTAAAGGGTTAAAAAAAAGTTACTATTCGCATTTGACCGTAATGGGCTTCCGTAATTGACGAGTATTTATCATTAAATATTTGTTAAACCTCCGATTCTAAAGGAGTGATTTCAATTTTTTTCTGTACGCAAACCCGAAGTATTGATCGTACGTTATATCAAAGGAGTGGTGTTTTTATACCTTAACCCATCTGATCCCCGAATGAGTGTTTTTTTTCTAATTCGCTAAAAAAAAACATTAAAATTATTTGAACGATCTTAAAAAAAATTCACAAAAAATAATTGAATAATATTCAGAACAATTTCACAAAAAATTTCAATGATATTAAAAATAATATAAAAAAGTTGAGTGATATTAAAAACCAAAATTTTTGTTTTATCAAATATATATAAAATAGAAAATAAAAAGCAAAAATACAAATATTTTATTAAATAAACTGAATCTAAACAAATGTCCATTTACAAACTTCAAAGGTACAACGATTGTACTATAACGCTGAAAATCTTAACATCGCGAAATGAGGCAGTTTGCAGACTAAATTCCATTTGATCGAGGCGATAAGTGCTGGGACTGTGAAGAAAATCTTAACAACGTACGCTTCGTGAGGTCGAGAGCTCGCGAATTGGATTTGAAAGGTGTGCGTCCTTTGAAGAAAGACGCATTGATCGGGCACATTATCTCCAGAAGTGGCCTGTCATCCCTGATGTCAGTGGGGGTGTTTATACCTTATGGGGAGAGCTTGAAAAAATTATTATCAACAAAATATACTATTTTAGATAACTAAAACTACATTACTATCTGCTAGTGCAAACTGAAAAGTAACATGACAAGAAATAACTTCATCAACTAACCAAATATGACTGACTCTTCTGTTTTAAAACTGTCGAAATCAGGTCAGAGATTAACTCAACTTGTGAGCTTTGTTTGCAGTTGATATTTAAAATCGGATATTATCATAAATTAGCTATTCTCCGCTGGAATTCCAGCTAGTCAGAGATATAAGTAAGTCTGCTCCAGCACATCATTAAGATAGACAAAGAAAATATATTATCAGTAAAACTGGCCAGTCTTCACTGCTGTCTTTGTTTTGAGCGGTTTTGATAGAAAGCTGGACTTGGGTTCATTTTTTAAACTAAGATTTTATTTCACTAGTGTCTGCATGCTGGCGTCATGTACCCTGGTTGAAAATCCTACTCCGTATTTATATAAAAACAAAGGCAGCGGACGCTCGATAAAAGTGGCGGGGCACAACTTTTCAAGGCAACCATAGTTCGACCCAGTTTCAGAAAAGTTACAATCGTATATCAGTAAATGTACAATGACGTACTATAGTCTCTCGTTTCGATGAGCATGCCGCGATGTGTCACTGTCCAGTCCATTTCGTCTACTTCAACCATCTTCCAACCCTTCGGTTGGACCAAGCGACCGAAGGTGGGGATTATTTTTCCAAATGTTGCTTGGAATGCCCGTATATTGACACGTCTGCGTGCGCCCATTTTAAGTCATTGTGTAACCACACAACATGTCTGTGGAAAAACATAGAGGGGGGGGGAGGCACGTGTCCCCTGTGCCCCCACCCCAACCAGTTCCGCCGTCTCTGTATAAAAAAGAACGAAAAGCGAGGCTGAAGTTAAACAGAAATAATCCTCAAAAAGTGAAGTAAACTAAATGAAGTGAGAGCGTATGAGAAAAAGTTTGAACAATTGCGAATTGAAGTGAACAGAAAAACAGAAAAAGAAGCAGTTTATGAAAGGCAAGTCTCTTTGGTCTATGCATGAAAATATACATACATAGGAAAACTGTCGATGATAAATCAATCACCACCGGCAGCTACCCCTAGCATAGCTGTACTGCATGAAATTATGAAAATTAAAATCACATTAAAAGCAACCAAGCATTGAGGCGTTCAAAATGTGAGCGGCACACATCTGCATTTGAGTTGATACTCCGTTTCACCGAGTTGGTCGAGTAAGGCAGACAATGGCACAGTCTGTAACAGGCTAATCGGGCGAGTTGCAACATAAGTCATAGCCTATAGGTTGGGCCTGGGCAGTGGTGGGTCTACTTATTTTTCTTAATAATATTTACTGACACTTTTATAGGGATTGTAGTCATATGATACTTCATTGAGAGTCGACATAAATCAGCTTCTTTGATACTTGTGAACGTTGTCAAGTCCGTGGCGCAGGTGGGCAGTATGTTTATTTTTATTACTGGTATTTGGACTAGCACCTTATAAGTCTGACATAAGTTTGAATAAAAAAACAGATAGCAGAGGCGGCGGAAGCTCGGAAAAAGTGAAGGGGTACAAATTTTCAAGGCTACCATGGTTCAGCCCAATGGGAGGAACAGTTACAATCGAATATCGGTAAATGCACCGTGACACACTATAGTGTCTTGTTTAGATGAACATGCCGCGGTGTGGTCACTGTCCTGTCCATTTCTTCTACTTCCGGCATCTTCCAACCCGAAGGCTAGCCTTCGGGCTGGAAGCTGTCGAAGTAGAAGAAACGGACTGAAGCGACCGAAGGAAAGATTCAATGGCCAGATGTCGTTTGAATTTGCAAGTAATATATTACGAGAATGCAGGTATATTGACACGTTTGCATTCGCCCATTTTAACGCATTGTGTAACCACGCAACATGTATGTGGAAAAAGGTGGAGGGGCACGTGTCCGCTGTGCACTCCTAGTTCCGCCGCCTCTGACAGAATGCACTGTTCATCATAGATTAATTACTCGGCCTCATTGCTTTGCTTTTCACAACATCAAAAACACAATACATCGTGGAATTTGGAATAAAGCACCATTTTATTTCACAAACACACACCAAAATGCTGCCATTAAAATTACAATTCTGGCGTCTATCAAAGTATAAATCAGTGGCAGTCAATTAAAACAATTAAAACTGCAAATTAATCATAATTGAGAGCATGGCAGTATTGGTGACAAAGCATTTTACAACCTGCTGTGGTTAAATCTAAATGACCTTGTTGATGTGTACATATATGTCGTTAGTTTGGATTTATTTATTTATTTATTTATTTATTTATTTATTTATTTATTTATTTATTGGTGTTTACGGTCACATACTTCTGCACAATGGCTAATCGTGACCGCCATTTGTTTGGATAGTGGAATGGGATTCAGATTAAGGCAAGAAATGACAATTGGAAACATCGTGGAATAATGTTTCATCACCACAGTGGTGGTAACAGTGACACTGAAAAATAGATTCGTGGTGGGAAGTTGGTTTACAATTTTCAGCGGTTATTTGTTTATTTTTTGGCGGGGAAATGGGGGGGGGGGGGGGGGCGGTGGTCAAATGGAAAAACAATTTTAGACCTTGTGTTTGCACATACCCCACCCCCACCCCCACCCCCTTGCATCTATTTAAAAAAAAATCTTGCTTGCCAGTAACATGTTAGAATGGAACATCTAAATTTACACTTCAGAAGTGGACCACCGCGTTGTCTATCGTGAACTGCAAATTTACTATTTTCTTGGTATTTCGTGAGCTAATCGCTTTATGCTTCCAACGTAAACAAAGGTGCCAATCTTTGATCTGTCTTCATCAAACACTTTGTGAGTTTTAAGCTACTCGTCAAAGGAATAATCTGGTAAAAAGAAGATGGTTTCCCATTCAGGTTGAGGTCTGGAAGCTGACATTTGTTCGATCGCATATAGCACCACCAGGATATGCTGTATTGCACCGATACTCAAAGGCAGGTATTTCCAACTGGAAACAAATTGTCAACACAAAATTGATATGTCGTGTTTTGGACCCATAATGACGTACTGCACATCACATTCACAAAAAAATCATGTTACGGTCTGAGGGTCCAAGTTTGGACAAATGTGCCTGTCACATGCAGAGAATTCGGAAAAATGTTACTTAATAACTTTTTCCCAATAGATCCTCCCCCAAACCCACGATTTATAGATTTTTAGCTCACCTGACTGAAAGTCAGGGTGAGCTATAGTGATCACTCACCGTCCGTCGTTCGTGAACATGGTGTTTGCACCTTCTCCCCCAAAACCGGGTACAATGACTTGATATTTGGTGTGGAGCTTCCTTTTGAGGTGTAGAGTTAAATTTGTCCAAACGAAGTTCGTGGAGCTATATTTGCCTTTGTAATGGGAGGGGGGCAAGATTTTTGGCTCCGCCCGAAATTTCTATTTTCTAAACCGACGATCCGATTTGAACCAAGTTTGGTATGTGGTATTATTGAGTCATAAGTACTTGATTCATGCAAAAACTATTCCCGTGTCTCCATGGAACACCAGGAGCTAAAAATAGAAATATTTTCAAACGCCCATATTTCCCAGACCACACGAAACAGAGAACTGTTATTTGATATGAAGCAACTTTAGGACCACTAGAATGGAATGGTATAAAATTGGCATCGGTTGTGTCAGGGAGTTATCTGGGGGGGGGGGGGGGGGGGGGGGGGCATAAAACAAATGCTAAGTCGGCATATTTGCATTAAAATTTTTAAAAGTTCTTCTTCAGAACGACTGATCAGAATCTTTTGATATTTGGTATACAGCTTCCATAGGGGGACAAATACTCTTTGTTAAAATTAACCCCTTTGTTTCATATTTGGGATTAGTACAGGAGCCAGAATTTTAACTTGGGGAAATATGGGGAATAATCTTTAAAAATCGTCTTCTTCAGAACCACCAGTCAGCATCTTTTAATGTTTGGTATTCATCATTGTTATGAGGATCAGATTCAAGATTGTTTAAATCAAGTCTCTCAGTTAATATTTGGGCTTCCTATGGGGGACCGAATTTTAACTTAGTGTAATATGGGGACTAAACTTTAAAAATCTTCTTCTTCAGATCCACAGTCAGAATCTTTTTGTATTTGGCATACAGCATCCCTGAGGGACGGGGGGGGGGGGGGGGGGCGGCAGGGGGGGGGGGGCAGTTATAAGTTTGTTCAAAGCAAGTCTCTCGGTTAATATTTGGGCGTTCTGTTGGAATCTGAATTTTAACTTACTCGAATATGAGGTATAATCTTTAAAAATCTGCTTCTTGAGATACAATCAGAATCTTTTAACATTTGGTGTACAGCATCCTTAGATAATTCAGATTCAATTTGTTCAAATAATGTCCCAGGATTGATATTTGTGTTCCCTGGGGGGAGGAGGGGGGGGGTTACATAGTGCACATTTGGTAATATTCTTAAAAAAATCTTCTCCAGAATCACCAGATAGAATCTTTTGATATTTGGTAAACATCATCCTTCAAGTTTGTTCAAGTTAAATCCCTAGGTTGATATTTGGACTCCCTTGTTTTGCATTATTGAAAATCTGGGCATTATTATTGTGGTATCATCCCAACACTAGAAAACATCATTTGGCATCGACAACAGGGTTATATATAATTAAATAACTTCATTCCTCTGTAGCGTTAACTAGCCATAGATGCTAATTAAATCCTTCTTTAAACAACTTTGGATAGGTAACATGGAACCTCTTGTTAAAGATAACTTTTTAAATATTTATATTCTATTAAGAGGGCGACGAGGATCGATCCCAAAAAGTTATCATATATCATGTCAAATTGCACCGGAAGCAGGGGTGTGTGTGTGGGGGGGGGGGGGGGGGGGGCAGCTCCGCTTCCTTCACCCTGACGCTAGGGGTAAAAGAGCAGCGCGTTTCCTTCTTCGCCGACGTGGGCTAGTGCCCAGAGCAAAAGACTTTAGGCCTACATTCCGGGATCGCTTACTGATAAACTCTCGAGTATTCGCTTCTAACGTGTTTTACGTGTGTCAATAGCAATGGCCAGGGAAGTGGATCCCATCGTTTGTCCATCTCGGAACCAACAGGGAGTATTTTCATTTCAGTTGTCAAAAGTTAGCTCAATTATCCATACTTTTCTTTTAGGTGTTACTGTAGATATATATATATTGTTTTAGTGTTGTGTAGATACAATTTTTAATAAAAAGATAGTTATAATTATTAGTGTTTAGTTTAGTTTTTTATCGGATATAAGTGGCGTGTTCCCTATCTTCGCGCGGGTCATTTTCGGTGTTTTGTTTGTTTACGATTTCCACCGTTTTTTTTTCAAAATTTTAAGTTTCTCATTCCAGTTTTGGCTATGGCTGCTATGGATGGTAAGTGTTTCTTGACGCGAGAGGTGCGGACCAGCAGCGTTGAGACGGTTGGTATAGGTGTACAGGTGGGGGCAGTGGTCGAGGCCAGCACAGGGGGGGGGGGGGGGGGGGGGTAGTGAGATATCAACGGACGGCCAGCGGTCGGAAGTGTGTAAGTACTGTGATATGGTGTATGTGGATGGGGGGAGTTGAGGATGTGCGCTATCTGCGTAGAGTTAATGCAGCTGTTAGAGGCCTATGTAAAGTTGGAGGAAGAGGTGCAGGAGGTGAGGGGAAACTGGGGAAGGCAGGAGAGTCTGGTGTTACCCCAGTTAGGGTAGCATTCGATTGGGGATGGAAGGTGGTGGGTAGCAGGAAGCGGACTTTTGACGTGGATAGTGGAACTTTTGGGAATAGGAAGGTGCGTCGGGTTGAGGGTAGGGGAGAAGTAGAGGCTAGAGAGTCAAATCCCCAGGCTAGTAGTGTGAGTCGGGGGGGGGGGGGAGGCGTATTCGTTTAGAATCGGATAGTGAGGGGGATAGCGAGGACTATGTGGCGTCTGTCAGGGCAGGGGCAGGAGTTAGAGGGAAGGTTAGGAAGGTGGTAAACGGGGACAAGGGGGCTTGTAGAGGGAGTGGGCAAAAAGTGGAGTGCAGTGTCCAAAATAGATTCAGTGTGTTAGGTAGTTTCGAGAATTCCGAGGAGCAGGTGGGGTCTGAAGAGGTGGAGGTAGGCATGGAGGCTAGTGTGGCGGAGTGCAAGACTGCGAGCCGGTCCAGTGGGAACAGAGGTGGTAACAGGGGTAGTAGGACAGGAAAGAGGCAGTTGGTGGTTGCAGGGAGTTGTATTGTCCGGGGGTTAGATAGGGTGGTGTGTGGGCCCGACAGTGTCAACAGGACCAATTTGTGTTTTCCGGGGGCTAGGGTGGAGGACCTAAGGGACAAAGTGGGTGGATTAGTAAAGGGGTCGGGCCCAGACCCAATAGTTGTTGTACACGTGGGGACCAACAACATCAGGGAGAGGAAATCAGTTCAGCTTATTGAGACTAACAAGGACTTAATAACTCAACTGAATGCCAAGAATGCACAGGTAGTGGTTTCGTGGCTTCTTCCAGTACTAGGTGGTGGGGGCGAGCGTAATTCGCGGATCATTGGGGTCAACGAGGATTGGGGGAGTATTGTAAGGAACTTGAGTTACTTTTTTGTAGACAATTGGGGATCATTTTGGGGAAGAAAGGACCTATATGGAAGGGATGGTCTTCATCTTAGCCCAATGGGTACAGAGGTTTTAGGACGAAATATGTTGCAAGTGGTGGAGCCTTTTTTGGTATAGAGAGGGGAGGGGGAACAGAGAAGGGGAGAATGAACACACGAAATGTGTTATGAACCACAGTTGTAAAAAATGGGATAAGGGGGATAAGGAAAAGGGACCAAAAATTCACTTCAATAGGAATAGCATTCCAAGGAAAGCACAGGTACACAAAATAGGATATACAAACATCCAGGGACTAGATAATGATGGGACCAGTAGGCGGAAGCCAATGAATCTTGATACCCTGAAAGTGGGTTATAGCAACATCCAGGATCTCCACCGGAAAGTAAGTGAAATTGCAACATTGATTGAGGCAGAGGAGTTTGACGTCATGGGCTTAAGCGAAACGTGGGTAAGACACGAGGAACGGGTAGACCAAGTAAGGGGGTGCGTGTGGATAGGTGTAGGGCGAACGGAAGGCCATAAAAAAGGGGGAGGGGTAGGCATGTACATTAAAGAGGATTTAAAACCGTCGCTGATCACAGACCTGGAAGATGTCAGCACCTCGGCTGAGGTATCGAAAGAAATTGGATGAGTAAGGATCAGTCTGAGAAACAAAAGTATTGCCCTTGGGATTGTGTACTGTGCGGCGGAGGGAAGCAAACCCGAGTGGAATGACTCGATATACTCAACACTAAGGTCCAATATCACAGAACTACAAAACAAGGCGCTCGGTATAATTCTGATGGGTGACTTTAACGGAAACATAGGTAATAATGAAGAAGGCATAGAGGGTGGGGACAAGAAAGTCAACAGAAATGGAAGAAAGCTGTTGAACTTCACAAACGAGCTCGGCCTGAAGATTCTGAACAGGGCCGCGAGGTGTAAGGGGAAATGGACCTGGAGAGGAACGACAGAAAATCAATAATCGTCTATATTCTCCCAGATATTAATTTATGGAGGGAGGTGATAGGGGTAAAAGTGGATGATGGGGGCAAAATGGAGGTGGATAGTGACCACAACTTGATTACAGTGACGACCAGGGCCAAAAACCTAGTAAAAAGCAAAGGAAGCTTTAAGGAGATTTGGGAACTCAAAAAGTATGCTGACTGGGCGAAGTTCAATGAAAAACTGAAACCAAAGCTTGCAACCGTACCCAAGGGGGCAGTGTCCAGAAGATGGCCAACGCCATAGTTGCGAGCCTAGTGGAGGCAGGGAAGGAAAGTGTAATAAAGATCAGGGTGCCGACACGGGAACTTGGGTACAGAGTGAATGAAGAACTGAAAAGGGCCATAAAAGGTAGAAAAAGCTAAATGTGCTGCACACAGGAGAAGTAGAAAACTTAAGGGGACGGAAAGCAACGAGGCCACAGTAGCAAAGGAAGAATACCAACAAGCACGAAATAAAGTAAATAAGATTAAAAACGATAATCGGAGAGTGCGAAATAGCAGTCTTATTAGGAGGATAAGAACGACAGGGAGGTCGAGTTCGAACGTATTTTGGAAATGGGTGAATAAACGTAACGAAGGAAGTGACCCACATAGTATTAAAGTATAGATGACAGAGTTACAGACGAGCAAGATCAAGTCTAATTATAACTCGTCAAGCACTGGAAAAAGGCAAACGATAAGCGATGGGGCATGGGAAGCCCACCTCAGTGTCCGAATCGGGCCGAGGAAAACCTATCGAACTTCGTGTGCAGCGAAGTTAAAACGGAGGAGGTGCCAAAGGTGATCTCAAAATTAAGGGATGGAAAAGCGGGAGGCGTGGATGAAATTCCTAACGAATTTATCAAAAAGGGGGAGAGGAATTCGTGGAAAGCCTAACTGCCCTATTCAATCTGGCCATAGAAAATCAAGAGGTTCCAAAGGAGTGGAGAGAAAGCAAAGTGACATTTATTCACAAAAAGGGAAAAAGACGTTTTGGATAACTATCGAGGGATCTCTGTCAGTAGCAACATTGGAAAAGTTTTGTGTGGGAGACTAGAGGAGGTGATTGAAGAGAAGGGATTTTTGGGAGAAATCCAGAATGGCTTCAGGAAGGGAAGGAGAGTTACTGACCATCTTTTCATGCTATCCCAAATGATAGAATCCGCGAAAGCAAAAAAGAAAAGGATGTTTATGGTCTTTTTGGATGTCAAAAAGGCATACGATAGAGTATGGAGGGAGGGTATGTGGCGCAAGCTGGAGGCTCTGGGCTTAGGAGGCGAGTTTGTTGGAATTATGAAAGCATTATGTAAAGACGTACAGAGTGAACTTAGCCTGGGAAACATTACAACAAAACGTGTGCCTATGGAGATAGGCCTAAAACAGGGGTGTATCCTTTCTCCAATTCTGTTTGCATTGTACATCAAAGGTTTAGGAGATGAACTCCTGCATAGCGACGAGGGGGTTGCAGTTGGTGACTTGAAGATCCCAGGGCTATTTTTTGCAGACGATGTGGTGCTAGTGTCAGAAAGAGAAGAGGGGCTAACGAAAATGCTGGGAATTTTTGGGAAATATGGGAGCAAATGGAGACTCGAACTTAATGAAAGCAAGAGCAAAGTTATACCTGTGGGCCGGAAAGTGGACCACACTCGAAGGTGGAGAGTGGGTGAGTTCTGCATTCCGGAAGGTAGCAGCAAACTTATCAGTGTAGGAGAGACAGGTGATTACGAGTATTTGGGGGTAAATATGAACATTACAGGAAGAGGCATCTACCGAAACCACACAAATAAATTGATTCTGAAGGGGAAGAGAATCCTTAACCAAATGAAACTTATAGGGAGAAACAGTTTCAATAAGGTTTTCGTGGGGAAAACCATTTGGGAAATGGTGGGTCTGCCAAGTATAACTTACGGTACGGAAGTGGTACCCCTAAACCAGACGGCCGTAAGGATTGTAACCATAATTGGCGAGAGGGGGTCAAATCAAAAAGGTATTTGGGTGGCCTGCGTGATAAAGAGAAGCCAGGTTTTAAGAGTACCTTGATGGCACCTTTGGGGGGGGGGGGGGGGGTCACTGTTATACAAGCTGAGGTCGCGGTCCCTGGAGCTTAGGGGAAAAATTGGGGAAAACAGTGAAAAGGAGTGCCAGATGTGTAATTTTGGCATGGTGGAGACCTTGGGACACTTTCTTCTAGAATGCCCAAAGTATCAGTCCAACAGAATAAGATTCACTGGGAGTATATTGGGGAAGTGGGATGGGAGAATGAAGGACATGTGGTTAGGGAGAGACTCAAAGGAGAGGGTTAATATGCTAATCGGAGAGATTGGGAAGTATGGGGCAAGGGGTGTCATCAAGCAGTTCGTCTCCGAATGTTGGGAGGAGAGGAGAAGCGTGAGAATTGGGAGGCAGTTGGGAGTACAGGGGTAACCAAGTCCTTCTCGTCCGAGATTCGCGACAAATCAACGGCTGGCCAAAGTGTTATTAATTATTATTAATAGATATTAACATGACGGAGGCAAAGAAACTATACAATCGGCGGGGTGAGTTCTAAAACTTTCTATCGTCCCTTCGGTGCAACAGGGTGCCACCTGCAGGACTAAAATGTTGCAGATTGTGCAAAGTAGCACTCAAGGGAAGATGATGTCAATGATATTGTCACATTACAATTCATGTTACGTTGTAAATCCCGATCTTAACCCTTTACCTAACATGAAAAGCAGACGACACTTGCAAAAAAAATTCTTGAATAACTAATTTTTTTCATTTTTTGTCTCAAAAACATAGGTTATGACCCCTCGTTGGAACGAGCTCGACGAGCTCGTTCCCACGATGGGTCATAACCTATGTTTTTGTGACAAAAAATGAAAATATTTTGAAAATTAATTGGCGATTTTTGAGAATAGCGCTGGCCGGTTTTGGCCGTTACGTTGGGTAAAGGGTTAACTCATACCCAGGGTCAACTGCCCTCTTTGATACCCCTGCCCCACTGCCCTCGGATGCTTCCATCGCCCTTTATCATGTTTGTAAGTTCTCAGAGATGTGTGTCGGGCGCATGTGGACAAAAGTAGTCTTTTACCTTGAATCCATACATTTGATAGCAGGAACCTATTATGAAATGCATGGAGACCAGATGCTAGAGGAGGAGAAAAATAGTTGGGATTGGAATATTTATGATTTCGGAACAGTGGCTGTTTCACGAGCTCCTGTGATATGGTCTGCAAGCTTCGTCGCGGGGTTCTGAGAAACGGCTGATTGACCATATCACTAACACTGTGATTACATGACAATAGTGGTCTATTATTCTGTTCTGTTCTTTTTTTAATCCATATAATTACTTCATTGGTCAATGTCAGGGATATTAAAAAGTTAGATTTTTTTTTTATTATTTGGGTTTAACGACACATTAACAGCCAGGGTCATATCATGTCGGTGACAGTTTTACGGGTGGAGGAAGCTGGAGTACCCGGAGAGAACCACTGAGCAACGACGAGCAGCTGTCAGCTCCCCAACATCGTAACTCTAAACTCTGCACCGCGGCACAGGCAGGGTTATTATTATTTATTATTTATTGGTGTTTAAGGTCACATACTTATGCACAATGGCTAATCGTGACCGTGACAGTTTTACGGGTGGAGGAAGCCGGAGTACCCGGAGAGAACCACCGAGCAACGACGAGCAGCTGTCAGCTCTCCAACATCGTAACTCTGAACTCTGCACCGCAGCACAGGCAGGGTTAGATTGGTTGAAGACATGCGCACCATCGACGTGCAGTACGCCTCAGTACACAGCGTCACCGTGCCCCCATGTAGGCAATCGGGGTGAAGTGTCTTGCCCAAGGACACAACGCGGTTGCCGCAGGTGGGATTCGAACCGAGGACCTCTCGGCTTGCAGCCTGCACCTCTACCAACTGAGCCACCGCGCCCCCACAGGCAGGGTTAGATTGGTTGAAGACATGTGCACCATCGACGTGCAGTACGCCTCAGTACACAGCGTCATCGTGCCCCCATGTAGGCAATCGGGGTGAAGTGTCTTGCCCAAGGACACAACGCGGTTGCCGCAGGTGGGATTCGAACCGAGGACCTCTCGGCTTGCAGCCTGCACCTCTACCTACTGAGCCACCGCGCCCCCCCCCCCCCCCGCCCCCCCCCCAAAAAAAAAGTTAGATTATAATGATAATTTAGCTTCTATTTTTAATGGTAATTGCTCATCTATTGCTTGAAAAATTAGCTGCAATTTTTTGACTGAATAATTATTTCATTTACACTTAATGTTATCTGTTAATTGTGATTTCGCACACCGAAATATTCAACATCTCGCCTGTTTGTGATACATTCAGTAATATTAAACACGAATCGAGTTCCAGTTGGACGTATTTTTTAAAATGTTTTGAGCTCGACAATGAAATACAAAAATATCAAAAAGAGATATTTCTTAATGTGTACAAAAATGAAGCGAGGACAATTGAAGCTGGGAGAAGGAGAGAGCTCCAAATAAAAACTCAAGTACCAAAAACTCCAGTTGACCGAGAATAAACCATAATGTCCTTCAAAATCATGTCATTGTCATGTACAATATTTGAATAAAACTTTTGGTCGAAAACAATAAAAAAAAATTGTTTCTTCACACGAGAAACAGCTGTTTTAAAGTTATTAAGTTAGATAAAACTTACGGGCTATTAGTCTACACATGGGTCTGTGATATAGCTAAGGGGCTATTTTATGCAGGAGCCTGTGATGTTCAGGCTATTTCAAGAGAGCCTGTGCCTGTGAAAGAGCCACTGCCAATGTATTTAGTATCGGTTGTCTCCCCTGATGAGCTTTAACGCAAACAAATAGAGTATCTTCTCTTGGTGCGTCTCTATTTTTGAACACGTCTTGCTGACCTCCTTTTGGTCATAACGTTGATGTTGTCACTAGTTTTTGACATTCTCTCATTTGTTAAATGTTGATGAATGTTTTCAGTCATTTTCACGCCAGATCAGCAATAGTAGTATTTTCCTCTCTGTTGTTACATTGTTCGAAGGTAAAGCTTTATTTTTTGCCACTTTCCCTCAAGTTCGTGGTACTGTAACCTATTTTATCGGGAACGGGGCCAATCGCCCCCGGGCCAACTCGCCCCCTTATTGGTGGGCCATATCACCCCCAGGCCAACTCGCACCCGGGCCAACTCGCCCCCAGATGGAATAACGAGGATTGGTCATGATGGGTGATGAGAAATGAGTAACAACGCGCGATTTCAAAAATAATTTTGTTTATTTTTAAAAAAATCTCTGTTATTAACGGTAACATAATTGTTTTAAAGTATAGTATTTGATGAAAACATAAAACACTGTTAACTAGAGAGGTGCTGCACGAGTCTATCTTTAAGTTTAAGTAGCTAAAAAACTATACCCACCCCATCCACCCATCCACTCACTGTTCATTATTATAGATCATCAGACTGACTGAATCACATATTATAAACCGAATTAATTGAAAATTGTCTTGTTAGTAGTAGGCGCTGCACTGTTCATGCTCGTTTTGGGGTACCTTGAGGTCATTTGCGCCCGAAGCGCCCAGGCCTTTTTTAGGCTGCCCTCATCCCTCCCTGTGCCCAAGCCTGTTAGACCTCACCCCTCCCAGAACCCCTTAAACCTCTTGCAACCCCCTTTGCCCTCCCTGTACCCAAAGCCATGGCTACCATAATACACAAAGTGGGAGGGATCCCCTCCCTCCCTGTACCCAAAGCCTATTGGGACCCAAGATGGCGGCCCAAGATGGCGGATGACAAGATGGCGTCTTCCCCCATGATATCTGTAACGTGGCTACCATAATACACACAGTGGGAGGGATCCCCCCTCCCTCCCTGTATCCAAAGCCTATTGGGACCCAAGATGGCGGTCCAAGATGGCGGCTTCCCCCATGATATATCTGACGTGTCTATTCAGAAAACTGTAAGTAACAGGAAATATAAAATAATTCAATGTAATTCAAATAAAAAAATAAATAAATAACGATAATTTTCGAAGTGGGCCAACTCGCCCCCAAAATTGGGCCAACTCGCCCCCAGGGGGCGAGTTGGCCCAGGGGCGAGTGGTCCCGTACCCATTTTATCTTTCAGGTTCCGCTTCTTAAATTTTCAGGCATTTCCAAACATGACATTCCATGCACTCACTTCAAATGCAAATTATATTCTGTAACTTTGTTATCTAACCCATAACATGTATTACATTTCCCAAATCCACTAAAATTATATAACACTATCTGACTAAGTAGAAATAAACAATCTGAATGTGGGTGAAATAATTTATTGTCAAAGGCACGACGACTTAAACCTGCAAAATACTGTTGTGTTCCTAATAAACATGATACATGTATGTTTATTAATTTTGGGGAATTTTCCCACCCTGTATGTACCTTATTTGGGCCGGTATGTTTATTAAAATTGCCATCCCAACAGGGAGAAGATCTTTAAATCAGTAAATCTTCACCAGATTGTGTGATTGTCTTTTCTTTAGCACAGTGTATTAATTCAGGGCTTGCCTTGAGTCGGGGCTGATCAGCCCAGGCTCCGAGATCAGCCCCCGAGGAGCACTTGCTGGGGGCTTTTTTTCAAGCCCCGACATTTTCCACAAAAAAGCACTAACAATAATGGACAAAATGGAAAATCAGCCCCGAAAAGGCCCTGACCTCAATATGCAGGGCACTTTTTTTAGGCCCCGACCATTTTACTCAAGGCGAGCCCTGTTAATTGTTGTACTCATGATTCCTAAATGTCTATTAGTTTGCTTTAATAAAACTGACTGCAATACTGGAAAATAAGTTGGCATTTAGTTAAAATCAACTAGCATTACTCCCCTACCCCCTCTATGGATTTCCACCCTGTACTATTATTTGGGTCTGTACTTTTATTTAATTTTGATAAATGTTCCACCCTGCACTTTTATTCCCACCTGTACTTTTATTTGGAACACAAGAGTAGCATAAAAAATGCTAGTTCAGCGATCTGAACGTAGTGGCTACCCCTCTATGTTCAGGTCGCTGAACTAATAAATGCCACTACCAGTCATTTTCAGCCACCCAGCAGCCTCAAAAGCAGAATTTTCCCACTATCCCAACTCACCTTTCCGTGGGGCATATAACCCCCTGTTTCTAAAATGTGAAAAAAAATTCCCTGTTTTCATCTCATTTTTTAGTTACATGCCTGGTAACAAACCCGTGTTAAAATGACATTTCCAAAAATGGCCAATTTTTTGAAGTCACCATTTCCCATGATTCAACTGGTAATTTACCCCAATGCATTAGACTCCAACTTTGGGACCAAAACTTCAAATTCTCTTGTTCAACAAATAGCCTAATGTCATCATATATCTAAAACAATCTCATTGAACACAGTGCTAACCTTGCACTCTCTGTACAACACACCAAGTTGTTTTGAAAAAAAATACATATAAATCCACAAAGTACATCATCTCTTGAAAAAAAAAAACTGGAAAAAAATATATGTTGCCACATGGAATTTCAGTTAAAAATTCAAATTTTCACTACTACCGTATGGTCCTGCACTGAATGGCCTTGACACTTTTTTTTTTCATGCCTCATGTTTTTGAGAGATTCTCACACATTCCGGCAAAAAATTAATAACTTTTTAATCCTTCCTAAAGCAGGGTATTTGATGACTGGATTCGCATCGCAAAATGCTAGTCAAAAATGTCCAAATGCTAACCATTTTTCTTTCATATTGGCCTTATATTCACTATTTATCATCACTTTTTGAAACCAAGTTGGAAACTGCTAATCAAATTTTTAAAAACAAAAAATATCCTGTAAAAAAGACAAATTTTTTTTTTAATTAATGGTTTCAAATCCCACTGATATTGAACCAATCAGCCAATCGGGCCTATTTAATCCTACTCACAACTTTGGATGTTAAATGCTCCGAGTCACTTGTTCACCAATTTATTGGTTCATAACCTAAAGTGATCACAAAATTTCTCAAAATGTCTATGTTTATTGGTTTAAATCAAAGGAAAATGAGTGTTTGAATGAATAAAATTCGTCGTTTCAAATGTACAGTACAATCGCCGTGGGCAGTCACTTTTCCACATATCCACAGTGAGCGCCCACTGATTTTCCACAGAAATAAGTTTGATACCAATTTCTGTGGACTTCTGTGGGCATGTAGTTCTGTGGGCAAAAGCCTGTGGACTTCTGTGGAAAAGATTACTGAACGATGATAATGCCGGATGGCAGTGTCCACATAATTAATCCGAAACACGTCTGCCCACAGAAATGTAACTGGAAATAATTTTTAACACGTCTTGATAGAATATGACTCTGATTAAGAATATTTATTTCTTCATCGTTTCAATTTGCAAGCGCAGGTATATGGTAATTTTTGTATTTACAAAAAGGAAAAAAATTGATAACTTGTTAAAATTACGGCACATTTTCTCAATCTGAAGAGTGAATAGCACAACCCACACTGTGAAAACAAGACATACAGTGACAAACCCATGTCGATTGCGAATGAGTGCTTTGAAAAAAAATGTGTACAAAATGAAAAAAAATAGTTGCAAATAAAAGAGTACACCTGCGAATATCGCTGATATGCAATTATGTATTGATATGATTTATTTATTTGTGTTTAATGTCATATATTTATGCAGAAAGGGGCTAATCATGACAGCACCCCCAGGCCTTGAACCTTTTTTAATTCTGATTGTTCAGCGTACAATACAAATGCATCGTGAAATTAATTTCGTTTTTTTTAACCTGGCCATATCGATAAATTACTTCGGAATTATTCACTAAAAAGTGCAATATGAAAGTTGCTCTTTTTAGTGGATAATTTCGGGGTAATTCTGATAGTTTAGCGTACAATAAAAATGCATCGTCAAATTAATTTCGTTTTTTTTAACCTGACCCTATCGATAAATTACTTCGGAATTATTCACTAAAAAGTGTAATATGAAAGTCGCCCTATTTAGTGGATAATTTCGGAGTAATTCTGATTGTCCAGCGTACAACAAAAATGCATCGTCAAATTAATTTTGTTTTTTTTACCTGGCTCTATCGATAAATTACTGTGGAATTATTCACTAAAAAGTGCAATATGAAATTCGCACCTTTTAGTGGATAATTTCGGAGTAATTTTGATAGTTCAGCGTACAATAAAAATGCATCGTCAAATTAATTTCGGTTTTTTTTTAACCTGGCCCTATCGATAAATTACAATGTATATTTTTAGTTGTTAAGTGAAAGAATGAAAAAATATAAACCAAACATTTTTATTCTCTTGGTTGTTATTATTTTTCTGCCAGATTGTTTGTTATTCATCAATGATTAAATTAATTAACTTGATTGACTTATGTTGATCGGCAATTAATGCAGCTCTTGTGTTTATGATTTATGACCTGCTGTATTCCTTCTGAAGTAGTTTTACAGAAGTTAGTGGCATGTGTGTACTATATACAGCAGCGTTTGAAAGGATTAAAAACTTCAAACGACTTGTGTTCACGAGACTAATGGATCTATCTTGTCTGACGCAGACCACTGGGGCTAACTTTTATTAATATCCACGGGGAGTAGGGTTAAAAACCAACATCAGGTATTGGTAAGCGAATACTCGAGAGGTGCTTCCCCCACCTGTAATGGACCGACCCCCGCGGGGATCCTGGGAAGTGAAGCAGTGCTTGTTCATTGTGGTAAACAAGCCCTGCATTACTGGTGGATTATGACCCAGTATGCTTGGGGTAGGAGTTGTTTTTCTGAAATTATTCTCTCAACTCTTGATTCAAATTTCGAAGACAGCCGGTAACTGTCGCGAAAACGAACCAGAACTTTACGGAAGCGGAAGATAAAAATGACGCCGTGAGGAGGAGAGGCCTTATTTGGTGACGATAAATTCATATTTGGTGGAAATATTCCTCCTTTATTAAACCCTTTATCTAAGGTAACGGCCAAAACCGGCCAGCGCTATACACGAAAATCGCCATTCAATCTATTTTATATTTTCATTTTTGCTTCCAAGACATAGGTTATGACCCCTCGTTCGAACACTCGTTCCAATGAGGGGTCATAACCTATGTTTTGGAAGCCAAAAATGAAAATTTTTAGTTATACAAGAATTTTTTTCACAAGTGTCGTCTACTCCTAGCATTAGGTAAAAGGTTAACAAATGGCAAACAGATGAGTAGATAAATATCACATGGTCCACAAGCTTTTTAGTTTCTGCATTTTCGTCAGTTGGATTATCCCATGAATTTGTCCTGACAGGGCAGAACAGAAACTAGTCTGATATTTTGACCTCGTTCCGATGTTAACAAATTTCTTTTCTTATTGCTATCGTGTAGAAAAATTACGTAACATAAATATTATAGTGGTGTAATAAAAAGTCAGATCACGTGGACTCCACGGGAATCGCCGAGTTAGTTATTAATTCTGTGGGCAAGTAGGTAGCATGCCCATGGTCTAGAAAAATCTCTGTCCACAGAAATCTCTGTGGGCAGTTGAAGGGTAATTTGTCCACGGTTTTCCACAGCCACTGTGGACACGTGGAAAAGTGACTGCCCACGGCGACTGTACTGTAATTGCTTTTACTTGAATTATATGTGATTTCTTTAACCCACACTGTTTTCTTGACCAAATGTATGAACAAGTACTTTTGCAAATTGTTTTTTCATCATTTTAAATGATAACTTTGTGAATCTTGAATAAATTACATCCAAATGACCCTGGTTCCATAAAAAACCTCTTGACATTAGGTCAGTGGATAGCTTCGAAATCTGTGTATTTTCAAAACATGTAGCTTACTGAATATTTTAGCCCCCTCAGTCACGTAGAATTTTTGGGAGGTCGATTTCAGCACATTAAAATCAAATGCTTGTAGTGTTGGTTTCATTTTAATTGCTGATGTTGAAAAAAAGTGTCATTCTGATAATGTTCAACAGATGTCCTTGTTACAAGCTGGTACAAGGGGAATGTATAGGGTAGATGATCTACCCCACCAGGGTGATCCAGCTTGGTATGAACACAAAAAATGGTCATGTGCAAAACATGTGCTTGTTGTTAAATTTAATTGGCAGGCTGTGCACGTGAATATTTCATTTTGAATGTATTGGGACTTCTACCCTTCCCAGTGGTAATAAATTAGTTGAGTGTACACCCTATCGTTGTCAGGTGGAGATAAGACTTGAGAAAAGAGGCTTAAATTTCTTGATCACCTGCATCAGTCTTGGCATTTTAGAAGTTTTCTCAAATTATTCATTTTCAAATTTGAGCAAGCAAACTTGGCTACTTTTGTGTGAAATACATAGATTTTGGAAGAGGTTTGGGGGTGTGGCCAGTATCAACTTTGCTGAGAAGAAAGTTCATGAATTCATTAAATTTGGACAATAGCACCAAATATATAGTAATTATTTGACCTCATTAATATCTAGCATCAGAGTGCCCATCCAGCTCATTTTATTGCCTACGGACCAAAAGAAAAAAGGTTGTTGAAACTGGCTTGAATGAGCTCAAAGAGCTCACTCCAGCATGTTTCAACAACCTTTTTTTTTGTCCTTTTTTGTGAATATTCTCTCAAAAATATGCAAATCATGTACGGTCAGCATATAAAGATTAAAATGTCAGGACAAAAGTCAGAATTATCCTTATTCAGTACTAGAGAATATACATTTTGTTTTGGGGGGAAAACTCTCTTTTTGCAAACAGTGACATCCTATCATAGACTGTTGAAAATAAAGTAGGAAAGCATAATTCAACACTGAAACTTTTGTAACTCACTAGAAAGAGCACAGAGATGCATACAAAAGGACAAGAAAATGAATTTCCACTTAATAGTTGCCATGTCAAGTCCACTAATTTCTGTGCCATCTATTTTTTGGGCAGTTTTCATCTGTGTACTGACATGGATTCACCGGGACCCCCCACCCCCATTTATCAAGCCTCTTCCTTATTATATCAGCTTATCTGTACTCTCATTTGATTTTGTTAAATGTTGAATGATTTCAGTCATTTTCACGCCAGATCAGCAATAGTAGTATTTTCCTCTCTGTTTTTACATTGTTCGAAGGTAAAGCTTTATTTTTGCCACTTTCCCTCAAATTCGCTGTACTGCAACCTATTTTATATTTCAGGTTCAGCTCCACAAATTTCCAGGCATTTCCAAAAATGACATGCCATGCACTCACTTCAAATGCAAATTATATTCTGTAACTTTGTTATCTAACCCATATCATGTATTACATTTCCCAAATCCACTAAAATTATATAACACTATATGACTAAGTAGAAATAAACAATCTGAATGTGGGTGAAATAATTTATTGTCAAAGGCAAGACTTCAACCTGCAAAATAGCATAAAAAATGCCAATACCAGTCATTTTTAGCCACCCAGCAGCCTCAAAAGCAGAATTTCCCCACTATCCCCACTCACCTTACCCTGGGGCATATAACACCCTGTTTCTAAAATGTGAAAAAAAACTCCCCGTTTCCGTCTCATTTTTAGCTCACCTGGCCTAAAAGATCATGTGAGCTTTTCTCATCACTTGGCGTCCGGTGTCTGTCGTCAGGCGTCCATAAATTTTTCACATTTTCATCTTCTCTGTAACCGCTGAGCCGGTGTGAACCAAACTTGGCAGGAATGGTCTATGGGAGGTCCTCTTCAAACGATCATCATTTTGTTCCCTTCGGATGAAAATCATGGCTTCCAGAAGCATTCTTTGATTCTGGTTGGTGGATTTTGAAAAATCTTCTCTCCCTGAAACTGCCAGGCCAAATGTTTTGAAACTTCTCATAAATGATGACTGGGAACCCCTCTACCAACGATACTCATTTATTGTTGATCGGGTTACAAACATGGCCGCAATTGTGGCTTACAGTTACTATAGAAACCCTATGGGAAATCACATTTTCATCTTCTTCTGTGGAACTACTGAGCCGACGTGAAATCTAACCTAGCAGGGATAGTCTATGGGAGGTCCTCTACAAATGATCCTCATTTTGTTCCCATGGGTTTGAAAACATGGCCGCCAGAGGCATTCTTTGATTCTGATTGGTGGATCTTGAAAAATCTTCTCCTCTGAAACCACAGGGCCAAATGTTTTGAAACTTTGCATGTTTGATGCCTCAGATCCCCTCTACCAACGATCCTCATTTAATGTTGATCGGGTTGCAAACATGGCTTCAGTTGCGGCTTATAGTTACTATAGAAACCCTATGGTAAATCACATTTTCATCTTCTCTGGAACTGCTGGAACCAAACTTGGCAGAAATGATCTATGCTAGGTCCTCTACAAACGATCCTCATTTTGTTCCTGTGGGTTGAAAAACATGGCCGCCAGAGGCATTCTTTGATTCTGATTGGTGGATTTTCAAAAATCTTCTCCTCTGAAACTGCCAGGCCAAATGTTTTGATACTTCACATAAATGATGACTGGGACCCCCTCTACCAACGATCCTCATTCAGGCCTGGCTGTTTGAGGGGAGCTATTGTTCTGGCTCTCCTTGGCTCTTCTAAAGGCAAATTGAGGAGAGCCATAATTGCTCTCCTTAAACTGTAATGGCTCTCCTCAATTTTCATATTAATAACCTTGTATAATTGATATTAGTGTAGAATAGGTCCCCTGAAACAGATTTAGGAGGGCCGTAGTGGCTCCCCTGGATTTTTCAAAAGGCCAGGTCTGCTCATTTAATGTTGATCGGGTTGTAAACATGGCTGTAACTGCGGCTTATAGTTACTATAGAAACCCTATGGGAAATCACATTTTTCATCTTCTTCTCTGGAACTACTGAGCCGATGTGAACCAAACCTGGCAGGGATAGTCTATGGGAGGTCTTCTCCAAATGCTTTTTATTTTTGTTACTGTGTATCGAAAATACATGGCTGCCAGAAGCATTTTCTGATTCTGATTTGTGGATTTTGAAAAGTCTTCTCCTCTGAAACCACAGGGTGAATGTCCTGAAACTTTGCATGGTTGATGACTGGGACATCCTCTACCAATGATCCTCATTTAATGTGATTGGGTTGCAAACATGGCCAAAATTGCGGCTTTTAGTTACTATAGAAACCCAATGGGAAATAACATTTTCATCTTCTCTCGAACTACTAAGCCAAAGATGGCAGGAATGGTCTATGGGAGGTCCCCTACAAACAATCCCCTTTTTGTTCCTGTCGGCTGAAAAATATGGCCTCCAGAGGCATTCTCTCTTTCTCTTTGGTCAGTTATGAAAAATGTTTTCTGAAACTACAAGCTAGGCCAAATGTTTTGAAACTGTGCTGTTATGCTATTATGAAAATATAAACCCTCTGCCGACAGGGTAGATTGGAGAGTGGACTATGACTAAATCACCTGTGTAGTGGAATAATCACAAAAGTATCAGTTTCAAATTCTGTACATCTGGACAAAAAAACCACAAGCAATGTGCCAGCCAATGGACCTCTGGGTTTAACATGAAGTCCATTGGCTGGAACTTTGCTTGCGATTGTTATGCTTTGCAACAAATTTGCAGTTATTGCTTGGGTGGAATTTCCACTCTGTGGATGGTTTTAGTGATAATACACTCCCCACCTACTGTAGCAGTTTTTCCTCCACTGAGAACTGGGACAATGATAAAATATTGTGTACAGTAATGTTGGGATGAAACTGGAAACAACTTTGCTACTATATACATCTTATCAGAAAAAAACTGTCAAGTTGTGATTGATGACAGGTGTTTGGAAAATTTGGTGTAATTTTATACTGGTCAGCATTCTCCACATTATTATTCTTTTGATATAATCATTCATTCAAGATATACATAATGACAAATCCTTTGAATGAAATGTTGTTCTTTGTGTTACCCTTTACCTATCCAAAGCTCTTTGAAAGAGAGTACTGTCTGAAAAACTGTAATTTTCAAAATGTTCTTTAACCCTTTACTGATTTTTTATTGAAACAGAATCCATAAATGTGTGCTGGCACTATTTGGTAAACAGTATTACTATGATACTGTTGATTTCTAACCTAACCCTGCACATATGGTTTCAGAGAAGTAGATATGGATTTCCAGCAATTATGTCTGGAATATTATGAAATGCTGTGTCTGTCACCATCTGTCCATCCATCCATTCATTCATCTGCCTGCCTGCCTGTGCCTGAAAGATTGCCTGCCTGCCTGCCCACGTGCCCACCCACGCACCCGCCCATATACCTGCCGACGTGCTGAATTGGTCTGTTTGGTCATTTTTGAAAAATCCTCTCCTCTGAAACTGCAAGGCCAAATGTTTTGAAACTTCACATGATTGATGACTGGAACACCCTCAACCAATGATCCTCATCTTCTCTGTAACCGCTGAGCCGGTGTGAACCAAACTTGGCAGGAATGGTCTATGGGAGGTCCTTTACAAATGATCCTCAATTTGTTCCCGTCAGATGAAAAACATGGCTTCCAGAGCCATTCGTTGATTCTGGTTGGATTTTCCAAAAATCTTCTCCTCTGAAACCGCCAGGCCAAATGTTTCGAAACTTCACATAAATGATGACTGGGACCCCTCTACCAACGATCCTCATTTAATGTTGATCGGGTTATAAACATGGCCACAATTGCGGCTTACAGTTACTATAGAAACCCTATGAGAAATCACATTTTCATCTTCTTCTCTGGAACTACTGAGTCGACATGAACCAAACCTGGCAGGGATAGTCTATGGGAGGTCCTCTACAACAGGTCCTCATTTTGTTTCTATGGGTTTGAAAACATGGCTGCCAGAGGCATTCTTTGATTCTGATTGGTGGATTTTGAAAAATCTTCTCCTCTGAAATCACATTGCCAAATGTTTTGAAACTTGGCAAGGTTGATGACTGAGACTCACTCTACCAATGATCCTCATTTAATGTTGATTGGGTTGCAAAACATGGCCTCAATTGCAGCTTATATTTACTATAGAAACAGTATAGGAAATCACATTTTCATCTTCTTCTCTGGAACTACTGAGCCGACGTGAACCAAACTTGGCAGGAATGGTCTACAGGAGGTCCTCTACAAACGATCCTCATTTTGTTCCTGTGGATTGAAAAACATGGCCGCTGGAGACGTTCTTTGATTCTGGTTGGTGGATTTTCAAAAAATCTCCTCCTCTAAAAATGCCAGGCCAAATGTTTTGATACTTCACATAAATGATGTCTGGGACCACCTCTACCAACGATCCTCATTTAATGTTGATCAAGTTGCAAACATGGCTTTAATTGCAGCTTATAATTACTATAGAAACCCTATAGGATATCATATTTTCATCATCTTCTCTGGAACTATTGAGCCAACATGAACCAAACTTGGCAGGAATGGTCTACGGGACGTCCTCTACAAACGATCCTCATTTTGTTCCTGTGGGTTGAAAAACATGGCCTCCAGAGGCATTCTTTGATTCTGGTTGGTGAATTTTCAAAAAATCTCCTCCTCTGAAACTGCCAGGCCAAATGTTTTAATACTTAACATAAAAGATGACTGGGACCCCCTCTACCAACAATCATCATTTAATGTTGATCAGGTTGCAAACATGGGTTCAATTGCAGCTTATAGTTACTATAGAAACCATATGGGAACTCACATTTTCATCTTCTTCTTGGAAACTACTGAGCCGACATGAACCAAACCTGGCAGGGATAGGCTATGGGGGGTCCTCTACAAACGATCCTCATTTTGATCCCATGGATTTGAAAACATGGCCGCCAGAGGCATTCTTTGATTCTGATTGGTGGATTTTGAAATATCTTCTCTGAAACCACAGGGCCAAATGTTTTGAAACTTTTGCATGGTTGATGACTGGGACCCCCTCTACCAACGATCCTCATTTAATGTTGATCAGGTTGTATACATGGCTGCAATTACAGCTTATAGTTACTATAGAAACCCTATGGGAAATCACATTTTCTTTTTTCTCTGAAACTACTGAGCCGACGTCAACAAAACCTGGTAGGGGATAGTCTATGGAAGGTCTTCCACGAATGCCCCTCATTTTTGTTACTGTGCATCAAAAAACATGGCTGCCAGAAGCATTTTTAGCTCAACTTTGGCGAAGCCAAATTTGAGGTATTGTCATGGCCCGTCGTCCGTCCGTCACGGCGTCAACACTGCTCGGGCTAGAGGCCATATTTATTTACATGTAGTGTTACTTTCTGCACTATAAGTGCGAATGCCAATACGGCTCGGGCTAGAGGCCGTATTTATGAACCGATCTTTACAAAACTTCTTGGGTACCTTTGTTATCACTGTGGGACGAGAACAAGTGTTTTGGGGTCCGGTCTGAAATTCAAGATGGCCACTGGCAGCCATTTTGTACAAAATTAGGTGCAATCATATTTTTTGCTCAGAACTTCCATATGAAAACGCTGATTTAAATAATTTTGTGTGTGAATGTTTAGTACCATGGGATACATCACATAAAATACAGGGTTTTTTCTCGTGCATAAATTATGCCAATTAGACTAACTTGGATCTATTTAGTGTTACTTTCAGCACTGTAACTGGAAATGCCAATACAGCTCAGGCTAGAGGCCGTATTTATGAACCAATCTTTACAAAACTTTTTGGATATCTTTGTTATCACCGTGGGATGAGAACGGGTGTTATGGGGTCCGGTCCGAAATTCAAGATGGCCACTGGTGGCCATTTTGTACCGAAATTAGGTGCAATCAGTTTTTTGTACAGCACTTCTATATGAAAGATCTGATAATGATAATTTTTGTACGAATATTTAATAACATGGAATACATCACATATATTACGTTTTTTTTTTCTCGTGCATATATTATGCGAATTAGAGAAACTTTCATTTATTCGGTGCTACTTATATGCAATTAGTGCACGTCAATACGGCTTGCACCGTCAACACGACTCAAGCTAGAGGCTGTATTTATGAACCGATCTTTACGAAACTTCTTGGGTACCTTTGTTATCACTGTGGGACGAGAACGAGTGTTTTTGGGTCCGGTCTGAAATTCAAGATGGCCACTGGCAGCCATTTTGTACAAAATTAGGTGCAATCAGATTTTTGTGTATAACTTCTATATGAAAGCTCTGATTTGAATAATTTTTTGTATGAATGTTTAGTACCATGGGATACATTACATATAATACCGCTTTTGTCGTGTGCATAAATTATTCAAATTAGACTAACTTTGATTTATTCAGTATTACTTTCAGCTCGGTGAGTGCAAATGCTAATACGGGTCGGGCTGGAGGCTGTATTTATAAGCTGATCTCCCTGAAACTTTTTGGGTTCCTTTGTTATCACCGTGGGACGAGAACGAGTGTTTTGGGGTCCGGTCCGAAATTCAAGATGGCCACTGGCGGCCGTTTTGTACCGAAATTAGGTGCAATCAGTTTTTTGTACAGAATTTCTATATGAAAGATCTGATATGGATAAATTTTTGTATGAATATTTAGTAACTTGGAATACATCACATATATCTCTTTTTTTTTCTCGTGCATATATTATGCAAATTAGAGAAACTTTCATTTATTCGGTGCTACTTATATGCAATTAGTGCAGATGTCAATACGGCTCGGGCTAGAGGCCGTATTTATGAACCGATCTTTACGAAACTTCTTTGGTATCTTTGTTATTACCATGGGACGAGAAAGAGTGTTTTGGGGTCCGGTCTGAAATTCAAGATGGCCACTGGCAGCCATTTTGTACAAAATTAGGTGTAATCAGATTTTTGCGCAGAACTTCCACATGAAAGCTCTGATTTGAATAATTTTTTGTTTGAATGTTTAGTACCATGGGATACATCACATATAATACATGTTTTTCTCTCGTGCATAAATTATGCAAATTAGACTAACTTTGATTTATTCACTGTTAGTTTCAGCACTGTAAGTGCAAATGCCAATACGGCTTGGGTTAGAGGCCGTATTTATGAACCAATCTTTATGAAAATTCTTGGGTACCTTTGTAATCACCATGGGACGAGAACAAGTGTTTTGGGGTCAGTCTTTGGCCAATCCTTCAAATCCTGCTTATAATTGTGTTTCAGACCCTCAAAATGTTGATTTATTTAACCGCCACCAGAAACATATTCCTCCATTGGGAATTAGAATTAAACCCCACATGGAGTCTACCAAAATTGAACCACATACAATAAAAGAAAATCGTAAAACACATATTCCTCCTTGGCATCTTAAAAAACCTACAGTTATTTTGGACCTTGCTTCTACAAAAAATCTGATACCAATTCCTTGCAGTTCAAACAAAAATATGCCGAAATAAAGTCCAAGTATAGTAAATATACAAGGATCTATACAGATGGATCTAAAGATGGTGACAAAGTATCATCAGCTGCTGTTACTGGTGATCATATCGCCTCAATCAGAATACCGAATCAGAGTTCTATTTTCACAGCTGAAGTTAAGGCTATTCAACTCGCGCTTGAACACATCGAGAATGTGCAGGAAAAGAAGTCGATTATTTTTTCCGACTCTCTTTCCTCTTTACATGCTTTACTCAACCTCAAGTTGAAGAACCCTCTCATTTTGGAACTTCGTGAGAAGTTAACAACTCTCATGTCTGACCAATATGGTATCATGTTTTGCTGGTTAAGCAGACATGTAGGTATCGCTGGTAACACCAAAGCAGACAGTGCAGCAAAACAGGCTTTAACCAAGCCACTCACTGATTTTAACATCCCTTTCAGTGAATGGGATGAAGCAACAAATAACAAGCTCCATCGCTTCCGACCAAACATATTTGATCACTACCCTCACTACCCATCCAGCAACCTTTGTAGAAAAGATCATGTTATTCTGACACGATGTCATATTGGTCACACACGACTTACACATTCCTTTTTGTTAGAGGGTAATATGCAACCAGTGTGTGTTCCTTGTCAGCAAGTGTTGTCAGTGGAACACATTCTTTTGCATTGTTCAGATTTTCATCATGTTAGAGGGCAATATTTCACAGTCGGATCTCAGAGAGATTTATTTTATTACACAAGCCTGCATAAAATTCTCTCATTTTTGAAAGTAATCAACCTTTTTAATAAATTTTAAAATTGTTTTTATTCTTTTCAAATTCAAGTCTATCCATATCTATATCACAGGTTGATTTACACAGCATTGTTTGTACAACAATGACATTACGTTTCACACTTCTTAGTTTTATACCTCACATTTCATATTTCATCGAATCTGTTTTTAATTATTTCACGGTGGATAATGGTCTTTTTTTATAATTACATACTTTTATCGCCACGATATAGCCTTGGCTGCTGATGTGGCATTAAGCACCAATAAATAATAAATAATAATGATGACTTGAGACTCCCTCTACCAACGATACTCATGTATTAAATGTTGTTCGGGTTGCAAACATGGCTGCAATTTTGGCTTATAGTTACTGTAGAAACCCTATGGGAAATCACATTTTCATCTTCTTCCCTGGAACTGCTGAGCTGATGTGAACCAAACCTGGTAAGGATAGTCTATGGCAGGTCCTCTACAAACGCTCCTCATCTTCTTCTCTGGAACTACTGAGCCGACATGAACCAAACTTCGCAGGAATGGTCTATAGGAGGCCCTCTATAAACAGTTCTCATTTTGTTCCCATCAGTTGGAAAATATGGCCACGAGAGACATTCTCTGATTCTGATTGATGGATTTTGCAAAAATCTTCCCCTCGGAAACCACAAAGACAATGATCCCCATGTTGATGTAATGTTGAAAACATGGCCACAATTGCAGCTCATAGTTACCATGGAAAGCCTATGGGAAATCACATTTTTATATGTAGTTCCAGGTGAGCAATTACAGGCTCTTTAGAGCTTCTAGTTTAGTTACATGCCTGGTAACAAACCCGTGTAAAATTTTTCGAAGCCACCGTTTCCCATAATTCGTTTCGTAATTTACCCCAATGCATCAGACTCCAACATTGGGACCAAAACTTCAAATTCTCTTGTCCAACAAATAGCCTAATGTAATCATATATCTGATATTAAAAATATATTTCTAATTTACATAGCATTAATTTCACCATATGCCCTATTTTTTTAGAATTTTACCCCTGTGCAATAGTGTGAAACTGTAGAGCGGAACCTCAACGAGTGATTGGGTTATGAGAGCCTAATTGTTGTCCATAGTCTGCAGTGCAAATCGTTTCCCATGTTCATCTCTCATTCTCAAGCTCCTCAGGCACATTTGGGCAAATTAACCCTATATATCCATTAAATCCATTAAGGTTATTATTACCTCATAAAAGTAATCTGTCTCCACTAAAATACCTTTAGTATTAATAAATGCAGTTACTGTTGGCATTTCTCCAAATGGAGCCCTATAGCTGCATTGTGAAGTGTTTTGAATGCCTAGCTTTTTTCTAGAATATCTGAAAAAACGTGGAATATGGGGCAATCATCTGGGACCCATATACTAAAAATGAAATAAGTCAAATAATTAAACTAGAAAACATCCAAAGAGGTGCGAGATGTATCACCGAAGACTACCAATGTAGGGAAGACGCCTGAATGACGAAAATGCTGGAGGACTTAATACTACCAACTTTTCAAACCAGACGTCAACAACATCGTCTTATATTCTTTTATAAAGTGGTTGAGGGGCAGATACCAGCAATATGAACCAACAGTGTTATAAAATTCCAAAAACCAAAACAACAGATTAAAGCTAAATAATATAGACTGGCAAACATCAAATATTGTGAGTTCATCTGCAAGAAACAACAGCAGACCAGTGGAATTTCCATCAAGTTGAACAGAACAATATAAAAACTCTCTCTTCGTCCTCACGGCAGTTAACTGGAACCATCTAGAAGAAAATATTGTCTGTGCACCGAAGCTGGAAAACTTCAAAGCCGCGTTACTGGACCATCGCAACTACTGCGCCCTCCCCTGTCGCATCAAAGCGCAACAGGCATATCTGCGACGTACAGATACAGACAGTTACAGAGAAGCACTTTTGGCCTTGAGTTGTTCTTGTGAAATATTATTTTATTATCAGTTATGGTACAAATATGGTAGACTTCCACAAACCATTTATGCCTGCTGTCAACTCTGTGAGTTGAATGCATATATTCTTCAAGATCTAAACATCACAACCTTTTTATTGATATATAATTTCTGTATATTTAATTTGAATTTATGGAATTTCAGAGGTGGGAATTTAAATGTCTTACTTAAACTAATTTTTCTTACTTATATAGCACCTTAAGTATAAAAGTAACATCAAACCATTAGAATCATTAGATAGTGGCATCCACACACTCTGGATTGAATTTCAATGTAGATGCAAACATATGCTGTCTTCAAATTTATAATTTATGTCAAAAACAGACCATTCCTGAAAGTCTGCTACTACTTTTGAACCAGAACCGAAAGTACAGTGGAACCCACTTCATTGGACATCTCTTAATTGTATATCCCTGTTAACTGAATATAATTTCCCAACACAAAACCATTTACCATACCTCCAGTACAAATTTGACCTGTTAATTGAATATAGGTTATAGAGTAAACTCCTGTTAATTGAATAAAAAATCTTGTAAAATGTCAAGAAATTACCCTGACTCTCCCCAGTTTTCCTTTGGTTATAGACCTATTTGGCCTGAGTACATCCAATATAGGCATTTAATCTATTATATCTTGTTTGACAGAGCTCATGGAGCTCTGTCAAACAAGATATAATAGAATAAATGCTAAGTTTAGCTGTAGAATACAGGAAAGTGAAACAATCCCTGTTAATTATACCCCCCCCCCCACCCCCCCACCCCACCCCCCCTGCAAACAAAGTTTGGGGGGTATATAGGAATCACCCTGTCCGTCCGTCTGTCTGTCCATCTGTCCATCCTTATAAGCGCAACTCCTCCTAAACCGTTTGAAGAATTTTCATGAAACTTTACACAATGGAAGAACTCCATATGTACATGTGCATGAAGCAATATAATTCCGTTCTAACATTTCCAAGGGGAGATAATCTAACTTATACAGTCGGGGGTATCACTTTGTGAGCTTGCTCACAGTACCTCTAGTTGAACACTCCTGTTAATTGAATAATTTTCATTGGCAAAGTGGCTATTCAATTACAGGGTTCCACTGTATTATAATAATTAAATATTTCATGAGAACAACTCATGGGATCCATGGCCAAATATGCTTCATACACTGAAGAACAAAACTGGTAATTCAAAACACTTGTAGGTGCTGAGACAGGGTTGTATGCAGGGAAACACCAGTACTGTTGACTACAGAATTCAATCAAGTGTTGTGATACTTGTCTGCAATATGCACACTGCACATCTTCCTTATGATGACAGTCTGTAGTGGGATTCCAGGAAGTTGAACAGACACTTAATTAGGTCTGGCACAGTTAATCAAGAAGTCAACTAACCATTGGAAACACCCATAATCAACTACAGTTTGAAAATTGATGCTTATGGGTAAACTTTCAACACTACTGATGAATTTTGAGTTATTACTCTCCCCCATCGTGTAATTGATATGGAAAAGAAGTATAAAGATATAACACATGACACCAGGTCTCATATTCTAGAAAAGAAAGTATATGAGTACAAATAATTTCCCGTCTCACCTCCTACCAATAAACATCATAATTTTCAATAGTTGTAAATCTGAAGTTATAAACTCCAATAGATGGAAATTCAAAGAAATCAATTGCCTTCATGTTTTCAACTTTTCCAACCAGCTGATTTGAATTTTCAACCCGTGATCAGTTTTTCCAACTGTGATTGGTTGTGGTTACCATCAGAGCCAAAGCGATTTTCCAGTTCTCAATCAAATTCTCTGTCCTTTTCAGTCAGCTTACAAAGTTTCCGAAATTCCAACTCAGATCTGTGATCAGTCCAGTTTGTCAAATTCATTATTCCATTTCCCTAACAATGCTCAGGCTACACAAGGACTACAAACTAACAGGTATTCTGCTAATACCTACACCTTCCAACTGACTGGCAGTCAGTTAGAAGGAGTAGGTATTGGCTGAATAGATGTCGGTCTGCAGTCCATGTCTAGCCCGGTCAGTGTAAAGGAAAACTCATGTCCGGACCTACCTGGGGAAATGCATTTTTCTTGTGGATAAAATGACTAGATTTGTGCCAGAGGAAGGCCTCAGAATCCATCTCAGGGGTTCAAAAATCAAAAATTTTCCCTCAGGGAGAAACCCCAGTCCCTCACCATCAAGAGGTCAATGCCGTCACGTAATTGAACTCTCCGCAACACCATCCTGCACACCTTTGAGACATGCCTATGGCATGTTGCTCTGGCACCCCAACCCCAGTTAGGAATCTAACTGATCACCCCATCCCCCTCCTTATTAAAGACCCTGTAGCTACTACATCCCTGGCTGCATCTGACCAAGTAATATACAAATTGAGCAGTTGAAAGAAAGACAAAACATGAAATTTTGTGAAAAGTTTAAAACAAATTTTGAAATTGTGTGCGTTGGGTAAATGGTTAAATTTAAAGTATTGTTCTTGGATATACAGAGATATGTGTAAAGTAATTTATGTTAAAATTTACTTCAGGCTAATATGATGAAGGCAGCCCAGTTTGAACCAGGTGGCCCACAAAAGCTGTATATCGGAGAAGTGCCTACACCAGCCTTAAGAAGTAAGGAAGTGCTTATAAGTGTGTTTGCGACTGGCATCAACAGAGCTGATACCTTACAAGTGAGCATAGAAAACAGAGCATGATAGGCTGGTATGTCACTCTTCCTTATGGGAAGAATGGATAACTACACATGTTCTGTGTGGTACAGACAAAAGTCTGTTTACAAAACCTCCATGAAAAAGAAGCTTAACAAAAATAACAAGTGAATAAAAAATAAAAATCCCCTATTTTGTTAGCTCCGCTGACAAAGTCAGCAGAGCTTTTCTTATACTGATTCGTCCGTCGTCTGTCGTCCGTCGCCCGTCTGTCCGTCCGTCCGTCCGTCCGTCGTCAACATTTTATTTGTCCGAGCCATAATTTCTAAACTGCTGAATATTTTTCCACCAAACTTCATAACAATATGTATTATCAACAGACGGTGTGTCATCAATTATTCTGCGGTCTGTAAATCCACAGGGTCAAGGTCACAGGTCACAGGATCAAGAAAATCTTAAGATATTTTTGACATTTGTTTGTCCAAGCCATAATTTCTGAATCGCTGAATATGTTTCGGCTAAAGTTTGTAACAATATTAGTATTAGAAAACATGCCCATGCGATCAGTGGCCCTAAGCGGAGCTCTCTAGGCATGACAGGCCTCTTGTTTCAATATTAAATTAATTTTTCTCAGTATTTTTACAATTGGTTTTATATGTCGGTATTAAATTTTTACTTTTATTGAAGATCAAAGGTTTTGCTTTTTTAATTAGTTGTGGGGAGGAGAAGAGGAAATGTGATGAATGTTAATCATCCTTCCAACCGATCTTCTGTTTTATTGTCATTTATTTCTTGAGTACAAACATTTTTCAGTGCCTCCCCCACCCCTCCCCCCCCCCCCCCCCCAAAAAAAAAAATTAAATGAAGCATGCCCAGGTAACAACATCATCATGGAAATAAAATTCAATTAATTAGGCCTAAAAAAGTTACAAATCTGTTTCTCAGGCCCTCCCACATGGTACTTTTGGCTGCAGCATGCTCTCTTTTTATTACCAATGCAAACTTAAAAAAATAAAAATTGAATGGTTTATGCAGGCCTGGCAGTCTTAAAAAATCACTCTCCTCGCATGGCCTAGGGGAGCGATTAGCCCTCAAGCATACAAAAGCTAATAGTGACAAAATGAAGTTTTACTGTTAATGAATTCTGCCAAGTGGACTTTATAAATTTTATTTGGTGCTGCTAACAAGGTAGTCTCTGTGAGACTACTACACTGCCTCTCCCACACTCTGGGCCTTGGCAAGGCCAAGAGGTGTGGGGCAGGCAGTGTGGCCGTCTCACAGAGACCACTAACAAAGCAGAGATCTGAAAAGATGTGGGTTTTAGGAAAAGGCTGTTATGGTAAGCATTATTAAGCTAGTTTTCGCCCTCCTGAATAATTTTAAGGGGAGCAGTAGGCGAGCGAGTAAATCACTCTCCTGAAAATACAAGGCCTGTTTATGTCTGCTATTTTACTCAAGTAAATAAAATTGATAAATTTATCCCTTGAGTGCAACAGGCCTTCTTGCATTCAAGGGATGAAATACACCATCACTCATGCAGTTCTGTAGATTAAGAGGCCTAAAACATAAAACAAAAGAACATGAACTTTTGATGGCAAAGAAATAATTACAAAAATATAAACTAAAATAAAAAAACCCCTGTACACATGCAATTGTACAAAAAATGGCCCGAGAAACAGATCTACTTTGTGAGGCCTTAAACCATTTTTTGTAACAACCCCCCGCGGGTAATCAAGTGATTTTGTTCACATTGATACCTCTCACTATTATTGTTTGTCTAATCCAGAATGAATTGTATGGCCGCAATTTGTTGTTTATTACTTTTTGGACATAACAAACTCAAAAAATAAAAGCGGCCTTTCAGACACTGTTCCTTCACTTAGGGCAAAACTTAGGGCAAAGAAGAAAATCCACCCCATCAAAAAGATGAGGTGGACGGGTCACTGGCTAAACCACAGCTTTGTAGTTCTCTGTATACTTTATCCTCAGTACCGATGTGGATGGTATTCAACTGCTATTGGTGGTTTGATCTAAGCAATAGCAGTCTGGCATCAGTGATGGCATTTAACGTGTATGCGGCTGATCAGTTGCATAAAAAGCCCCACAAAATAAGCTGTTTCCTCCCCCCCAACTCCCCCCCCCCCCCCCACACACACACACACACACACACACACACCCAACCCCCACTCCCACCGCAGGTATTCTTAACATGTTGGGTAAAAACCAAGAGTTGATTTCTTAGTATCTTCTGGTCATTACTCCCTACCTGGGAGGAGGGAGTAATGACCCTACTTTGACTAGTCTTGGTCTTGGTAGAGCTTTGAAAATGTTTGAATTTGGTTAATGTAAGGCCTTGAAAAATGGTGAATAAATGTCAAGAAATGGCCTTGAATTTTATCAGTCCTTACCTGCAGGAATTCTGAAACTGCTAACCATTTTCTGTCAGTTAAGTCTTATATTCCCTATTTCTCTTCACTTTTGGAAAGTCAAGATGAAAATTGTTTTTGTTTTTTTTTAAAACATCAGACACCTAGTGCAAATGAATCTGCAGAGCCTCTTTGGCAGTCTTGCAGTGATTTTGAGAATGTTGTCAGTGTCTGACATGGTCCAGTACATGGTTAGGTGGTCCATTTCTTTTCAACCTACTCACAATTGTTTACAATTGGCTGTAACATAAGTGCAAGCCCTACTTCGGAACTAACTCAAGATTTTAGAATCTTTTCCAAACAAGTTGGAAAAGTACTAGAGTGCAAAAGCACGAAAAAGATCGAAAAAAGGGTCGAGTGAGACCAGCGCTCGAAATTACAGGTACTCACTCTGCACACCTCTTGCGTTTATCGAGCACATGCGCAACAACTGTGACGTCAATTCCTTTATTTTCCGCCATTATACATGGTCGGAAATTTTTGTGACTCATGCTAATTATGCTGTTTATTCTTCGTGAACAACTTTTTCTACATATTTAGTGTGCTAGTGGATTGTATCCTTTTATCAAGCTACCAAGTTATTATTATTTAATGTTAATTTGTATTTTTATTGCTTGTCTCTTCACACTTTATCTTGTCTTTCCCCCACGTGTGAACATGACCTTAGTACTGTTTTCCGTCGGCGGGAAGCTTGATTATTATTTTGATATCATGCCTAAGACTATTCCTTGTACCTCTTGTTTGCAGGTGAAACATGTGGACGATTCTCATGCCACATGTGTCACTTGCAACAATTGCACCCAGGCCCAATCATGTGGTATTTGTGGGGTTTGGTCCTCTAAATTTTGGGCTTCTGTGAACAAGGTGGTTCTTTCCAGAGCTAGAACCCCTCGTTCTCGGGGTAAGGGTAGCCGTGCCGTAGCAGACATTTCTGCTGGTGCACGTGGTGACTCGGTCACACAGGATTCGGATCTGCCTTCTGTGGCGAGTTCCTCTGCAACTGTTGGCGGTGTTAGTTCAGTGATACCTGACGAGGAGACTGTGGTCTCTTTGTCTTCTGATGTCACTATTGAGGCGTCTGTTTTCGTTGAGAGCTTTTCCGAGGTCAGCTCGGTAACCCTCTCCGATCTGCCTCCTACACCGTCGACCGTTGTTGAGGAAGTTGCTACTCCAGATCCTATTCTGTCTGATGGTGGCTCTTCCATCTCCTCTGAGGATGGTCTACAGTCTCGGGGGACCGAGGCTGTATCTGCTGGTGTGTCTGTGTGTTCTCTGCCTCCCCCAGCCTCGCGGCGGGGCTGTGCGGGTTTGCTGTCTGCTCCGTTTCATCTGGCTAGGTTTGCTCCTAGTCGGTTAAGCTGGCCGGTCGCTTCGGCAGCGATTCCTCGTCCCTCGAGTGAATCGTTTATCGTACCACCTTCCCCTGCTAGTGTGCCGCCTAGCGGGATGGTGTTGGGACGTTGGCACCCAGGGCCAGCTGTTCGGCAGCGGTCAGTGACAGCCCCTGTTAGCTGTCACTCTCGGAACCTTCCTCTGGTGATTCCTCACTGTGTTCCGGGTCTGGGTGTCGATCGATGCTTGCCGTCGGTCTCCGAGGATAGGCAGTTGGGGCCGTCTGCTGCGCAGAGGCCAATGACAGGTTCCTGTCATTCTTGGGACAATCCTCTGGTGTCCTCTCACCGTGTCCTAGGTCCAGCTACCGATCGACGTGTGCCGTCGGTCTCTTTAGAGGATTTGCAGGCAGGACCTTCTGTTTCGCAGAGGTCAGTGATGGCCCCTGGGCGTCACAATCGGGACTATCCTCCGGTGTCTTCTCACCATGCTCCTATTCTGTCTGCCGATCGCCGTTCGCCGTCGGTCTCTTCTGAGGATTTGGGTTCTTCTACCAGAAGGGTCCATTGGGAGGACACTCCGTCGGGCGATTCTGCTGCGACGGATTCTCAGGGTGACCTGCGCCAGGCCGTTTTGGCACTCACCCGGTTGCTTTCTGGCAACCCTCAAGTTGGCCTCCCTGTGCCTCCTGAGGCACAACCTCCTTTGGTCGGTCACCGAGATGTCTCGCCTGGCCCCGTGGATACTGCACAGTATTCACAGGAGGTTTCTGCTGGTCAGCCCGAGTTGGGCTACGTCTCCTCTGCTACGGAGGATGACGAGTATCTTGAAGGTGATGGGCCCCCTCGTCAGTCTTGGGGCAGGCTTTGGATTTCGTCTTTGGCTTATTGCCGGACGTTCAACCTTCCGACCAGCCTTCTGTGACCGTCCGGCTGCGGTCCACTGTGGAGCGCCGTAACCCTGTTGCGCCTTCTAGCTCCGGGGCTTTGCGTCCTCTGCAATCGGCTCAGGTTGTTGAGTCCTTCCAGGTCTTAGACGCCAAAATGCGTTCTAAGGCCCTCAAGGCTTCCTTCTTTTCTAGAGCTGATGCCTTTCTGCCTCCATCGCGGTTTCGTGTGTACGATTCCGTCTCTCCACCAGTCTTCCAAGGGATGACTACTGTGGATGAGGATTCTTCTTCCCTCGGGTTGACTAAGCCTAGTCGGCAGTTCTCCCGATGTTGGTAGTTGAGTCTATGGTGGGCCTGTCCCGAGAGATGCTGGGTATGTTATCTCTCGCGGACCATGTCGTCGCTGCTCTGGCTGAATATTTTCCACCAGGGGAGTTTGATGACGCTCAGGCGCCTTTTCGCGTTTTGTCACAGGCTCTTATGAACTTGACACACGCTCACGCCTGTAACACGGCTAATTTGGAGCTGGCACGCCGGGATGCGGTGTTGGATTCTTTACCATCCATTCCTTCTGAGCAACGTGCTGTTCTGAGGTCTGCCTCTTTGGTGGGACCTCAGTTGTTCCATGGTTCTTTGGAAGCTGTTCGTGGCGAAGTTCTTCGTCATTCGAAGGACCAGCTTTTGCTGAGACAGCTTGACCAACCTGCTGCTGCGGGTGGGGGTCGTTCCAGGCCCGCCAAGCGTGCTGCTGCTTCTGCCTCGTCGGCGACGTCGGCTACGCCTTCGGCTACGTCTGCTCCTTCTGCTCATAAAAAGTGCCGACGTGGCCAGGCTCGCTGGCAGCCTCAGGCTAGAAAGTCTCAGGACTCTGTCACTTCCCGAGGTGGTTTCTCCTCTCGGGGGCCTCGTCGAGGCCGCAAGTGAAGGTTCTCACCTCGATTCGCCTCCAGTCGGGGGGAAGGCTGTCGCTGTTTTATGACCGTTGGACAAAGATAACGTCGGACTCTTGGGTCCTCGACGTCATTCAATCCGGTCTGCGACTGTCCTTCCATCGGCACCCCAGTTTATCTCGGGTGCCCCTTCCGACTCAGGTCCCTTCCGATTCTCTGCGTCGGGACCTTCTGGTGCAGGAGATCGACAATCTCCTCACCAAAGGGGCGATCGAGGTGGTCAGGAACACCCTTTCACCAGGGTTTTACTCGAGACTTTTCTTGGTGCCGAAGAAAAACGGCCAATATCGTCCTGTCATCGATCTGAGTATCCTGAACGAGTACCTAATAGCTCCTCGTTTCAGTATGGAGACTTTCCAGTCGGTTCGACGTTCGGTTCATCAGGGCGATTTTGCGGCCAGTATCGACCTGAAGGATGCCTACTTCCATGTACCCATTCATCTGGAGTCACGGAAATACCTTCGGTTCTCGTTTCGGGATCGAGTTTTTCAATTCAGAGCTCTCCCGTTCGGTTTGAACCTGGCTCCTTGGGCCTTCACCCGACTGATGTCACAGGTGCTTGCTTTCCACCGCACTCAGTCGGCAGTGACTTCGTCAGCCTACATAGACGACATCGTCCAACGGCACCACGATGCTGCTGTTCTGGAGTTCGATGTCCGGCAGTTTCTTTGCCTGCTAGCGTCGCTGGGTTTCAGAGTCAATCGCGAGAAGTCGGATCTTCTTCCTTCTCAGCGATTCCGTCATTTGGGGATGGATTTCGACACTCTTCACAATGTAGTGTCGGTCCCCCCAGCTCGGGCGACGATTCTTTCCGCCTTGACTCGGGACCTGCTTCAATCTTCCTCGGTCTCGGCCAGGACTTTCCTTCGGAAGCTGGGCCTTTGCAGTTCGGTGACAGATCTCATTCCGCTCGGTCGCTTGTTTGTCCGACCTCTCCAACACTTTCTGTTGGATCATTGGCGTCCGAATGTAGATCCGCTGGACCTGGAACTCACTATTCCTCGGTCTCTGATTTGTCACCTCCGCACTTGGGCAGATATTCCCTGGCTTACACAGGGTGTTCCGTTGGATCTTCCTTTGGCCGATCACATCCTTACTGCGGATGCCAGCGATTGGGGCTGGGGTGCGACGTTGGATCCTCTCGGCCTGTCTACTCACGGAGAGTGGGACAGTGAGCAGGTGGGCCTTCATATCAACCAGAAGGAGCTCCTTGCTCTTCTGTTGAGTTTTCGGCTTTGGATCCCTCATCTGTCGGACCATGTTGTCCTACTTCTTTCGGACAATTCGACAGTAGTGGCCTACATACGGAATCAAGGAGGCACACATTCGATTCCCATGTATCGGCTGTCTCGGAATCTTCTCCTGTTGGCACGGGATGTGAACGCTCGGGTGTCCATTCGACACATTCCCGGGCGTCTCAACGTCCTAGTCGACTCCCTGTCCCGACGCGACAGTGTCCTTCCAACCGAATGGATGCTACATCGGTCGGTGTTTCAGGCGATTTGCGAGCAGTGGGGCCATCCTCAGGTCGACCTTTTCGCTACTCGCTGGAATCCTCAGGTAGAGACCTTTGTCTCCCCTTGTCCAGATCCTCTGGCATTTGCAGTAGACGCTCTGTCTCTGGACTGGACAGGTTGGATCGGCTATGCCTTTCCTCCTGCACCGATTCTTCCTCAAGTATTAGCGAAGATTCGTGCTTGCAGTTGCAGGATCATTCTGATCACACCCCTGTCTCCACAGAGGGTGTGGATCAATCTGCTGTGGCCTCTATTGGCCGATCGCCCGATTCGTCTACCTCTACGTCGCAATCTTCTTTCACAGGGTCATCCCAGGAAGTATCACAACAACCTGGCGAGCCTGTCCCTTCACGCCTGTCTTTTATCAGGTCCAGTCTCCGACGTAGAGGTTTTTCGAGACGATCAGTGGAGTGCATTTCTGCATCGCGGCGACATTCCACTGGCATGACTTATGCCGCCAAGTGGAAGGTTTTCTGCCGCTGGTGTGCAGATCACAATGTGAATTACCGTGATCCGTCAATCGCTCAAATTGCGGATTTTCTGTTTTTTCTTTTTGACTCCAAGGGCCTCCAGCCTATTACGGTTAAGGTTAAGGGCTATGCTGTCTGATACTTTCTCTTATGTGGGAAAGCGGTGCATCGGTCGTAACCTTTTTCTCTCCAAACTTTTCTTTGATGAGGCCTCGAGTTTTGCATCTTACACCCAAGTGGAACTTGGCATGGGTGTTGCACTGTTTGGAGGGGGCGCCATTCGAGCCTTTATCTGAGACCGACATGCGTTTTCTCACCTATAAGACAGCTTTTCTTCTAGCGTTTGCTTCTGCTCGTCGAGTCAGTGAGCTTCATGCGCTATCTGTTGATTCTGCCTTCTTCCGAAATGAGGCTAACAGTGTCACCTTCACTACTGATTGCTCTTTTCTGGCTAAGAATCAACTTCCTGATTCGGTACCTCCTCCCATCTGCATTCGGGCTCTCCCAGCTGTAGATGGCCATAGGCCTCTTCTTTGTCCTGTTCGTGCAATCAAGACTTACCTTACTCGCACCCAGTTCATTAGGAGGGGTCAGAAGAGATTATTTCTGTCTCTCATTCCTAAGAGGCAGTCTATCTCTTCCCATTCTATTTCCAGGTGGATCTGTCTTGCAATCAAGCTGGCTTATTCTCGCTTGTCTGCATCGGATCTTGTTTCGAACCGGCTTAATGCTCATGAGGTTCGTGCCATTTCTACATCCTGGGCGTTCTCCATTTCTGTTTCGCTCCGTGATGTTATGAATGCGGCTTACTGGAGGAATGCTTCTACCTTCTCCTCCTTTTATCTCCGCCACCTTCAGCGGCAATCTGAGGACCTTTATTCTTTAGGCCCTCTCGTTGCTGCTCAGGCTGTTGTGCACCCTCGTTAAAATTGTTTTTGTCGAGGTTGCGCTTCGCTCAGCCTTGTTCTTTTCAGGTGCCTTCTCTCTATCTTCTTTACAGGTTTTCGTTTTTGTTCTCTGCCATCCTTGCTTCGTTCTGCTACTCTTGTTGGTATCGGTTATGTGATTCACCTCCTCCTATTGTTTATTCAGCCAATTGTAAACAATTGTGAGTAGGTTGAAAAGAAATTAAAATTTTTTAGTAAATTTTGTTTCTTAACATACCTACCACAATTGTTTACCGGAGGCCCACCCTCCTTGAGGATATCTTTGATATCGATGCCTCCCCGCTAAATCACAAACTTCTCGTTGGCGGAAATATGGAATTGACGTCACGGTTGTTGCGCATGTGCTCGGTAAACACAAGAGGTGTGCAGAGAGAGTACCTGTAATTTCGAGCGCTGGTCTCGCTCGACCCTTTTTTCTATCTTTTTCGTGCTTTTGCACTCTAGTACTTTTCCAACTCGTTTGGAAAAGATTCTAAAAGCTTGAGTTAGTTCCGAAGTAGGGCTTGCACTTATGTTACAGCCAATTGTAAACAATTGTGGTAGGTATGTTAAGAAACAAAATTTACTAAAAAAATTTTAATTTTTTCACCACTGGACTGGTCAAAGGTGGTCTGCTACAGTGTTTTTGCTTTTACCCACTATAGGACAATTTTTATGCCTTTCATGCAATATTTCAGTTTTGAAAATGGGAGGCACACTGTATGTTGCTTGCCAACATTTGAATTGAAATACGCTATTGTTGAGTCCCAGCATAATTCATGGTGTATTGTTCACTTGATATCAAAATTTTTGATATTTTAATTTTTAGCTCAACTTTGGCAAAGCCAAATTTGAGCTTTTGTCATGGCCCGTCGTCTGTCTGTCCGTACGTCAACAATTGGATACGGCTCGGACTAGAGGCCGTATTTATGAACCGATCTTTATGAAACTTCTTGGGTACCTTTGTTATGACTGGGACGAGAACGAGTGTTTTTGGGTGCGGCCCAAAATTCAAGATGGCTGCCAGCCGCCATTTTGTACCGACGATGCAGAAATCTGTTTTTTGTACAGAACTTCCATATAAAAGCTCTGATTTGAATAATTGTTTGTATGAATGTTTAGTACCATGCGATACATTACATATCATACGGGGTTTTTTTCTCGTGCTTAAATTATGCAAATTAGACTAACTTTGATTTATTTAGTGTTACTTTCAGCACTGTCTGTGCAAATGCCAATACAACTCGGGCTAGAGGCCGCATTTATGAACCGATCTTTACGAAACTTCTTGGGTACCTTTGTTATCACTGTGGGACGAGAACGAGTGTTTTTGGGTGCGGACCGAAATTCAAGATGGCCGATGGCAGCCATTTTGTACAAAATTAGGTGCAATCAGATTTTTGCGCAGAACTTCCATATGAAAGCGCTGATTTGAAAAAAAATTTCTGTGAATGTTTAGTACCATGGGATACATCACATATAATACGTGTTTTTTTCTCGTGCAGAAATTATGCAAATTAGATGAACTTTGATTTTTTCAGTGCTACTTACACACAGTAAGTACACATGTCAATATGGCTCGGGCTGGAGGCTGTATTTATCAACCGATCTTCACGAAACTTCTTGGGTACCTCTGTTATCACCTTGGGACGAGAACGAGTGTAGTCCAAAATTCAAGATGCCACCAGTGGCCATTTTGTACCAAAATTAGGTCTTATCAGTTTTTTGTACACAAATTCTATACGGCTCAGACTAGAGGCCGTATTTATGAACCAATCTTTACAAAACTTCTTGGGTACCTTTGTTATCACCGTGGGATGAGAACGAGTGTTTTGGGGTGTGGTCCAAAATTCAAGATGGCCACCAGCAGCCATTTTGTACCAAAATTAGTGCAATCAGTCTTTTGTACAGAACTTCTGATTTGAATAAATTTTTGTATGAATGTATACATCACATATAGTACTGGTTTTTTTCTTGTGCAGAATTTATGCAAATAAGATGAATTTTGATTTATTTAGTGCTACTTATACACTGTAAGTGCACATGTCAATACGGCTCGGCCTAGAGGCTGTATTTATCAACCGATCTGCACGAAACTTCTTGGGTACCTTTGCTATCACCTTGGGACGAGAACAAGTTTTTCTGAGTGCGGTCCAGAATTCAAGATGGCTGCCAATGGCCATTTTGTACCGAAATTAGGTCCAATCAGTTTTTTGTCACAACTTCTATACAGCTTGTATTTATGAACTGATCTCACGAAACATCTTGGGCACCTTTGTTTTCACCTTGAGACAGGAATGAGTGTGTTTTGGGGTGCCTTTGTTATCACTGCTATGAGAACAAATATTTTGTGGTTCAATCAGACCCACTCTGGGACTCAAAGATTTCTTTTCTAGTTTAGCATCTGACTGTCACCCACCTTTACAATACTTTACCTATACATTTTTTACAGGCTACGGTCAGTATTTATGTACAGACCGTTACAATACTTTATATGTACCTTTGTTATCAGGTCATTATCTAGATGTTTGTCATTTCTGTGTCACATACTATACATGTACATGTCTTGACAAGTTGAGCTACAGTGTCATTGACACTTTCATTTTTCACCCAATTCTTAAAAACATTTCAACAAAACCACACCATATGGTTTTGTCAACATTTTTTCTAATTTGTTCTGCACAATTTGAATATTTGCAGCAGATACAGCAGTTAGGGAAGGGTTAACCACTCACTGGATGGAAGTGAGGTGTGCTATTGTCTATTCATAAAAAGTAAAAATTGCAAGTGCAATGGCATGCAAGGTCGACAGCTTGCCTCAAAATGGAAAGACTGATTCATGTATGTAATCAATGCTGGAGGGTGACTGAATGTTTTTATATATATATATATATATATATATATATATAATAAATCTTTTATTTCAGACACTAAGGTCCATAATGAACAAAAAAATACAAAATGTAAAACAGATACATAGGCATAACTATTTATAAACATCGAGCATATTTATGTCTGACTCATAGGCGTTGAAACTCAGTATAATGTAACTTTGACTGTACGACAAAAATAAAGGCAAGTACCAGCTGATCACATGCATCAGCGGGGCCTTACCGTGTAAATGTCAACAGAGATTACAAAGGACACCATTAAGAGATAATAAATTTTAAAGTATTGTCAATAGTACAGGACGTCATTCCAAGACTTGACTAGGGGTGACGTATAGGCGAGGTCTGAGAACAGACATGTTTGATATATTAAATGCTAGCAAATGTTAAGGATTCTCTCAAACATTATTTATCTTACAATCAACATGTATTTTTCTGTATTAACTCCGCAAATGTCGTGTATCCGACCCCCCTGATACAGATATTTGCATCAGGGGGTCGGATACAAGCACGTTCCTTTCGCGCGAGTTTCATTTTTTTTTTCGTTTTGTTCATCCGTACGAATAAATAGTTCATTATATATTCATCTACATTCTTGACTTATCCCCAATATATTGTAAGATAAAATGATTATTACCATTATGTGGATGTGCAAAATATGTATCTGAGTCTCGCTCTGGGTTCTAAGGGTAGATCATGACTCATCTTCGAATCGTCGTGATCTGCCCTTAGAACCCGGAGCTCGACTTGGATACATATTTTGTACATCCACATAATGGTAATAATCTCTATGTCTTTGTAACAGATAAATTTTATAACTTATCATGCTGGCATTATAGGAACAAGTCTGAAACGCACAAAACACCAGGGAATAGTCTAGTGGCTACTAATGATTTGTACGACATACAACATTGCTGATGTGTACCACATCCTAGAGCCCTCTGCCACTCTGTTGAGACAACACCATAAGAGTTGTAGAGCCCAATTATTTGACAGTCTGGTAGTAATATTTGTAGGAAATTTAGAATTTCTGAGACTAAATATGAGGTTGGATGAAGATATTTTGCTCTACAGATGTAAGTATTGTTTTATTTCTCGTGTATTCTGTCTATTCTCAGTGGATATTCAGAAATGCTTGTTTGCTGTAGTAAACTTGTTCTGTTTTACTGGAAAAATAGAGGCCAGTACCCAATGCCTTTTGTGGAATTCCTCTAACATGTGCAGCATTGGTATGTGTATGCATTAGCTCTTAAAGGCCTATTTCTGACTTTTCCAGCTTCCACGGGTGCCCTTAACATTCCTTCATGAAGAGGTCCTGCTGACAAAAGACAATTTACCTTGGCTGTGGTTTCTAAGCAAAGACTTGATTAGAAATCAAATCAACCAGAATCGATTGGCATCGTTCTGAATCAGGTGGCTAGTGTCTATAGATTCATCCCTCCTCACGCTTTGGCCATCCCATTTTTTTAAATTCCATCATTAAAATGGTAATTTCAAGTAAACAGAACAATTTTATTTACAGAAATGTAAAATAAATTTCATGCTGGAGTGGATTGATGGAAAGCATAAGATGTGATGTAATGAGAATACCAGTCTTAAGTAAATTTAAATACAAAATGTAATGTACAATGTATGTAATAATTGTGATTGTGTGTTGTCAGATAACAGATACCACACTGATACCACTGTATCCCCCTAAAAATTTCAAAACCGACCCCAAACACAAAATTCCAATACCATCCATCTCTAATTGTATACATGTAGCTGCAGATGGTGAAAATTGCTTTGACTCTTCAACTGCTGACTATTTTCTCGATTCTTTTCCATCAAATCTGGCTATGGCTGCTAGAAACTATTCATAAAATGATAGTTCTACTTTGGGGGGATAACTTGTGTAACAGTAGAAGGATTATATCCATTCTGGTAATGGAAGCACTGTTGTTCTGGCAGGAACATCTGCCAGCAGCATTCAAAGCTTCAAACACAATTGAATAAATAAATATTTATCTTGTATGACAAGAAACTTTTATCTCCAAAAAGTGAAAAATCTTCCTGCACTGTAAATATTTCCATTTGGGTATGTTATCCTGGCAGGAGTGTCTGCCAGCAGCATTCAAAGCATAGTGTTCAACTGATTACCAAAAATAGTCACTGACCAATTATCGGTTATTTGAGCTCACAATCGGCCGATTCTGATGCTGATTCCAATTGTAATACCATGCACTACTAGACTAGTCGAGGCTCTAAAGAACTATATTAAACTGCACTGTTTTTACACTGTTAAACTTCATTGACTGGGGTCGCAGTAAAATTACCAGTCGCACACACTTGGGTGGTAAACGTGGCTCTCAGATCCACATTTACCGCCCAAGTGCATGCGACTGGTAATTTTACTGCAACCTGAGTCAATGGAGTACAACTTTTACTTTTCCAGTATGAACTGGCAATTGCTGCAAGTACGCTCAATTGTAAGCTTTACATGTCGTTTAACTTGTATATCCAGTAAAGGGACGTCTGGAGAGATTAAGAATACACGTTGTTGTTGTTTCTCAACTTTATTGAATGGTATCTTTGACATCATATTACTTTAGCAATTAAACAATTGGAAAAGATAATAAAATGCAGTTTATGAATCATCACAAATGCTTGGCAACAATCGGTTGAACCGATGTTCCAGGAGCCGTTGCCATTGTCATCCAATTGCCCACAGTTGGCCGATTGTGGTGGCCGGTTCAGATCATCACTATCAAAGCATCAAACACAAGTGCATAAATAAATATTTATCTTGTATGACAAGAAACTTTAATCTCCAAAAAAGTGAAAAATCTTCTTGTCCTGTAAATATTTCCTTTTGGGGATGGTGCTGGAAGGAGGATATATTTTAGTTTTTATACCACCCACTTGAAAAGTGGGAGGTATATAGTGTTCACTTGGTCCGTCCGTATGTCCATCCGTCCATCCGTCCATCCGTCCATCCGTAATGCTTTAGTGGGGTACACATCTGCTATCTGCAACTCCTCCTAAACCAGCGAACGGATTTCATTGAAGCTCTCAGACATTCTTTTACATACATTGAAGTTGTGCACCTCCTATTTTCTTTTCAGATATTTTCATTTTTACAGTTTCCCAAACTGAAAAATGAACTTTGTCAAATTCAGTTGACATTCTGTACAGATCTGCTATCCGCAACTCCTCCTAAACCATTGAACAGATTTCATCGAAACTTTCAGACATTCTTTTACATACATTGCAGATGTGCACCTCCTATTTTTTCTTTTCAAATATTTTCATATTTACAGTTCCCCATATTCAAAAATGTTCTTTGTCAAATCAGGTTTTAGTTGGGAGGGGTATAGATCTGCTATCCGCTACTCCTCTTAAACCATTGAACAAACTCCATTGAAACTCGCAGACCTTCTTTTACATACATTTAAGATGTGCACTTCCTATTTTTCTTTCAAATGTTTTCATATTTCGATGTCCGTCCATCCATCCGTCCATTACGCTTTAGGGATGTACATATCTGCTGTCCGCAACTCCTCTTAAACCATTGAACGGATTCCGTTGAAACTCTCAGACATTCTTTCACATACATTGAAGATGTGCACCTCCTATTTTCTATTCAGATATTTTCATATTTACAGTTCCCCATATTCAAAAATGGTCTTTGTCAATTCAGGTTTTAGTAGGGAGGGGTATAGATCTGCTATCAGCAACTCCTCTTAAACCATTGAACAAACGCCATTGGAACTCTCAGACATTTTTTTATATACACTGAAGATGTGCACCTCCTGTTTTTCTTTCCGATATTTTCATATTCCGACATAGGCCGTCCGTCCATTATGCTATAGGGGTATTACGTTTTGAGGGGGGAGGGGGGGGGGGGGACACATCTGCTATCCGCAACTCCTCTTAAACCAGTGAACAGATTTCATTGAAACTCTCAGACATTCTTTTACATACATTGAAGATGTGCACCTCATATTTTTTTTTCAGATATTTTCTTTTTTACAGTTTCTCATATTGAAAAATGAACTTTGTCAAATTCAATTGACATTCTGTACAGATCTGCTATCCGCAACTCCTCTTAAACCATTGAACAGATTTCATTGAAACTTTCAGACATTCTTTTACATATATTGAAGAGGTGCACCTCCTGTTTTGTTCTCAGATATTTTAATTTTTAGTGTTTCTCATATTTAAAAATGGGCTTTGTCTGTTCAAGCTTGTGGGGGGAGGGGGTGGGGGTGGGGGGGGGTTGTTGACATTTGTAATCCACGACCTCTTTTAAACTAGTGACCGGATTTCAATGAAACCTTCAAACATTGGTGTCAGTGTTTGTGCTCTCTTCATTAAACACACTTTTACTGTTGTAAAATGTTTCTTGGTGGGAGTGGGTGGTATCATTTAGTGAGCAGTGCTCACAGTTTTTCTAGTTATGTTTTGTTGGGCTGGCAGGCTGGAAAATTACAGTTCAGCATGATTTAATGCTTAATTGGGTATTTACAGCGGAAGGGACTATATCCACCTCCTCCTGGTGAGAGTGACATATTAGGGTTGGAAGCGACTGGCAAAGTGGAGAAGCTTGGTGATGGATGTAGTGGTAAATGGAAGATTGGAGACAGAGTTATGGCACTTCTTCCAGGTATTTGTCCTTGTAAATGTATCTGTAAGTTTATGTACCTTGCCTTACGTCAAACCTAGGCTATCAACTTTCACACTCATGTACAGTACATGGAGAATGGATTGTAGCTAAACCACCTGGGAGAGTGGAGTTATCACCCAAAGTATCACTTTAAAATTCTGCACACATGGACAAAAAACACAAGCAATGTTTCAGCCAATGGACCTCGGGGTATAACCCGGAGGTCCATTGGCTGGAACCTTGGTTGTGCTTGTAATGCTTTGCAACAAATTCGCAATTATTGCTTGGGTGGAATCTCCTCTCTGCAGGTGATTTAGTGATAATACACTCTCCACATACTGCATGCAAATTTTTTCAGCATCATGCATTTGTCTCATTCTGGAATTTCCTATCAGGTGTTGACATCATAGCATATAGATTTCAGACTGTTCTAAGCGTGTTCCATGTTAATTTATTATAATACATTAATTTGATTTTAGTTTATACCATGCTTCCCTACCAAACAAAATTGGATCCAGAGTATGTGCAAACATTGACAGTCTTAGTCGTCAGTAGATAAAATCGGTTACCTCATGTCTGTCATGCCCAAAGCCTCATGGGATACAGCAGGCTGAGAGTAGGTAAAAACCTGTACTGCATGAAGACACAAAGTGTAACTAATAATATCTTTGTGTGTAAACGGACATCACAGTATGTCAACTCCACAAAAAGTGGGTAAACAAAAAATTGCCCATAACAGTATCAAATTCCTAATTATATTAGACTGGTGACCTGGGACCTTGCAGTGGACCCTGTGCTTTAACCAGTTAAATACTAGTTAATGGTTATTTTAACAGATTTCAAATATCATAGCTGCTCATGCTGCATCACTCTGGGAGCATGGTAGCTCAGTAGATAGAGATGCAGGCTGCAAGCTGAGAGATCCTTGATTCAAATCCAACCTGCAGCAACCACATTGTGTCCTTGGGCAAGACACTTAATCCCAAGTACCCACGTGGGTCACGTCTTTGTGTACTAAGGCGTACTGCACGTCGATGGTACACTTGTCTTCAGCCAATGCTAACCCTGCTTGTGTGGAGTTAAAGCATTGGGGATTCTGACAGTTGCTCAGTGGTTCTCGCTGTGTACACCGGCTTCTTCTACCCATAAAACTGTCCGACACGAGGTGACCCTGGCTGTTAAACCCCAATAAATAAATAAATAAATGGTGCTAAATAAATTGCAACAATTTGTATCCGGGTGAATATGCAATCTATATTCTTTCTCCAGTCCTTGGAATCAAGGCTGCAAAACCATTGACAAGGATCTTTTGGCATCACAGATGCCCCAAAGTAATTTTTTCACCTGTTCCAAATACATCATATACCATGTTTTAAAGCCGTGAATGGTGTATAAAATCATTAGTTTGAAAATCAGTTTGTATAAGAGTGAAAAAAAAAAGAATTTAATTGTCTCAGTTTTCTCATTTTTTATTCTTTCCAAATAACCCATTGATTGTGATACACACAAATTACAAGAAAATATCCCTACTTTTTCACATTGATGTCACAAGGCATACAAGTAGAACCAATGAAATGTTTCAATCGATACGGCCTATAAAAAGAATTTTCTTGTTTCTCAGGCAATTTTTCCTCAATTTTATGATGAGGGAGGGAGGCTTCTTTTTTTTCATTTTCTATTTTTCATTTATTCCCAAAACAGTTTTGAAAATGTAGTTGGAATCAGAAATTAAAATACCGGGTACTCACACTAATTATGTGGCAAATGAATGCTTTTGGCTGTGAAAATTTTGCATAATGCAGTTGAAAATTTTAACCAACTGTATCTTGACAGAGCTCTGTAAGCTCTGTCAAAACAAGGTATAGTTGGTTAAATATTTATCCTACAAGTGAAAAATAGTGTCATAGAAGAGATTTACAGGTGAAAAAATGGTGATGAGGCAGATTTTCTGTGAAACAGGAGGTGTCTGAGAAACAAGGTTTTAATAGCCTAAAAGTGCAGCAAATTTTATGCAAATTTATGTAGAAGGAGCATTGCAACAACTCTATTGCCATTTGACCATTTACCCAGACAGACCATGTACAAAAGTTCCCTCCCACGTTTCCAATTTGTCGCATGTGTGTGTCAAACAAAGTTATAATTTTTATCAAAGTTCAATTGAGAAAGAAGTAATCCGCTCAGTAAATATAAACAATAGGCATACAGACTAACTGCAGTTACAAATTTTATAACTGGTCATAGCTGTAATTGAATCATAAAATTTATAACAAGTCAACCATATCATCTCTTGTAATGTTTTGTTATCATTGTTTGTTGTCTTCTCTTCTATGTGAAACAGTTATCCTTTCTATTTAACAGAGGCCTTCGAAAAACAAAGAAAATCAATTTTGGTGTGTGATTGTGTTTGGAAAAGTGAGGAGCTGAGCCTCTTCTTCCTCCATCACTAAGTTCCACCACTAGGACTTTTCTGTAGACTTAACTCTGGAAAGCATCTCCATGGATTAGACTCAGTGTTTAAGCTCTTGACCAACACTCTGCAAAATATGAACTAAAATGGAATCTGGGAAATTTGGGTCATTGAAAATTAAATCAGAGAGCAAATGTTAAAAGATTCCGGTTTGACGATTTATCCCCAGATACCCCATAGAACCCCAAAGAAGACTGGTAGTCCTTACCTTATTAACACTCTCTAATGCTCATGCCAGTTATCACAGGTTAATACATCCTATCCCCTATTGGTTACGTCTGGATTGGATTTACCAATAGATACCCCATAAAACATCTGTTACCCCATAAAATAGAGCTGTCACGATTTTTGAATGTTGGAATCAATTAATCGTCGCACATCTCGCACTTCTCTTTGAAGTCATTAAAAATGAAGTTCAAGCCAGTTGACCTACCTCAAGTAAACAACGAAGGCGATCCTCTTTTAGGTTCCTAAAGTCTGGAACTCACTACCACCTGAACTCCGGAAAATGCCTACTCTTAATACATTCAAGAGTGCACTGAAATCCCATCTTTCAGGCTTCACCTCCCACACAACCTTAACTAAATTGAAGACATCACTGCAGACTTTCAGAAATGAGTCTTGTATTATGGTAACTAATGTATGTACATATGTGTGTATATGTACACATGTATACATGTGTATTTGTGCACATGTGTGTATTTTTATGTTGTAAATTGCTTCGAGCCTCGCGGGATGATGCGCTATATAAGAACAATTTATTATTATTATTATTATTCAAAGCTTTGATGTTCTGAAATTTTGAACCGTGAGTGTAATAACAAGACTGGTCATCAGTTGCAAACTTTGCAAGTTCACAACTACCGACCGGTCTTGATTATTACACTGAAGGGTTCAAAAGTTCAGAACATCAAAGCTTTGAATGTAAGTTGCAACTGCCGACTGGTCTTGATTATTACACTGACGGTTCAAAAGTTCAGAACATCAAAGCTTTGAATGTACCTAAAAGACAAATACTTATAATGGCTTCTTGAGGTTTAACGACAACGTTCTTGACCTTTTACCTTTAGAAACAATAGTCTTTTCATTAACTTTTTTTTTAATTATTAAACGTCTGAAACGGGGTAAAATTTACCGATTCTTCGACAATGAAAAATACTAAGCAATTTTGATGTGACCGATCGACAATTGATTAACCATGATATCCCTACCTTAAAATTCAGAAGGTGTGTTTGGCTTTATCTGATTAAGAGTAGCTCATTTTTAGACTCTCTGCTTGTGACAATATTATACAGGTTTAATACAACCTATATATTGAATATACTGGCTGCATCCAGATTGTTGAGATCATTCCAGTGAGGAATTAAGTATGTTTAAGTCATTAAGTATGTTCTTGAAGCAAAAGTGAAATATTTTTACACTGAAAACCAATGGCCCAGACGAGCTGGTACTTAACTCAAAGTTATTAAGGGCCAAACACAAATTTTGAACCCCCCCAATCCCCAAAATTTGCTTGCAAAAGTGAAAATTAAAAGTCCTATCTGGCCCTCCATACATTTATTCTCTGCGCATGCGCAGACGTTAGGAAGTGACCGGAATTGGAGCCAACATCATTCTTTGTTTGGCCCTAATGTCATCAACAATGAAATGACATCTGTGCTTTAAAATCTCCTTTTTTGAGGATTTCAGACACAAAGCAATGCAAGAATTGGTGGATACAAGGCTGTTACTGGATGAAGGAAGTGTTCAACGGTGGTTTTGGACGTTCAGGGCTGTAACTTTCTAATATTTATAAAATTATTTTATGTTTCTCAATTTGGGACATATGCCTGACGTCATCATTTTTGAAAATGATTATTCCACTGTTTGTTAAGTATTCCTTCCCTATCCTTCCATGAACCCTTCCTGTTAAACTCTTAAGCTTTTTGGCTAATTTTTATTGAAATTTTTTATGAAATTTCTTGGGAGTTTAACATTTGTTACAGAATATTATTCTCTTTCTTCCCCAGGGTTACGTCCACACCCTAGGTGTGTTAGGCCATTTAGTCTTGCATCTTCTATCCGATGTATCGTTTTTTCTTTGTATAGAAGATCTAGCTTTACATATGATAGCATTTCTATTGAGTCTGACTTTGGGCCTTTTTTGTGTGCCTGATGTCTTGTTTACATTGACGTTGTTTACATTGTCATCGTCCTCATATATAGGTATTTTTTTTATATTCTATTACGGTAGTATACTGTAGGATACATGGATTATTATTCCGGTAGTGTAGCTAAAAAATTTTGGATTTTGTCCACACTTAGGCACTATCGGGATGCCCTTGGGCTCTTAATGTTCCCTTTGGGAAATTGGGCGTTTTTCCAAAATTTTTTGTTTACAAAAAATATTTTGAATTTTATTGTGACTGCTATTATGTATCTCAGTTATAAATATATATTGTTGTGGAGTTTGGAGGACTGATATTGATTTTAGCTGATACACTCCCACGGACTCCTGTCATTCTTGTGTTGTACTGGGATGACTGATCTCGGAGTCGGGTGACGTGGTACGTTGTTGGCAGTAAGGTTCTGAGGATCAGGGCCTCTCACCATGTTTTAATTTATTCTGTCAGTTTCTATTTCAGAGGAACATGAACTTGGTGATGATATTCTGACACCTATCCATGTGTGCTACCGTCGTCATGCTCCATAGAGCATATAGAGCTAGTTGCAGTGCTCATTTTTGCCAGAGTTAAGACCTTTGGTTACAGGTTTTAATCTCTTGCAAGCAGCTGGCTCGACCGGTGAAGCAGTACTCCATACGTGGGGGACGTGATGCTGGGTAAGTCTGTTGTGGTCTAGGAAGTGCATTGGGTAGAGCGAGCACTATAATATAAATAGCTCACCTAGCGACAACGGAAATAGGGAAGAAGTCAGCAAGTTCTTGTACTCGGCGAGGTCTGATAGACTGCGAGCGGGAGAGGCCCCCCTCTCTAATCTAGCAACATCTGGGGTCAGATGTTGTTTTGAGAAGCTTGCACGAGCCGGAGCATATGTCTGCCCTCCACTCGGGACACTCTGTTAGTCTGCAGCCGGGGTTGGTTTCAGTTAAGGCTTCCTCCACTACGTTTCGCAAGGCCGAAATGAAGTTTTCTGGCTAGAAACTTGCACGAGACGAAGCATATGTCCGCCCGCCGCTCAGGACGCTCCGTCTAGTCTGCAGCTGGGGTTGGCTTCAGTCACGGCTTCCTCCGCTACGTTATTTAAGCACACACGACCGCATCCTATCTACCCGACTTTGGATATCCAGCCTGTTGCACGAAGAAGGATCCACTCTTCGCCTGTGAAGTTGGACCATCCGGTAGCTTGGGAGACGAGGCCTTGATCATTGGGACATTTGGAGAAAGGATCCGTTTCAGACACAGCGTCCCAGGAGCAGCATGCGGCTAAGGAACGGAAGACCGCTGCTCCTCAGGCCTCGATGACGGACTTGCTGTCACAGATTGCGCAGCTGATCGCAGCATCCCAACAAGTGCAGATGCAGCCTCCTTCAGACTCCGAATCTGAGTTGTCGGACGGTGCAGGGTCGGTCCAGTCGTCTGTTCACACAGATGCAATGATCCGAAATTTGCAACTGATTCTCTCAGATGGTGAAAGGGATAAGGAAGAGGATTACCCTTCCCTTTCGGAACAGTACATGGTTGCGATGGCTTTCATCCATCAATACTACCCTGATTTTGTTCCGCCGAATCAGAATGCTGTGACAACAAGAGAGAAACCGCTGGCATCGTTAGGCGCAGACTTTATCCGGACAAAGGAGGAAGTCCTTTCTTTTCCGGTTCAGTTTATGCAGGTGTCTTAGGCTTTTGGCCATATAGACGACGCCGTATTTATCCTCTTGAGTGCAAGGAAGAAGGTGGTTTCTTATCTTCATCTTCCGTATACAAACCATAATCATCACAGATGTTTCTGATCACTTCGCCACCTTTCACATTGAATGAGGCCAGAAAACTTATGACACTCCATCAACAACTGCAAAGCGTAAATTTAATGCAGACAGTATAGCTAACTTTAAAACAATTTTGACTGAAAGTGACTTTTCCCCTGTGCTCGAGACTAACTGTCCGAATGTTGCATACAACCTTTTTATGGACATATACCAATCCGCTTTCGAGAAGGCCTTTCCTCTAAAAAATATTCGGTTAAAAAAAAAGTTTGTAAAACAAAATCCCTGGATGATGAAGGGGCTCCTAACCTCATCAAATAATAAATCTAAATTTTATAACAAAAAACTGAGATACCCAAATGAGCAGAATATTAGAAAATATAAAAACTACTGTAAAATATGTAACAAAATTAAAAAAAAAAGTAAAGCAATGTACTACTCTAACACACTATCAGAAAATACAGGTAATTTACGCAGAACGTGGCAAATTATTAATGATGCCCTACTTAGAACAAATCATACAGCCACATTGCCGCAATCCTTCGTAATTGAAAATAATAAAGAAATAGATGATCCAGCAGAAATAGTACAGGAATTCAACGACTTTTTCGCGAGCATAGTGAAACGTACTAGCGAACAAATAAATGTATCCCAGAAAAATTTTCTGGACTTCATGGACAGTAATGAACCAAACAGTTTTTTCATAACGCCAATAACTGAATACGAGGTATTTTCTGTTATTAATTCACTTAAGCCTAAAAATAGTGAGGATTGTGACGGCATCACTACTAACCTCCTGAAACACTCAATTAATGTAATATCTCCTCCTCTGGCCCACATCATTAATATGTCCTTTATCCGAGGTATTGTCCCTGATAGGATGAAGATAGCAAGAGTTATTCCGATTTTTAAAGGTGGAGACGAGCATGTATTTAATAATTATAGACCGATAAGTATTTTACCAGGCTTTTCTAAATTATTAGAAAAGCTCATGTGCAACAGAATCATGAAATACCTCGAAACGTCGCATATCTTATATCACCATCAATACGGTTTTCGGAAAAAACATTCTACCATACATTTAGTAATGTAATTACTGAAAATTATAGGTTTTGAAAATAACAAGGACAGTAAAAACAACACACTAGCAGCATTTCTGGACCTCTCCAAGGCATTCGACACAATAATATAAACCACAACATATTGATAATAAAAATGAAAAAGTATGGATTCAGAGGCATCAGTAACAAGTGGTTTAAGAACTGATTGGGACTATAAGTCAGAAGCCCCTAGGCCGACTAGACAAGGTTTTTCGTGGGGAAGACGTGCTTCCTCCTCCCATAAGCCTTGCAGGTCATACAGGTGATGCTTTAGACCTCTATTGCTGGCCAGTTGGCGGAAGGTTGTCAAGCTCTGCAAAAAACTAGATAATAATCACGGAAGATCAGTGGATGAGAAGTGTAGTCTCAGACGGCTTACGGCTATCATTCCGAGCAAAAACCCCACTAACAAGTTGTCTGCGTTGGACAAATCTTCCATCAAATTCTTGCATAAGAGAGTTTCTCCTACCGGAGGGATAAGCTCTCTTATCAAAGGAAGCAATACAGGTCGTCGAGAATCAGGGTTCTCAAGATTTTTACAGTCATCTGTTACTCATACCGAAGCCACACGGCTTGTTCCGACCGGTAATGCACTTGAGCTGGATAACACGCTTATCATGGCGCCAAAAATTTATTTATGGAGACCATTCGGTCGGTAAAAGTGAGCGTTCAAGTGATCGACTATGCAGCAAGCATAGATCTAAGGATGCATACTTTCATGTCCTGGTACATCCGGCATTATAAAGGTACCTGCAGTTCACCGTACAAGGAAGGTGTATCAGTTCAGAGCAATATGCTTTGGTCTGATTCTGGCCCCCTGGGCATTAACTCGAATAATAATGAACTCAGATAGGTCATACTTGCGAGCTCATTCGTCTGCGGTAACGTCGGCTTACTTGGACGACCTTCTACAGGGATACGACAACAGAATTATTCTTCAGAACGATTGTCAGAGTCTGCTTCTATTACTCCGACGTCTCGGTTTCATCGTAAACGAGAAAAAGTCGGATCTAGCATCGTACAAGTCGTCTTTTCACTTGGGGATGAGCTTTGAGACTCACAACTATCTGGTTCATCTGCCGTTATCCCAGAGCAAAATTAGTCAGTTGTTATGCTCGCTTTTGTCTACACTCATATGCATTAATAGTGAGGGAATTCATGCGACTGTTGGAGATGTGCAGAGCGGCTGTGGATCTCATTTCGATGGGTCGCCTGCGCACATGTCCCCTCCAGATATTCTTTACTCAGAACTGGAGTGTGAAGGCGCTTTTGCTTGAACCAGTATTGTTTTAACGAAACTAGTAAAACAAGGGTTCAGATTTGGGCAGATATTCAGTGGTTAACTCAGGGACTTCCACTGCAACTGCCAGATCCGGCTTATGACGGATGTGAGTCAGAAGGATGGGGCACGACCCTAAGTCCTGCAGTCTTGAAGTGTCAGGGTCTTTGGGACCCTCAGTTCCAGGAGAATCACAAAAACATCAAGAGATGATGTCAATATAGCTAGCGCTACAACATTGCATTCACATATTAACAGACGTCTATGTTCAATTTGGTCGGACAACTCGACAGTAGTAGCGTACATTGGGAACCAGGGTGGCACCCGTTCATTTCTGTTATGCCAGCTAACGGAGAAGATTTTCCTTTACGTCATGAATCATCATGTTCATCTTTCTATCCGTCAAAAACCAGGTCGTCTGAACGTACTAGCAGACTCGCTCTCTCGGAAAGGTCGCCTGTTGCAATTGGAGTGGATGCTCAACAAGCGAGTATTTGGACAGATTTGGTACCAGAGGGATCGCCCCATGATAGGATACACCGGAACAATCAGTTACCATCGTTCGTGTCACCAGACCATTGAGCGTATGCAGTAGAAGCTCTGCCGATCTCAGGGGGATGAATGATAGTATACACGTATCCTCCGATTCAGTTGATTCAGTAGATTATGTTTAAGATCAAACAGTCCCGTTGTGAATCCTACTAGTATCACCTCTGTCGTCACAAAAACCTTGGATCGGTCTTCTCAAGTGTCTGTTATGGGACGTTCCCCAGAAGCTTCCTCCATGAGAGGACCTTCTTTATCAGGGGAAGTTTTTGTTCTTCACGCCCTTCTCCGTCCATAGTGGCATAATGGAGTCGGTTAGATGTGAGGGAACCATTGCGGTTCCTATATTATTTTATGACTAACACAAGAACGATTAAGTAATGTGGGTGAGGAGGGTTCAATATGACTTTGAATCCCCCCCCCTGCCCCCCCCCCCCCCCATGCCCCCCACTGCCAATGTGTTTAGAGGCGATTACCGGGCAAGACGTAGTTTTCTTCCCGCAAGCCTCGTATGAGTTTGAATACATACATGCATTTCACTTCTCGATTGGCGGCTGGGTCTTGTTCTGTGGCGACCTCATGGGCACTTCCACTTTTTAGTTGGTTGGTTTCCTGTGTTTATTCGTCTATATGTCATATACGAGCGCATAATTCATCATTAATAAATTGCTAGTCTTTGGGTACCGCGGAGGCTTCATAACCAGTTAGCTGGTATTCAGATGATTACATGCAGGATTTTAATGCTCACGCACATAATAATTATTTGGCTGACGCTTTATTGTATGTTATGGACCTAAGAAATTCTTAATTATTTCAGGGGCGGTCTATTTGGGAGCCTGTTAATCATACCTACTTCCATTTCCAGATCCAGGTTTCTATTAATGTTCTGTACTCAACTCGTACATTCGCACGTTTATAGTGTTATAGATATCGGATAGTACACGTAGGGGAGTGTTGTTACTGGAATTTATTGTACACCTGAATGGGGTCGCCTGTGGGTTACCTCGGGAGTGTGTTTACTCTCCAGAGATCGTTCATTGTGGTTTGATTGGACATGTGTATGTTAAAAATTATATCACCGGTTTCTGACCTATCTGTGTATGCTGTCTCCAGTGTACGTTATATAGTGGGCAATATTAATTACCGGGATCATCGCTATAGCCTTAACTTCTGAAGTGGCATTAAGCACCATTTATTAATAATAAATTAATACCTGAGTGCCTGTTCGACGAACATTTAGATTCCTTCAAAAGAAAAAAAGTGGGGGGGGAGTGATTTTTTACCTCTCCTCCGGCTTAATAAGTATGTATGAGTGAAGCTGATTTGTCTGTAATTATATCCTGCATTCAGCTGGAGTTTTATTGTATATGGCATTTGTGGGGGATATTCTGTCATTCCCAAATACGCCATCCTAATTTTTGGGGCTCAGTCTGGGCTAGCCTTAAAAATTGGGAACTTGTTACATCCATTTAGCATAGTCTTCATGCTAAGTATACAGAATTACTTGAACTGGGCTCCTTTTGTTTGATATGTCTTCTCTATTACTGTATAGAGAGACATACATGTAATTCCTAATAATTTTAATTTCCTCCTTTCACCTTGGATTACAGGATTGGAACTATGTTGGGCTACTAATTCTGAAGTCCTAGGCCCTCCACATTTTTACGATTCAGCTAGTCTGGGCCATTGGTTTACAGTGTAAAAATATTATAAATATAAGGTAATTTGTATATTTTTATACTTACCAATGGCCCAGACAGAGATGGCCCTCCCATGAGTGGGCACTCATATCTCCCCACTGAGTTATTATGTAGTACTCTCTTCTACAATGAATGATGTTGGTGCCAATTCCAGTCACTTCCTTTTTTGGGGATTGGGGGGTTCAAAATTTATGTTTGGCCCTTAATAACTTTGAGTGAAGCACCACCTAGTCTGAGCCATTGGTAAGTATAAAAATATACAAATTACCTTAAATTTATAATTTTTTTGTCAACCGAGTGTATTGTTTTTTGTTGCTACAAGGAGCTCTATACATGGTAGTGTCTGTCTGTTTGTTGATCAGTTGTCTGTGAACCACAGGATTTTTACCTCAATAACTTTTCATCTACTTGGTAGAATGACATAGTATTTGACATGTGAGTGCATCTTATTGATGTCTATCTCCATGTTCAAAACAGGTGTTATTTGGAGTTGTGTTTAGAGTTATTGCCCTTTATGAACTTTGAATACACTTTGAATATTTCTTTCATTATAACCATCCATCGCAGCTTATGTGCAAACTCGCCATTTTTGCAAGAATTGTCTTTAGTCATGACAGATAAAGCATCAAACACATCAATATGTAAGAGATAAACATGGGGAAATGCCACTAGGGGAAATGTGGAGAGTGGTTGGTTAGGAATGTCATTCTTCAAAATGTTCTGCACTGAAAATAAGATTTTGAAACTTGGTTTTCCAAGAAAAAGTCATAAGCTATATTTTTGTGAAAAACAATTTTATCTATTTGTAACTGGACATTGTTACTCTTATATATAAACTGTGAAAGATGATGGTTGACGCTTCCCTCGTTTTTGTAGGCGGAGGTAATGCAGAGTATGTTGCCTGTCATGAAGACCACCTTCTCCGAGTACCAGAAACTTTTAAGTTCACAGAAGCTGCTGCTATTCCCGAAGTGTGGCTTACAGCTTTCCAGATCTTGCACACTGTGGGTTAGTTAGTAATGAGTATTTACTAATGATTTACTAATGATTTTATGTCTTTATTGTTGCTAAATGCCACATCTGTAATGAATAGCTATATCATGGCAATAAAATGGTATTCAATGTAAAAATGAATGCCAATGTAATGCTACCAAATTTAGTATTCTGGACTATACTACACTTGACATGTGGTGTACAGTTACAAAAATTATTCTCTAGAACTGAACTTAACCCTTTATCTAATGAACCGGATGCATCCATCCATGTAATTTCCAAATTAAGCAGTTGAAAAAATGTGTTTTTGTGACCCTGCATTGGAATGAGCTTGTTCTAATGAGGGGTCACATGATATGGTTTTGTTGACATTTCTTGAAAAATTGGAAAACACAATATTTAAAATAATAAATTTTGTTATCGTCTTCATTGGGTAAAAAGTTAAGTCAGTGGGAATACAAGTCAACAGCTGCATGATTGTATCACATTATTCCATATTGTAAATGGGCTCTCATCAAGAGTATGGAAGTGAATTTGTATCATTCACTTTTTGTTATCAGTCTTTCGATTTCAAGGTGAGATTTCGCTCTTGTGTGCCATCACACCTGCAATTTTTACTTTTTGCATAGTAGACAACATCAGGCCTCAGTTTCACCTAGAGAGCAAAGAACCCTTACTTAACAAATGGAATGCATCTGCTGCATAATATACAAATTGTGCAGTAGTTAATTTTTTTCAGAAAGTCAGCAGAACCATATCATGTGCCCCCTCTTACGAGCTCATCAAGCTCGTTCCATGGAGGGGTCATATGGTATGGTTTTGTTGAAAATGTTTTAAGAATTGGGGAAAAAAATTCAAATAACAAATTTTGATATTGTGTTTTCTGTAAAGGACTCAAATCTGTTCTTGGGAAATAGGCAAAATAATACAGAGTGCACATGAAAATGTGAACAATACACCATGAATTATACATTGTAGCATTCTGAGACTTCATACCAATCAAACTTTACTTTCTGAGAATTCAGTACGTAAACAACATAATTCGACAAATTTACTGCAAAAAGTTTATTAAAAAAATCAGGTAATAATTTTGAAATCACAATTTCCTGTGCACCAGTGGAGTGAACAATGTTCAGATGCTGTTGATGTTTTTCTTGGAAACATTTTCCCGATGCCGGCACTCATCAACTGTGCACTTTACTTCAAATGATAGCAAGCAGGATACAGTGTGCCACCCATCTATAAATCCGAAGCCTGTTGTATTATACTCTAACTCTTTTTGGTAAGTTTCGTATGTACTTTTATTGAGTCACAAGTAATTGATTCATTCCAAAAAAATGTTCCCACATCCCTGTTGGGACCCCAGGAACTAAAAATAGAAGTATTTTCAAATGCCCATATTTCCCAAACCACTAAAAACAGAGAACTGTTATTTGTTATGAAGCATCCTTAGGACCAGTAGAATGGAATGGTAAAAGTTGCTAATTGTCGTGTCATAATGCACTAAAGGGATGGGGGTGGAGTCAAATAAGTGCTGAGGCAGTATATTTGCAAAATACATTTTTAGCTCAACTTGACATAGTCAAGATAAGCTATTTCCATCACGCGTGTGGAAGTCTGTGAGTCTGTTAGTCTGTTCACATTTTCCTTCAGCATGGGCTACACCCCGCAGTTCTTGTCTGATCGTCACGAAATTTCATATGCAGGTTTGGGGTCATGTCTAGATGAGAACGTCCGCTTTGGTCGCGATCGGTCAACCGTATGGCAGCCCGAGACTAACACCCGAAAACCATTAGCACAGTCTACAGGTCATATTTATGAAGGGATTTCATTGTAACTTGGTAGGATGCCCCTGTATAATGCCTAGATGAGAACGTCCCCTTTTGGGCATGATCTGTCCACCGTGATGGCTGCCCAAGCCCGAAACCCAAAAACTTTTAGCACAATCTGCAGGTCATGTTTAATATGGAGGGATTTCATTGTAACTTGGTAGGATGACTCCTTATGATGTCTAGATGAGAACTTCCCCATTTGGGCATGATCTGCCAACTGTGACGACTGCCCGAGCCCAAAACCCGAAAACCTTTAGCATAGTCTACAGGTCATATTTATTGAGGAATTTCATTGTAACTTGGTGGGTTGACTCCACATAATAATGTCTAGATGAGATCGGCCCATTTTGATCGCGATCATTCAGCCTTGATGGGTGCCCGAGCCCAAAAACCATTAGCATAGGCAAAAGGTCATATTTATGGAAGGATTTCATTGTAACCTGTTAGGTTGACTCAATATAATGCCTAGATAATGACATCCCCCTTTGATTGTTATTGGTCAACTGTTATGGCTACAGGTGCCCGAAGACCAAAAACGAACACAGTCTACAGGTCATATTTATAAAGGGATTTCAGTGTAACTTCGTAGGATCACTCCAGATGATCCCCAGATGAGATTGTCCCCTTTGGTTGCGATCATTCAACCATGATGGCTGCCCGAGCCCGAAGCCCGAAAACCTTTAGCACAGTCTACAGGTCATATTTATGAAGGGATTTCATTGTAACTTGGTGGTTGACTTCATATAATGTCTAGATGAGAACGTCCCCTTTTGGACATGATTGGGCAACTGTGACGGCTGCAGGGGCCCGAAGCCCAAAAACCTTTAGAACAGTCTACAGGTCACAATTATGAAGGAATTTTATTGTAGCTTGGTAGGATGACTCCAAATAATGCCTAGATGAGAACGCCCCCTTTGGATGCAATTGGGAAACTGACAGCCACAGGGGCCCGAAGCCCGAAAACCTTTAGCACAGTCTACAGGCCATATTTATAAAGGGATTTCAATGTAACTTGATAGGATGACTCATTTTGGAATAATTTCACTGTAACTTGGTAACTTTCGTTGATATACGTTAACTGTGAGGGCCATATACATTAACTGTGAGGTCATATTAACCGACCCCTCAGCTCTTTAGTACAGTGTACACATTACATTATTTTTATCAAAAACATAGCATACAGGGAACGGAAATAAACAGATTCCCAATTATCACAATTCTTGTCTTATTTCATAATCCTTTCATAAATGTTGAACATTATCCTTTTAATCAAACACAACACACAAGTTAAACTACAGTGTCATTGACACTTTCATTAAAATTTCTTCTCCAGAACCACCAATCAGAATCTTTTGATATTTGGTATACAGTACACATAGGGAGATCAGATACAAGTTTGTTAAAATGAAGCCCCACAGATCATATTTGGGCCCAGTACAGGAGCCCAAATTTTAACTTGGTGCAATATGAGAAGTACTCTCTAAACATTCTTCTTCTCCAGAACCTCCAGTCAGAATCTTTTGATATATGATATAGATCATTCATTGCTCCAGGGGTCAGATTCAATTTTGTACAAAGCAAAAACCTCAGTTAATATTTGGGTTCCCAATGGGGGCCTGAATTTTAACTTAGTCCAATATGTGGAATAATTTTTTTTTTAAATCTTCATCAGATCCACTAGTCAGAAGTTTTCGATATTTGGTACACAGCATCCTTAGGGAGGTCTGATCTAAGTTTGTTCAAACCAAGTCCCTGGGTTATTAAATTTTAACTGAGTCCAATATGAGAAATAATCTTAAAAACTATTCTTTTCCAGAAGACCAGAACTACTGGTCAGAATTTTTTGATATATGCATGCTGAATCCTTACAGCAGTTAGATTGGTCCAAATCAAGTCTGTTTAACTTGGTGCAGTATGGGGAATAATCTTTAAAAATATTCTTCTTCGGATTTACCATCAGAATCCTTTGATATTTGGTATACAATATCCTTGGGGTGGGTGAGGGGGACAATTTCAAGTTTGTTCAAATAAAGTCCTTCGGTTAACTGGTAGAGTGCTAAATTATTTTTTGTCCTGAAAATTTGTTTGTGCATCTTTGCCTTGTAACAATTTATGGGAGAGTGCCAGTGGGCACTCTCCCATAAATTGTAACAAGGCAAATCCTAACAGATAAAATAGTATCACTTCAAAGGTAATATGAAGCATATCCACAGAATATGAAGCCTGTAAGTTGCGGTAGTGGCACTTCAGAATAAAGCCCAAATATGGGCTTCCAGCACTCTACCAGTTAATATTTGGGTTTCCCTGTGTGATCCTTCATTTCAACTTTGTGCAAAGAAGAATATTCTTTAAAATCTTCTTGAGAACTGTCATTCAGAATGTTTTGGTATTGGGTATACAGCATCCTAGCAGGGCTCAGATTCACTTTGTTAAAATCAAGTCCCTAGATTCATATTTGCACTATCTGTGGGGATCCAATTTTTAAATTAGCGTAATATGATGAATAATCTTTAAAAATCTACTTGTTCAGATCCATAATTCAAATTCAAAATTTATTGATATTTGGTATACAGCATTCTAGAGGTAGAGGGGGAAGGGGTCAGATTCAAGTTTGTTCAAGTTAAGTCCCTAGGTTGATATTCGGGCTTCTTTGCTTTGTATTACTGGAAATCTGGCCATTATTTCTGTAGTAGGATCCCAATACTAGAAAAAAATCATCTGACATTGACCACAGAGGTATAAATAATTAAATGACTTCATATCTATGTAGTGTTAACTAGCCATATAGATGCTAGTTACATCCTTCTTTAAACAACTTGGTCAGGCACGTACATCAGGGCCCCTGGGGCTTCTTGTTTTATTTTACCCAAATTATGTGGTTTTATGTCTTCTGCTTCATCGCAATATCATTGTCAGCACATGACATTGGAAGCAAGAAGATTTGACTTTAGGCTTCAAAGAGTTAACAGTTGTTCTGGAAGCAACTGAAAAAGTAATGAAATTTGAATGGCAATTTAGTGTCTATAGCTTTGGTCAGATAAGGCTGTAATATAAAGTAAATATACCGAGCCAAAAAAGAATGTGTAATAGAAACAAATGTGAAAAAATAGCATAAAGGATGAACTATAATAGTTCTAATGTTGTATGTTTGTGGACAAGACGTCGTGCAAAGAGTTTAATGACATGTTGTTGTTATCCACCCAACCGTATACACTTTTGCTGTGGATTTCAAAATAGCATGTGCTACCGGAGAATGTCAAATTGAATGGGTGACCAAATTTTCTTTGTGATGGGCTCAGCAGCATTGGGGCACAGTTCTTTTTAGTGATAAATCATGATTTCGTCTACGGCAGGCTGATGGTAGGACAAGAGTGTAATGCCAATGAGGAGAACAGTTTTCTGATGCTTGTGTGTGGGAATGCGACCATTTCAGCAGGGGTAGTGTAATGGTTTGGGCAAGAATTTCCTTTCACCATCGAACGCAGTTGATCTTCATTGATCTGAATGGACAGTGATACAGGGATGAAATTCTTAACGCTGTTGTTGACCCATTGTTCAACGCTAACGTCGGATTGCAGTTATTCCAGCTAGACAATGCCCGATGTCACGTGGCACGTATCTGTCATGACTTTCATGAGGAGCAGAGCATCAAACCTCTTCCCTGGCCCCCACTTTCGCCAGATTTGTCGCCAATCGAGCATCTTTGGGATAAATTGAACTGTCGGGTACGACTTCATGATCTTCAGACGTTAGGTGATTTATGTAATGTTCTAAGGCAAGAGTGGCACGCAATACCACAGGGTGACATCCAGAGACTTATCAGGTCTGTGCAGTGTGCCATCAATGTGTTGCCATCCAAGAGGCAAACGGTGAACATACATGCTGTTGACTGCATGTGTGAACTTTTCATTTCAACCCATGTCTGAATTGCGACGTCCTGATGTGATGCTGGCAACAGTAAGAACATGAAATTATGCAAATTCATACAGCTAAACTCGAAATATGAATTTACAATAATTTGTTTTGGATTAAAGTCGATAATACTAAAAATATTGCACCTCAAAGTTTATTATATTTTCTTTTTTGACTCAGTATAGTTAAATTTAACATTTCTCTCCAGGTCATTTGCAGCAAGGAGAAACAGTATTAGTTCATGCTGGAGGAAGTGGGGTTGGTACAGCAGCAGTCCAGTTGATCAAAGTAGCAGGTGCTAAATCCATTGTGACAGCAGGATCTCAGGAAAAAATCCAGACAGCTATCTCATTAGGTGCTGAGGTTGGCTTCAATTACAAAACACAGAAATTTGGAGATGAAATAAAAAATTATACACAGGGTGAGTGGTTCAGAGACTAGATAATTATATGTGATTTCTTCTCAACCTACTCACAGTTGTTTACAATTGGCTGTAACGTAAGTGCAAGCCCTACTTCGGAACTAACTCAAGCTAAGAAACTTTTCCAAACGAGTTGGAAAAGTGGAAGAGTGCAAAAAGCACGAAAAAGATCGAAAAAGGGTCCAGCGAGACCGGCACTCGACATTACAGGTACTCTTTCTGCACACCTCTTGTATTTACTGAGTGCATGTGCAACAACTGTGACGTCAATTCCGTATTTCCGCCAACGAGAAGTTTGTGATTTAGCGGGGAGGCATCGATATCAAAGATATCCCGAAGGAGGGTGGGACTCCGGTAAACAATTGTGGTAGGTATGTTAAGAAACAAATTTTACTAAAAAATTTTAATTTCTTCTCAACCTACTCACAATTGTTTACAATTGGCTGAATAAACAATAGGAGGAGGTGAATCACATAACCAATACAAATGAGCAGCAGAAAGAAAATGCAAGGAGGGCAGAGAATAATAGCGAAACCTGTAAACGAAGAAATAAAGAAGCACCTGAAAAGAACAAGGCTGAGCAATGCACAAACCTGATAAAAACAAATTTAACGAGGGTGCATGTTGGTTAAAGGGTTCATGCTGTAAATCATCAATGGTACATGTGTATGGCAATTATTCAGATATCTATTTGGACAAATGGACAAATGATTAATCTAACCAAGGTTAATCCATGTGATTAACTGATCAAGAAAACCCCCTTAATCGTTTCAGCTCTAGTACTGATCATTTTGATATTGGGGAGGTTAGTGGAGAGAGTTGGGGATACTTTTATCACGAAAGTTATTCAAATGAGACCATAATATGGGCGCTGTATCATATTTGGGGCATGATGTTTTCCATTGGTAATTCAAGAGGTGTTAAAGGCTTGAAATAGCATTCATGATTCAAGGTCATCGTATTTCTTTTTCAACAGGTGAGACATTACAGTGTGTTGTCAGAAGTCTGACAGGGAATTTAGAATTTAGACCAGAACACGGCTCAATCAATATTCAGTCAAATATCTTTGTCCACTTTTGTAATCACATTACTGTATTCCATGTAATATTCCATTCATACTGTCCCGTGACAATGGAACTACCAGTAACCATCGAAAAATTGTAAATAATTGTCCTGTGATATCATCCTGTAGTTTTAACCTGCTTGGTCTATTTATACACTATACCATTGACCCAAGCAAGCCTGCTTCTCTGTTTATTTGGAATAATCTTTAAAAATCTTCTTCAAAATCATTTGATGTTTGGGATACAGCATCATAATGGGGGTCAGATTAAAGTATGTTAAAATAAAGTCCCCCGATTAGAATTTGGGCTCCCTATTGGTGCCTGAATTTTAAATTGGTTCAATATGAGGATTATTCTTTAAAAATCTTCTGAATCCCCAATCAGAATCTTTTGATATATGGTATCCACTATCCTTAGGGGAGTCAGATTCAAGTTTGTTCAAACGAAGTGGAGCCCGAATTTTAACTTAGTCCAATTATTTATTTATTTATTTATTTATTTATTTATTTATTTATTTATTTATTTATTTATTTGTTTATTCTTATTTATTTATTTATTGGTGTTTAAGGTCACATACTTATGCACAATGGCTAATCGTGAATGTGACAGTTTTAGGGGTGGAGGAAGCCGGAGTACCCGGAGAGAACCACCGACGAGCAAATGTCAGCTCCTCAACATTCTAACTCTGTTCAAGCTCCCCTCAAGCAGGGTTACAGCAGTTGAAGACATGTGCACCATTGACGTGCAGTACGCCTTAGTACACAGCATCATCATGCCCCCATGTAGGCAACCGAGATAAAGTGCCTCGCCCAAGGACACAATGTGGGTCATCCCTGACTGGGATAGACCTCGGCACCTCTAGCATAGAAGTCCAACAGTCTGTCACTGAGCCACTGCGCTCCCAACTTAGTCCAATATGTGGAATAATCTTTAAAACTCCTTTTCCCCAGAACCACTAGTCAGTATCTATTACCCCTTTACCTAACATGGAAAGCAGAGTTAGCAGACGACACTTGCAAAAGAAAAATTCTTGAATAACTAATTTTTTCATTTTTTGAGACAAAAAATAATGAAAATTAATTGGCGATTTTTGAGAATAGTGCTGGCTGGTTTTGGCCGTTACATTGGGTAAAGGGTTAATATGTGGTATGCCAAATCTTTACAGACATTGGATTCCAGTTTGTTCAAAACAAGCCATTTTCTTAATAATTGGGCACTTGGAACCCAAATTTTAACTTGGTGCAATATGGGGAATAATTTTTAAAAATATTCTTCTTCAGATCCCCTAGTCAGAATCATTTGATGTTGGATATACAGCACCCATGGGTGGGGAGGGGGCAGACTCAAAGTTGCTGAAGTTTTGCATATGACAGTAAATTACTTCATTGAAATTCAGATTGTTTATTTCTACTTTGTCAGGTAGTGTTGTATGTTTTTGGTGGATTTGGAAAATGTAATACATGTTAGAGATTAGATAGCTAAGTTAAAGAATATTAGCATTTCAAGAGAGTGTAAGGCATGTAATTTTTGGAAATGCTTGGGAGAACTGTGGAGCACAACCTTAGGGGGTCAAATTCAAGTTTGTTCAAATCAGGACCCTTTGTTCATATTTGCACTCCATATGAGAGCTCAAATTTCAGCTTATTGCAATATGAAGAATATTCTTTAAAATTCTTCTCCAGAACCGCCAATCAGACTCTTAATATTTGATATGCAGCATCTTTAGGGGGGTGTAGACTCAAATTTGTTCAATTCAAGTCCCTAGGTTCATTTTCGGCTCCTTAATCTTCCTTATATTCACTTGTCAGAATCCTTTGATATTTGGTATATAGCATCCTTAGAACAGTCATATTCTAGTTTGTCAAATTTAAGTCCCTGGTTTCATACTTGGGCTCTCAATTAGATCCCGAATTTTAACTTGATGCAATATGTAGAATATTCTTTAAAAATATTCTCCTCCAGAACCACCATTCATAATCATTTAATATTTGGTATACAGCATCCATTGAGGGGGAGGGGGTGGCAGATTTAAGTTTGTTCAAACCAAGTTCCAAATGTGAACTTAGTTTAATATTAATCATGTTCTTAAAAATCTTCTTCTCCACTCCCCTCCCCCTGCGATCCTTGATTTAAGTTTGTTCAAACCATGTCCCAAATTTTAACTTAGTTTAATATTAGGCATGTTCTTAAAACTCTTCTTCTCCACTCCCCTGCACCTGCGAACCTCGATTTAAGTTTGTTCAAATCAAGTCCCAAATTTTAACTTAGTTTAATATTAGTCATGTTCATAAAAATCTTCTTCTCCACTCCCCTCCCAATGTGAACCCGGGGAAGTGAAGCAATGCTTGTTTATTATTGTGCAGGAGCTAAAAATAGAAAAATTTAAAACAACCATATCTCCAAAACTACACATTATTATAGAGAACTTTTTCGGGACTTTGAAAAAGTGCTGAGTCAGCATTTTTTAACACTGTTGGTAATGGGAACAACATTCAAGACTACTCTTCTCCCAAACCACTGCTTTAAAAGCTTTCAAATTTCACTTATCACATCTTTGGAAGATTGTTTCACATGTTTATTGAAATCAAATCCCTGGGTCCATTTGTGGGCTCTCTGTGGGAGCCCAATTGTTTAAATTAGTGCAGTATGAGGAATTCTTCTTCAGATCCACAAATCAAAATCTTTTGATATTTGGTATGCAGCATTCTTAGGGGGGGGGGGGGGGGAATTCAAGTTTGTTGAAGCCAAGTTCCTGGGTTCATATTTGGGCTCACTGTGGGAGCCCGAATTATAACTTAGTTCAAAATGAGGAATTTTCTTCAAAAATCTTCTTCACATCCACCAGTCAGAATCTTTTGTTATTTGGTATACAGCATCCTTACGGAGGTGAGATTCACGTTTGTTCAAGCCAAGTCCCTAGGTTCATATTTGGTCTCCCTGTGGGAGCCCGAATTATTACTTAGTTCAATATGAGGAATATTCTTTAAAAATCTTTTTTTTTTTATAGATCCACTGGTCAGAATCTTTGGATATTTGGTATAAGCTTTTCTTAGGAGGAGCAGATGCAACTTGTTCAAATCAATTCCCTGGGTTGATATTTAGGCTACCGTGTCAGGTGAGCACGCCCGGACCCCCCTGGGGGCCTCTTGTCTGTATTTACATTGTAATTCTCCATTTCAACCACATTAAATTGAGACACAAAGTTGATCATGCAGACCTGAAGTGTTTGGAAGCAAAGACGGTTTAAAAAGAATACTACAGGATTCCATCAGATGCTACTGTAATAGATTCCCTGTAATAAAGTATACCAGCAGTTTAAGAATACATACACTGAACCAGGGTCAGTGTGTGATTTCTTTCTGCATGTGCTAAGCTACTCATTGTTGGCATTTTTTTTCTTTTTGCTGTTGAATCTGACTCAGTAGTTATCAAGCATGGAAATAAGCAATCTGTCATTTGCAGAATGAGGTCTCCAGAGGGTGAATTTGCTGATGCTATCCCATACAGTGGGCTAAAATCCTAGATTTATCCTCTGGGTACCTCTTTCTGTTTAGGCCTGAGAACTTGATTCAGATTGAGGGGCACAGTGGGTAAATTTAGTAATTCTCTGCAGGGTAGCATCACTAAATTAACCCTCTGGGGACCTCAGTCTGCAGATGACAGTCTGCTTATTAGCTCCATCTGACAAAGTCAGCAGAGCTTTTCTGATATCGAGTTGTCCGTCGTCCATCAGTCTGTTTGTCGTCCTGTATCAACATTTTGTTTGTCCGAGCCATGATTTCTTTACCACTGGATATTTTTTAACAAAACTTTATAACAGTATGTGTTGTCAATAGGCAGTGTGCCATCAATCACAATAAGGTCTGTATCCATCAAGGTCAAGGTCACAGGCGACATGGTAAAAGTAACACTCAAGAAAACATCAACATTTTGTTTGTCCGAACCATAATTTCTTTACCACTGGATATTTTTTAACAAAACTTTATAACAGTATTTATTGTGAATAGTCAGTGTGCCATCAATTATAATAAGGTCTGTGTCCATCAACGTTAAGGTCACAGACTACCTAGTCAAAGTAACACCAATGTATTAGCCAAATTTTATTGAGTTTTCAATTTTTGTCTAATAAAAAAAGCTAATGAGCCTTCATTGAACAAGCTCAACAAACTTGTTACAATGAGGGTCCATAAATTATGTTTTTGAGACAAAAAATTATGATGTTGTCTGCTATCCGTGTTGGGTAAAGGGTTATCAGAATCAGAGTTTGGGGATCAAATGTTTCCCTGTATATGGCTGCACCTGAATGTAGTTGCCCTGGGCGGAGCTAATTTGGCCGAGAGGCCTCTTGTTAGTAAGTTATAATTCCTATTCAGATGTTTAGAACATGAGTGATCATCAGTTTCTGTACTTGACTGAAAATTATGACGAAGGATTTTTGGAAACAAATGCAAGTGTGAAATCATATGCATGGGGAGGAAACACTGCAAGATTAACCGTTACTGTTCAAATCAGGTCGAACATAAAAACAAGTGTGCGGCTAGGGTAGTGGGGGGGGGGGGGGAGTGATCCACAGGAGTTGGAATGCTGCTTGTAATGCATAGCACTATGTACATGTCACAGTCCATGCACTCCTAACAGTGGGTTTTGTAACAGTTTTGGTATTTCATTTTATTATACGCTCAACGATAGATTATCAAAGAAATTGCGGAAAGATAGAAATTGTATCCTCCACCAGCTAAATCAGATTGCAAGACGCTATCTGTTCCGAGTATCGATGAAATCACTTCCGCGTATCAATGATTCAATGTGCTGTTTACTTTCATGCATCATTGCATCAATTCAAGGTTGGAATGAGTGGAATTATCATATTCTTATAAAAAGCATATAATAAAAAGAAAATCTAGTGTTTTTGAGTGGATTCCGAAACGAAAATTATCTCACTTGTGACTGAGACAAATGGTTATTTGCGCTCGCGAAAAATAAAACTTTTGTCTCGGCCACTCGTGAGATAATTGTCGGTATCCACTCAAACACACTAGATATCCTCTGTGTATTTTTCTAGTTTTTTTTTTTAAATAAAAAGAAATAAAAACCAAAACTGGAATCAAGACTACTCTTTTAGCAGAACCGATACAAAAACAAAGGCAGAAATTCACAATGGACCAACTCAAAAATTATTACACTTTATTGCCCATTCCAGGGAACTGAAGGGGGCATCAGTTTGCATGAAGTATTCCCACACAAGGCTTGGAATTGCAAATTTCTCAGTCATTGTTAATGGCAGGAATTCTCCAACCACATCTCTCCAATAACCTGGAATGCCATTTTTGGGGAGACTGCTCCATTGTGATTTTAGGTTGTTTTCAATAACCAAAAGCAAGTTGTGTTTTTGGTTAACACTTTACCTAACGTAACGGCCAAAACCGGCCAGTGCTATTCTCAAAAATCGCCAATTAATGTTCATTATTTTTTTCATTTTTTGTCTCAAAAACATAGGTTATGACCCCTCATTGGAATGAGCTCATTCCAACGAGGGGTCATAACCTATGTTTTTGAGTCAAAAAATGAAAAAAATTAGTTATTCAAGAATTATTTTTGCAAGTGTCGTCTGCTTTTCAGGTTAGGTAAAGGGTTAACCTCCCGGCTGTAGTAAAATCTCACTAATCAAATTGATCAGCCTGTCTTCATATTTCAGGAAAAGGTGTCAACTTCATTATGGACTGTGTCGGAACATCATTCTATGAAGAAAATATCAAAGCTATCACTATGGATGGAAAATGGGTAGTTTATGGCTCTATGGGCAGAGGCAAGTTGAACGAAGATATACTCAGCAGTATTCTGATGAAGAGACTGAACATCATTGGAACAACATTGAGAAAGAGATCAGTAGAGGTATGGTAGTGCTATAAATACCCAAGCTGCCAGAAGTCATTGAGGTGGCTGGATTACTACTAAGGGGGTGGGGTTTGGAATATTTTCATTTCATGTAGCATTATAAAGCCTGAAGAGTTTTTGGACACTATGACCAGGGGCTTTTTTCTAGTTCTGGAGATATTCTGGGATGATAATGTTTCCAATATGGCTTAGTGACTCAAAGCATTGACACACATCCCAGAAGTAGCAACAAGCAATACAGTGCTTGAAATTTCTGTTGCAATTCTTTTCTTATTCCTATTATTAAGAAAGAGTGTCTCTAAACCAAACATGGACAATTTATTTTTAGAAATGGATGTCTAAAAATGCAATCTACTTCATTGCAGGTTTTGTCAATGCCTGCATATACATCCATATGTCTGTCTGTCTGTCTGTCCAGCCATCCATCCGGCCAATCATTTTTGTGTATGCAACCACTCCTATATTTTTTAACTGATTTTGATCAAACATCTCAAATGTTACGACAAGCAAGTGAATCTGTGCATATTCTAAAAAAATTTCATTTGCAACATTCTTAACCAGGTTATCTCCCCTGAACTTAGATTTATTATGGATTTTCAAATGAGATTCTTGTGTGTGCAATTCCTTCTACGTTGTTGAACCGATTTTGATGAAAGTTCTTAAACATGGCAACTAATAAGTGAATATGTGCATATTTCTAAATTTTCTATCTGTGTGCGTGTGTGATGATTTTTACCAGGTTTCATCTACCCTTAAAATTAGAAGATTTAATATAGATTTGTATACAAGATTTTTAGCTCACCAACTTTAGTTGTGTGAGCTTATGGAATGGCTCGATCGGTCGGCGTCAGCGTCGGCGTCAGCGTACGTGTCCAATAATGTTAAAGTTTCTGTTTAGGTCACTTATTCGCCCTCTTTCCATATCATGGCTTTTATAATGCTGCTATATGATGATTATTATCATTTTACCATGATTTAACCCCTCATACCCAACATTTTAGCCATTTTTCTTGACATTTTTAGTTGCGTTTAGTTTTATGTTTAGCTCAGAATTTCATGTTTAACTAAGTGTTTAGGTCAGCTGCTGTGCTCCTTCTCTTCCAATGGCACTTGTATTCATCATACATGTTCCTCAGTATCATTGTTCCATGATTAACCGCTCATACCCTGCATTTTAATCATTTTTCTTGACATTTTTAGTTGCGTTTAGTTTTCTGTTTAGCTCGGAATTTCATGTTTAACTTAGTGTTTAGGTCAGCTGCTGTGCTCCTTCTCTTCCCATGGCACTTATATTCATCATACATGTTCCTCAGTATCATTGTTCCATGATTAACCCCTCATACCCTGCATTTTAAACATTTTTCTTGACATTTTTAGTTGCGTTTAGTTTCCTGTTTAGCTCAGAATTTCATGTTTAACTAAGTGTTTAGGTCAGCTGCTGTGCTCCTTCTCTTCCAATGGCACTTATATTCATCATACATGTTCCTCAGTATCATTGTTCCATGATTAACCGCTCATACCCTGCATTTTAATCATTTTTCTTGACGTTTTTAGTTGCGTTTAGTTTTCTGTTTAGCTCGGAATTTCATGTTTATCTTGGTGTTTAGGTCAGCTGCTGTGCTCCTTCTCTTCCCATGGCACTTATATTCATCATACATGTTCCTCAGTATCATTGTTCCATGATTAACCCCTCATACACTGCATTTTAAACATTTTTCTTGACATTTTTAGTTGCGTTTAGTTTTCTGTTTAGCTCAGAATTTCATGTTTAACTAAGTGTTTAGGTCAGCTGCTGTGCTCCTTCTCTTCCAATGGCACTTATATTCATCATACATGTTCCTCAGTATCATTGTTCCATGATTAACCGCTCATACCCTGCATTTTAATCATTTTTCTTGAAATTTTTAGTTGCGTTTAATTTTCTGTTTAGCTCGGAATTTCATGTTTAACTTGATGTTTAGGTCAGCTGCTGTGCTCCTTCTCTTCCCATGGCACTTATATTCATCATACATGTTCCTCAGTATCATTGTTCCATGAGTTACCCCTCATACCCTGCATTTTAAACATTTTTCTTGACATTTTTAGTTACGTTTAGTTTTCTGTTTAGCTCGGAATTTCATGTTTAACTTAGTGTTTAGGTCAGCTGCTGTGTTCCTTCTCTTCCAATGGCACTTATATTCATCATACATGTTCCTCAGTATCATTGTTCCATGATTAACCCCTCATACCCTGCATTTTAAACATTTTTCTTCACATTTTTAGTTGCGTTTAGTTTTCTGTTTAGCTCAGAATTTCATGTTTAACTAAGTGTTTAGGTCAGCTGCTGTGCTCCTTCTCTTCCAATGGCACTTATATTCATCATACATGTTCCTCAGTATCATTGTTCCATGATTAACCCCTCATACCCTGCATTTTAAACATTTTTCTTGACATTTTTAGTTGCGTTTAGTTTTCTGTTTAGCTCGGAATTTCATGCTTAACTTAGTGTTTATGTCAGTTCCTGTGTTTTACTTTTAAGAGGTTGTGTTTAGGTAAGCTTTGTCGCATGTTATGAGCCTGTTTGATACAGTTCTTGTGTTTGCCAAAGTTACTATCAAAGAGGAATGTTGGTGAGCTATAGGGCGTTGGCGTCCTTCTTGTTGTGCATGCAACTACTCTTACATTTGTTAACCTATTTTGATCAAACACCTCAAACATTATGATGAGCAAGTGAACATGTACATATTGTAAAATTTTTCAGCTCCGACAATTGTAACCAGGTTATTTCCCATGAACTTAGATTTATTATGGATTTTCAAATGAGATTCTTGTGTGTGCAACTCCTTAGAAGATTTAATATAGATTTGTATTTGAGATTTCTGTGTGTGCAACTCTTCCTTCATTAATAAACCAATTTTGATCAAATGTCTCAAACATTATGACTAACAAGTGGACATGCACATATTCTGAAATTTTTGATCTGCAACAATTTTAATCAGGTTATCTCCCATGAACTTAGATTTTTATTATGGACTTTCAGATATGATTCTTGTGTGTGCAACTCTTACATTATTGAACCGATTTTGATGAAACTTCCTAAGCATGGCCACAAATGAATTTTCCATTTGTGGTGATTTTTACTATATTATTTTGCCTTCATCTTTCATTAATGAACCAATTTTGATCAAAGTTCGCAAACATTATGACTAACAAGTGGACATACGCATATTGTAAAAGTTTTGATCTGCAACAATTTTAACCAGGTTATCTCCCATGAACTTAGATTTATTATTGGTTGTTCAAGCTCAACATTCAGAGGTGCATTCTAGTTAGCTGGAAGTGGGGCTATTAATCACCTTCAGTGATAGTTCTAATTTACAACTGACAGTTATATTTTTCCCACTGTATCCAATGGCCCAGACTTAGCTGGTGCTAACTCCAAAATATCGAGGACCAAACACAAATTTTGCCCCCCCCCCCCCCCCCCCCCAGTCCCCCAAATTTGCATGCAAAACCGAAAATTAGAAGTTCTATCTGGCCCTCCATACATTTACTTTCCGTGCATGCGCAGATGCCAGGAAGTGACCGGATTTGGCGCCAACATTATTCCTTGTTTGGCCCTCAGCTGTCAGATAACAACAAACTGACTTCTGTGCTTTTAAATCTCAGTTTATAATGATGCCAGACACAAATCAATGGTTAATTTGGTGGATCCAAGGACACAACTAGATGAAGGAAGGAAGAAACGGTGGTTTGAATCATTCAGGGCTGTAACTTTATAATAGTTATAAAAATTAGTTCATGTTCCCCAATTTCGGGACATGGGCCTGACGTCATCATTATTGCTAATGATTTTTCCACTGTTTGTTAAGTATTCCTTCCCTATCCTTCCTTGAAGCCCCCCAGTTAAACTCCCAAGCTTTTTGGCTTGTTTGATTGAAAATTTTTTATAAAATTTCTTGGGAGTTTAACGTGTTACACAGAATGTTTATTCTGTATATCCCCATGGTTGCATCCTCACCATTGGGGTGTTTAGGCGTTTTGGTCATGTATCATACATCTGAAGTATTGTTTTTTCTTCTGATGAAGATCTTACCTTACATCGGATAGTTCAAAATCTGTTACTGACTTCGGGCAGTGTTGCGTGGGTTCTTGTTTCCGGTTTTCATTCTGATGTTGTTTACATTGACAACGTTCTATTTATATATGTCGTTTCCTATTTATTATATGGTAGGACTGCTGTAAGATACATTAAATATTCCCGTAGTGTAGCAATTAATTTTTGGATCGAAAAATAATTTTTGTCCACACTTGGGGTCTATCGGGATACATTTGGGCACATCATTCCCCTTGGGAACTTGGGCTCTTGTCAAAATCTTTCGAAAACTTTTTTTGTGTAAATTATTTTTCGATTTATATTTTGAATGTTGTTTGTTATGTAACATTTTATAATATTTAATGTGGAGTTGGTGGGAGTTCGATCGACTTATTTTGCTTCATTATGAAAGCATATTGCTCAATGCAAGGCGAGGAAGTATTTCCTCTGATTTACATGTTGGTTGCCTTGCTTGTAGTCGATGTACTCCTACTAATTCTTGCTCAACATGTGTCGCATGGGATGACAAACGTTGGAGACGGGTGTCACGGTACCTTGTTAGAGGCGAGAGGCCACTGCCGGTCCTCTCGCCAAAAAGTCGCTCTAGTTTTGTAGTTTCTATTTACAGAGGAACAAGAACATGGTGATGTTTATGTGACACCATCAGAGAGTGTGCTTCTGTCATCACATTTAGATAGTCAATCAGAGGTAGCGGCTAAAGTGCTCATGAATATTAGACAGGGCAATAAACCACAGCATGGATTCAGCTCCCTGTCTCCAGCTAGCTCGACCAGTGAAGCGGTTACTCAGTCTGTGGGTACCGTGATGCCGGGTGTGTTCGTTGCGGTCAAGGAAGAGTAGAATGGGTAGAGCGAGCACTATAAAATAATAACAGGCTCACCCTGCGACGACGGAGAGGAAGAAGCCTGCAAGTTCAGCAGGAAGCTCGGCGAGGTCTGAAGGACCGCGAGCGAGAGAGCCCCCTCTCTTTCATAACAACATCTGGGGCCAGATGTTGTGGTTCGGAACTTGCGTCAGTCGTAGCTTACGTCCACGCCTCCCGTCCGGGACGCTCCGTTCAGTTCACAGCCGGGGTTGGCTATAGTTAAGGCTTCTTCTTCAGCGTCTACCAAGCACACACGACCACACCTTGGCTACGTGACTTCTGATATCCAGCCCGCATCGCCGAGAAGGTCCACTCTTCGTCAAAGAAGTCACACCATATAGTAGCCAAGGAGACAAGGCCTCATTCATCGGGACGTCCGCAGAAAAGAGCCATCTTGGACACACTGTCCCATGAGCAACCGGCGGCCGAGCTACAGAAGACTGTTGCTCCTCAGGCCTCCATAACAGACTTTCTGTCGCAGATTGCGCAGCTCATCGCAGCATCCCAGCAAGTGCAGAAGCAGCCGACGGCAGTCTCAGAACCTGAGCTGTTGGATGGTGCTGGGTCGGTCCAGTCATCTGTGCATTCAGATGCCGATGACCGTGAGTATAATCTGATTCAGTCGGATGGTAAAAGGGATTTGGAGGAGAATTACCCTTCCATTTCGGAACAACACAGGGTGGCGCTGGATCTAATGCTTCAATACTTCCCTGAGTTTGTTCCTGAGAATCAGAACGTGCGACCGCTCGAAAGTAGCACTATTCAGTAGCTAAGAGACGAGGCCTCATATATCAGGACATCCAGAGAAAAGAGCTGTCTTGGACACACTGTCCCGGGAGCAGCCGGTGGCCAGAACAGAAGACCGCTGCTCCTCAGGCCTCCAAAATGGATTTGCTGTCGCAGATTGCGCAGCTCATCACAGCATCCCAGCAAGTGCAGAAGCAGCCGACGACAGTCTGAGAACCTGAGCTTTTGGATGGTGCTGGGTCGGTCCAGTCATCTGCAAGTTCAGATGCCGCTGACCATGATATTTTTATACTGTACCAATGACCCAGACATAGCTGGTGCTAACTCTTAAAAATATAGGGCCAAACACAAATTTTGCCCCCCAATCCCCAAAATTTGCATCTAAAACCAAAGAAAACATGTCCTGAATGGCCCTCCATACTTCACCTCTACTGCGCATGCGCAGTGTCAAGGACGTCCCGAAATTGGCGCCATTAATCATTCTTTGTTTGGCCCTTCATCAGTTAACATCTGACTGATCTTTGTGCTTGTAAATCTCAGTTTAAATGATGCCAGACACATAAATAGTAGAGAAATGGTGATTCTAAGGAGGATATAGAAGGAGGAGAGGAAAAATAAGTGACAGAAAATATTCAGGGCTGTAACTTAAAATTTTTTAATGAAATTATGTTAAGTTACCTATTTTCGAGGCAAGAGCCTGTTGTTGTAATTCTTGTTATCAAGTTACACTGCTTGTTCAGTGTTTTCCTCTCTCCCTTTCCTTTAAGTCCCCCCGAGCTATTCTCCCATGTTTTTGGCATATTTTCTGTAATATTATTACTAAAATTTCTTGGGAGTTTTAGCTGGATAACAGAATGAATTCTGTTCTTTTCCCCATGTTTACGTCTTCACCTATGGGTGGTTAGGCGTAGTGTTCTGCATCTACCATCTGATGTTCTGCAGTTTCTTCCCTGGAAGTCTCCGTTTTGCATCAGATAGTGTATTATTGGTAACTGATTTAGGGCCAGTGCTATCAGTGCCTGGAGTCTTGTTTCTGGGGTTTTTACACTTCTTGTTTACATTGACAACAGCCCTCTGTGTGAGGGGGGATTTCTTGAAAATAATATCTTGATGTTAGTTTATTCATTATTAGATACATTATTATTGTTCGTAAGTGTTGCATTAATTGTTTGAAATATTTTTAAAATTTTTGCCCACACTTAGGCTTGGAATCCATTGGGGCTCAACGTTACTTTTCAGAAACTTGGGCTTTTCTGAAAAAATATTTTTTCAAAATTTTTTGATTTCAATTATTTTTTCTATGTTAATGGATCATGTTATTATGTATTTTGATTGTCAGGGGTTGGTGCGAGTACTAGGACTTTGTTTTCTTTTCACATTGAAAGGATATTGTTCAATTGTAATAAGAGGAAATCTTCCTCTGACTTTCATAATCATTGTATAAATGTAGTCAGTGTACTCTCACTAACTCCTGTTCCGTATGTGTTAATTTTGATGACAATATGGGATGCGTGTGTCACGGTATGTTAGTGGGGAAATGGCCATTCCGGTCCTTTCCCCGCAGGGTCACTCTAGTTTATCAATCTCTATTTCAGACGATCAAGAACAGGGTGATGTATCCGTGATGTCTTCCAAAAGTGTGCCTCCGTTGTCACAATTAATGAAGAGCTAGCGGAAAAGTGCGCATAAAATACGTCAATTGCCTAAGAGGTCCCTAGTAGGATCGACGGCCTTTGACGTCCGCTAGCTCGCCCGGTGTAGCGTCCATTCATCGAATGGTTCGGCAGCCGGGTTCGTCCGTTGCGGTCCAGAAGGAATTTTGGGTGATGCGAGCACTATAAATCGACCAAATGCACACCCAGTGACGGCGGATTAGAGGAGAGAATGGAGGAAGCCTTTTAGTCTGGTTCCTAGCTCATCCAGGTCCATCCGGACTGCGAGCGAGAGAGGCCCCTCTCTCGTACAACAACATCTGGCCCCAGATGTTGTGGTACAAAATGTTTCGCATTCGGAGCATACGTCCGCCGCTCGGGACGCTCCGTTAGATAGACAGCCCCGAGAGACTGTCAATAAGGCTTCCTCATCCTCATGGTAGCGCACACGACCGCTCTTGGCTACGTGACCTCGGATATCCAGTCAACTTTGCCAATCAGAGAATCCTCGGCGACCAGGTCACGCCATCCGATAGCCAGGGACACGAGGCCTGCAGACTCCGGACGTTCGCATAAAGTATGCGGGAGTCAACGTACACGGAGCTTCCAGTGGCAAAGCATCCTAAGACCGCTACTGCACAGGCCTCGGTGACGGACGTGCTATCCCAAATAGCACAACTTATCGCAGCATCCCAGCAACGACAGAATCTCTGTCGCATCATGTAATATCCGACGACGCTGGGTCGGGACGCTCCGCGGAAGCATCAGGTGCAGACATCCGAAAATTTCATACGGTCCGACGGGATGCTGAAAGGGATTCGGAGGATTTCGAGCTTTCCCTTTCGGAACAACATAAGCTGCTGTATATGTCATCCGACTTCATCTTCTAGAGGTTCTTCGTCGGACCAGAATGCTGCGATGCCGGATAAGAAACTGATAGCGTCGGTGGACACAGAAATTTTTGGTTCTGTTCAGGGACATCATCCCTCAGTTCCGACACAGTCCAATAATGTCTCAGAAACTTTCGATTTATTGAACGACGCTATATATATTTTTTATATGCTTGCTATTTACAAGCATGTCTGGTTTCTTGTTCGCAAAATTACTGAGATGTCTTTCAAAAGTGTGCCTCTGTCGTCATAGTTAATGAAGAGCTAGCAGCAATTAGTGCTCATGGATTACGTCAGTCGCCTAAGAGGTCCCTAGTAGGATCGACGGAGTTGACATTCGCTAGCTCACCCAGTGTAGCGTCCATTCATCGAATGGTTCAGCAGTCGGGTTCGTCCGTTGCGGTCTAGGAAGGAGATTTGGGTGATGCGAGCACTATACTAGACTTTAGTACACACCCAGTGACGACGGATTAAAGGAGAGATCGGAGGAAGCCTGTTAGTCCGGTTCCTAGCTCGTCCGGTCCGTCCGGGCGGCGAGCGAGAGAGGTCCCTCTCTCGTGCAACAACATATGGGACTGGATGTTGTGGTACAGACATTTCACATTCGGAGCATATGTCTGCCGCTCGGGACGCTCCCTTATATAGACAGTCCGAGTGACTGTCGATTATGCTTCCTCATCCTCACAGCAGTGCACACGACCGCACATTGGCTACGTGACCTCGAGTATCCGGCCAGCTTCGTCATTCAGTGATTCCACGGCGAACAGGTCACGCCATCCGGTAGCCAAGGGACACGAGGCCTGCACACTCCGGTCGCTCGCATAATAGAAGTACCCCCCGTAACGAACACGGAGCTTCCAGCGGCAATGCATCGTAAGACCGCTTCTCCACAGGCCTCAGTGACGGACGTGCTATCCAAAATAGCACAGCTTATCGCAGCATACGACAGATTCTCGGTCGGATCAGGAATAATCCAACGGCGCTGGGTCGGTGCGCTCCGCTGTTGCATCAGGTACGGACGACCGAACACTTCATAGGGTCCGACAGGATGGCGAAAGGGATTCGGACGATTTCGAGCTTTCCCTTTCGGAACAACAGAAGCTGCCATACATTTCTTCCGGCATTATCTTCCAGAGGTTGTTCCATCGGACTACATTGCTGCGATGCTGGATAAGAGACTAATAGCGTCATTGGACACGGAGTTTTGGATCGGTTCAGGGACATTGTCCCTGAGTTGCCGACGCAGTCCAATAATGTCATTAGAACATTCGAATTATTGAACGACGCTATATATAAGCTTGCTACCAAACATGCTAGTCTAGTTTCTTGTCCGCAATGCTCTATTCTGCCTTTCATGAATTCTAGGAAAATAAATTTTTATTGGCAGAACTGGGCATACCGAGAGTTCCTTTGCGTCTAAGACGGCGAGGCTGAAGACTGGGAATTATCTTTTTCGCCGTCTATGTCAATTCCAACCACGACGTTGGAAACAACAATGATGTATAATAGACTTAACTTAGATGCTTTATCATACGTAGACCACCTTACTCAGGCGTTTTCATTACGTCTTCAAGAGAAAGAATTCCAGGATATGATCCCCAATGAGATTTCTTTCAGGGGCAGTAGTTTTTCCACGTATAACTCCGTCCTTCAGTGGCAACCTGGAGTTGGTTAGACATGACGCAGCCCTAGCTACATCCACACGCGTGGATAGTAAGGTGAAGAACTCTCTCAGAGTCGCTTCGGTCTCGGAGAAGCTTCTCTTCGACGGCAACCTTTCAGCAATCTTGAATTGCTCGATATACACGTTCTCTTGTCAATCAAGTGTAACAAGAGATTCAGACGTGGGCAAACATTCGGTGGTTGACTCAGAGAGTTCCACTGTAGTTGCCGGATCCGAGTTTTTCGATTATGACGGATGCCAGTCAAACAGGTTGGGACACAATTTTGATCCCAACGGATTCGAAGTGCCAGGGTCTTTGGGTTCCGCAGTTTTTTGGCAAGCACTTAACTTCCAAGAAAGAATATTATTTTGGCTTGCACTACGTCATTGGATGAATTTTATTCAGAAACGCATGTCCAAATCCTGTCCGATAATACGACAGTAGTTGCGTATATCCGGAACCAGGGAGGCACTCATTCGGTTCCTTTATTGATTTTAACGGAAAGAATCCTTCTGTTTGTTATAGAACACCAAGTTCTGTTTCGGTTCGTCATATTCTCGGTCGTCGGATCGTATTAGCAGACTCCCTTTCACGTAAGGGTCGTTTGTTGCCGTCGGAATGGACTCTCAACAAACAGGTATTCAATCAGCTTTGCTACCAATGGGAGAGCCCAATGATAAATTTATTTGCGACACAACTCTCCAATCAATTGCAGACGTATGTGTCACCGTGTCCGGATCCCCGAGCATATGTAGTTAACGCTCTATCGATCTAGTAGGACGGGATGATAGGATATGCGTATCCTCCAGCGCTGTTGATTCAGCAAGTATTGCTAGGACTATACATTCACAATACAATTCTGTTGGTAGCATCTCTGTCCCACAGAGACGGTGGATAAATTTACTTAGATGTCTGCTGTGGGACTTACCGCGGAAACTTCCTCCACGAGAGGATCTTTTTTCGCTGGGGAAATCGTGTCAACTTTATCACAACCCGCAAGGTCTCAACCTTCACGTATTCCGTTGTGCGGTCCTTCTTGCATGGCAAGCATTGTACAGGACGAGCAGTGGACGCGATTCCTAACTGTAGGAGGACCTCCTCTTCGCTATACTATGCGGCTAAAGTGGAGGGTCTTCCGTCGTTGGTGTAGGGTTCTTTATGTTGATATCTTTGATCCCTCCATACCAGACATTGCAAACTTTCTAGTATACTTGTTTGACTAGATCAACTCCAGTTACTTTTAAAGGTTATAGGTCTATGTTATCTGATACCTATGCACACCATGATAGTTTACAATTGAGCCTAATGTCTCATTATCTAAGTTAGTTTGAAACTTTTCGATAAGAGACCTAGAATCGTTAGATTAATTCCTATTCGGAATTTAGCTTGGGTTCTTATTAACTAAAGCAACCATTTGAACCTCTTGAGACAGTAGTTTCAAATTCTGGCCTTTTAAGGCAGCAATTCTCTTAGTCTTCTCTTCTGCTGAAGAGTCAGTGAGCTGCATGCACTATCGGTGGACGATTCTCACTTTCGTAGTATCGGAAACTCTATTACCTTTACTACTAATGTTGTATTTTTGGTTAAGAATCAGGCTCCTAATAATATCCGGAACCTATTGTTTTTAAGGTCCTTCCGTCTTCGAGCGGGCATAGGCCTTTACTCTGTCCGGATAGACCTTTATGTATTTATTAACAGATCTCAGTTTATCAGTAAGGACGTAAAGCTTCTTCTGGCTCTGATGCCTAATAGAAAGGTCTTTACGGTCCATTCTATTACTTAATGCATTCAATTAACTATCGGTACTGCTTAGGATAATCTATCCTTAACTCAGCAGTCTGTGCTTAAGATTTCGGCTTATGAAGTAAGTGCTCTTCTACATCTTGGGCTTACGTAAATAGTATTGCTATTATAGATTTAAGTAGGCTGCATATTGGTCTCAGCCATCCACATTCACGAATTTTTATCTCAGAAATATCGAATCCATTTCTGGAGGCCTGCATTATTTAGGTCCATTATCGGCTGCTCAGAATGTCGATCACTTAACAATTGCAACTATAGCTATGTAGGCTTTATGTTCCGTGCCCTCTTCGCTCTGGGCTATTTGACCCAGGGCAAGAAAAAGTGGGGGGGGAGGGTGTTCCCTTGGGTCACCTGTTTTATTATGAAAACAAGGGGATACCTCCGGAGCCAGTAATTCTGAGCTGTTACTAGGATGGTTTCTTAAGTGAAAAGTTATGTTTTAAAATTCATTCATGTCATAGTTTTAAAGTATAGCATTTGAATTTGTCACGTGTCAAACGGGTGTTATTATACTATCCTCGGACACTTTTAAAAGAGTATAAAGAGTCTCAATTCTCTGGACTAACTTTATTTATTGGCTTACTTCAAAAATAATTAGTATAAGAATTATACTGGATATTAATAGAGAATATGGATGTTATGATGCTCAATTATAGAAGGTATTGTGTCTTTCTAATTTATCATAAATAAGAAAGATACATGTGAAGCCTATTTCTCCTTTTCTCCTCCAGGAGATGACTCTATTATATATAGTTGAGCTTATTGGATTTTCCTCTATGTCCTGGGCCCTCCAGCCTTTTTACTATTCAGCTATGTCTGGGTCATTGGTACAGTATAAAAATCTTAAAAAATTTATAGTAATTTATATATTTTTTATACTTACCAATGACCCAGACGGGGATGGCCCTCCCAGGAGTTGGGAACTCATACCTCCCCGCTCAGGACATAGCGCTTACCAGGCACTGATGGTAAGAATGATTAATGGTGCCAATTTCGGGACGTCCTTGACACTGCGCATGCGCAGTAGAGGTGAAGTATGGGCCATTCAGGACATGTTTTCTTTGGTTTTAGATGCAAATTTTGGGGATTGGGGGGCAAAATTTGTGTTTGGCCCTATATTTTTAAGAGTTAGCACCAGCTATGTCTGGGTCATTGGTAAGTATAAAAAATATATAAATTACTATAAATTTTTTAAGTTTCAACTGATTCCGACGAATGATGGAAGGGATACGGAGGGGGATTTAATCACTACCCTGAATTTGTTCCAGTGAATCGGAATGCTGCGACTACTTGCAAGAAACCGCTAGCGTTGTTGGATGCTGACTTCATCTGGAAAAAGGGGAGGTTATGTCTATTTCAGTCAAGTCTAGACAGGTGTTGCAGGCCCTAGGCCATTTAGATGATGCCATATTCAACTTTCCAGTGGGAAGAAGTAAGGCGGTTTCTTGTCATCATCTTCCGTAATTTTACCGATTGTTGAACTACGTTCATTTGCAGTGGTCGAGGAAGATGTATAGAGAGTTCCTCTGCATTTGAATGAGCAGGCTAAGGGCCTAGTTATGGCCTTTCCTTCATCATTCACTATTCGCTCAGACACAATTGAGACGGCAGTTTCTTCATTCAGAGCGAATTTAGACTCGCTGTTTTACGCAGATCACCTTTAAGAACTGTGGCGCAACATCTCTACGGAAAGGAATTTGAGGACGTTCGTACCTCATTTAGAGTCCTTTCCAGGACAATTATATTTATCATGTATAACTCTTGTCTTAACAGTTGCTAATTTGGAGTTAATCAGACGTGATGGAGCCCTTACGTCGTCATCTTTAATAGATGACAAGGTGAAAAACTCGATACGGGTCGCTCCGGTATCCGGACACTAAGTTTCTGACGATAAGCTTTCATTGGTTTATGACCAAGCTACAAAGAAAGCATCAATACTCTGCTCCTTAAGTCAGTGTCTAATCGACCCGCAATAGTAGAAAAGAGTAAGGGAGGACGTCCTAGACAGAAAATCGTCTAAAAAGGACTCCTCGCGAGGGTATAGGTAACCCTCCTATAATTACTCAAGGGATCGTCATACAGCGACTCGGATAGTGGACGTAAGTCTGATCGAGTTTACTGGTCAGACGTCCATAAGCTGTTGGCCCGAGGCTCTTCGCGAAGGAGACGTAGTTTCTCCTTCCGTAGGCCTCACAGGTACTACAGGTGACGGTTAGGACCTCTGTTGCTTAGCAGTTGGCAGATGGTTATCAAGATTCGCATCAAACTGGATAATTATTACAGAAGACCAGTAGGCGAGAAGTGTGGTCTCGGACAGCCTATGGCTATCTTTCCGAGAGAAACCACCACTAACTTTATGTCCGTAATGGACAATGCTTACGTCAAATCTTTGCATAAGAGTCTCTCCAATCGGAGGTAAAGGTTCTCTTGACAAGGAAAGAAATAGAGGTTGTCGAGAATCAAGATTCTCTAGGATTCCACAGTCACCTGTTACTCGTACCGAAGCCAGAGAGCTCGTTCCGAAAGATAATAGACTGGAGCTGGATAACAAGTTTATCATAGCTCTAAAAGTTTATTTATGGTAATCATTTAGTCGGTAAAGCGAGCGTTTGAGTAATCGACTGTGCAGCAAGCATAGATTTAAGGATCCGTTCTTTCATGTCCTGGTTTATCCGGCATTCAGAAAGTACCTACGGTTCATCGTCCAAGGGATAGTATTTCAGTTCCGAGTGATGTGCTTCAGTCTGAATCTAGCGCTCCGGGCTTTCACTCGAATAATGAACTCGGTAATGTCTCACAACAATCTGGTTCGTCTGCTGTTACCCAGAGCGAAATTAGTCAGTTGTTATGCCCACTTTTGTCTACTCTCAGATGCATTAACAGCCAGAAATTTTAATCGACTGATGGGGCTGTGCGGAGCGGCTATGCATCTTATTCCGATGGGTCACTTACACACACGTCCCCTCCAGTTATTCTTTACCCAGAACTAGAGTGTGAAGACGCATTCGCTCAGGACCAGTATTGTTTTAACGGATCTAGTGGACAAAAGGTCCATATTTGGGCAGATATTCAGTGGTTAACTCCAAGAGTTCTGCTGCAACTGCCAGATATGGCTTTCATGATTATGATGGATGTGAGTCAATAGTTTGGGGCACGACCCTGAGTCCGACAGACTCGAAATGCAGGGGTCTTGGGACCCTCGGTTCCTGGAGAAACATATAAGCATCAAAGAATGATGTCAATATTGTTAGCGTTACATCAATGGATTCACATTATTAATTTTGCGGACATGCATGTTCAGATATTCATTTCCGTTATGATAACTAACAGATAAGATTTTTCTATTTTGTCATGTATCATCATGTTCATCTCTCTATCCATCATATACCGGGTCGTCTGAATGTACTAGCAGACTCGCTCCTCAGAAAGGTCGCCTGTTACATTTGCATTGGACGCTCAACAAGCGAGTATTTGGACAGTTTTGCTACCAGTGGGATCGCCCCATGATAGTTCAGTTTGAGACGCACCGGAACAATTAGTTACCATCATTTGTGTTGCCATGCCCAGACCGTTGAGCGCATGCAGTAGACGCTCTGCAGAATTCATGGGGATGAATGATAGGATACGGGTATCCTCCAATTCATTTGATTCAGTAGATTACGTTTAAGATTAAACAGTCTCATTGTGAATCCTACTAGTAACATCTCCGTCGTCAAGAAACCTTGGATCAGTATTCTCAAGTGTCTGTTATGGGACGCTCCCCAGAAACTTCCTCCATGAGAGAGCCTTCTTTCAGGGAAAGTTTTATTCTTCTCCACCCATAGTGGCATAATGGAGTCGGTTGGACGTGAGGGAACCATCGCAGTTCCTATATTATTTGATAACTGGCACAGGAATAATTAAGTTATGCGGGTGAGGAGATTTCGATATGACTTCGAATTCCCCCCACACACACACACACACACACACACACTACCTATGTATTTAGAGGGAATTACCTGGCAAGACGTAGTTTTCTACCCGCAAGCCCAGGCAAGCCTCGTATAATTTAATACATACATACTATGCATTTGGGTCGTGTTCTATGGTGACCTCATGGGCATTTCCACTTTTTAGTTGGATTAGTTTCCTGTGATTATTTGTTGATTTGTTATGTACGAGCGCTTATTTAAAAATCATCACAATTAAATTGCTTTTCTTTGAGTGCCTCGGAGGCTGCATAACCAGTTAACTGGTATTCAGATGATTACATGCTAAATATAATCGCTCTCGCGCATTATATTATTAGGTCAACGCTTTATTGTATTTTGTGGACCTTGAAATTATAATCTACTTCGGGGGCGGTCCTTGTCGGAGCCTGTTAATCATACCTACTTCCATTTCTAGATCCAAGTTTCTATTATATCAGTACTCAATTTGCATATTCTCACATTTTTACGATCGTAGATATCGGCTAGTACACGTTGGAGAGTGTTGTTACTGGAATTTATTGTACAGAGGCCACCTGTGGATTACCTAGGAAGTGTGTTTTCTCATCAGGGATCGTTCAGTGTGGCTTGATTGGACATGTGTATGTTATATTTTATATCACCGGTTTTCGACGTATCTGTGTATGCCATCTGCGGTGTACGTTATATAGTGGGCAATATTAAGTACCAGGATCGTCGCTATAGCCTTAACTTCTGAAGTGGCATTAAGCACCATTTATTAATCATGAATTAATACCTGAGTGCCTGTTCGATGATTATTTATATTATTTTTTGGTAGCACTCTTACTGATTTCAGAGCTCTCCTCTCTTTCTTTTGAAGATTCCTTCAAAAGAAAGGTGGGGGGGGGGGGTGATTTTTACCTCTTCTCTGGCTTAATGGGTATGTAGCTATGAAGGAAGCTGTTTTATCCGTAATTATATGCTGCATACAGCTGAAGTGTTATTGTATGGTTTGTGGGGGATTTTCTCTCATTCTCTGATACGCCGTCCTAATTTTTGAGGCTTAGTCCGGACTAGCCTTAAAAATTAGGAACTTGTTACATCCTAAGTAGCATTGTCTTCATGCTTAGAATAAGGAATTACTTAAATTGGGCTCCTTATTTAGGATATGTCTCCTCTATTACTGTATAGAGAGACATACATGTATTTCCTAATTATTCTAATTTCCTTTCATCATGGATTGCAGGATTGGAACGCTTTCCTGTGACGTCTGCGCATGCGCGGCGAGTAAATGTATGGAGGGCCAGATAGGACTTCTAATTTTCAGTTTTGCATGCAATTTTTGCGGATTGGGGGGGGGGGCAAAATTGTGTTTGGCCCTCGATATTTTGGAGTTAGCACCAGCTAAGTCTGGACCATTGGTAAGTATGAAAAATATACAAATTACTATGAAGTTATAATTTTTAGCATAATGGGTCCAGTCCAATGTTTAGGTTAAAATATCCAAAGGAAGATCAATTTTTGACCACATTCTTGCCTCTCCTTGTGTCAGTGTCACTGTTCCTGACCCAGATAATGAAATACTGGTCTGTTGGGATTGAATATCTCAAACCCAGTTCAGAAATTTGATAGGAATGCCTGGCTATACGTTTGGATTCAGCTACTTGACTACCAGTTGGTTTTAACATGAATAGCAGAAGACACTTGCAAAAGAAATCTTGAAAAACTTATTCTTATGCTCCCTTTGAGAGCATATACTAGTAGTAACCATTTTGTCTATCCATCCATCTATCCACCAATTTGGGCATTCCTTGTCCGATCCATAAAAAAGCGTTAAGATCTTGTTCATACTTCCCATAATAATTCCTTATCACCAAAGGGTGTGTTCATGGTCCAAGGTCACAACTAAGCTCAACAACTGTTTGTCCATTCTAACTTTGTCAGTGGACAGATCTTCTTCATACTTCACACTATGCTTTCTCATAACTCAGATTAAAATGGTGTGTCATGACCTTGACCCAAGTTCACAACTCCAAGGTCAAGGTTATGGACATTTTGTGTGTTCTAATATTGCCTGGTCCATAAAAATGATTCAGCATTCAGATCTTGTTCATACTTCAGAAGATGCATGCTTAAAACTCAAGGGCATGTCATGACTCTGACCCTAGGTCACACCCCAAGTTCAAAGTCACAGACTGTTCATGTGTTCTAATTTTGTTTAGTCCATAAAAATTGATTCAATGGACAGATCTTGTTCATATTGTATTGGTCTGGCATGACCTTGACCCAGGGTCATAACCGCAAGGTCAATGTTAGCAACTATTTGTCTGTTCTAAGTTTGTCGGTCCATAAAAAAATAATTTAATAGACAGATCTTGTTCATACTTCACACAGTTTTTGCACATTTCTCTAGGTGCATCGCATCATGACCTTAATCCAAAGTCATTGCTCCAAGGTCAGTGTCATCGACCATTTGTACATTCTAAAAATTGATTCAGTTGGCAAGATCTTGTTTATACTTCACACAAAATCCTTGCACATGACTGTGTCATGACCTTGACTCAATCATAACATCAAAACCAAATACACAGACTGTTCTAATTTTGTTCAGGCCATGGAAATTGATTCAACAGACAGATCTTCATAATTTAAAAATGCTTGCTCCTGACTCTAGTATGTAGTGTTGTGCGGTTAACCGGTTTTGTGAGTCGATTTCGGTTCGGCTCTGAAACCAAAACCGTGTAATTGTTAAATCAGTACGGTTTCGGTTTTCTCTACAAAATGTCGGAAACTTGCGTTTACACTGTTCAGTTTGCATTGTCAACGACATAAAACTAAATCCGTAACGTCAACTGATAACTATGTCGTCAGTATTCATGTATTCAGACTCCAGAGAAACAAACATTGTCTAACAGGAGTCACTGCCGCGTTAGAAGAATGATCACACGTTTCAAGAAATTTTTGTATGATGTATGACAACTCTTGTCCAATTACACAGCACGGTTACAAAAGTGGGTTGGTTTGTTCTGTCAGAAATTCTCAGAATGACAATCTTGACACGCCTACAAACGTCAAAATGAGCAACTTGGGGACTTCGCAAGCAGCTTCGTATCTGCACATGTTTGGGTGTATTAATTACCAAATAACAAAATCGTGAATAAAATCAAGGAAAAAATAGTCTTTGTTTTTTAAAATGGCGGATTACTGTGAAAAACAAAACATACTTGTCGCGTGGGTTTCCCGGACACGTGCTTAGAATTTAATGTTCAACATTGTCACCTCCCTTGATGCGTTTATCCAATGTATGCATGCGAGCGCATACCACGATGGAATGTCCCCACGCCTATTTAGTATTTACTGCAGAGTGCAGACCATGCGAACCTGCAAGGCCTAAAATTCCCTGCACACAATTAAATTGAACATTTTGCCTCATACAATACAGAACTGATTTAGTTTCGCAAGTAACAGATGGAAATTGAAAGTGGAATGCCAACTTCGAAAGGCAAACAGAAAAAGGTACAGTTCAAAACATTACAGATAAAAACTCATCAGTGTAAATTATGGTAGTTCTAAAAGTCAAACGAGCATGGCATCTACTGGCCGTGGCCCGGGCGCAGAATTTAAGAGGAGTGTGTGGGAGTCAGGGTTACCTATGAAAAGAATGTGGTGTCGACTGTCGAGCCCCTTCAGCCCACCCACCGCAAATATGCCTTCCCATTCCAAATTACTAGTTACAGTTTCAAATCCAGTTGCATAACTGACAGGGGGCACTCTATATCAATGTACCAATGTGCAACTAGTCTTAAAAGTGATCCGTCTCAGATGACATAGTTCAGAGTACATTTTTTTCAAAAATATATTTGGGTGAGGTGGGGGTGGTAGACCAGAACTAGGCTACTAGGTCCACCTGGATTTTGAGATCAGGATATCCAGTGATAGCAAGGAGTCTTCCAATAATACCAGAGTTGCAATGCAGCTTACCCTGCCCCACAATTTACTTGTTCCCTCAACTTTTGTTTTCTGCCAATTTCCTGGCACCGCTCCTGCAGTCCTGCCTTGCGTCTTTTAAAGTATTTTTGTTGGGTGGGGAGGGTGGGGTGGTGGTATTGGACATGTCCACCTACGTAGGAGATTTGTGTTTGTGTGTGGGGGGTGGGGCATAAATTGATGCTAGCCATTGCCAGATAAATTATCATTTAAAATATGACAGAATATGTATTTTTATTGCCACTGTGTGATATTTTTCAAGTCTACAATCTTTTTATTGCAAAAAAAATGAAAACCGACCTATAAACCGAGTTTTTTGGACAAAACCGAACCGAACCAAAACCGAGGTCAGAAAAAAAACAACAAAACACAATACTACTAGTATGTGTCAGGACCTCCATGGTCAGACCATCCGCCTGTAATGACTTACACCAAAACCCAAGAGTGTTTGCAGGCTTAAACACAATCTAATTTCACTGAAATATTGACAACTATGCTTATTTGACTGAGTTTCTCTCCATTGTTCTACAAACTATCACAGTCATGCCTTCTCCTTTGGGCTCATATTTGGGGAATATTCATCAGCTCTGCTGATATTTTCTTGTGTATTTTTGGAATGACATATTTTAATACCACTGATCAGTTTTCTCATTACACTGGGTAGAGGATAAAAATTGAAATATTGGACATTCTGACAGGAATAGAATTTCAAAATCAAACAGAGAATTCAAACATTACAGTACATGGAGAGTGGATTGTAACTAAATCACCCATGGAGTGGAGTTATCACCCAAAGTATCAGTTTCAAATTCTGTGCATATGGACAAAAAACACAAGCAATGTTTTAGCCAATGACCTCCGGGTTTAACCCAGAGGTTCATTGGCTGGAACTTTGCTTGTGCTTGTTATGCTTTGCAACAAACTTGCCATTATTGTTTACATTGGCCTGGCGGGGGTTCGAACCCACGCCGAGAGAGTTTCCTTCGGCACCAACCGCCTAGCGAAACTATACTGATCCACGCACACCACTCGGCCACCGACCGACCCCTGGGGTCTGTCGGTGGCCGAGTGTTGTGCGTGGTTCAGTATGGGGTTCGAACCCCCGCCATGCCAATGTAAACAAAACCAGCGTCCATTCTTAATTCTATGGCATCCGAGAAATTTGAAAAAGACAAGTGTCGCTGATTTCTTCTGAGGTGCAGTTCGTAGAATTAAGTGCTTAGATGCAACTATCTGATGGATTGCCATTATTGGTTTGGTGTGATCTCCACTCTGTGGGTGATTTAGTGATACTACACTCTCTATGTACTGTAACTGTCAAATACAGGGCTGGAAGGTTTTTGGAAAGTCTACTTACAATTCAGGATAAGAAACTCTCAAATCTTGCTCTTCCTTTTAGACAATTGAGAATAATAGTATGTTTATACCAAAGTATGTTTATACCAAAGTATCTCTGATGTGTTGATTTTCTTTATTTGTTAGATTAATGAAAACTGCACAGCAAGATTCTTTGAATTTGTTTCTTGCTGTCTTACAGTGTTATGAACTTGGTATTGACTTTCTATTTTTTTGTTTAGATTACAGGTATAGAAAACTAAAATACACCCCAAAATCACACAATCGAACATGGTCATTTTTGGACGAATTGTGTTAACAACCAAGACATATGGTTTGGCAATGGTTGTTGTGTGTCCGGGTGCCCTTGCACTGTTAGCGCAATAATTGAACAAACGTTCCCCATTTTGGCTAATATATGCCATACAGGTCTTTTTCAATAATATCTCAATCAGGTTTATAAATTGGCCCGACCCGATTTTTTGTTACAGAGGTACGGCCCTTAATTAGTCAATTTTTAGCTTAACTTGACAAAGTCAAGATAAGCCATTGCCATTATGCGTGCAGAAGTCTGTGAGTCTGTTCGCATTTTCCTTTAGCACAGGCTACACCCCACAGTTCTTGTCTGATCGTCACGAAATTTCATTAGCAGGTTTGGGGTCATGTCTAGATGAGAACGTCCCCTTTTGGTCGCGATCGGTCAACTGGTATGGCTGCCCAGGCCCAAAACCCGAAAACCATTAGCACAGTCTACAGGTCGTATTTATGAAGGGATTTCATTGTAACCTGGTAGGATGCCTCTGTATAATGTCAAGATGAGAACGTCCCCTTTTGGGCATGATCTGTCAACCGTGATGGCTGCCCAAGCCCGAAACCCAAAAACTTTTAGCACAGTCTGCAGGTCATGTTTAATATGGAGGGATTTCATTGTAACTTGGTAGGATGACTCCTTATGATGTCTAGATGAGAATTTCCCCATTTTGGGCGTGATCTGCCAACCCTGACGACTGCCCGAGCCCAAAACCCGAAAACCTTTAGCACAGTCTACAGGTCATATTTATTGAGGAATTTCATTGTAACTTGGTGGGCTGACTTCATATAATGTCTAGATGAGAAAGTCCCTTTTGGACGTGATTGGGTAACTGTGACGGCTACAGGGGCCCGAAGCCCGAAAATCTTTAGCACAATCTACAGGTCATATTTATGAAGGGATTTCATTGTAACTTGGTAGGATGACTCCAAATAATGTCGATGATAATGTCCCATTTTGATCGCAATCATTCAGCCTTGATGGGTGCCCGAGCCCAAAAATCCTTTAGCATAGGCAAAAGGTCATATTTATGGAAGGATTTCATTGTAACCTGTTAGGTTGACTCCATATAATGCCTAGATGATGACATCCCCTTTTGGTCGTGATTGGTCAACTGTGATGGCTACAGGTGCCCGAAGCCCAAAAATCTTGAGCACACTCTGCAGATCATATTTATGAAGGGATTTCATTGTAACTTCGTAGGATCACTCCAGATGATGCCCAGATGAAATTGTCCCCTTTGGTTGCGATCATTCAACCATGATGGCTGCCTGAGCCCGAAGCCCGAAAACCTTTAGCACAGTCGACAGGTTATATTTATGAAGGGATTTTATTGTAACTTGGAAGGTTGACTTCATATAATGTCTAGATGAGAACGTCCCCTTTTGGACACGATTGGGCAACTGTGACGGCTACATGGGCCCGAAGCCCGAAAACCTTTAGAACAGTCTACAGGTCATAATTATGAAGGGATTTCAATGTAGCTTGGTAGGATGACTCCAAATAATGTCTAGATGAGAACATCCCCTTTTGGTCACAATCATTCAGCCTTTATGGCTGCCCGAGCCCAAAGACATTTAACATAGTCTATAGGTCGTATTTATGGAAGGATTTCAGTGCAACTTGTTAGGTTGACTCCATATAATGCCTAGATGACGACATCCCCTTTTGGTTGTGATTGGTCAACTGTGATGGCTACAGGTGCCCGAAGCCCAAAAATCTTGAGCACAGTCTACAGGTCATATTTATGAGGGGATTTCATTGTAACTTCGTAGGATCACTCCAGATGATGCCCAGATGAGAATGTCCCCTTTTGGTTGTGATCATTCAACTATTATGGCTGCCCGAGCCCAAAGCCCGAATACCTTTAGCACAGCCTACAGGTCATATTTATGAAGGGATTTCATTGTAAGTTGGTAGGTTTGACTTCATATAATGTCTAGACGAGAACGTCCCATTTTTGACACGATTGGGCAACTGTGACAGCTACAGGGGCCCGAAGCCCCAAAACATTTAGAACAGTCTACAGGTCATAATTATGAAGGGATTTCATTGTAGCTTGGTAGGATGACTCCAAATAATGTCTAGATGAGAATGTCCCCTTTTGGTCGCGACCATTCAGCCTTGATGGCTGCCCGAGCCCAAAACCCCAAAACCTTTAGCATAGTCTATAGGTCATATTTATGGAAGGATTTCATTGTAACCTGTAAGTTTGACTCCATATAATGCCTAGATGATGACATCCCCTTTTGGTCGTGATTGGTCATCTGTGACGGCTTCAGGGACCCAAAGCCCGAAAACCTTGAGCACAGTCTACAGGTCATATTTATGAAGGGATTTCATTGCAACTTCATAGGATCACTCCAGATGATCCCCAGATGAGAATTCCCCTTTTGGTTGCGATCATTCAACCATGATGGCTGCCCGAGCCCAAAGCCCAAAAACCTTTAGCACAGTCTACAGGTCATATTTATGAAGGGATTTCATTGTAACTTGGTAGGTTGACTTCATATAATGTCTAGATGAGAACGTCCCCTTTGGACGCAATTGGGAAACGGACGGCTACAGGTTCCGAAGCCTGAAAACCCTTAGCACAGTCTACAGGCCATATTTATGAAGGGATTTCAATGTAACTTGATAGGATGACTTGTTTTGGAATAATTTCACTGTAACTTGGTAACTTTCGTTGATATACGTTAACTGTTAGGGCCACATATATTAACTGTGAGGTCATATTAACCCACCCCTCAGATCTTTAGTACAGTGTACACCTCATATTATTTTTATCATAAACATAGCACACAGGGAACAGAAATGAACATATTAACAATTAACACAATTCTTGTCTTATTTCATAATCCTTTCATAAACATTGAACATTATCCTTTTCATCAAACACAACACACAAGTTAATCTACAGTGTCATTGACACTTTCATTACGAATTTTGAGCTTGTTAGCGCAGTAACTTGAACAAACATTCTACGATTTGACTAATATTTGCTATACAGGTCATATGCAATAATATCTCAAGCAAGTTCGAAAACTGGCGTGGTCAGATACTTCGTTACAGAATTATGGGCCTCAATTTGTCAATTTTTATGAATTTTTAGCTCATTAGCGCTATAACTTGAACAAACGTTCTCCAATTTGATTAATGTTCGTCCCACAAGTCCTTTGTACAAATATCTCAGACGAGTTCGAAAACTGGCAGAGTCGACTTTCTCATTACAGAGTTATGGGCCTTAATTAGTCCATTTTTACAAATTTTGAGCTTGTCAATTTTTTTGAGTTTTGAGCTCAACACAATGACATTTCTGATTTTCAATAGAGTGCATGAAGAAAGTAGTCACAACTTGACACCTGCATCTCTGATGCATACCTCTTGTGTTAGGTTTTGTTCAGATATCCAAAAGAAAAGCTTGGCAATCAATACACTTCATGATGCAGCGACAGGGCTGTCTTTGGAGAAATGCCTAGTATTGCGAACACACAGCATTTATTATTGAAGAAGGATTCCGTGGCCGATGGACATGTGTATGTCTTGTGATACCGCAAAATTTATTTGAAAAATAATCACTTAATTTTAGGAAATTCAAGCAGGTGTCAATATACCTTGTAAGTAATATGGCCCCTGTGCAGTCTCCATATAACAACAGTCTGTAGTCTAACGGCCATCAGACTCGTTACTTCATTTTAGATGGCATTGTATATTGGTGCCCTTTTTTTTTTACCCTCTTGGCCTTTAAATGCAAACAAATAGAAACCGAAATAGTGCCAAAAGTTTTGAAGTTTACTCTGTTTAGCCAGGGTTTCCGCTAGGGGAAAATTTGTGAGTCCGGTAGTTTAAAGAATGTGAAACTCAGATGCCGAAGGCCTCTGCCACACGTGCGTATAGAGAGGGGTCTTTGATTTTTAGGTGCTCTCTGGGGGCATTCTGGTCGCTAAAATGCTGAATAATTGAAGTGGAAAATATGTATTTTTTCCTCCTACAATTCTCTAAATTCCCACGGGACACACAAGACTACATCTGGTCAGAGGTTTCATAAAAATACAAACCCAAAACAACACAGAATCCACGAATCCTGACAGTGACTGTGACGCTTGACTTCAATTTTTTTTATACAACCCGATACGTGCCAACATAAATAATTGGAAATGCAGAGAGAACGAAATATGCGAAAAGAACCATGATACGGACATGTGACGTCATGCACGTGCAATTACATCATTTATCACTCGAAATAAAAGCCAGTGATTTCGGACCAAACACGACAATTTGAGTCCAAAATTTTATAGGCGACGTTTAGGATTTGAACTTTGTTTCCCCTCTCGTCTGGAGGTTATAAAGTATCAGGTTGTCGCCAGTAATAGTAGGCATAGTATACAACATAATTATGCCTACATTACGTGGAAACAAAGGATCCTGAGTGTCGTTACGATACAGCATTATTCTTGATATTTTAACCACCAGCTTTTCTGACTGATCATAGTATGATCGGCGTGGGGAATGGGTCCAGTCGACAGACCCGTAGCCGGTCTAGCGGAAACCTTGGTTTAGCTCTGTTGCTGCATTTCGAAGAATTTTGACTTTCTAGCTTTGTTCTTGGATATCCTTAAAATATTTGGAATAATATTTGATTATCAGATTCTAAAACTGATTTAGACGAATGATGAAAGGGATATGGAGGAGGATTAACCTTCCCTTTCGGAACAACTCATGGATGATATGGATGCTTTCCATTATCACTACCTTGAACTTGTTCCAGTAAATCAGTATGCTGCGAGTAATTGTGAGAAACCGCTAGCGTTGTTAGACGCTGACTTCATCCGGACAAAGAGGAGGATATGTCTTTTCCAGTTAAGTCTACACGGGTGTCACAGGTCTTGGGTTATTTAGATGATGCCATATTCAAACTTCCTTGGGAAGAAGTAATACGGTTTCTTATCATCTTCTGTATTTTTTACCGTTTTTTGAACAACATTCATTTAAAAAACGGTCGGGGAAGATGTGTTGAGAGTTTCTCTATGTTTGAATGAGCAGGCTAAAGTCTTAGTTGTGGCCTTACCATCGTCATTTCGCTATTCGCTCAGATACAACTGAGAAGATAGTTTCTTATTCAGAGCGAATTTAGACTCACTGTCTTATGTAGATCACCTTTAAGAACTGTGACGCAATGTCTGTAAGGAAAGGAATATTGTGGACGTTTGTACCTCTTTAACAATTCTTTCCAGGCCTATTTATCACATGTATCTCTGTCTTAACAGTTGCTAAGTGGTAGTTATTCTGACGTGACGAAGCCTTGCGTCATATTCTTTAATAGATGACAAGGAGGAAAACTCTCTACGGGTCACTCTGGTTTTCCAGACACTAAGTCTTTGACGATAAGCTTTGATTAATGTAGGATTAAGCTACAAAGAAAGCATCAATACTCTGCTCCTTAAGTTGGTTTCTAATCGACCAACAACAGCAGAAGAGAGTAAGAGAGGATGTCCTAGACACAGATCGTCTAAAAAGGACTCATAGCGAGGGTATAGGTTACCCTCCTATAATTACTTTAGGGATTGTCAATACAGTGACTCAGATAGGGGGTTTAGGTCTGTTCGAGATTTTTGATCAGATACCCCTAAGCCGGTGGCTCAAGGCACTTCAAGAGCTTGGTCCGACCGATAATTGACTGGAACTGGATAATGTGTTTATCATGGCTCTAAAAGGTTATTTATGGTAATCATTCAGTCGATAAAAGCAAGCGTTTGAATGATCGACTGTGCGGCAAGTATAGTTTTTAAGATCACTTGAATAATGAACTAGATAATGTCTCATGGGATGAATGATAGGATACGCGTATCCTACAATTCATTCTCGACAAGCTGGTTCGTCTGTTGTTTCACAGAGCGAATTAGCCAGTTGTTAGGCTCTCTTTTGTCTTCTATCAGACACATTAACAGCGAAAGATTTTGTGCGTCGGATGGGGTTGTGCGGAGCGGCTACGAATGTTATTCCGATGGACGTCCCATCCAGTTATTCTTAACTGGAGTGGGAAGACGTTTTTTGCTCATGAACCTGTATTGTTTTAGCGGATCTAATAAACATAAGGTCAAGTTTGGGCAGATATTCAGTGGTTAACTTAAAGAGTTCCGCTGCAGATGCCAGATTCGTTTTTTTCAATTATGACGGATGTGGGTTCATAAATTGGGTTACAACCATCAGTCCGATAGACTCGATATGCAGGGTTCTTGTGGCCCTCAGTTCCTGGAGTTCACATATTCATCAAGAAATGATGTCTTAGTGTTTACACTACATCATTGGATTTACATTATTAGCGAACATGCATGTGGGATCGCTCCAGGATAGTTAAGTTTGTGATGCACAGGAACAATAGTTTTTGTCATTTGTGTCACCAGTGTTAGACAATTGAGCGCATGCAGTTGACGCTCTGCCAATTCCAATCCAATTCATTTGATTCAGTAGATTACGTTAAGATTAAACAGTCTCAGGGTGATTCCTACTAATAACAGAATTGTCGTCACAATAACCTTCTATCAGTTTTCTCAAGTGCCTGTTTTTGAACATTCTCCAGAAGCTTCCTCCATGAGAGGGCCTTCTTCTTCAGGGGAAGTTTTGTACTTCACATCATTCTCCACCCATAGTGGCATAATGGAGTCTGTTAGACGTGAGGGAGCCTTTACGGTTCCTATATTTTTGCTGACTAGAACAGCAATGATTAAGTAATGTGGGTGAGGAGGTTTCAACCTGACTTCGAATCCCCCCCCCCACACTCACACACTGTCTTGTATATATATCTTAATACATACATACTATGCATTTGGGTCGTGTTTGATGGCGCCATCATAGGCATATACGCAGTTCTGTTGCATTTGTTTCCTGTGATTATTTGTTGATGTTTGATATACAAGGGCTTATTAAAATCATCATATTTGCTACTATTTGAGTCCATCGGTATCTGCATAACCAGTTATTTGGTATTCAGATGATTACATTTTGGATTTTAATGCACTCACAAAATATATTATTAGATTATCGCTTTGGTGGACCTTGAAATTATTTCATATTTCGGGGCGGTCCGTGTCGGAGCCTGGTAGTCATACCTATTTCCATTTCTAGATCCAGGTTTCTCTTTTGTCGGTTCTCAAATTGCATATTCTCACGTATTTACGATTGTAGATATCGGGTAGTACATGTTGGAGAGTGTTACTGGATTTTATTGTAGAGGCCGCCTTTGGTTTACCTTGGAAGTGTGTTTTCTCTGCAGAGATTGTTCAAGGTATCTCGATTTAATATGTGTATGTTATATTTTATATCACCAATTTCGTCATACCTGTGTACTCCGCCTGTGGTGTACGTTTTGTTGCGGACAATATTAATTACCAGAATCGTCGCTATAGCCTTGGCTTGTGAAGTGGCGTTAAGCATCATTTATTATTCATGAATTAATTCCTGAGTGCCTGATCGATAATTATTTACATTATTTTTTTATTGATTCCAGAGCTCTCTCCTTTTTTTTTTTTTTGAAGATATGTTCAAAAAAAAGGGAGGGGGGGTCATTTTCACCCCTTCTCTGGCTTAATGGGTATGTAACTATGAAGGAAGCTGTTTATATGTAATTATATTCTGCATACAGCTGTAGTGTTATTGTATGGTGTAGGTTTGTGGGCAATTTTCTCTCATTCTCAAATATGCCATCCTAATTTTTGGGGCTTAATACAGACTAGCTTTTAAAATTGGAAACTTGTTACATCCTACTTAGCATGGTTTCATGCTCGGATTTAGGGTTTACATAAATTGGGATCCATGTTAGGTTATGTCTCCTCTATTATGGTATACATGCAAATCCTAATTATTCTAAATTCCTTCATCATGGTTGAAGGATTTGATCTATGTTGATCAACTATTTCGGAAGTTCTAGGCCCTCCACTTTTTTTACTATTCAGCTAAGTCTGGGCCATTGGTATATAGTATAAAAATATGAAAAAATTTAAAGTAATTTATATTTTTTTACACTTACCAATGGCCCAGACGGAGATGGCCCTCCCATGAGTGGGCAGTACTGGGCACTCATACCTCCCTGATGAATTAATATATAATACTCTCTTTTACATAGAATGATGTTGGCGCCAGTTCAGGTGACTTCCTGGCGTCTGCGCATGCGCGGAGAGTAAATGTATGGAGGGCCAGATAGGACTTCTAATTTTCAGTTTTGCATGCAAATTTTGGGGATTGGGGGGCAAAATTTGTGTTTGGCCCTAGATAATTTTGAGTTAGCACCAGCTAAGTCTGCTAAGTCTGGGCCATTGGTAAGTATAAAAAATATATAAATTACTTTAAATTTTTTCATTTTTTTTGCAACTAAAATACTAAAAAGAGCCACGTAATACTAAATTAAAGTAACACAACTTGAATGCCCTCAAAGGGCGATACATGGTTAATTTGTTCTCATTTAAAATCAGTGAAATGTTTCAAAATACTGATTTGGTATTTAACAAAAATTCCACTTTGCACCAAAAACTTTCGAGCCAGAGTTAACACTGCTTACCTTTCTTTTTCAGTATAAGGCTGAACTCATCCAGTCATTCCAGGAAAAAGCCCTGCCTCATTTTGAAACGGGACAGCTGAAGCCCATCATAGACACAGTTTTTCCCCTTGAAAAGCTGTCTGAGGCACATCAGTACATGGAGGATAATAAAAACACAGGGAAAATAGTGATTAAAGTCAGAGAAGAAGATAGTCATGAAGAACTTTGATACACTTCCATCCCATATTCACAATTTGTATAGATAATATTTTTATAGCTGTGACAGTTCACCAGTGGTTCGTGGAACTGACAAACAGGCTTCAACAAATAAGTATAAATAATTATCCAGTAATAGCCAATTTGTCAGTAAAAATTAATCAGTTTACAAGTGTATTCAGTTAACAGGGATTTGGTCACCTTCCTGTATCAAAAGATAAAATGAGCATTTATTCTATTATATCTTGCTTGACAGCACTCAGGTAGCTCTGTCAAACACGATATAATAGATTAAATTCCTGTATTGGATTTCTGATGCCAAATAGGTCTATAAACCAGTAGAATTTGGTGACTGTCACATTAATAATATATTATAGTAGTTTTTATTCAATTAACAGGAGTTAAATCTCTAGCATATATAGAATTAACAGGTCAATATTGAACTGAAGATAGGGTAAATGGTTTTGTGTTTAGAAATTATATTTAGGTAACAGGATTATTCAGCTAAGAGAGATATAAGTAAATGGGCTCCACTGTCAGAAATGGTCTCCGAGTCCTACTCTACCTCGCTGTAATATGATATGGCATCTCTCCAGGGATTTTGATCGCTGAGCCTTACTGTCGAGATAAGGGCCACCCGAAAAATTAGTCACCCTCTCTCGGACAACGAATGCCATCAAAACATTAGCCTTGTAAGCATAATAAAAAAATAAGAAACTTCCCATCTCAGATACTGAAAAGATTTAGATTGGCTGGCTTTGTGCTTCTGGCCCCGGTGGCTGTGGGTTGTGGTGGCCCCACAGTACATTCCCGCACAAAAGCCTGGGGGTGCAATGTGAACGGACCTTTTAATATTATAATGGATGATTTGCACCCAAGACTAAACATATGTGTTTGAGTTTGGTGGTGGGCATAGATCATCTATCGTCTACAGAAATCACTCATTTTGCATCAACTTTTGCTGACCAGCTCACCAAAAGGGAGCACCTGCCTTTCATGGCTGCCGGGACTTGATGCATGGGACGGTCGAATCTGGATCTAGTCTTTTCTAGTGTGTGTGTGTTTCTTCTCTCTTGTATGTACTTGAAGTTTGCATCTTCACCTTATATGTTCTTTTGTTTAATTGTATTTCACATTTGACGTATACTTGTATACTTGAAAAACAATAAAAAAGAGGGCTCCAATGTACTGTAATTTTATCCATGAATTGTTTTAAGCTTTACTTTACCAAACATCCATAGTGCAATTCACAAAAATTGCAATTCAAGTTTTATTTTTATTTCTCAGCATTTTTTTTTGAACCATTGTAAAACAATCATAAACAAATTCAAAGAGTACATCTAAAAACTCTGCAATTGTCTGCATTATTTACAAATGGAGTATTTGAAAAAAAATTATCTGTCAAGTAATTTCAACAAAACTATAGCATGTGATCATCATTGGAAGGAGCTTGTGAAGAAGTCACATAATATGATTTTGTTCATATTTTTTTTTAACAATTTTTTATATCGCATGAGTTGGGTAAAAGGAGAAAAATATGGAAACTCAGTACTGAGTTCATCCCATAGCAAGATACTATGGTATGAATGTAATATGAATCTTCTGTATTTTGTTGTAGGACAAAGCAGTTATCTAGTTGGAAAAGCAAGATTTAACCCTTTGGACTCGAAAGACCGCTTTTCCGACCCAGGATCATGATACAACCTGAAGTTATAAAGTAGATGGTTGCTCCGTGAATGTGTATGGTAGACAAATCAATTTTCTCAACATGCAACCCCAAGGCTGCACATTGAAAATATCAATTGGTCTACCCTCAGATAACAAATATGGACTCTTCCAGTTGATGTCATTGAACTGTCATGGAGTTTACCATCAGGGTTCAAAGGGTTTAAAAATCATCCTGCAGAGCAAATAGATTTAGGAAAAAACTTTCCAGGTCTTCATTTCAGAGTTAATATTTGAATTTTTATGCCTCCCTGACTAAAAGGCAGGGCATATTATGTTAGCCCTGTCCGCTCGTCCCTTTGGCTGTTCGTCCGGTCATCCATTCACTTATTGAGTACAAGGTTTGTCCGCCTAACTCCCACCGTTTTCAAGCTAGAAACTTTTAATTTTACAGGGTATTTATAAATGTACCAAAGGTGTGCATTGCCTGGAATTTGATTTTGTTCACTTTTGCACAAATTTATGGGTTTTGCACTTAGTAAATATCTGTGAAATTTTGAATATAGGGTACATGATTTGTTCACCTAACTCCTCCCACAATACATATGTAAATTACAGTACATGGTAGAACTCCCGGGGGCATCATATGTGTTTTACAGACACCGCACATGTATGAGTAACAAATCATTGTTTGCTCTTCAACCTTCTGTGTCCATGTGCTGTGGCATGCTTCAGTCTAGTCTATCTGAATTTGATATTGTATTACTGAGTGTCTAATATTCCAATAAGCAAGTTAAGCATTATATTTTGCCAACACTTTATCCAATGTAATGGCCAAAACCAGCAGGTGCTATTCACAAATATTACCATTGAATTTTGATTGTTTTTTTCCATTTTTTAATAAAAAAAATATAGCTTATGATAAACTGAACAAACTCCCCAGAGAGTGGTCATCAGCTATGTTTTGTAGGCATCAAGTGAAATGATTTAGTTATTCAAGAAAATATTTGTGCAAGTGTCATCTCTTCGAGTCCTGTGAGGTGTAGGATTAAGACAGAGGATATGAAATGATAGCTAATCTCCATTGATATTTATGAAGTGATCCGAGATATTGGGATGATGTTCATGAATATCTTACAAGATTAACACAAATTTCTGTTTATCACATAATATATTTTTCAATGAAAATTCGTTGTTTAGTCCTATAAAAAAAATCTCATTTTTCTCCAGATTTCTGAGGCTACTTTTTTGTTTGACTCCTTACACGATTATGTGAAAAAAATTCATGTTTTCAGCATTGAAATTTTCCATAATGCAGTTGCAAATTCAACCAACTATACTTTGTTTGACAGAGCTCAGTGAGTTCTGTCAAATGAGATATAGTTTGTTCAATTTTTAGTCCCATATGTGCAAAATAATATTATCGAGGAGATCTCAAGGCTAAAAATAATGATGAAGATTTTCAATGATGAAGGAGGTGCTTGAGAAACAAGAATTTATAAAAGGAATGTTTGTTTGTTTCTGTCTATTTCTTGAATTATGAACCCCCAAAAAACAAAGGCTAAACATGGTGCAAATGGGCAAAGCCCATTTACACCATGTTTGGCTTTTGTTTTTTGTGGTTCATAACTAAAGAAATAGACAAAAACAAACGATCATTCCTTATAATTAAACTTGAGAGGCAAGGTGGTGCAGTGGCTTAGTAAGTAGAGATGCAAGCTGCAAGCCGAGAGGTCCTCGGTTCGAATCCCACCTGCGGCAACCGCGTTGTGTCCTTGGGCAAGACACTTGGCCCCATTGCCCACGTGGGGGCATGGTGATGTTGTGTACTAAGGCGTACTGCATGTCAGTGGTGCACCTGTCTTCAACCAATGCTAATCCTGCTTGTGTGGAGTTGGTATGTTGGGGAGCTGACAGTTGCTCGGTGGTTCTCTCAGGGTACTCCGGTTTCCTCCACCCGTAAAACTGTCGAGGTCGTGATTAGCCATTGTGCAGAAATATGTGACCTTAAACACCAGTAAATAAATACTTAAGGGGCAATAAATTTAAACACTCTCTGCTTTGCGGTGTTGAAATAAAAACCAGGTCGCATCATGCTTCCTAGTGATAACTGAATAAAAAAGGCATAGTTTTCTAAAATTCTGTTTGAAATAACTCTACATTTCACTGAAACATGTACTAGTGTCATTAAACATTATATTGACCAATGAATTTGCATAAGCTAAAAGGAACAGCATAGGCCATGCCCACACAAAACTTTAATCTCCTTTTCCATTAGACGGCAGGGTGCTGACATTCAAAGCAACATTGAGTGAAATTTAATTTTTTTGTTTTGACCATTTCCTGAGAAACTTAAAACACACAGTTTTTAAATGTGGAGTTCGATATAAACCAAGATGACATGAAGTTGGTTGAACTTTGTCTCAGAAAGAGTTCATTCAGGCTATTTGGAAATTGGGAAGTTTTGTTTGCATGAGTTTCGTTTGTGGATTAATATGACCAGCCCTGACCGGCCATTGTTTACCTTTGATTTGGGTAAAATGATGAATGCAGACGATCACCTATTGCGTATGACAAATTAAATATGGAATAAAAAGCATCGTTTATTAAATTTTATTTTGAAAGTCTTTTTAATATGATCAAATAAATATTAATTATTTTTCATGTTGAAACATTATGAGAGTTCAGGGGTTCTTTTCCATTTACACTGAGCAACGTAATTTTTAAGACAAACATTATGGGCATGCATTTTTATTTTGGTTCATTGTGTTATGAAAAAAAAAGAAAAGAAATACTTTACCAGTCATTTTGCCTGAAAATGCATGAACAGAAAAAAGGTTTAATAATTTTTTACTAACCTTAACCTAAGACTAATATAGTTAAACCTTTACCCAATGTACAGGATATCAAAATTTATTATTTCAATTATTATTAGTTTCAATCAGTTTTTTCAAACATTTTCAACAAAATCATATCATGTGAGCAATTTTTATGCCTCCGCCGATTTGGCAAAGGGGCATTAACTGTTACCCATGGCCATTCATCCATCCATATGTATGTATGTCCATACTTCCATCCCGAATATGGTTTCTGGACAATAAATTTAATTTGACTTAACAAAATGAAACAAAATTTTATACATAGGTTAATTTTATACAAATGTTTATAACCACATAATACAGGTTGGGATCGATAGTGGGCCTGGTATGATATTTTTTGGCAGAGTTATGGCACTTTTCTGACTTAGAAGACGAAAAGCAGGGGCTTTAGTGTCCCATGGACAAATTTGGTGGCCTGCTGTATTGGTGCTATGGTTTAATGGAGATAAGATAAGATATTTATTTATTCAATATCAACAAATATAAATGACTAGAAACTTATGCTTGGCAGTGGGGGAGGGGACATAGCCACTCTTGGCAATCCACTTTTTTTGGGGGGGGGGGGGGGGGGAGGGGTGGTTTCAACTGCTTAAGTTGTAAATAATGTTGGCACATGCAGCCAGTTTGCTAGGTAAAGGGTTAAAAGAAAAGAGTTTCTTCCTAGAAGATGCAACCCTGAAATACAATGATGACGTGAAAAGTACAACGATGATATTTGTAAAGGGTTCATGAAATGTTTGATTTATGAACCTGCATTTGTATACTAATTTGGGAGCATGGCGGTAGTGTTGAAACGACTCTGGGATTCTGGAGTCTATTAGTCAACATCCAAAAGTCGAGTAGCCTAGTTGACACCCCACTTTCTGTTAGCAAGATTTACAAAGCAATACAGTGGAACCCTGTTCATTGAATAGCCACATTGCCAATGAAAATTATTCAATTAACAGGAATTGTGTCAATTTCCTGTATTCTAGAGATAAACTTCGCATTTATTCTGTTGTATCTTGTTTGACAGAGCTCCATGAGCTCTGTCAAACATGATATAATATATTAAATGCCTGTATTGGATGTACTGAGGCCAAATAGATCTAGAAACAAAGGAAAATTGGGGAGAATCATGGTAATTTCTCGGCTGGTTACAAGATTTTTTATTCAATTAACAGGAGTTGACTCTATAACCTGTATTCAATTAACAGGTCAAATTTGTACTGGAGATATGGTAAATGGTTTTGTGTTGGGAAATTATATTCAATTAACAGGGTTATTCAGTAAAGAGATATCCAATTAAGTGGGCTCCACTGTAATACTGCAGTTGAATGTTTTTCTCCACTTGTGCCCTTTACTGATCTCTGTTCAGGATAACTGTGGATAGCTGCTTGTCCAACACATAGTGTCATGTGCAAGTTACTAATCACGTGATTTCAACAAATCAGTGTTCTTAAATTCATCTGGCTTAGATACAAAGTTCCTCTGAAATAGAGATTTAGTCGGCATACTAGTACACTAAAAAATGTAGGCTTAAGTTGTGGCTGACTTCGTCTGACTAAAAGCTGTACGCTTTTATCAAAATTATGCAATAGTTTTGATAAAAGAGTATGACCTGTCAAAATGAGTCTGACCATGTTGTATACAAGGTGTATTCCGTAAACATACATTTTATTTATTTTTAATAACACTGCTTCCCCCATTATTACAGTTCATATATTTATTATTTATTTATTGGTGTTTAAGGTCACATACTTATGCACGATGGCTAATCTTGACCGTGACAGTTTTACGGGTGGAGGAAACTGGAGTACCCGGAGAGAACCACCGAGCATCGACGAGCAACTGTCAGCTCCTCAACATTCTAACTCTGTCCAAGCTCCGCTCAAGCAGGATTACAGTTGTTGAAGACATGTGCGCCATCGACGTGCAGTATGTCTTAGTACACGGCGTCATCGTGCCCCCATGTAGGCAACCGGGATAAAGTGCCTTGCCCAAGGACACAACGCAGGTTGTCCCTACAGTTTATATGGCTGCCAAATATTGCTTTGCGCAAAAATGTTTGAATTTCAGTTCTTTCACTAGAAATGACAGTCACTAAATTTGACTAAAGTAAATGAGGATAAGCAATTGAAGCAATATGAAATTTCAAACTGCTACCTGGTGGAAGTCGATTTTGAATTTAATATGCTCACCTGTTTCATTGCTTACAGATGAATTCGTAGATATCAGACGAACTAAACCATTTGAAACTTTAGTATAAGTAAAGTATTGAAAGGTTCAGATGCAAATGCACAAGTCAACTTGGGTCTCAGAAGTCGAGTCATCAAATGGACCAATCATAAGTTTATCTGGAAGGTGGCAGCCCTTTAGGACTGTGGGATTCAATTACTATTTTTCATTCACTTCCCACAACATGATGAACATATTTGTGGCCAGGTCAACTGTTGAGTCATCGACAACTACCACATTTAGCAAATAAATGTAACTCCAGCCCACCCAACTCCACTCCATTCCTCACCAGGGCTTATATTTCGACGAGAATCGATTCACACAAAGATTCGCGCAACAAAACCAGCGAGAATCCACGTTGATTCTAGCAGCACCTCGGCTAGAATTCACATGAAAAGAATTGAGTCAGTTTAATGCTTTACCTTACATAGCAGCAGCAGATTAACCAGAACAAGGCTAACATGACCTGAAATGTGCTGACACTTTGTCAATAAAATTGTAGAAATAAGGCCGCCATTGGAACTGTCTCAATGAGCCTGTTCCAATGACATCCATATTTGTATGGTTTTTTTTGTAAATATTGTTTATTTTTTTAAAAATTATCAAATTCAGTTTTGGTTTTAAAAGTTGAAAACTTTGTTTGGGTAAAGGGTTAACAACATGTGTTATCCTATACAACAGGGGTTCAGCCATGGTGGCCTCATGGGATCCTGGGGCACTCATAGCAGGTATGGATTCTTGCAACCATTCTCCCAAATTTAGATGAATTGTAAGTCCTGCCCACATTCACACATACCCATCTGCTTCAATAATCCAGTTGCCATACATAGTGAATTGGCACCTGCCTCAATAATCTATTTTTATTTGAAAGTGAATTGCAAAGTTTCAGTAAAATGTTGCTTATAGAAATGAGAAGTATTTAACCCTTTACCCAACGTGATGACTAAAACCTGTTAGCGCTATTCTCAAAATCGCCAGTTAATTTTCATTATTTTTTTCATTTTTTGTCTCAAAAACATAGGTTATGACACCTGATTGGAATGAGCTCATCGAGCTCATTCCAATGAGGGGTCATAACCTATGTTTTTGAGACAAAAAATAGTTATTCAAGAATTTTTTTTTACAAGTGTGGTCTGTTTTTCATGTTAGATAAAGGGTTAAATACTGTGTACATGTACCTTTTAATGTGTGACATTCAGTACACAATTCATTTGTGTACTGGATGGTATATATTAAAATGTCAACAGTAATATGAAACTTTAGATTACCCCAATTTCACACCGTTTACAGGTGTGGCCAAATTAGAGAAAGAGCGAAGACATCAAGAAAATATGTAAATTCTCTGTGCCTCTTTTACCTTTGAAAATAACTTCCATCATAATATGACCATAGAAACACAAAGAAAGGCATGGCAATAAAACCTAACAGTTTTAGACTGTTATTTCTGGTTTCTTTGCTTTATGGATCTAAGCAATGTAATATTGACAAGCTCCAAAGAGTACAGAACTGCGCTGCCTGTCTCATTACAAAAACTGTAAAATCATGCTATATCACTCCAGTTCTTTAGCTCACCTGACTGAAAGTCAGGGTGAGCTATAGCGAGCACTCACCGTCCATCTTCCGTGAACATGGTCTTTGCGTCTTCTCCTCCAAAACCGCTGAACCGTTTTAAGTGAAATTTGAGATGCTTGTTTGTTATGACATCGCATTTTGATTTTGTTCAAATCAAGTTGCCCCCGCCCCTCGGTAGGACCATGCCCAAAAAGTGTGCCTAAATCTTAAAAAATTTTCTTCTCATGAACCAGCAGTAGCAGAGACTTGATATTTGGTGTGCAGCTTCCTTTTGAGGTGTAGACTCAGATTTGTTCAAGAGATATTTGAGGGGCTATATTTGCCGTCGTTATGGGAGGTGCAAGAATTTTCACCCCGCCAAAAATTTATATTTTCTAAACCGAGAGGCTGATTTGAACCAAATTTGATATGAGGACTTATTGGGTCATAAGTAGTTAATTTATGCCAAAAAAATTTTTCCTGTCACCCCATGGGAACCACAGGAGCTAAAAATAGAAAAAAATTAAAACGCCCATATCTCCAAAACTACACAGCACTGGGAATTTTTATTTGGTGGGAAGCTTCCTTTAGACCAACAGAAAGGAATTGTCCAAAATAATTGCTAATGGTTTTATCATAGGATACTTTTGTGGAACGTTGAAAAAGTGCAGAGTCGGCATTTTTTAAAACTGTGGGTAATGGGTAAAATATTAAAGAATCTTCTTCTCCCAAACCACTGCTCCGAAAGCTTTCATATTTCACATATCACATCTTTGGAAGATTGTTTTACATATTTGTTGAAATCAATTCCCTGGGTCCATATTTGGGCTCTATATGGGAGCCCAAATGTTCAAATTAGTGCAATATAAGGAATATTCTTTAAAAATCTTCTTCTTCAGATCTACAAATCAGAATCTTTTGATATTTGGTATGCAGGATCCTTAAGGGGGTGAGATTCAAGTTTGTTTAAGCCAAGTCCATGGGTTCATACTTGGGTGCCCTCTGGGAGCTCGAATTATAACTTAGTTCAATATGAGGAATATTCTTCAAAAATCTTCTGCACATCCACCTGTCAGAATCTTTTGATATTTGGTTTACAGTATCCTTAGGGAGGTGAGATATAAGTTTGTTAAATCCAAGTACCTGGGTTGATATTTGGGCTTCCTGTAGGAGCCCGAGTTGTACCAAAATTTCTATTTTCTCAACTGAGCAGCCGATTAGAACCAAATTTGATATGAGGGCTTATTGGGTCTAAAGTACCTAATTTATGCCGAAATATTTTTTCCCCGTCGCCCCATGGGAACGGCAAGACCTAAAAATTGAACAAACTAAGAGGCTGATTTGAACCAAATTTGATATGAGGGCTTATTGGGTCATAAGTAGTTAATTTTTGCCAAAATATTTTTTCCTGTCACCCATGGGAACCACAGAAGCTAAATATAGAAAAAAATTAAAACGCCTATATCTCCAAAACAACATGGCACTGAGAATTCTTATGTTGTGTGAAGCTTCCTTAGGCACGGCAGAAAGGAATGATCAAAAAAATTTGCTATCAGTTTTATCATGGGATACTTTTGTGCGACTTTGAAAAAGTGCAGAGTCAGCATTTTTTAACACTGTGTGTAATGGGGAAAACATTAAAGAATCTTCTCCCATACCACTGCTCCAAAGGCTTTCATATTTCACATTTGACATCTTTGGAAGATTCATTCACATGTTTGCTGAAATTAAATCCCTGGGTCCATATTTGGGCTCTCTATGGGATCCCAAATGTTCAGATTAGTGCAATATGAGGAAAATTCTTTAAAAATCTTCTTCCGATTCACCAATCAGAATCTTTTGATATTTGGTATGCAGCATCCTAAGGGGGTGAGATTCAAGTTTTTTTTAAGCCAAGTCCCTGTGTTTATATTTGGGCTCTCTATGGGAGCCCAAATTATAACTTAGTTCAATATAAGGAATATTCTTTAAAAATATTTTTCTTTAGATCCACCAGTCAGAAGCTTTTGATATTTCGTATAAGCTTTTCTTCAGAGGGGCAGATGCAACTTGTTCAAATCAATTCCCTGGGTTGATATTTAGGCTACCATGTCAGGTGAGTGCCCTCGGGCTACCTGAAGCCTCTTGTTAGCTCACCTGACTGCAAGTCAATGTGAGCTATTGCCATCACTTGGCATCCGTTGTCTGTTAACTTTTGCAAACTTGGCTTCTTCTTCACAGCCATTCAGCCAAATTCAAACATATATTGCACAAACCATCCTAGGAGTATAACCTTTCTATTTTGTTCAAATGAAGCAGCTGCCTTCCTCAGGCTCTGGTCAATGATGCCAAAGCCTAAAAATCTTCTTCTTATGAACCACCAGAGAGATTGCCTTGATATATGGTATGGTATTTGGTGTTGAAGATTAAAGTTTGTTCAAGGGCAGTTGGTAGATCAGTATTTGGGCTCTCTGTGGGCACATACCCATTTTTTCTTTCAAGAACCGCTGGGCCGATTTGAACCAAATTTGGAATGTAGTATAAGTGGGTTCAAGGTCCTTGATGGTAGCCCCGTGGGTACCCTAGGGGCTAAAAATAGAAAAATATTCAAATGCCCATATTTCCCAAACTACATGGAACAGAGAACTGTTATATGGTATGAAGCATCCTTTTGACCAGTAGAATGGATTAAAAAAAATTGCCTATCGGTTGTGTCAGGGTGTTCTGTAGGGGCATTTGAAAAAATGTTGAGTCAGCATATTTGCAAAAATTGAAAAAAAAAATTTCCTAAGAACCACTGATTAGAATCTTTTGATATTGGGTATACAGCATCCATAGGACGGTCAAATACAAGTGTGTTCAAATCGAGCCCCTCGGTTCATATTTGGACTCAATACAGGAGCCCAAATAATTATATATATAAATATGGGGAATAAGCTTTAAAAATCTTCTCCAGATCAAATGGTCAGATTCTTTTGATACTTGGTATACAACATCGCTACAGGGGTCAGATTGAAGTTTGTTCAAATTGAGTCCCTGGGTTAATATTTGGGCTTCCTATGGGAGCCCGAATATTAACTTGGTGCAATATGGGGAATAATCTTTAAAAATCTTCTTCTTCAGATCCACCAGTCAGATTATTTGATATTTGGTATGCAGAACATCTAGGGGTGGGTTAGGGGGGGGGGTGTTAGATTCAGGTTTGTTCAAATGGTATCCCTGGGATCCTTATTGGAGCCCAAATTTTAACTTAATGTAATATGAGAAAATTTCTTAAAAAATCTTCTTTTTCAGACCCACTAGTGAGAATCCTTTCATATTTAGTTTGTGACATCTCTAGAGGTGTAAGGTTCAAATTTGTTCAAATCGAGTTCATGGGTTAATATTTGGGTTCCCCAAGGGAGCCCAAATATTTACTTAGTGCAGTATGGGGAATTATCGTTTAAAATCATCTCCTCTCAGATCCAGCAGTCAGATTCTTTTGATATTTGGTGTACAGCACCTCTGGGAGGGTTAGATTGAAGGTTGTTCAAATCAGGTCTCTAGGTTAATATTTGGGCTTTTTATTGAAGCCCAAAGTTTAACTTAGTGCAATATGAGAAAATTCTTACTCTTCAGGTCCACCAGTGAGAATCCTTTCATATTTGGTATGTAACATCTCTAGGAGTGTCAAATTCAAGTTTGTTCAAATCGAGTCGCTTGTTTTTTCTTGTTTTTTTATTTTTTTTTAAATTTTAAGGGGGTGTGGGGGGGAGGTAGAAAGAACAACAGAAGTTGAAAACGAAACAAAAATTTGTTCGGTTGTTTTTTAATACTTCACAGTTTTGAGCCTGCTAGGAAGCCTTCCTAGGACCAGCAGACATGAATGGCCAAAAAAGTTGCCTATCAGTGTGTCATAGCAAATCAAAACATTGCTCTTGCTGCTGATCACTTACTGATACACTCATCTCTTTTGCCAATTTGAGCTAGGTGAGCATTTTAGGCTCCCTTGAGCCTCTTGTTTTAGATTGCATTGGCTCCCTATTAAACAAAGAATTGATTTTAAAGTGTTTTTGTTGGTTTATAAATGTGCAGGCTAATTCACTTTCTACTTTCAATCAAAGATTAAAACTTTTTTATTCTGCCAGGCTTTTATTGATTTTTTATAAGTCTGTGTTTCTTTTAGATTTTTTTTCTTTTAGTGTGTTTTATGTCTATGTCAGCGTTTTGTACAACCAAAGAGTATTTTAATGAAATTTTAGGCCAAATAAATTATATTAATTATATTATTTAATGTGCCCAAATTAGGGCAAAATGGTGTGCCCAAAATAAATGAATTTAAAGGCCTTATACATGTCTGGAATGACAATAAAAGACAAGTTAGTAGACACGTTCATATTTTTTGAAAAATCACCCAATATCACAAATGCAAAACAAAAACATGATCTTTATCAATTTTATCGACTAGAGAGTTACAACTCTGTAAGTACTGGTATGTAAAAGTCATACATGCACTTCTCATCCAACAGTTCATGACAAACCTCACTTCCTTGATACAACTGAGTGAATGGACAGTCAGTGGCCTCATGAGATTTAACCATATTATATTCCCATAAGTTTGTCTACAGAGCTGAGATCCAGGTTCGATCTTTTTTACAACCATTCCAGCAATGGAGAACACATGCTCAGAAGGTACAGAAGTGTCTCAGGAAGGTACCTACAGAAGGTAATTATTATATCTGATATATTTTCTGATTTACCAAATTTGACCTTTGTACTGGGTTTTCTTGGAATTGTTTTACAGGTATTGTTAGAATTTTCACTATTGGCAGTCATACCCAGCATTCGCTCTGTCTGAGAAATGCAGAATATATGGAGGGCAAGATCTTGCCGATAACAAAGGGTTGTGCTTTTCATATTTTGATTCTGCAGTGAAAGGTGTGGAAATCAGACCGATTTGCACCAAAATGAAACTTTTTCAAAACTCCCTCATTCCCTATTTTTCTGTTTTACTTATTTAATGTGACATAAGTAATTTTAGTCTGCATGATCTACTGTTAAGCAATGTAAATCTCAGGTGTTCGGATTATCATCAACATCATCATCACCATCACCATTCAACATCATCATCACCATCACCATTCAACATCACCACTATTGTCAAAAGTTCCTCATTCCCTACTGTACTGTTTTACTTATTTAATGTGACCTAAGCAATTTAAATAACAGTGACCTACTAGTAAGCAATTCAAGTCTCAGGTGTTTGGATCATCATCAACATAATCATCATTATCACCATTCAACATCACCACTATTGTCAAAAGTTCCTCATTCCCAACTGTACTGTTTTACTTATTTAATGTGACCAAAGCAATTTAAATAACAGTGACCTACTAATAAGCAATTTAAGTCCCAAGTGTCTGGATCATCATCAACCTCATCATCTCTATCACCATTCAACATCACCACTATTGTCAAAAGTTCCTCATTCCCTACTGTACTGTTTTACCTATTTAATGTGACCTAAGCAATTTAAATAACAGTGACCTACTAGTAAGCAATTAAAGTCTCATGTGTTTGGATCATTATCAACATCATCATCACTATCACCATTCAACATCACCACTATTGTCAAAAAGTTCCTCATTCCCTACTGTACTGTTTTTCTTATTTAATGTGACCTAAGCAATTTAAGTTGTAGTGACCTACTAGTAAGCAGTTTAAGTGTCAGGTGTTCGGATTGTCATCAACATCATCATCACCATTCATCATCACCATTGTTATGATCACCATCATTCAGAATCATTGTTATCATCATCCTTCATAGGAGTGTGATGGTCATCATCACTATCATCATAATTCATCATCATTCATCATCACTATTACCATCACTATTCATCATTTACTTCAGGCCTCAAAAAGTTAAAAATTTGTTTCTTAGTCCTTCCTGCGTGGTTCTTTTGGCAACTGCATGCTCTCTTTTTATAACCAATGCAAACTTAAAAAAATAAATGGTTTATTTCTGATATTTCACCCAAGTTTATGAAATTGATAAATTTGCCCCTTGAGTGTAATGAGGCTTTGCAGTGCTTTAGCATTGCAATGCCTTTCTTGGGCGAAATACACCACCACCCTTGCTACTCTGTAGAGGCCGAAAACATAAAACAAACGAAGAACATGAACTTTTGATGTCCAAGAAATAATTACAAAAATAAAATGAAAAACTACCCACCCACATACAATTTTTAGCTCACCTGACTGAAAGTCAGGGTGAGCTATTCTGATCACTTTTCGTCCGGCGTGAAGGTGGTGTTTGGGCCTTTTTCTCCCAAACCACTGGCCGCATATTAATGAAATTTCATGTGAGTAGGGGTTATATAAGGGCATTTTGATTTTTTGTCAAATTAGGTTTCGGCTCACATTGAGCAGAGGGATTAGGCAAAAATGCTCCAATTCTTAAAAAATCTTCTTCTCAAGAACCAGCAATAGCATAGACTTGATATTTGGTATGCAGCTTCCTTTTGAGGTGTAGACTCAAGTTTGTTCAAGAGAAGTTGGAGGGGATATATTTGACGATGTTAAAGGAGAGGCAAAAATTTTGGCCCCGCCCCAAATTTCTATTTTCCAAACCGCGAGGCCGATTTGAACCAAATTTTACGTGAGTGCTTATTGGGTCATAAGTACCTAATTTATGCAGAAATTTTTTCCCCCGTAGCCCCGTGGGAACCACAGGAGCTAAAAATAGAAAAAAATGAAAACGCCCATATCTCCAAAACTACACGGCACTGAGAATTCTTATTTGTTGTGAAGCTTCCTTAGGACCAACAGAATGGAATGATCAAAAAAAATTGCCATCGGTTTTATCATGGGGTACTTTTTGGGGACTTTGAAAAAGTGCTAAGTCAGCATTTTTTAACACTGTGGGTAATGGGAAAAACATAAGACTACTTTTCTCTGAAACCATTGCTCCAGAAGCTTTAAAATTTCACATATAACATCTTTGGAAGATTGTTTGACATGTTTATTGAAATCAATTGCCGGGGGCGATATTTGGGCTCTCTATGAGAGCCCAAATGTTTAAATTAGTGCAGTATGAGGAGTATTTTTGAAAAATCTTCTTCAGATCTAGCAATAAGAATGTTATATGATATTTGTATGCAGCATCCTTAGGGGGGTGAGATTCAAGTTTGTTGAATCCAAATCCCTGGGTTCATATTTAGGCTGAAAATTTGGGGTCCCGTTGCGGACTTTAAAATTTTGGACCAAAATCCGAAAAAAAATTTTTCGTTTTTTTCTGCGTTTCGGTCAGTTTTAAGACAAAAAAAAAAAATTCTACCCCTGAAAATTTGGGATGCGGGTGGGACTTAAAAAATTTTGGACCAAAATCCGAAATTTTTTTTTTTTGTTTTTTTTGCATTTCTGTCAATTTTAAGACAAAAAAAAAAAAAAAAATTTTTTTTTCCCCTGAAAATTTGGGGTCCGGGTGGGACTTAGAAAATTTTGGACCAAAATCCGTGTTACGACCCGTAATGTAATAAATGCCCATAATGTAATACCTACCCATAATGTAATACAAAAACGACCCATAATGTAATACGAACCCATAATGTAATAAAAAACGACCCATAATGCTGCCAATGGCCCCTATGCCGTACACAGCCAACATGTGTGGGTGTGTTGGGATTATGATGGAGAGTATTCCGGGACCTGGGGCGGGTATACTCTGCTCTGAGTGGCAGGCATTATCCCTCTTCTATTTGTACCACCCGCGCAAACGTCTTCCTCAATAGCCTCTACTGCCCTGCCACAACCATGTAGGTCTACCTTACCAGACATTCGGTAATTTTGATTCCAGGATGGTCATTTATAACTGCAATCATCATATTCGACCGGCTGTTCACTTGCACAAAAGCAATGTGGGTAGCAGGTTCCTACTGTTAATAAATGCAAGTAACTCTGGCCAAAGTTGCTGGGGCAAAGGGTGGAGTGGGTGCCGTGGGATTTGGGTGCACCAAGACTGGATAGTGGCAGGGGGGGGGGGGGTAGTGTGGGATACAAGGAAAAGATGGAACAGAAGCAAGACGTTGAGTCACACTATATGCCCCCCCCCCCCCCCACTATCCGGTTATTGTGCACCTAAACCCCACTGCACCCCACTACACCCTCTGCCTCAGCAACTTCGGCCAGAATTGCTTGCACTTATTAACAGTATAGGAACCTGCTACCCGCATTGCTTTTATGCAAGTGAACAGCCGGTCGAATATGATGACTGTAGTTATAAATGACCATCCTGGAATCAAAATTATTGAATGTCTTGTAAGGTAGACCTATATGATTGTGGCAGGGCAGTTGAGGCTATCGAGGAAGTCGTTTGCGTGGGTGGTACAAATGGAAGAGGGATAATGCCTGTCACTCATAGCAGAGGATACCCGCCCCAGGTCCCGGAATACTCTCTATCGTAATCCCAACACACCCACAGATGTTGGCTGTGTACGGCATTGGGGCCATTGGCAGCATTGATGAAGGCGCAGGATGTGTCATAAGTAGCCGAACGCACTGCTGGAGTAAAGAGAAAAAACAAAAATCAAGCTTAGAATTTTATTACATTACGGGCCTGGAAAAGTGTAATTTGTATCTAATTTTTTAAAATTTTTATTACATTATGGGTACCTAACATTTATTACACGTTATTACATTTATTACATTATGGGTCGTTTTTTATTACATTATGGGTTCGTATTACATTATGGGCCGTTTTTGTATTACATTATGGGTAGGTATTACATTATGGGCATTTATTACATTACGGGTCGTAACAATCCGAAAAAATTTGTTGTTGTTTTTTATGCATTTCTGTCAAATTTAAGTCAAAAAAAAATTTTTTTTTTTCCACTGAAAATTTGGGGTCCGGGTGGGACTTAGAAAATTTTGGACCAAAATCCGAAAAAAATTTTTTTGTTTTTTATGCATTTATGTCAATTTTAAGACAAAAAAAAAAAAAAAAAATTTTCCCCTGAAAATTTGGGGTCTGGGTGGAACTTAGAAAATTTTGGACCAAAATCCGGAAATTTTTTGTTTTTTGTTTTTTATGCATTTCTGTCAATTTTAAGAAAAAAAAAAAAAAAAATTTTCCCCTGAAATTTTGGGGTCCAGGTGGGAAAATCAGAAAAAAATTTTTTTTTTGGTTTTTTATGCATTTCTGTCAATTTTAAGACAAAAATTTTTTTTTTTTTTTCCCCTGAAAATTTGGGGTCCGGGTGGGACCAAAATCCGGAAATTTCTTTTTTTGTTTTTCATTTATTTCTGTCAATTTTAAGAAAAAAAAAAAAAAAAAAATTCCCCCTGAAAATTTGGGGTCTGGGTGGGACTTAGAAAATTTTGGACCAAAATCCGGAATTTTTTTTTTGTTTGTTTTTTTATGCATTTCTGTCAATTTTAAGACAAAAAATTTTTTTTTTTTTTTACCCTGAAAATTTGGGGTCCGGGTGGGTCTTAGAAAATTTGGGACCAAAATCTGAAATTTTTGTTTTTTTGTTTTTTATGCGTTTTAAGAAGAAGAAAAAAATTTAGGCTGAAAGTATTTTGTTTGGGAAAAAAAAATATGTTTTTTATGTGTTTATCTCAATTTTGGGACGTAAAATGTGCAGGAACTGAAAATAGAAGGAAAAATCCTGTGTATTGTGTGGGCACAATCGCTTCATCTAGTTGGTATATGCTTTTCTTAGGAGCGGCGTATGCAGCTTATTCAAGTCCCTGGTTTGATATTTAGACTACCATGTCAGGTGAGCGCCCTCAGGCCCCCTGGGGCCTCTTGTTCAAAATAATGGCCTGACAAACAGAAGATCCAATTTGGGGAGCCTCAACCACAGTTTATTTCCACTACTCTCCAACAACTGGCATATGTGATCTGTGGACCTATCCCTTTTCATATCAGCTGCTTTATTTTGTTTCACCAGACTCTCTGTCGAGTTACTAGTCGGTGCAATTTGCCTCAGTATTTCATAGTTGTAATAGCTGGTCTTGGATAGTATATGGACATGGAAGGGTGCTGTCCCAGGTAAAGTAAGCATGTTGTACTTGTTCAGTATATCACACCTTTGGACTTGGTGATAAGTGCATGGATTAGCTGCACTTTCTAATGTTATACCAGTATACTCCAGTTGTAATATCTTCTGACCTGGTGTGAGTGGCTTCCAGTCTTGTGGGGCCATGAAACCATCATCATCCCTGCTTCCAGATTAACTTGGGTTGTCCTTTCCTTTCTTACAGACAGATACAAACGCATGGATCCGAAACACAATGTTGATCTAGCGTCTTCCCCTTTCCCATTGCCTTTTGTTTATCAGAGATCATACCTTTGAGCTAACAGATGTACCCAGCTCTGACAGCGATTCTCGTGGACTCAAAATAAGTAGTATCGATGGCATAGATGTAAATATAGCTGGTTATGACTTGACAGCAGGAGATAGTTGAGAAATAATTGATGTAGGCTGCCAGGCTTTTACTTGTTGCTGAGGTACTCAGGCTTCTGGCGAGCTTCCAGTTCCTGTTGGTATGTTGGGATACTGATGGGCAGGTGGTGTTTCTGCTTTAGCCAGAGTTACCAGCTTCAAGAAAGACTGGAATCATCTTCAGAATCTCCCCAGTCAATTCTCTTGAAATGCCTAGGAGGTCACTGCATTTTTTGCTGGTAGCCACATCGTCATTTCCTGTCACGAACAATCCCTCCCCCTATATTTGTGCTGTTCGATCTTTAAGGAGTAGCATCCACCTGGATAAACTGTTGAACGCTTCAGGCTGCTCTAAAAACGGGTCCTCAACCTTTGTGCCGTACTGTCTTTACATTCTTCACAAGGTAGTACACTTCGGCCGCGATGTTTCATGGCATGAGATTGTAGTTCACATAGATGGTTCATTGTGGTGGCAATTGTTCTTTGTATTTAGTACCCTCTAGAGGTGTGTAGCTGAGATTAATCCACATAGGTTGTATCAAGGGGTTTCATAGGGGAGCCCTACATTTTACATTATGATCAACTGAAAAAAAGGCATGATGCCCGGATTATTTTTGTCACTCCTGAGGGACTCAAGGATTGACAGTGTATCCTATGAAGATGGATTGCTTAATGCAGACTCATTCTTGGACTCTGTTTATATTGTGTTCTGTTCAAGATGAGCGCTTCAGGCCCTATGGAGCCTCTTGTTTTTATTTGAGCCGATGTGTAATTATTCACGATGGACATAGCAGTTTCTGAAATATCCCAATGCTTATTAGCAAAACAAAGTAATTTCCTTTACAACGGTCAGTTATCTTTTTTCAAGGCAATATTTCTTACTTGAGGGAATATTTATGCACACAATGATAATTAGGCATTCTAGAAGACATTCTACTCTGTCTATCCTTAACAGTGCCCACACATCTAAGCTGAGTACATTTAGTAAATGAAATTTGGTTAGATTCTTGGGTGATCAGTCCAAAACATAATCATTACACCTGCAGATCTATTGAAGTGTGCTCCACCTTTACTGCATCCACATTGCGTCATCTCTGCCTAGTCTAACAAACCACTACATAGATTTTCTAAGTTACTTTACTCAGTCAGCTCTTTCTTTTAGCATCTGATTCTGGGGCTCATCTAACTTAACGTAATTCCTACTGATGACCTCATAATAAACCTGGGATGAGTTGTTATACAGAGTTGCTTCCCTCGAACCTACCCTGATGACTTCATAATAAACCTTGGTGTTACAGAGTTACATCTCTCGAACCTACGGGTGATAGAGTTACTTCCCTTAAACCTCACCTGTATCATGACTCCTGATGACATAATAATAAACCTCGGTGTTAGAGTGTTACTTCCCTTGAACCTACGAATGACAGAGTTACTTCCCTTGAACCTAACCCGTATCTTGACCCCTGATGACCTCATAATAAACCTCTACCTATGGTGTTACAGAGTTACTTCTCTTGAACTTACAGATGAGTTGTTACTTCCCTTGAACCTAACCTGTATCATGACCCCTGATGACCTCATCGTGGCTTCTAATGTACTCATCATGGCCTCTGATGTACTCATAATAACCTCTACCTACGGAGTTACTTCCCTTGAACCTAACCATTTGACGGATGACAGAGTTACTTCCCTCGAACCTAAGCCGTATTATGACCTCTGATGACCTCATAATAAACCTCAACCTACGGATGAGTTGATACAGAGTTACTTCCTTTGAACCTACGTATGAGTTGTTACAGATTTACTTCCCTTGAACCTAACCATTTGACGGATGAGTTTAGAGTTACTTCCCCCGAACCTACGGATGGTAGTGTTACTTCCCTTGAACCTCACCTGTATCATGACTCCTGATGACCTAATAATAAACCTCGGTGTTACAATGTTACTTACTTTGAACCTACGGATGACAGAGTTACTTCCCGTGAACATAACCCGTATCATGACCCCTGATGACCTCATAATAAACCTCGAATGGGTTGTTATACAGAGTTACTTACCACGAACCTAACCATTTGAACACATGAGTTGTTACAGAGTTACTTCCTTTGAACCTAACCTAAAAAACTTTTTTTTCAAACACTTCTTAGTATGGTGAATTGAATTTTAATTTGTTTGAACGGATGAGTTGTTAAAGAGTTACTTCCCTCGAACCTAACCTAAAACAAACGTTTTTTTCAAGCACTTCTTAGTATGGTGCATCGAATTTTAATTTGTTTGGATGAGTGAGTTGTTACAGAGTTACTTCCCTCGAACCTAACCATTTGATGGATGAGTTGTTACAGAGTTACTTCCCTCGAACTTAACCTGTATCGTGACTCCTGATGACCTCATAATAAACCTCTACCTATGGATGAGGTGTTACAGAGTTACTTCCTTCGAACATAACCATTTGATGGATGAGTTGTTACAAAGTTACTTCCCTTGAACCTAACCTGTATCATAATCTCTGATGTACTCATAATAAACCTCTACCTAGGGATGAGTTGTTACCGAGTTACTTCCTAACCTGTATCATAACCCCCGATGACCTCATAATAAACCTCTACCTATAGATGAACGGAGTTACTTCCCTTGAACCTAACCTGTATCATGACCTCTAATGACCTCATAATAAACCTCTACCTATGGATGACAGAGTTACTTCCCTTTGAACTTAACCATTTGGTGGATGAGTTGTTACGGAGTTACTTCCCTTGACCTAACCTGCATCATGACCCCTGATGACCTCATAATAAACCTCTACCTAACTTATCAGTCACAACAACAACACTATTATCAGTAAAAACCATATTTTTTTGTCTTAGTATCAATAAAAAAAAACTCAACAAATAAAGTTTTTTTTTTGTTGTGAGAATAAATACCGTGATAATGAACTTCAAAAAAGGCAATCTATTTCAAAAGATATGTCTCTGCATGATTCGAATGAAAAAAAAAGGTAAATCTTTATTATAATTCGAATGGAAAACATGCTCGATAAGACCCGTGAATATAGACAGCATAGATGTGTCATAATGGATAAAAAACAACAATCAGAAAAAAGTGGTTTTCCCGAAAAAATTGTCCCTCATTCCCATAGAGAGATCTCAGAAAAAAATTAGAGGAGTCAGACATTACAGAAGCGCAACATAATAATCACCTCGACTTTTTTGACTCATTGAAAGGATGTTGGGTGTATGTGTTCAAAAAAATACGATGGAGAATGGTTCGTGACTATGAATAGAACTTTAAAAAAAATGCATTGAATACTTTCTGGGATCAATCCACAGTGTACATTTGAAACTCGATTTGTGAATATATAATCAGACAGAAAAAACCCTGGAAAAAAACACTTCATTCCATCCATCGAAAGCAATTCCAAGATGAATTCTTATTTCTAACCCTTAAAATTCAGGTGTTCGAGACTTAGGACGAATTATTGGCACACATCAAGGCACGCAACATTCGTAAGGTTCAAGGCTTGATGATGTGTCTCAATAACAATGGCAAAAATTTACAAGATTTTAAATTCTCATTTTCACAAAAAGTACACACAAAAAAAATGTACCCCCAGTCAAATCTCGAATAAGAAGCAAAGAAGGTAAAATTTTTATTTTTTTTTCAAGCACTTCTCAGGAGAATCAAATTTTATTTTGTTTGCATGGATGAGTTGTTGCAGAGTTACTTCCCTTGAACCTGACCATTTGACAAGGTTTTTTTTTTTTTTTTTTAAACTGAACCCTGAACGCAATCTGTAAAAAAATCAGAAAATACTGCACAAGCGAATGCAATTTTCAGAGAACAATTCACACGATTTTCTATACTAATTTCTATTATCGACTATTGCTACGGAATGTTAGGGAAAATTTATCGATCAGATAAATTTATTATCACCTCCCTCGTATCCCAAGATGTTCACGGCCACAGTGGGATTTAACTTTTCGAAATCTCTGATATCTTTCAACCGTGTCAGAAAAGACACTCCCGTCCAATCGAGATTTTTACAAGTCTCTAAGTACTTGGAAACTCTCTGAGCGTGTTTTTCTACGGGATACAACGCCGATGTGATCGCCCATTTGAAAACACTCGTTATCTTCATTTTTCACGTTGATCACGGCTTGTTTTTTAAATATGAAATAAGGTAATTTTATGTAGGAAGATGCTTTCAAAAGGATCCTGTCTATCCACGTTAACCTCAAGATTCAATATCTTCTCGAACGTCCAATTACTTCCCTTGTTTTGAAAAAGTAGCCATAGCTCCATCATCTTGTTTTCATTACTTTATAAACGTCAACTAATTCGTCATCTCTGAACACAATCTCGTTTTTAGATCGGAAAAAGGCATCTCGTTGCAGGATCTTACCCATTTTTGGGTCGACCTTTTTCATCAGACAATACAAGATCATTCTTATTTTTAAACCCTTACCTAGATGTTTTTAAATTACGTCCAACACTCTATCCTTCACCCGTTCCATGAACGATTCAGGATCGATTTTTTTCATGAGACCAGGCTTCATGATGAAAGTTTTAAACCATCCTTTGATGGCTTCGTCTTGTTCTATCAAAATCGATGATGATTTTTTTGACACTTCAATCACGATATCCATTACAGCACTGAGATCCTTACTTTCATTCACCGCTCTCTTGATTGAATCCATTGTTTTTGTTTCTAACAAATCGTCATCTCGAACCACATCGCTTTTCATTTTTTTATTATTCTCTTTCGAAACCTTCTGTCACTCCACCACTTTTTGGTTAATGGCTATCTTCTTCTTAGTTTTCTCCGCCATCGTTTGTTGATGTTGTTTTGTCATCGCTATCTTCTCATCCTTTTTTTCGCGATTTGAGTTGTTTTTATCACTACCGCAGATCTTTCGTCCATTCCCTTTCCGTTGAGCAAAAAACTTATGCATTCATCTTTTTTCATGTATTTAACACCTTTCAATTTCAACGACTGACGCACTTTGGCTTGTAATTTCACCAGTGATAGATCAGAAGTCTCCTCGCACACGGCTTCAATCAATCGTTCTTTAGTTTTGTAACGGTTATAATTTTTAATTCCTAGATTTCTACAATACTTTATCAACTCGGATTTGGTAGAAAAATATAATTTTTTTTCCGCAGTATGCTTTTTTGTTTTTGGCATTTTTTTTTTATTAATATATATAATATTTATTTTAATTTTTAAAAATTTTTTGTGAATTTTTAAACTTCTTATTATATATATATATTTTTTGTTTATTTTTTTTTCTTTTATGATAAAAACAAAAAATAGAAAAAACACGAGTACTACTTCATGATAAATACTTTAATAAGCTTTCAAGTCAAGAAAAAAACTCTATCTGTAATGAACGAACTCTCTCTTTTTTTTTATCATATTTTTGCGTCTGTGATGAGCATGTTAACTTTAAGCTATCGTCTCCCTCCTGATAAATCCATCGGAAAATTAGATTCACCCTCTCGAATGTTTGTTCTTCCTCCTCGATCAGATTCAATTTGTCGACTACTTCTTTAGAGACGATCGGATATATATTACTCCCGTAGATGAACGACAGACCATCTGGATCAAAATTTGTTATCTTCTCATTGAGAATGGCTAAGAGATCGTCTTGACATTTGTACATTAAATCCAAGACGGTCTCATTCAATTTCAAAGGCAATGAAAATTTGTCATATTTCTCTCTCAATCAACTCGTTTCCACGTCCTTCAATTCGATGGCATTGTGCGATTGCAGTATATAAATTTTACTACCGTACTTCGAAAAACTCTCGATTCTCTTCAATTTTAATATGGATTGTTTAGATACTAACGATGTCATGACTGATTATTTTTTTTATGATAATAATTGTTAATTGTAAAAAAAAAAAATTTGTGATTTTCAACATTTTTTTGTGAATTGTTAAACTTTTTATGATAATAATTATTAATTGTAAAAAAAGAGTTTTTTGATTTTTTTTCTGCTTCTTAGTATATATGTAAAATAACAACTTTTTTTTAACAAGTGTTTTTCTTTAATGACAAACATTTTGTGAGTGTATTTTTTTTAATGATAATAGTTGTTAATGTAAAAATATTTTTTTGTCTTTTTTTCAATTTTTTTGTGAATTATTAATTGTAAAAAAATTGTTTCTGCTTTCTTCGATCTTGCATTTGAGATAGTCAAACTACTTCTGACTTGAGGCTGACTGCTCCCCTTTTTATACTTTTTTGGAGGTACATATGGGTTTTCCCCTAGTCAGAAATATCTTGGGGTTTTCCCCTAGTCAGAAATATCTTGTTTGAAATTGACACGCATTTCATGGGTTTTCCTCCAGTCAGTAATATCTTGTTTTTTGAAATCGGCGTGCATTCTGTCACCATTCATTCCCACCAATGATGAATAGCGAGGAAAATTTTTCATTTTGACTTTGAAGTTCACCGAAGAATAACGGACGACACATACCAATCATAATTATACATTTCACAAAGAAAGAACACACCTGCCTAATGATTTATATAAATAGATCATTCATGAGATTATAACGGTCCTTTCAGTAGAATAGAAAGGACTAATAATTTTGTTTATCTAATTCCCATTATAAATTCACATCACAATCCTAATTCACATTATAATTCACATCACAATCTACCTTGTTGTAGATAGTCCGCATTTCGAGTACACTTTTCACACACTAAAATAAACCTTCAGTAATGTTATTACAATACTTTTAATTATCAAAAAATATCTCTCTCTCCTTGCCAAAAACCTCACCACGTCATCGTCGAGAGTTCGGGCGCACCGATAAATTCACCCTCTCGATTCGAACTCCGTTTTTCCGTGGGAATCGACGTTGGATCACTGGTCTTCCATTCGCACCGGTCATGTCATTTTGACGGTATTCTGTCGAAAAAATTCACCTAAAATGGCAGGTCCGTGTTACCTCTGCGAAAAGGTGAGTGTTTTCCCGAGACGGTCGTGTCAGATTTTTACGAGCCCACCAAAATTGAATTTTTGAGAGCGGGAATTTTATAGAGTTTGTTAAAATTCCGTCGCCAGCCCACGTTGATTGTTAGAGAATTGAACATTAACCCACTATGCCTCGTCTACCGTAAACACTGTAAAAACCAGGAAAAGTGACTATGTGATCATGTACGTATCACGTATCGCATCGTACAAATCCATACATTTCGATCGTGATGAACGCGATTTGCTCGAAAAAAAACTAAGTTTTTGGTGAGGTGCGATCGACTTCAAAAAATTTAGTGGGCTCTTAATCCCGTTTTCACACTACTTGAGCCAGTGTGACAATGTTGCCCGTTTTGGAGCAAGTTTGTTCCTTAGTTAATACATATAATACCGTACTTCAAAAGTCACGGTTATCGATCAAGACGTTGATCATTGGTTAGTCGATTAATCAGTTAACCGTATCAGCTCTAATTAATTTCTTTCAACAGGATTACTGCAATAGCCTTTGATGTGGTGGTTGAACAATCTGTGTATTTGAAGATAAATAAGCATAATTCATGTGATTAAGACACATGCTGGAAATGGGTCCCGCAAAAAATAAATGGGCCGCTGTGGGAGCCCGCTGTGGGAGCCCGAATTATAACTTAGTTCAAAATGAGGAATTTTCTTTAAAAATCTTCTTCAGATCCAGCAGTTGGAATGTTTTGATATTTGGTATGCAGCATCCTTAGGGGGGTGAGATTCAGATTTGTTTACCCCAAGTTCCTAGGTTCATATTTGGGTTCACTGTGGGAGCCTGAATTATAGCTTAGTTCAAAATGAGGAATTTTCTTTAAAAACCTTCTTCTTCAGATCCAGCAGTCGGAATGTTTTGATATTTGGTACCATATGCAGCATCCTTGGGGAAGGGGGGGGGGGGGGATTCAAGTTTGTTCAAGCCAAGTCCCTGGGTTCATATTTGGGCTCACTGTGGGAGCCTGAATTATAACTTAGTTCAAAATGAGGAAATTTCTTTAAAAATCTTCTTCAGCTCCAGCAGTCGGAATGTTTTGATATTTGGTATCATATGCAGCATCCTTAGGGGGTGAGATTCAAGTTTGTTCAAGCCAAGTCCCTGGGTTCATATTTGGGCTCCATGTGCGAGCCCGAATTATAATTTAGTTCAATATGAGGAATATTCTTCAAAAATATTCTTCTTCACATCCACCAGTCAGAATGTTTTGATATTTGATATACAGTATCCTTAGGGAGGTGAGATATAAATTTGTTAAAGCCAAGTCCCTGGGTTCATATGTGGGACTCCTGTGGGAGCCCGAATTGTACCAAAATTTCTATTTACCGAATTGATACGCCGATTTGAAAAAAGTTTTATATGATGGGCTTATTGGGTCGTACTTAATTTATGCAAAAAAAAATTCCTGTCGCTCTATGGGAACCACAGGATCTAAATATAGAAAAAATTTAAAACGCCCATATCTTCAAAACTACATGGCACTGAGAATTTTTAGCTTTTGTGTGAAGCTTCCTGAGGAACAGCAGAAAGGAATGGTCAAAACAAATTGCCAACGATTTTATCATAGGGTAGGGGCGCGGTGGCTCAGTTGGCAGAGGTGCAGGCTGCAAGCCGAGAGGTCCTCGGTTCGAATCCCACCTGCAGCAATCGCGTTGTGTCCTTGGGCAAGACACTTCACCCCATTGCCCACGTGGGGGCACGGTGACGTTGTGTACTAAGGCGTACTGCACGTCGATGGTGCACCTGTCTTCAACCAATGCTAACCCTGCTTGTGTGGAGTTGGTATGTTGGGGAGCTGACAGTTGCTCGCCGTTGCTCGGTGGTTCTCTCCGGGTACTCCGGCTTCCTCAACCCGCAAAACTGTCACGGTCATGGTTAGCCATTGTGCAGAAATATTATGTGACCTTAAAAACACCAATAAATAAATAAATAAATCATAGGGTAGTTTTCCAGAACTTTTGAACAAATGCTGAGTCATAATTTTTTAACACTGTGAGTAATGGGAAAAACCTTAAAGAATCTTCCCATACCACTGCTCCAAAGGCTTTCATATTTCGCATATAATATCTTTGGAAGATTCATTCACATGTTTATTGAAATCAAATCCCTGGGTCCATATTTGGGCTCTCTGTGATCAGATTAGTGCAATATGAGGAATAATATTCTTTAAAAATCTTCTTCTGCTGATCTACCCTTCAGAATCTTTTGATAATGGGGATGCAGCGTCCTTAGAGGGGTGAGATGCAAGTTTGTTCAAGCCAAGTCCCTGGGTTCATATTTGGGCTTACTGTGGGAGCCCGAATTATAACTTTGTTCAATAACAGGAATATTCTTTAAAATCCAGTAGCAGAATCTTTTGATATTGGTATACAGCATCCTTAGGGAGGTGAGATTCAAGTTTGTTCAATCCAAGTCCCTGGGTTCATATTTGAGCTCCCTGTGGGAGCCCGAATTATAACTTAGTTCAATATGAGGAATATTCTTTAAAAATCTTCTTTCTTTTTTTAGATCCACCAGTCAGAATCTTTGGATATTTTGTATGAGCTTTTCTTATGAGGGGCAGATGCAACTCAATCTTTCACCCTCCAACCTCCCCTACACACATACACAAATCAGGGCTGGGGCGAGTATTGAGTACTTTGTCAAAAAAGTGGTACTCGAGTACAACGAGCACTGAGTACTTTGGACCCAGCCCGTCACAAATATATTAAACATCAGAGAGTATTATATACTTGAAACAAATACAGTACAGCTGCTGTGTACTGCTCAATTTCCTCGGATGGGCAATATTTCCACGGATACAATCATATTTGATGCCAAAAACTAACTATAGGAATAATCATCAAAAATTTAAATAATGAAGCACCAGGTACAACCCGGTGCTTCATTAATTAAAATGTTGGTGATGATGATTTTTTTTGCCTGGTAAACGCATGAGTGGACATCACTGCCCACGTGTGTATTACAACCCGTCCACGGCGACTGTACTGTAACTGATTTGTCCTCTTTGGGAACATATTTTCTACAATTTCACTCCTTTTGACAGAATGTGTGCCTGTGGGTATTAAAACCAAAGAAGTGAAAGTGCAATTGTGGATATTTGCAGCACAAGCACAGCATTACAGAATCAATATTTGATGATTTTAGAGACACCACAGTAGCAGGTACTGGTCGTTCTGTTGGAGAAAATCACTGTTTTAAGACTCGAGGTGCCTTAATTGAGAAAATTGAGGCCTTTTCTTACAAAGATTGCAAAATATTCATCGAACACAATGTGAAATGTCTTCAAAAGACAGGATGTGATTAAATAACAATAGGAAATTCAATATGTTTTAACATCAATTTATTTATAAATTATTATAGTTTTTTATGGAGAAGGCATACGGAGGGGGGTTGGGGGGGCACATCCAGGGCTATATTTTACCCCATCACTGGGTAAAAAAATATTTGACATCATTAAATTTTGTTGAGATAAAATGGCACTTTCTGTTGATATTGGTGAATTATATGGCCTCAGCCAGGGCTCATATTTCGACGAGAATCTGAGAATCGATTCACGTAGAGATCCGTGCAACAAAACCAGTGAGGAAACCATGAAGATTCTCGTAGCACCGTTGCTAGGATTCACGTGAAAAGAACTGAGTCAGTTTAACCCTTTACCTAACACAAAGGTAGCAAATTAACCAATCCAACACTAACGTGACCTGAAATATTATGACACTGGCAATAAAATTTGTACAAATATGGCTGCCATTGGAACCGGCCCTCATCAACCGGCTCCAGTAACATCCATAATTATTAAGCTTGATGAATATTGTTTATTTTTAGCTCACCTGACTGTTGTCTGTCGACCATCCGTCCATCTATCCGGCATGAACTTTACATTATCAACTTCTCATAAACAACCGGGCCGAATTGAACCAAATTTGAAATTCATGTTCCTTAACATATATGAATTCCAGTTTGTTCAAATAAAGTTGCCACGCCTACAGGGGTCCCCAAAAGGGGCATTTCTCTGATAGCACCCATAAATTGTTTTCAAAATTAAAAAAACAATCTTCTCCAGAACCATGTATAAGAAACTTTTGATACTTGGTATACAGCATCTCTAGGGTAGAGGAGGGAGTGTGGGGGGGGGGGGGGGGGGTGGGTAGATTCAACTTTGTTCAAATCGAGTCCCAGAGTTAATATTTGGGCTCCCTATGGGCACCTAAATATCAAGAGTGCAGTGCAATATGAGGAAATTTCCTTCAAAACCTCCTTCAGATCCACCAGTCAGAATGCTTTCATCTTTGGAATACAACATCTCTCGTGTGTGTAGGGGGGGGGGGGGGCATCTCTAAGGGAGTCAGATTCATGTTTGTTCAAGCAAAGTCTATGGGTTAATATTTGGGCTCGTTATGGGAGCTCAAATTAACTCAGTGTAACATGAGAAAAAAATCTTTTTCTTCAGACCCACCAGTTTGAATGCTTTAATATTTGGTGTACAACGTCTCTGGGGAGGTCAGATCTAAATTTGTTCCAATTTGGTTCCTGCCAGTCAGAATCCTTTCATATTTGGTATCGCAGGGGCGTGGGTGGGGGCAATTTCGAGTCCCTGGCTTAATATTTGGGCAGGGGTGGGTTAGGTTCAAGGTTGTTCATTAATGTTCAAATCCATTCCTTAGAGTTTTTCCATAAAATTTCAAGCTGCAGTGACACAACAACCCTTGGAAATTTGGCAGTACTTGTCTACAGCTGATAGAATTGGAAGCAATCAGGAAGACCTATGCTAATAATCATCTGACATGGACACTGGAGTTATGAATAATTTCGTAACATCATTCCTATGTAGTGTTCATGAACCATGACTAACTGAATGTGACACAAAATACTTCTCTGAACCACTTTGTCAGGTGAGCGATTAAGGTCCCTGGGTGGGGGCTTCTTTTTTTTTAAACCAGTAGTTGGTGTTTTAAAAATCAAAAAGCTGTATTGGGTAAAGGGTTAACATGTATTATCAGTATGCAACAGGGATTCAACCATACTGGCCTCATGGGATCCATAGCAGGTCTGAATTCTCGCAACGATTTTCGCAAGAATCCAAATGGATTCTCCCAAATTTAGAGGAATTATAAACCCTGCACAACCCCAATTTTGAAACAAACTTTACATATTGTTTCATGGGGTGGGGCACTATTTATCTTGCTGTATGGTTAATTAAAACAGATTTTGTCAAAAGGTTTTGTGTGCTGATGCAGAGTTTAGTTTTATTTTGGGATTAGGGTAGTTTTCAAAGAAAGCTGTGAATTCTTATCCCTCCCAGCTTACTCATTAGGTAACAAAGTAGGATTTCTGTTGGAGGCAATACCAGTTTTTAAGCCCATTTGACACAGATTGGACACTTCTCTTCAAAAGAACAAATTTCCCGTGCTTTTGACTTGGCAGAAGCCAAACGTTGATTTCTATTGCAGAAATGAGTCTCTCATCACATGAAAGAGGTAAATGTATCTTTGGTAGGGTTGGGTTTGCTCATAGGTATAACTGTTGAAAATATTTTAATTAGATTTACCTGCCTCGAAAAGTTGCACTAATTGTAATTATGTAATCTCCAAAACTAACCAGTCTTGGGAAAATATATTGTTTCAATAAACATTTGAAGAATTCTACTGACATCTTGCATTACTGTTGAATGTTCCAGATGAATAAAGAGGGTGATTTGAGGACTTTTTGGACCTAAAAATTCATTTGACTGTTGGTGTGTTTTGGTTGGGAATTCCCTGAGAAATATGTACATGTGACTAGCACTTCCCTTTCTGTTAGTTTTTCTCTTATTTGTTGCATGACCCCCTGTTTAAGAATCAGAAAAGGGTTGTCTGAAGGGCTATTCTTGACAAAAGATATCTGAATGCCAAATTTAAAATGGTGCGACCATATTTTTTTCGCCTGAACGTTATAATGGTCGCCTATGGGAAAATAGTTAGTACTGTGATACGTATTAATGTTTGCCTGAAATAAAACAATTGCAGGAATTCAATTGCATAAAATGTTTTTGGAGTAATGGTTGCGGAATGAAATATTTCAATATGTTGGATACTTTGGGGTTCCTTCTTACGTCTTGCGTATTGTCATATTAGCCGAACATTACCGATCCGAAAATTCATCTACCTGTGTTAGGTTAGCATTCGTCACGTAATATTTGGATGGCATTGATGTGGCAATTAAAGTTATGTCACATGCATGCTTATACTCCAAAATGTTTATTAGGCCTAGAAAAGTTAAAAATCTGTTTCTCATGCCCACCCGTATGGTACTTTTGACTGCCGCATGCTCTCTTTTTATAACCAATGTAAACTTAAAAAAAATAAAAATTAAATGGTTTATGTCTGATATTTTACCCAAGTTAATAAATTTGATAAATTTGTCCCTGGAGTGCAACAAGGCTTTCCAATGCTTTATGCAGAGCTGTCTTGCACTCAAGGGACGAAATACATCACCACCCATGCTATTCGGTAGATTATGAGGCCTAAAACGAAACAAACCAAGAACATGGACCTTTGATGGCAAAGAAATTCCACTCAACGTGTGGGCCAATAAAGAGTATTTTTACACTCGAAAAGTTTGCAGCACCAAACTTGTTGTGACATGGACACGACTAGAAACTCATTAGAGGTTCAAAATGTGGGTCAAGGTCGCTGAGGTCGCCCACGGGTCATTGAGTGTATTTTCAGAATTACTAGAAATTACATTTTATGACCTCATAATGCATTCCCGAAGTTTATCCGTGTATTTTTGCACTCAAAAAGTGGGCGGCGCCAAACATTTGGAAAGTGGGTCAGGACCAACATCAAACGAGTCGAAATGCACTGGATGTTCAGAATGTGGGTCAAGGTCCATGGGTTCTCCTAGGTGTCACTGAATGCATTTTTAAAAATTGCTGGACATTGCATTTATAACATCTAATGCATTCCCGAAGTTCTTACATGCATTTCATCACGGAATTTCAAAAAATTTTACCCCCACCTCCGTCCATTTTAGAGCTTGATATAATCTAAGGGTGAAATTATAGACGGAGCCATCAATTTTGAAAGATGGTCATGCTGATATATTAAGCATAGTATGACATTATCAGCTTGCAATCTTCAAAAATCGAATCTCACTGGAAGTTCAAAATATGTCCCAAGGTCTTTCGAGTCATCCTGTAGTTATTGACTGCACATTGCAGAGATATTGGTCATCACCATTTTAACCCCTCTATTGCATTCCTGAAGTTCATATGTTAAATGCCCAAAATGTGGGCGGGGTCAGACATTTTGAAAGGGGTCGGCGTCAAAATTTTGAAAGCAGGACACACTTGCATATCAGACATATCGACCTGGGACCAAGACAAGGTTTGAAATATGAGGGGAGTGTTGCGATCATTCGGTGCAGAATTCCAGCGGTTTTGGAAAATCATTTGTGTTTTTTTTTTTTTTGCATGAAACTCTTCAAGAACAGTACACAACAATGTATTTCTCATTTCTTCGATATCCATTTCTGATTACTTTATAGAACTCGTTAAATGGTGTGCACAAAAGTTATTTCTTTTTTCTTGAAGAATTATATTTGATTCCTTTATGCAATCTTTAAGCACTGTTTACAAAAAGGCATTTCTGAATTCTATAAAGACATTTTTACTAACGAAAATATGTCCCCATGCATTCTCTTGCTATATAGTTCAGTTCTAAGGCTTTCACCATGTTCATACAGACTCGAATTTATTTACTGATCACTGTAAATTCTGTTTCTCTTGTTCTGTTAAGTGTTTGCACCATTGCAGGACTCCGGGCACTATGTTTCAGCAGTCGCGATTAATATAGCCATTAAGAATGCGGGAATTTGTCACGTGATTATTATTATAATACAAGCGGAAAATAGAAACGCAAGGTTTTTTTCTTTGGTAAATATTTCAAATGTGTTATGGGTGATTATTTCATTGTTTGGATGTTGGTGTTATGTCTTCGTTAATGATTAAAATTTGACGAGTTTTGTTGCCTTAATACAGACGCCATTTCCTGATTAACAATCAATAGCGGGCGATTCCTAACTGTTCTTGGACACACTCGACGACCATGAGTCTCGCTGTCTCCATCTGAAATTGGTTACGGAGGTGTGAGAGACGTATGCCTCTATCTTGACATGGCGACGTAACGCGCGGATGCCTACTCCCGGGGAGGCAGCTAATCTTCCTGTGGCTCTGAGACGCCCGAATAAACTAGCTATCGTTGACTCGTGGACCCCAAATTGCTTGGCGACGAGACGTTGCGATTGGCCCTTCATAATTTAAGCAATAGCCCTACTCCTATAAACTTCGGACATTCGCGGCATTTTGCTTTTCAATCGAGTTGAAATGAAAAGTTGTGCAATCGATGTGTACTGTTCAAAACTTCGATTTGGTATGGTTTTCAAGTCCACAGCACGTGGGAGTTCCCCAGATGCACACTTTGTCAACAAATCTGCTGAAGGCATGCAGCGTCGCACATGCATGGTCATGGTTGACTGAATTTTAACCAAAGACTCTCTAGACAGTACACTGGGGTGGCTATGTGTAATATTTTACTACATTTGGTCTAAGATAAAAAAAAATACATTACCCAAACTGAACTTGCGTTTCTTTTTAACGTCAGGATAGTTTCATCCTTCTAAGGGGAGCGTGGTGGCTCAGTGGTCACAGCATTGGACTTCATACCGAACGGTCCACGGTTCGATCTGCCTTGTGTTCTTGGACAAGGCACTTAATCCCGATTGCCCACGTGGGTGCACCGTTGCGTTGGTTACTTAGTCGAACTGCACTTCGATAGTACACTTCAACCCATGCTTGTGTGGAGTTAGTACGTTGGGGAGTGTGACAGTTTCTCGCCGCTGCTCGGCGGTTCTCACCGATTCTTCGGCTTCATCCACCTAAAAAACTGTCGGACACGACGTAAAATGTCGTTAAACTCCAATACAAAGTCTTCTTAGAGCACAATATCACTCTACCCCTCAAACGCTCGAGAACTGGTTCCTCTTGACCACAAAATATTGTTTATTCCTTTCACATGTGATTAGCCGTATTTGAAAATACGTCTTGAAGTTAACCAACTCCTGTTCATTCGTTTAGTCACTGCCTGTTTGCAATCACCTCAACTTCCAGGGGGGGACAGGTAGACTTCCAATCTGGTTATGCCATTTCCCACGGTATACTACTTATTACATTTGTGCAATAAAATTGTGTTTATTTCTAACCATTTTACATGTATGTGTACCGTGAATATAGAATCTGATCTGATGACAAACAATTTTTTATTTGAACTTTCAATAAATTTGGAAGGCAAGCGACGGTAGAAAGAATTGAGTGTTACTAGAAGTATTAGTTTAGGTTTTTGCTCTTGGGGGCATCGTTAATGGTGACCTACGGGTTTTTGAGGCCATTGGAGTAGGGAAAGATAGGGAGCCCCTGACCCACATGGCCGACCATGGTTCGGCCCGGTGTGAGAAAATTTTGACATACAACTCGCCAAATCGTTGACTCGACACCTTTTGGAAGACTTGAATCTAACATAAAATTTAACCTGTTTTACGTTAATGTTCGCCGCTCGGAGTAGCACCCCCCCCCCCCCCCATGCCCCGCCCAATACAATATCTATAGCTGGAGGGGTCTCTGAAACCCCTCAAAGGAATGCACAGTGCGTACACCATGTTATTATTCCAACAAACCCGATATACTGGGGGTTTTGTGACAATGTAAGGGTGTGCCGTGATACTCGTTTTTAATAGCTCCCTGGTGCATGGATATCCATTTCGTCGTATGTGAGGTCACTGACATTAGAAACTGTGAAGACTACAATTTGTTTTTGAAAATTACTGGCAGGATTATAATAGCATTATGCAATTCACTGAAAAACTTGCTCACTCGAGTGTGGACACTTATATGCACTTGGAAATTTTTTAAAAAAAACTAAGATGGGGCGTGCTCCGGATTTGCTGTGAGTAGTGTGTCTGGGGCTTTTCATGCCATATTTTGATGACCTCGGATGTGACGTCATGTCACGTAACCCAGTAGCGCCATGTTATGTTGCCATGGTAACCCGCGTAGCGGACATGTTGTGACGTCATCCCCATAGTGATACGTGTTGTTAGTGCGCATGCGCAGCGCGTGTTGTTAGGGTGATACGTGTTTCCGTCGCCCATTTTGTATATTGAAGTCCGCCATCTTCGTTTCTATGGTAGCACGTGATTTCTATGTGACCTGAAGCAGGGGTGTGTTCGATTGAAAAGGAGTAGTTTCCCGATTCGTAGAATTACCACAAACAACCCGACAAGTTGTACTATTTCGAATTCTTTCAGAATCCTCTGCCTCTATCTATCTATGTAACAGTTTTCGTTTTGATAATATTTTCAGCAACAAAATTAATCCTCATATATCTGGAATAATTTTTACAGATGTAAGTGATCATTTTGCAACATTTTATGTTGATGAATCAACAAAAAGGCGCACCCATCCCATACAAACCCCAAAAAGATCGTTTAAGCAGGAAAACGTAAATCAGTTTAGGTTTCTCCTGTCTGAAAGTGACTACACCGATGTAATTAATGCTCCTTGTCCCAACGAAGCCTGTGACATTTTTCTCGAAATTGTCCATGAAGCTTTCGATCAAGCTTTTCCAGAAGAAATCATAAGAGTTCCCAAAAAGTTTGTGAAGCGTGAACCGTGGATGACATCGGGCCTTTTGCAGTCATCTTTGGAAAAAACAAAACAGTCAAAAAATTAAAATCCCCAACCACACATAACAAATTAAGATACAAAACATACTGTACCACTTTTAACAGACTGAAAAGGTTCGCAAATCTGATTATTACAAGACTATACTTCATGAAAATAAATATAACATGAAAAAAACTTGGGAAATCTAGAAAAAAGCAATTAACAAATCTAGTTCTACCTTTACATTCCCGTCCACATTTGTCGATGGAAATGCGGAAATATCTGATCCGAAAGAGATAGCTGACAAATTTAACTCCTAACTCGTTAAGATCGGTTCAATATTAAGCGACTCAGTACCAAACTCCTGTCGACATTTTGCTGACTGCGTTAATGGAAATGGAATTGAGTCATTTTTTATTTTGCCCACTACCCCACACGAGGTAATTCAGTGCACACAAAAATTAAAATCAAAAACAAGTAGGGACTTTGACAATATGTCCTCCAAAATATTAAAGGAGATAATATATGAGATCGCTGACCCTTTAACACACGTAATTAATCTATCTTGCTCAACCGGTATTGTCCCCAGCAAAATGAAAATAGCAGAAGTAATTCCTGTGTTTAAATCTGGTGACCATCAACTATTCAACAATTATAGGCCCATTAGCATATTATCGGCCTCCTCGAAAGTACTAGAAAAATTAATCAGTGTACTCCAGGATAATATCTTTTCTGGAAGATAATAAGATAATTCATCAATATCAGTTTAGATTCAGAAAGGCACACCCAACAATACATCCAGTATTGCATCTCATAAACAACGTTGCTGAAATGAATGACTGTACTTTAGCCCTGTTCCTTGACTTCTCCAAAGCATTTGATACTATAAATCACCAGATCTTACTCAAAAAGCTAGAACTTCATGGAATACGGGGCCATGCAAACTCTTGGTTCAATGATTATCTTACTGACATCTCAGTCAGTTTCTCTTCCAAAGGCGAACTCTGATTTCCAGGTGATAACAACTGGTGTCCCACAGGGATATGTTCTTGGTCCTATTCTCTTCATAATTTACATAAACGATATTATATTGGTGTTTATTGGTGTTTTTTTTTAAGGTCACGTATTTCTGCACAATGCTAACGACGACAGTTTTACGGGTGGAGGAAGCCGGAGTACCCGGAGAGAACCACCGAGCAACGGCGAGCAACTGTCAGCTCCCCAACATACTAACTCCACACAAGCAGGGTTAGCATTGGTTGAAGACAGGTGCACCATCGAAGTGAAGTACGCCTTAATACACAGCGTCATGTGCCCCCACGTGGGCAATGGGGGTGAAGTGTCTTCCCCAAGGACATAACATCGTTGCCGCAAGTGGGATTCGAACCGCGGACCTCTCGGCTTGCAGCAATGGGGATGAAGTGTCTTGCCCAAGGACACAACGCGGTTGCCGCAAGTGGGATTCGAACCGCGGACCTCTCGGCTTGCAGCCTGCACCTCTACCTACTGAGCCACCGCGCCGCGCCTCCTAACGATATTATAAACAAGACATTGCTAAAAATTTTATCATATGCAGACGATACTACTTCATATTCGTCTGGCAATAACTTAGATACAATAATAGAATTAGTTAATAACGAACTCAATAACATATACTATTGGTGCACAGCTAATAAACTCACACTAAATGAGAGCAAGAGAAAATTTATTATTTTTCACCCTCAAAATGACTTTTACACAATTGAAAGTAGAAGAGTTATGCTTAACAATTCAACTATCTCACTCGTTGCTAACAATCAAGAGGAAAAATCTGTAAAATTCCTAGGAATCCACGTGGATGAAAATTTGAACTTTAAGAAGCATATCTCCGTAATCTGCTCCAAAATTTCCAGGGCAACTTATGCCATAAACAAAGTGAAGAGGATTCGACCGAAAAAATACCTGAAAGCATTATATTACTCTTTGATTCATAGTCACATGCTATATGGTATCCACACCTGGGGTCACTCGTCAACTCGATCGATCATTAAATTACAAAAGAAAGCCATCCGAATTATAGCTAGCAAGAACTACAATGCTCATACTGATCCACTATTTAGTGAGCTGCGTATCTTAAAATTCACAGACCTGTACAAACTTCTGGTCTCATTGTTTATGCATGATTGGTACAACAGCATGCTCCCTGAAAGCTTTGAGAAGACTTTCAGAATATACCAAAACCCCTCAGGAATAGACACCAGACAATCGGGTAAATTACACACACTAAAACCAAGAACTCAATTTTCCGCAAATTTCCCAATCCTAGGATGTGGAATACAATAGAAACATCGGTTCAAAACTATTCCAGATCACTATTCAAAAAGTCTTTAACGAAGCAATTCTTGAATTTATACCCTCATCATGTCAGCTGTAATAATCCTGATTGTTCCGACAATATGTCCTAGCTCTGTTATCTCATCCTGATCCAAAGGAGTTATTTTCTAAAAACGATGGACAATATTTTATTTATATGGAATAATTCCAAATTTTCTTTTTTCAACTACAAATATGCTGTTGTCGGGATTCTATCACATTTCACATTTAATTTGTTTTTGTTTTGTTTTTTGTTTTTTTGTTGTTTTTTTTTTGGGGGGGGGGTGGGGTGGCGGGAAGACAACCCTAGTGGCTACGCCATCTCCCGTTCGTGCAATCATGTATTTGAGATCAATGTATGTTGCTGACCTTGTTTGTACTTGTAGTATGTTGTACTACGAAATGAATCATTCATTCATTCAACCCGACCATGTTCGTTTGTCCTGGAGTATTCTCCAGTAGAGCAGAAGAGCCTATCAGCTGGAACAGCTTTGCTTATTTTTACTATATTTAGCTTTTCTGGTCTCTTCTTGTTAGTTCGGACCATATTCCGAGTACTCTTGTTGTTTCCTTTATCTGGATCACCCAATCAGTTCACTTTACTGGCGCTAACTTACCAATCAGATTGCTGGATTTCCCATAATCTGTATGCAGAGTTATCTCCCTTCTGTATAATAAAAGCCTATATCATTCCCAAAGCCAAGAAGCTATCGAGCAGTTACTGAAAAGTCATTGCTCAGACGACTAGAATCCCATCGAGCAAATGAGCTATATAGCAATTGCTCGTTCGAGTGATTCGAACATACGACTCTTAGCCTTATTTCGGAAAAAGGGGATTCTGCTAACCCCGACGGTTCCCAAAAATGGATTCTGTAAGTAGGATACCTAGAAACAGGGTTGCTGATTTTCCCTAATAAGCTAAAGAGCCAAGAGAGTAATTGCTCCATGAGCAATTGCTCAAACGACTCGATGCCCATCGAGCAAATGAGCTTTAGAGCAATTGCTCGATCGAATGACTCCACATATTGCTCGACCGATTCGAATCCCATCGAGCAAATGAGCTATAGAGCAATTGCTCGTTCGAGTGATTCGCACATACTTCTCTTAGCCTCATACCGGGAAAAAAGGATTCTGCTAACCCCCGACGGTTGGGATACAGTACTGTACCAAACTGATCTGTTCCTCGATTCGATCGCGTTCTTATCTCGACACACTTACACCAGTGTTCCTCGATTTATTAAATAAAAGATTGCGAAATCAAGATAGAATTTTAAAAAAAACTCAAAACTACACTAAATGCCCAAAGGTAGTAGGGGGACAACGACCCTGTCTGTCGGAAATTTTCGTTGTCTTGCGGAACAATCTAATTTGAATTTAAAAATGTTGACTATTGACGAAACCACAATTTTCGTGACGCAAAGATACCCTTACGTATCAATTATCTTTTGTGGGAGAGGGCTTGTTTATATGTTTATGGCAATTGAGTCAGTTGTCACATACACGAAAATCGTTCGTGTATTATTATTATTTTATAGAATTACTTCCGTCAAACGAAAGTAATTCTTTAAAATGATATATTTATTTATTTATTTATTTTAAATTTATTCATTTATTAAGGTTTTAACGACACTTTAACAGCCAAGGTCATATCGTGTCGGTGACAATTTTTCGGGTGGAAGAAGCCGGGGTACCCTGAGAGATCCACCGAGTAACGACGGGCACCTGCCAGCTCCCCAACATCGTAACTCCGCACTGCAGCACAGGCAGGGTTAGATTGGTTGAAGACATGCGCACCATCGATGTGCAGTACGCCTTAGTACACGGCGTCATCGTGCCTCCGTGTGGACAATCGGGGATAAGTGCCTTGCTCAAGGTCACAACGCGGGAGTCCGAATCGATCGCTCAGACGGTTACCCATCCAAGTACTAACCGGGTTGCTTGACTTCGGCGATCTGACGAGAACCGATCCGGTTACCGCAACGCCACCGCGCCCCCTTTAAAACGATAATAATAAACGTTTCGGACCTGTTTTGTGTATTATAGTTTTTAAAAAATTATATTGAGTTACTTTTTATACAAAATCGACTGGTAGCGACCCGAGAATTCGCTCCAGCATGTTGTGAAATTTAGAGACCCCAGCTTCGGGCCTGCTGTGTTAACATCTGAGATTCGACGTTCTCGTGGTTTCATCGTACTGTGAGGAGGAGACCTGACACGAGACGCAGTGGCGATCTGGTCAAAATTCTCTTTCACTTTTGTAACCACAGTAGTATAAATGCGTTCAGACACGCCGCCAAATACGATTTTATTCTTTCGATTTGGCCAACTCCATAGCATCTCAATGATAGTCCGTTATGAATGATGTTGATCAGAGGTGGACTGGCCGTATGGTGCACCAGGATTTCGTGTAGCCTAACACATGTTGGTGCATGAAATTTCGTGAAAATGACCAAAAAGCGAATTGGATCTGATTACAGAGTCTGGCGATATATCGAAATGTACTCCATGTGGACTGAAGATTTTTAAAAATTATCCCCCATATTGAACTTAGTTAAAAATTGGGCTTCCTATGGAAGCCCAAATATTAACCTAGGGACTTGGTTTGAACAATCTTGAATCTGACCCTTATAACAATGATGTATACCAAACATTAAAAGATTCTGACTGGTGGTTCTGAAGAAGAAGATTTATAAAGAATATTCCCCATATTGCCTTAAGTTAAAAATTCCGGCTCCAGTATTGAGCCAAAATATGAACCAATGGGCTTCCTTTTAACTGTATCTGACCCCCACCCCCTACCTCCCCCCCCCCCTCTCCCCCTATGGATGCTCTATACCGAATATCAAAAAATTCTGATCATTGGTTCTGGAGAAAGGATTTTTTTTTTTAATTTTTGCAAATATATTTTGCTCCATAAATGCTTGCAAACTGTGGACTGAATCGTTTGCCTTCAGGGCAACCCATAATTTGTATAGAAGTTTTTGAAAGAAATGAAGCAATGTATACGTACATCTTTCTTGCTGATATGTACAAAAAAATAAAATTATACTGAAGAAAAAGAAGGCGACTATATTTACAGAAGAATTTTATTTGCTTCGAGTATTACCACTGTATAAAATGTATTAGTATCAATTTGAAGTCAAAAGAGTAAACTGCTGCTTTAAACTATGCAATTTATGAACATCATTGGTTTGTGATCGTGAACATCAGTGTCCAACTGGATTGTATAATCATGACAACCGTAGTCAGGGACGTAAACAGGCGGGAGTTTAACGTTGGGTGTCCTACCCTCCCCATGGCATAAATTTTCCAGACGGTACATTTTCGTCTGGGTTGCAGTCTAAGCTATCGATTCGCACTTGCTCTTAGCCATATACTTTCTAAAGAGACTGGATGAGTCACTTGGACTTATGCCACACACACATGGTCAGCCCTACAAATGGAGGACTGTGATACCCTATTATTACCACTTTAGCGGGCGGTCTCTAGTACATTAACATAGTTTAACAGGGCATTACAAGAACGTAACACTCAACTTCAAAAAGTGACTTGACGTGTCGGGCCGTTAATGAGTGAAACTCTCATTAACAGCCCGACACGTCACGTGATTTTTGTTCTTTGCTGTCGTCCACTCGGAAATGAAAATGGCTTCAACTTGTAAACAATGTGATTTTATTTAAATTATAAAATATGTACAATGTCCAGTAAAGTTAGCTCCATAAGAACAAGCAGTTGGATATATGTAAGTAGTACATTTTAATCCTTTATTCTTGACTTAAAAGCGGTAAACATCGGGTCGGTTTTTAAGTTTTCTAACTTCGTTGCAATTGAAAGCGTACTAGTGCCGATCATGTAATAATCATGTGACACCAGTTTTTTTGACAACAGACGATATTATCATCTCGTCTCCGGAGATACAATGTCTTCTATGTACAGGACACATTGGAACTCAGGGGACGATCTGTCGAAAAATGTCATGTAAGATACAGAATCAAAACGTTCTCAGACTCCCAGTGGTAATAATAGTAATATCATGACTTTGTCGAGCCTTGTGGTTTATTAACGGCCCAACGGGTGTGAATAACAGCCCTTCAGCTTATTAACGGCCCTCGACTTCGTCTCGGGCCTTTTATAAGTTGTCGGGCTGTTATTCACACCTGTTGGGCCGTTAACAAACCACAATGCCCTCCAAAGTCATGTTATTGTTATATTCGGCCTGTTGACGGTCCAGCATGACCAATATGGAGTACGGTACGATGGAAAGCTACATGTATTTATCCACAAATAAATTTCCAAGAACTCCATATGTTTAACTATAATTCCGACTGCGTATAATATTCCAGTTACATCGTCAATGCATGCGTTCGACGAGGGCATGCTTTGATGACGCACTTGGAATATATTGTCAGTCGGGACATGAGCCATCAGAGTCGAGAAAATTCAGATTTTACACCCCATCTTCACGACATCCCTAACCATAATGTTTCCAGCAAACTCAAAACAGCTGGACTTTGTCAAATAAAATCTAAATATCCAATAAATGATACCTCTCGCTATTATACTGTTTAGTTGTACATTTTTTCCCCATTAAAAATTGCCGTGGCACAGCCTTACGTGGTTGAGTGCTAGAAGCCACTATCAGAGCTTTAACCTTTTACCCAACGTAACGGCCAAAACCGGCCAGCGCTATTCTCAAAAATCGCCAATTAATTTTCATTATTTGTCTCAAAAACATAGGTTATGACCCCTCGTTGGAACGAGCTCGTCGAGCTCGTTCCAACGAGGGGTCATAACCTATGTTTTTGAGACAAAAAATGAAAAAAAATAGTTATTGAGGAATTTTTTTGCAAGCGTCGTCTGCTTTTCATGTTAGGTAAAGGTTAAAAAAAGAGGGTACCAGAACAAAAGCTAACATTTTCTTTGCACATGATTCATCTTCAGTCAAATTCAAATAATATTTTGTTCTTATAACTTTGTTTTATTACAAATTATTGGAGAGTGTCGGGGGCCTGGAGGTCCTCCTCTGGATTTCTTTTTTCAAATTAGTGCGAGGAGAAGTATTCTCCTGCCTTTTCTTGACAATATCTACTCAATTAACACTAATTATTTCCTTATAGTTTGGGTAATTTATTACCCGTATTTCTGTGTGTTTTGTGCAATTTTATTCAAAGATAATCGTGACCACCACGATGCAGGAAAGACTCGTGGAAAACCAACCAACTGGAACAAGTTTTTTTTTTTATATGAATGGAACCCGGTCGGTAATGCAACTACGTACTATTGCCACCACCACCAGCGTTTGGGGTCCGTACCAAAAGCCTTTCCTCGACTTTCAGCTTTTTAAAGCACCAAAAATCCCGGTGGACTGCCCCCCTTGCCCCCTCTCTCTCGGCGCTAGTACAGACCACCCAAAAAAATCTAGCCCTCAACCAGTTAACTAATTTGGTTTGCCACTGATGTTCACTGTCGTGGCTAAAACTAAAACCCACCACGTATTTATTTATTATTTATCGGCACTTTCGACCGCCGGGGTCACCTTGTGTCGGACATTTTTTACGGGTGGAGGAAGCCAGAGTACCCGGAGAGAACCACCGAGCAAATGTTAGACTCCCCAACGTTCTAACTCCATATAAGCATGGTTAGTATTGGTTGAAGGCAAGTACACCATTGACGTGCAGTACACCTTAGTACCGTGCGCTCACGTAGGCGATCGGGATTAAGCGCCTTGCCCAAGGACACAATGCAGTTGCCCCTGGCGGGGATCGAACCGCGGACCTTTAGGTTTGAAGTCCAATGGTGTGACCACTGAGCTACGCGCTTCCACCCGCAAAGTATACACCTCCAGCAAAAATTACGCATACCCCAAGTCATCATGATTATGTAACCCAATCACACCCTTTTCAATTTTTAACCCTTTACCTAACGTAACGGCCAATACCGGCCAGCGCTATTCTCAAAAATCGACGATTAATTTTCATTATTTTTTTCATGTTTTGTTTCAAAAACGTAGGTCGTCGAGCTCGTTCCAACGAGGGGTCATAACCTATGTTTTTGAGACAAAAAATGAAAAAAAATAGTTATTCAAGTATTATTTTTGCAAGTGTCGTCTGCTTTTCAGGTTAGGTAAAGAGTTAAAACCAGTGGGGCTAAATATATTACGCGATAAGGCGACATGCTTTGTGGTTTAACCCTTTACCTTCGATCTTGTTCCAGTGAGGGGTCATAACCAATTTTCTTGAGACAAAAAGTGAAAAAAAATTAGTCAAGAATTTCTTTTGCAAGTCTTGTCTGCTTTTCATGTTAGGTAAAGGGTTAAGCAAGCGCGTAGCCAGGAGAGGTGCGAACGCTTCTCCCCACAAAATTGGAGGTCAACTTGAGGGACGATGTACATTTGTGATTTAAAAAAAATGATCAAGGGGCTGACCTCACTAACACCCCATATATCGTACTCGCTGTTGTTTAGTCACAGAGAGTACGATGAAACGGAGTAAATTGTTTTAATACATAAATGTTCTCGTTTGCAATGCAAGTAATTTCTGTGAAACTCCCAGGCACTACGTTGATAGTTTTTTTATAGCCTCGGCTGTAAAAAGTACCCACGTGACTTGACGTTTCACAGAAACTAGTTGCATTGTCCTGGTCTTACAAGCCCTATATCTTACACCGAGCTTGTCGTTGTTTACTTTCTGCCAGAATCATATATTAACAGAATTAGATATATAGGTATAATATATATCTGAAAATAAAAGATACCTTTCAGCTTTATAGATCTGTTTCATGTATGATTTTTCAAACACAGCAGTACAAACGTGCTTGTCCCTATATCCCCGTAAATTCTATCTTCTGATTGGTCAGAATGCTTTGGACAAATAGGCATGGCAAAGGGTGCACCCAATATCCAAGGTATATGAGAGCGTGCAACATCTAGGGTATAAGCGCACGCGAAACATCGGGGTATATGGTTTAAATGAAAGCTTTTCGCTTTTGCTCGCCTCAATATAAAAATCGAACCAAAAAACATGAAAATAGTCACAATTGTCAGATTTCCGACAATTCGATCATATTTTGCTGTTATAAATTAAACAGTCGAATAATTAAATGAAACAATTGAGAAAAATAAAATAAGAGCAAATATCGTCCCTCAGTTCCAATGTGTTCTATGTGCCAGTTGGCACATAGAACACATTGGAACTCCGGGGACGATATGTAAACAAAATTACTGTTTACTCGTTTCCTTAACGACCCAATGGATGTAACTCTATCTTTTGTCTTCTGCGTTTGTAAAAACAAAACAATTATTCACGACTTTGGTCCAACTTTTTACGGAGCGTGAGAAACGCGTCCATAAATTTTTCTCCACTATGTTTCTGTCGTGTTTCAAATGGGACAAAAACGTTTTCTCCCTCAACATGTTTGGTATGTGGAGATTTAATACCTGGATATCTCATTTAAACACCTAGCCTGCGGCTCGGCGTTAAAAAACCGACATCCAGGTATTAAATCTCCATGTACCATACATGTTGGCGAAGATAACTTATATTATATTTTAATATTTTATATAATAATTTCCTCATAACATTTTCCCGCATACGACCACAGAGCTCCATTTGATACTCATTTTTTCTAAAATCTCAAACATGATCGCGGATCACCATTTTGCGCACCTCTTCAACAAAATTCCTGGTTGTGCGTCTGTTAAGTCTTACCCTGATGTACCATGTGCAGGAATTGGTGCTATAGCGCTTCCTGGCGTGACGTGAGCGATGCGAAACTATTAAAGAATGACTATTCGTCTTTGTTTGCAATTTCATTTAGTCAGGTCGTGTTATTTGAGCCTTGTTGTCGACAACGACAGTATGAACTAAAGTAAATCCAATGCCCCAGGAAAAACACCCAATCCTGGATTACATGCATAACTTTGGGGACGTGGCAACCGTTACTTATTCCCAATTCCTTATTTAACATTCGTTATCAACCGAAAAAATCGGTGGATAACGATTGTGAATAAGGAACTGGGAATAAGTAATGGCTGTCATGTCCGTCATAACTTTGACGTAACGAAGTGCTGCGTCAAAATTATAATCTATGATTTTTGCTTTAGTATAGCTTCGTCTTGATCCCTACTGCTGCCGGTAGTTGTGTTCATTTTACAGCAAGGTTCAGATTACAAACGCCACACAGTATTGAATATGCAGAATGAGAAATTTATCTATTTATTTATTGGTGTGTGAGGTCATTCTCAGCATCTTTGGCTACATCATGACCCCAATATAGGTATGAAGTCAAGTTTTGCCAATCGTTTATAGTTATGCTGCCCACTGTAGAGGACTGAGACATTATTTCCGGGTCTTACCAGTAAAGTAGAACTTGTTTACCACACTAAACAAGCACTGCTTTACTTTCCAAGGTTCCCACGGGGGTACAGATTTAAAAAGAAATTGTTGAATTTAACTTTAGCGCGTAACGCGTCACGTGAGTAATGTCCAGCGGTACTGGGCTAGTACTGTAAAGCTTTTACACTGACTATAAATTACCGAAATGGTCTAGTTCACTCTGTAACCTTTTAGATGTATTGAATTAACCCTTTACCTAATTCGAAAGGCAGGCCGCACTTGCAAACAAAATTCCTGAATAACTATTTTTTTTCATTTTTGGGGGGTAAAAAATAGCTTATGGCCCCTCTTTGGAACGAGCTCAATAAGCTCGTTCCAATGAGGGGTCATAAGCTATGTTTCAGTGACAAAAAATGAAAGAGTAATGAAAACTGAATGGTGAATTTTGTGAATAGCGCTGGCCGACTTTGTTCGTTACGTTGGGTAAAGGGTTAAATTCTTATTACTCACCATTCTAATCTGGAGCAATACTATAAAACTTTTACAATTGTATTTTCTTGAATTGTATTGTCTACCTATTAATATAAACTAACTCATTAGCATTTTAAAAGTTATGCCAATTTGCAAACTGGCAAATTGCCACATCTTTGAAAATGCTAATGGTTCATTTTACCCCATTTAAAGTCATACCTATAAAATACACTTCTAGAAAATACAATTGTAAACGTTTTATAGTTTTGGCCACTGGTGTTTATTTTGCGGTCTTCTCGCTTGCATTTAACTTTTTGCTTTGAGAAAAAAAATATGTATGCATACCATGTTGAAAAGGAATAAATGTTGTGCAATAAAATGAAAATTAACCTCTTAAAAATATAAACTACATTCTAGCAGTTCAGCTCCCATCTGTGCTCGCCAATGTCATTGTTATTATAAACCCACGGAATGCGACTGGTCTTGGTGGGCACAAGACGTCATTTTTTCCCCACACATTCTCAACGTTGATGCGATGATACCCGTTCAGAGAAGGATGTCTTTTCATCTTCTTCTTTTTCACAAACAGATGTTCTCTTCACCTGACACAGCACATTGGGAGAGTAGCAATGTTGTTGATTATAAATTAGCCACATTGTTCGTATCGCGTACTGTGTGTAGCAACATTCAGGGACCAATACCAAAAACCTTTAGAATTGTATTCTGCAGAAATGTATTTTCTGTCTAGGACAATAAATCACAAAAATAAATTATTAGTGTTTTTAAAGACAATTTACCGGTCTTTAAAAACACTAATAAATCACTCCAGTGATTTATATTGTAGGAAATAAATTCTGAAAAATTCAATTGTAGAAGTTTTAGGATTTTTTTGTTGGTATTGACCCCTGTCGGCTTTTACACAGCTGTACTTGTAATGTTTCGGATGGAATATCTCTACCCTATTTATATTTTGTAACTCAATATTTAAAATTCCTGCTGTATCAAGGACGTGCAAAGTTCTCCAGCACATTACAGAACTTTAACTTCCATTCTATTATCGTCCGCTGCAAAACGACATTACACAGGAGTGAAAATACAATGTTTTAGTTCCATGGAGACTCGGGCGCCTCTTAGTTCATGAAACATCGGGATTTTATTCCTGATGATCACTTTGAATGACTTGAATATGTAAATCAAATTGCATAACAATTAACATATTTTAGTTGCCGATGATTCTGGGCAGGTGAAGTGTCCGTTCTCGTGACACACGCAAGTATATTGAATGCACCCTTCTCTCTTGGCAAAAAGACGGGTATAATGAGTCTTATCTCCTGATCTACATCCTGAAAAGAGAATGAAACAAATTAACAAGCTGGTCCATTGTTTATAATTGCTTTGTTTTACGTTAATCACTGGATCTTATAGAATGATTCGAAATAAGACGCAAATTATTAATTGTTAATTATCCACAGACAAGTATTCATGTTCGTGGTGTAATTTCTAAGATATTTTGAGTTACAAATGCTCCAATACCTTCAGTTTTGGAACTTTCAAAAGCTGAAATCTGAAATGTGTTTAAACCTCTACCACATAAGTCAAAACTTGGACCCAAAGGCCGTAAAATAATGATTTTACCGCCACTGGTACATGTCGTTAGGGTGACGCGCGTTTCGTCGTCCATATGATTTACTGGAGGCCGCTATCTTGGCTTCTATGGCGAGACGTGGTTGCTATGAGTCTGAGAGGCTTTTAATATAGTGACGGTGTGTTCGGCTGAATGGGAGTATATCTAATTACCAAAATGGGCCACACAGCTACCGAAAACTTCCGAAAATCCTCGATTTCTGCATATACAAACTGCTTTGATAGAATTTGGTAATTATGGAACTAGAAGGCTTTCAACAGCCCAGGGGTGTGATTGGAGATTGTTTTCAATAGAATAGGAGTACATTTAATAGCCCAAATGGACCCATACAACTATCTAAAATCACCCAAAACGACCGAAAAGTATCCAAACGTATTTTATTTGGTTCGAATTTTTCCAGGAATGTCGAAATGACTAACACGTAGGAATATCCTATTCTTTCTCATCTGCCTTTCCCATGTGAGTACGCGAGGGTCATGAAGATATCCATCTGTAATGAGGTGTAACCACAAGTCCCGCATGCAGTACGTGGAGAGTGGATTATAACTAAATCACACGTGGAGTGGAGTTATCATCCAAAGTATCACTTTCAAATTCTGTACATACGGACAAAATACACAAGCAATGTTTCAGCCAATGGACCTTCGGGTTTAACCCGGAGGTCCATTGTCTGAAACTTTGCTTGTGCTTTTTTATGCTTTGCAACAAATTTGCAATTATTGCTTGGGTGGAATCTCCACTCTGCGGGTGATTTATTGATAATACACTCTCCACTCCTCTCCATCGTATCCCCATCTGCGTATTTTCGGACTGAAGAGAGTGGTGGTGTGCGGTCTGTTTTGGACAATAGGGGACCGTTGGGGACCAATTTTTCCGGGACTCGCCCGTTTGGGAATTAGAGGTCTCTGAGGATATATCTCAGTGTGAGGTTTACCCTCAACCTCATTCTCACCCGGGAATCCCTGCGAGGCTACTGTTTCGGGGACTCAGTTATTTCTGTGTGGCAACAATAACAAATAACATAATTTTTATTTATGCACAAAAGAAAAAAGTTAAGCGCCCCCTGGGTATTTTAAGATGGTAAATGTATTGCTTGGTATCAGTAAAGAACTCGCAGAGTAAGCTTCAAAAACTGTCTTGAAGGAACATATTCAGGCTATACGAACACATACGAATCATATTCTTCATGATCATTTCAATGGCATCATTGATGAGCCAAAAAAGAAACTGCTAGAGCTCAACACGATACCCGTTTTAGTATGGAGCTTGAAAGTCAACAAGGCAACATTATTTGGCTACAAATGGATACAAATGTCATTTGTAACCCACAGAGAACATGAACCAGTGTTACAGTTTAATATCTGGTGTACCCCCCATGTGCTCGGATAACAGCTTCTATCCCGCGTCGCATCCTCCAGTCAATCGTCGTATCCGTTGCAGAGGTAACTGTCGTCATTCCTGATGCAAAGCTGTTTCCAGTTCTCGCAGAGTTTGTACTGGAGATTCGACGCCCTAGAATGTCCCAAATGTGCTCCAGCAGATTCAGATCAGGACGCATGGTAGACAAGGAATGGTAGTCAATGCAATGTTCTGAATGCAAAAAGATAAACACCAAGCCTAACGTATTGCCTGGTGATGATCTCTTTGTAGAGGATGTTTAGTGGCCCTTCTGAACCTCAATATGGCTTTTCTCAAGTCGATTTGGTAGCCACAGCCTCTTCAGAACAGTACTTAAGGTAAATGGCTGTCGTCGCACCTGCGCAAAACGTACCCAGTTTCACGCTGTGATGTCAGGGAAGGGGGGAGGGGTGTCGTTCATTGGTTTGCAGTGTTTTTTCACCAAACGGCTGGTGACTGTGTAATGGATGTCGATTTGATGACCGTTTGCTTTGAAGGATATACCGGTGGAAAGCATAACAATAATTTGCCATCTTTCTTCATATGTCATTCTTCTTCATGCCATGGTGACAGATAATGGCTGTATATTGAAAATTAGGCAGTATAAATACCCAAATCTGAGTCATACACAAAGTGTGTGTGGGGGGGGGGGGGGTTGGAAAATTGCATTGGACACGTGATTCCCGGGACCTGCTGTGGGACACATTCAATCATACACGTTCACAACCTTTTTGATGATCAATATAATCATACATGTAACCAGCCTAACTCTTTTCTTTGTGTATATTCATTTCTATTTCTTTTATTGAACAACAAACAAAAACACAACATTTTATGGTATGAAGATTATCAGATAACATTCTTTCTGTAGACTGGGCATATTCTTAGTGGTTTACAGTAGACTTTGCACAGGCACATGTGGTTGCATGGTCGCGGGGCAACATTGGCTTCAGCTAATACAGGCCATCACATTTCATCCTACGTGAATCTACATCAGCGTTCATTTCTTCTTGAACTTCTTCCTCATGAACTGCAGCGTTAATTTATTCTTGAACCTTTTCTTCGACTTACATGAATTCAGATGGTAATTTGTGGATATAATAGGAGTCTGGAGATTATTTTCTGTACATTCCATAATATCTACGTCTGTTTTTCAGAAGCAGACAACTATGCCACAGTGAAAACATTCAGTTCTATCTCCTGTCGCCAGGTAAAAGAATTCCACTCTTGCCACCTCTTTCGAATTTGTTTACACTTCCACTTGATAAAATAGTTTCCATTGTCTTGAAGCGGTTATTGCATACTTCATGTGTCTCAGTAATGTCTGCACTGGACCAGATTTCCTTTGAGCAACAACTAAACGAGGCCCCTCTTCTCTACGTAGACGCTGCTCCAGTAGAGGTGGCACAACATCAGAAAGATGCGTTTCGAATGAAACGCTCCCCCTCTCTACAAAGTCTACTGGAAATGAATTTCTTGATTCTTCGTTTCTTGATTCTCTGTGTCGTGTGATAATCATTCAGCGCCGTACTGAACATAAATGGAAACGTGAACATTCTTTATTCTCTTTTTCTCTGTGACTTCTTTGGTTTTTTCCCCCATTTTTCATTTTTTGAATCAAAAGCATACCTTATGACCCACATTGGAATGAGCTGAATGAACTCGTTCCAATGAGGAGTGATAAGCTATGTCTTTGAGACAAAAAATGAAAAACTAATGAAAATTCAATGGTGATTTTTGTGAATAGCGCTGGTCGGATTTGACCGTTACCTTAGGTAAAGGGTTAAAAAAACATAAGATTTATTTTAAGTGTTTCATTAATTTCGAAATTTTGTATTTATGGACTTTCTGCTACCAATGGCACCCCTCCCCCTCCTCTCCCTTTGGAGGAATTTTTCTGCACAATATGTTTCTGAAAGTATATGGAAAGGGATACCAAATGGCATTTTCATCCATCTGGCTTTTGAGGCATTTGTCTGTTACAGCCATTTTATATATTTTCGTTACCATTTTACACTTTTCATTATTGTTAAGCAAGATATATTTTGATTATTCATAAAATAATTTATATGATCATAAATATATGTAAGCGAGTGTATTTTTTATGTCGTCCAATTGAAAAACGTTCGTGCAAAGAACGTTATCCACTGTACTTCACGAAAAGTACCAAATATTATATAAGGATTCTAAATATTGACGTTTAATTCAATTCACAGATTCTGTCTGAAGATTAGCTTGCATATAAGATCACTTGATGGACTCATATAAGTGAGAAAATGATTGTATGAGTGAAATTTTGAATTTTCATTCTCCACATTCATTACTGATAACACATGTCCGTAATGTTAGTGATATCAATTGTCCAGTGCCAAAAACAGAAATATACCAATATAGGTTTGCTTACATCGATTATCATTTGGTTATTTGAGGAGAGCTCCATGCATTACCCATATTTTAAAGACAAAATGTGGGTAAAACGTAGAATATAAGTATCCTTAACCTTCATCAGAGGGTAACTCACGGTGACTCAATTTTCTGCTTTCAAACAACTGCCATCTACATTGTATATTATATGCTTTATTGTTGTTCTAATGTTCTCTGTCTATCTTCGACGGCATAACGTCCTTCGAGTGTACGTTATGCCGTCGAAGTTGGGGTGGTTCTTATCCTGAAGGAGTCAATGTGTGTATTATTGAAAAGAGAAAGGGGGGGTAGAACGAAAGGCTTGCTCGCAGTCGTAAGAGTCCGTGACGCACAGTAACAGAGAGTTTGATAGCCCATTAATTAATTTTATGGACAAACGTGCAATTAATTAACATGTGAACCTCATGTGGGCGCTACACAATGTGTGGATGCAGACTGGTGATCGACCAAACTTGTGGAGTAAAAGAAAGTAATACTCTCCATGTTCTATGTATCACTGATGTGCTGTGTACTAAGTGTGTACGCCATATAATATAAGAGTACAATTTCATATACAAAGAAGGTAAAATAAACACCAGTAGAGATCTACTTTAGACCCATGGACTTAACCCTACCTGCAAGTATTAGCCTACAATGTACTGGAAGGAAGTTGGTATCTTCTTCAGTTCCATGATCAGTACAAGCACTAAATCTTCGCAGTTTAACCCTCACCTTACATGAAAAGCAGACGACACTTGCAAAAAAAATTCTTGAATAACCCATTTTTTCATTTTTTGTCTCAAAAACATAGGTTATGACCCCTCACTGGAACGAGCTCGACCAGCTCGTTCCAATGAGGGGTCATAACCTATGTTTTTGAGTTAAAAAATGAAAAAAAATAATGTAAATTAATTGGCGGTTTTTGAGAATAGCCCAGGCTGGTTTTTGTCGTTACGTTGGGAAAAGGCTTAATGTAGGTCATTCTAACAGAGTTCCGTGGGTCTTCATAAAGACAAAAAAGAGGGGACGGAACAAAAGCCTGCTCGCATTAGATGTAGAATTCAACGAGACTATGACTGTCTCATGGTGCGTATTGTAATAGGATGCAGACCACTGTGCCATCGGTGTGGGTGAGCAAGATATGAGAGTAGCCACTTCAGTTAAGCAGTAAGCAAACAAATGAATGAGCAATTTAATATACGTTTACAAAATATTTTAGTAGAGAAGAGATAAGGACCTGCAGTATAGGATCAGATAAAAATGTGTTCATTTATATTTGCTTTCAGTGTTATCCTTGGGAGCGAATTGTCCCGACAAAGTCATCGGGAAACACAGCCGGAGGGTAGCTCCATTTCACGTTCCCAGAGTCTATCGGGGTTAAAATCGGACCGGTGTGAGGACTTTGGTATTTGAATTTCGAAAAGTTATAAACTCATTCCCTCTCAGATATAACTTTGGGTTCTACTAGGTTTACTAATGTGCAGAAACTATGAAGGAAATACATGATATTATTTTTTGATTTGTTATGATATTTGTCAAAACTGATCTCAAATTAAAATACGATAACCAATGCATAGCAATGAAATATATTCACAGCCATCCGTTACTGCCCAGTCAATGCGGTCAACGTTTATTGCTATGCCACCCATTAAGTGCAACAAAGCGCCATCTGCAATGCAATAGCATTGCAGATGGCGTATTGTTCCACTGAAGGGACGATATCATCCCATGAGTCATCAAGGTTCCATCGGCATCTCCCAATTCTTTTATAATTGTATACATATCTTTGCTATTGTTTTGCTTATGTTTTCTTCATTGTACTGCGTAAAGCCTTTGTAATCCTTATTACAAACAGATTCGTTTTTCCCAAGTACCTCCAATAACTTCATGTACAACAAACAAATGGCAAAGACCATCACCAAACAGTGACATGAAAATCTGCTATTGCCCCAAAATACTCTTAGGTTTCTGATTATTTTGGTACAACATCGTGGTGTACCATTCTATACTTTTCTACAGCGGAAGCGGAGAACCGCTCCAGCACTCCATTGGAATCCAGCGTCTCCTGCCCCTCGAGGATGTTGGTTGGTTCCCTATGTCCCATAAGTATGTGACCTTAAACACCAATAAATAAATAGTCTTCAACAAACGTAAATTAAACATTACCTTTCGTTCTGTAAGATGGGCCATGCTGATTTGAATTTGTGTATCCTCTTGTGTCGCAAATATTAACAGAGCGGTCTTCGGGACATTGCCAGGAGCCATCGCATTTACACTCGCATAGATGTTCCATGCAGCCCTTTCTCATGATGAACGTTCTCCTTGGTGCAAGAGCTTGACCGTGTATTACGCACTGGGAACATCCTGCAAGGTTGCTATTTCCAGGAATTGGACTGCCACCAGTGCCAGGTTTACACATGTTCTTTGTTAAGTGAGCTGGGCACTGATAAGATCCATCGCATTTGCAATAGCACGTGAACTGAAAACATCTGTCTTGGTACATGAAAGCCTGTCCTCCCGGATACCTTTTGCCATCGTGTTGACATGGTCGGCAGCCCCTGTTGTCACTGTAATCCGTCGATGGCCGAGAGTCTTGTTTGCCGGATCCACAGATGTATAACGCCTTGTGTTGTGGGCAGACATGACGACCGTTACAGTCACATTCACACTCGTATTTATAGCAGCCAATCACGTACTCAAATTTGGAATTTCCTGGAAAGAATTCAAATAATATAATGTTTACCTCACCAAATATTTAATTATTTATCTGACGACCTTAATCGGTCATGCGTAAAAATCGCCTTTCATGTTTCATTATTTTTTTTCAATTTTTGCCACAAAGACATAGCTTATTAACGTTATACAAGTTTTGCGTTCGTAGTTAGCTTGCGGACATAATCGCTTTGCCTTCGGTCGAAACACACGCTCTCTCGCAAATTATCGAGAACCTTCTAAAATTATAAAGCTGGATATCTCTCGAGTGGGAAATATAAAGAATCGATTTCAGACCAAAGACAGTGCGCCATCCCGGCGCACAATGAGGTTCTTCGGAATTTCGCCTTTGATAATTCAAAGAACTGATGACTTTTGATTGAAAATTTGTTCAATGGTGCCATTCCTTCATCCCAATCTCTGTCGGAAACATTGCTCAACATTGAAAAAAGATCTGGGTGATTTATTTGGCAGTGGTGGCTCAATATATACTGCTGAGGAATGGTTTGCCGGTGAACAGTTGATTTGTCTTTGGGCAGAACATATTGGAAGCATTTCTCAAGCGCGCAAAATGGAATGAGAATATCGTGTCATGTGTGTGGGCACCGACGATTATCTCACTATTGAGCCGCACCTTAGAAATATATGTATCGTATAATTAACTGTGAAGTAAGGCCCAGCGAATCACACTGTTCCTCTCGAATCGAATCAACCAAAAGGTTCGAAACCAAATCGAATCTCGAATCGAATCCACTTTTCGGTTATTGCGATACTACGCCCTACTCATGCTCTCTATCTCCGCCGTGAACCTAATATCAATAGGTATACTAGATTATTAGAAAATTAACTGGTATCACTAAGGTGGTCGAAGAGAAATTCATTTATTGTCCGTTCAGTGCAACAAGCGCCATCTGTAAAGCCAAAGCATTGGAGATGGCGCCTTGGTGCACATAACGGACGATATATTGTGCAAAAGAGCCATAACGCTATCTCCACAAACGCATCAAAATGTCATTTTTGTGAATTTTCCGACTGAATTTGTGCTATCTAGTTAGACTGGATACGTTCAATCTTATTCAGCAAAAAACTGCAGGGTGAGTTGTTATTTTCAAAAAGTCGACAATAAAGAATTGTGTGAAATCCAAATCTCCCCAGGATTCGATTTTTTCGAATAATCGAGATGAGTAGTGGTATGTGGATTGTTTTGGACCACCTCCATCGTATGGTCCGGACAATTTTGTGGTCCAGAAAATTGAGTTATTTTTGGAAAATCCCAAATTTTTCTGTTAAAAAAATTTATTTTTCTTGGAAAATGTTGGGTTTTTTCAAAAATAATTCAATTTTCCCCCGAAAACCCAGGGTTTTTCCCGGAAAATGTTTAAATTTGAACATTTCTGGACCACTTCTGACGGAATTTGACATAAATGTCTAAAAAATGCCGGTTTTTTAGAAACCCGCTTTTTTGATAAATTTAACTCTGATTTTCCCATTGGGTGAATTTTTTTCAAATTTTCTTATGAATAGAGTTGCACGATTGTGATCAGTTACAGATTAGCACTGAGATTTCCATTGGGAAAAATTCCGAAAAAACAGTGTTTTTTTTAAAAATTCGAACTGGAACAATATGCGATTGAACATCGATTCCAACAGTAAAAGACACGGTTCCATCATGCTGAACTCAAAAATATGTCCAGTAAAATTCTATCCAGGACGTGGAACCCACGGTAAAAGATGACGGTTCGATCAAGGTAAATTCGTAGATTGGTCCAGTAAAACTTGACCATTCAAGATCAAGCACGCGAGTCCGATTGAAAACAACAAACAAACAAAATGTATGTAAGATATTATTATTATTATTATTACGAGTTGTGAGACGAGTGATGAAAAAAAAATTGACCGTTTAAAAAAAATAAAAATTGTAGGCGCGAGCATTACGTGCTTGTTTTTGTCATTAAGGAAAAAAACTGTAAAAGTTATTTTATTTTTTTACATATAGAAATATAAGAAGAAACAAAAATAAAAAAAATATATTTACAATTACACCTAAAAAGTCTGCATTAAAATTGAAGAGGGCCAAAAGGTATTCCAAGTTTGATACTAAAATTTATAGATTAGAATCTCACGACCCTACTGAATTAAACAGACGTGGAGACTAGTGGGTTAACACGGGAATATGAAAAAATGTGTCTTACCTCTAAAACTGAACGAAACTGCTCTCGATTTAATGTACAAATATCACAACGCTTTGTTGACGATTCTGTCAGATAAGATAGAAAATTTTAATCCTGACGATATATCATTGTTCTATGGAACTAACATATATCCGAATATTTCTGAACAACTTATTCACAAATTTAATTTCATCCCTGGAGAAAGACGAACTTTTGATAAAGTGAATCTGATATTCCGCCTTGTATATCAATATGGACAGAATATGTTCAAAACAAATATTTTAGTCACGAATTTGAGATTATGAACTCCATTATAAGATAGATGTTTAAATCACGACTCGAAAAAAAACCCCAGAAAAACATAAGAAGTGCATTTCATTTTCTTTTTATCTCGAGGAATGTGCACCCACTCGATTGAAATATTAATGGAGCATGATTGTTTTCACATCTTAGACCGTTTATTTTTGTATAATAAAATAACTAGATGTTTTCTGAGTTTTGGTGTTTTCTTTACATTGTAATACGTCTACATTCATTACTGAATGAAGTGAAAAATATTAATCTGGGGAGAGTGACTGTTTACCTCTGTTTGGAATGAATTGGTAAAGCGAGGTAGTACTGGTTTTCTACGGTATACAATTAATTTTTTTTGTTGCTTTTTTTACTGATGGGACTCAGTTGTCAAATGGTTTTTTTTTAGGTGAAGGTATAAAAAGTTAGTTCAGATGCGATGTACCTAAATCGTCTTGATTCTTTTTTGTGCTTTACTGATGTTTCATTAAAAGAAAAATATATATATATTAAAATAAGAAGTTCAAATAATTCGCAAAACAATTTTAAAAAAAAAACAAGAAAAAAAAAAAAAAAAAACCTAAAATAATATATATATTAAATAAGAAGTTTTAACATAAAAAATGCCCAAAATAAAAACGTCTAACGTGGAAAAGTTATATTCGTCTACCATATCCGAGTTGAAAAAGTACTCTAGAAATCTAAGAATTAAAAATTACAGCCGTAACAGAACAAAAGGCAAATTGATTGAACTGTGTGGGGAGACGTATGATCAAAAACTGGTGAAATTACAAGCAAAAGTACGCCAGTTATTGAATTTGAAAGGTGTTAAACACATGAAAAAAGAGGAATGCATTGAATATTTACTCTATTAAAAGGGAGTGGACGATAGATCTACGGCAGCGACAAAAACCTGAATTGTGAAAAGAAATGAGAACGTAGCAGTGACGACGAAACAACGTCAACAAACGACTGTGGAAACTAAGAAGAAGACCGTTAAACAAAAAGTGGACTGGCAGGTTTTGAAAGAGAATGATAAAAAAATGAAAAGAGATGCGGTTCGAGATGACGATTTGTTAGGGAAAAAATGGGGATGAAGTTTTGAGAGTGCTAGATGAAAACAAGGGACTCGATGCAATAAAGGGAATCGTAATCAAAGCATTAGAGAAATCATTGATTCCAATAGAACGAGACGTCGCCATTAGAGGATATTTTAAAACATTCGACGCAATTCCCTGTCTTGCAAATCTCGATCCTGAATCATTCATGGAATGGGCGAAGGGTGGAGTGTTGGATGTATTTCGAGAACATCTAGATAAGGGTTTAAAAATAAAAATGATCTTGCATTGTCTGATGAAAGGGGTCGACGCGAACACAGGTGTGAGCGTGGTGCAAGAAGCCTATTTCCAATTTAAAACTGAGAGTGTGTTTAGAGACGACAAATTATCCAATGTTTAGGAAATGATGAAAGGCAAGATGTGGAAATCTATGGCTCATTATCAAGACAAGGGGAGTGGTTGGACGTTCCAGAAGGTATTGAATCTCAAGATTCACGTGGACAGACACGAAGCTAGCTTTGAGAACGTCTGCCTGTATAGAATTGCCTGTATATAATAAACATGCTGTGATTAACGTGAAAAATAAAGAGGATAGCGAATGTTTCAAATGGGAGATCACATCGGCCTTATATCCCATAGAACAGCACACTGACAAAGTATCCAAGTATGTGGAGTCTTGTAAAAATCTCAATTGGACGGGAGTGCCTTTCCCGATGCGGTTGGAAGACATTGAGCATTTCGAAAAGCTAAATCCCACCGTGACCGTGAACGTCTTGGGATGTGACAATGAAAAATGAATAGTCTATCCTCTCAGACTGAATTTGCACAAAGAGAGAGAGAAAAGATTGTTAATTTGTTATTAATTTCCGAGAGTGGCAATCAACATTATTGCTGGATTAAAAATATGAGTCGATTGCTGTCGAAACAGACTACTAAATGTAAGAGAGATGGACTTTTCTGTCTCAACTGCATGTTTTCGTTCCGTTGTCAAGAATCATTGACGCATCATCAGGAATATTGCAACGAAAAGCCAAGCATTGCCGTCAAAATTCCTAAACCTAACACTTACATGAACTTTTGCAACTACAAAAGAAGATTAGAGCCACCATTCATCATCTATGTTGATTCAGCACGAAAATGAATTCTTGCCAGCCCGACGAGCATAGGAGTTATGCCGAAAAACATCAGAAGCATGTACCTTCGGGCTACTGTTATTATGTGAAATGTTCTTTCGATGATCGAGAATCGTCAGGTCCATTTATCTCCACTAAATGTTCAGATGACGACGACGTGGGTAAAAAAATTGTAGAAGAGTTAGAATCGAAAATTCAAGAATTATACGACACATTTAAAAAATCCAAAGACATGATCATCAGGCTAGAGCAACGGGAAGAATACAAGGAAACCATCGAATGTCACATCTGCAGACAACCATTCTATAATAATTGTGAAAAGAATAAAAAAGTCAGAGATCATGATCACTACACAGGTCTGCTTCGTGGTGCAGCTCACAACAAATGTAATTAAGATTTCGAGATGCTCAATTCTATCCGGTGATATTTGACAAACTCTCGGGCTATGATAATCACCTGTTCGTGAAAAATATGGGTGTTAGTGAGGGGGAGTTGAGCTGCATCGTGCAAAGCGACGAAAAATACATTACCTTCACTAAATGGAAGGTTGGTGATATAAAAATAAGCATCGGTGGATCGAGTGAGAAAATGCGTCACATCCATAGAGTGATACGTTTCATTGACAGTTATAAATTCACGTCAGCCAGTTTGGAAAAATTAGTCGACTGTTTGAATAGGGAGAAATTCAAAATCACGAGTAAACATTTTGATGATCGACGAGAATTGGTGGGCATCATGTTGTGGAAAGGTGTCTACCCTTACGATTACATGAGTGATCTCGAGAAATTCGATGACATTGCTCTACCTGCTAAAGAAGATTTTTATTCGAAATTATACCAGTCTCACATTTCTGACGTTGATTACAAACACGTGCAAAAAGTGTGGAGATTATTCGACATGAAATCCATGAGAGATTATCACGACCTCTAGCTGAAAACCGATGTGCTTCTCTTGGCTGATGTGTTCAAAAAGTTTTGACAAGTGTGTCTTCAACATTACGAACTAGATCCGGCTTGGTATTTAATGGCACCCAGACTTGCCTGGGATGCTTTCTTGAAGATGACCGAAGTTCAGTTGGAATTATTAACTGACATCGACATCTTGCTCATGTTTGAAAAGGCTGTGAGGGGTGACGTCTCTATGATTTCAACCAGATATGCTAAAGCTAATACTTCTCACATGGGAAAAAATTTCGATTCTGAAAAAACAAGTAAATACATACAGTACTGGGATGCTAATAATTTGTAATGTTGGGCCATGAGTCATCCTTTAACGATCAGAAATTTCAAATGGGTCGAACCGTTGGAAGAAAAACAAAAATGGAGACACTATCATTGTATTCTACAGGTCGATTTGGACTATCTGGAAACGTTATACGATCTACACAATGATTATCTGCTGGCTCCTGAGCGAATGAAAGTGAATGGCATCGAAAAACTCATTCCCAATTTAAATCACAATCGCAAGTACGTGGTCTATTGCGAAAATCTGAAATGTTACATCGATCACGGGAGGAGATTAATCGGCGTGCATCGAATCATTTGATTCGACAAGGAGCCTTGGATGAAAAATTACATCAATCACAACACGAATTTAAGAATGCAGGCTGCGAGCGACTTCGAAAAAGATATCTTCAAACTCATGAACAATTGTGTGTATGGGAAATCTATGGAAAACATTAGGAATAGAATCAACGTTCAGTTCGTCATGTCTGAAGAGAGGTCAAAAAATTTAATTCCAAAACCCAATTATCAACATAGAATCATATTCGACGAAAATCAAATGGCCGGACTCATGCAAAAGACGCATCTGATGTTCGACAAACCCTGTTATCTCAGAGCAATCATCTTAGACATCAGCAAGCAGTTGATGTATGAGTTTCACTACGATTATGTCAAATCCAAATTCGATTCAAAAGCCAAACTATTGCTCACCGACACAGACAGTCTGGCTTACGATATAGAGACTAGAACTGTATATGAGGACATAGCACCAGACGTGAACAAAAGGTTCGACACAAGTAATTATCCCAATGATTATCCATCTAAGATTCCAACGGGTGTCAATAAAAAGGTATTGGGTAAATTCAAAGATGAGAGTGGTGGAAGACAGATCATCGAATTCGTGGGTTTGATACCAAAATTGTATGCTTATCTCCTAGACGGCGAAGAGATCAAGAGATGTAAAGGCATTCAAGCACGTGTCACGAATAAAAAACATCACTTTTGACGATTATAAAGAGTGTCTTTTTGAGGGTTCAACGGTGTATAAAAAGATGATTGTGATTCAAAGTGAAAAGCATGAGATGTACACCAAAGAAATCAGTAAGATTGCGTTAGCGACCGACGACGATAAGAGAATTATATGTGAAGATAAAATACACACTTTTGCACTCGGACATTATTATTCTGCGATATTTCAACAACAAAATCGAGAGGACGAATGCAGTATGACTGAAGACATCGAAATGTTGTAAGTATAAAAAAAAATCGCGAGTTATAAGTTGAAAAGAAGAATAAAATAAAAAAAAATAAAATATTATTTATGAATAAGAAGAAAATAAAACACATATCCGTAGGTGTCATCTTACCCAACGAACTCCTATCCAACATTGATCTGTCAAAAATGGCAAAAGATTTAAAAATCAAACATTTTTCGACGTGTGATTTCTAGAGATGCTTTACCAAGGGAAAAAGACGATGATTTGGAATGTGGAATTTTAAATCTGGATGATATCGGAGGTGAGGGTACGCATTGGGTTGCATGGTTTTTGAATCGGAATAAAAATTATTATTTTATAGCTACAGAATCTCACCGCCAATAGAAATAAGGAACTATTTAACGCCAGTTATTTGCAATACCGAATGAGTGGAGGCGCCAGTTCGAGTGTTTTGCAGTCACCTGTGTCTCTACATTCTCAAGAGATTGTCAGAAGGAGATAACTTTCAAGATATTCTCAATGATTTACTTTAAAGGAGGAGAAAGAAAAAAAATTGACATCGATAGATATTTTAATAAAGAATATAAAAAAAAATAAAGTTACAATTAAAATAAAAAACAAAAAAAATGAAATAATAATAACAAAACAAAACGAACATGACAGTCAATAAATTTGGTTTTGCTGACGATAATGAAGGTTCCTCTAGAAAGAAAAGAAGAACAGTTGAAGTTGTTGGTGGTGGTGGTGGTGACATTGCCAACTTGGATGAATGATACATCCGGAGATACGAACCTCGAGAAGAACCTAGAAACTTAAACAATAAGAAAATCTACAATCTTCCTGAACTGATCAATCTATCAGATGCTGCGACTAAAAAATACGTCGATAGAGGAGACGAAAATTTCCGGCATATGATGAGAGATAATTACGTGAATAAAGACATGATGGACGATCTCGACTTGAAATCTAAACGAGTGAATGTAGTGGATCCTAGAGATTCGACTGATGCCGCCACTAAAATATATGTGGACGACGCTCACGGGAGATTCAGTAAACATCTGAGAGATCACTACGTTCTTAAAGTGATGCAGTCCGAATTTAATGCAAATTCTAACAAGATAACCAACGTGTCCATTCCCATGAACCCTAACGATGCAGTGACCAAACAATACGTAGACTTGGAACTGAGAAAGAATAATGTTGATGAGCTAGGAATGAAATCGGATCTGGATCCGGGATTTAAAAAGCTATTGAATCTGTCCCAGATCGACGATGCGGACAAAGACTTAACGGTTGTCAACAAAGGCTACGTGAATTCTGCCCTACAGGATTCTCAATGCTATCTGGATTCTCAAGAGGATGAAATGTATCTGAACAAAAAATGCGGAGAAACCATGGAGGCCGGCATCACAAGGATTGTTACAATCTATTCGGTCTTGACAACGAACCAGAATACACTTCCAGCACAGTCAGCAGACAGTACTTGGACAAAAATATGGTCTGGAGAAAAAGTGATATCATGGAAGGCAAACTGGACATGGGAGGACACGCACTCACGAATATACCAGATCCCATGCACATGTCAGATGCCTGCACTCTGATCTCTGTCGTGGAAAAGATAAAATATGCCAGACAATTGATCACCGTTTGGGCCGAGGAGAGTGGTGCATTAGAAGCGGAAAAAGCTGAATGGTCCTTCAGAAATGGAGGTAACGGTCCGCTGCATGGTCTGATAGGATATCCCATGCTGGTGGGAGGCGAGATTATTCGAATGAGTCTGACTTCTATGGACTTGAGCAATAGAGTGGTCGTCAATCTCGTGGTGAATGGTGTGGTGAATGGTGTGGAAACTGATAAGAGATACAAAGTCGAAAAAAAGAAGGATCAACACTCGAACACTAGCATTGCTGGTACACCTCTCAAGGTACAGATGTGGGATAGGATCAATTTCAAGATGAAAACTAATAATCCTGAAGCCACCACTTCTGTGGTCTCTCTGTTGATCGAACTCGACCCTCTGAAAAAACAGTGAAAACAACCAAAAAATTGAAATAATCACTTTTGTGATGTAGGGGAGACAACTCAAAATAAAAAAAAATTATTGGATTTTAAGAGATTGAATATTCAATTTCTCAAAAAATCCAATTCTATAATTTTTGTTATTATTTTATTTATTACTTTTTGGGGTATTTTATTTTTTTCATCGAACGATGGACATTTTTTGGCCATCTGATTCGAATTCTAACTCTCTATCCAACAGGACTAGGACAAAAGCTTTGGCTCTCTTTTGCACGTTCTTGTCGAATTGCATTTTGATCTGAATGTCTAAGATGCTACTCTTGAGTCACTCTCTCTGTTTACTGACGTCGAATATGAACAGGGGATACATCGATTTGTATTCGGTGGGAGTGATGTTAGGATTACCCATCAGTTCGTCCAGTCGATATTTCTTTCTGAAATTGGCGGCATCGGCATAGAGCCTGCAGAAATCATTCTTATCGAAAGAGCCATTGTAATCAATGGCTGAATACCTTGTGGTGTTTAGAAATACTGCATGTTTCTCAAGTGACAATGATCAAAGAGGGAAGGATTTTTCTCTTGAGACCTATCCCTATCGGTCTGAAATGCCACTATGATGAATCATCGTCTTTCCGAAGCAGATTTCAGTCATTCTCCAATCAAAGTGATTGGTGGATGATGGAATATTAGCCGTGTCGCACTGTCTCATTCTAAATCCCACTGGTAATTTACTCTTCGATTCTATGATCTTGTAGAGACATACTTTCTACCGAAGGCAACAAGTGCAGAATGAACCAAGATATCTTGTTCAGATTTATCTTACCCACATCAGTCGCAGCAGGTCTCATAAAGTCTTTGTTGTTTCCTTTTCAAATCAACGTCAGATTGTGTTTGAATTCATAGAGAATCTTATCGTAATCTTCTGTGATTCTGAATATGTGTTTCAGAGGTATCCTGAAAGTAAACGGTCCTCTGGGTCTCGACGGCTTGATGACGTAATTGAATCTCATGGTGGCACCAGTATTAGCTGCCCTCATGTCGGCGATGGTGTCTTTCACCCACAATTGATTGAGTCCTTTAAATTTCGAAAAAATACTCCGGATATGTCAAGAGTCTGTACATCGTGGTGACTTGTCCGGGATGAAACACAGATTTTATTTCTTGTCCCGAGAGCATGTATTTTATATTACTGAACAGATGCATCATGCCATTATTCGCTAGAGTGATTACGTTGTCGTCAGCATAATTGCTTCTGTGTTCCTTGGTGATACACCCCTGCATCACTATGTAACTTTCGCTGGGATGGACGAACAGATCTTGAGTCTCGACGTTGATTCTTACCTCACTGGCATTTTTCAGACTGGTTCCAGTCACGGGTTCGTACTCATGAACTTCGTATTCTGGAATGCTTTTGTCTCTCAATACACCTTCAGTTATATCGAATATATTCATCATGTTTTTGGTTTGTGTTAATGTGTTTGCTTTTTTCCATTATAAATTGTTCTTTTTTTTAAATTATTATTATTTTTTTTTCCTTGCTAAATATGTGTAAAACAAAGTGAAGTGTTGGTCTTCAAAATGCCATCTTCTGCAATTCTTGTTCGTAAAATGTTCCAATGATTTCTCTGCTGTCATCTTTGCCATCCTTTAACGCTTCTATTTTGTAAGTCACTCAATCCATGTAAAATATTCTAATGATCTTAAAGATTTCCCTGGTCCATCGAGGAGTGTAACCTTTCATGAAGAGTGACTTATAAGAAGTGATTCTCACTCGATCGCCGACTGCAAATTTCGGTGGTTTGGAATCCTTCTTGATCTTAATCCTTCTGGGATAAAGATATGCAAAGACGCATTTTTCGTTTCGAGGATCGCTAGCTTCTGCGGGCATCATCTTAATCAGTCTATGTTGCGTGTTGTTGTATTCTTCAACCAGTTCGTCTAGGACGTTGATATATTTCTTGGTCTTATTGATAGTGAAATACTTGTACATTTTTTCCTTCACGGTTCTAGTCCAACATTCGGTCACGTTAGCTTTCCCTTCATTTTCGAAGGAATAGAGGTCGAATAACAAAAACGTGACCATTGTAAAATTCCTTCTCCTTGACCATGCACAATTTATCCGGTTTTTGAAAAGACAATGCGAATATGCTCTTCAGAGCCTCAGCCACACAAGGTCCTGATTTATTCTTCAGAGGTCTCATCCATCCATATTTCGAAAAACATGTCGATGACCGTCAGCATGTATTTAACATCCCGGTTGTGTCTCGAAGCCAATTTCATGTCGACCAGATCTGCCAACCAGATCTGATCCAGACACTTCATGAACGCCCTTCTCCTTCAAAATTTACACGTGGCTGGCTTGTGTAGTTCACTCGCCAATGCGTTCATTAATAATTTTTTCTGGACACTTTTTTTTATCACCCCATCCAAATCGACATTTGGTACCGATCACTTTACCGACCAGCGAACATTCGAATCTCTCTCTCCTAGTGGGATCTGGTATATTTTTCAGTTCCATCAACATATGTTTATCACAGATTCAATTACGAGTCTCAACATCGGGATGTTTAGAATAGCACAGATCGTGAGCATAAGCGGCAGAATTCACCCTATTGATGGGTTTGCTTCAAGATTTAGGAGTCGGATCTTGATTCAATCTCTTATTTAATTTTGTGCCGTATCCCGTGAATTGATGCCCTGGCAGATACATTTCAATGGGTAGATTATTAATCAATTTATTTGTTAGGCTGGCACTGCATTTGACAAATTCATCTTGGTCGAACCACACACTTTACACATTCCACGAAGCATGGGTCTATTATTTCTTGTCAATACTTTTTTAACATTAACCATATCGGTAACTCTCTTGCATTTGATGCAATACATTTGTTTCTTGTTTTGGGTTTTTTTTTCGTATATATTTAATTATTTATTTTTTTCGTATTTTTTTCTTAATTTATATATAATTTTTTTATTTTTCTTTATATACATATATATTTTTCAATCGATTGCTTCCCGAATTCTTTTGGGATCTAGCAATTTACGAAACGATTGTCTTGCTTCTTCCCTACCTTTTCCATGAGAGAATCCTTCATTTGTTCCTTGATGATCTGACGACTCTTGATTCTTATATTCACTTTCATGACCTCGTATTTTTGTTTTTCGTTCAACATGTCGAGGAATTCGCGGTCCAAAATCCTACCATCTTTCAATGCCAAGGAAATCTTATCCGACACAGTGTCGATCTTTGCATCAGCTAAAATGCTGATGTTTTTATGCTTCCTGACCTTCACAGATAATTTCTTAGTGATTAAATTTCCGATCGTACAGACGAATCCAACAATCAAAGCCAATCCTTCTATGGCTAACATGACTGGAAGAGCAATGACGGCGGCCAACAATAGAGTGATTCCAGCAACATTCAAACCCATAAAGGCCACGATGAGAGTTCACAAATTTCTCTAATCTCAAATATTTCTTATTGAGCGAATGACAAGAATCTCTCTTGCATCAGATATGATTGAATTCTATTGGTTTGTTTGATTCGATACCTCTGTGCCACATAGTCACTTTCTCCTCGTTCTAGCGGTGGTGGAGATAGATATGGTGTTGTGGACTTGATGTTCAACTTCTCTAGCGATGGATAGTTGTTTTACTTCGAAGTTCCATTTTTTTAATTTTTTTATTTATTTATTTTTTTTTATCTGTTATTTTTTTTATATATTTTTATTTTCATCCCTTATTATTTAATGGAAAAATTTTTTAGTGGTCTTCCCTTTTCCAACAAGTATTCCAAAACGCGTCCCTTGTCTTTGGTGGTGAGACCGTGATGCGCTAACTTCAATTCTTCCAATTTAGTGGGCTTGGGTTCTCAGATGCAAAACACGAATTGATTCCAACATTTGATCACATCGTTGCATTGGACGTATTCCAATACATGCATGAAATACATGGTGACAATGTCTTCCCATTCCATCGTAAGACACGAATGATTAATGTGATTAAATTCTTTCGCCTCTCTACAGCCGAAGCATCTTTCATTCAAGATATGAGGAAGTTGTTCATTCATACAGATCGGATAAGCTCTACACAGCACCCTTCAAAGAAGCCAAGCTCTCGATTCCATGGAATCATTTGTTTTCCTCATAATTATTATTATTTATATAAAAAAAATTCTATTCTTATTATTTTTTTTTCTATTATTTGTTTTCATATTAGTTTTTTTTTTTTTTTATATATATTACGTTTTTTTATAACAACACATTCTATTCATTGCATCATCAAATGAATGAATAAATACTTCTCATCTATTATGATCACACGTATTATTGTAGGAAAGAGATGACATTTTTTCGAATCAAGGATTTTATCTTTTTCATATTTTGATAAAACCATCATTTTTCTATCGCCAACGTCGATAGAATGATATGGGAAATAATCGATAATGATTTTTAACCTTTTAGCGAATTTGATCCACGATCTATTTGATACAAACGAGTATAATCTGCAAAGAAATTCGACACATGCGCAAATGGATTTTTTAATATTTTCATCACCATGATCGAATACATGAACTACGTTTTTCGTGGAATAAATAATGTAACGATATTTCCCGTAATTGTAAAGTTCTACAAATTGCACTTTATATTTTAACCAATCTAGGAATCTATAATCATGTGATAATCTTGGTAAGACACTTTTTTTCGCTCGAACACTTCATCGTTTCGATATTTTTGAAATAACTTAACGAAAGCAATGTTCCGTACCCATTTAAAAACACATTGTGTATGATTTGTTCCAATGGAATTCTTTCAAATGCATACTCGTGTAAATGTTTAGAAAAAGCTAAAAGCTTTTCGTAATACAGAAGTCTTGTTAACACGTCTGTTGGAAGTTGTTTTCTCTCCATTTGCTTTATTTTTTTTTTAATTGTCATTTTTTTTTATTGTTATTTTTTTTTTAGCTGTTATTTTTTTATAATAACATACCCAAAAGGTGTATATTCTTAAATGGCGAATTCTGACCGAACAACAAACCATAACCGATCGGTTCCACATTCTCTCCGGTCTTTAGATAGAGACCGTCTCCACTGCCCTTTCTCACGGGTCCTAGATACAATCCTTTACCTTCAACATCTACATGACACACAGCTCCTCCCTTCTTCAAAATCTGTATGTTTCCCCTCTTCTTCAAAAACAATCCTCTACCCATTAATTTGTGGACTCCTGAACTAGCAAGTCCTGAGAGAGCGCCCACGCCCAGGGCTGGCAACACCATCTTCGTGAGAATGGGTAATCCTTTGGCGGTGAGTCCCACTAATAGCAGTAAGAAACCGCCTTTCATTCTCAGATTATATCTCAATTGAGTGGGACTCAGTCTCACTATCATTCCCATGCAAATCACTTTCTCCATCCTTTTGATTTGAGTTTTAGTCCAGGCGATCTTATCACGGCCGCCACTCACCAAATCTTCATAACTGAATTTAAATCTTAATAGCCTTGCCTTGATTTCTCAACACTCTTGAGAAGTTTAGCTTTCTGTCCTTCGGATATGTTCATGTTTTTTAATTATGTATCGAGTCATATTTTTTTTTTATTTTTATTTGATTTGATTTAATTATATATATATATTTTTTAATTATTAATATTATAAGTTTCTTCTTTTTTTATTTCTTATATAATATATAAATAAAAACCTAAAACTTCTTTAAATAAAAGAAAAATATATTTTTTTTTAAGATATTATTTTTTTCATATCTCTCTGAGGTGAAATCGTATAGTCACTCTCTCTCCACAAAGATCTAACAGATCGCCATTCTCATCCGTCAACGTGGTTCCGATGCTATACAATGTGTCCAGAATCATGGGTAGATAGACGAGATTTCGAGGTCGCTCCACATTCTTGTAACCCAGCAAAACGTCCGAAAAGAACGAGTAGATCATAGGCTGAGCACTACCATCAACGTAACTTCCCGCAATCACGTTGACATTCACTAAAATGCTATTAACCATGAGAATGTCGACCATATTTTTGGACATGGCGTGACCTTGATTCATCTTTCAATCGAATCCCAACATCTTGCCGATCGAATCTTCTGCACTAAAATCCACTCGAAAATAATCTCCCAAGTCTAATGTTGTCTGTAGAGTACTCATATTGGGAGCGAGTCTTATCATCTTGCTTCCATGACTGTCGGCGTTCAGTCTCATCTGGATGTGATGAGTCAGATCGTTTACATCATAACTCCCTTTGGGAATTCGAATCTCAAATCAATCCACACCGTCGGAATACTTGAATGCGTTATTCTTTTGGGTGACGTTGGGAAACGAATGGTAAGTCTCGAGATTAACCAACGCCATCTCGTATCTCTTTTCCTTCTTCAATTCAATGGAAGGTTCGAATTTTGTAGTGAATCGAGTGGTGTTGTGACTCACTATGATTTGAAAGGACTGTTTTGCAGCTGTATTCTTGACTATCTGTTCTAATAGTAGATGTTCTGACATTTTTTTTATTATTATTTATTATTTATTATTTATATATTTTATTGATATTTTTTTATTTCTTTTTTTTTATTTTCTTCTCTATTATTATCTGAAATATAAAAAAAAAATCGGCGAATGCACTTCGATATTTTCCGTTGTTAAATTCGCTAGTCAAATCGATCACTATGAACTTGTGATGTCCTTTGTCCCACACTTTCTTACAGAATCTTCTGAATTCTTCCCTGCTCATGTCGTTGGCCACATGATCTCGTAGATGTGATTGAGATTCTTGAGATCCTGATGAAAGAGACACAGAAAATTAGCATTCTCCCTTATCGTCTGTCTTGGCAGTCGAAAATAATTCTGAGACAGATAGAAACAATCCACATTGCTGTGACATCCTCGAACGTAATATGATTCACATCAACTCTGTCTCTCCAACAGCAGGTCATCGAAGATTATGTGATTCTTATTCTCCAACTTCAACTGTCTGTGATCGGGAACGTCATCGGTGTTCTCGTAAAACAGACATTCCACGTTCGAACACTCGGCGTTTCTCCTTGTCATTTCTCTCGTTGCCCCTTCCAATATATTTGAAGTCTCGTATCCTTCAAATTCGTCTCGATTGTCGAAGATTCTCGACATGACATACTTGGATAATTTACATATCCTGCATTCTCGAAGCAATCTGTATTCCGGTTGAAAGAGACTCTTCCCAAAAATGAATAATCTGTTGTAATCCAACCAGCCGGATCTTTCCACAATTCGATTTTCTAACTATCAGACCTCTTATGCTCCTGGGAAAGAACTCGTTGTTCGATCTCTTGGTTATTGCATCATTCCAAGACATGTCTTTGATATCCATTTTTTTCTCCAGTTTTTTTTTTAAACTATGTTTTGAACTATGTATTTTTTGCTATTTTTTTTATTTTAATTCCTATTTTTTATATACATATTATTTATAAAAAGTTTTTTTTTTTATTTATAAATCACTTTCAATCCCAATCCTTTCATCATTTTAGCTAAGTCTTGTATTGGTATGACTCATCATAGAAGTCTCACCAACTTTTCGGTTCGATTCTCGATCGTTTGGCTGGTGGTTGTGGTGGAGTTGTTATCAATTCATAAATCCACTCATCGGCACCTTTCTTGCCAACTTCCGAAGCAATTCTACCATGTGCTTTGGACGCCACTTTCTTACCCGCATCAATCATCGCCTTCTTTCCGGTTTTGAGAGCACTCGAGGTGATCTGTTTCGTGGCATCACCAGGGAATTTACGAGTTAAAAATTGCATCATCGAATCCATGATGCCCGATCTGCATACACGTAAGATCTAGCATATCCTGTTATTTTATCACTAACATTTTTTTTTAAGAATTCGTTTTGGTTTTTTTTTTATTTTTTTAATGTATATATTTTTTTTTATTTACTTAATATTTTTTTTCTCTCTTCTCTTACTATTTTATTATACTATTTTATTATTTCAAATAATTCATCAACTTTTGATAATCCTGTCAATATTGTGCCAGTCATTCCCTTTTTCAGTCGTCGATCTCACAAAATACTTGTTTGCCTTCCATATGGGTTCCACCACGTTCTTCCACTTGTAACCTCTCCTATCCTTCGGTCTCATCTCTTTGGGATCATTGTTCTTCTTCATGGCGTGAGTCTGAACTAGAATGTCTCTGTAATTTTTGTAATCCTCATCGGTGTAATCGTCAGGTCTCTGGTGAGAGAGCAGAGTATACAATCCATCTGTCAATTCGTACCTGTTCGAACCGATGATCAAATAGCGGCCTTCAAGCAATACTTCCGTGTCACCCATGAAAGTTTTATCGCTTTCATCACGAAATCCGTTCATCGGATCTTTCACGATTCTACTACTGTCATCAGATCTGATGCCGCTAACAATGCTCGAAGCGTTGCTACCATTGGTGCTACTTGGATCGATCTCGATTCTCTCCAGAGTGTATTCTGACAAAGTTCTCGGTGTAAAACTACTGATGCTACTTGGATCGGTCTCGAGTGTAATCGGACAAAGTTCTCGATGCAAAGCTATCAGTGTGCAATGCCATTCTATGAGAACCTTCTTTTATGGGTCTCAGTTCCTCGACGATCTCTTTCCTGGCTCGTTCCTGAACCTCGGTGACGGTTCTGAACAACTTGGTCATCTCTCGTCTCAACACCATCTCTCCCAATCACCTGGCTCTATCCTGCACTTCAGTTTCTCATTACTCCATATTAATTCGCGAACCTGCTCATCCCTTCGCTTCGAATCTCCAATGTGAAAAAATCATTGTTTTATTTATTTATTATTATTTTTTTTTTCTTCAATGAAAAACAATTTTTTTTTTTTTTTAATGTTGTTTTATATATATTTTTTTTTTATTTTTAACCGTCAATTTTTTTTTCATCACTCTTCTCGCAACTCGTAATAATAATAATAATTATATATTACATACATTTTGTTTGTTTGTTGTTTTCAATCGGACTCGTGCTCCATCTCGAATGGTCGGGTTTTACTGGACAAATCTACGAATTGACCTTGATCGAACCATCTTTTTTTACTGCGGGAATCCACGTCCTGGATCGAATTTTACTGGACCAACTTTTGAATTCAGCATGATGGAACCGTTGTCTTTTACTGTGGGAATCGATGTTCGATTGCATATTTTTCCAGTTCGAATTTTTAAAAAACACTGTTTTTTCGGAATTTTTCCCAATGGATATCTCAGTACTAATCTGCAACTGGTCACAATCGTGCAACTCTATTCATAAGAAAATTTGAAAAATATTCACCCAATGGGAAAATCACTGTTAAATTTATCAAAAAGCGGGTTTCTAAAAACCCGGCATTTTTTAGCCATTTTTTTTCAAATAACGTCGAAAGTGGTCAAGAAATGTTCAAATGTAAACATTTTCTGGGAAAAACCCAGGGTTTTCGGGGAACAAATGAATTATTTTTGAAAAAACCTAACATTTTCCAAGAAAAATCATTTTTTTAACAGAAAAATTGGGTTTTTTCCAAAAATAACTCAATTTTTTGGACGACAAAATTGTCTGGACCATATGATGGAGGTGGTGCAAAAAACTTCACATACCACTACTGAGATGTTTCGAATCGAATCAGTGACAAGATTCAAATTCGAATCGAATTTCGAACGATCGCCGGACCCTACTGTGAAGTGCAAACAACGCAGGCGCAGTTCAATATAAAATATTTGTGTTCAACTAGAGTCAAAATAGCTCAAGTTTATCCTCAGTAATTCTGATTTGATATGATCCGGGCTGTTGAAAGTGTCGTTAAATACCAGTAAACAAACAAACCTCATTAATACTTATTTTAGTTTTCTGTCTCTGCTATTTTGAATTTTACAGCAGTAATACGGCAGGTAATCTGGCTGTGACGGATCGGCTATCTTTGGACTGGGGAGAATTAAACACTGAGCAGGTGCTTCAAGTCAAGTGTCATCTGCCTGAATGAGCAGACGACACTTGGCCAGAAGCACCCACTTTACTTTAAGGTTTTCGGGGTATGTCATGTTCAATGAATTCATTTTGATTCTCCGACTTCAAAGAGTTGATTGAATATTTAATTCGTCAGAGAAAAATATACAAATTTAAGAGATATGGTTCAGGGAGGGGGGGGGCGACTGTCCCTTAATTTCACTGTGATATGGAACAATTGTTTAATTGGCATTCCTTCAACATCTTTCTTTGGGACTTGTGCATCACTATTCTTTGGGCTAAGAATAAGTACTTTAACATGCACTTAAGAAGAGGTCGCGTGGAAAATAGTCGAATTACCATGACAATGGTTTCTTGTCAAGTCCAGAGTCAACCAATACTTGTGGTTAAAACATACTCGGCATGTGTCCATTAGAATTAATAGGCTGGTGGTAATTAAATCTACTCCCCTTGAATCGAACATACCCTCGAATACACTTCCGTCCCATTTTAAGACTTTGGTTCAACCACGTGCCGTAATAGAAACCAAGTATACAAAATGGACGACGAAAACGTGTAATCCCAACAACACGCGCTGCGTGTGCGTACTTGAACTATATAACTGTAGTAATTGCGTCACAAAATGGCCGATTAAGCAGGCTATCATAACAACCAACATGACTTATCTGGGTCACGTAACTATCACTCCACAGCTCTGCAACATACTAAAATTTCAGTGAAATCAGACGTCATTTAATTTTTGACTATATGACCCCCTATGGCGTTACCTCAGCGTTCGGGTGTACAGGCTGAGAATTTCCTAGGACGGCAATTCATTTTTAGATATGTTTTTTTACAGAGATTATATTCCAAACATTTCGAAAAGCTAAAGCTGATAAAAAAAGATTGAAATTAAAAGGTATAGAAAAAGCATAACATTGGCATCGTTTGTATAAATTTGAAATGGAAATATAAAATCGCCCAATTTCAAATAACCACAAAACAGTGTGTGTAGTTTCCTACCTGTGTCATTTTTAATAAGAGACCTATGTGAATCACACTGTAGCGTATTTAATGAAATTGGTCAAAAATAGGCTAAATTTTGAAGTTACATAAAAATGTCAAAATGGCGCCAAATCAAAAAGCAAAAACACACAGCTATTCTTTATTTTTTTAGCTCTACAACATACTAAACAAAATTTTTAAAAAAGACTCATTTTAATTTCTTGCCTTATGACCGCTATCATGTCACCTCAGACTTCTAGCATAACAATTGGAACTTCCTGGGACAGTACGACATTTTTAGATATGTTTTTTTGTGTAGATTATATTCTCAAAATTTCGAAAGACTGAGTCTGAAAACGAGGTTGTAAATAAAATGTATAGAAAAAAACTTTAAATCGACATCGCGTACATCGGGTGAGTAAATATGAAATGAAAATGAAAACTCGCACAATTTCAAATAACCGGAAAATAGTGTATCGAGTTTCTTAACTGTGTCGTTTTTAAATTGGGAGCAATGTGAATGTCAAGGTAGCGTTTTTAATGAAATATGCAATGAAAAGACTAAATAAGGAACGATCGTTTGTTTCTGTCTATTTCTTGAGTTATGAACCCAAAAAACAAAGGCCAAACTATGTAAATGGGCGTTTTGGTGTTCATAACTCAAGACATACACAGAAACAAACGATCATTCCTTATAATTAAACTTGAGGGGCAATAAATATAAACACTCTCTACTTTGCGGAGTTGAAATAAAAACCAGGTTGCATCATGCTACCTAGTGATAACTGAATAAAAAAGGCATAGTTTTCTAAAATTCTGTTTGAAACAACGATACATTTCACTGAAACAATGTTCGTGTGTCATTAAAAAATTTATTGACCAATTAATTGCGTGAGTTAAAAGGAACCTCATAGGCCACGCCCACACACAAATTCAATCGCCTTTCGCACTTGACGGAAGGGTGCTGTCATTCAAAGCAACACTGAGTTAAATTTAATTCTAATTTTGATCATTTCCTGAGAAACTGAAAACACAGTTTGTAAATGTGGAGTTCGATATAAATCCAGATTGGATGAAGTTGGTTGAACTTTGTCTCAGAAAGAGTTCATTCATGCTATTTGGAAATTGGAAAGTTTTGCTCGCGCGAGTTTCGTTTGTGGATTATTATGACCGGCCATTGTTTACGTTTGATTTGAGTAAAGCGATGAACGCAGACGATCACCTATTACGTATAAACAAATTGAACATGGAATAAAAACCATGATAAGGACTTCATTATTTATTACATTTTATTTTAAAAGTCTTTTTAATATGATGAGATAAATATTAAATACTTTTTATGTTGAAACAATATTAGAGCTCAGGGTTTTTTTTTTCCATTCACACTGTACAACATAATTTTTAAGACAGATATTGGTTTAGAGTGGGCCCAAATGCGTTTTTTTAGCTTCATCGTATTATGAAAAGAAAAAAAGAAACACTTTAGCCAATCATTTTGCCTGAAATGCATGAACAGAAGAAAGGTTTAATTATATTTGATGTGACGTAATAACGTCAAAATGGCGCCAAATCAAAAAACAAAAAAAAACAGCTATTTAATTTTTGTTTAGCTCTACAGCATTTAAAAAAGATTCGACTTAATTATGATCCCCTCCCCCTTCACCCTAGTTCCTCATAGTTCGACCATTACGATTGGAAGTTCTTGGGTCTGCACGTCACTTTCAGATATGTTTTTTTACGTAGATGATATTCCCAAAATTTCGAACGTGTGAGTCTGAAAATAAGGTTAAAGATAAAAGGTATAGCAAAAAAAGTAATATCGGCTTCGCTGACAATGGGTGCGTAAATTTCAAATGAAAATATAAAATCGGACAATTTCAAGTAATCACAAAACAGAGTGTGTAGTTTTCTAGCTGTGTCATTTATAACTAGAGGCCTGTGTGAATCACAAGGTAGCGTTTTCAGTGAAATGGGTAAAAAATAGGCTAATTTTGAAATGACATAAAAACGTCAAAATGGCGCCAAATCAATAAACCAATAAAACAGCTATTCTTAATTTTTTGTGCCCTACAACATACTAAAATTAAAAGAAAAAACCCAACTCATTTTCATGTTTTACCTTCTGACTTCTGGGCAGTCACTTCTGAGTTCGACCATCACAGTTGGAACTTCTTAGGACAGAAGGGCATTTTCAGATATGTTTTTGGCGTAAATTATATTCCCCAAATATCGAAAGACTAAGTCCAACTGGGTTCATATTCACTCAACCCAGTCGATTTGGGTTGATTTTTAACCCAACTGATTTTAGAGTGTAAAAACGAGGTTGAAAATAAAAAGTATAGACAAAAAACGTAAAATCGGCATCGCTGGCACCGGGTATGAAAATTTGAAATGAAAATATAAAATCGCACAATTTCAAATAACCAGAAAATAGTGTATGGAGTTCCCCACCTGCATCGTTTATTTATATGTAAATCACAAGGTAGCGTTTTTAATGAACTCTGTCAAGAATAGGCTAAATTTTGAAGTAACGTAACAACGTCAAAATGGCACCAAATCAAAAATAAAAAACAGCTATTCTTAATTTTAAAATTTAAGAAAAAAATGACTCATTTTAATTTTTGCCCTTATGACCCCTATTACGTCACCTCTGAGTTTGACCATAACGGTTGGAACTTCCTAGGACAGTACGACATTTTATGTATAGTTTTCTGCGTAGATTATATTCCCAAAATTTCGAAAGACTGAGTCTGTAAGCGATGTTGAAAATGAAAGGTTTTGAAAAAAACGCTAGAGAAGTTGATATTAAAAGATAGAGAAAAATGTTGAAGATAACATTATTTTGCATAAAGGTCAGATATCATAAAACGAATGCCCATTTGAAAAAAAAACTGGAAGTCACCATTAACTAGGTAACCAGATTTGGTCACTATGTATTTAAAATTTATGGTCGATGGTTTTCCCAAACTATCGCTAGGTCATGTTTTTGGAAGTGTTGTGACTGAACACGACCGGGAAAATGTTACATCGTAGAGTAATTGTAGTGAGAAGTTTGGCGATCTAATAATGAATACGCAGACCAATTTGTGGTAAACCCTTTTACTAAAGTCATTGATATTCACCAAAAGAATTGTGATTCAAATATTATTTTTTCTCCGGTTTTTCTTCAGTTCTTCACCTCAATAGCTTATGACTCCTCATTAGATAGAGCCCGTCGAGCTCGTTCGGAAAAGGGCCCATAAGCTATATATTGAAGAGACAGAAATGAAGATTTCTGTTATTTAAAAAAGGGTTTTCAATTGTCGTCTTCAAACCGTGTTAGCCAAAGGGTTAAAAAGAAAGACAAATCCTGTTAAAGATCTCTCATATATCGCCAGGCAATTGCGGGTAATCGATCTTAGTGGCGTTGAAACGATTAATCGATTAACCCTGTACCGGAACAGGTGACAAAAGTTTTTTTCCCGTTACTGTTTTTACACCGCTCGCACACCACAAACGTGTGGAATTCTTTTGTAAAAGAGACAAGGGAAAATGACCAGAATGTAATCTATGGAAATCTTACTTTAAATACTCAGGCCTGAGTATTTTATGCGAGATTTACGTGAGTTGCATTCTGAGTTTATTGGTTTGTGTAAATACTTTAAAACAAAGAACTTCCATCTTGGTCCTGCGAAATTATCGCGGCTTCACCTTTATACATTTATCTGGTTCCGAAATATAGGGCGTCTAATCGGTTATGGAATCGGTATAAGTAAATCGGATCATATAATTTCCTAGCCTTTTCAGTAATACCGAAATTATTGAAGCAACAGGTGATGCAAGCACAGGTCATGTTGATCCGTTAACCCTTTCCCTAACATAACAGCAAAAACCGGCCAGTACTATTCACACAAAAATCGCCAATTAATTTTCATTATTTTTTTCATTTTTTGTCTCAAAAACGTAGGTTATGACCCCTCATTGGAACGAGCTCGTCATAACCTATGTTTTTGAGACAAAAAATGAAAAAAAATTATTCATTCGAGAATTTCTTTTGAAAGTGTCTTCTGCTTTCCATGTTAGGTAAAGGGTTAACTTAAATCTACTACAATACACTGCTGAAATCGGTACTATTCATGCCCTGGATCCACGCCGAATATTCTGAAATATCTCTTACAGTATACTATACCTGGAAATTCTTGCTCTTTCAGTCTGCATGATCTACATCTGGTAGTTAGTCTGCTATCTTCTCCCGCACACATGTCGGTCGCCGTGTTTTTTGGGCATGATGCTTGTCCGTCGCACCTACATTCACACGTGTATTGGAAGCAACCATCACGCACAAAGAATCTTGAACGGGGAGCGTACCATCTTCCGTGCACCGAACATCTCTGACAGCCATCCTTGCCATCAGTATCACAAATATACCTGGCCGTCGCTGCATCACATGTCCATTTGCCGTCACAGTTACAACGGCAGTCATACTGTCGACAGTTCTGGGTGCGTTGAAAATTAGTTTCTCCATTATATGTCTCGCCGTCCAGTTTGCATTGCTTACACGTCTCGTTCCTCCTTTCGTTACATATATTCGTGATTCTGCATTTAGATTCTCCTCTACATGAACACCTACAAGCATACGACAAACAGCCGTCCTGGACGTTAAAATCCGTGTTCGCTGCAAAGTAATTTCCCTTGAATTCACACTGTCGACATCCACCAACAGGTGGCAAAGTGGGCCTACTACAGATGTATGAGGCTCTATCACCAGGACATTCCCATGACCCGTCGCAGTTACAGGTACACTGATACCTGTAGCAATCTTGGTCCATTTGAAATCGTGTGTTTGGTTCGTAAGAAGTGCCATTTATCTCACACTGGAAACATTTGTTAGGGCATATGTTTACCGCTGATGATCCGGGACATTCCCATGATCCATTGCAGCGACAGTTACAACTATATCGATAACAATCTTGATCTAACTGAAAACGGCTCTTAGACCTGTAAACTGTCCCGTTGACTTCGCAGTCGACGCATTGGTCAGGACAAGTATGTACGGTGTCTTCACCAGGACATAGCCATGAACCATCGCAGTTACAGCGGCATTTGTAACGCAGACATTTCTTGTCTAACTGAAAATCTGACTTAGTCTTGTATGTTGTACCGTTAATCACACAATCGATACATTTGTCCGGGCATATATTGACCGCCGTGCTGCCTGGACAGTCTATAGTTCCATTACAATGACAAAGGCACTGGTAACGAAAGCAGTCATGGTCATACTGAAAACGTTCATTTGGTCTGTACTTGTTGCCCTCGAGTTCACATTGCCGACATTGTGTGTTCTCAGTCGAACTACTTTCGTTATCACATATGCTTACAGCGTCATCAACAGGACACTCAAATGACCCGTCACAGTTGCATTTACATTTGTAGCGCTTACAGTCCCTCTCAAAGTAGAATCTCGAGTCTGTTTTGTATACTTGGTTATCTACGACACATTCCCTACACGTTTGAGTATTATCACGACATCTGTTGTTGGGTACAGCTTTAGATGCAGGACACTCCCATGAACCATCACAGTTACATCTACATGCATACCTGTAGCAGCCGATATCTCGCTGAAAATTTGCATTCCCGTCGTATGTAGTCCCATTTATGTTGCACTTTCCGCAGGTGGGCCTTCTTTCTGTTGAAGAACCTCTATCACATGTGTACTGGGCAGTATTTGATGGACATTCTGATGTGCCGTCACACTTACATTGACAAGTGAACCGATAACAGTTTCTGTCTGTGTAGAATCTGGAATTAGCCTGGTACGTTTTTCCATCAACAATGCAGGTTTTGCAGGTCTCAGTGTGGTCTATGTGTTCATTTTTGTGGCAAATCTGAACCGCTGTTGATGCTGGACAATCCCAAGATCCGTCGCAATTACACGTACATGAATATCTATAACAGTCTTTGTCGCGTTTAAATCGACTGTTGCCTGCATATTCTGTACCATTGATTACACACCGTTTGCACCGTGTTTCCCTTTCAGCCTCGGAATTATCACAGATATACTTGACTCTTTCTCTGAAGCACTGCCATCTGCCAAGGCAGTCGCATTTACATGGGAACTCGTAACACCCTCGTTTTAATGCAAAGTTCTTATTGCCTTCGTATGTATTACCTAACAAATTACATGGCTTACAGGCACCAGAAGCTGTCGCGTCTGTGGACTCTGTTGTATTATCGCAGATGTCTTTCCATTTAGTAGTGTTGCAGCTATAAGTACCACCACAGTGGCATTTGCAAGAATACAGTTTACAGCCCCTTTTAAGGCTGAATGATGAGTTACTAGCATATTCTTCATTATTAACTCTACATGGTCTGCATGTTTCAGGTTTATAACAGATGTTTTTAATTTTATCACTGGGACATTCATATGTACCATCGCAGTCACACCTACAGTGATACTCGTGACAATGTCCGCGCTTTATTACAAACGTCGAGTTTCCTCGATGCTCTTGGGCTTTCCAGTCAGTACACGATTTACACGCTGGCCTCTCGTTTTCAGTGCTAGGTGCTGTATCTCTGCAGAGATCTCTTGTACGCTTACACACTATTTGTCCTCTACAGTTGCAGGTGCAAGAAAATTCGTCACAGTCTTCACTTCTAACGAAAGATGAATTTCCGGGACGAACAAGCCCTTTGTTATCAACGCATGTCTGGCATGCCCTGTATCTTTCTGATGGGTCGCAAACGAAGTTGCCAGGGCCGCATCCATACTGACCATCACAAGAACAGTTACACAGATGTTCGTAGCACCCAACTTGTATTTTAGTAGTAGTGTTCCCTTTGAATGTTTTACTGTCCACCACACATTCACTGCAACCTTGATTGCATATTTCAGTTGATCTTTCTTTCGGGCATTCCCACGACCCATCGCATTTACAATCACACAAAAACTGAAAACATCCTTGGGAGTAAGTGAATCTTGACCTCCCAGGATACGATGTACCATAAACATTGCATTCTTTACACCCATTAGTATCATTGCTTTGCTTCTCTTCTTCGCAGATATTTACAGCTCTGTCTTCGTAGCATTTCCATGACCCGTCACAAGCACATGTACATCCTCTAAATTCATAGCACCCGTCCTTTAAATTGAAATAGCTATTTCCCTCAAATTCTTGACCTTTCACTTGACAGCGTTTGCAGCGTGGCCTTGAGTCTGTGGACGTACTTTCACACATGTTTCTGGTGTATTGCGCAGGACAATTCCACGATCCATCACAGTTGCACTTACAGTGAAATTGCTTACATCCATCTCGGTATCTAAATCGAGAATGCCCCGGATACTCCCGGTTATTTACCACGCATGGCGTACAGTCTGAAAGGAAGAGAGATTTAAATGTTAACAAATTTTGACATGCTGCAAAGGACATTGTCGTATAGTGATTGGTTGGTTACCTTGCAAAGGTACCCACCCCAGACCATGATACCGTTAATTCATCACAGCAACGTATATGTTCTAATTAGACCCTACTCATAGCCCAAAACCCCATCGTGCAGTGAACAACACAACTTTTCAAAATAGCAAGTGCAGTCAAGAAACCTCCCGTGTACCCCACGACGTCACTGGTCAAATAATCAATAATTCAGATAAAGGCCCTGGCCACTTCACCTTAGTTAAAATCGTAAACGGATTTGTAATTTAAACATTTCATTCGGAACATCGTCTGAAGCATGTGTGACAAATCCCGAAAAACGAAACGGCTTGCTAGTCACTACGTTGATGAAATAATTACGAATCGCATTTCGTTACGCCGAACGGTAATATATGCTACTGGGTCCGTAAACATGGAAAAAGCTTCGCGAGCTCTCGTCCAACCAAAGGTCTTGGATTTTTGACTTATCGGAAAATCTTGAAATATTGTTTGTTTTAATATGATTTCAATCGCATTCCAGTATGTCAAATTTCGCAGGGTTTTGACTGGGGTACGAAGTCCCATGTACGTCTACTCTGTAAAAACATTATGTACCCTTCCCATGCGGCAGGGTGTATAAAATTCTGACAAGATACATGGCGTTGGTCACCCTCTAAAAAAACCTGTTTAACTAATCGTGTCTAAACGGTTAGCAGATGACACATGGTCTTGTGTAGTTTCGTTTCTAGTGTGTTGTTGCTCTTGCGTTGTACTGACGGCAGTTGCAATGGCTAAGAGTATATCTATCACGGACCCTTTTATAATTACTCAGAAAGAACCACTGACACCCAACTTCACCTATCTCTATTTCACTACTTCAGACAGGGGGGGGGGGGGGGGGACTTGAATTCAGACTCTGACAAGAAGAGATCTGTTTCATCAAGTGTCTGCACACATCAGTCCACTGAGCAGCTGTGTTGCTTGTTATAGTTAGTGGTATTGTTGCTGTACTGTTGCTGTTATGTTCTCACACACAAATGGCATCTGTAACTTCTCACTCGAGGGGTTTGTGCATCAAGGGAGAAATGTCGAGTTTTTGAAGCCGATATATAGGCGCATACAGAGGTTTCGTAAAGGAATTAATTATGGCAAGAGATCAGAAAGGAACCCATAGATCAAAATCAATGAGAAAGATCAGTTACGAGCATATATACTCTTTTTGAGTAAGAACCGGAATTACCTCATGAGGAATATAAGATTCCCTTGAATGTACACCATAAACGTGCAATGATAGGTTACACTAGACTATTTTCTGCAGAAATCCCATCCAGCGCTTTGCACCCCAACATTTAATGGAGGATAAAAGTACCCTGATTTATGCGGTTGGTGGGTAATCTACAGAGCTTGTAAGTGTGAATAAAATGCCAAAGTGTATGTTTTGAAAAAAAATATAAAATACTGGTGATACTTATCCTCTGAAATCTGTGAGAGAACATAAACATAGGGTGGGGGCGAATAAAAAAAAGTATGTCCATTTTATTCAGTGCGACACAAGATTGCAGTAAAGAAATCACCAATCTGAAGGCAAAACTCACATGACGTCCTATATTTTTTTCAGTGTATTTTTTTCAAGTGGTGATAAAGCAAGTGGATATCGGGATACCAAATTGTGCTTAGTGAGGTGAGAAGAGAGAAAAGGTTGCTTTTATTGCCAATGTAAAAAATAGTCTATTGTAACCGATATCGACTTAAACATATTGCGTAATACGCGTAATTTCCGGGAAGGTGAAGCAACTACACATTCTTTTTATGCCTGTCCGGAGCGGTTGCTACACCACATTGGCAACATTTGGGCATGGAAAAACAGATCTGTTGAAACGCGTAGATAGCTCGTGCTCAGTATAAGCTTTGGCATCAACATTTGGGAACGATACACCAAAAGTGGACGAGGTTGGCATTGCTGGTGCACAACGTATACACATAACGACACGCCTGTGTTAATCGATATGGCACGAGCACCAGCCCGGAAGAATAGAACAAGAGGCCACAGACCTCGAGTTTTATCATTCCACGATGGCACAAGTGCCATATCGATTAACCCATTCACACACGTGTGCCGTTCTGTGTTTATTACACGCCTTCACGTCCATAAAAATATATTAGAAGGACACTCAGCAATTCATTTGACAACTATCAACAAAAATAACATATTTTATCGTCAACCAAATTTGCGAGGGGAACCCGTGTTACTATTTCGTCCCCCGAGTTCCAAAGAGTTCTATGTGCCTACCGGCACATAGAACACGTTATTATTATTTTTATTTATTTATTGGTGTTTAAGGTCACATACTTATGCACAGTGGCTAATCGTGACCGTGACAGTTTTACGGGTGGAGGAAGCCGGATTACCGAGAGAGAACCACCGAGTATCGACGATCAACTGTCAGCTCCTCAACATTCTAACTCTGTTCAAGCTCCGCTCAAGCAGGGTTACAGCGGTTGAAGACATGTGCACCATCGACGTGCAGTACGCCTTAGCACATGGTGTCATTGTGCCGCCATGTAGACAACCGGGATAAAGTGCCTTGCCCAAGGACACAACGCGGGTCGTCCCAGGCGGGGATCGAACTCGGGACCTCTAGCATAGAAGTCCAACAGTCTTCCACTGAGCCACCGCGCTCCCACAAAGAATACATTGGAACTCAGGGTACAATTTTCAGCTATCGCTAGCGATTCAAATTGTAATTGCTTGCACGATTTGTAGAAAATTCCAATGAAATTTCGCTTCTATTAAAAAGTAGTCTGTCAACGATTTCCGTTCCGCACAAATGTGCGGAACAGATTTTCATTTTCCGCACGGTTTGGTGTTGCTGTAGATGGTGATTACATAGAACAGGCGTGTAATAATTCATAATACTATACGGCAGCTGTACACTGCTTGCCCTCGTCTATTCCTCTTTTCGTGTGTTGCAGTATTATAGTGGTATGTGATGCAGTTTGAATGGTAGGGATGTCACTAGATGGCAGGTAGCGTTAATTTCCCGACAATTTGCAAGAAACTCAACAATAACTCCACAATGCTGGCCTTCAGCTACACCCCTTGTCTGCTATTATTATAGTGCTATGGTATTTAGTGTGGCTGTCACAAGATGGGGGGAGGTAATGCCTGTCGGTATTGACGTCATATCTGTGGGTTTGAGTTTGGATTTTAAAAAACCTTAACACGTTATTCGGGTTGGTGAGTACAAAACATTCCCATGATTTCAACTTTGTGCAGTGCAATTCAGGGACGGCGGAACGATTTTCAAAGTGAGGGGGCTGGATCGGACGATGGATGGTCGTCGGTATGACGGGTCCGACCACTGTTTGGCCCATCGTACGAAAATGTTTAATTCCAGGGTCCCCAAACCCTCATTTCCATGCATTTGAGCGGATATTTTGAGATTTTTCAGGAGATGTATTTGAAAGAGTTCACACTTTGAGAGCCGGTAAAGCATACATTGCATTGAATCAGTGTGCATTACGCGTTTTAAGTTAGTGTTAGAGTGCCAAAGTTTTGTATATAAAATGTATGAGAAGATGAGAAGGGGGTGGGTCCCCAAAATGTCATGGAAAAAATATGCAAGAAAGGGTGGGTGGGTCAAAAAATCTGCAAAATGAAAATTTCCACCTATGTTCATGCATTTTTTTTCCGCCCCCCCCCCCCCCCCCCCCATCCATAATGGATAAAGCTGCACAATGCTTGGCCTCAACTATTCATCAGCCTCAACTATTCCTCTTGTAGGCAGAGATATTATTATAGTGCCATTGAATGTAGGGCTGTCGCCAAATGGGCGGAATAAGGAGGAGAAGCAAGGGAGTCAGAAAAGCCACCAGGACCCAGTTAGCCATCCCATCGGTTATAGTTGGCATGTGAAATCTGTCACTTATAGACAGGCTTGGCAGTCTAGAAAATCAATGAGTGCAAAACAATTGCCCTCCTCAGATTGCTTGGGAGTGCAATTGCACCCGGAATTTTCAACACATATACTTGTGTGCTATTTTTGGTTACAGTACGTGGACAGTGACTGTCACCCAATCACCCATGGAGTGGAGGTATCACCCAAGGTACTACTCTCAAATTACGTACAGAAACACAAGACGCACAAGCCAAGTTTCGACCATTGGACCTCCGAGTTTAACCCAGAGGTCCATTGGCTAAAACTTTGCTTATGCTAATTACGCTTTGCATCAAATTAGCATTTATTGCTTGAGAGAAATCATCGCACCGCGGGTGATTTATTGATAATACTTTCTCTGTGTACTGTATATTTACTTCAGGGCATTACTATTGTGACTGAAAAATTGTACTACATTCAGCTGCATAGAGGAAAATTGGCACACACATATTCTCATTATTCAAAATGTTGCATTCAATTCTTCAATGACTGTCTTCTACACTCAAAATGTATCGAAATGCGACACAGAATGTGTCATGAATTATTGCGAATCAATGCAACATTGACAAATGATGATAGATTTTAAAGGCAGTCCCAAACAGGCCTGTCATTCCACAAAATAAGGGGGTGCAAAAAATTGCGCTCCTCAATTTTTCTAGGCGTGCAGTAGGCGTGCAGCACTCCTGCACTCCCAAAGAATGCCTGGCCTGTATAGAGAATAGTTCGTTGAGAAGATTCGATTCCGTCATTGTCTAGTTAAAGAGAGTGTTGATTCTAGTGGTAGTCCTTGTTCTTCAGGCAAGTATAGTTGGCCACTTTTTGTGGTAGTTGTATCCTAGAATGAGCCACCCTTGGCACGTACAGTCTGTCGCCGGCTCTGTCAGGCCCGCTGCTACCGAAGCACACATCCAGTACACAAGGGGGTCATAAGGGCCGAAGGTTACACGCTCCCTAAACCGATCGATGATCAAGGATTACCTGAAACCGCACCCAACCAAGACTGGAATTGCACTATCATTTGAAGAATGGAATGCCCTGAACGTCCAGACAGAAGAGGTAGATGCAGCCATCAACACACTGCTCGTACAGGCAGCTCTAATGCCCTGACCGGAGGCACTAAACCCGAAGACACTAAACCGGGACAAATCACACCGAAGATATTAAATCTCGAGAACCTGAAGCCACAATCAAGAAACCAATTCAAGAAACAACTTTGAAGAAGAAGACCGTTGGTCATTGACGAAGTTGATAGGGAACTCAGGCGAGTCCACCTGCAACATGAACTTTGTTTAGCGTATGCTTTATTATGCGGAAGAACACATTGATGCAGTGGTAAAAGATCAATGCCTCAGATATGTAGTTGCCTATACAAGTAAGATCTAGCATAACGTTTTTTTGTAATGATTCTCAAGAAGAGAAGGTCATCACTGTAATGATTGGAGATGGCCGATTTAGCGTTTGGTGTTTTAAAACACAACGGATTTAACAAATACAGATTCTACATAAACGTTCATTTATTTTCACAAACGGAAACTGCATCAACTCACGTGGTTGACTACATAAGCATAACTATGAGCCAAAACGAAAGCCAGCTTGGAACTGCGCTGATATTATATCAATATATTACAGGTTTCCCCACCCAAATTAAAATGCAAGTCTGTTTCTCTTAACTTTAGATGTTCTCAAAAACATCAAGTTGTATTTTCCAGTCAGTATATTAAAGTTATTTTAAACTGTCTCAATTAGACGATCAGGGCGTTTTCTTACACGACGTAGGTAGCGTGTCTCACTTCCAACCACACTATCATTTGGCTGTTTGGGTGATATTATATCCAATAAAAGATTTCAGTTCACCAACATTTGTTGGCTGCGGTGCATTAACAATTGCATCAATTTTATCATCTTTTGGGTGAATACCAGTTGAGTCAATGATATGACCTAAAAATTCAATCTCAAATTTTAAAAAGTAACATTTTTCAATTTTGGCACGAATGCAATACTGATGAAGACGTTTCAAAACTTGATCAAGTATTTGATTATGTTCTGATTCTGTTTCTGTAGAAATGAGAATGTCGTCAAGAAAACATATCACGTGAGGAATGCCTTCTAAAATCCAGTTGATAATAGACTGGAAAATAGAGGGTGCCGATGAAATGCCAAAACTTAATCTGTGATATACATATAGTCCTTTGACAGTATTTATAACTAGATATTTCTTTGATTGTTCATCCAACTCAAGCTGTTGGTATGCTTGTGACAAGTCAATTTTTGAGAAAACGTTGCCGCTTGCTAAAGTTGCAAAAAGATCTTGTGGATTTGGAAGTTCATATCGCTCTGGCTTAATAACTTTGTTGACTGTGACCTTGTAGTCACCACATAATCTTAAACTATCATTTGATTTAGGCACGACGACTATGATGGAGCTCCAATCCGAGCATTCAATTTTAGTTATCACACCAAGCGATTCAAATCTATGAAGTTCAGATTCTACACTAGAACGAAAAGCATATGGCATTGGTCGTGCTTTGTAAAATATTGGTTGAGAGTCAGGTTCAACATGAATGGTAGCTTTATAGTCTTTTATGGAAGCTATCCCAGGTTTAAAAACTTCAGAATATTTATTTAAAGAATGTTCAACCATTTGTGATGTACTGCCTGAGGGTATCTCAGAACAAACATTGAAAAGTTCACGCCAATTTAATTTCACTTTTTCTAACCAGTTTCTTCCGAGTAATGACGGTTTTTGACCCTTCACAATGAACAGAGGTAACTTTTCAGACTGATTGATCATTGTATTCAATATTAACTTCACATTTTCCAATAAGTGGTAAAATTTCTTGAGAATAAGATTGAAAAATAACATTTGTTTTGGTTAAAGGAATTTTTTCAAAATTCTGATGATAAACATCTTCTGAAATTATTGGAGCTGCACTACCCATATCGATTTCAAAATTCACATTAATATTTTCAACTTTCAATTTAGTTACATATTTATTATTTCCTGCTTTCACAGTGCATGTACTTACTGTAAACACAACACTTTCTTCCTCACTAGAAGAATCTGAATTATTACATGCACCACATGCTTTAGCAATATTTTTTACGTGATAATATTTGTCAGACTGATGGTTGTTACGTAAATGACACCGTACTGCAGTGTGCCCCACTTTGTTGCAAATTTGACACATCACAGATTTATTCTCAAAATTAATTTGGTTTTGTACACTGCTTTGAAATGACCAATTTTTGAACATTTCGAACATTTAGCTTCTCGAGCTGGACAACTTATATCACTCGCGATATGCCCCTGGTGGCCACAATGGTAACATTTCGATGTAGATTTAGTATTTTCATTTTTAGAAGCATGTGCATTTTTAAAATGCCCTTGACGTGATTTGACACTGATTTCACATGATGAATATCAACAGACTTAAAATCATTTTCCATTTTTTCATTTGCGATTCAACTGCTTCTGATGCACGAGCAGTTTGCTGAAGAACTTCGAGTGTAAGAGAAGTACCATTTTCCAAAAACTTGTGGCGCAACTTGCTAGACCCGCATTTGTCGATCACTTGATTTCGAATTTGTTCGGATTTATCATCAAATTTGCAATTTTCTTCCTGTCGACTCAAACGGCTAACAAATTGATCGATAGTCTCATCATCTTTCTGACTTAATTGACGAAAAATGTGTCTTTCGAACATCCAGCCCTGCACAACGCAATAATAAATAGTACTTTTGTTTAATGTTTGTGACACCTTTCCCAACTACAAAGTATTCAAAGGACCGTTTCCAACGTTTCCATCATTGAGCCAAATTTGTGGCATCACTTTTGCAATCAAATGTGGAAATACTGCCTAATTCAATATTTGTTGCCATTCCTATGCACAGATGTAGGAATAAAATCATCCACGTCATCAGTGTGATGATTGGAGATGGCTGATTTAGCGTTTGGTGTTTTAAAACACAACGGATTCAACCAATACAGATTCTGCATAAACGTTCATTCATTTTCACAAACGGAAACTGCATCAACTCACTTGGTTGACTACATAAGAATAACTATGAACCGAAACGAAAGTCAGCTTGGAACCGGGCTGATATTGTATCAATATATCACAATCACATGCTTCGATGATGCACTTGATAGAAAAATCAAGAATGACGTCTATTTCCTGTTGCACCAAAATACTTCTGAAATGAATCCACCACCAGTGCAGAAAGAATACGAAGAGATGTTTGAGAAAACCCTCACAAAAGAACAGATATTTTGTATAGTAATTTAGTAATTGAATCTGAGAAGAGTAAACCAGTTACAGGTGGCTACTAATTGAAGATTTCAAGATGTAAATATAAGTTTCTTGCTAAGAGGCAATGAAGTTGTAAACAGATGATTGTTGTCAAGAGACAACGAACTTGTAAATAAAAGTTTTTCGAAACAAAAAGGAAGAAAAAAGTATTAAAAGAAGACAAAAAGAAGAAATATGGTGGTAATGCACTCATCTTTTTCTTCAGGACAAAAATCAATAAATTTGACCTCTCCCATGTGAGTAGAAACGTCTGAGGGACACCAATGATAAGAATTTTTGGGGGATCATATGGTCATGGAGGCCGCTGAAAATATCCATTCAATTGCTCATTGTGTGGTAAATCATCCTTTGTAAGTCGGGTTATTCAAGGCCTTGTCACGCCTGTTCCCATCCACGTCCTTTAGTGTTATAGCAAATGGCAACCATAATACAAAACTTTACTATCCCAAGTGGAAGTCGTAGAGTGTCTTCACTGGGAATTGAAATCTGATAGTTTGGTCATATTGAATGATCTAATTCTGGATGCAGATGTTGGAGTGTTCGTATATGCAGTTTAACATTTATTCAGGGGTCCAGGGGTCTGTAGCTCTTAAAAGTCATTGCATGATCTTCTTAAAAAGTACTCGGGATCATTCCCATGTCACACAAGGGAGAGCCCAGATGTGCCCAGGTCATTCTAAGTTACCGAGGAAAGTGTTCGAAGATGCCACGCCTGGCCTTTTTGATTATCTTTTAATTGATCTCAAATAAGACACTCCCAAACATTTGAGACTGACAACACAAATGTCAGCAGCAAATCCCATCACGTTTACCTCTGAAAGGTGTAAAAGGGGCAGGAAGTGTGCTCCCAAGTCGGAAGCATGTTCCACCGTCTCAAACGCAACATCTCTGGGATAATCAGGGGCTTGAAGATCATAATTTAGGAGGTACATGGGCATTGACAGTAGTATTAATAGGGGACAGGGACATGGATGTGCTGGTCAGTAAGGTAGGGGCTGCATATGATTCGGGAGCCAAATAGGAGCTAGGAGCCATATATGAGCCATGAAGGTCATGGTCTGGGGTGTATATGAGCCATATAGGAGCTATGAGATAAAAGTCAAATAGGAGCTATGAAGGCTATGGTCTAGAATTCAAATTGGAGACTTAATTGCCATGTACAGGGGCTGTTTATGTGCCATATAGAAGCTAGGGTCTGTATATGATTCAAATAGGAGATAAATAGAATGTGGGAGTGTAACAACAGGTAGTGTAATAATCAAACAGTGGTGTAATATTAACCTGTAATGTAATAAAAATTAACCAGTAGTGTAATAGTCAACCAGTAGTGTAATACAAATCAACCAGAAGTGTAATAACCAGTAGTGTAATAAACATCCATGAAAACCAACAATTTTTCAACAAAATTTGAAAAAAATTTGGGGTGTCTCAAATCATAGTTTGAGTACATCTTATCGATTTTTAATCATTTTATCGTACATTTAAAGGCGTTTTGCAGGTCAAACAGCATTTTGTGGGTTCAATACGGCGAGGAAATGTATTTTTATGATTTTTATGCTATGTGCGTATTTTCTGGTGTTTAATGTCACTTTCTGCATTTGTAGCTTTATGTAAATTCAAAGTTGGGGAGCGCGGTGGCTCAGTGGAAGACTGAGGTCCCGAGTTCGATCTCCGTCCGGGACGACCCGAGGTGTGTCCTTGGACGAGGCACTTTATCCCGGTTGCCTACACGGGGGCACGATGACGCCGTGTACTAAGGCGTACTTCACGTCGACGGTGCACTTGTCTTCAACCGCTGCAACTCTGCTTGAGCGGATCTTGAAAGGAGTTAGAATGTTGAGCTGACAGTTTCTAAAAATCTGCAGTCAGTCAGGTCAGTTATTTTTTTCCATCTTGAAGGAGGAGGTCGGTAAGAGAGTAGAGGGTATCTAAGGCGAGGTGAATAGGGTGGTTGCTTTGATGGTCCAATGCCATTTCCGTCTGCCATGTCAAGTGATTGTTCTCAATTACCAATGGTAGACAGCTATTTAGATCCTGTGATGATTTACATTTAATGAAAAAGCTTGAACTCATTCAACATGTAGAAAATATTGTTTCAGCAGAATTCCTTCATTGGTTAACACTACTCTTATACTACATTAGAAGTGTGTCATGTGGATAAATGGCCCACATTTGGGGAGAGAATGGGGGAGGAGCAAGGGGCGTCCTAGTCACGGGACCCAGAGACGCCATGTTGTGGTGTTATGGTAGCCCTCGTGAACGGCCATGTTGTGACGTCATTCTCATAATGATATGTGATGTAAGTGTACGTGCGCAGCTCGTGTAATTAGGTGATACTTGTTTCCGCCGTCAATTCTGTATACTGGAGACCGCCATCTTGGTTTTTATGGTAGCACGTAGTTGCTATATGGACCCAATGGCCTCTAATAGAACGAGGATATGTTTTGAGGGTAAGTTCGATTGGACGGGAGTATAAAGAATACCCAAATGGGACCGACAACTATTTGTCTGGCTCGGATTCGCGAAGAAAGCTCGTTTTCTATGTCCTTGGCTTTTCCATGGCCCGGGTTCTCCCAGAATCCTCGTTTCTTACGGACACGGACCAGCCCAGAGTACCACTTAGTGCAATGTGACCTTAAAAATGCGGTGTTCGATTGTACTAGAGTATTTATACTAAGAGTGGCCTTGCAGGCAAATCCTCGTTCCACTCTGTTACAGGATTTTATTAGGTACGGATTCTAGCAGAATTCTCGTCTTCATGTGGCTTGAATTCTGTATAGAAACCTCCTATTTGACTGCTTAGACCATCTACTGCTCATTCTTAATCTATTTAGGTACCTGTCTATGCCCTTATCATTAGCTCTAGTCCTACCTAGGTATGACACTCTCCCGACTGACATTTGGCACCCTTTTTCATCGCACAAGGCCATGAGAACCATGAGAAAAATCCTTATTAAGACACAATCTGCCATTCCTCATATCCTCATCTGGGTATTTGGGGATCACCAGAGCCAGTTATGGGGACTGATAAGGACCACTGGAGACAAGTCGTTGGGAACTAGTGGAGACCAGTCTTCGGAGACTACTATCTACTAATAATATCTACTACTAACTACTACAACAACTACTACTACTACTATTGCTACCTACTACTACTACTACTACCTACTGCTACTACTACTACTACTACTACTACTACTACTACTACTACTACTACTACTGCTACTGTTGAAGAAAAGTTGAATCGAAGGGAAGGGGCATGTAACTCATAAGTCCCCCATAAATGAAAATGATTTACAATTACTTTATAACAGCAAAGCTGTTGATTCTTGTGTCCCAGCTGGACTTGTTTCGAAAGTTCTTTTTCGAAATAATATTGTATTTTTGTCGACGTGGGCGTCAAAACTTACGTGAATTAACTCCCAAACACTCTGAAATTAAAAAAGATGGCAATGGAATATTGTTCGTTCAAAAATGCAAATCAGAGAAGGAGAACAACTACCAGGGTGATGATACACGCCTTGCACAAGAAGAATCTGGAGGTTTAATGTATGCCACAGGTGGGCCTTTCTGTCCAGTTGGAAGTTTTCAGAAATATTTGCAGAAAAGAAATCCTAAGTCACATGCATTGTTCCAGCATCCACGTGATAGTTTTTATGATGAAGATCCCATTTGGTTCAAAAATGAGCCAATGGGAGAAAACTATCTTGGAAATTTCATGAGCATTATTTCCAAAAAGGCCCATCTGTCTCAGAACTATACAAACCACTGTATTCGTGCTACTTCAATTTCAATTTTAAGTCAAGCTGGATTCGAAGGCAGACATATCAGAGCTATTAGTAAACACAAAAATGCTGAATCACTCTTTAGCTACTGCAAGGCTTCTGATAAACAAAAGAAAACTATGTCAAATGCACTGGCCAATGCTTTGTCCACTGATAGTTGTAATGCTGAAAAATCGACAAATGTTCCGCAGGTTCAAACTGTCCGTTCATGTTCGAATTCTACACAGGCTGTTTCAGGTGTGACCCCTCACCAGATGGATAGTGTGGCATAGATCAGTCAGTGATGCAGACTGGGGTTCAGACATACCAGACTCTGTATTAGTTCAGGCAATTGACTCTGTGGCTCGGACAAGCAATGAACTTTCTTTGCGCACAGTAACAGTTAACAATAAAGATCAATAAATACATGCTCCCAGCCAAGCAAACAGAGCAGTAAATTTCTAGGAAATCACTTCACTGAACTGATGTTCTCATTGTTCTGAATTACCATTGTTCTCTCAGTTGACTGAAATTAAAAATTTGTGTTAGTCCAAAAAACATCTGATTATTTCTGGGAACAAGCCCCACGAATGTGGTGTTTGTAGTAGTGTTGAGGGGGTGTGGTGGGGTGGGGGGGTGTTAATGGAATAATGGTATTGTTTTTCTTTGGGTTTTGGTTCTCTACCTCTCTATCCCAGAACTATGAGTGGCAGAATTAACTTAGTTTACCTGTTTAAACCCTGAACCATTTTCTTTTCTCTTTGGCTGTGAATAAGAATATTATCTTGCATATATGACCGATGAAGAACCCCCCCCCCCCCCAACACACACACACACATCTAATATAATAAATATAGCATGACTTTTCGTTGACTATGCCAAAATAGTGGTCCTCGAGGAGAGGATAGTCCCTCCGCTACGCGTCGGGACTATCCTCTCCTCGAGGACCACTATTTTGGCATAGTCATCTCAAAGCCATGCTATATTTATTAACTACTACTACTACTACTAGTACTACTACTACTACTACTACTACTACTTACTACTACTACTACTACTACTACTACTACTACATCTCTTGCTACTACTATCTACTACTATCTACTACTACTACATCTCTTGCTTCTACTACTACTACTACTACAAGTAGTATGTCATGTGGTTTTGAGGACTCATTTGGATGACCCCGGTGGATGACCCCGGAAGTGACGTCATGTCACGTGACCTAGTGGCGCCATGTTGTGTTGTCATGGTAAAGCGCGTAAGCGGCCATGTTGTGACGTCATCCCCATAGTGATACGTGGTGTGAGTGCGCATGCGCAGCGCGTGTTGTTAGGGTGATACGTGTTTCCGTCGTCCATTTTGTATACTGGAGGCCGCCATCTTGGTTTCTATGGTAGCACGTGATTGCTATGTTACCCAATTGTTCTGCAATAAGACGGGGTATGTTCGGAGGGTATGTTCGATTGTAGAAGAGTAAATCAAATTACCACAAACAACCCGACAATCCTTCCAAATCACCAAAATCCACCCGAAATCACCGAAATTGACTTTATTTGATACGGATTTCCCATTTTATCGGCTTAGCACGTACTGCTATAGTACTAAGGGGGTACAAGGGGTGCGTTCGATTGAACAGGAGTAATGTTATGGCTTAGAATTCTACCAGAATCCCTTTTTGGATCCTTATCCCGTGACGTTTTTCCCAATAAGAATAGCACGTAGTGCTATAGGGCAAATTTACCCAGAATTCTCTGCTTCTATCTATATAAAAAGCAGTTTTCGTCTATCTGGTCGTGTTCCTTTGTTCTAAAGTACACTCCAGTAGAGTAGAAGAGCCTATTATTTGCAACAGTTTATTTTATTATTACTATAATTAGCTTTTCTTGTCTATTCTTGTTAGTTCTGACCCTATTCCAATTACTCTCGTTGTTTCCTTTATCTAGATCATTTATATAAATTATAACTAACCAATCAGATTGCTTGATTTCCCATAACCTGTGTGCAGAGCTATCTCCCCTGTGTATAATAAAAGCCTATATCCAATGGCCATATCCAATGGAATTCCATTTTTGGGAAACACCTGTGGCTATGGAATCCCTTTTTTGTCATATGTACTTATGTGAAAAAGCACAATGTGACACAATGTGCCCTAGCACAAAAGTACATGTTTTATGTGCCGATATGTGCTTATGTGAAAAGGCACAATGTGACACAATGTGCCCTATCACATAGGCACATACGGGTATTTGAGGATACCTTTGGCCTGGTATTGTATTATTTGAGGATACCTATCGAGGATACCTACTGGAGAATCCCTTTTTTGTCATATGTGCTTATGTGAAAAGGCACAGTGTGACACAATATGCCCTATCACATAGGCACATACGGGTATTTGAGGATACCTATGGCCTGGTATTGTATTATTTGAGGATACCTATCGAGGATACCTACTGGAGAATCCCTTTTTGTCATATGTGCTTATGTGAAAAGACACAATGTGACACAATATGACCTATCACATATGCACATGCTTTATGTGCCGATATGTGCTTATGTGAAAAGGCACAATGTGACACAATATGCCCTATCACATAGGCACATACGGGTATTTGAGGATACCTATGGCCTGGTATTGTATTATTTGAGGATACCTATTGAGGATACCTATCGAGGATACCTTTTGGAGAATCCCTTTTGTGTCGCATTAGGCTATGTAAAAACCCTCAATGGGTCTAATGTAGTCTTACCAACCGCTTCCATCTTGTCGCCAAAGCTCAAAAGCCATTACAGGTCTATGGCCTATCTGTCCTATCATTGGCTTCTACAGCAGTCTTGTTCCATTGCGGCCTTGTACCAGTACTATTGGCTTCTGTTATTCTGCCCCATATCCCATCCATTACTTCCTAGCTATACCTATCTCAGTCTCGACTATAACATTGATCAAGGTTGAATCAGATTTCCCCTGTATACATATAAGGCATTCCGTTATTGAGATTCCTAGCCGAGTCCGTAAAATTTGGATTCCGTGTTTCAACATCGACACTCGAGGGTATGGAAAGTGATTGGTAACACTCAATGACTACAGGACTCTGAACAGATACAACCAACCACTACAAAACAATTAAGTACAGATCCAACAGAACGAATTGTGAACAAAACAAAGTGATAGGAGGTCAAACTAGTCGGATTGATCGAACTAGATGGACAGCATGAACAGATTTGATCAAATACAATCAAGATGGAAGTGAACAAAACAAAGTGAACAAAGTTTAGGACTATAACCCCTAAATATAACCCTCTTGAACTGTTTGAATGGACTTTATGTAATTAAAACACCCTTTGAACTGAATGAATGAACTATAACCCTTATGAATGTATATATAATTAACCTCTTTGAACTGAATGAAGTATAACCCGTAACTATATCCCAATGTTAACACCCTTTGAACTGATTGAATTTTTAAACTTTATGAAAATACCCTTTGAAATGAATGAATTTTTAAACTACAACCCATTGAACTGAATTCTTCCAATAGGGGAGGGGAATACCTTCGAGTATCGATGTTAAAACACGGAATCCAAATTTTACGGACTCGGCTAGGAATCTCAATAACGGAATGCCTTATATGTATACAGGGGAAATCTGATTCAACCTTGATCAATGTTACAGTCGAGACTGAGATAGGTATAGCTAGGAAGTAATGGATGAGATATGGGGCAGAATAACAGAAGCCAATAGTACTGTTACAAGGCCGCAATGGAACAAGACTGCTGTAGAAGCTAATGATAGGACAGATAGGCCATAGACCTGTAATGGCTTTGGAGCTTCGGCGACAAGATGGAAGCGGTTGGTAAGACTACATTAGACCCATTGAGGGTTTTTACATAGCCTAATGCGACACAAAAGGGATTCTCCAAAAGGTATCCTCGATAGGTATCCTCAACAAATACAATACCAGGCCATAGGTATCCTCAAATACCCATATGTGCCTATGTGATAGGGCATATTGTGTCACATTGTGCCTTTTCACATAAGCACATATCGGCACATAAAGCATGTGCATATGTGATAGGTCATATTGTGTCACATTGTGTCTTTTCACATAAGCACATATGACAAAAAGGGATTCTCCAGTAGGTATCCTCGATAGGTATCCTCAAATAATACAATAGCAGGCCATAGGTATCCTCAAATACCCGTATGTGCCTATGTGTTAGGGCATATTGTGTCACATTGTGCCTTTTCACATAAGCACATATGACAAAAAAGGGATTCTCCAGTAGGTATCCTCGATAGGTATCCTCAAATAATACAATACCAGGCCAAAGGTATCCTCAAATACCCGTATGTGCCTATGTGATAGGGCACATTGTGTCACATTGTGCCTTTTCACATAAGCACATATCGGCACATAAAACATGTACCTTTGTGCTAGGGCACATTGTGTCACATTCTGCTTTTTCACATAAGCACATATGACAAAAAAGGGATTCCATAGCCACAGGTGTTTCCCAAAAATGGAATTCCATTGGATATGGCCATTGGATATAGGCTTTTATTATACACAGGGGAGATAACTCTGCATACAGGTTATGGGAAATCAAGCAATCTGATTGGTTAGTTATAATTTATATAAATGATCTAGATAAAGGAAACAACGAGAGTAATTGGAATAGGGTCAGAACTAACAAGAATAGACAAGAATAGCTAATTATAGTAATAATAAGATAAACTGTTCCAAATAATAGGCTCTTCTACGCTACTGGTGTATACTCTAGAACAAAGGAACACGGCCAGATAGACGAACACTGCTGCTTATATAGATAGAAGCAGAGAATTCTGGATAAATTTGTCCTATAGCACTACGTGCTATTCTTATTGGGAAAAACGTCACGGGATAAGGATCCAGAAAGGGATTCTGGTAGAATTCTAAGCCATAACATTGCTCCTGTTCAATCGAACGCACCCCTTGTACCCCCTTAGTACTATAGCAGTACGTGCTAAGCCGATAAAATGGGAAATCCGTATCAAATAAAGTCAATTTCGGTGATTTCGGGTGGATTTTGGTGATTTGGAAGGATTGTCGGGTTGTTTGTGGTAATTTGATTTACTCTTCTACAATCGAACATACCCTCCGAACATACCTCGTCTTATTGCAGAACAATTGGGTAACATAGCAATCACGTGCTACCATAGAAACCAAGATGGCGGCCTCCAGTATACAAAATGGACGACGGAAACACGTATCACCCTAACAACACGCGCTGCGCATGCGCACTCACACCACGTATCACTATGGGGATGACGTCACAACATGGCCGCTCACGCGCGTTACCAGGACAACACAACATGGCGCCACTAGGTCACGTGACATGACGTCACTTCCGGGGTCATCCACCGGGGTCATCCAAATGAGTCCTCAAAACCACATAACATACTACTACTACATCTCTTGCTACTACTACTACTACCGTCGTAAAGCGTATACTGTGGAGAAAATTAGCCCACTCAAAGCGCTTGTCAACTTTAAAGATTTATTAACATTTAACGGCGGAATAATTCTTTCTCAGTCGGTATAGCCAGACTGTAGAATTCGGGAAATACTTTTTATAGTAAAACAGTTACTCATAACAACGATTACTTATTAACATAAATGCTAAACAATAATTAAACCCTATTGGAGAACAGAACTTGCTATCAACCAGTTTGTACTACTATAGAAGGACAATTTCGGATTACCGGCTTATGTATACATTCTAATATACTCGACAGCAATACAAACACTGAAATTACTGCTCAATCACCAAAACAATTAGCACCTGGGTTTTCATAATAATTTTTGAAAGACGTCTTGGAATTTTGTTCTTTTGAATTTCACTTCAAAACCAGCCTATGACAGTACACCCTACCTAGAAAGTCTTTGGTTCTCCAAAGAGAACGAAAATGAATTAGCGTTCGAATTAGGTGTAATAAGCTCGAAATGTGCTTCCTAACACGAAACTTGAAATTGTGACATTTTTTTCACCAAAATTATTTCAATCTTGAGAACTCGTCGACCTCGATGTTCTTCAGGAACCGATTATCATCTGATGTCCCGGTCATTAATTTTAACTATTTCCTATTCCACGATTTTTCATAACGTGATTTCGCAGGAGGATCAGAAGGACCAGACTGTGTACTTTTCGGATTGTCTCTTATATAATTGCGAGTACTTTTATCTATCGCGTCAGCATGAACCCATGTGTTTTCACTGAATGGAAGGTCTTTCCATTTTATAAGATAATAAATTCCATGCTGTTTGTATCCAAGTGCTCGTAGCACTTTTTCCGTAACTTTGGTTGATTTTCTTGTTGCGAATGAAACAGTCTCAAGAACTTGTGGTTTATTGTGATCATCAGAAGTCTGAGTTGAAAAGTTTGATGTAGCAGGTACATTTTGCACAGATTTAGTGAGTCTTCTGGGTTGGACTAATGTGCAACAGCCAGCTTTAGAAATTAAAAAAGTTTGTGTATTCACGTCAGCGTGTTTTTCCCCATCTGCAGAAATTAAACTGAACAATCCTCTGTTGCGTTTATCCTCCGGCAACACCTTTTCTTCCTGTTTTGTTGGTGTGTCCTCGCATGTGTCCGATTGCTTTTCCTTTTGTTCTAAGTACATACTTGTACGTTTGTGGTCTCATTCCTTTTTTTGCTTTTGACTTGGGTTTGTCTCTTCGCTCCTGTGGCAATTTATTCCAGTAAAACGATACACTCAAGGAAGTTTCATTTTCTTGAATTCTCCAAGACAGCGACATATTTTTCATGTCGAGACTTCCGATGAGCTGTTTAACGTGTTCTGGGATCGTGTCCATCTTTTGGATCGTGACTAAACTAAAAAGTTAGTCTGCCCGGATTCTGTCTACCAAATGTCGTAAAGCGTATACTGTGAGGACAATTAGCTCACTCAAAGCGCTTGTCAACTTTAAACATTTATTTACATTTAACAGCGGAATTACCAACCGTACTTCTTTCTCAGCCGGTATAGCCTGACTGTCGAATTCAGGAAATACATACTTTTATAATAAAACAGTTACTCATAACAACGGTTACTTATTAACATAACTTCTAAACAATAATTAAACCCTTTTGGAGAACAAGACTTGTTATCAAGCAGTTTGTACTATTGTAGGACAATTGCTGATTACCAGCTTAAGTATACATTCTAATATTCTCGACAACAATACAAACACTGAAATTACTGCTTAATCACCAAAACAATTAGCACCTGGGTTTTCATAATAAATTTTGAAAGACGTCTTGGAATTTTATTCTTTTGAATTTCACTTCAAAATCAGCCTATGACACTACTACTGCAACTACTACATCTTTTGCTACTACTACTACTACTACTACTACTACTACTACTACTACTACTACCACTACTATCTACTACTACTACTATCTACTATTACTACTATCTACAATACTACTCACTATCTACTGTCTATTATCCAGTATACAACTATCTACTAATATATACTACTACTACTACCACTACTACTCTACTCTACTATTACTACTACTACTATCCGCTACTGCTACTACAATCTACTACTGTCTACCAGTACTATCCACTAGCCATCAGCACTATCATTAGTACTATCCTCTAGTACTATCTACAAGTACTATTCACTAGTATTATACATTAGTACTATTCATGAGTACTATCCACCCAGTACTATCCCTTAGTACTACACTCTAGTGCTATCTACTAGTACTATGTACAACTACCACTTCTAGTATTACTACTACGTGCAACTACTACTACTACTACTGGAACTAGTACCAGTACAACTACCACTACCAGTAGTAGCTCCATTACAACTACTACTAATAGCAGTAGTACTACTTACACTACAAGAGCTAGTAGCAGTATTAGTGCCACTACCAGTACTTGTACCACTAACAGTAGTACTAGTACACCTATCACTACTAGTACTAGTACCACTAACAGTACTAGTACTGGTACCACTAATAGTAGTACTAATACTAGTGCACCTATCACTACTAGTACAACTACAACTACCAGTGCTAGCAATAGTACCACTGTCGGTACAATACTAGTACAACTACCAGTACTAGTATACTTGCACTACTCATACAAGTATCATTAATAGTACTAGAACAACCACTACCAGTAGTTGTGGTACTACTACTGCTACAACTGTCACTATTACTACTAGTCTTAGTACACCCACCACTACTAGTACTAGTTCAACTACCACTGCCAGTACTAGTGCTAGTACCACTGCCAGTACTATTACCAGTACTAGTACCAGTACTAGTACCACTAACAATACTTGCACTAGTACAACAACTACTATTGCTAGTACAATTACTACTACTAGTACTACTACTGGTACAACTACCACTACTACTACTAGTACTAGTACACCTATCATTACTAGTACTAGTACCAGTACCACTGTCAATACTAGTACTAGTACAACTACCACTACTGGTACTACTAGTACTACTAGTACTAATACATCTACCACTATTACCATTACTTCTGAACCAGCCCAGGGCCGTCGAGAGGGGGAGGATCTGTGTAGTGACACCAGGGCCCGTCGTTATTGGGTCCGGTCGATTTTCCTTAATTGCCTAAGAACAGGATTCTGTTATGTGCGGGTCCTTCATTGCACGTCAAAGTTTGACGTGCAGTGAATGGCCCGCGCGTAAGAGAATCCTGCAATCTCGATGTATTGTTAGCGAACGAAGTTACAAACTTTCACTTTCAGTTTTAGAAGCTTTGCGGATAATAACTATCACTGGGTTGAGATTTGCCACATAGGAAGTTAAAAACAATGTCTCACCTAGAACTAAAAGATTAACTGTTACTTCTTTAGCAGCCAATGAGATCGATGTTCCTTCACACCGGATAAAAGTTAACTAAAAATCGTACAATGTCAACAATAAGATACCCCTCCCCCCCCCCCCTCCCTCCCCGTAAAGGTAGGCGCGTAAAGCTGGCGATAGGGAAGTGGGAGACCTTTAGTGATCCGTCAGGGCCGCATTAAATATTATAATTGAAGACAACACGCAGGAGACACGTCCTTGAATATGATACTTCAGCACCTCTAAGTTACCTTGATAATTTATTCTGTTATCGTGGAACCTGACAACTTATGCCTGGGGTAAGAAGTCTCTCAAAAACACAACATTATCATAAATAATTGACCAACTATGAATTTATATAAAGCCACAAATGCAGAATGGGACATTAAGCACCAGAAAATACCCACATCACATAAAAATCATAAAAATACCTTTCCTCGCCGTATTGAACCCACGAAATGATGTTTGACCTGCAAAACGCCTTTAAACGTACAATAAAATGATTAAAAATGGATAAGATGTACTCAAACTATGATTTGAGCCACCCCAAAAAATTTTCAATATTTATTGAAAAATTGTTGGTTTTCATGGATGTTTATTACACTACTGGTTAAGTGTATTACACTACTGGTTATTACACTATTGGTTGATTTGTATTACACTACTGGTTGAGTATTACACTACTGGTTGATTATTACACTACTGGTGAATTTTTATTACACTACTGGCTAATATTACACAACTGGTTGGTTATTACACTATTGGTTGTTACAATGAGCTATATAGGAGATAGGAGCAAATAGGAGCCATGAAGGCCATGGTCTTGGGGCTGGGAGTCAGGATAGGATCTAGAGGCTAGAAGCCAGCTGGAGAGATATATAAGAAGTGCTTCTCCCAAACATAATCATTGCACTTTTACTAGCCAAAGGTTCACATCGTTGTGATGTTTGAGTAAGACCTTCACTGGACAAGAAATCTCTTAAGGCATGAGCGGTCACTGCAAAACAATACATCATTCTACTTGGTAAGTGTACGGTATAAGCGAAAAGATAATCTAAAGACGTACGAAAAGTTATGTGGATATGCGAACAAACCAACAGACCTGCCACAGCTTAACCAAAATGTTGGAACAAGAAGCCAATGGATAAGAAAGCCCGAAAGAGAAGAGTCGAAGATGAATGCTCTGAAACTGCTCGTTGTACCACGGTGGTATCAGAATGTTGAATCAATCGGAAACCCGTGGGCACCAATGCCCCGAACCGAGAACATATGGCCAACCGCACTCTCGTACCAGAGTAATCCAACAAGAAAGGAAGAACCGCTATACCAGCTTATCAAGACAAAGAAGGAAACAGAGATGTACGTGCTGGTTGAACCCAAACTAGTGGAACGTCTACAAGACACTCCATTGGTCAGACCGGCTGTATCTAAGCAGAATCGAGAAATCAGGGACCTTCTCGGTGCTCTGTATATCTCAACTGACGAAAAGATGTTTCGATATAATGAAGTCTTACATAGATATTTGACATTTCAACAAATAAAGCGGTTGTTCCTCAATCCACCAAAGACGAGCTTATGAAAGACAATACAGATCAAGATATTCTCAACATGTGCCTATGACGATGAAGGAAAAAGCAAAGTTGTTGCTGAATCGTATTAGAAACGACCCAAGCATATCATGGAATGAGAAGGGTGAACGGGTCCACAAAGACAAGAAGACAACGGTGGGATCGACTTTGACAGATCTTCCAAACGATTTGCTTAAAAGACGAAAATCTTTCCAACCCAAGGGCTGCAAAGTGTTGGCACAGGCCTTAAAAGACAGGAACATTCCACAAGAGTTGATTGGTCATAAAGAAAGTTGGAATTTCATGAGACAGGTGCATGTTGAGACTAAGCCAGAGACTAAATCTAAGCAGTGAATAAAACCTAAGATGGTTGAGTCGCCTGAAGCTGACTAGAAAGAACAAATACCGCCACAACTTGACCACTATAAAATTAGTTACGCGACACAACCGAAATTTGATGATATAATGACAATGATTTTCCCATGTGAAAATGAATTTCAAATCCACACCTTCGGTCTCATCGGTCCGTTTCTTCTTCTTCGACCATCTTCCAACCCAAGACTAGTCCCCGTCGTGAACCCAATATCAATAGGCATACTAGACTATTAGAAAACTGACAGATATCACAAATGTGGTCGACGAAAAAGCCACTTGTCGTCCTTTGAGTGCAACAAGGCGCCATCTGCAGTGCGAAAACATTGCAGATAGTGCCTTGGTGCACTTAACAGACGATATATTATGCGCACGAGCCGCAAAGTGATCTCCACTATCGCTTGAAATGTATGTTATTTTTATGAATTCCTGATTGAATTTGTGCTATCTAGTTAGACTGGATACGTCCAATCTTATTAATCAGAAAACTGCAGGGGGGAGTTGTTATCTTCAGAAAATCGACAATAAATAATTGTAAGAAATCCAAATATATCCAGGATTCAATTTTTGTCGAATAATCGAGATGGTTTCGAATCGAATCAGTGACAAGATTCGAAATCGAATCCAGTCTCGAATGTTCGCCGGGCCATATTTGTCTCGGCTAGGCAAGATTAGTTAATATATTAACCATTTGAACCCAAGCGGCCGCTTTTCCGACCAGGAAAATGATACGTCATAACGTCATTAAACAGGATGGCTGTTCAGTAAATGTGTGAGGCAGACCAATTAATATTTCCAACGTGCAGCCCCGAGGCTGCACGTTGAAAATATTGCTTGGTCTACCCCAAATAATGAATACGGACTTTTCTTATTGGGAAGTTATTGCAGCCATTGAACTGACATGGAAGAGACCACTAGAGTTTTAAGGGTTAATGATTGTCGTTTCAGAGACATACATCGTCTAATATGCAATCACCAAGTACCTAACCTGAATAATAATCGTCGTTTCAACAGTCGACTTTCCAGGACACAAAAATGGGTTGCGTGCGACAAGAGTTTCAAATTATAGAGCCTCAGGGAGACTTGAGTACTTTCTTATTCTTTAAACGGACTTACATCAATAAAGACATTTGCAAATCTCACGATTTGCCATTGCGAGTATGGATTTGACTCTGAATTATTTAACTCTCAAGTTGATGTTGCTCAGTCCCTTGCAAGAAGACGCTACATTGATTTGATTGGTCAAACGTTACTGCGCACCACCCATTATGATCATGTTCAACAGTCCAAACATCGTTTCCATCCAAGGGGTCGAATAGAATTTTCTGGAGAAATAGTTCTATGAAATCCCCATCTACAGCAACACTAGACCGTGTGGAAAATGAAAATCTACACATGTGCGGAACGGAAATATTTGACGGACTATTTTTAAACAGAAGCGACTTTCGCTGGACTTTTCTACAAATTGTGTACCGCAATTACAATTTGAATCCCTAGCGTAAGCTATAAATAGTTCCCTAATTTCCAATGTGTTCTACGTGCCAGTAGGCACATAGAACTCATTGGAACTCATGGGACGAAACAGTCACACAGGTTCTCCTCGCAAATTTGGTTGGCGATAAAATCCCCCCCCCTCCCCTGTTGAGTTCCCCCTGGGGCCCACAAAATTGATGCAGCCCAACACATGTTGGTGGGTGAATTTTTGTGAAAATGACCAAAATGCGAAATGGATCTAATTGCATGAACTGCGGTATATCGAAACGTTCTCTGTGTGGACTACCATCGGCAGCCACGTAGAACACATTTCTATATACCAACAGTCTGGTCTGCCATTGATCGCTCAGATGAAAGGAAACAGCGTTCCTTCAGTTTCAAAAATAAAAGTTTTCTCCCATTGGGCCGAATTATGGTCTTCCCGATTGGGCATCCCCTCCCCCCACCCCCCACCACCCTGGTAGAACCATTTTCGCCGAATGATCGATAAAGATAATACAAAAAATACCATTGATCGCTCAGATGTGAGGAAGCCGCATTTGTACAATTCGAAAAATCAAAATTTTCTCTGCGTCTGCCCCCCCCCCCCCCCCCCCCCCCTCATGATGCATTTTCCGGTAACTTTTCTGGACCCAGTCCGCCCTTGTGTTCTTTTTGTTGATAGTTGTCAAATGAATTGCTGAGTGTCCTTCTAATAACTGTTTTTATAGACGTGAAGGCGTGTTATAAACACAGAACGACACGCGCCTGTGAATGGAACAATAGGTATTATATTTCCTGTTCTTCACTGTCTATATCTGTTTGTGTTATCGTCAACTGTGAATTTGCAAGACCTATTTATTGTTGCAGTTTATCATTTGGGCACTGTTGAGCAGGATATCTTCAGGATTTTGCGATTTGTGTGAAAAGTGATGGTGGTCAAATCTGACCGCAACACGTTAGTTAAAAGGTTATGTAATCGATCTTCACAGACTTGATGTAAATTGCCTATCAGAGTAAACCTCAACTATTAGTAGCCTGGGTGATGGGAGTGAATTTATTGAATATAAAAATTAACCAACTTGGTGGCCTAGCAATTGTTTCAAGTCAAAAGTGGTCTACCGACTACCTATTGTATCAACATAAAAGAACTGACATCTTGTCCTGAACGAGAAAAATTAAAAAGAAACATATACACACGTGATCGAGGATCTTTCCTCTGTCGGCTGTTTCCTCTCCTTGCATTCCCATTTTGCTGAGGCCTGCGTGTCTTTTTCTCTTTATCAGAATTCTTTCTTTTAGATTTCTTTATTCCCGGCGAATTGGTTGTCCTTGTCCTCTCAGTCTGCTGTGTGGAGTCTGTGTTTCTTGATCTCTCTTCGGTACGAGATTGTTTCCCTTCCACCGTCACTTCGGATTTTCCGACACTGGTACTTTTCTGCTCTACTGTTACTGCTGACTCATCTACACTTCTACTGTGTGTAAGCGAAGCCTGTTCAGCCGCGCAGATATATCTTTTGTACTGTTCTGGACAAAGTAATTTTGGTTGGTCGCTGTATTTCAAGCAATAGCAGGTCTTTCTATAGCAACCTTCTTTGTATGTGAATCTCGTGTTGACTTTATGAAACTCCTGACCAACCCTGCAACCATCTTCTCCTACAAATGAAACGATAAAATATTTTAAAACAGCACCCAATTTATGACTCATCATCTGGCATTAATGGTTAATTCTAAATCTGCTAAGTATACTACTCAAAGTTTGCTAAGCACCACATATTTGACACATCATTGTGAAATTTGCTTGTGACATATTTGCGATATTTTTGGTGGATATGATTGAGGCATGTATTGAGATGGTCCCCAGTGTTTACATTAGCTCTCGTGACAGACAGACTTTTCGTGACAGTCATGGAAGGCATGTACCCCTTGATTTTCATGATGCTTTCGTGTACTGTCTACGTGTACATGACTTGTGTAGGGTATTCAATCTTCATTTCAACACAAACCCTTGTGATTTAATGATTGAATATGGCGAAGGCAAATGTAAGAAGAAATTTGTCTGAAGCAGAAAGGTGGTTGGCTGTAGGGATGGTGGAGCAAGGGGCTACCCGTCATCAGATTGATGAAGCCCTTGGTGTGCACCATATGGTGATCACCGGAGCCTGGGCAAGATTTCAGCAGTATGGCACACCAGTAATATGGCATGGTGATGGCAGAGACAGGGCAACATCTGCAGTTGAAGACCGGTTTTTGATCATTTAGGTCCGTAGGAACCGCTTTGCCACAGCAACCCAGCTTCACAGTGACCTTCATAATGCATCCGGGGTAAATGTTTCGGCGCAAACTATCCAGGCAAGGTTGCACGAAGGTGGTCTCCGATCGAGAACACCATGTATTCGCATTCCGCTGTCCAAGAACCGCCGCTAGGCGCGATATGAATGGGCCTTGGACCATGTTGGATGGACCAGAGAAGATTAGCGTCCTGCCCTTTTTACAGATGAGTCAAGGTACTGCCTAGACTACACAGATGGGTGTTCTGGGGTATGGAGAAGACCAGAAGAACGATTCCATGCAGCCAACATTGCTGAGCATCACCGAAATGGTGGAGGGTCAATAATGGTCTGGTGCGGCATCAGCTGGGATGGACGTACAGAGCTCTATATCCTTGACCGTGGTATATTGACTGCACAGTGGTATATTGATGAGATCCTGGATGCCCACGTCAGATTGTATGCAGGTGCAGTGGGTGATAAATTCATTCTGATGGGCGATAGTGCCCGTCCTCATGTTGCCTATGCTGTCCGATAGTACCGACAGAGGGAGGGGATTGAGCGTATGGACTGACCAGCAAGATTCCATGACCTCAATCCAATCGAACACGTCTGGAATGAGTTGCAGCTTGCAATTTCAGCTCGTCCAGTGCAGCCAAGAAGTGTCCAGGAGCTTGGTGCCATGCTGGTCCACGAATGGAACAACATCCCACATAGAACCTGATTGGGAGCATGAGAAGGCGTTGCCAAGTTGTATTTAACCATAATGGGTCTCATACTCGACACCGAACCCATCCCAGTTCGCTCCGTCAACTTTTTGGCAAATTTGAAAAATTTCCTCTTTTACCAATAATATCCATTTTCCATGGTTATCGTATTCAAAGGCTAAAAAATAATGTCAAACACAAACAAAATCTTAATTTCTGTAACTAAAACGTAAAACAGGTGGATGTATATACTTGGTGCTTAGCAAACTTTGAATAGTATATTTTTCTTTATTTTTCATAAAATCATGCGCCATGACTGCTCTAAACCAGTAATGACTTGATTAGATGAGAAATGCAATAGAATTTGTTGTCTAGAAATCATTGATGGGAAGACTACTCCTGTTTATAAAGGTATGCATTCGAACAAGAGTCAGGTCTATACCCCATGCTTGATATCAGGGATTTTTGTACTGAGCAGGAAAATCGTACGTGCGAAGACTTGAAACGGGAACGCGGTGGCCCATGGGAGTTGCCCTTTGAACTTCTGATCCAAAAGTCGACGGTTCGATTCTGTGCTGCGTCATCTGCGTTATTTCCTTACGACGGCCTTAATTCCAACTGGGCGAGTGAGAGCATGGTAGCGTTCCGCGCGTTCATGGAACACTTTCTTTTCACTCAAAGCTAACCTCGCTTGTTTGTTAGGAAATTTGAGAGTCCGGCGGTTACTCCGTGATTCTCTCCACGTCCTCCATCTTCCTTCAGCCGTACAACTGTCCGATCAGATATAACCGTGGCTATTGAAAGTCTCGTTAAGTCCCAATGAAAAAATAAAAAGTGATTAAAAACAAAAGTAATTTGCTGCCTTTGGCATGGGTACTTTTCCAGTGGATATACGCTGCATAGTAATAAGCATAGGACGGGATAAAGGTATCTATGAACGAACAAGTTCATCTTTTTTGTAAATACTGCTTGATTCTATCCCCTCCAGGGGTAATTGCGTTGTGTCCTTGGGCAAGTCACTTCATCTCGATTGCCCACGTCGGGGCACGGTGGCGCTGTGTACTAAGGCGTACTGAACGTCGATGGTGCACTTGTCTTCAGCCAATGCTAACCCTGCTTACGTCGGGGAGTCTGACAGTTGCTCGTCCTTGCTCGGTGGCTCTCCCCGGGTACTCCGGCTTCCTCCACTCGTAAAACAGTCCGACACGAAGTGATCCTGGCTGTCGAAAATGTCGTTAAACCCCAATAAATATAAAAAAAATAATGCTTGAGAATATCGTGAAATTTTTCTGATTAACTCCGCGATCTCTGTCATGAATAGCACGTGCTGCAAAACGTGCAAATTCACTGTATTTGTAGGAAGGTACGGTGATAATTCAAGCCGACAGTCCGTCAGACTTTCCGCGCAGCTTGGTATTTTCGTGCGGTTTGCTCGTTTGTAGGGGCGGACTGGGCCAATAAAAGTTACTGGGGAATGCCTCGGGGGGGGGGGGGTGGTGTGGGAGGGAGAGACCCGGAGAAAACAATTTGAATCTGCGAACTAAACGAACGCGGTTTCCTTGCATCTGAGGGATCAATGGCAGTCCACACAGAGGACATTTCGATGGCATTTTTGTTTTTTGTCATCTTCTTCGATCATTCGACAAAAATGGTTCTACCGGAGGCCCCATCGGGAAGACCATAGTTCGCCCCAATCGGAGAAAATTTGGATTTTTAAAATTGAAGGAACACTGTTTCCTTTCATCTGAGCGAACAATGGCAGACTATAACTGCTGATATACCGAAATGTCCTCAATGTGGACTGCCAGTGGCAGTCCACATAGAGAACGTTTCGATATACCAACAGTCTATACAGCCAGATTCATTTCGTCTCTTGGCCATTTTCACGAAATTTCACGTACCAACAGGTGTTGGGCTGCATCAATTTGGGGTGTCCCAGGGGGGACCCAATAGGGGACCCACTGAGAATTTTCCCGGTGGACCATACTACCAGTCCGCCTCTTCTTGTTTGCATTCATTTTGATCTTTGAGCAAAAAAATAACACTTCCTGTTTGTGAAGATTAATTATTTACGAAGCCTTTGTTTTGTTTCTATTCAACACATATATCCATCCCTTAAGCCTTCACTCAAGCAGAACAGACACCACTTGCAAAAACATTTCCTGAAAACTAAACCATTTCACGTTTTTGTCTAACAAATATAGCTTATGACCTCTCATTAGAACGACCTCAAGAGCTCGATCCAATGAGGTGCCATAAGCTATGTTTTTGAGACGCAAAATGAAAAAAAAAAAGAAGTTCAATGGCGATTTGGGGGAATAGCACTGCGGTCGCTTCCCATGTAACTGTTATTGTGGGTAAAGTGTTAAGAATTCATAGATAATTAGAAGCCATGACCGTAAACGAAGCACATAATGGGGCATAACTTAACCCCGATGTCCACATGGGGGCACGATGACGCCGTGTACTCAGACGTACTGCATGTCGATGGTACGCATGTCTTCAACCAATCTAACTCTGCCTGTGCTGCAGTGCAGAGTTACGATGTTGGGGAGCTGGCAGCTGCTCGTCGTTGCTCGGTGGTTCTCACCGGGTACTCCGACTTCCTCCACCGGCACCGACACGATATGACGTTGGCTGTTAATGTGTCGTTATACCTTAATAAATAAAAGATGAATAAATATTTCTTCATATACTGATTTGAGCCCCCACCTCCAAAAAATTGTGCTTTCATGTTTACTTTTTTAAACATTAGTGCTCATCTTTGTTATGCTGATCAGAATTACGTTTGTTAACAAACCGGCAAACCCACTGATCTGAACATTTTTCGAGTTGCTGACCTGTCAGTTCCAGAAAAAAGTAAGAATAACATTGTGTCTTCAGAATAATACTGATTTGAACACACGAGATGAAATATCATATCGAAAGCGTTTTAATAACACGAGAAGTTGCGAATCTGAAGTCAGCTTCTGGTCTAGTCACTCCAGGAGAACTCAACTGTTATCTCCTCCTTTTATCCGCATTTGGAGATAAGAGAAATGGATAGGGTTCGAAAATCTATTAGGCACTTAGTTGTACCCTTTTAAAAGTCCATAAACTCTCTTTTAATCCTGGGAAGGTATATTTTGGGACCGATGATGTTCTCGTCAGATCTAAACATTATACGTACACACCTTTAACCCGTTCAACACTGGCGCCCTGGAAGGTATCATTTCAGTCAATACTGTCTACGGAGAAATGAGTGAAACCATCCTGTTTTGTTTTTTTTTTTTGGGGGGGGGGGGGGGGGTCATTAATTATTTCCGAGCCTCGCTTCAGATATTTTGCTCTTTATACCGTCTGCTCGTCCACTACCATTTTTTTCTTCACGCAAAAATTCATGCACACCGGGTTGAACGGGTAAACCCTTTGCGACTACGGTACGTAATATTACGTACGAAAATTGCCGTGCGTTGCGACTACGGTAAGTAATATTACGTACTCCGACTTTGAACCCGAGAGGCTGTTTTTTTCGTCCAGGAACATGATACTTTATAATTTCATTAAACGTTATGGATGCTGAGTGCATGTGTGTTGTAGACCAGTCAATATTTTCACGTTGCAGATAATAATTGGTCAACCCCCAAATAATGAATATGGACTCTTCCTGTTGCTGTCATTGAACTGATATGGAAGATACCACCGGATTCAAAGGGCAAACGATTGCGTTTACGTCGCCAAAACCTGATTCTTCGTGACGTTAAAACGTCGCTATAACCGTAGTTGGAAAGGGTTAATGTTTATAATTCATCCAATATTGAGAGGAAGCTAAAAGGTGAAAAAAGACGTATCTAATATGATGCTAAAAGACTGGGTCGGATAAATCAAACATGTTATACTGATTTTTGTTCCTCCAATTTTGTTGTTATTGTTTACTATCAATAAACTATCAGACTGGATCCTGCCACTATGGCGTTGATGCGAGCGATGCGATAAAGTCAAAAGTAATAATTTTTCATCACCGTTTGCAATTTTGGCATTCTTTGAGCCTTGTTTTAGAGGAAACACAACTATTGAATGTAGCGGACGTATCACTGATTATAATTCTGACTCATCGATTCGTTATGTCAATATTATAGTCAGTAGGTATTTGAGTATTTTAATCACTGATTGCCTTTGTTCGATAGCAAGGTTTAAAATGCATATATCATATTCTGTCAACTGCCACCCGTAAAGTACAAATCGTTAGTTTTCACTTCATTGCATCGATCCCATCGAGTCCAGTGTGTATCCGTATGTACTTAGTGCATCTTTCTTTTATTTTGATTACACAGAACAGTCGCCGTGGATTAGTCGTAATCCACGCGTGGGCGGTGGTGTTTACGCATGCGTTTACCAGCTAAGAAAAATCATCATCAGCAAAATTTTAATTAACGAAGCACCGGGTTGTATCCCGTGCTTCGTTAACCCTTTACCCAACGTAACGGCCAAAACCGGCCAGCGCTATTCTCAAAAATCGCCAATTAATTTTCAAAATATTTTCATTTTTTGTCTCAAAAACATAGGTTATGACCCCTCATTGGAACGAGCTCGTCGAGCTCGTTCCAACGAGGGGTCATAACCTATGTTTTTGAGACAAAAAATGAAAAAAAAATAGTTATTCAAGAATTTGTTTGCAAGTGTCGTCTGCTTTTCATGTTAGGTAAAGGGTTAATTAAATTTTTGATGATTATTCTTAGAACTAGTGTTTGGAATCTAATATTCTTGCGTCTGTTGAAATATTGTCAACCCGTAAAAACTGGCCAGTTTACGGCGGCTATACTATACAATGTGCAAATAAACTTATAACGTAAAGGATTTCAGGTCAGACGAAAAATCAGCAGAGTTTGGTTTCATGACTTCCCACCAATAACTACACTGGTTTTAGTATATAAATAGTGTACCGGTAGTCAATATCTGTTTTCGGCTGAGAGTCAAGAATGCCCCCCCCCCCCCCCCCCCCCCCCTCTTCTCGGTCACTGTTCCCTGGTCTCGTTACAGTTATTCAACTGTTTTATATCACAACTTCTCAGGAACACGCTCGAGGATATTTCGTATACAAGTCATCTTGCATCTTCACTCATGCTCTACAGGCATACATTTCTTGAAAGCTCCCAGTATGGCCGTTCCTGCTGAAAACAACACACACTGATAAGTTTACCGCACCATTCGAATACACGCAGCTGAATGACACAGGCGATTGCTTGAAAATTGGTCGAAGTAGACAAAAGTTTCTCATTTTGGGGGTAGAAACTCCAATTTTCGTGCATCGGTTGCAATAAAACTATGTTATAGGAATTCTGCAATACCCCCCCCCCCCCAACCCCCCCCCCCCCCCCCACCCTTCCCGCCAAGGATTTTACAACATAAGATCAACATCCTGACAGAGGAAGCACACATGGGTTTCTTCGTTATGTGTTCAAAGTGACTTCAAACAAAAATTGTCACGGTCATGATTAGCCATTGTGCATAAGTTTATGACCTTGAACACCAATAAATACATAAATAACAAAAATTGTCACACTTGTCAACTGCAGCATGTCAGCTCTCAAACCGATGCGATTTAGTCATTCTTCATTCCCGTGTGACCTTGACCTTCAACAAAGGATGTAAGTAACTGTTGATGAAAAACCCTAAACCTCGATGATCTGACAGGTTTTCACTAAAAAATGTTAAATTTTCACCAGAAATAAACCCTGAAACTGATCATTTTCTCATAAAACCCCCTGATTTCAGGGACAACTCTGACAACTTACATCCCTCCCTTCAACTGAAATACTCTATCTGTACATAGTTTAAATGAAGACCTACAGAAGATTATTTTGGTCATATCACGATAAATGGGCATTATTTACCAAATCTACCACAAAATAAAATTATGGCCGAAATTTGTCATTTGGCCGAGAATATTAAACGATAATGAAGTGACGCGTAAAAATGAAAGAGACCTTTTAAAATGATGGCAAACTGTAGCCGCTTCATGTTAAACAAGTAAGCATTCCATTTTTTTTATTATTGATCGCCGTTTTTAGCACAGTGTGTGAAAAACGTAGTCGGTGAGATATATTTGTTACACAGTTTGTTGCAGATCTGATATGATATATACGGCGTCATTTAATTTCAAAGGGGCGCGGTGGCTCAGTTGGTAGAGGTGCAGGCTGCAGGCCGAGAGGTCCTCGGTTCGAATCCCACCTGCGGCAACCGCGTTGTGTCCTTGGGCAAGACACTTCACCCCGATTGCCTACATGGGGGCACGATGACGCTGTGTACTGAGGCGTACTGCACGTCGATGGTGCGCATGTCTTCAACCAATCTAACCCTGCCTGTGCTGCGGTGCAGAGTTCAGAGTTACGATGTTGGAGAGCTGACAGCTGCTCGTCGTTGCTCGGTGGTTCTCTCCGGGTACTCCGGCTTCCTCCACCCGTAAAACTGTCACGGTCACGATTAGCCATTGTGCATAAGTATGTGACCTTAAACACCAATAAATAAATAAATAAATAATTTAATTTCAAAGCTCTCGACCAATATGTGATTAAATGACACCATAAAACCATAGGTCGATAACAAACCGTGCAAATAATAATGCCCTGTAATGAATACAGACTAACATTAGAAAAATATAAACAAAACATGTATGGTAGATCAGCAGTCCGAACCTGATATTACTGTATATTACTGTATAACAGGTTCGTTGGGGTGGGGGGGGAGGGGTTGGAGGTTGGGGGGGGGTCACAATGCATTCCTAGGAGAATACTGAGCACACGTGAAGAGTATCTCCGAGATGGAAGAGGTCTGCAGTTTTTTTTAGTTCCGGTTATACAATGTTCAAATTAGTTTTGAAATTCCATTCCAGGATAAAAAATAAGCAGGTATTGGTTTCATAATATCAGTCTCGATATTTAATTTTTATTTTTACAATTTTTAATTATGGCCTTATTAACCCAGTGTACCAGAGACGCTCAGCAGAATATCCAGATTTTCATATCTTTTTTTATATTGACACTTTCGACAGCTAGGGTCACCTCGTGTCGGACAGTTTTACGAGTGGAGGAAGCCGGATGACCTGGAGGGAACAACCGAGCAGCGTCAAGCAACTGTCACACTTCACAACGTACTAACTCCGCACAAGCAAGGTTAGCATTAGTTGAAGACAAGTCAAGTGCAACACCTTCGTGCAGTTTGCCTTGGTACACAGCGCCACCGTGACCCCACGTGGATAATCGAGCTGAAGCGTCTCCTCCAAGGAGACAACGTGGTTTGAAGTCCATTGGCGTAACCACTGAGCCACCGCACTCCCAGGGATTTTCATATCAACATGTAGCTTACCTCTTACAAGTATTTGAAAAATCTATTGGTTTTAAAACATCACATATAAGCTAAATACGGACAGTCAAAATCTATATGCAGCAGATAGTCAAGAGTTCTCTCCCCTTTGTTCCACGCCCCACGTTAAACAAGTAGGAATTATATCATTTTTTATTGATGGCAGTTGTACGTTCAGTGTGTAGAAATGTGGAAACAAATTGCGGGTAGAATATATTCGCTGCATAGTTTGTTTGTTAGTTACCTAATATGGTATACTTGTTCGCGCCAAACAAATAGTTGTTAAAAAGTGAGTTGACAGGGTTCTTCTAAACCTAGGTAAAAAATGACGGGACGAACAGTTTATTTAAACTCAACCCACTTTTTCAAAGTAGTTGTCTTGAATGAAAACAAACTTATCCTGGACTTTTTACTTGGATTACTGTACATTTTTTCGACAGAGTTTTGCATTTCCAATTTTATAGTAAAACAATTGACTTCGATTTCAAGTAGAACATACACAGAACGTCTCGATATGTGAATGCGTTCGTCAATACGGCAGTGTCGACGAAGAAGGATGCGCCTTTCATTCTAACCTTCCGCGATGGCATGAGTTCATCGTGGCGTTCTGCGTTTATTACACGCCTCTATGACATAGAATTCATTAATTTAAAAATTCAAACATCACAAACAAAACATTTCAAAATTTAAAACTCTTTGTTATTTGAACAAAAAAAACAAGTTCTAATTGACATTCGATTTGGCGGCTGTCACCGCAGCTTCCGAATTGATTTGGGTCAGAATGCGACATTTCGATTTGACTTTAGTTCTTTTGATGGATCCATGTCGTCTGGTGGAAAATAGTCCGCCAACGGAAATCCGTATGTAACACGTGTTCCGTACGGATATGTAAATATGGAACTGGAGGGAAAATAATAAACGTGTAATAAAGAGTTTAGTGGACCTTTAAAAATAATATCGTTTTTGAACTTCAACCTGCCTCGATATTTTGGGGGGTCAGCAGATGGCTCTTGCAAATCATTTTTTTAGTTCAGACATCGCCCTGTGTAGGAGTTGCAAACTGGGTTTGGTCATTTGTTTGTGCTAATAACCAAACTAAGTTTGCAACTACAACAGTGAGATATCCAAAAAAGATAGGTGATGTGTGTTAGATACATTAACAAAAGCTCATAATTGGACGCAGTCAAAAGGAATTTTGGGCCACGGGGGTGTTTTACAATATAGTTCCTCGCCTCGAATGAATTATTTCAAGTAACCAGTCCTGTCAAGCCATTACTCTGTTTATTACTTTTCATTATTAACGATAATTATATTATTTAACCCTTTACCTAATGTAATGGCCAAAAACGGACAGCGCTATTTTCAAAACTCGCCAATTAATTTTCATTATTTTTTCATTTTTTTTTTTTCTAAAACATAGGTTATGACCCCTTATTGGAATGAGCGCGTTCCAATGATGGGTCATAACCTATGTTTTGAGACAAAAAATGAAAATAATAGTTATTCAAGAATTTGTTTTGCAAGCGTCGTCTGCTTTTCATGTTAGGTAAAGGGTTAAAAAAGCAACAAAAAAAATAAAGTCTCCATTACATCCACGGCAAAGCGTCTTCGTTTGCGCGCACGGATACATGACACAATTGGTGATTGCATAATTCACTTGTGAAGTTATCGTTTATAATCAAACCCGGAAATCCCAGTAAATCACACTTTGGAAAGTAATAAAAGCTCATAATTGGACGCAGTCAAAAGGAATTTTGGGCCACGGGGAAGAGGGAATCTCATTGCAGGACCCAGACTCTCAGATAGTCTCTAGCTCTTGGTGTTGAACATGAGGTCCGAGGTTCGGAGTACGGCTATGACAAAGGACAAGGTAACCGGCGGTATGACAGACATCCGATACGAGTTCTGTCCAAATTAAAAAAAATATTCCTGTTTGTCACATCCCTAAAAATGTTGCGAATTTTGACTGAAAACATCGACATGCCCTCGACCCACAGCGCGAAATGAATGGAATTATGCATATAGAATCAGATGTTGTGACTATATTAGGGCCATCACACTTCCTCTGTGAATGACTGGTGACTAATATTTTCCACTTCAATAGTCTTGCTAGTCCATGACAGATCCAGACCCCCAACCCATCCTCCCTCTTGCCGAAATACATAACACGAGTTTTACAAGTTATGTAACTGGAATATTACAAGTAAACATCCCGTATTTGTGACGGAACAGGAAATTGAAGGTTCGAAGACCATTAGATAGGATATGACAAAGATCAGAAAATCGGGGACATGGCTGACATCCGTGACTTTCTCAGTTCAAATTCAAACAATATTTCCGGACGTCGCATCCCGACAAATTTTATGCATTTGGACAGCAAACGTAGCCCTTCCTTTGAATCGCAGGGCGAAATGGAAGAAATTATGTTGGAATCAGACTTAGCAACTACATGAAAGGGTCCCCAAATTTCTTCTGTAGATGGCTGGGGGCGTTAGTTTGTTTAAATTCAATAGGCAACGTCAAGCTCTTTGGTCACTAGTCGAATTTTGTAAGGAATCCAACGCTTTTATGGAATGATTGTTTACCCACTTTTCGTGGAGTTTGCGCGCAGACTAACGTTGATGTAATGTGATGTCATTTTACTCACAAAGATATAGGAACATTCTTTCAAGCTACACTGAAAATATTCCAAACAAAAAGTATTTTATACACATTGTTAAAATAAAAATATTGACACAATTAGCGAAACTACGCGTCGTAATCATAAAACTACTAGTGTGGCGAGTCTCCATTCGTAAATTTAAAAAACAAACATCTCTGGTGGTCTTGGTAGAGTCATTAAAAAATTTTCAAGTGAAGTCCCGATTGTAAAACATTTCTTGAGTTGAATCAAAGAAAATAAATGTTTATGTTATTTTAGATTAAATCGTCTGGAATATTTCAGTTGGGGCGAACATCGAACCGAAGATTCGCTTTTCTGACCAACTGAGATGTCCCAAACGAGTGGAACTGGATCCACACACAGGATATGGACTATTCAAAGACTAGACTGGTTCCAGGCGTCGACATTCGACTGGTGACTTGTGATGCTTGTCGTGGACCAGGCCGGGCTTCACAACTCTCTCACCCTCTCACCAACCCCGATTACAGGGATTTTGTACAGTTTGGAACTGTGTTCTGATACACTCTGAAATCAGCTGGGTTAAAAACATCCAAATTCAACTAGGATGAGTGAATAGGAATCAAATTGGGTACATACTCACTCAACCCAGTTTATTTGGGTTGATTTTCAACCCAACCAATTTTGGGTGTAAGTGAACAGCCAGTTTCTGCCACGGAACGAAAAATCGTCGAACAAGGGTTATATCTAGCTCTCAGGCTGCCAGTCAACTTCAGTTAGGAAGCAACGCTGTTACGGGTTAACCTACTTTTCGTGGTCTTTGCAAGCAGACTACCGTTGATTTAATGTGATGGCATTTTACTCACAAAGCTATACAAACATTATTTCGTATTACACTTATAGATATTCCAATGATTAAGTATTTTATACACCTCGCTAACATAAAAAATATAGAGGTATTCTTTTGTGCTACAGCTATAGATAGTCCAATACATAAGTATTTAATTCACCTTGAAAACATCATCACATTTTCACAGGCAGTGGAACAACATGGCGTAATCATAAAACTACAGCGTGGTGAGCATTCATTCATAATTATTTAACCCTTTACCCAACGTAACGGCCAAAACCGGTTATTCTCAAAAATCGCCAATTAATTTTCATTATTTTTTTTGTCTCTAAAACATAGTTATGACCCCTCGTTGGAACGAGCTCGTTCCAACGAGGGGTCGTAACCTATGTTTTTGAGACAAAAAATGGAAAAATAGGCCGATGAAATCGTCAGATGTGTACCCATACGCACAACTAGTAGAAAGCTGTATGACAGAGGGCCACCACGGATGCCGACATTATGTACACCATACAAGGTATAGGTACATATAGAAATGGATTGGAGGAGTGTCTAATTTGATGGATAAAGGGTTAATATCTCCGGAGTAAATTATCAGATTTACATAAAAAACTACACAGCACAGCACATCAGTAACCTGAATAAATATATAAAGTAACATGACAATCGGATTGATATTTTTTGAGTTATCTCATGCCAAAGGGATTGGAGGAATTTTCAATTTGAAGGATAAAGGGGGTTAATATCTCTGGATCAAATTATCCAATTTACACCAAAAACTATACAGTTCAGCACATCAGTAACCGGAACACAATTATAAAGTAACTTGACAATCCAAGCAAGGGGAGCGCGGTGGCTCAGTCGGTAGAGGTGCAGGCTGCAAGCCGAGAGGTCCTCGGTTCGAATCCCACCTGCGGCAACCGCGTTGTGTCCTTGGGCAAGACACTTCATCCCCATTGCCCGCGTGGGGGCACGATGACGCCGTGTACTAAGGCGTACTGCACGTCGATGGTGCGCATGTCTTCAACCAATCTAACCCTGCCTGTGCTGCAGTGCGGAGTTACGTTGTTGGGGAGCTGGCAGCTGCTCGTCGTTGCTCGGTGGTTCTCTCCGGGTACCCCGGCTTCCTCCACCCGTAAAACTGTCACGGTCATGATTAGCCATTGTGCATAAATATGTGACCTTAAACATCAATAAATAAATAAATACATAAATAAATAAATAAATCCAAGCAATATTTTTCAAGTTATCAAATGCCAAAGGGTTTGGAGGAATTTTCAATTTGAAGGATAAAGGGTTAATATCTCAGGATCAAAATAACAGATTTACACCAAAAACTATACAGCTCGGTACATCAGTAACCTGAACACAAATATAAAGTAACTTGACAATCCAAGCAATATTTTTCAAGTTATCGAATACCAAAGGGATTGGAGGAATTTTCAATTTGAAGGATAAAGGGTCAATATCTCAGGATTAAATTATCAGATTTACACCAAAAACTATACAGCTCGGCACATCAGTAACCTGAACACAAAAATAAAGTAACTTGACAATCCAAGCAATATTTTTCAAGTTATCGAATACCAAAGGGATTGGAGGAATTTTCAATTTGAAGGATAAAGGATTAATATCTCAGGATCAAAATAACAGATTTACACCAAAAATTATACAGCTTGGCACGTCAGTAACCTGAACACAAGTATAAAGTAACTTGACAATCCAAGTAATATTTTTCAAGTTATCGAATGCCAAAGGGATTGGAGGAATTTTCAATTTGAAGGATAAAGGGTTAATATCTCGGGATCAAATCATCAGATTTACACCAAAAACTATACAGCTCGGGACATCCGTAACCTGAACACAAATATACAGTAACTAGACAATGGAAGCAATATTTTCCAAGTTATCGAATGCCAAAGGGATTGGAGGAATTTTTAATCTGAAGGATAAAGGGTTAATATCTCAGAATCAAATTATCCGATTCACACCGAAAACTATACAGCTTGGCACATCAGTAACCTGAACACAAATATAAAGTAACTTGACAATCCAAGCAATATTTTTCAAGTTATCGAATGCCAAAGGGATTGGAGGAATTTTCAATTTGAAGGATAAAGGGTTAATATTATAGGATTAAATTATCAGATTTACACCAAAAACTATACAGCTCGGCACATCAGTAACCTGAACACAAATATAAAGTAACTTGACAATCCAAGTAATATTTTCCAAGTTATCGAATGCCAAAGGGATTAATTTTCAATTTGAAGGATAAAGGGTTAATTTCTCAGGATCAAAATAACACATTTACACCAAAAATTAAAAGCTCGGCACATCAGTAACCTGAACACAAATATAAAGAAAGTAACTTGACAATCCAAGCAATATCTTTCAAGTTATCGAATGCCAAAGGGATTGGAGGAATTTTCAATTTGAAGGATAAAGGGTTAATATCTCGGGATCAAATCATCAGATTTACACTAAAAACTATACAGCTCGGCAAATCAGTAACCTAAACACAAATATAAAGTAACTAGACAATCCAAGCAATATTTTTCAAGTTATCGAATGCCAAAGGGATTGGAGGAATTTTCAATTTGAAGGATAAAGGGTTAATATCTCAGGATCAAATTATCCGATTTACACCAAAAACTATACAGCTTGGCACATCAGTAACCTGAACACAAATATAAAGTAACTTGACAATCCAAGCAATATTTTTTAAGTTACCGAATGCCAAAGAAATGGATACGGCCGCCGGACGGACAGGCGGACGGACGGACAGACGGACGGACAAAGGATGGACGAACGACGGATGGTCACCCCGGATGCCGGCATTATGTGTACCATACATAGTGTGGGTACACATAAAAAGTAGTTATTCAAGAAATTTTTTTTGCAATTGTCGTCTGCTTTTCAGGTTAGGTGAAGGGTTAAAAAACCAACAAGTTAAAAAGTATGGATAAAGTCATCAAAGATTCGCATACTGAACCTTCTGCAAGGGCCAGAATTTCGATTTCGAGTTATTTCCCGTTATTTTTCACGCATCAAAGCGCACACGATCATATTGTTGTCCCTTCAGCGTCAGAGACCCAAACCGTCTACCACAATAGTTCTCTGTTAACTTTTTTTTCATCTTCATATTAGATGTTTTTCTCAAATTTGTCCCATCGTAATATTATATTGAGATATATACTATTGTGAGGGAACAAAATAGGAACATATGCCTGATGAAATACACAAATTAATAAGAATATGAATTAGCATGCAAGCATGATACACATTGTCACCACTGTAAAAATAAAGACCTCTATTGTCCAGACGTTAGAAATTACCCGTGCTAACAATAGGGGAGGAGGGGTATTATCTGTCGCAAGGTCACAAAGATAGAAAAAACTCCACTTTTCAAAGTTAAATGAAGCCATTAAAACAATAACATATCTAAAATATGTTTATAGAACAAAGAAAAGTAATTTTTAGTTTAATCAAATCTATGTCCGTCCAAATTTTCTCATTAGGATTTAGAGCATTTTTTTGACTTTGAAGTTACCCCCATCAGTTTTTTCTGACAAACTAATAAGGCTTTGCACTGGGACAAGAAGCAAAACTTTTAAACAGAAATGGAACCATTACAAACTAAAATTAACAGAACATATTTGGTACCATTTTAACGAGTATGTAATGAAATATTTGATCATATGTCCGTCTATTCTGTAAAAAAAGAAATTTGTGGCAAATGAAAGTTTTTCGTTCTTCTCCCATTGACCGCTACAGCGTCTATCGGAAAGTGAGTTGTCGTTCTTGGACTAACTACTACCGGTTGATATTTGCGATATTGTAAACATTACGACTCGGATTGATAGCGCATAGTCAAATTTCGTCCAGAGGCGAAGACCACGGAATACCTTGGGACCCCCGACATCAACTCACCCCATTCGGGAATGGATTGGTGGAGTGGGGTTCCGCGGTGCTCTCCCCTAGGAAAATGTTCTTGGCAATCAATATGACAACACAATCAACATCGGCTCGTACACTGCACATCACACAAACCAACGACATGACCGTTAAAAAACTTTGTCGATGTACAGTACGACCATCGTGGACTGGTCACTTTCAACGGAGTTTGCAGTTTTTTTTCACGGACGCAATAATATTAGATTCCAAACACTGATTATAGGAATAATCATCAAAAATTTAATTAATGAAGAACCGGGAACAGCCAAGTGCTTCATTAATTAAAGTTTTGCTGGTGATGATTTTTATTACCTGGTAGGCTGCGCGGTGGCGTCGCGGCAATCGGTTCTCGTCAGATCACTGAAGTTAACCCTTTACCTAACATGAAAAGCAGACGACACTTGCAAAAAAAATTCTTGAATAACTAAATTTTTTCATTTTTTGTCTCAAAAACATAGGTTATGACCCCTCGTTGGAACGAGCTCGACGAGCTCGTTCCAACGAGGGGTCATAACCTATGTTTTTGAGACAAAAAATGAAAATATTTTGAAAATTAATTGGCGATTTTTGAGAATAGCGCTGGCCGGTTTTTGGCCGTTACGTTGGGTAAAGGGTTAAGTTACGTCGAGCGCGGTTAGTAGTTGGATGGGTGACCATTTCAGCGACAGATTCGTGTTCCCGCGTTGTGTCCTTGGGCAAGGCACTTAACCCTGATTGCCTACATGGGGGCACGATGACTCCGTGTACTAAGGAGTACTGCACGTCGATGGTGCGCATCTATTCAACCAATCTAACCGTGCCTGTGGCGCGGTGCAAAGTTCAGAGTTACGATGTTGGGAAGCTGATAGCTGCTCGTCTCTGCTCGGTTGTTCTCTCCGGCCACTCCGGCTTCCTCCATCCGTAAAACTGTCACAGACATTATGTGACCCTGGCTGTTAACGTGTCGTTAAACCCTAATAAATAATAATAATATTACCTGGCAAACGCATGCGTGTACATCGTTGCCCACGCATTGATTACGACCAGTCCAAGGCGACAGCACTGTAATTATGACACACAATTACGCGGTAGACTTTTTCCATTAATATGATCGCAGTTTTGACAACGTTATTTAATTGAATCACAATGTACATAAACGAACACTCAGAAATAAAGAATTTCGCATACCAACCAGAAGTAAGTCATTTTAGTCTCCACAGCGTAGAAGAGTTCATGGAATCAGGTGGAGATAACCTGTTTATCGATAGAGCATTTAGCAATTTAGATTGTCATCTTCAGCACCATATACACGCATGCGCATTCAGGGGAGTAGAAATAGTTCGATTGCACACGTTTCTTTTGTTCATTCCGAGAAAATGAATTTTTATGTTATTTTTTAGATTCAATCGACGGTCTGGAATATTTCAGTTGGTTGGAAAAGCGAACCGTAGGTTCGCTTTTCCGTCCAACTGAAATATTTCAGACGATTAAATATAAATAGAGGCGATGGATTATTTAATTGTTAGACTGGTTCCAGGCCATAACATCGTCGAATTCCTTACATAATTTGACTGGTGGCTTGAGAGTCTGGGGTTAAATAAACTTCAAGTAGAACAGATGTCTAAACGAACGAGTCTAATAAAGTTATTGTATAGCTGTTCTGTTTCAATAACTGCAATGTGTATTCACCATTCGCTTTAATTGTCGACAGCCGTGTGATAACGGATACGTTTCGCTTCTGTCTGGTTGTGTTTGTTTACTGCACATTCAGCTTAGATGTTCTAAATTGTTTTTATTTGCGTGAAATGGAAACCATCAGTTAGTTCCAGTGCGTTCACTTAACAGGTGTAACGTTTGGATATTGTTATTTATAATGTTTTTTGTAAAAAATCAATTATTTAACCCATTGGTTTTGTCGTCTCTCCCCAAAACAACACCGAAAATCAAATCTACAAATCACGGCCTTTATTTCAAGGAAAAACGTGAGAATTTCTATTTATTTATTAGCTTTTTATTTATCTATTACTTTTTTGACTTTTCATTTATTTATTTTATTTTATTTTTTTTTTTCTTGTTCTTCACATAAAATATTTTCTTCTGATTTTTTTTTTTTTTGGGGTGGGGGGAGGGGGGCAATAAAACTAATATTAGATAAATACAAAGTTTAAAATCAACTTTGTTGATTGAACTTAGATGATAATATGACAGTTTCTCTTTCAATAGCGCTGGAAAATGCCAGCCTTGCAGTCAGAAAAGAAAATAAATTAATCAAGAAATCTGAATCCGAAAATATCTTTCTCAACACAAACTGTTTTATTGAAACTTCCACCTTAACTTTAGTGCAGTGTTGAGTGTGTAGGGATGGAGTGGGGTATGTTCTAGAGGTGTGTTGCATTGTTTAATTCGATCGCATTTTGCTATCCGGAGTAACTATCTTTTTATTAACCCGAACCCTTTTCTAAACCAAGCTCAAACTATTTTATTTCTTCCCTGGACTTATCACAGCATATCATTTCCCTGACGTTTCTAGTAGAAATTAGCAGTGCAAATTATCGCCATTTTAAATCGCGTAATTCCATTTCACATTAAGATGGCGGCGGAGTGGGTCTCTCCTATAAAGTGGGAGAATATTAAAGATATTTAAACTTAAAAGACTTTCTCTCAGTTTACTCGGGGAGCATGCCCCACATATCAACCCATTCTCGTCTGACGCGGCCGAACTGGTCGCAATGTGCTCACGACACTCATGAATAAGTATGATGCACATTATTATCTAACAATCAACTTATTCATTTATTTATTAAAGTTTAACGACACCTCAACAGCCAAGGTCATATCGTGTCGGTGACAGTTTTACGGGTGGAGGAAGCTGGAGTACCCGGAGAGAACCACCGAGCAACGACGAGCAGCTGCCAGCTCTCCAACATCGTAACTTCGCACTGCAGCACAGACAGGGTTAGATTGGTTGAAAACATGCGCACCATCGACGTGCAGTACGCCTTAGTACATGGCGTCATCGTACCCCCATGTGGACAAGCGGGGTTAAGTGCCTTGCCCAAGGACACAACCAACTTAATTTGCACCCAAATACTCAGAAAAAAACATTTATATCAGCCCACACGTTCCGATTCCGTATCAGACAGATTCAATTTCCGGTAAACACAGCACTACCACATATATGCATTGTTATTACGCATTAAAATATAGTTCCTGAAATTCAAAATTTTGACCAATTTCAAACCTATTTAAACAGAAAAATGAGGGAAATGGGCTTTATGTAACGGGATTGTTAGATAAATGTATTATAATGACCATGTGCATGTCCTGTAATTTGTATCAGATTCTCGGTCGTGTTTCTAGTCGGATCGCAACGAGCCCGTGACGTTGCGATCCAATTGTAAACACGACCTCGAATCTGATACAGATTATAGGACATGCACATGGTCATGATAATATATATATATATCCAAGCTTTTAGACAACCGTTTAATACTGTTAGGAATTTGATGCTGTCATGGCCGGGTTGTTTGTTTATCCAGTTTAATGGGAGTTTGCACACAGTCTACCGTTGAGGTAATGTGATGTTGTTCCTTCACCCACAGAGATGTACAGATATTTTTGATGCTCTACTTATAAATATTCCAATCAATAACTATTTAATTTGCTTTTAAACCATCAAAATATTTACACAATTAGAGGAACTACGCGGCGTAATCATAAAACTATGGTTGTGAAGAGTCTTCATTCCTTTAATTTCATCAAAAATTCGGTCAAATGAAGTCTCGATTGAGCAAAAAGTTTAAAACTGATTCAAAGAAAATTAATGTTTATGGTATTTTTATATCAAATCGTCTGGAATATGTCTGTCTGTCGGAAAAGCGAACCGCTTTCGTTTTTTCGACCAACTGAAATATTTCAGACGAGTGAATTTAATTAAGAATAGACGGTGGACTATGTAAAGGCTAGACGGGTTTAAGGCAATAACAGCATCGAATTCCCTACAGAATTATACTGGTGGCCCAAGTATATCGAGTACATCCAACTTTATTATCGCGGTGCCCCCACATAGCACACGAGCATCAAATGAATGTATTGGAGCAAACGTATGGGGAGCCATGGGCACTTTGTTCAAATTTAGCAAACAATGAAACGTAACGTTTTTGAAGTTCTCGTACGTTTTAGCAAACTACGATTGTTTCGCATCGTTAGGAAAGAATGGGTGAGTATGGCGTGGCGGAAGGCTCCATCCGAAAAAAACGATAAATGAAGCCTTTTGGGGGATGTTATTTTTGGATTCTGCACACTGATGTCGAAATATCAAAATTTTCAAGCTGCAACATTTTCCAATAATGCAACAAGGAATTTCACCATTCAATCTTGAGCTCTGTCAAACAGGATTGGATTGGTTAAATTTCTGGTTGTATTATGGGAAAATATTACTATTTCAAATTTATGTATTTTGATTTCAGTGTTCTGAGGGTTAATCTTGTTAATCTCTTCTTCTAAAATGAACTGAATACAGTTAATGTCGAATCACCTCAAACACTAGTCCCAATAAAACGCTAAATCAACCTAAAATTTTGCTCTCTCAGAACACGTGCGTGAAACTCCACTATGTGAGTGGCAAATTACGTTACTGTTTGCAAAGCGTAAGCCATTAAGTTCAGCAGCCGCCTAGAAATTGACCAGAAATATCTAGTAATTGTCAACAGAAAAATACACTATTTCGGACTATTGGACCATGACATTCCGGCTCTGGCCAACCGCTTCTGGCACCATTGGAAAGCTATCGTAATACTAATCTAATTACACAAGGTGGGGGCAAAACCACGCCTTTGTAGATTATTTTCATAATCAAAAACCTCCAGCTAATGACGAGTAGGAGCACCTCGAAGAGGACCGATTGCGGGGTGGTGGGGGGGGGGGGGGGGGATGTAAACCTGATTTGTCCCCACTGTGACGGCAAAGTCCCGAGTGATAAGATATCCCAATTACATCAACAAGGCATGCCTTCGTTGAAGGCATGCCTTGATGATGTAGTTGGAATATTAATAAGTCGGGATTATAGTTCAAGAACTCAAAACTTGAAAACTGGTCATTCTGGGTCCTCCTCCCCCCCCCCCCCCCCCCCCCCCCAACAAGCAGCCCTAATCGTGTACCACAGATCTCCGTTTGTATGGCTGACTGTGTTTTGAGACATAAGTCCAAGTATCAAATGTATTCTTGAAAGAAAACACATGATTACTAGCATTTGGGAGGAGGGTCCCCCCCCCCCCACTCCCCACCCACCCTGTCGCGATGCCCCTGATTATGGGACTTTCGGGAGAAAATCAGTTTGCTGTATTCCTCAGTTGTTGGAAACTATTTATGGAATTCTACCATTTCCTTCATTTTTGCGTACTTTTTTATATTTATGGTATTCTGCAATTTATTTCATGTTTTAATGCATTTGTGACCTTCCTTATCTCAAAAACACAAAACACACATTTAATTCAGTAGTTGATATATATGTTTATGCTTCATGAAAATAATCAACCACTGTGAAGAAAAATGTGGCAACAATCAGGTATTTAACTTAATTCACAGAAGTGTTGAGAGTTTTCTCACGTGTGTCAGCAAATAGGAAATAGTGGGGCTTTTTTATTGTTAGACAGTTCTTTAGTCTCCAAGTGTTGAGCCCTTGATATTATATGAGATTGCGATCTTTGATTATTTTTAATTTCTTAAACGTTTCCGCCATCTTAATTATGCATGTTTTGTGCATCTTATCTTCTTCAAACTGAGATGAAAACAGACCGTGTTGATTTTTGTGATCTCTCCTTTTCAGAATAAGTGTTTAGCTCAAGAAAATATATTTCGTTCAGTGCAACCACGTTCTCTTACTGGTTTCATTTTGGAAAATGGCATATTACATATCAAGTCTTACCTGGTGTTTCACACACTAAAAACTAAAGTGTTAAAACTGACACTTTCAAGGTGTTAAACCCATTCTAACTCTTAGGGTTTGATTTTAACACTCAAAGTGCAATGCTTTAAGCACTTAGACATTACAATCGTCAGACATCTGAAACTTGAATGGATGGCACTTCCCATGTGTCTAGCATTGGAGGTTCTTCCAGAGTCGTCCATAATTTGATTTGCGCTTGGTGGGTACATAATTAAAAGGACACAACGCAGATGACGCAGATCAGGCTCGAGAGTTCGAGCCTGATCCGCGTCATCTGCGTTGTTTCCTTTTAAGTGTCGCGACATTACACTTGTCAAGTGGTATTATTTTAACACCTCTCAAGTTCTGGGATATCTGCACTTGAACAAAGTGCTAGTTCAGCACTTAGTAAGTGTTAAATGCAGCACTTCAAGTGTAGTTTTTAACACTTTAGTTTTTAGCGTGCACCTTCATGTGAGCCAAACATTTTGTGAAGTATTTACATCTTCTTTAAAATTTCTTCACTTTAATTTTCTTCCGTTTAAGCGTTAACTAACACGACGAAAATTGTCCTTCGTTATTTTGAATAGCTAAATAATGTTATTTTTGGCCCCCAAAAAATAGTTTATTACCCCCTTAATTGGAGGTAATATGATGTACCTGATGTCGATTGCCAATAAATTTAACCTTTCCAATAGAGATCCCAGGAGCTGGAGCATTATCGATTTAGTGGGTTTAACGACATTTTAAAGAGGCGGGGATCATGTCGTGTCGAAGAGTTTTACTTGTCAGAAAAATCCCATTAGACGAAAAGAGCCATTGAGAAACGGCGAGTTCTTGTACGACTCTCAAACTCACTAACCCCTCACAGACAGGGTTTCAATAGACTGAAGACGTGTCTATCATCCACGTACGGTACACTTAGCTCTCGTGCTCCCACTTGGGCAATGCAATTGACCCCCCTTGAATCCTCAAGATTAATTTTACGATAATAACTACCGAATATAAATGTACAAGCTACAGTTGACTTAAAAGTGTTTCTGCATATCCAATTGCGAATATTCGCATTCAATTGCGAATATTCGCAGTGCATTGCGGATAGCTGCAATGTTGAAAGCGAATATTCGCAATGCATTGCCAATACATTAATGCTACATTAGTGCGAATATTCGTATTCCATTGAGAAAATTCGCAATGCATTACGAATATTTGCAAAGTTGAATAAGCGCATCCAATGCTGAATGCGAATATTCGCAATGTTGAAAACGAACATTCGCAATGCATTGCCAATACATTAATGCTACATAAGTGCGAATATTCGTATTAAATTGCGAAAATTCGCAATGCATTGCGAATATTTGCAATGTTGAATGAGCGCTTCCAATGTTGAATGCGAATATTCGTAATGCATTGCGAATATTCGCAATGTTGAATGCAAATATTCGCAATGTGAATGCGAATATTCGCAATGCTCCAACTACACAGGTTGTCCACAATGGGCTTCCGTAACAACCGTTGAAAGTTAGAAGTTATCCAATAAAGTTCCCCAATGATTTATAGCACTTGGTTGGTAACTCACCAATTTACGTTTTGACTATATTGTATGGCAGGTTTCCAACACTGAGTGCATGGAACGGATAATTTTGTACAAGACCCCATCTTATTTGTTGTCATTAGATGAAAGTGATATGGCAATCGGCGGAATCTGTTTATCTTGAACATATTTATTAGACCGTCTTTGTGTTTTTCTCTAGATAATACAGAAAAAAATTGATGGTAATTACCCGATACTCTGTTCTTGTCTGATTGAGTTATGTATTTCCACGCACTATGTTACTTCCAAGTTCGCTTGCCAACAAAAGCGCTCAGTACCAGGAAGAGACGAAGAAAATGTTGACAAAAACAAATTCGTGGCTAACCCTTTACCCAACGAATCGGCCGCATCCGCCCACGTAATATGGAAATTCAGTAGTTGAAAAAATGTTATTTTCAAAAAATTTTATCAAAACCATATCATGTGACCCCTCGTTGGAACGAGCTCGTCGTGCTCGTTCCAACGAGGGGGTCACATGATATGGTTTTGTTGAAATTTTGTAAAAAAATTGAAAAAAATATATTTAAGATAATAAATTTTGATATCGTCTGCGTTGGGTAAAGAGTTAATGAGAATACGGTTTATAAGAGAGTAGAAAATATTCAGGAACTGATGGGTCGGATATCAAGAGAGGACTGAGGATATTCACCCAATTTAATTCTTCCCGCTACATTGGCTGGAGAGCGCTGAGCAGTGTTCTTTCGAATGAAACTGAAAACGGAGTTGAAAGGCAAACAACCAGGTCGATTGTGGGCAGAAACAGAGTTGTTTGAAGCTATCAAGTTGCGTCATTGTTGGCTACCTGTAGAGGCAATCGAAATGTTGAAAGCGAATATTCGTAAAGTTGAATGCTAATATTCGCAATGCAGAATGCGAATATTCTCAATGTTGAAGAGTCTATATTCATTATTTAGGGGTGGACCAATTAATATTATTATTGTCAAAAAGAAATATCAATTGGTTTACCTCACACATTCACTTAGCAGCAATCCTAATGTATGGAAGTATGACGTATCATGTTTCCTTGACCGGAAAAGCGGCCTCTTGGGTTCAAGGAGTTAGAAACATTTTAGACTCATGGAATGGCATAGTAGGCATCTGAATACTGAAAACAAATTCTCAAAGACCTTTATAAACCCTCTTAGTCTGTCTTTTCGGCATTGCCTTTATGCAACACACACACACACAACACATTCCAGCACTTATGTATTCAAACTCATGTGGAGATATTTTTTATCGACAATACGGAACGTGCACGATCGAAGAACATTTTAGAAAACGGCGAGACTAAGTTTTTTACAGCCTGTGGTGGGTTGTAATACAGTTACTACAATCTCGGCAGTCCCTGATTATCTGGTTACCCTGTTCGTGGCAAACACGCATTGCAACACATGCGTTACAGACACTGAGTTCAGTCGTTTGATCGTTTTTGGTTTGGTGATGGTGATTTGTTTCATACTTATTGGGATGTTATCTTGAAGATACGATCTTTTAAGAAACATAAACTTCTAGTTTTGTATATTTTGTCTCCGTTGCCGGTGCGCCTGTTAGTACAACAAATTGGCGTGGATTAGCGTGCTTTCGGAATTAAGACAATAGAAACTGGCCTCGATAGAATTCCTTTACCTTTCTTATAACAAACAACATAAAGCGTTTTTTCACACCTAGAAAATTTACGAGCATCACGTACTGATTGTCTTGCATTATACCCTCACTAACCGCGATGGCAGAATCGAGGAAATGGGCAGGGGAGTGGTGGGGGGGGGGGGGGGGCGCTCACTTTTTCAGTGCAAGTATTTTGGACCCCACTTCTAATTAATAAGAAATAATCATATAGATATTTTAAGCGACATTTAATACTAATATTCGATCAATTGCCTAACACTAATAGCAGACGGTACTTGCCAAACTAATTCTAGAATAAGTTGAAATTGTCATATTTTTCTTTTTGCCTGGAAATATAACCACCACCACCCCTCCCACTCCACATGGAAACGAGCACAAGTAACTTCATGCTCACAAGCTATCGATTCTCTACAGCACCGATGACTTGGTTTTGTGGGAAAATGGAGACCATTCGCAGTAGGAGAGTGTTAAACGAAAACTTTGACTTTGAGGCATAACCAAACTTCGGAAATGATTGGTGGCTTCGCGTGTTACACTTCGGTGGTTTTCGGAGTTAGTGGGTGTGAATGCAAAGATTTACACTTGTTGCGATGCTTTAATAACATATACCTCTCAAAGTTTGCTAAGCACCACATATTTGACACATCATTGTGAAATTTGCTTGTGACATATTTGCGATGTATTTAGTGGATATGATTGAGGAATGTATTGAGATGGTCCCCAGTGTTTACATTAGCTCTCTTGACAGGCAGACCTTTCGTGACAGTCATGGAAAGCATGTACCCCTTGATTTTCATGATGTTTCCGTTGTACTGTCTACATGTATATGACATGTGTAGGGTATTCAATCTTCATTTTAATACAAACCCTTGTGATTTAGTGATTGAATATGGCGAATGCAAATGTAAGAAGACATTTGTCTGAAGCAGAAATGTGGCGGGCTGCTGGGATGGTGGAGCAAGAGGCTACGCGTCGTGAGGTTGGTGAAGCCCTTGGTGTGCACCATATGCTGATCACCAGAGTCTGAGCAAGATTTCAGCAGTATGGCACACCAGTAAGACGGCATGGTGGTGGCAGAGACAGGGAAACATCTGCAGCTGAAGACCAGTTTTTGATCATTCAGACCCGTAAGAACCGCTTTGCAATAGCAACCCAGCTTCGCAGTGACATTCAGAATGCATCCGGGGTAAATGTTTCGACGCAGACTATCCGAGCAAGGCTGCTCGAAGGTGGTCTCCGATCGAGAAGACCGTGTATTCGCATTCCACTGTCCCAGAACCACCGCCAGACACGATATGAATGGGCCATGGACCATGTTGGATGTACCAGAGAAGATTGGCGACCTGCCCTTTTTACAGATGAGACAAGGTACTGCCTGGACTACACAGATAGGCGTTCTAGGGTATGGAGAAGTCAAGGAGAGCGATTCCATGCAGCCAACATTGCTGAGCATGACCGCTATGGTGGAGGGCCTATAATGGTCTGGGGCGGCATCGGCTGGGATGGATGTACAGAGCTCTGTGTCCTTGGCCGTGATACATTGACTGCACAGCGGTATATTGATGAGCTCCCGGATGCCCACGTCAGATTGTATGTAGGTGCAGTGGGTGATAGATTAATTCTGATGGACGATAATGCCCGTCCTCATGTTGCCCATGCTGCCCGGGAGTACCGACAGAGGGAGGGGATTGAGCGTATGGACTGGCCAGCAAGAACCCCTGACCCCAATCCAATCGAACATGTCTGGAATGAGTTGCAGCTTGCAATTTCAGCCCGTCCAGTCAAGCCAAGAAGTGTCCAGTCTCTTGGTGCCATGATGGTCCACATATGGAACAACATCCCACAAAAGACCATCTGGAACCTGATTGGGAGCACGAGAAGGAGTTGTCAAGCTGTAATTAACAATAATGGGTCTCATACACGATACTGAACCATATCATTTCGCTCCGTCGACTTTTTGGCAAATTTGAAAAATTTCCTCTTTTACCAATAATATCCATTTTCCATGGTTATCATATTCAAAAGCTAAAATATAATGTCAAACACAAACAAAATCTTAATTTCTGTGCTTATCATTAAAGATATAATTAAAAACAATATATATACACTTTTCATAACAATATTTCAACTCAAACGTAAAAAAGGTAGTTGCATATACTTGGTGCTTATCAAACTTTGAGTAGTATATATCTGACTAGCTAATATGTCCGTATCTGTCCTCACTGTTTCAATCAAAAAAATCATTTGGCCAGGTTAAATTGTAATCCCGGCCGGTCTGACAATTTTTTAAATGCTATTTTGGGATCATATCCCAATGCAATTCGAAGGTCGTTTGAAGGTCAAGACCATCCTGCTGGAGCGAAAAGATTTTCCGCGGCAAGATACCCATATACACCAAATTTCAGCCAGCCCGATCGGCTCAAGAGTTTCCGATTACATGCAAATTCATACTGTGTTGAATGATTTGCGCCCAATGTAAATGTTAACTATGGTACAGGGGGGGGGGGGGTCGGAAAACGGGGCTTTGTCGCTGCTGGAAGAAATAGATTCACGCCGCGTATTCAGCCAAAACTCAAGGGGTGTTGCCTGAATCCGTTCGTGAACGTATGCCTCGCCGTGACGAACCCACCCGTTTCACTTTTGTTGGGGTGGTTGTTATCCTGAAGGGGTTACTAACTTTTCCTCAAAAAGCATAAATCAACAGGGGTTCACTGGAAACAACAATTTTAATACATATATATAAAAAAATAAATACGATAACTTGTGACTTACATGGAATCCAAAAGAATAAGAAAACAAAACGTCAATCACCCCCTATCCACAGTTTTTGGGTCACTTGCGGGCCCGCATGCTCTGTTGTCGATGGTTTTTCCTCCTCTTCGCTGGTATTGGTTCCTTGGTCGCCTCTTCACTTCACCCTTCCACTGCCGTCCCACCGCCACTAACGTATTGTCACTTGATTGGACGCCTCTGCTCTAACATGTGACTGAATGTCATTCTGCCACTGCCGTCGTACGGCCACTAGCTTATTGTCACTTTACTTGACGCTTTTCACACAAGCAGTCGCCACCAATGGGAATAAACTCTCCCCTACGTTTGTCTCAGAACAATGTTCATACGGCAAAGCCTACTCTGCCTATGTATGGCTTGCCTTCTAAAACAGGTAATGCCGTTTACCTAAATGCAAATAGCTCCCTGAGTTCGTACTTCGTATTTCTGATCCTGTTCTCATATATGGCCACCGACTTGGCCCGCGACTGCTCCTACTCTAAATATCAGCTCTGTGCCCCCCCCCCCCCCCCCTACATCACAACGTGCCTACACCTTTGCACCGATGCGGCACCTCCTCTAACCTACAGCATGGGACATCCCCATCTACACGCAACGACCCACAGCCTTACACACCTTCAGACTGGAATTGGCTGGAATGAATTTTTCGAGAAACTCACCGATTTTTATTTATATAACCAGAACATTAATTCTCAGTTTAATCGCTTCTCTTGAACTTGGCCGCTCAGATCTATCTTAATTTAATACTCGCTTTAAAGTTCCTTTGAAAGGCTCGAATTTTGGTATCTCCGTGACATTCGGTAACAGGATAGATGCGTACTATGGGTGTGTGTCCAAAACAAGTGAGATGCACTGTTTCCCAATAATTAGATATTAACTGGCCATAATTACCCAGATAATGACAACGCGAGAATACCCCTTTGATCAGTTATCAGATAGCCCATGTGGCGTTCAACAAATGCGCCATAATGGACATTAAATTTCATTCTCAATTACCAGAGTTTTGTTTGTGTTGTTACTGGCCTGTTTTAAATGACAAATCTGTTTTCGGCGTCCGTTATATAAACGCACATTCTTATACCTTGGCCCGAACGAGAAAAATTATCAAAGATATATACACTTTTATACAACAAAATCACAACCTTTAGCTATCACCTTGACAAGGGGTCAATTTTTTCCGAAGACAAGGCGGGGGTGGGTGCGTGGGTAGGTCAGGGGCTCTGAAAACACGCTCTTTTCCTGCCTTGAAATTTTTTCACTATGATCTGTTATCTTTCAAATAAGTGATGCAAATTTATCAGGGAAGCTTGTGTAGTTTTCTCCTACCACTCCATCTCCTCTGGGTTAACAGGGGAGGGGGATCACTAGTACAGGATAGGGGCTAGCAGCATGGGAATGTGAAGAGACGTTCGCCCTTTCCCACACCATCATTGGTTCACTGGTATGAAAACGGTTGAGCCAATTTGAACGAATCATCATTTATGTAGTCTAACATAAACGTAATCTAACCAGATCTGACAATAAAAGGACTCTTCTGACCACGAATAGTAGATATCATACAGTAGCATAACGCCATTTCCCAATGCAACTGACTACTTTCAGGGATTCTCATTATGTAATTATGAATTTCAGTCATGTACATGTATGAACAAAATGCGGAGTTGCTATTGTGCATTCAAGCCTTAGAATTAGTGGGTAGCCTTTAAACCAATTCCCTTCAATGTGTGATATACTGTCAGGAACGGCTGAACCATCAATTAGTCAGGACATTATATCTTATTGATAGAGGGTTTATTGGCAGTGGAAACTCTCTATCTTATATAAGACACCTGGTTGGGTAATCTTATTATAAAAATAAAATTAACTTCTTTTAAAATGAACTTTTGCAATCTGCTGTAACAAAGAATAAAATTAAATCATAGAATAAAGCGAGTTGGGATCATCTGATTCAAAAAGGATATGTTTCAGTGAGATTAAACTGAATGTTGCAGAAAATTACTTGGAAAGTGACTGTCCTGTCACTGGTCCTGTAGCAGATTTTGAGCTAATTGGTTTCAAGCTTCTGAGTTGAATGAACAGCCTCCAGTATTTTGTAGGATAACACTGACATCCATTGCATATAAATCACAGGGGGCGTCACTCGACACATCAGAACACAAAATTTCGTAATACATTCTGACCAAATTTAGAGAGATAGGTAGACTTTTTCAACTCAAATGATCACCATTTCTTTCTCACTTTCTTGTCGAATCTAGTAAGGTGAAACAACTTTGTGCAATTGTTAATAGTATATGAAACACGTTCTCAGACGGAGAAGCCAGAATGACTACATTTGAGACTTAGGATGAATCTTTGGCAACGTGTGTGACACAAAACAAATTGGAAATTCACTCCCCCATAAACTCTGTGCTGTTTTACCCTTTCAATTGACTTTGATTATGCCGTAAGAGAGAATCCCAACCGTGTGGCCCATTTACTACAGAGGGGAAAAACACCGGTAACGCAGGTGCCATTATGTCACACGCATTACCCGTGCCAACCCACTCCCACACTTCTGTGTAGTAGTAAAATAAAATGGGTCACGTGGTTGGAATTTTCTCTTACTGTCTGACCAAAGCTTACTGACCACTCTAACAAATGGAGCACTACTCATATCGGCCAAGGTGCAGCAGTTCAGAGCTTAACCCTTTACCTAACCTGAAAAGCAGACGACACTTGCAAAAATAATTCTTGAATAACTATTTTTTTTCATTTTTTGTCTCAAAAACATAGGTTATGACCCCTCGTTGGAACGAGCTCGACGAGCTCGTTCCAACGAGGGGTCATAACCTATGTTTTTGAGACAAAAAATGAAAAAAATAATGAAAATTAATTGGCGATTTTTGAGAATAGCGCTGGCCGGTTTTTGCCCTACGTTGGGTAAAGGGTTAATAGGGGGAATGAATTTCCGATACCAAAGAATCACCCCTCATCACATTGACTATTGGAAGGTTCAATACAACATTTAGCTAACTGTCTGTACGAATTGTGCACTGGATAATATTTAATAAATTCAGATTAGACTGATGAAACTAGAATTGAGTGAGAAATGTTTAGAAATAGAAAGAACTTGGAAGAAATAGAAGCAAATACAATGGTGGAACCTGGTAAAACATCAAAATTTTCAACATATTTCACACCAGCTCCTGCTGCACCTGTTTTAATACTGTTCGGGTAGAATGCCGGTATATGCTGTATAATGTCGTCCTGATTACCTATGTGTACAGTGACTGCCAGTGTATGAAAGAAAGTTTGAGTAAATTCATAAACTTGCAAAGAAATGTGACCAAATTCCAGTTGCAATCAGGGAATTCTGTTTTATTCCCATTAGCTGGTTGTGGATAGATTAAATGTCGGGGATGGTTACTCAAGCAAGACAAACCTTATTTTAGCAAAAATACCTGTTGAAATTGCCAACGAAAGCAGTTTGTGTGCGATGTACTCTAATAGGGGGGGGGGGGTAGCAAAATGGAAAAGAATTTTTTCCTTCAAAAAAGGGGTGTTTGGGTGCCCAAGGGCCGGAAAAAAAGTTTTTGCGCCTTGTGTCCGAATTTCTCTTCCTGACCCCCCCCCCCCCCCCCCCCACCCGTCCCAGTATGACAGGAAAAATACTGATACAGAAAATATGTAACCAAACTGATAACTTTTTTTTTTCAAAGGAAGCTGAATGAACACTACTTCAACAAAAACAAACACCCTAACGTAAGCAAAAACGAGATGGAATGTTTGATGGTATGATAATAGACAGTGTTCAATTATAACAAAGGGCAGAATTGAGAAAACAAAGATTAGAAAGTATGAGGTCGTTGAATCTCGATAACCAAGGCGAAGCCAGTCATAACAATAGTTATCACCGCTAAACTGAAACAAAGTAGATAGGATGATTTCTACTAAAATAAAACTGTCGTAAAATTATTTCATTAGCCTATGACACTTCCCGGGCCGAAATACCCCTACACATGAAATTTCAACTCGAACCGTTCGACAGGCAACTGGGCGCACAGGTTTTTTAGAGACTGCTGATCAGGCCTTCTTACAACTGGACGTACAGTGAAAAATGAGTTGGTTTCCTCAAAAAATCGGTTCGTTTCGTGAGTATGTTTTCCACTTGAACATAGGCTATTTGCGATATGTGCGGGATAATATTAGAACTTCTGTTCTGTATCAGAAATGTGCTAAATGACATTTGAAAGGGAATTTCTGCCGTAAAAAAAAAATTTCGAGATGATCAAAAGAAGTTTTTTCACTAGAAATGTGCCAGTAGTCACGAACTTCGGGTGTCCGCATGTGATAAATATATGTAAGCTTACAGCATAGTTATGTTTTCACCTAGAATCCACGATCTATTTTATAAATATGCAGCAAAACCAGTAGATTGAAATAAAAGCTTCTACAAATTTATTCCTAAAACACAAATGTCTCGCCTCGACGATCAACACTTCCGGTGTGTCCAAATTACGGTTTATCCTCTGTAAATATATAGCCAGTGAGTAAGTCACATCCATTCAAGCCGGATCAGTTGCTGTGTGCTTACAATTACTTGTCTCCTGTTACGCATGGTAAGCAGGCAAGGCCGAGTGCCCGTCCGCGTTCACTGGAAACTATCTGTGGTTACTGCAATTGTGACCTAAGACAAATATTACAAGAATTAATACCAGTATACCTGAGCACAGGGTGGAGGCCGAGTGGATAAGTGTCCTGGTAGAGTGCCGGCCTGGTGAATTGGTGCGCTGGTCTCTCGTGACAGAGGTCCCAGGATCGATCCTCGGTCGGAGAGAGTTCTCGAGGTGTCCGAACACTCTCTGTCAGCATCTGTTACAGGGTTGATACTGTCACAGCGTAGAATCCTCTCGGGCAGGGATGTACAATAGTTGCCATCTGTTCGGAGAGAGACACACTCTGTGCTGGTTAAAGATCCCTTTGTGGTATTTCAGAAGAGCGAGGCCACGAAGTTGCCGCTACGAAGGTCATCCCACACTGCTGTACCATTGGGCCAAGGAGAGGCGCTAATATAAGGTTTCATAACTTGCTCGCCATTCCTTGTAAAACAAATAAGCTTTAAAAAAATACCTGAGCACAGTGTTTTTGAAGTGCCCCATACTGTTGTTGTTGTGTTGTCGAGATCTCTAAAGCCTCGAGCCGAGTTTTACACTTCAAAATTCCAATCTCTGGGGTGGAGTGGGGGGATTTTCATGATAGTAGCAGAATTATTGATGTTCTTGTAACAAGAAGTGATAATAAATAACAACTATGCTCTCAATTACGCACGAAAAGGGCTTGACCCTTTACCCAACGCACGCAATATCAAAATTTATTATTTTAATTATTGGGTTTTTTTTATTTATTTTTTAAAACAATTTCAACAAACCCATATCATGTGACTGCTCATTGGAACGAGCTCGTTCCAGTGAGGGGGGGGGGGGGGGGTCACATGATATGATTTTGTTGAATTGTTTTGAAAACTTTTTTTCAACTGCTTAATTTGAAAATTTCGCTGGCGGATAATGCCGATTCGTTAAGTAAAGGCTTAATGAAAACAAATTCCACCTCCGTACCAAATGGCTTGCAAATTTTCCACTCCCTTGCGAAACTTTCCCCAAGAAACAAAGCAGTTCTTAAGGAACTGACCATTTTCGTTTTTTTTTTTTTTTTTTGTCTTAACCCTTTACCCAACGTAAAGACCAAAACCGGCCAGCACTATTCTCAAAATTCGCCAGTTAATTTTCATTATTTTTTCACTTTTTGTCTCAAAAACATAGATTATGAAACCTCGTTGGAACGAGCTCGTTCCAACGAGGGCTCATAACCTATGTTTTGAGACAAAAAAATGAAAAAAATTAGTTATTCGAGAATTTCTTTTGCAAGTGTCGTCTGCTTTTCATGTTAGGTAAAGGGTTACAAAAAACATTGCTTGTGGCCTCTCACTAGAACGAGTTCCACGAGTTCGTTCCGATGTGAATTGTGTGTGGCGGGAAAACATTTTTTCAGTCTCAGCGAAATAAAAATTCCATAATTACCTTCAAAAAGCGGGAACAGATACCAAAAATCTCTATATTTTGTGTCACAGTAGTTAATATGCAACACATTCGGTTGATATCGATAAAAATAAGTTAGGCCTGGCATGATTAGTCGATTAATCGTCGGAAACACCCATAATCGACTACAGTTTCAAAATCGACGATTATGGGTTTTCATCCTACTTTTAGTTATTACTCCCCCACTCCCCTACCATGTTCGTAAGAATTGTGGGAGGCTGCAAAATATCAAAAATATTTTGTAATTGATATGGGAAAGAAGTATAAGATACAACACATGACACCAGGTCTGACATTCTTGAAAGTATGGGAGTACAAATAATTGCACTTCTCAGTTTGCCAAAGAGTGAAATTGCCCTCTTAAACTTCAATGCAGCTATTATTAGACTCTTCACCACCTCGGGACCAAACCTGAGCTTATGCTCAGGTTTGGTCCTGAGGTGGTCAGGAGTATGAATTTTCCCCAGAGTGCAGTAGGCGTGCAGCATTTCTGCATGTCAAACGACTGTCCGGCCTGATGAAATATTGACCAAAAATATTGTTTTCTGTATAATAGTTATTTCATGAAATTTTATAATCGCGCCAGCTCTAATATAAATATGGTACTCACTTTGACCTTTACTTCCGACTAACAATGGAATGAATAGAAGAAATGTAATCTGAAATAAAAGGAAAAGAGAAGCGGTCAATCTACAAAGTGTTGCATCGACTAGAATGCCACCTTCCAAGCAATGGCGCAAATATTTTAATGAAAGTGTCAATAACACTGCAGCTCAACTTGTACAACAATGGACTGTACTAAATAGAAAGATCCAGTAATGCCATATCATTCACTCATGTTTCCACAGAAAGGATGTCACGCCAAAGCTACAAATGAAATCAGAAACCTAGAGGCTCAAAAGAGCCTGTAATCGCTCACCAGGCAGAACTGAATATAAAAAAGTGATTTCCCATAGGGTTTCCATGGTAATTATGAGCTGCAATTGCGGCCGCGTTTGCAACATGATCAACACAACGTGGGGATCATTGGTAGAAGGTGTCCCAATCATCAATCGTGTGAAGTTTCAAAAACATTTGGCCTTGTAGTTTCAGAGAAGAAGATTTTTCAAAATCGACCAATCAGAATCAAAGAATGTCTCTGGCGGCCACGTTTTTCATCCAACAGGAATAAAATTGTAGAGAACCTCTCATAATCCATTCCTGCCAAGTTTGGTTCACATTGGCTCAGTAGTTCCAGAGAAGAAGATGAAAATGTGATTTCCCATAGGGTTTCTATGATAACTATAAGCTACAAATGCAGCCATATTTGCAAGCCGATTAAGATTAAATGAGGATCATGGGTAGAGTGTGTCCCAGTCATCAAGCATGTGAAGTTTCGAAACATATTACCTTGTGGGTTTCAGAGAAAATGTTTCAAAATCCACTAATCAGAATCAAAGAATGTTTCTGGCGGCCATGTTTTCCATCCACGGGAACAACATGAGGATCGTTCGTAGAGTACCTTCCATAGACTATTCCTTACACATTTGGTTCACATCAGCTCAGTAGTTCCAGAGAAGTAGATGAAGATGTTATTTCCCATAGAGTTTCTACAGTAACTATAAGCCGCAATTGCGGCCGTGTTTGTAATCTGATCAATAATAAATGAGGATCATTGGTAGACGGTGTCTCAGTCATCAATAATGTGAAGTTTCAAACATTTTGCCTTGCAATTTCAGAGGAGAAGATTTTTGAAAATCCACCTTTCAGAATCAAAGAATGTCTCTGGCGGCCATGTTTTTCAACCGACGGGAACAAAATAGGTTTGTTTTGTAGAGGACCTCCCATAGACTATTCCTGCCAAGTTTGGTTCACCTTGGCTAAGTGGTTTCAGGGAAGAAGATGAAAATGTGATTTCCCATAGGGTTTCTATGGTAACTACAAGTTACTCCTCGGTCATGTTTGCAACCCGAACAACATTGAATGAGGATCATTGGTAGATGGGGGGTGGGGGGGGGGGGGGGGGGTCACAGTGATTGACCATGCAAAGTTTCAAAATATTTAGTCTTGTAGTTTCAGAGGAGAAGAATTTTTGAAATTCACCAACCAAAATCATGCCTCTGGCGGCCATGTTTTTTTATCGGACAGGAACAAAATGAATATCGTTTGTAGAGGACCTCCCATAGACCATTCCTGTCACATTTGGTCCTTTTAGGCAAGGTGAGCTAAAATTTGCGTGACAGATGGGGCCTGTTGGGTGTACTAATGGAACGTTTACTATTTATATGCCAAATCCAAGATGGCCAGTGGCGGCTATCTTTTTCAACGGAATGCAGAAAAATTTGATAACTCCCGTTTGGACATGATACCAAAGTTACATACAAAAATTTGAAAAGATCGGGTGAGGGTGTGGCCTGTAAGGTCTGCTAATGGAATTGTTGACAATGCATATGCCAAATCCAACATGGCCACTGCCGGCCATGTTTTTCAATAAAATGCAGAAAGATTTGACAGCTCCCATCTGGATATCCCACCAAAACTACATATGAAATTTGGAAAAGATTGGGTGAGAGATGCGGCCTGCAGGGCGTGCTAATGGAATTGTTGACAATTCAAATGCCAATCCAAGATGACTACTGACAGCCATAGTCTTGAACGAATTTCAGAAAAACTTGATAGACATCACACCAAAGCTATATATGAAATTGTTGAAATTCTATACCCGAATCCAAGATGGATGTTGGCGTCCATGTTTTTCAATAAAATTCCGAAATATTCGATAGCTCCCATCTAGACATCATACCAAAGCTACATATGAAATTTTAGAAAGATCTGGTGAGAGATGCAGCCTGTAGAGTGTGCTAATAGAATTGTTGACAATTTATATGTCAGATGGCGACCATGTTTTTCACCGAAATTCGGAAAAAATCGATAGCTCCCATCTAGATATTGCCCCAAAGCTACATATGAAATTTTGGACTGATCGGTGAGAGCTGCGACCTGTATGGTATGCTAAAGGAATTGCTGGGCAATTTATATTCAAATCCAAGATGGCCACTGGCGGCCATGTTTTTCAATGACATTCGAAAAATATCGATAGCTCCCATCTAGACGCTGCCCCAAAGCCACATATGAAATCTGGGTCTCATCGGGTGAGAGTCACGGCCTGTAGGTATGCTAAAGGAATTGTTGGACGATTTATGTCCAAATCTAAGAAGGCTGCTGGCAGCCATGTTTTTCAACAAGATTGTGAAAAATTCAATAGCTCCCATTTAGACATTACATCAAAGCTATATACGAAATTTGAAAAAGATTGACAATTTATACGCCAAACCTAAGATGGCCACAGGCGGCCATGTTTTTTAACGAAATTCGGACAAAAAGGAGAGCTCCCATCTAGATATCGCCCCAAAGCTACATATGAAATTTGGGATATCGGGTGAGGGCTGCGACCTGTAGGGTGTGCTAAAGGAATTGTTGGACAATTTATATCCAAATCCAAGAAGGCCACTGGCGGCCATGTTTTGTAACGAAATTCGGGAAAAAATAGCTCCCATCTGGACATTGCCCCAAAGCCACATATGAAATTTGGAACTGATCGGGTGAGAGCAGTGGCCTGTATGGACGTACGTTGTGATAATATAGAGGGTTAGCTTTTCTCACCAGTCACTGTGCGAGAAAACATTGGGTCACTTTCGAACGCTGTATCGCTATTGGAATGCATAAAAAACTATTTTGAGCGAGTAGAAGCGCGAGAGAAAAAGGACCGTGAAAAACTATTAGTTTGTACATATATCACGGAATCTCTTCGTTTTAGGACAAAAACAAGAAACATTCTTGCATGGAACAAACTTACTTAAATCTCGTTCACTAAAAGAACTTGAACGCTATACCCCAAAGCATTGTGAGTGGTGGTTCATAAGATATTCTTTTTTTAAATAATGCCAAGTTTATTGGACGCAGTTCTAAACTATTTGGGTTATCGTCTTTATTCGAAAACGCTTGAAAGGGTACCCCTTCCCTCTTCCCACTTCACATACACAAAAAAAAAGCTTTTGAGAGGGGGGGGGGGCAAATTGACTTGGGACGAAACGCATGGTGTAGCTGGTTTTGAGACGAAGTGCTCCGGAGCCATTTCATAGTGTTATGACTGGTGGTTCACGAAAATTCTTTCTTTAAAGAATTTCAAGCTTATTGAGGAGGACCTTACATTTTGTCGGTTAAAATCTTCATTCGACAAAATTTGGAAAAGTACTTCCGCACCCCGCCACAAATAAAAATAGTTAATTGCCTCGAAGATTTTACTAGCAGAAAGCGCTTAAAGCAATCTCGACCGATCAAAATTCGCCCAAAGACAGTCATGGAAAGGGTCTGATAACAATGACGAAAGAGAAACGTATTGTAAGGGAACGCTTGAAAGAGTTTGAGGATTTTTAGTTACGGAGTTGGGGGTTAATATCTCCCTTAACACCCTGGATTTCCAATGAAAAGGAACACACTTTCTTCAGATTTTGAATCATTTCATTTTTTTTTAAGAAAAGAAATGATTTCATGAATTATTCGGTTCTTCGAACACTTGAAATAGAAGAAATGTAGACGGATGGAACACGAACCAATCGTATTCAATTGCATCTGGAAAAAACATGATTTGGACATTCTAATCGGATTTTTTTCCCGTCACTGTTGCCAAAACCAGAGGCGGCGGAACCAGGAGGGGCACATCCACTCCCACTTTTTCCGCAGACATGTCGCATGGTTACACCATAAGTTAAAATGGGCGCACGCAACGGTGCTAATATAAGACATTCCTGTAATATATTATTTGCAAATCCAAACAAATTTGGCTATTGAATCCCATTTTCGGTCGCTTAGGTTCGTTTCTTCCACTTCGATCATCTTCCAACCCGAAGGCTAGCCTTCGGGTTGGAAGATGACTGAAGTATAAGAAATGGACAGTGCAGTGACCACATCGCGGCATACTCATCCAAACGAGGCTCTATAGTGTGTCACGGTACATTTATCGATATACGATTGTAACTCCCCCCCCCCCCCCCCCCCCATTGGGCTGAACCACGGTAGCCTTGAAAATGTGTGCCCCTCCACTTTTCTCTCTGGCCAAAACACTCCTGCAAATAGCATGAATGCATATATTTGTATTACGGATTGTTTTTCTTCTAATGTTTAAAAACAATCAATGTACGGAAAAGAGAACGGAGGTAATTTCAAGTAAAGGCGAATTACAAACACTCGTTTCAGTTTCCACAGTTTTTGTTCATCAGTTCATTTGAAAACCCAGAGCACGTTGCTACCTAATAATGGTTTCGGATTTCCCAGTCGGAATGATATGCATTCACTTTTGAGTAATACTTTAGAATATTATCAATGCAAAGATATTTATCACAGGTTATTTTTCCCGCGTAATACAGAAACAGTTTACAGCAAAATAAAACCGAGAAGGAAAGGAAAACAACTTGAAATATTCTCGATTTTCATAAACATTTTCGGCATATGAATTGATTTCCATTTTTTGGTTTTCCCAGTCAATTTAATCTTCCTGAGAATTTAATTCTGCATTAACTGTGCCAGGAATTGCCCCCAAGTTAGACGCACGCATGCGCGCTAAATGAATCTGAAAAGCGATAAGCTGCATGTCCCTTGTATGGAGGATCCTCATCTACTATGGACTAATTTGTGCCTTTATGTGACACAACTTTCTTATTAATTATTATTATTTATTTATTCCTGTTCAAGGTCACATACTTATGCACAATGGTTGATCATGACCGTGACAGATTTACGGGTGGAGGAAGCCGGAGTACCCGAGAGAACCATCGAGCAACGACGAGCAGCTGCCAGCTCCCCAACATCGTAACTCCGCACTGCAGCACAGGCAGGGTTAGACTGGTTGAAGACATGCGCACCATCGACGTGCAGTCTGCCATAGCTCTCGGCGTCATCGTTCCCCCATGTGGACAATCGGGGTTAAGTGCCTTGCCCAAGGACACAACGCGAGAGTCCGAATCGATCGCTCAGACGGTCACCCATCCGAGAACTAACCGGGATCGACGTTGCTTAACTTCGGTGATCTGACGAGAACCCCTTTCTCAATAATAGATGTGAATACTCCAGAGTACCTTTATGTGCTCGAATGTCTTGCGACGCATCATTGAAAATTCTATGTCACGTTCACAAATCATCGTAAGTATTGTCGAAGTTGGCGGTTGGGGTGGATTGAGTGGGATTAGGGTAAAATGAGGTGGTGGCTTATGTAGGTGTGTTTGTGGGAAGGGGTGAGAGTGAGTGCAGAGCTGGTCAACACCAGTAATATATAATTTTACTTTTCTACCATATCATCACTTTGTGGTTTGTTTGTGAAATAAAGGAAAGCAATTAGGTATTGTTTAACCCTCTGAATTCTATGGTATCTTCCATGCCAGCTCAATGGCAGCAATTAGAAGAGTCCATATTCATTATTTGGGGTAGACCAATCAAAATATTTATTGGTCTACCACACACATTTCCTGAACAGCCATCCCATTTAATGACGTTATGGCGTATCATGTTCCTGCCCGAAAAAAACGGCCGCTCGGGTTCAAATGGTTAAGCAATGACTGTGTATTATTTAAAATATGGCCAATTATTGTTAAAACAATGCACAATTATTCCTGCTGGCAGTATTCCTTTGGATAATGAAGAGGGTTTAGTTTAACTGGTTGAGTGCTAGAAGCCACTATCAGGGCTTTGAAAAACATGAGGATACCAGAGCAAAAGCCAATGTTTGCCTTGCACATGTTTCATACTCAGTCAAACACAAATAATATTCTGTTTATATAAATTTGTTTTATCAGAAATTATTGAAGAGTGCCTGAGGGCACTCTTCAATAATTTCTAATAAAACAAATTTTGATGAACAAATTCAAACCATCAAAAATAATGTAGCCCTCAACCAGTTAAACATATTTTTTTTGTCATAAATTTGCAAAAAATGATTGGAGTACAAGTTATACAACTTTTGTTAACTCCTCTCCATAAATACAACAGAAAAACAATACATAGATGTGGCTACAGGATATATAGATTGGTTCACAAATGAACAGGGATTTACACTATTTACAGTTGAAATATAAGTTGTTGAAACAGGCAGCCAAGTACGTAATTGGGTCTCGACTCAGGAAATACATAGGGCTGGACACTGTTGACTTTCGCTACGAAAGCTCTTGGATGGCAAGTTAGAGGGTGAGGGATATGTCGTTTATAAAATGTTTTGTCCAGTGCAAGAGAGAGGTTAGTCCGAGAATATAATGACTCAAGTGAAGCGGCCACAAGCTAGGTTGAACACTTGGTTTTTCAGAAAGATACATTCGTTTTGTTTTGTGAAGAGGGTGAAACAGTGGTCTTTAAAGAGAGTATCCCAAAGGCCCGCGGAGGCTATTATGCCCTCACCCTATTGAAGTAGACAGCTTTTTTACTGTGGGGGAGGGGCAAGATAAGGAAAGAAAAGTAATAAACAGAGTAATCGCTTGACTGACTGGTTACGTGAAATAATTCATTCGAGGCGAGGGACTACATTGTAAAACACCTCCTCGTGTTTGTACCACGTCCCTCACCTCTCATGAATTAGTTCACGTAACTAGTCCAGTCAAGCGATTAATCTCTATTTATTATATTTACGAAAAGATAGATTGGCTGATGTTGGAACTAAATGTCACCTGCCATTTTAACGCTGCCACAAAATCACGCTTGTAAATGCACAGAGAAGACAATTTTCTCTAAATGTAGTTTGAATTTATACGTGAGCTTTGAAATGTAAATAAATTCGTAAGAGATAAAAACAAATACGTCTGCTAAGAAATGTAAAGACTCAAGTCAACATGAAAATATTTGTAAACCATACAGACCAAAATTAGTACCAGCTAACACGACGAGTAACAGTCTAAAAATTTGGCAGCTAAAACTTTCCGTGGAAGAGCTTTTTGTCTGAATTTCTGTACTTTCAAGTATCATGCCAAAACTAGCAAAAGCTCCTTGTCGTTTTTTTTCTTCTCTTTTTTATGAATGTTTTTCACTATACCCTGGTCCATGTACTTCCCCCCATTAATAATATCATTTCCATTTTTATGTTCGAACAGTAATGAATACTAAAGGCGTGGAGAATGCTTAAAAGTGATATTGCTTGCTGCTGCAGGGTGAGGCCGGAAAAAAAAATATTTTGCAGGTTTTTTGACCCACTCACCCTTTCCTGCATATTCTTCCCATGACATTTTTGGGGACCTACCGCCTTCTCATACATTTTATATACAAAACTTCGGCACTCGAATGCCAAATCGAAATGTGTAATGCATACTGATTCAATGCATATTTTTATATCTTCAAACATGTTTCCATTTACTCCATCGGATGCATTTTTCAAACCTTACCAGATTCGCATCAGTTCACAAAGACACATTACTGTACAGCTTGAACCCTGTTTGGGCCCAGGTACAATAGGTCCACGTTTGGTAGCCAGGATGTTAATGCACATCAGCGATGGACTGGCTGTTCATATAGACATTTTACTATATTGATGTAGCAAATTCTAAGGAATTTGTTTTATCCTCATGTTGAGGTTTCGGTGTGGATGAGCTTGTTAATTCCTCCCCAGTGGTTGGTGGATTTTTTAGGCCATCCAATGGATCTGTTTGAGTAATTCTACCTTCATCTTGGGAACTAACAACGTTGTGATATAGGCATCATATAGCCATAGTTGTTGAAAGAGATGTAAAACCCCAATCAAACCAGACCAGACAAACCAAATGTATAGCTTAATATTCTAACAAATCTAGTCTCTCAGTGTTTACCTTGCAAATTGCAAATGAAACTCAATTATTCTTTTTCCCAAGACACCTTTAATCTTAAATCAAATTTGAATAAGCTTTTCCTAATTTTGATATTCTGATATGCAGTGATATGCACTTCGAACAGTCTAATCTCTGTAAATCATGGCATATACAGGCATTTGCGAGCACGGTGCCCATAATTAATTTATACTGCTTATACCGTAACATTGTGTCTGAGGAAAATATTGGTTGCTTAAAAGGGAACTTGTTTTTTGTTCTGGCTCAAGATGAGCAAACCTTGTCTTTTTGTTATGGCATCCGCAAAGCAGGATAGTTATCAAATAGACATTTTCTTTTTGTTATTATGACTCATTATACAGTATTATATATATACTACACTTCATTTTAAAGAATATTCTATAAAAAAAACTCGAATATGAATAAATTATGTTGTGAATGGATATTTTAGTTAACTTTAGGAGAAAATGACCGGACAGTTGTTTTTCGTTCAATATCGGACACCAACCCTCATCCTCAAGTCAGTTTCTGATGAAATTCTCCAATATTTTTTTCATATTAAGGGGGTTACTTGTTAATAGTGCTACTAAATAGGCTTTAATGGTCAATTGGTGACAGTTTGGGGTTCAAAATATGTCATAATAGTGAAAAAGGAAAACAAAAATTAGCTGTTGAAACACATTTTTTGGCACTTGACCACCCACCCACTCCCACTGTTTTGGCAATTTTTTCCGCACCCCCCCCCCCCCCCCCCGGCTGCTGTGTCATTTTTCTTTAATTATTGTTATACTCTGTTCTTTATAATGCGACATTGTGTAAGCCTCATCTGTGACTTTAGAAATAAAATTTGGTTTAGACTAAATGTATATAGATAAATTTGTAAAATAGAGAGTAATCGCTTGACTGGACTGGTTAGGTAAAATAATTCATGAGAGGTGAGGGACGTTGTACAAACACGAGTGCGCGAATGCGCAAGAGTGTTTTAAAATATAGTCTCTCGCCGCGAACGCTATTCTCAAAAATCGCCAATTAATTTTCATTATTTTTTCATTTCAAAAACATAGGTCATGACCCCTCACTGGAACGAGCTCGTGGAGCTCGTTCCATTGAGGGGTCATAAGCTATGTTTTTGAGACAAAAAAATGAAAATAATAGCTATTCAAGAATTTTTTTGCAAGTGTCGTCTGCTTTTCATATTAGGTAAAGGGTTAAAAAAACAAAAAAACAATTTAGTCCCCATTACATCCACGGCAAAGGGTCTTCGTTTGCGCGCACGGATACATGACACAATTGTTGATTGCATAATTCACTTGTGAAGTTATCGTTTATTATCAAACCCGGAAATCCCATTAAATCACACTTTGGAAAGTAATAAAAGTAAATACAAATACGTCTGCTTTTAAATGTAAAGACTCAAACAAGAAAATTTTTGCGAATCATACAGACCAAAATTAATGCCACGACGAATAATAGCCTAATATCTCTGCAAAACTTTCCGTGCATATTGTCAGGACACCTGAGGCCCCGTAAGGCCTGGGCTGGCGTGGGGTTATTTAGTCCCGCTGATGAAATTGCGGGAAAATTAGACCAACGTGGAGGGATGGAATCCAAGTGTCGCGAACTCGGCGCTGGGAGCTGAGTTAGACCGACGCCGTTATTCCTTCTCTGCCAAATTGGCCTGAAATAGGTTCGATTTCCGTTAGGTGTGATTCCTAATCACTTCAGGATGTGTAATGGAAAGAATGATTTAAAGTAACAACGATTCTTTTATTTACACATAAAAATAAAGCCCTTTCAATATTTCAACAATCAACAATTCGATTCTTTTCACAGAATATGGGTTGATAGGGTTAAACAATTCTCAACAATTATATAGTCATTCTATAGCCCTGTACTGGCACTATAGTCTACACACTGGAAATGTTACTATCGTGAGCTCGCCATAAGAGCTTCACAAATCTGAAATGTTATTACCGTGAGCTCGCCATAAGAGCTTCACCCGCTTAGGCTCGAATGTCAACGTCTGCGCGTAACTGTACCTCTGGCTGTCGGAGGGTTCCGACCAGCAATGTTCGTCATCTATGAAGCCACCGTACTTCTGATTTGGGTCAGATATCGTCTATTCATACCTTATGTGCCTTTTGAAAGTCCTCCGTGAAAGTCCTATTGAAATGTCCTCTGTTCCTGGTTGAATTCACGATTCACAAATGCCCCTTTTTGTGCTAGGGCGAAATTGTCACTCACACCGATCTCCAGTCGGTATTACGATGCTTCGACAGCAAAACAAACTACTCCCAATGCAATCAGTCTGACGATTCAAAGGGTTAATACGCACAATACAATTAACCTACACTTCTGACTATTGCAGGCTGATACCTGCTACTCGACAATCTAAACTTTAACGTTTCACCTTGGGTTTTCCTTCTCAACTAATTTGGCACTGTAGCCGCCTATCAACCTTAAGCTAAATCAATCCTGGAATGCCCTGTCTGGCGATTCTAGCCGTTTCAGGGTCCTGTGATCGAAGGTACCCTTATGCCAGGAAACAGAGCCCGCCTGCCCTGGACTTCACCAACGTGTGTGTAACCCCAAATGTGTGTCTAATGCTCTGCTCTTCAAAGTATATATACTTTTTACCCTAAACTGTCAGGTGAACAGACGCTCATCTGTCCATCTGCCAAAACGGTGGGAGATGACGTATATCGAAGCAGAATCAATACAAGTCATCTCGCGCGTGACTTAACGGTGATTTCACTTGTCGAGAGAACCGATTCGTTCCTGCCATTCATTGCTATATTAATGATCAGGTGACGACACGACAGACATTTCTATCTTTTAGAATCTCGTTTCTCAATTGGCCGTGACGATATCCTGCCACCAACCGATTACGTCTCGTAAGACTCGCGACTACTGTATAACTTAAATGAGATTAGACCTTATCAAATATACCGTTTCTCCCCTGGGTCCCCGCCCTGAAGCTGGATATACACCACATGTGTTTTTTCCATGTCCAGCTTCACAGAGAAGTGAAATTCACGTAGGGTTTTCGCCTCGATGCGGAATATCTTTTGAACTTACACTATCTTTATATATGAGGCCCCTTGCCCCTATATTTAGGCTGGCTTTGCCTGATACATATTTGAAAGACAAAAAGCTCTTCCGGTGCGCTGTTTTTGAAAGTTATTGAAAAGTGCGACGAGACAAAGTAGTTGGTAATATTCATTGAATGCAAGTAAAGAATAAGGCACAGATTATAAAAAAAGCGCACTCTAAACAAAATGATGACATGTCTTGAGGAGAACAGTGCGGATTGTTTCCCTGAAGAACAATAGTCTTCTGAGGCTAGACTCGGGAGACAACAGTTCCAAGGGGAGACATTCCCAATGTGCCTCTCAAGCCAGATTGTCATTATTTTTATTGCACGAACTAATTGCCAGGACGCCAAGACTCGATCGCTACCTAATAGTGTACTATATATTCGACATCGGATTTGGTTTAACACTTTAGACAGTTGGTATTCAATTAACAGCTATTTAATTCAAGTTGCATGAAGTTAATACATGGGATGTTACTAAAACAAACACATATCAGTCAGAACGTCTTCTTCGTACGTTTCCGTTGGCATCTTCGGGATGCATCGGTCGCAGCAAGTAGCATTGCAACAAATGGTGGCCGGCAATGGCACACGACACGGAAATTTTGCGAAATGATTAATAGCTGCGTATAGCAAAATAATATTGTGTTTCATCATGAGATATAACAATTGGAAATATTGCCTGTAAATGTTTAATGTGGTTAACTCTTTACCCAGCGTAACGGTCAAAACTGGCCAGCGCTATTCACAAAAATCGCCAATTAATTTTCATTATTAGGCTTTCCCAAACCCAGTTTGGGAAAGACTATTGTTATTCTTCTTTTTCAAAATTTTTCTTCTCTATTTTTTTTTTTTTTTTTTTTTTTTTTTTTAATTTTTTTTCCTCCCTGAATTTTGTCTGTTGAACTGCTCGAAAACAAGCTGTACGATTTTGACCAAATTTGGCACACTTATGTAATGTCATAAAATCTAGTGAAATGCGGTATCGTCATATCTGTGAAAACGCGTGTTTTCAAAATATTCTGCCAAAACCTTCAAAATTTCACCATTTTGCGAATGTCTCAAAATTGTTTACAGTTATTTAGCTCAAATTTTCCACACATTTGGAGCATAATATGATACACTACAATCACCACTCAGATCTTTCAACTTTAACCCCCACTGGCCAAAAATGACATAGAATATGACATAATGAATATAGAATTTTTCTTCAAAATTGAGCAACTTCAAGGGCAAATTTCTCTAATAACATGGTTGTTGTAACAATTATTTTGGTTTGGATAGATGCAACAATCATTGCGGAAGAAAGTTACTGTTTACTTTTTAATCTCAGATTTTACCCTCAAGCACAATGAGGGTGAGAATAAGAGTACCGTTTGAAAATGCAAAAATTAGCCAACTTTGGTTGCTTTTTCCATCATTTTGGAAAAGGGTCAATTTCAAACACTTTTCGTGTACGTATTCACAATTGACTACCGAGCATATTTGCTGTTGTAAGTTTGGTTGTAAAGTTTAACAATATCCCATTCTGGTTGCATAAAAGTAGGTACCGTACAAAAAAACTCCAATTTTTCAGAATTTGGTAAGTTTAGGTGACGATTTACTCCATTTTTAATTGCTTGAGCTCTGAATGTTTTTATAGCTGCTTGCAGCAGTCAAAGTATGACAAATTTTGTTCTATATGTTATTATTAAAAGTTTAACTCTTGGGAGATTTGAGTCTTCCCATAAGGGTACTGTCGGAATACTTGTTATTTTCGCCAACTTCAAGAGCAAATTTTTCTAATTACAAGGTAGTTGTAATAATTATTTTGGTATGACTAGATGCAACAATGATTGTGGAAGAAAGTTACTGTTTACTTCTTAATCTCAGATTTAACACTCTAGCACAATGAGGGCGAGAATAAGAGTACCGTTTGAAAATGCCAAAGTTAGCCATTTTGGTTGCCTTTTCTATCATTTTGGAAACACTTTTCATGTACGTATTCACAATTGACTATCGAGCATATTTGCTGTTGTCAGTTTGGTTGTAAAGTTTAATCCTATCCCATTCTGGGTACATAAAAGTAGGTACCGTCCAAAAAATTTTCATTTTTTTCAGAATTTGGTAAATTTAGGTGGCGATTTACTCCATTTTTCATTGCTTGAGCTCTGAATGTTTTCTATAGCTGCTAGCAGCAGTCAAAGTATGACAAATTTTGTTCTATATGTTATTATTAAAAGTTTAACCCTTGGCAGATTTGGGACTTCCCATAAGGGTACTGTCAGAATAATTGTTATTTTCGCCAACGTTTACATGCACTTTCTCAGCACTGGAGCCATATTGTCTCAAAACCTTTTCCATGAGAGGATTGGGCCTTCATCCAAGAACAATTTTGCTGTTATATATTTTATTCAAAGTTTTAACCTTCACCCAGTTTTCGGGCCTTGAATTTGAGTGCCCTAAAATTCTTCATAAAATTGGCTAATTTGGAGCTCACTTTTCTTCCATTTTCGAAAAGAATATCGAAAAATGATTTACATGTTCGTATTTACAATTGCCTACCGAGCATATTTGCTGTTGTAAGTTTGGTTATAAAGTTTAACCCTATGCTCGTTCTGTTTGCATAAAGATAGGTGCAGTCCAAAAAAACTCTCGTTTTCAGAATTTGGTTAGTTTAAGTGACGATTTACTCCATTCATAATTGATTGAGCGCTGAACGTTTTCTATTTGCTGTATGCCGCAGTCATAGTATGACAACTTTTGTTTTATATGTCATTATTAAAAGTTTAACCGTTGGCAGATTCGAGACTGCCCATATGGGTATGGTCGGAATAATTTTAATTTTCATAAAATCACTGAATATTGATAAGCGTGCAGTGGTAGTTTGGAATAGAATATCCGAAAATGCTTTCGAAATTCGGATTCACAGTTCAATACCAAGAATATTTTCTGTTATACGGTTGCTGTAAAGTTTAACGCAATCCCTGTCTCAGATGCATAATCGTAGATGCCGTCGAAAAAAACTCATTTTTTAGGAATTTCGTAAGTTTAAGTGACAATTTATTCCTAATTTATTGAGCGCTGAATGTTTTCTATGCCTGCATGCAGCAAGCATAGCATGACAGCTTCTGTTTTATACGTCACTATCAAAAGTTTAACCCTTGGCATATTTAGGAGTTCCCATGTGGGTATAGTCGAAATAATTGTTATTTTCGTAAAATCAATCCCTGAATATATTGGTAACCGTGCAGTGGCCTTTCACTGGTGCTACATGAAGCCGCAAATAGTTAAGGTTGAAAAGTTCATCAAATAGACAAATGTAATACCTAACTCAGCCGGTGACAGGTAAATAATGAATGGAAAAGTCGTTGAGTTGAGAATAAAGTAGGGACGAATCGTGCCCTCGGTTTCCACCTGATCCACGGTATTTTCACGCGGTCACGGCACTTGACAAAGATACTAAACTGTCGGACAGGGACAGTAGGAAACATTCTGAGAATTTCAAGTTGCTGCCTTGCATGATCGGGACATAATTGGAATATATCCGACATTATATCTGTCGGATATATTTCAATTATGTCCCGATCACTTCACCCTGGCTGTCCGCATGGGGCCACCATGACGCCGTGTACTAAGGCATACTGCACGTCGATGGTGCGCATGTCTTCAACCAATCTAACCCTGTCTGTGCTACAGTGCGGGGGCACTATGTTGGGGAGCTGGTAGCTGCTCGTCATTGCTTGGTGGTTCTCTCTGGGTACTCCAGCTTCCTCCACCCATACCTGTCACCGACATAATATGACCTTGGCTGTTAATGTGTCGTTAAAACCTAATAAATAAATAAATCCAGTACCAGTTTTACTCGTACAAATATTAGTACCGTCAGACAAAATTCATTTTCTGATTAATTTCGTACTTTTCTGTATTCACCTTCCCTGAGTAAGACCGGTATACCTTTTCAATCTCAGATTTAACCCTCAAGCACAATGAGAGTGAGAATAAGTGTACCATTTGGAAATACCCAAATTATCCAACTTTGGTTACTCTCTACTATCATTTTGGAATGGGTTAATTTGAGACAATTTGCTTTGCTATATGCAGAGATGTTTAATCAATAAATCCGGCTTCAGTTATGTTCTGGGACTAAACGAAACATGTGCTTTGGCCACTTAAAAATAACACTGTCTGCAAAAAATGAGTTTGAGTGAATACTCACTTGTCCAAAAACAAAAAGGAAAGAGCTCTTTGAGCTTTTCATAACTGCTTTCAAAAATCAATGGGAAACAAATTTTGTGTTATATGTTTTGGTGTTCCGTGTTATCTAACACCAGTTTGGCCGTACAAATATGAATACCGCCAGGAAAGAAAGCACATTTTCTCAGTGGTAGACTGTTTGACTTCTATGATAGAGGTCCCGAGTTTGATCCCTATCTGGGACGACCCACGTAATGTCCTTGGGCAAGGCACTTTATCCCGGTTGCCAAGATGGGGGCACGATGATGCCATGTACTAAGGCGTACTGCATGTCAATGGTGCACATGTCTTCAACCACTAGTACCCTACTTCAGCGGAGCTTCAACATAATTAGAATGTTGGGCTGACAGTTGCTCGTCGATGCTCGGTGGTTCTCTCTGTGTCCTCCGACTTCCCCCACCCGTAAAACTGTCACGGTCACGATTAGCCATTGTGGATAAGTATGTGACCGTAAACACCAATAAATAAGTACCGTCAGGGAAACCCTCTGTGAACTCCTTCTGTCAGTAATGTAATGCAAGAAATATTAACAAGCTGTTCAACATCCCTTTAATCAACTCATTTTGACTTGAACTGTACCCATCACTGTGTATACTAGCTCTCTAGATGGTTTAAACCATATCAAATAAACAACTAATTTGTGTGTGACAGTAACTCATATTACATGTATTTCATTGTATCTGAAACAGATATGTTGGAAAAATTGTGAAATCATGGAATAGGAGGCTTACCCTCGTTTGTTGACAAATCCCACACATTCAAAAACAGACAAAATGATAGAGAATAAATTAATTATTGATATTTAAGGTCACTTTCAGCATCTACAGCTATATCATGACCATAATATAGGTATTTATTCAAGTCCAGGTATTCATTGCATTGGCGTACAGGGCTATTTTTCAGGGGGAGGGGGGGGGGGATGAACCCTCTTAGCCCGAAAAAGTTGAATCTCAGGAGGAGATTCCAAATGTGGGTATGGGAGGGAGGTGGGGGAGGGGGTCTCTCTCCCATTGAGTACCTGTAGAGAACCACCGAGCAATGGCAAGAGACTCAGACTCCCCAACATACTAACTCCACAAAAGCAGGGTTAGCATTGGTTGAAGACAAGTATCCACCATGACCCCCCCCCCTCCCCCCCCCCCCCCACACACACACATGGGACATTAAATTGGGATGAAGTGTCTTGCTCAAGGACACAGTGTGGTTGCCACAGGTGGGATTCGAACCGAGGACTTCTTGGATTGCAACAATCATCTCTACCTTCTGAGCCACCGTGCTCCCGTAATATGCAGTAATAGAGCTCTTTATGTGTACTTGTGTGATTATAAATGAATAATATTAACGTGGATACGGTTCCACTGAATCAACTTGTACAGTATAACGGTCAGTTTACTTGCAACTTCTAAGTGATGAGATAGGAAAACAACATTTTGTGTGGAAAACCAAAATGTTTTGTGGTCATTTCTAGCAACTAAATTGTCCGAAATGTTCTGGCATATTGGCCGAAAAATCGGCTCATTCCTGACTCAGGAGTGGGTTGGGGCACAGTCCTTCATGAAACCCCGGCTCGTACGCTCATAATTCATATGTACTAATTTTTTCCAAAGCACAAAGGACATCACTTGTTTTGCTTTCTATGAAAATATTCTGTAATTATTGAAGAGCAAATTTTGTGTTAAATGTTTTGGTGTCCGGTTGTATCTCAAATATCTGTTTTGGCTGCATAGAAACTAGTAGCATCACAAAAACTTTGATTTCCACTAAATTTTCTGTTTTCAAAACTGATCGATAGTTTTGTGTACAATACAGTTTGCCTTTTCACATTAAAAAGTTGAGAAAGCCCGTAATTTGTCCAACAAATTACAATTCTCTAGTTTTTTTTCATTTTTTGTCTCAAAAACATAAGTGATGACTCTCTTTGGAACGAGCTCGTTATTAGTTATTCAAGAATTTTGTTTGCAAAGTGTCGTCTGCTTTTCATGTTAGGAAAAGGGTTAAAACGACTTTTCAACAAAACAAATTCGTTTGGGTTGTTGCCCTGCCATGGATCTGTGTAATTAATTGTGTGTGAGTGGTATTCCAACAGAATAAAATATTACCGATTTATTGTCAAGCATGATATATTGCATCAGCTGCATGGGAGGTTTGACATCATTGCTGACAAGAGAGGAGGGCATGTTGTTTTATAAAATATCAACGCCCTCCATAAGTCACAAATCTTGCGTAAATTAACAAAAATAACGCAAATGAAGCAATTCCCATTTTCCGTTTTCTGTCGTGTTTTTCTGTTATCTCAGACGTTGTTGCTTCGTCATATTCCACATCACCACGTCTTCCTAAGGTTTCTTTGAATTATTTTCAGTAAATGTCTTTTTAATTATAGGCAAACGCCCAGCAACTACCAACAGTCAACAAAATCCTCCTACAGTTCTCAACAGTCTCCACTTATGCAAATAGCAGATTACAACTTTTCCAGTTATAGCATGTGCTATCGCTTCATTCTTTTGCCTTTTCTTGGTCGCCGAAAGTCTTTTCATTTCAAAAACGTTATTTTTCCTTAAAAAACAAACTTTGAAACCTGGAACGTGGTTAACAATCTCACTCCAGGGAAGGATGACAGACCGTGAGCAAATCTCACCCCACCATATTGGATAAGTTTTCGTGGACTCTGACTATGGTTATAGAAACCAAAAAACATACAGTCCAGTCGCTGAGGCACAAATTTGTTTTGGTGTATAAAGTTTTTTATATCGGTGGTTTGTGATGAACCAGGACAGCCTTGGGGAAATTGAGATATTGGCTTAAATCGAAGATGGCGATCTTACTGTCCGTCTCATATGGGTGAGGGGAGAGTTCACCCCCTTTTACAAGCTCCGAAGTCGCAAATTGGGGAACAAAGCCGCCATGCTTTCGGAATACTTTCCATATTTTCTTGTGTAAAGATGGCTGCCGAGATGACAAATTCGACAATGAAACACGATTAAGTTTCAATTAAGATCAGGAGGAGAGAGAGAGTTTGATTCTCCATTGATGTCGGATATCAGTTTCTCCATTGGTGTCGGATATCAGTTTCTCCATTGGTGTCGGATATCAGTTTCTCCATTGGTGTCGGATATCAGTTTCTCCATTGGTGTTGGATAATTAGTTTCTCCATTGGTGTCGGATATTAGTTTCACCATTGGTGTCGGATATCAGTTTCTCCATTGGTGTCGGATATTAGTTTCTCCATTGGTGTCGGATATTAGTTTCTCCATTGGTTCGGATATTAGTTTCTCCATTGGTGTCCGATATTAGTTTCTCCATTGGTGTCGGATATTAGTTTCTCAATTGGTGTCGGATAGTAGTTTCTCCATTGGTGTCGGATATTAGTTTATCCATTGGTGTCAGATATTAGTTTCTCCATTGGTGTCGGATATTAGTTTCTCCATTGGTGTCGGATATTAGTTTCAGTGATGTTTATCAATTCTGTCATAAATGAATGTTTGTTACCAACTTACCATGGGATAAAATGCTGATTCATGGCACAAAAATTACCGAAAATTATCGAAAAATAAGGATGTTCACTGAGTGGTTGGAATGTCACGTCAATGAAAATCTAATGAAATATTGGTTTTATCCGAGACGAAAACTTTAAAACAAAATCTAAACACAGTGAGCTCTGTCCTATTCATAACTGAATGGGATTAAGAGTTCATGTCATCAGTGTTGGATGGTGACTAGCTGAGGCAAAGTGCTTTTCTTCTTTAGACATTTTATTGTGCCTTGACAAGAACAAAACACAGAACTCTAAAAGCCAGGCGAGTCGCCCTTCGGCTGCATCTGGGAGTTTTACACGGCATACTCGAACACCCATACTTTATCATGCGAAGTACCTCTTCAGGGGCAAGAGGTTCAACTTCCGGGACGGCTTGGATTTTGTTTTAAAGTTTTCGTCTCTGATAAAACCAAATGTAGATGGATCAATTTCAAGTGGACGCAACTCTACGGCATTTTTCCAAATGCATGCCTGTAGTTGTGCCATCTTGATGCTCTCAATAACGGACAAATTTACAGAGACTTGGAACCCTAGTTACATTTTCTTTACCAATCTTCGATTTCCAAACATTGAATATGGCTTCAGGCATAGAAAGCACACATGAACCTGGTTACTTAACTAACACCTCTCTCAGAGTCGATTCAATATCACCGTTTGCAGTAAGGGATTATATACTAGTCTTCAAAACTTTCAATTAGCGCCCCTTTTTAATCCCGAAACACCCAACGAAACTGTCACAACCTGAGATACCACGGGCGGCCAGAAGGTCTGGAATGATATCCCGATGTGTGTCAACGGTCGTGTAGATATCAATCGCAGGTCTCTCCTTCATTGGGGATTCAATAAAAATAGGAACTGTATCAAATAATGGTAAGGAGAAGTGTATGCACAACGACGCGGTCAACCCTTTGGGACGCCACGTGTATTGTTTATTTGTTGTGCAATTATGTTGTCAGCTTCTTCATTAGTAGTTGCACTGTCCTGTCTGGCGATGGCAACACCGTTACTGATCTCAAAGGGAGTCACAGTCTGACCAGTAATGAATCAAGTTTATTTGGTTGTGTTCTCGACAGCAAATGCTTCATCGGATCTTAAAAGTCTTACAATGATTACTATGAGCTGCTAAGTGCTATCATCGTTGTAACTGTCGATAACAAGGTAAGTGTCGCCGGACACAAGTTTCTGTTTTTCTGTTTTACCTGATTCTGGAATCTTTCCACGAAATCATCAACTGTGGGGAGATGATTTATTGGATGCTCGCCAGTGGGGTATCCACAAAAGAGCGCAGCCGTTAATGATATTACAAGTGTAGATTTTGTCCTTTTATGATTGGCTTGAAGATACTATAACAGCCGTTGAGTATTACACGACAGTTTTAATGGGAACTAACGATATTCATGTGAAGGAACGACTCTCATGTCTACATCGCGTGACCTTGACTTTTTGTTTTCGAGTGCTAGGGCTCTGTTCACATTGACAGTTTCTGGGGCAATCTGTCCATCAGCTATATTGACTATACCATCAGGATGTTGATCGGGAACCATTGGATTTATGATTATTTCAAGTTTGTTTGTTTTGTTTTTTTTTGTCTGAGACCGTCACAATCCAATCATTCGGCGGCAATTCTCGCTTTCCACTCTTTTTTGCGCTGCTGGGGAGGATTCACGGGTAAATTCCCTCATTTGAGAAATATCGTGAACAAAACTACAATGAAACAACCTAAAGAATATTCTTTATGACAAGTAAGCGAGATCGAATGGAATTCAGAAGGTGCTTCGCTTGTTGAGCGATCAAACTGCCCTGGATAGCGGATGATACTCTTGGAAAGCGCGGTTCTCTAGAAGACGTTTTTTTTCACCCCTCGTTTTTTTTTCTAACATCGCTCTTTATATTAGTACAAAAAGGGGGTGGTGGAATAATGTTTTCATGATGCCCTGATGCCCGATGTTTAATTTGTTGCTGTCTGTATCGGTTTGGGAAGGGTTGAAAACTCAATTTGTCGCGTATAAATACTGACCGGTAAATTTCTCTATTTTCGCGAGGGTGTCCCCTTTTGGGGCGCTGTAAAAAAAAATTCCTGAATGTTGCTCGCAAGCGGGCAGCCTTCAGCAATTTTTTCACAGCCCCCCCCCCCCTCCCCAAAGGAAATAATAAGAACAGAAGAGAAAAAAAATTATGCCAGAAAACACGCATTAGCCATAAATCGGGGTTTGATGACTGAACTAATATAAAATAATTAGGTTTCCATGGCAATGCTTTATATGACTCGTTGTCTTTCTTCGGAACCAATGCATGTAGTGACGTTGATAGCACTTTGTGATCGTATTTCGAGACCATAAAATTTCCGATGGCGAATACAGTGTTGAAGGGGGTCCACGTGATTTTGTTTTAAATTAACCTTTTCAACGCAGTCACCCTGGATGCTTTCGTCTTATAAACTCCTCACTCGTCGCACTTGGATGATTTCGTTCAGGGCGTTCCCCAATCCTTACCTCGTCTGTTTGACTAAAGTCACCGGTTTGTTAAATAGTTTTCAATTTCCATGTTCACATTTCATTAACAAAAAATAAACAATATGGCGGTGTCGTCTTGTCAGATCAAGCCTTCAGAAATTGATTTTCCAGTGTTTCCACAGACGACCTCAATTAAAGCAGAGCAACATTTTTTTCGATCTTTCAGGTTTAGTTTTTATGATACCAAATTCAAAATCCAATTCCAACCATGGCAATGACAAGGCTGAAGGGACACCGGAAGCACGGGGGCAGAGAGGACAATTGCCCTCTCTGCCTTCGTACCACGGCGGCGAGAGGAAGCAGACAATGCCCGTCCCAGGTTCGTCACTCAATTTTTTTTTTAATGATTTATTTTCGCAGTAAAGCTAAAAGACAACCCCAAGTCCGTTCTGGAGGCCTTCGAATGGGGGCGTTGGGGAGGTGCCCCCCTCCTCTCAAACTCCCTCATCTCTGGCCTTCAGCCTTCGAGACATGCATTCTTCTGTATGCCATGGAGTGGCTGCCGGTGTAATTAAATGCCCTTTACCCGGAGTTTGACCCCCCGCCCCTACTCTTAAGTACTTTCGGTGCCCCTGCACGGAGCTGGAGGAAAGTTCCATCCAGGTAACAAGCACTACATTCAAAAAAACTTCCTCTTTTGTACACAAGTTTGTTGGGTGTTCTCTTTTAATTTTTGTACCAAACATGATGAGAATTCATCTTCCCCCATTTGGCAACATTTTTAAGGAGCGTATTTGTTTTTACGGACCATATTTACATTTCAAACTGAGAGGTCAGTTTTCAGTCCTATGACCCACGCTCGAGGTCTCATGGCGAGAACAGGAAGGAATAAACCGTCCGGAACCAATGACAACTCTTGTCTATGGGAAATGGTGGAATCTATTTTGTATTTGGAGAGCTGTAGGACTGAATTATTACTGATACTCCTCCCTAATGTGATGTTTATTGTATTGTCTGTGCTTGTCAATTAATTCTTTACATAAAAATGTATGCATAACATGTTAAAAGATGCCGCATTGAATGGAACCGTGTACGATAATTACATTGAAAAGTTCGTTCTATGGGTGGTAAAACAAGACTCTCGTTTCGTATTTAGTCACAGACAACCAGCACAGTTGGGCGAATTACAAACTTCCACACGCGGAGATTATGGTCGGCCGCCATTATTGAGCAGTTATTTTTTTATATTTCTTATGATTTATTATGCTGTCCTTCTTGACCAAATATCTGTTGATTAGCTTCGGCAATCGCACTTGAATTATTTCTAACCGGTCGAGGGCTGCAAAGTGAAACACAGGCCAGCAGGGCAGAGGAGAGGAAATTCGGGCCGGTCATGGTTAATTCTGTTATAGGCCTTTTTTGAAAGTGTCGGGCTAATGGTGCAAATGCCGAAGGACCGAGCGATGGTAAAGAGATTTGTGTGGAGTGGGGGGGGGGGGGGGAGAGGTCCCCCCTCCCTCCCAATGAAAATTTTGAAATCAGTTACTCAATGGATACTTCTGGCTGCTTTTGGGATGAAAGATCACGTAATTGTTTGTCCGTCAAAATGAGGTTTTTCAGCAGCATGTTTCAAATTTGCAAATCCATCTGTGAGTATCCAGTGACCAAGAGTTATAACTTTTGCCTGCACAATTCTTGAAGTGATAACTTTATTACTATGTTAAATTGGTTTAATAAAGTTATCACTTCAAGAATCATGCAGTCCAAAATTACAGCCGTTGGTCACGATACAGCTCCTTTCTTAACATTTAGTTCTAGGCAACGAAAGAACCAGTGGTTCTCAGCTGAAATCCATTAATAGTAAGCCCCGTTAGTTCTGCTGTGCAGCACTAAAATGATGGTAAGATTACAATGGTACTAACTTTGGAAAGGCACTCAGAGGAAAATTGGCTTCACGTCTTAGAGGTAAAGAGTATGGGAAGGGTAGTCAGGGGATTTTTCGGGGAAATTGTTCAAACTGAGACTCCAAATTTCGCATTTGCCTCGAATCTTTACTCGAAATCATTTTGAGCAGAGACTGAAGCACACTGCGACGAAAATGAATAGACTTATCATTGATTCATTGCACCTTCGACGGCCAATATCAATGTAAATATTAATATCTGACTCTGCCAGAACTGGGCGAGCTCGAAATTTTCTAAGATTTTGCAAAATTTTATTTTTGCTCGATCTCCAAGATTCGACCGACAATATGAGACAGATCCTCGTAGTATCTCTATCGGCGATTCGATTTTCATCCGATTTCCTACTCGAAAAAGTCGCGTGTCGGCTATGAACGCCTAAATAAATCCCATTGACCACAATGTTAACCTTCCACTCTCTGTACAACACACCAAGTTGTTTTGAAAAGAAATAACTATACATCTACAAAGTACGCCATCTCTTGAAAAAATTAAACTGGAAAAAAATATATGTTGCCACATCAAATTTCAGTTTAAATTTCGAATTTTCACAACTACCGTATGATCTTGCACTGAATGATCTTCACACTTTTTTCCCATGCCTCATGTTTTTGAGAGATTCTCACACATTCCGGCACCAAATTACAAACAAACTTATTAATCCTTTCTAAAGTGGAAGAATCAAAATTTTAATTAATGGTTTCAAAGTCAAAATATATTTAACCAATCAGCTGACCAGCCCTATTTAATCCTACTCACAACATTGGGTCTCAAATGCTCCAAGTCACGTGTTCACTTATTTAGTGGTTCATAACCTGTTGTCTCGTGGTATACTGGCTCAGTCAAATGCTCCAAGTCACGTGTTCACTTATTTAGTGGTTCATAACCTGTTGACTCGTGGTGTACTGGCTCAGTCAAATGCTCCTAGTCACGTGTTCACTTATTTAGTGGTTCATAACCTGTTGTCTCGTGGTATACTGGCTCACTTTTGCGAGACGTCTCTGGTGAACCAGTGTTTCAGGGTTTTTAGACTTAGGTAATTTCTTGAGAAATAAGCCCTGAAAATTGCGAGAAGTCAATCAGGACTTTCGCTGAGCCAGAATCGGCAATTTCTCACTACTCACGGTCGGCCGCACACGATAACAGATGCCACGACAGCCATCTTGGATATCTTCTGCGCGTCGTACAGGCTCTGCACTTATGCATCAGCTGTATTAAAATTGAGCAGGATGACTTAGAATGAGGAGTAAAAGACAATGTTTAATTTCTGTCGTTGGCATCTTGTTTGTTCTGACTTATCTGATTTTGTCAACCCGACGGAATACGACGTCCAGATCATTCGAGTGTTGTAATAAACGGTATTTATCACATGAATTCAGACCAAATTGTATTGAATTTGTAAATAAACAATAGTTGTTAAACGAGTACGTACAATTTCATTCATCTTCAGTATGAGAATGAAACATATAGCAATCTAACAAAGAGTCCGTGGGTGGTGGATGGTGGATGATGCATATATTTGATGTAAAGCCGTTTTTACCTTTTTTATTTATTCATTTACTACAAGTTCAACTTTCAATAATCGAGAAAAGAAACTCTTGAACTTTAATCAAAAGTATTAATTTTAGGGGCTTTTAACCCCGCACCCCCCCCCCCCCCTCCCCATAAATCCATAAATGCTTTTTAAAAACAATCTATACCCATTTCTGAATGATGCACAAACATACATGGGAACTATATTTTGCTGCGGTGGTTCAATGCATGTATCGAAGGAATGGTTAGACAACGTTAAACTGTTTTGTGTTTTGAATGACTCACCGAAGAATCTGTTGAAAATACTGGAATCTTTTTTCTAAATGCGCTCTAAAATCAGGTGGGCTCAAAATCAATCCAAATCTACTGGGTTGAGTGAATATGAACCCACACGGGTTCATATTCACTCAACCCACTTGATTTGGGTTGGTTTTGAACCCAACTGATTTTAGAGCGCATTTAGAAAAAGATTTAGAGTGTGCGCGTAAAACAAGAATCCCGCGCTTTGTGTAGATACCGACGATTGTATCATTCAAGGATACCCTAAATTGTGGTTTTCCGTTTGCAATAAAGCTGCTTGTGCGCCCACTCATGTGATACTCTTCTTTTGATGTGCAACAGACTAAGATACACTTTATTTATGAAACTGAGGAACATTTCATGGAATGGCTATTAAAGAACCTGGCGCGTGTATGCCACCACCTGTGTACCTCCTCCCCTGCTCTCCTTGCCCCCCCCCCCCCCCCGGAGTTCTTGAGCACCTTGGAGGGAGGCGAACATACCACCTATGGGAGGGCGTCAGCCCCTCTACGCTCCATGGCCACATCTCCCACGCGCTCCTTGCCCCCTCCCAATTATCCATGATGTTTGTAAAATAAAATGGGCTTCAACAGGGGGATGTGAACAGACCGGGCGCGACAGCAACTTCACGTCACGCATCTGCGCTCCTTGGGCAAGACAATTAATCCCAATTGCCTATCATCATAACAGCGCACGAACACCACCACCCCTATTCCAGGAAGCACATAAAATTGAGTACCTGGTGGAAAATCGTCATGAGAGCAACAGTACGTAGAGCCGGAGAGACGGCGCACCACATCACTTTGTAGCCGCACACTGTAGGTCAGATAGATTAAATCACACATGTAAGCCAGTAGCGTGTGCCATCCTGCTTCTACAACTTCATAGAATGTATTATAACATTGCAACAGACAACATTTAAGAACATTTCACAATATAGCAACAGGCGGCCGTGGCAACAACGTACGACTGTTTGATTACATGCTAACTAAAAATTCTATGGCTGAGAGTGTGACTTATTTCTGGACAGCACACAAACATAGAGCACTTGGGTTGTCAAATTCTCAAAGGTGTCAATTAAGTATAATTCTATTCAAAGCAATTACACGCATGTCAAACTAGCATTTTAGGATATGCTGTCAGGGCTGACCTTCTCCGGTCGTCATTCACGGCAGAGCATCTGGGTCTCGACCCAGAAGTACAACAGTAAACTGAAGGACCTGCCTAAGCTGGCCCGCTGATCGCCGTATTTCACTGTAAGGACCGCAATTCCTATGAGCAGGCACTCTGTGAGAACGACATGATACCCACGCGGGGGGAGCCTAGCGCGGTCCGCGGGCTGCTGGCCGAAAATACACACGCTAAGTTTCTGTTAAAGACTGATCAGCCGACTGTTTATAAGGTACTTAAAGTGGGAAGAAGCAGTTATGTGTGTAACCCAGGTCTGGGCCCAACTTTTTGGTATTCCCGTCCCGTGTAGGGGTGGGGAGGGGGGGGGGGGTGTACGAATGTAATTAATATATTAGAGTCCGACAGTGGCTGGCTATAGCTGCTGAGGTATTCCGTACAACAGGCAAACGGCTTATACAACACGGTGAGCGTTTTTGCAAGTTTGCTGGCAAACACAGCAAAGAACTAAACATGGATCATCTTATTTGTCAGGGCAAAGCCAGCCTAAATATAGGGGCAAGAGGTCTCATATATAAAGATATTGTAAATTCAAAAGATATTCCGCATCAAGGCGAAAAACCTACGTGAATTGCACTTCTCTGTGAAGCTGGACATGGAAAAAACACACGTGGTGTATATCCAGCTTCAGCGCAGGGACCCAGGTATGTTAGATAAGGTCTAATCTCATTTAATTTGTACAGTAGTTGCGAGTTGTACGATACGTAATCGGTTGGTGGCAGGATATCGTCACGGCCAATTGAGAAACGAGATTCTAACAGATAGAAATGTCTGTGGTGTCACCTGATCATTAGTTTTGCAATGAGATGGCAGGAACGAATCGGTTTTCTCGACAAGTGAAATCACCGTTAAGTCACGCGCGAGATGACTTGTATTGATTCTGCCTCGATATACGTCATCTCCCACCGTTTTGACAGATGGACAGATGAGCGTCCGTCCACCTGACAGTTTAGGGTAAAAAGTATAAACACCTTGAAGAGCAGAGCATTAGACACACACTTGGGGTCACACACACGTTGGTGAAGTCCAGGACAGGCGGTCTCTGTTTCCTGGCATAGGGGTACCTTCGATCACAGGACCCTGAAACGGCTGGAATCGCCAGACAGGGCATTCCAGGATTGATTTAGCTTAAGGTTGATAGGCGGCTACCGAGCCGAATTCGTGAGAAGGAACACCCAAGGTGAAACGTTAAAGTTTAGATTGTCGAGTAGCAGGTATCAGCCTATAATAGTCAGAAGTGTAGGTTAATTGTATTGTGCGTATTAACCCGTTGAAGCGTCAGACTGGTGCAGAAGTAGTTTGTTTTGCTGTCGAAGCATCGTAATACCGACTGGAGATCGGTGTGAGTGACAATTTCGCCCTAGCACAAAAAGGGGCATTTGTGAATCGTGAATTCAACCAGGAACGGTGAATATTTCAATAGGACTTTCACGGAGGACTTTCAAAAGGCATATAAGGTATGAGTAGACAGCTTCAACCGTACCCTGGTAGAGCGGCTCTTTGAACACCATTATTCTCAGGAGACGAGGCGTCCCTCTGGGGAGCGATTAACCGAGACAGCTGCTCGCCGTTGTATTGGCCCATGAACCACGAGGTAACTCGCCTTACCGGAAAGAAGCCCTAGGGTTGCACAAAAGCCCTTCCTCCATGGTTGCAGGCCGTCCCATTGGTTTCCAGGAGCAACCCCCTCCTGGTGTGGGCGTCTGCTACCTATATCAGCCTGGTGAGATGGGGGCGTCACCAGGCGACCGATCCTATGTGGTCCCTCCAGATTTACCGGCCCGGGCGCTCGGTCACAAAGCCCGATGAACCCGTGCTTTATTATTTGTTGGATGGGTCAGTCCGCGGTTTCATCAGAAATGAGCTTCTTGTGGTGCCTTCCGACACCCAGCTGCCGCCGGATGGGGGTACTTACTCGTTGACTGTTGCAACCCCTCGTTTTCGGTTGCACTCTAAACACGTCGATCGCACGTTCCCCGGGCAGTGCCCATTGCTTTGGGTGATCTGGTCAACCGAGAACTGCTGCGTGTCCTTAGCATGCTAGATCCACCAGATCTCGATGTTTTATGCTGCACAGTGGTTCTCCTGGCTCTCCTTGAGCCGAATGATGTAGTCGATCTTTAGATTGAACCCCGAGAGTCCTTTGGACTGGTCCTGGCGCTAGTGGGCGAGAAACTTCTTCTGGATGTTTTTGTGGAGCAGTTGTTCCTACGGCTCAGTAGGCTGCCTGACCTTAGCACCCTCCTCTGGCAGACAGGTCACCCGTTCGAGCCGTTGCATCTACTCCACGCTGGAAACTGCGAGGTAGGCAAGGTAGGCGAGGTTGGACCACTGCAGGAAGTCGTCTATGATCGAAAGCGTCTGTGGGTCGTGGATAGTGAGGCCTTGGGACGAGTGGAATGTGAGTGCGTAGTCAAGGCGCCAGTCCTCATTTTTGATTGTCAGTTCAACACCTTTGGTTGCGATTTCACCGATGTCGTTGAGAACCAGCTCTTCTCCGCGATCGGAGCCAGGAACAGCCACTGTGATATTTTGTTTTTGGCTGTATTTGGGGTGGTAGAGAAGTGGCACGAGATTATCCGGGAAATGCACCTTGTGCCTCTCGGATAGCAGTTCATGTACTCCGTCTGTGACTTTCTGGCGGCTAGTGAGTATCAGGTTACCCGACCGCCACCGCTTTACAAACCGGCCCCACCCTTCGCACCCCGGGAGAGCCTTTCATATCTCTCGGCACAGGACCAAGTCAGATCGGAGCCGAATTGCATTTTTCCAGAGCCTTAAGGGGTGTCATCTTTTACCCAATGGCCGACTGCACCCCCCTCATAGTAGTGCAACTGCTGACCCAGGCACTGATGTGGCATCTCGCCCGGCTGACCTTGATTATAGCAGCAGAGAACTTAGACACATCGTTGCTCAAGCCATCCTAGGAAGGTATCGGGGATTGGCCGGGGAACTGTGGACTTTGTCCCAGATAATCACGCGAGGAGTGACTTCTCGCCCATTCGGTCTGGCATCCATTCATTTTGCCCGCTCCAAAGAAACAAGCTATGACAGGTCTGGGCATTGACTCCCCTGGCCCGCACATCTTGGCAAGGAGGTGGGTGGGGATGAAGGCAAGTGGGTCTCTTAGCCTAAAGATCTCGATGGTCCCCTTCGTCTTTCCGCTACCCCCCTCCACCGTTGAGGTAACTCAGATGGTGGTGGGTGAACGGGTCGTCGTTCCGAGACGCAGTGCTCGGTGACAGGGTTTTCTTGGTGCTTGTATTGTGGCCGTGGTGCATAGGCGGCATGCTCTTGCGGCATGTACATCTGTTCGCCCTTGTCATGCTAATGGGAGGAGAAGACCGGCGGGCGGTACTCTTTCCCGACGAGACAAGACAAACCGTACTCTCCTCCGCAGCCACACAGTTTTGGAGCTACGTAAGCCTCGACACCATTAAGCTTGTGTAGAGTTGTCTGTGGCAACGCGAAGAGCCTTCTCGGGGTCGAAGCGCTGCAGCATGGAGAGGAGGTTGATGGCCCACACTCCCCACAGGTGCGTTTTCTGTGGCTGAGAGCCATCACAGTAGGTAAAATGTGGCCCAAAGGACACCTTTGTGCCGCACCGACCGGAGTACCAAGCTGCCTTGTGTCTTGGGCTAGAAAGTCCAGTTCGCCCTGGCCTGTTACGAGCCGCCTGGTCAGTGTCCTGCCGTCGGCTTTGCTGCTCTGGGTGAACTTTCCGATGATGTTGCAGCCCTGATCACGGTCTTGCGGCAGTCAGACCTAGGTTTGCTTCTCGAAGGCAACAATCGCCTCGCGGACCTTCAGACTCTTTAAAAGACTACTTTCTAGCATCTAGACGTGCAGGGGTGTAGTGGCCCAGCCCCGCTCCTCAAAGTGCTTTCCGAACCGGGCCGGGATGACGGGTGGATTTCATCTTTGAATCCACACCCTGTCACTTTTGACAGCTTCGCGGTCGGGCTCTCCATTCAAGGCACTCTGGTCATCCGGTGAGTGGGGTTCCAAAATCTATGGAAATAGGGATGGGTTTCGCCATGACCCTGGAAACTGACTGGATAGCACGCTTTCATATCGATGCCAACGATATCTCGTGTATCGTAAGCCGGGAAGTGCCTGATGCCGCCGTGGCCTTCTGAACGTCTTCTCGCGTCGAGGCAGGTGTGGATTTTTAGCCATTGCATCATGATGTAGGCCGCGTGGTTCACTCCGAAGGTCCTCTCTGCCAAGGTCTCATCTCCCAGGATGGCACAAGCCTCCTAGGGGATTTGGTGAGTCCCTTAGGTCCTAAAGATGCGGCCGTCTTGTAAGACGAACTGGCCGATGCTCATCGGTATATCTTGTCAGCCAAGGAGCCATATCGGCCCTTTTGGGTGGCGTCCCTTATGGCTTCCCAGACATCGGCTTCATATATCTGGTCCTGTTTGGACAGGGGGAACAGGGGAAGTGGAAATCTTTGGGTCAGCCGTGACTGTTGTGAGCGACAAGCTCTGTACCAGCCCCACGAGACTGGTATTTTCCAACGGTGTAGATGTCCTCTTTAGCGATGTCCTTCAAGATGATTGCTGCTTGAGGATCTTCTCAAGCTCTGACGCATCATCTACCATAGCACCAGTCTCGTGGACTCGCTCTTCCCACTGTCTTTTCTGTCTCCTAGCAGGGTGAGGCCCAGTCATCTCGGGGCGCCTTTGAAGTACTCCACCAAACTCTGGGCAACGCAGTTGAGGTCGCCGTCTTTCAGTGGGGCTAGGTTTGCAGAATTTGGTCTGTGAGATGATAGAGGCCGTACATGACGGCGGTGACAGGGTAAGCGTATTGTCAGAATACCTTGTCGATGTCGGTCAGGACTCCGGGGCTGGTCTCCTTTGTGACCTCAAAAATATGATGGCTCTTTCTTCTCTCAACCCTCACTGGGTCAAACTTGTCTTGGTATATGCAAAGCGGGCCAATCTTTAAATGGATACTCTGTGTTCAATGAGCTCAGCCAAGGCAATGGCGAACTGCGGTTTGGCGTGTTTTTCGACTGCACGAAGCCTCGATCGAACGTACTGTCAGTTCTTGGTATTACTTACTCACGTACTATCCTCTGGTTGCTATAGGTAGCACGTAATGGTATGTCTGGTGGTGTTGTCAGGTATGCTTGGTTGTCTGGATTGGTAGCATAGTATTGGTGTTCTATACCCATTTTGGTTCATTGGTCCATCTTAGTATTGGGGACATCCATTAACTGGTAGAATGCTGGAATCCCATAATTGGGCTTTATTGTGACGTGCAGGAGCCACAACTTAAAGGCTTATATTTTTTGGATATGCTTTGTATCATTTTTGAAGTGAATTTGTTTAGTCTGTATGGACTTTCCTTGTTGAGTTTATGCTCCCATGAATTGTAACAAGGCAAATATATGTGAACAACTTTTCATCACCAAAAATAATTCAGCACTCTACCAGTTAACCTATCTAGAGCCAAATACTGTATCACCCCGTGAGTTTTATGCTATTTCCTGACTCTTTTACACTTTGTTGGGCTCGTTCCAATGAGGGGTCATAAGCTATTTTTTTGTGACAAAAATGAAAAAGTAATAAAAATTGAATGGTGAATTTTGTGAATAGCGCTGGCCGGTTTTGGCCATTACGTTAGGTAAAGGGTTAAAGAAAGGACCATGGCAAAACTGGTGAGAATTTTTATGACAAAACCTGTCGATTTTTATTACAAAACTGTTGACTACATTTTATGACGAAACCTGGTGATTTTGTAACAAAAGTGGTAAGCTATTACAAAACCGATTTTTATTATAAAGGTGGGAGCTATGATAAAACTCAACAGTAATTACAAAAGTGGCCGTAACAGGTATCACACCATGAAGAAATTGCAAAATAGTATGATTTATTTATATAATTTATTGGTGTTTAAGGTCACATATTTCTGCACAATGGCTAATCATGACCTCGACAGTTTGCCGGGTAGGGGAGGCCGGAGTACCCGGAGAGAACCACCGAGCAGCGGTGAGCAACTGTCAGCTCCCCAAAATACTACCTCCACACAAGCAGGGCCAGCATTGGTTGAAGACAAGTGCACGAGCGATGTGCAGGACGCCTTAGTACACAACGCCACCGTGCCCCCACCTGGGCAATGGGGGCGAAGTGTCTTGACCAAGGACACAACGCGGTTGCTACAGGTGGGATTCGAACAGAGGACCTCTCGGCTTGCAGCCTGCACCTCCACCTACTGAGCCACTGCGCCCCCAAATGGTATAATAATTTGGCATTTGTTACTTCCTCCCGTTGCTTGGGACGCTTACGACGACTTTAGTGTATAAATGCCATTATTCTTTACGTGTTACACCAAAACAGCTGAGGAGATGCACTGGATTTAACTCCGATGCAATTTGAATCAAAAACTTCTGTTGATGATATGTCTCATCGGGTTCGAATGAGTAATGTTATTAAAACTGTTATCTGTATAAATAAGCTTCAAACCCGTCTGCAATTCATTTATCACTGCTTTTTGAAGAGGTGCATTAAATGTATTTTGGCAGATTAATATGTATTCGTGATGAGATGGTTATTCTAAAAAACTGTGTCTGTCGTATCGTTTCCAATCTGTTCTGTTTCTACTTCACATCATGATTGTGTAGATACACGCCTTTTACCGCCCCATTCAATCATCCGACAATTTTTTATTTGCAGTTTGTCTAGTCAAACAGCGTCACGACACAAGTGGTTTAGTATTTTTCCTTCTTTCTAAAGTGTGTGTGTGGGGGGGGGGGGGGGGGGGAAGAAAGGGATAAATACTAATAAGCTACAGTGCAGCCGCCATGGAGTGGTCGTGGTCGTCATCCACGCGTGGGCAGTGATGTCCACGCATGAGTTTACCAGGTTATAAAAATCGTCATCAGCAAAATTGTTATTAATGAAGCACCGGGTTGTACCCGGTGCTTCATTAATTAAATAGTTGATGATTGTTCCTATAATTAGTGTTTGGAATCTAATATTTTTGCGTCCGTTGAAATATTGCTCGTCCGTGGAAAGTGACCATTCCACGGCGGTCATAATGTAATTGCGAAATTGCCATACTTGATGTTAATTACATGTAAGTTCGCATTATTGTTACAACAGCACAAAATAATCGTGACACTATATATACTACTCAAAGTTTGCTAAGCACCAGTATATCCAACTACCTGTTTTACGTTTTAGTTGAAGTATTGTTATGAAAAGTGTTTTTATTTTTTATTTAATTATATCTTTAATGATTTAAGTACAGAAATTAAGATTGTATTTGTTTTTGACATTATTTTTAGCTTTTGAATACGACAACCATGGAAAATGGATATTATTGCTAAAAGAGGAAATTTTTCAAACTCGCCAAAAAGTTGACGGAGCGAACTGATATGGGTTCAATATCGCGTATGAGACCCATTACTGTTAATTACAGCTTGACAACGCCTTCTCATGCTCCCAATCAGGGTCCTGATGGTCCTTTGTGGGAGGTTGTTCCATTCTTGAACCATCATGGCACCAAGCTCCTGGACACTTCTTCGCTTGACTGGACGGGCTGAAATTGCAAGCTGCAACTGATTCCAGACATGTTCGATTGGATTGAGGTCAGGGGATCTTGCTGGCCAGTCCATAGTTCAATCCCCTCCCCCTGTTGGTACTCTCGGACAGCATAGGCAACATGAGGACGGGCATTATCGTCCATCAGAATGAATCTATCACCCACTACACCTGCATACAATCTGACGTGGACATCTAGGATCTCATCAATATACCGCTGTGTAGTCAATGTACCACGGTCAAGGACACAGAGCTCTGTACGTCCATCCCAGCTGATGCCGCCCCAGACCATTATTGGCCCTCCCCCATAGCGGTCATGTCCAGCAATGTTGGCTGCATGGAATCGCCCTACTGGACTTCTCCATACCATAGAACGCCCGTCCGTGTAGTCTAGGCAGTACCTTGACTCTTCTGTAAAAAGAACAGGTCGCCAATCTTCTCTGGTACATCCAACATGGTCCATGGCCCATTCATATCGTGTCTGGCGGTGGTTCTGGGACAGCGGAATGCGAATACATGGTCTTCGCGATCGGAGACCACCATCGTGCAACCTTTCCCGGATAGTCTGCGTCGAAACATTTACCCCGGATGCATTCTGAAGGTCACTGCGAAGCTGGGTTGCCGTTGTAAAGCGGTTCCTACGGCCCTGAATGATCAAAAACCGGTCTTCAGCTGCAGATGTTACTCTGTCCCTGTCACCGCCATGCTGTCTTACTGGTGTGGCATACTGCTGAAATCTTGCTCAGGCTCTGGTGATCAGCGTATGGTGCACACAAAGGGCTTCACCAACCTGACGATGCGTAGCCCCTTGCTCCACCATCCCAACAGCCCGCCACATTTCTGCTTCAGACAAATGTCTTCTTACATTTGCATTCGCCATATTCAATCATTAAATCACAAGGGTTTGTGTTAAAATGAAGATTGAATACCCTATACCCATGTACATGTAGACAATACACGAAAACATCATGAAAATCAAGGGGTACATGCTTTCCATTACTGTCACGAAAAGTGTGCCTGTCAAGAGAGCTTATGTAAACACTAGGGACCATCTCAATACATTCCTCAATCATATCCACCAAATATATCGCAAATATGTCACAAGCAAATTCCACAATGATGTGTCAAATATGTGGTGCTTAGCAAACTTTGAGTAGTGTACAAACGTTCTTTAAATTTATTCTTAAATGCTTTTAGTTGTCTATTGCGCACAACGATAAATATCATTCAAAAGGCCAACTACGCAACAATTGATAATATTCACCACTTTGGACTTTGAACATGCATATAATTAACAACCAAGATGGTTGTTACGCAATTAGGCTCTTTGGAAATACGGTGATGCCTTTCGTTGAGTTGCAGACTTCGGATGGACGTCGATGGTAGTATGGTTGGACGGTTTTGGTTGTGCCAATGTTCGAAGTTGTAAAAAGAAATTATACGTATACATAGGTCATAGAAAAGAGGGACAATGTTGCACGCTTTCGCGAACCGTTGCGAATGTTTGTACTTATTCGGAATTTCGGGATGCCTGAGTTCGAACGCCTGGAAGTGGGAGATTTTTTTCATATTCCGATTGTTACGGCTGGACCTGCAATTTCCTGATTGAATCCCCCCTTCCATGGACGCAACTTGATTAATTGCTCAGGAAGTCTGGTTATATCATCTCATCTCAAATTTGGCCTCGTTCAGTCGTTCACACAAACTGGGACTGAAACTCGCTTGTAAAAACGTACGTTTCAATACTGTCATGAACGAGATTATTCTGGTATCTGCACAAAAACAGTAGATATTCTTATTATTATGTGTTTTAACTGCAATTAAAACATGTTTATTTTCAAATAAAGCACTCAGACGCTGGAAACGAACAGTGACTTCCACTTTAGGTGCCATATAAGTTAGTTTTTTTTTTACTTTGAAATTTCCACCTCTGATATTCCATAAATTCAAATTGTATGCGGGATATGCTTAGATTTTGAAGAGGGCAGAGCAATCCAAAAAATACTTTGATATGGACCTGTGAACATGACTAAATTTATAACAAGAACATGGATATGATTTTATTCCATGCTACTTTACCAGATAGTGTGGAATGTCGAACAAATATTGATGATATCTATTTTCACGGTAGATATGAGAAGACCTCTCCGGAAGTGACGCACTTACACAATAAGTTTAAGGTGCTAAATAAGTAAGGGAAATTTGTATACTTTGAAATTCCCACCTCTGATATTCCGTAAATTCAAATTACATGTACACAAGTTATACATCAAAGAGTTGACAACAGGCATCAATGGTTCCTGGACGTCTACTACCGTATTCGAATCAGAACTGATAATAAAATAATATTTCAGGAGAACAATTCGTTGCCAAACATGCTTCAGGTGTCCAAGAAGACATTCAAAATACTTTACGATGCAGCGACAGGACTGCATTTGGGGAAAGAACAGCACTGTCTGTATCTTTTACTGAAGATGTGTTCCACGACCGACAGATACGCGAATACCACGCGTCACAACGAATTTTCATCGAAAAACAATCGCGTAATTCTAAGATATTCAAACATGTGTCATGATACCTTGCAAGTAATATGTCAATTATGCAGTCTCCGTATAATAATAGTGTGTAGTATGAAGGCGTTCTTTCTCATTATTTGATTTTAGACGGCATTGTATATCTATGCTTTTTCGGTCCAGATTACCTTGACCGTAATGTCAACAAACAGACAACGAAAACAAAGTCGAGGGTTTTGTAATTTGCCCCAACGCAGCCCTGTCGTTGCGTTTTGGCGAATTTTTTATTTCTAAACATTATTCTTGGATATCTAAAGCATATTTGGCCACGAGTTGTTCTCCTGAAATATTACTTTATTATCTGTTCGGATACGAAATCGATAGCAGACTTCCAGGAACCATTGGAGATAGTGATAATTGCAAACAAATCAGAGTTCTTCCAGCAGTAAATAACAAAAGAGGAAATTTAATCCATGAACCGATCTCTTCTGTCCAAATATTTGAATCAACATTCTTCTTATTACACGCCTGTTCTATGAAATCCCCATCTAAGGAATGATAAACCGTGCGGAAAATAAAAATTTGTTCCGCACATATGTGCAGAATGGAAATCATTGACGGACTATTTTTGAATAGAAGCGAAATTACACTAGAATTTTCCACAAATCGTGCAACGCAATTACAATTTGAATCGCCCGCGATAGCTGAAAATCGTCCTCTGAGTTCCACTTGGCACATAGAACACATTGGAATTCGGGGGACGAAATAGTAACACGGGTTCCCCTCACAATTTTGGTTGACGATAAAATGTTGTTGATAGTTGTCAAATGAATTGCTGAGTGTCCTTCTAATAATAGTTTTTTTTATAGACGTGAAGGCGTATAATAAACACAGAACGACACACGCGTGTGAATGGGTTAATCGATATGGCACTTGTGCCATCGCGGAAGGATAAAACGAGAGGCCACAGGCCTCTCGTTTTATCCTTCCGCGCTGGCACTCGTGCCATATCGATTAACCCATTCACACGCACGTGTCGTGCTGTGTATTTGCCTCCCATAGTTTCTACAAGTTGGATTGACATTTATTAAGTCATCCAACGAAGTTGCAATGACTGATAGCGATCGTCAGCCTTTTTTTTTCTTCGTCAGACGTGGATTTTCTTCTCTGTACACGAAGCTACACTCATGAAATTTGGCGCACTTTTCCACGGTTGAAACTCTCGAGATTGTGAGTCTTATTTTTTAATATTCCATCTTTGTCTAAAACAGTACCTAATTAACGCGTTTTTCTTGATCTTTTAATATAGAGGCCTGTATCAAGCCTCCCTATTTCAACTTTTGAGAATCTCCTCTATGACAAAAACCATATATAAAAATGCGCTACCGACCTGGGAAATTGTCAACAGTTATGGACGATTTCTTGAGTCACCCTTTTCACACCAACGTCACAAAAAATTAAATTTTCGCCAGATTTTTATAAAATTTTACTATGTTACAGAGCTAAAAAATAAAAATATATGTGTTTTGGATATTTCGATTTACGTCATTTCCAACGTTTTTATGTCATTTCAAGTTTTCACCATTCCCCTCTCACTTGGTGACAGCTCTACCCCCCCCCCCCCCACCCACCCCCCGCGCCAAACTAAATAACATACACTATAAAAATATCACAGGCGGAAAAAAAGAATAGCTGAGGGCCTTATTTCCGACATTTACGTAACGCTATGACGTTAATGCCCCTCGATATCGGAAAACGTCAAATTGAAATTTCACTGCATGAAGTTGAAATCAAGGTAACTTATAGCACTCATCGTCCTGAATAACAAGTTAAACATTTTCGAAAATCCGACGTCAAATACCGGGGAAATTACGTTATATCTGAAAAGAGTTACCCCTCCCTTCCGGTAACAGCTATATCCCAAAACCTAAATAGCATAGCACAAAAGTCATAACATATGTTGCGAAGGAATAGTTGAGGGCGTTACTCTTGACATTTGTTTCAACATTGTAGAAAAAAACTTAACGCTATGCCGTTAGTGCCGATTGAGGTGGAAAAACGTCAAATTTCACTGCGTAATTTGGCTGCATATTAAAGTCATTGATTGGTCTACTCAGTGTGATAACCAACAACCTTCTCATGTAGTGAATTAAAACGAAATATTATTGCCAAATATATTTACACACATCATTTTCTGTCGAAATTTTACGATAGAATTACCGGCAGTTGGATTGTCGGTACTTTTACCGTATTTTTAACTGAAATTTTTACAATGTATTTATTTATTCAATGGGGTTCAACGACACTTGGATACTTTCCGGACAGTTTTATGGGTGGAGGAAGCCGGGGTACCCGGTGAAAACAACTGAGCAGCGGCGAGTAATGTCAGACTCCTCAACGTAGCAACTCCGCACAAACAGGGTTAGCATTGGTTGGAGGCAAGTGCACCATTGACTTGCAGTACGCCTTAGTACACAGCGTCGCCATGCCCCAACGTGGGCAATCCGCATTTAGTACCTTGTCCAAGGACACAACGCAGGTGGGTATCGAACCGTGGACCTTGAGGTTTTAAGTCCAATGCCGTAACCACAGGGCCACCGCGTTCCCTTTTGCGGTGTAACTTGTACAGTTCTTTGATGCTAATTAGATAATACTACATATGCGTGGGTCAATAAACACATGGCAACTTCAAAAGTGAATTTGACTTCTCATTTCCTATCGAAATGTGGTCGAAATCTGGCCTCTAAAATTGTTCCAATTTAACCCTGGATTTTCTCATAATCAACTGAAAAATTGCCACTTTCTCCTTCCTGAGCATAATGGATCGTTCTCTTTGCAATGAGTCGCCATAACGTTTCATGTTTTTGGAACCACAAAATGGAAACGAAACAAAAATGAACTTTGTGTCCTGCATATCACTGAACGGATGGTTGCTGCTTTGTTGTGGACAAAGGGCTACAATTCACTGAGTTCACTTTTGCTCAGGCTGATGTCTTTGTTCACTCTCCTGTTTGTGTAACCTCTAGGAGGAAAGCCAACCGATTACTAACAATCGAACGAATAGACACCTTCCTCTCGTGACTCCACACCCATTCTTGCCAGGGATGAAAATGCGTCTACGCGCTGTCCAGCTTCATAGGTTTACTTCCAATATGACCATTTGACGGCCAAATCGTCGCACAAGTGCAGCTTAAATGCAAAAGCATTGGGAACCAGTTGTTGCCTTCAAGGGACGAAATATTGTACAAACAACAGCGCATTATCCATATTTTGGGTCTCGATTTGTAAGAACGTTTCAGATCACTCGATTTGTAAATCTCTTCCCGAATTATATTTGAGACTCAATAACTTTAGTAAGGTGACGTTAACTATTACCCCGCCGATCACGACCATTGACACGAATTGTATTGTGGTGTTCTGCACATTCTGGCATACGTAGATTAACACTATCATCTGATTAATCGTCGGAAATGTACAGAGAGCTCTTCCCAGCAATTAATCCGATACTAGAGTTATGTGTTATTACCTTTATTAAGAATTCTCACATCCAAGCATATAATAGGTCCTCCACAATGGTAAAAGTGGATGTGGAAGGTCAAAGGTTAACCTTACATAAATGGGTGATGATACTCATCTGTAATTGTACAGCACGCCAGACTATCACAGACTGGGCTTTCAACCAAAACGTTGACCACTGACTGAGCAACATGAAACAGAGCGACGTATTTTTCTCAACTGAGATGAATCGCTTAGTGTCGATCAAACGTTCATCGCACAAGTCATTCAGCTAAAGCTACTCTGATACAATAGCACCACGCATGTTGTTCGGTTATGCATGGCACATATACCCTTTTCCCTCCACAAATAACAGACGACACGAACAAACAATCATTCTTGAATAACTAAAAAAAATCATTGAAATTTGAATGGAGACTTTTGTGAATAGCGCAGGTCGTTTTTTCTGTTTCGATAGGTAAAGGGATAACAAAAAATCTTGATTTCGCAGTATTTTATTTAGGAAATTTCGACCCATTTGTGTGAGTGTTTCGAATGCCCTTGTCCTTCAATCCCGATTTGTTCTGTTTATTGGCAAATTAAAATATGTTTAATCTAACAGCATTCCCTGCCAAGAACATTTTGCAGTTCTTTTTGAACACGTTTGAAAGTGAAGTGCATGTTCTGTATTGAATGTTTTCTCTCTGCATTAATGCAGCCAAATCGACTTGGCACATCTCTGAAACTATACAAATAACTGCATTCCGCCCGCTCATCAACTGTCCTTTTCAGAGTCTGCGTACACGATATTCAAGTACTCCTTCCCTTCTGGTTGTTTCTACACGCGTACTGCAGTACGGTCGTCGTGGACTGACCACTTTCCACGGGTGGGCAATATTTCCACGTACACAATCCTATTAGATTTCAAACACTTATTATAGGAATAATCATAAAAAATTTCATTAATGAAAAATCGGAGACAACCCGGTGCTTCATTAATTAAAATTTGGGTGATAATAATTTTCATTATATGAATATGTAATTTAACCGCTAAATATCACTACTGTTTGCTGATCTTTTCCTGGTCCCAGAAAAATCCACAGTGTGGAATCCGATTTCGTATTATTATAGTATGACGGTCTATTTACGAGTGCGTTCGAATTCGCATCATTAGCTGTTCCGGTCGCAGAGAGTGCTTTACTCCGAGCTGGAATGGGTGCGCTAGAACGGTGGTCCGGGTTTTTTTTATCGTATTCATGATATATTTTTTTTATCGTATTCATGCGCACCGGGGGATTCCACGGAAGCGTGCACCTATTACAAAAATAAATTTAAACAAAAATAGTTATTTTTTACTTCAATCCAATTTACTAAAAAAGGTTGGGGGAAAGGTTAAAGCTAGCGTTGGCATGCGATGTTGAACCATAAGTCATATAATAAACCTTTTATCACTACAGTGAAGCGATTTGGGTCGTCGCATCACATCGCGATCTTTGAGGAGGTCAGATCGCCGGATCAAACTAGCTGCCTGCGGCAGCTCGTTTGATCCGGCGATCTGACCTCCTCAACTCGACGTGATACTGCGACCTAAATCACTTCACCGTAGCGATATGTATAAAGTACCTGGTAGACGCATGCGTGTACACCACTGCCCATATATGGAATACAACCAGTCCACGACGACTGTACCGCTGTTTGAAGCTATAATAGTCACTTTTTTCTGATTTCAGTTATCGACAACATTAGCAGTTACATGTACCGGTATTCAATATTCAATATTTCCGAACGTTCTCGCAACAATGACACTTTTTATTCACATTATACCATCATTTCCACTTCATATCCTGGAAATGTTGCCTAGTTATGATATAATTAAATTTGGGGGGGGGGGGGGGGGTATATCTTTCATAACCTCTGACCACTTTTACGAATCTGCACCACCATGCTTCAAAAACATACCTTGCGGCCACAAATTGGAAGGCCCTCGCCCAGCTCCTTCCAATGATTGGTCCGAAGCCATGTATAGAAGCAAAAACTGAAAAGGTAACTAAATTTGAATGGCAATTGAGTAAGGTAAAGGGTTAAAGTGCACTTTTGGAAAAGCTCGACAAACTCGTCCCAAAGAGTGGTCATATGCTATGTTTTAGAAGCAAAACCCGTAGAAGTAACTTATTTCAAGTATCGCTAGACAAATTCGTACGATACTTTAGATTAAGGTTAATATTACGCCTTGTGACTGTGTAGAGTACAAAATTGAACATATTGAAACTGCCGCATGAGCGCACAGGTTGAAAAAAATTATGACTAGCATATAGCAGTGTGTGCGTTAAGCAGATCCGGCAGTGACTGGGACACCAACTAACACACGAGAGTAAATCGGTGAATGCATTATCCATATGAATTGTCTGTTTTGTGCGTAACAAACACTTCATCTTAGGATCTTTCAGACTCAGCACCAGCAATCTGTTTACGTTAGATGTAATCATAAACAAATGTGAAGTGATGAGGTGCGTGGCATGGTAAAGACATCAAAGATTGGGTAAGACTATTGATCCGGGATAAGTTCTGTCTGGTAATATTATTTTAACTCTCTGGCTGGTCACCAAGCAGAAGCTCCATTTACATATGGACCCATTTGTGCCGGTACGCCATCATTCTGATATGCAAGGCTTTTTGATAATTGATTTTCCGGCACCAAATGAGAAACTCCAATAATATCGGCACCGCTCACGGGAGGAGTCAGCATCAAAGAAACAAAATTTAAATCTAAAGTTTACACTTCTGCGAGATTTAATTTCACACCAGGGTTTATTAACATTTTTCTAACAATGATATGATTGTTTTGCAATCGTAGTGAACGCAGTGACCATCCACAGGTGTGAATAGTCACAACGTTCAAACTGCTTAACTTAGATGATTTACCTTATATACATGTGTGCACACGCACACACACATACATATATATACACACATACCTATATATACACCTGGAACTTAATTAAGCACCCCCTGAAATGTTTCATGGCAGTGAAGTTGCTATTACTGATTATTATGTTTTAATGATTGCTTTGTCTTGCAGTACATTTCATCTCATGAAACATGATGTTTCTGGTTGATAGCGTGCCTCACACACATCCCCAGTTCCACGTGAAGCATGCTACCCATGGATGTCACAAAAAACATTGTCACCCACATGTAATAGCTGGGTATAAAGAAAGAAAATTTGTCACTTCCTTTATCAATAAATGTTGACATGAAAAGGAGGAGACTATCAGAGGCACTAAGTTGGCAAATCGCTGGCATGTGTGCAATAGGCATGCCATTCTAAGCTATTGGAAGGCAACTTGGCTACAGTCATTCTGTCATCAGACTTGTCCGAAAAAATCAGCAAACCAACGATGTTAAGGACCGACCAAGGCATGGACAGCCCCGAAAGGCCCCTCCTCTGGAAGATCGGAGTCTGGCACGCCTCGTCAGGTGTGAACCTTTGCTTCAAGTGGGGTTTTGAAACGCCTTTGTCCCCCCCCCCCCCCCCCCCAACAGGTGTTTGTGACAAAACTGCCCGAAACCGTCTCAAAGCACTGGGTATGAGGTCCAGAAGGTTCATCAAGCGTCCAGCTCTGTCCGATCAATGTCGTTTGGAGTGGGGTATGGCACGACAACATTGGAATCTCCGGACATGGAGGAGAGTCCATTGGTCAGACGATAGTGGGTTCCTACTTCACGTCACAGATGGTCGCATGTGAAGGCTTAGAAATACTGCTTACGTCCCAGACACATAAAATCTACTGTTCCTTTTGGTGGAGGATCAGTAATGATCTGGGGATGTCTCTCTCAGGATTGTAAACTTGATATGATGACTGTACGTGGGAATTTCAAAGGTCATCAGCACACCCGGGACATTCTCAATCCGGTTGTCGTGCTTCATTTTGACAACCACCCGTTCGCTACTCGCCCTGTATTCATGGACGACAATGCAAGGCCATATCGTCCCTATGAAATGAGAGCATTCCTTCAGAACAACGCTATTACAACACTACCGTGGCTTGCAACGAACCCCGATTTGAATCCCTTAGAACACATCTGGGACTTTCTTGGACGTCGTGTGCAAGCAAGGGATCCGCCTGGACAGAATTTTACCGATTTGGAAGCTGCATAGTATGAGAAGTGGCAGCAGTTGCCTCTGGACCGTGTCAGAAGGCTCACTGGTAGCATTGGGGGGGGGGGGGGGGGGGTCAGGCTGCCATGCAGGCACGTGGTGGATACACTCGCTACTGACGTCAGACACTGTTATGTGTTCAGGAGATCACAAATTACATGTTTTTATCAGTAATTACCGGCATTGTTTCATCATGGACCGTTCCAGCATCATACTTGTTGAGAGAACATTTTTCCATTAAAACATTAGTCACAGATATGTGTAATTAGCGCCATTAAAATATTGCATATTTTCATCATTGTGTTGTCTTTCATTTGTCAATAGACCATTCTTTCCAGAAACCATCACTTTTGGCCATCTTAAAGATAGCATCAAAGTAATGACAGTTTCAATGAACACCAATGCGAAAAAAACAGGGGGTGCTTAATTAAGTTCCAGGTGTATATATTGGCACACCTTTGAAGGTTATATATATATAACCTACAAAGTGCACCAATAAATCAAAAATCAATTCAGTTTTTAAGACTCGGTGTCAATGACAGTGGCGGATCCGGAGGTAGGGGTGGGGTGGAAGGGAGAACGTCCCCACTTTGTGTCCTCGAAGAAAACAACTGTATCTATTTTATGCAATTGATCTCTTATAATCACGTTATGTTATACTGATTGAGTTTATTCAAGAGTATATTGGTAGTGTGACATGCTAGAAACACTTGGTTCACCATGTAAGCATGCAAAACTATTTAGCTGTTATTTCATCTCATTGCAGGCATTACTCACTAAGCGTCGCGTGCTTAATTGCCTTTGAAATGCACAGCGATTACTTGCATGAACTATTCTGTTGAATACTTCAAAATGCAGTTCCTTGTGAAAAAGTACCATGGTTCACTGCGGTAAACGACGGTATTTTTCCAAAAACCAGTCGTTACCAATGTGTTTTGGGACAATGCCAATGTTAGACATGGTATTTTTGAAAGTTTCTATTCAGTTAATACGGTAACGTACGGTACCCCTTAATAAAAATAATTGAACAACATTATCCTAGATTATGACAGAGTCTGCGAGCAAAATAACCCAAATTTTCTCATTGAAATGATTTTAATCGAACGATAGCTGATACCTGTTCGCTACATTCTCTTGCAACAACACTTTGTGCGAAGACTGTCTCCCTGTCTCGTTCATATTTTTTTCTGAAATCTATCAACTTCATGACTGAGAAAATAAAGAGTCAGGCTACGAAATCTTTTTTCATGTAAGACCTTTAGTCGGAAACAACACGTTTAAAGGCAACATATTTAAATTCAGGTCATCTTCTTTCAACATTGAGGGTTCTAGTAAGCGGCGTGGGTTGTGGTCGAGGTGAGATTGAGTAATGAATCATGAGTTTTCTTGTCGATTCAAAGTTTTGATGCGTACATTTGGTTTGGGTCTTGTTTGCCGAAAAGGGCCACACGTGTTTTATTACATGCATGTTCTATGTAATCTCCATCTACAGCAACACTAAACCAAAAATGGAAAATGAAAATCTATTTCTATAGAGGCGAAATTTCAATGGAATTTTCTACAGATCGTGCAACGCAATTACAATTTGAATCGCTAGCGATAGCTGAAAATCATCCCCTGAGTTCCAATGTGTTCTGTGTGCCAGTAGGCACATAGAATACAGTGGAACTCAGTGGAACTTGTCGATAAAATGTGTTCGTTTTGTTGATTGCTGTCAAATGAATTGTCGAGTGTCCTTCTAATAATTCTTCTTATAAACAGGAAGGCGTGTAATAAACACAGAACGACACTCGCCTTTGAATGGGTTAATCGACATAGCACTTGTGCCATCGCGGAAGGATAAAACACGAGGCCTGTGGCCTCTCTTTTATCCTTCCGCGCTGGCACTCGTGCCTTGTCGATTAACCCATCCACACCGCGTGTGTCGTTCTGTGTATGTACTGGATCCGGTGCCGAGGTGAGGCACAACGTTGCCGGATGTAAATCTGACGCAACGATTAGTTGTGTGGACGATGTCTTTGGTGATTTTATATTTCAGTTTCCGCACTTCTGTGATAGGTATTTTCGTTCATTTGCCGTGCAACTCGGTCTTGGGATGTCAAACTGCGTTAAGGATACGGTGTAGGGGACGATAAAGATAGTTTCGTTTTGTGGCAGCGATCCCATTCTGTCTGGTGCATGGTAGGCTCGTAAATTACCATGAAACGAGTCGTCATAATACATGATACTCTGCTGGCAAGACATCAACTTCTTCTCTCTACCAAGCTATATTAATCCTATTACCGTACGGCTGACACCATTGCTACCCGCTATTAGCAAGTCCCGCGGTATGAAGCAATTATGCATTGGCACGATTGTGTGAAGTGCCGTGGATTGTAACACACACACACCATTTTTCGTGTTGCATCATTGCTGATGCGCAATACTGTGAGAAATTAATATGAGCACATGCGACAGTTTGTTCAGAATGAAATTACCTTTTGGGACAGCTCCATATATGCGATTCAGATTTCACTTTTGAAAAGTGCACAGAAAGCTCCACATTTCAAATTCGAGATGGCAAGCAGCATCATTAACCCATATTGGCGGAACAATCCCCAAGTGTCACTTTGAACAAGCTAACGATAATCTCATTGCAAAACACTCATCTCATTTTTGTTTTTTGTTTCCGTTAAGTTATTTTTATTTCGGTCCATCGTTCTCTTGTTGAAATCTGTTGCCATATTCATCTTTTTATAACAAGACGGGTTACCTTGTTTTTTATATAAATTTTGTCTCCTCCATATGTATACTTTGTCAGAAAGAGGTTACACGGAATCGCCTTATAACACCTCTCAGTAGCGTGACCATCCACTTCCAAGACATGCACAAAATGTCATCGCAATGCCCTCTATGTGGATTGCCACTGATCGCTCGGTTGCAAGGAAACAGTGTTCTCTCAGTTAGAAAATTTTCTCACAAAGGGCCGAACCATGGTTGGTCCGATTTTCCCGGGCCCCTTGTGCAAACATTTTTGCCAAATGAGTGGCGAATATGATACAGAAATGCCATCGATGTGAACTGCCATTGACTGCTCAGATTCATGCCAAGGAAAACAGCGTTCTTTCAGTTCGGAAAATCTAATCTTGCTCCCTCGAACAATGGCCGGTCCAATCACCCCCCCCCCCCCCCTCCCACCCAGCGCAATCACATTTTTGTCGAATGAGTGGCGAACAGGGCTATGATACAACAAATTGCCATCAAAATGTCCTCTATGTGGCATGTAACTGATCGTTCAGATGTAGGGAACCAGCTTTCTTTCAGTTGGGAAAATCAAACTTGTCTCCGAGTCTCCCCTTTGGTGCATTTCCCGATATTTTTCTTTTCTTTTTTCTTTGCCCTGTCCGCCCTGGTCCAGGGACCTCACAATTCAGCAGGTCCAGTTTATATAAACTTTAATTTCATTTCATTTGTGGTGGGTGAATGGCCTTTCGGATTTTAGTTACAATTTAACAAAATGGCATCCTGGAGCTCTTTGAAAATGGACTGAGGTTAGAGAGTGTCAATCCTCAGGCCCAGTTCTAAGTTCTCCAAGATAGCATGTTTGTTCTCATAGACATTGGTGATTACGGGCTCTTTTTGAACAGGAACAAAAGACAATAACAACAATAAAATCTGTTGTGAAGACATCGAGTCATTTATCCAAAATTTCTCGAAGGCAGTTTTTTAATTAGACTGAATCATTGAATATCTGCAAAAAGCTTTCTGTCCGTGTTTTTTTTAGATTGCAGAATTCCGATGTTCGAATCAGTTCCAATTCCAATCAGTTAAGGTTATAACCACCATGTGGATTTCCGAATTGATGTATTGATGCTGACACATTATATCAACGATTACACACCAATTCCTTTGTCTTCTCCGGGTTGGTAAGAGACGTGAACTACCCGATAGAACAATAGACTAGGTGTTCAAGAGACGTGACGTCACTTGAACACTCGTAATACCATACCTGGGTCCGTGCGTTCTGTGAATTGGCGTGTAAGGAAGTTACTAACCTCGCTAACCTGCCAACGTGCTGTAACACCTCGCCGCTTCGCGGCTCGGCATCACATACCGCACGTTGGCAAGTTGTTCAAATTCATGAATACCTCCAGCTCAGTTAGTAACTGTTACTTCTGTTGGGACGAGTCGATATAATTATGACACAAGGGCGAGATTCCAATACACCATCTCGGAAACTCACCTGGTGGTAATAACCAATTCATCTCTCAATATTCCTGCCTTTCTTGACTTATTCGCATAGGCTATATTTTGACAATCATCGCTCAGCGTCTATGAGTTGATTTTTATGAATGAAAATCATGACGTCGTGGTATTGCGTTCTCAGAAGCGGTGTGATCAGTTTTCTGTGAGTGCAGTTAAAACATCTTTCGCACGATGCTACCCTCAATACAGTGGTGCGTTGTGTGTCTTGGAGCATCGAGGGCACAATACTCGAACTTGTACAAAAACTTTAATAAGTTTCAATGAAGAGACAACTCATATAACGAGATAGGTTGTATGTTTCTCGAAATCACAACGGATCTGTAGTGAAGAAAGACCATAACAAAATCCCTCTTCTCGACAGTAAAATCGGATTAGGGGTATGTTTTGTTTCAAGTTTTCGGACTCTTCTCATGAAACATTATTGTTCTCATTTTGTTTGTGGGTCTGAATGTTTATTGTTGATGACAAAAATGTTTGAAGCGATGGATGAAAGGACAATTGGCGAAGTTTACCATAGAATGTCTTTAAACACATTTTAGCTGTCACGTGATATTCTCATACACCCCGTTGAACTTCGTACACGCCGTTGGAGTTAAATGTACCGTGCTGAATGCAACTGGTCACTGACCAATTAGGTAGCTTATATAAATTTAAAGTGTAATAAAGATTTTTATTTTCAAATGAAACAAAATATTGCATTTTGATTGGCTGAGAGGTACATTGTAACTTGCAATCCAGAGTCGTTTTTTTTTACGTCGTGTTTAACCACGGTTTAAAAACAAGAATACACAAGAGCAGGCTATATGGCTAAAAAAGTAACCATTTTAATTATTAATTCCTACCTTCTGCTCGGTTATGTTCGAACAAAAATAAAAATACAGGAAATTTGATATTTATGTGCAATAAAATATTACAGATATGGATGTCATTGGAACTGGCTCATTGAGCCCATTCCAATGACATCCATATTTGTCTGGTTTTATTTAAGAAACTTACAAAGTACAAATTGTCTGTCAGTTTTTGCCCACATTGTAGGTTAAAGTATTAAGTACGCCAAAATTCTTGGAAATAAATCTGTTATCTTTGTGTTTTCCAGGGTGTATGGGAATTTACACCGGTTTGGGAACTCATACACCCTTCGGCTTCGCCTCAGATTGTATGAGTTCCCAAACCGGTGTAAATTCCCATACACCCTGGAAAACACAAGGATAACTAATAGTATTTTGTCTAGACGTTTTTACTTCTATTGAAGGAAATACGTTCTTGTTGTAAGATAAATTTCGATACATCTCTTTTAAGTTCATGAAATAAATGCGTACGAAGGACACCACCAAATGTTTCTGGGATCGAAAAATATGCAAATGGAACAGTAGTTCTACCAGATTTCAAGGTCTGTGTATCAGCTCAGGGATAGAATGAAAGATAAATTATTTGACTTTCGTGTCGAAAGGTTAAATCAGTAGCCTATTGTATAGGTCGGGTGTTTATATCAAGAACCTCTTGCTGTTATACGAAAACTATCATCAGATCTATCCAATACAGAAACTGTACTAGCCACCGACAAGGTCGAATAATGTCTGTGGAGTTTGGCAGCAATGAAAGAACTCATTTGAGGAAAATAAATGTTATCAAAACAAATTATCACTTTCCTCTATGTTCTTATTTGAATCTGGGTGTTATTATTTATTTTCTCCAGTTTAAAATGTTCCGTTATAGTTTATTTTGGAGGTCGTGTTAATTATTTTCCTCGTATCGGATTTCGTACGACCGGAGCGTTTGCGTTGCTTGACCTGTAGCCCACCATTCCATGGTTGTTCATGAGCGTCTCCCCACTGCTTGTGAAAATAAATATTGTCCGTATTCTATGGCAGCCTGGAGGCCCGTTGTTAGTTCGATTCACTCTGGCAGTCATTCTCTACTCTTTGTTAACCTTTCTCGCGTCTCTGTATATTCTAAAATGTATTGGTGTGTGTTGGAAAGAGCTTTGAGAAGGGATGTTGAGAGTCTTGAATGGGGGTAACCACCTGCAGAATTCCATCTGCATCTCCAACTGAATTTTCAACTACGGAGAAGTTCATTTACACCCTCCATGGGTAGAAATTTTCCGACAGATGCCACAAACTTAGAATTTCAAACATTCTACGATTTGAGCCCGAAAACTTCCCAGCCCCCACATATATATATACACCTCCTCTTCACATCTCAGTCTCTAGGCACACACACATGGGTGTCTTTCTCTTTGATGATTTACCTACCGTAGAGACCAGGTTCACGCAACGATATTTATTTATTTATTTATTTATTTATTTATTTATTTATTTATTTATTTATTTATTTGAGCTTAATGTACTTCTAACAGCTGGGGTCACCTCTTGTCGGACAGTTGTACGGGAGGAGTTAGCAGAAGTATCCGGAAAGAACCGTTAAGCAGCTGCGAGAAACTGTCAGACTGCCCAAAGTTGTAACTCCGCACAAGCAGGGTTAGCATTAGTTGAAGGCAAGTGTTCCATCGACGTACACCACAAGGCGCCATCGTGGTCCAACGTGGGCAATCGGGATTAAGTGCCTCACCCAAGGAGACAACGCCGATACCGTTGATCAGGATGGAACCGTTGACTTTTCGGTTTGAAGTTGATTGCTCCCACCACCGAGTCACCGCCCCCTCCCCACCCAGCGTTATCCACACAAGTCGCGTTCAGTTGTTGTTGCTTTTCCAAATTTCTCCTTACAAACCATAAGGTATAAGCGCACATTGCATGGGCGCATCCCTAAATTCAGCTTGGATAGGGTGGTGTAGGAATACGAGAAGCGGAATTGCGGGCCAAGCGTAGGGTGGGGATCCGGAAGCATACTCTCACGAGGTAAATTTTGCATTGTAGTGTCCTTATTCGCTCACTGACTTACCTGAATAGCATCTGTTCTAGACCTTTCTAGGACCATCGGGTGGTTAACCACCCCACCCCCACCTCTGTCGGTTGCACTGGCTTGTTGGCTCAAGCACATCGCGCTTTTCATCATAGACTCTATGGTAATTTCTATATCGTTTGAATACTGCCTTTCTGTAACCCAAAGAGCGCCGTTCGAGATATGAAGAAAATATTATATTTTATCTCCAGCATTAATTCTTTTTTCCGCATGTTTTTCCTGATCAACTTGAATACAATCCCTTCGGAATCAAACCCCTCTACAACCATGGATCATTTTTGTCACATACAACACTGCAACAACAATTCGTCGCATGAGTGCTAGAATGTTACATGTCCCATATGGGACATAGAACATTCTAGAACTCAGGCTACGAATTAGGGATTCACGTAGAAATATTTGTTCTCTGCTAACCGCTCATCTCCATAAGGACTTTGGTAGATATTTGGAGTGCTGAGGGTTTTTTTCACACATGAGGCTTTCACCTGTGGAAAACTACAATTGAAAATAAGAAAAATACTGGCTACAATAACTACTGGCACGTTTACTGTAAAAATATTATGGTAAAAACCGGGTGGATGATCTCCTGAAAAATTCCGGATATTAGGCCGGGGTGGCAGGCCCGTCATGAAATTTCATAATCGTGCCAGCTCTAGACTAAGAAGGACCTTTAGTTATCCTATATTATCAAACATCTAGATTCGGGGTACATTTTTGTCTTTGACCAGGTGCCTTAGTTGGTTCTCAACCCGTTGATAATTTTGATTTGCTGAGTACGGCGTGCAAACATATAGATACCTCAGTGTGTGTTGCTTTATTGCTTGTATTATAATGAGCTACAATGAAACATTAGAATAGTTTTGGTTTGAAATCTCGTTTGAACCTTGAGAATGTCAACCTGCAAACAATTGATATGAAAAATCTTAATTCATTTGAAATGAAGGTAAATGCTTCACTGCATGTTACTTGCGTATAAAAATTAAAAGAGTTGATTGCCCTTACACAAAACAACCAACATAGACTCTTCCAACTGGTGACACTGAACTGGTGTGGAAGATGCCACCTGGGTTCAAGGGTTAAACCGTTCAAACCGTTCAATATTTTTCAACGTGCAGCATTGGGGCTTTCCTACCACACAAATTCATTGAGCAACTATCTGTTTAATGAATTCAGGTTAAATCAAGATGCTGGACCGGAAAAATGGTCTTCCGTGTTCAAAGGGTTAAGCCTTTTTTGAATGCAGAAGAGCCAATTTCTGTGATTTCAGGGGGTGGGGTCTCCAACTGAGAGTCGTGAAAAATTGCAAGGGTAGGACGGGTGGGTGGTCTATGGTCGAAAATATTTTTTCAGCCTTATAACTGGAAATTTTGTCCTTCCCTTCCCTCCACTCTTGATAAAAACGGGTTTTTGCAGTTGCAAAATTTTGTTTCGATCAAGAAGGATAACCTTGGAAAAAGACCAGAAGGTTGCTCAGTGGACACCAATGGTAGACCATTTCAGAATTTTAATCTGTAGCCACCTGCCTGTCTCATCCCTGAATGACCGTCGGCACTGGGGTCCACAAAACCCAAATTGTTATCCACTCTGAAAATGTCGGATACACCCTTGGTGTCACCCCCCTCTAATATGGGGCTTCAAAGCCTCACCCTTACAGATTGTAAAGGGTTATTATCTGATGAAAACTGAAAGTTTATACAGAGCACTACATGTAGATTGGAAGGGGCACATGATAATGGTTACTTATATCCAGTTCCTTATTCGACATTCGTTAGCAACCGATTATATCGGTTGATAACGAATGCCGAATAAGGAACTGGAAAAATGTAACGGCTCTCACGTTCATATAGAAAGGCACCTGAAAAAGAGAAGAAGCTGCAAACTAGTAAATACTATCATTGTCCCCTGCCGCTCGTTATTAGGTAGAGTTCAATTTACCACCTACCACCAACATGTTAAACTGCGAGTAACGTTTATATAAAGTAGTTTCTTCGTGCTGCAATCCAACTTAGACAGTCGAACACATGTTCATATGTTCGTGAAATAGAGCTCGCACGCATTCAGTTTGCCACCCACACACACAAAATCTGGATCAGCGTTTTTAAAAACAATGGTCAGTCTGAAGGGTCTAAAATAAACGGAGATAATTTTTTCTCTTTAATGTTTCTTTCAACTCCCATATCAATCGCTATGCATGTTTAAGGTTTGGCTGTATTAAATATTTGAATTAGAGTTACTCGCCTTGAAAAGGAAATGATGCAACCTTCAAAACTAAGCAGCAGTGGGAAAATGGATTGTTTCAATAAACGTTTGAAGTATTCTACCACCATCTTGCGTTATTGTTGAATCTTCCAGATAAATAAAGAGGGTGATTTGATGACTATTGACTATTGGTGTGTGTGTTTGTTTTTTTTTTTGGGGGGGGGGGGGGGGGGAATGACCTGAAAAATATGTGCATGTGACCGGTACTTCGCTTCCTGTCAGTTTTTCTCTCTCATTTGTTGCATGACCCCCCTATTTTCGGGTTAGAAAACGTTTTCTGAAGGGCTAAACTTGATAAAGATATTTGAATGCCAAAATTAAAGTGATGCGATCACATTTCGCCTGAACATTATAATGGTCGCCTGTTGGAAAATATTTAGTGCTGTGATACCTTAACCCTTTGAAGCTAGCCAACGGTTTTCCGGCTTGGAAGATGACACGGCATAACGTCATTATATAAGACGGCTGTTCAGTAAATGTGTGGGGTAGACAAATCAATATTTTCAACGTGCAGCCCCGAGGCTGCACGTTGAAAATATTGATTTGTCTACCCCAAAACATGAATGTGGACTCTTCTAATTGCTGCCATTGAACTGGCATGGAATATACCACTGGAGTTCAAAGGGTTAAAGGTGGTGTATAGCACTGAATCACAGCAAGCAGGGAAGCACATTCAGTGGTTTAGTTTACGCTTATTTATTTAGGTTACATACTAACGAAGTATTCGGGAAAAGCGATCACTCAAAGTTGTTGCAACGTATAGTGTCGTCCCAGTGGTCTATGGCCCCCGCAATAGGACAACGAGAAAACTAAAGTCCTGAATATTTTCCAGACTATGGCATAAAGCGTTGAAGCTTCCGTGGAAAGTAAAAACGTTGGTAATCAACTTTCATCCTCAGCCGAGGCATTGTTGGCCAGCTATGCCTGACTAGGTATTTTTCATATGTTTTAGAGTCAAATCTATACTCCTAAGATAGAGTATGATCACTTACGAGAGCAAATTGATTTACGAAACTCTAATACACACGAATGGACCACAACCATAATCCCCGCCCTATCCGTGATTTACGTCACTGTGTTGACCCAGTGATCGGGACATCAGGTTCATTGAGTTGTTTTGGTATATAGGATTTGAAACCTTTCTATAAAGCTGTTCGGTAACATGGCTCCGCCACTAAAAGCTCCCTCATCAAAATGACCTTCTTTGACCTAAGGAGTTAACCGACATTTCCGTCCACTGGTCAATTTTGTGTTCACGACCGTCGGGTTGTTAAAATTACGCCTGTCGAATAATAGTTTCCGGGGCTCGATTTTTGGAGCCAGTCTGTCTCTATTGTTATGGCTTAATACACACTGATATTATCCAGGGGCGTGGCTAGACTAAACGAATTGGGTGGATAAAAATATCCCCCGCCTCCGACGACATTATTTACCTGGGTTAAGAGATTATTACCCACCCAGGGTGTTCTCCGGGGAAATAGTATAACTGTTTATGCCAACTGGAGTACCCTGAGTACTTTTTGAAGGCTTACGTTCCCAGAAAATGCAGAAATAGCTATAGCAAAATTACCTACAATAGCAGGATGAACAAGTTTTAGGGATTTCAGACATGTATGTATATAAGGCCACACAAAATAAATTAATTGATTCACGGGCATTTTTTTTTTTCAAATCAGTGAGAGGGTGGGGGGGGGGGGTATTTTTAATTTTTAATTTTCTTTTGTAAAAAGTGAGCAAACATGGAGAGTCTGTCTTTGTACACACATAAATATAGAAAGTGCATATTTATACAAATAAATTCACTTTTAATTTGAAAAAATAAAACATTCCTCTAAAAATAAACTGGAGGTACTGAAATTCAAAGAATTCATATTCTTTCGGTGCTCTTCATATTACCTTTGAAGTAAAGTATTTAATCTGTGGGGATTTGCCTCATTACAATTTAGGGGAGAGTGGCTCTCTCCCATAAATTGTAACAAGATAAATATATTGGAGACGCAACTAAATAAATATGCATCAATCAAAAAATGTAAAAAGTTTTGGGTCTCCCTGAGTTTGTACTAATACTGAAAGAGACTGAAAGACAATAAAACTATCCAATGAGGGGGTTCAGATTCAATGAGGGATTGCCTGAGAATCAAAAGACATTGGGGAGTGGGGAGTGGGGAGGGCACGGGTCACCCCAACACCTCCGCCTTATGGCGATGCCTATGGTATTATCTATCTTCAAAATGCATAACATTTAAAACATGGAGTTGTAAAGACTTCTGGGACAAAATTAACACACTTTTTACCCTTTATTCCCGAAAGACCTCGTGCTATGTGATGATTCTGTCTGCTGAAAATGGATGACTTTTGGCCGCGTTAGTATGGAGGATCAGCTGTGATTTAATCCCTCTGTCAGTAGCTTGGTGGCTCAGTGGTTACGGCATTGAACTTCAAACCGAAAGATCTACGATTCGATCCCTGCCAGGAGTCACAGCGTTGTGTCCTTGGGCACGGCGCTTAATCCCGGTCGCCCATGGGGGGAGGATGTGGTGCGCCCATCATCAACCAATCCTACACCTGCTTTTGTGGAGTTAGTTTTCTGGGGAGTCTGACAGTTGCTCGCCGTTGCTCGGTGTTTGTCTCCAGGTACTCCGACTTCCTCCACCCGTAAAACTGTCCGGAACGAGGTGACCAGGCTATCGAAAGTGTCGTTAAACCCCAATAAATAAATAAATAAAAAAAATAAATAAATCCCTTAGTTCAAGGATCAGTAATAATTTAATCCTACAGCTGTAGGGTTAAATTATTACACATCATTCCAACTGTTCGTTATTCTTTTTACCGCCCATGGTTGCTAAGACGTTCACTGATGGCCTACCGACCCACAAACCCACCGATCCCTCTGAGAAAACCCACTTCTACCAGTACTTCAATCGGTCCCTGGTATAAAATGCCATATATGTTGTGAATATGACCAACACTTTGCTGGTGTAGCGTAACTTAATCCATTTATCGATGTATGACCAACTTAGAATCTTTTTTATGAAGCGTTCTTCGTCGAGTTTTTGTTATCTTTCAGATGGTGAGCCAAGTATTACAGACAGCGAGAGGGCTGTCGTAGATACCTTTTCCCCGGAAATCCACGACGCGGAGGGATATGCAGCGATGCGTACGATGAAGGGAATTTATATATTAAAGCTGTCTGATGTACGAAGTCGAAGGGTTTCGTATAGTGAGATGGCCAACACTCACACATTATGACTTACATAGTGGCGAAGAAAGGCAATATTTTGAGGGGGTGGGGGGTGGGGGGGGGGGGGGGGGGTAAACATATATGGAAGCATTGACCGGCGCGGAGCGCATCACAATGGCAGAGAATGAGGGAGTTTGGGATTAGAGTTTTGTCGGGGGGAGGGGGGAGTACCACCTTCCCTCTGTTTCTGCACCACTTGGCCTACACCCTCAACCTTATGGTTTCCTCCATGTGATATGCACCAGGATGCACAGGGCTGCAAAACTAGTGGTTATAAAATAAGCTTATTCTAGTAACTAGAGAAATGTACTTGTAGAGTTTCTCCTAAACAAAGTACAAAGTTATTTCAATAAATATTTATCAGACCCGTTTTCCTGGTCGAGGTGCGCCAGAAGACGAATATCAGCACACATGTGATTCTGAATCACTATCATGTTTAATTCATCACGAACTCGACAAGACCATATTACGTCCGCTTCTATCTTTCGCCATCGTGGTATTCCAGTAAAAGGATAAGCACTCGTGTTATATCGTAATTCCACAAGAGGTTCCCTACAAAACTAGCTTTATATCGTCAACTGTATGGAACTCATCTTCATTCAGACCATTCTATTGCTGGGGGGGGGGGGGGGGGCGTGACAGATTCGCTTTCGCTACTAACCCTTTGAACCTGAGTGGCCGTTTTTTTCTGGCCAGGAACATGATAATGGATGCTAAGTGCATGTATGTGGTAGACCAATCAATATTTTCAACGTGCAGCCCCCAAGGCTGTACGTTGAAAATATTAATTGGTCTACCCCTAAATAATGAACATGGGCTCTACCAGTTGCTGTCATTGAACGAATATGGAAGATACCACCAGATTTCAAAGGGTTAATCATGTACTTTCTTATGACTCTGGACTTGGTACTTGGTCTTAGACACACACACAGTCAGTCATGGGGAAATGTGCTATTTGATTCCGGCTGTTGGGAGCCCAGCGTGACCTTGGTAGAAGACAAGTGCACCATCTGCGAAGTGCATGCTCAACAGACTTCGCAGTCCAGTTCCATTCGTGAAACTGGGATTAATTAAGTGTCTTTCCAAAGGACACAGCATAGATGACGCTGCTCAGGGTCGAACCTACGATTTTCTGATCTGAAGTCCAAAGTTCTAACCAATGAACCACCGTGCTCCCATTGCAGAAGATAAAAACACGGGTAAGAAGTCACGCGCAATGAATGTTAGTTTTGAGTCATGCTTGTTCTAGTAAACAGATATTATGTCAATGAGCACGTTCATAGAGCTTTTTAAAATCCAACACGTTACAGCTCAGTGTATAAGATTGACGCTTGTGTACGTGAACATAACAGTAGTAATAAATCAACCATGTATGGTGTTTCGGTTATAATCCTTTGAACATGATACGTCATAATTTCGTCAAGCGGTATTGCTGCTCGGTGAATGCACCGGTCAGACCAATCATTGTTTTCAACGTGCCGCTCGAAGGTTTACCTCATATAATGAATGCGGACTCCCCCAATTACAGTCATTGAACTGACATGAAAGGTACCATCAGGATTCAAAGGGTTAACCGCGATTACTGTAAAAGGACATTTGCTGGAAAAGAGCCCCCAAAGTGGACTGTTACTTTGTTACTTCTAATTACCTTGCCACAAAAAGCTAAGTTTCCTTTTGTGACTTTTAATAAATGAAAACAGTAGACAGCTCCAAGAGCTGCCTGTTGTTTTCGTTTAATAAAAGTAACAAAAGGGAAGTTCGCTTTAATTTCTACTGCTGACACAGGTGTTTTCTAAACAATCACTTGCATCTCTTGGATCGTCATTGCCTGTCTTCTAATTTCAGGGGAGATAACTTTATAGAAAGTCGATTATTCATGACGAGATAAGTCAGGGATGAGAAAGTGGTTTTACCATTTGCCTAAACGGCTAGAAGACAACACTTGCATATAGTAGAACTAACACCGCACATGCATCAAAGTGTATTTGCTAGCATCTGGTGGCCTACACGGGTATTAGCAAACACTGCCTAGTATAGTCCCTCCACATTTTATTTCGTTTTGCCTCGCTTGCCCATCACCTGGACAGTAGAAGACCACACAACGAGCCAAAAACTTTTAAAAGGAGAGGATTATTTAGTTAAATATTCCCCTGAGACTGCAGCATTATATAACTTCAGACTTTTCCTCCAATCTAAAATACTGTAAAGGATACATTTTGAAGGACAGCGTTATTTTGAAAGCAATGACAATAAATGTCTCAATCATGGCATTTCTTAACGGCAGTATCCCCGGATCAGCAGTATTCTGCACCATAAGTTGTTCAGTCTCTGGTATCAGGTCGCGAAAAAACGTGTATTGGGGAAAATAAAGGTACAGTTTTCTGTCTACAATTTTTCCCAAAGCATACACTGGACATTTTCCCACAGAAAAAAGAGATGATGTGCTAGTACAACTCCTACCTCCTCACTTCAGTCGAAGCTGCTGTCTCTTTAATGGGTGTGTGCCTGACAGCGATCAGCTAAATCCGAAACAGTAACAATTGGTACACGTGAAAGTTTAAATTAACTTGTATAAAATCAATAAAATTTTAAAAAGAAAATGAAGATAAGGGATGATATTTTGATGAATGAAAACACATTATCAGTTACATAATTTGTTTTGACCTAACATGGTGTATATAGGGTGTCCCTTAATGCCATGTTTTGCGAGAGCGAGGCCGTAGCCCATTATGGAATTAGCAACGTTTGCAGCTCTGACTGCCGGGGGATTCCGACTGGCAATGTTAGTTACCTTGTGGCAACACAGTTCTGATTTGGGTTCAGTTTATCCACTCTGTCGGCTAGTTTAGCAAATCTACGTCACATATCTTATACATGTGTCCTTTGATGGAACTCTCCTTGAATGTTTCCGGTCCTCTGAAATACACGTAGTTCATGCAGAACTCACAACTTCAAAATGCGTTTCGAGCTTGCGCGAATTGTCACTGTCGACCCTGATTCGATATTCACAGCACTCTGATGCTAAACAGGCTACTACGCGATCTACATCTGCGTTCCTATGGGTTAATACCACAATACAATAGCCTACACTTTGAGACAGGTGCGAGTAGACTCGCTGATGACATCTAAACTTAGCCGTTACTTGGGTTCGTAATCTACTCCCTAAATTAGGGCTTCTAGCCCTACTACGTCCACCTAATCTGATAATAGCGGCGTACAACGGAGCTTCGAGGATTGCCCAGCAATTCCACTCGCACGAGACCCTATGTTGCGTCTCACTCCTAAACGGTCGGAACCCAAGTCTTGTTCCCCACACTTCATATCTCGTCTTGTGATGGTCAGATAGCAATATGTCAAGATGCCTTCACATGGCAAGCGACATTTCTGAAAATAACATCACCTCGCACCAATGCATATGCTATCAAGCGTATCCCGAGAAATAATATACTTGATAGCCGTGACGATTGAAAGTGTCGGTCACTTCAGTATTAATTGACTTTAGATAGCATGGAAACATTTTATGCTGACTAGTAATATGCCAGAGAAGTATTCCACTGTGGATCGCCTAAGGCTAATTACCTAATTAAAACATGTGTGCTAAAACAACACAGAGAGAAGAAATACATATACATATATCTGAACTTGAAAGTAGGGGGAGGGGAGCCTCCTCCCTTTTAGACTGGCTTTGCCCTGACGCCCCGCTGCGTATTTTCAAGACAAGTCAATATGTACACTCAAAAATCAGTTGGGCTAAAAATAAACCCAAAGCAACTGCGCTGAGCGAATATGAAGCCAATTGGGTTCATATTCACTCAACCCAGGTGATTTTGGTTAACCCTTTACCCAACGTAACGGTCAAAACCGGCCAGCGCTATTCTCAAAAAGCGCCAATTAATATTTTCATTATTTTTTTCATTTTTTGTCTCAAAAACGTAGGTTATGACCCCTCGTTGGAATGAGCTCATCGAGCTTGTTCCAACAAGCGGTCATAACCTATGTTTTTGAGACAAAAATTGAAAAAAATTAGTTATTTGAGAATTTTTTTGCAAAGTGTTGTCTGTTTTTCATGTTAGGTAAAGGGTTAATTTTTAACCAAACTGACTTAGAGTGTAATAAGGTGCAGTGACATATTACTGTCCTTGTAGGCCTACCATACATTAGTATTCACTGTAAGTGGGGAGGATGACTGCAATAAAAATAAATTCTCATACTCTTTGATAGCAAACTCATATCATCATTTTTGCGCCCCTCCCCAACCATACACACACACACACACACACACACACACACACACACACACACACACACACACACACACACACACACATACCCATGAACTCTTTCTTTTACAAGAAAACTCCGTGGCAGGAGTTCAATGATTTGGCCCAAAATGAGTCCCGTCTTTTTCATAGTTGTTTCACGGTCCATCAAAAAACAAATCTTGCCTTACTTTTCAGGTCCTGGAATATGTAATAGTACTTTTTCACAATTAACCACGAGTGTTCACAGAAGGATAAATATTTTTTTGTTATGGCATGTTTTGGCGTTGATTGTATGCACTGCACTTTGTCCAAGGCAAACGTAGTTACACAAATTACATTTAGCTTTAAAGTTTTATTCGATGGAATGCTTCCGCCTCTCACAAATGTTTCATCTTCTGGCATTTGAAAAGTGAGTGTATTTTTCCTGTATATTCCTCTCGATAGATTTCGTATCATTGCTACGAAATTGTGCAATGTTAGAAAGAATCGAACAATCTACAACAAGAGGAAACTTGTTTTTTTATGGAAAAAAATGTCACTTTTATTTTTTCAGTATGTTTTCTACGGTATGGTACGCTGCCTAATAGCGCCACACAATAATTTCTGACCAAATTGTTATAACTAGATATCACCACAAAACAGCTTCCGACTAAGTTGCTACATCCAGATAGCTCAGAGGTTATAACATGTCAAGTAAGTAATATCGCCACACATAAATTCACTAGTAAGTTGTCTAAGTGGTTATAATAAGATAGCTAAGTTGTTATAATTAATAGCTAAATTGTAGATATATATAACAGCTAATTATCTTGTATATCGTTCCTTGGGTGCAGCAAGGTGCCATCTGCAATGCTCAAAGCATTGCAGATGGCACCTTGTTGCACTCAAGGGACGATATATTGTTATGACAACTTAGATACCTTGTTATAACAACTGAGCTGCCCTGTTATAAGAACTTAGTAATTATTGTTTGGCGCTAATAAGCTGCCATGGTTCTCCGTTGCTTCTTTGAAGAAAAAATTGAACCTGAAGGGCGTGTTTGTGACCTCCAACAACGGGAACGTAGTGTCAAAGGTTCTAAGTATTACACCTTCTTGTATTTTACTAACAAGATAAAATGAATTAACAATAACTGTCGTCGAGAAGTAAAAATCACGGAGAGTGATTCAGCCTTTGGGCTGATTGGCTATTTCCTAATTACGGATTAGTATTCCGCAGTTTCGGAATATACAGGTTAATATTCTGTAATTACGGATTAGTATGTGTAATTACGGTTTCTGCAATTATGGATTAGTATTCCGTACTTATGGATACTGATTTCGAAATTACGTATCAGCGTTTCGTAATTATAGATTAGCTAGTTCGTAATAACGGATTAGTATTTCGTAATTACGGATCGGTGTTCTGTAATTAGGAATTATTAATTCGTAATTTTACTCCGAGGTACAATTTATGTGGCGCTAATACGTTGCATATCTTTGAGACCAATCTAATTTTTAATAAAAGTCCAACTTGAGAGGAGGGGGATGGGAACACTCTTTCAAATATCTGAAGAAAATTTTGTTTTCACTATTCGAGGATGGCTTGTCTGACTTTAATAGAAACTGCTCAGTGACGCACTTTGACGTGATATTATTTAGTTTGCAAGGATTGGGTGACTACAGTGCAGTGGAAGCTAAACAGAGTACACACAGCTTAAGACATGGTGGAAGCTGATAGTAAGACAACTAAGCTGTATAGGATCTTGGAATCACAATCCCTTTTGTGGAATCCCTATAGAATCCCTTTCTGGAAAAGGTCTGCGGTTATGAATCCTCCTTTGTCCGAGATGAGGATAAGAGGGAGAGTAGATTATACCTTACTGAGGGATTTGATTTCCCCATGCCCCTCATGGCCTCATACGATAGAAAAGGGGTACCGAAGGCCAGTCGTTCGTTATTTAGGGGTGCTGGCAGTGGGGTGCCACGGGGCATTGTCGTTCGATAGTCAGATGAAGAAAAGAGGAATGGTAGGTTATGCCTTATTGAGGAATATCCTCACAGGCCTCATTGCATTAAACGATAGAAAAGGAGTGCCGAAAGCCAGACATTTGTTAATTAGGGTGCTGAATGTGGGATGCCAAGGGGCGTGGCTGTTCCATACCCAGATGACGATAAGAGGGATTTTCGCATACCCCTCATGGCTTCATTCGATATAAATGGGTGCAGATTGCAGAAGGCCAGTAGTTTCTTAGTTAGGGGTGCTGGAAGTGGGGTGCCCCTGTACCTTGTGGTAAAGTAAAGTGATCCAATTTTCGATCCTTAATCAACGTTTGTATTTGTTTCCCATAGTAGCATGGATTAAAGTAGGAAAATTAGGAAACTAACATAGAAAGTGATGGAAAAGAAACACAATGGAATACACAAATCTGATTGGTTGATTTACTTCAGTCTTATTTGTTCAGGAACATCTTGATCCCCATTAAATTAAAATAAAGGGGGTTAATCAATGAACTTACTAAGAATAGATCAGCAGTAACAGTAGGCGTCAATTAAGGATGTTACTAAAAATAGATCGATGCACGTAGGAACGTGTAAAGATACAGTTCCACATTGACATTAAGGGAATATAAAGTGTTTAAGTTAATGAACTTACTAAATATAGATCCGCAGCAACAGTAGGGAGGGGCAGTTAAGGATGTTACTAAATATAGATTAGTGAGCGCATGAATTATAAAACTATAATACAATTAAGGGAATAGGCAGAAAAAATGGGATTCTGGGGAGTTCGTTTCTGTGATTTTTTTTGTGATTTGGGGTCGTTGTCGGGTCTATTTGGGTAATTAGGTATACTCTTATACAACGGAACGCACCTCATGGCACTGTGTGCTACTCTTATAAGTAGGATTCTCCAAAAATCCTACCTGAAATAAACGAGAAGAAACCGAGGATTTAGTGGAAAATCCCAGCCAAATAAAATAGGTGTCGGGTTGTTTGTGGTAATTAAATTTGCCCCAGTTCCATCGAACGCACACTTGGAACATACTCCCGCTCCATTAAAAGCCTTAGAGGCTCAAAGCGACCACGCGCTACCAAAGAAACCAGGATGGCGGCCTCCAGTATACAAAATGTACGAAGAAAACACGTGTCAACCTAACAACACGTGCTGCGCATGTGCACTAAGACCACGTATCACTATGGGGATGACGTCGAGAGATGGCCGCTCACGCATGCTACGGTTACCATGACATCCAAGCATAACGTAATAAGGTTACGTGACGATGACGTCACTCCCTCATTCACTCCCCACAACATGACCAGTTTCATCGCTCTCCTACTACTTACATGTCTATTCACTAATATGTTTCCAAGAAATCTTGAGGTTTTTTTTAACTATGATCTCTGGTGACTAATATTCCAAATACATCATCAAAGCATGCCTTTAACGAAGGCATGCTTTGATGATGTAGTTGGAATATTAGTCAGCCGTGACTCGAGCCATCACAGCCAGGACAAGCCAGGTCCACTCTTCAACACCAAACTACCTACCCACCTACCACCACCACCAATCGGTCATCTTCGCGACGCCCAATGTATAAGATCGCAATTAGCAATTCACTGAGTCGTTGCTTGCCATCAGTCGGAAATATTATGATCTCGCCCTACAAACATTTACGCTACTAATAAGCCCGGTGTTGTATTACTTCTGTGAAAAGGCTGAAAAGGGATTCTCAGGGTTTGTTTTCTTGAACTTTAAACAACGCAAATCGACCTCAAACAATTGTTTATACACAGGTTTTGTCCCGATTGAAATTTTCCTGTTGTAAATATAAAAGTTCACTTTTATTGATCAGCCCACGTTGTCCATGATAAACTATTACATTGTTCATTGTCTAAGACGACCTTAATGGACCGAAGGCGTACTGAATGTTATTGTTACGTACTTGTTCTCTGAACATTGAACCTTTGAAGAGTTAGCGAGGTGAATCATTTTCAGAATGACTTGAAATCAAAACAATGCTTTACTTTATCGACACAGTGTGCATATAATTATCAGAGATTCAACTTCAGTAGAATATCGAAATTACGGAGAGAAATGGGTCGGGGAGGGAATGTAGACACAACGTGTGCGTGGTGGGGGTGATCTCAGCGCGTCAAAAAATTTGTTTTCTCATATCAGGTAATTGTTTTCCTTATTCATATTTAGAACAGGTTTGAGTCACAAACTATCTCAGAATGATACAAATCAGCGCAATGCCTAGTATGAAGCATTGTGAATAGTTTCCATCCTAAAATTGATGTAAAATCTGGCTGAATTCCACTAAAACTAGTGTTGAGCAGGGGTGGGTTGTGATTGGAAATTGTGTCTTATATGAACCCCAGCATCACATTCACAGAATGTTAGATAAACTAAATAAGACCACTTTGGGTGACTTAATGCGCTGTGGTTTACTTGTCACGTTGAGTCTGTTTTGCCATCTCGTCCAAGATGTCCTCTGCATTTTTATTTTACAATCAGCATGTATTTTGTCTCTATTAACTCCTGTCGTGTATCCGACCCCCTGATACAGATGTTTGTATCAGGGGCCGGATACAAGCACGTTCCTTTCGCGTGAGTTCCATTTTTTTCTTTTTGTTCATCCGTACGAATAAATAGTTCGTTATATATCCGTCTACACACTAAAAACTAAAGTGTTAAAGCTGACACTTTCAAGGTGTTAAACCCATTCTAACTCTTGGGGTTTGATTTTAACACTCAAAGTGCAATGCTTTAAGCACTTAGACATTACAATCGTCAGACATCTGAAACTTGAATGGATGGCACTTCCCATGTGTCCAGCATTGGTGGTTCTTCCAGAATCGTCCATAATTTGATTTGCGCTTGGTGGGTACATAATTAAAAGGACACAACTCAGATGACGCGGATCAGGCTCGAGAGTTCGAGCCTGATCCGCGTCATCTGCGTTGTTTCCTTTTTAAGTGTCGCGACATTACACTTGTCAAGTGGTATTATTGTAACATCTGTCAAATTCTGGGATATCAACACTTGAACAAAGTGCTAGTTCAGCACTTAGTAAGTGTTAAATACAGCACTTCAAGTGTAGTTTTTAACACTTTAGTTTTTAGCGTGTACATTCTTGACTTATCCCCAATATATTGTAAGATAAAAATGATTATTATAAGAAATATCTCCCCTTTTTCTATAATAGGGCCTGAAAGGGCATTTGTGTCCTTGTACAAAAACATAGTAAATAGAGATTATTACCATTATGTGGATGAACAAAATATGTATACGAGTCGAGCTCCGGGTTCTAAGGGCAGATCACGACCGTAGTTAAAGATAACCTAAATGTCTTCGACTCGTCGTGATCTGCCCTTAGAACCCAGAGCTCGACTCGGATACATATTTTGTACATCCACATAATGGTAATAATCTCTATTTACCATGTTTTTTGTACAAGGACACAAATGCCTTTTCAGGCCCTATTATAGAAAAAGAGGAGATATTTCTTATTATTTAATGCCACAGGAAAGATAGGAAGTCATTTCACCATGTGAATATAAATAAACCTTAGCCAAAAAAGAGTTTCTAATCTCCGAGGATAATACAGAGCATGAGCCACCATATATATACCATTATGTGTAAGTGAGTGTGAAGAACTTGTGTATTGTCACACCTTCCAAAGCGTTCTAGACAATGTGTGTTCATGTCTGATACCTATCACCTCAACAAGGAAAAAGTGACATCAATGAAGATTGTCGGATCTTGTGGTCACTGCTGAGGACCAGCTGCCTGCAATGTCTCAAACGAAATGTTCTGTAAAAGTGTGACAATCAAACGAATAAGTGAAAATTATTGGGGTGAAATTTTTTGTTCTTATCTCGAAATCCCAGTTCTGAATGAGAGTGGTCACGTTGGCGTAACCTACAACCACCATTCCATAAAAAGATTCAAGCAAATACTCCCATAGTTAAAGATAACCTAAATGTTTACATACACATATCCATGCTTTGTTGCGCGTGCTTTGTATTTATATGGGTCAGGTAAAACCAGAGCTTTACACTGCTCTGGTTGTACCCCAACCAAGCCTGCAAAATAGCAATCTGTCATTTGCTGAATGAGGTCCCCAGAGGGGGGAATGTGCTGATGCTATTCCATACAGTGGGCTAGAATCCCCCAATTTATCTTCTGGGTACCTCTTTCTGTTTAAGCCTGGAACCTTGATTCAGATTGAGGTTCACAGAGGCTATGTTTAGCAATGCTACCCTGCTGTGCATTGTAGCATTACAAAATTCACCTTCAGGGACCTCTTTCTGCAGATGACAGTCTGCTTATTTCCAGGCTTGTTCCCAACTCCATCGCATACCGCCCACTGTGGCATTATCCAATCTGAGTTGGACAAATGGTATCACGGAACTAAATATTTTCCCATAGGCGGCCATTATAACGTTCAGGCAAAAATAAATATCACTTTAATGTTGGCATTTAAATATTTTTGTTAAGTATAGCCCTTCAGACAACTTTTTTTGACACACAAACAGGGGGTTATGCAACAAATAAGAGAGAAAAATTGACAGCAAGGGAAGCACCGGTCACGTGCACATATTTTTAAGGAAATTCCCTACAAAAACTCACCAAATGCAAATTGTATTTTTTAGGTCCCAAAATCATCAAATCACCCTCTTTTTTATCTGGATTATTCATCAATAATGCAAGAAATCTATAGAATACTTCGAACGTTTATTGAAACAATTTTATTTTCCCAAGGCTGTTTATTTTTAGAGATTGCATCACTTCCGAGTGCAACATTTCAAGGCGGGTATTTCTAATTCAAATATCTAGTTCAGTGATACCAAATAGAAAACTTAATTAATGAAAGAGGGTCATAACTCTTTATCAGAATGTGTGTGCACCATCTCTTATGTGCCTGAGATTATTTTTTTTTAACAGAACTGGTGCTTATTTTGAAAATTCCAACAATTTGCGCACTCTGTGGTTTTTATACACATATCAGCATGCAACGCTAGGAGAGCATATTTTAGTTTCAGGGAGAGATGGACGTCCAAAATATTTATGAAAAAGATAGCAGGTGAGGTGAATGGGTCCTAAAAAGCAGAAACACACAAAAAATGCCACGATGTGTCTGTAATTTGTTTCCTGTTCCCACCCCTGAAATGGGAGGGAAATTGTGCCTCGATGGGGTATTGCGTCGTGTGGAGAAAAGCTGAGTTCTTCAGCAGTGAATGCAGCGTTTTCTGCCCAAATTCAATGTTTTTCTCCTGTTTGCGAATCAAGGGATGCTTCTTTAAAGAATGTAAAATTGCAATGGTAGGCTGGAGAGAGTTAGTCCAATAATAGTTAACCATTTGCATGGGGTACACGACCAGCTGAATGAAATGTAGGTTAACTGCAAGATTAGTTTTAATCGTCAGTAACAGCCTCTGACACCGATCACCGAAAAGTTTCTTTCTGAAACCTGATCCACCAGCAAACTTTCCAAGAACTAATGCTAGAGGATGGCATTTAGTTAATACATGAGGCCCAGGCGCAGCTCATTTGGGTGGCATCGGTGAAAATGATGACTAAAATGTAATATAACAATGCATGATGGGTGTCATGTGATTTGTCATGAGCGCGTGCGTGAATGGTCATGGTGTCTGTCAGAGGTACGTTTCGTCAGTGTGATCTCCAGATGAATTCGTCATCCATTGTATGAGACGGTGTCAAACATGTGGGATTTCTAGCACTGGACGCGATCGCTATGGGTAGCACAATGCTACAGACTCGGTTGCGTATTCTAGGGCTTAATTACATTCAATGAAATGGCTTTGGATTTTTATGAATCCTAAATTGTTGGGGTTATTTTCTTTGGTTTTTTCCCCGATCCTTTCCAATCACTGTATTTCTGATCCCTGTACTGGCTAGCCTATGTCTTGAGTAAATTTGTGGCTATCGATTTTGATCGTGTATGGTCTTAAATCAGACAACTTGTTAGTACGAAACTGGGGGGGGGGGGGGGTGCAAATTGGCAGTAACTTTTTCCGAAAGATCTTCCGCTAGGTACTTTAAAAATAAAAAATGGTTGGCAGCATGCTACTTGGTCCAGTCATATAACGTTAGGTAAAGTTTGATAGTACGCTAGGGGCTAAACTTTCGCCTTTTTGCATGCCTAAGGCAAATGATCTAGGAAAGATCGTTCAAAAGCAGCGGATGACTGAGTTAGCGCTATGATGGCAGTGTACTTGGGTAAAACTGTATTGATTTTATTGTGATTGTGATATGTTGACAGGGTCAAAGGAAAGTCTGAAAATTTTGAAAATATGTTAATGAAGCTGATGTAAACAAAATCTTCTGTGATCGGAAAAAGAGAACAGTTTTTTGTCTAGGAAGTACAGTGGATCGTTTCAGTCAATAATGTTTTATTTTACAGTGCTTAACTCAGTACAAGTACTATCGTCTTGTAAACGATCAAATGCAAGGAACACTCATATTTTACTCAGGAATGTGATCCGAACAAACTTTATTTTTCTGGCAGCATGTTTTAAGTGTACACACAAATACCAAATCGTCTTAGGTTCCCGAGTTGGGTCAGTATTAATGACCCTCACTGGAAACTCTGTTGGATATTCGGCAGGTCCTGTACATGTGTCATATATGTGTATGCGTATGTATACGTATGAATGTGTGTATATGCAAGTGTACATGTGTGTGTGTGTGTATACATATATATATGCGTGCATCCCGACGAACCCTCCTGAATGTGTTTTCTTATAGATTGATGGTCTGACACAGAACAGTGCTTGATAGTCCTTTGGGGATGACGGGTAGACAGCCAATCTGGCTGTTATCTCCCACAGTATACATACTTATTTGGGTATTGTTTTATTTCTACGATCAATTTGTGATTGTCTTTTATCGAAAAGATGCCTTTATTATATCTTGATATGCAATTTATTATGTGTGTGTGCCATAAATAAACTATTCATTCATTCATTCATTGTGTGTGTACCATAAATAAACTATTCATTCATTCATTCATACCATTTAATTACACCAGTTGCATTGAAGGAGAAATTTTTTTTCTTTCCCGCTCACCAGGGTCAAACATTAAGTACTCTAGGTCACACTTCTTTTTAATGTGATCACAATTGGATGACGTGCATCACATCCAAACAAGGCGAAGACAATCACTGAGGTATCTCAAACAATAGAGACCCTGCCATCCACAAATTTGTGATGTTTCTAAGGTGGTTTTCTCATGGTATCTGGGCCAAACACATACTGGATTACATCTCTGATTGGTACTGCCTCCCATACTTGATAAAAGTCCCAACATGCATCAATATGACTGTCTCCTGTTTACATCAGCTTCATTAATATATTTACCAAACGTTCACTCTTATTTCTTTTATGACATAATATAAAAAACGGGTCTCTGCTCATATAGACCACAAAAGAGAGAACTGTTGACATTGGTTTTGTAGAGGTTGTTCCTCACAACAGTGAGAATAATTTCGGGAAAAAATATTCTTTAAAAGAGAATTTATTAAATATTTAAATTTTAAAATAATGTTTGGAGACATCAGCATATCATGTATGTGGTAAAGAATGCAATAGTACCAAGAGTGCATCAGAAAATATAAACAAAAATACAGATTGTACACGATGATTTTCGCAAAATTGTTTCTGTTTACATTCCTTTTAACCCTTTGAACACAGGAGGGCGCTTTTGCGGGCCAGGAATATGATACGTCATAAGTTCATTAACCCTTTACCCAACGTAACGGCAAAAACCGGCCAGCGCTATTCTCAAAAATCGCCAATTAATTTTCAAAATATTTTCATTTTTTGTCTCAAAAACATAGGTTATGACCCCTCGTTGGAACGAGCTCGTCGAGCTCGTTACAACGAGGGGTCATAACCTATGTTTTTGAGACAAAAAATGAAAAAAATTAGTTATTCAAGAATTTTTTTTGCAAGTGTCGTCTGCTTTTCATGTTAGGTAAAGGGTCAAGTAGGATAGCAGCGAAGTGAATTTGTGGGGTAGACCAATCTATATTTTCATGATTGGTCTACCCCTAAATAATGAATGTGGGCTCTTCCAATTGCTGCCATTGAACTGATACGGGAGATACCATCAGGGTCCAAAGGGTTAATACGCAGTTGTAATTTTTCTATGCTCTGCATAAGTTAATGTTATATCAGACGAGCAGTGAAGCTTAAAAATGTTTTCCAAACGACGAATGATACAGTATTTGTGTCCATGCACACGAAGCGTGTCACAAATTAAATAATGACGAATGGTACAGACGATTTCAGGCTGGGAGCGGGGGGGGGGGGGGGGGTGGAGGGGGTTCCAATGCCTGCTACTAAACCAATTCGGTTTTGATGGTCCAAGGATTAACGTATTTGGACAGGTAAGTGCCACATTATATCATGCGCCACACGCGGTCGATTCAAAACATTTAGTTTTGAATTTGCCCTTCACCGACAGCAAAAAGTTATGAAATTTAGTGATTGTGTACCACATATTTGAGCGCCAATTCGTCCCTTGAGTTCCAAGGTGTTCTATGTCCCAGTAGGCACAAAGAACACAATAGAACTCAGTGGACGAATTGTGAACAGACTTTATATCTCGGCTAAATTTCGAATCCAATGTCATATGATTTTAATTCAAGTGAAAATTCAAATGTCGATATATTTTAAACAAAAAATTTTAACGACAACTGATTTTCTCGACTCAGTAAAATGACTTCCAGTAAGCGATCCCGCCCAGTGATGGGGTGATCCCGTCGGTAACGAGTATTCTTTGAGAATCCGAGCAAGATATACAGTGTTTGGTTCCGTTTCGGTAATTTTTGGTAGCTGTAGAATCCTTGCAGAAATTAGCTGTACTCCCACAAAATCGAACATACCCTCGTAACACAATCCCAATTCATTCTAGCTCTTCCAGGGTATAGTTACCACGTGCTAACAGAGAAGCCAAGATGGTGACCTTCATTAAACAAAGTGGACAACGTGTCACCCTAACAACATGCGCTGCGCATGCGCACTAATATCACCCAACACATGTCGCGCGGGCTATCATAACACTGCACGTGACACCCACGATGCTGCGCGAAGTGACGTCACTTCCGAACGTCACTTCCTATACTACTAAATTGCCTCACTCAGGCGCAAACCAAGTTCTGACCCCGTAGGGAAGACGAAACAGAATGAGACTGCTGGATATACAAAAGTCATTGACGTCAAACTTTATTTTGAAAAAATTGGATAACCCTTCGTACTTAAAAAATTGTTAAGTACCGCTAATGTTGAAAATGGTATGGGCCAAAATTAGAAAATTCAATACCAATAGGATGCCCTCCACCCCCTCCCCCACCCTTTCCCCGTGACGTTTTACCACCCTTAAGTTTTCAACGATGAATTCCAAACCCTAAGAAACTTGGAACTACACCATTCACAGTGTTAATGATCACTCTAATTTGTTTTTTTTCATATTTGATGTGGAAGGTTTGGACTTGGGATTTCTCTGTTCATAGTTTTATAGAAAAGTATAAAAAAATATTCTCAACAACTTGCAGATGAAACGAGTATTGATATGGTAAAATAAAGCCATCAAACCAATTGAAGGTTGAACATTTTAATTTTTGTGATGTTTATTCAATTCACGTTATTTGGAGAATAAAAGGGGGGGGTGGGCAATTTTTTATATAAAAAGCTAGCCCTCACAAATGTCCTCTAGCACTTTTTCAAACTCTTTCGACATGTAGTTATTAAAAAATAGCAGTGGCAGCCCACCACCCACCACCCACCACCCACCCCAACTCTCAACCCGCCTCCCAACTGATACTATTTGGTCAAATTTTGGCTCCTGACTAATAAGACTGAGAAAATCCCTCACGGAGGTCTGGTCACAATTTCTTCATGTCGTCCTCCGTTTATTTATTTATTTATTTATTTATTTATTTATTTATTTATTTATTTATTTATTTATTTATTTATTTATGACACTTTCAACAGCCAGTGTCACCATAGTGTCGGAATTTGATAACTGATGGGGCAACTGGGTTGGGGGTGGGGGGGGGGGGGCATGGAGTCCGGTAGTTTGGAAATACTGTGGGAAAACTGTTGGACTAATGAGGGGGTAACATAGCTTTATTTTTTAACAAAAAATATTATTGTTTTAGTTATTCAAAAACTGTTCCTCTTTTTCTTTTTTTTTTGTTTTAATTTCTATTTTTTGAATTTTTTAACAGTTTTTATTATTATTTATTATTTTGTTTCTGTCAAATGCCTTTAAAGTCACCTAAGGTAAAGGGTTCACACATACCCTATTTTGTCAGACGCTATAGAAAGATCTGAAATCATCTTTTCCTTACACATATATGGAGTTTGATCTGTTGCATTTTGTTTGAATGGATTCAGAGAGCTCTTTCTAACTAGAAAAGCCCTTGTGTATTATTTTTCCACTCTAATCCTTTCAACATTGAGCTACTGAACAAAATTCTCTTAAAGAATATAATTAACAGCAAAGTTAGTCAATCTATTTTGTATTGAAAGGAAGATTCAGTATTAATTTAACCCTTTACCAAACGAATCGGTCTCATCCGCAGCGTAATTTACAAAATGAGCCATTGGAAAACACTAAAATGTCCAAAGAATTAAAAAAAAACATATCATGTGACACCCATTGGAAAGACTCGATGAGCTCGTTCCATTGGGGGTCACATGACATGGTTTGTTGATTTTTTTTAATAAGCTGCAAAAATGAATAATATTTAAAATAATAAATTTTGATTATTGATTTATTTATAGGTTTTTAAGGTCACATATTTCTGCACAATGGCTAATCGAAAGTTTTACGACTGGAGGAAGCCGGAGTACCCGGAGAGAACCACCGAGCAACGGCGAGCAACTTCGGCTCCCCAACATACTACCTCCACACAAGCAGTGTTAACCTTGGTTGAAGACATGTGCACCATCGACGTGCAGTACGCCTTAGTACACAACGGGTGGAGGAAGCCGGAGTACCCGGAGAGAACCACCGAGCAACGACGAGCAACTGTCAGTTTTCCATCATACTAACTCCACACAAGCAGTGTTAGCATTGGTTGAAGACAGGTGCATCATCGACGTGCAGTACGCCTTACTACACAACGTCACCGTGCCCCTACGTGGGCAATGGGGGTGAAGTGTTTTGCCCAAGGACACAACGTGGTTGCAGCAGGTGGGTTGCGAACCGAGGACCTCTCGGCTTTCAGCCTGCACATCTACCTACTGGGCCACCGCGCCCCCAACAAATTTTGATATCGTCTGTGTTAGGTAAAAGGGTTAGTCCCACAGCTCTACAGGGCTGAATGATTAAATAATTGCTGATATTTGATACCGATTTATTGTCATCCTGCCATTTTCTTCACGCAAAAAAGATGCATAACGGATTGAAAGGATTAAGGCTAAACCAGATGAAAGGTGGATTTGGAAGTATATATATTTCGGAGTGAAAACCTTTAATATTTTGGGCGCCTGACACAAAATCTGTTCAGAAGGGATAATTAACGAGTTTTTATTTGTAACAAACTTCTGACTACAACAAAATATGCCAACATCGCAATGTCGCCGATTTATTTTTAAAAATTCATAGTCTCCATCCTTCCCCGTTATTATGAAGAGTTTTCTTGCCTCCTTTACCTTCAATGCGATTTGAAAAATCCCTGTCTCACAGGCGTCTCCTATTAGCAGATGTTTGGCTTGATTGACTTCTATGCAGTGACATTGGCAGATACTTCTGGTGGTAGGGCGAAACTATAACATGACATTTCCGTCAGAAATTAGCGATACAAGGTATCGCCACGTGCCACAGTCGCGCGGTGGTAGGGTAACACCATAACATTCCCGTGAGGAATTGGTGATCCAAAGGGTCACCGCGTGCCACAGTGACTCGCGGCGATACATTGCATCGCTCATTTCCGATGAAATCTTCATAACCTTGACCCACGCACTTGAATATTTTTAGTGGATGTCCAAAAGACGCAGTGTCCTTTCTTCTAATTGGCAAGTGGCGATTTTCTCCGTCATTTTCAATTTTATAGACATCTGCACCAAGAGTATATGGGTGTAAATACATGACAAATCATTTGGTGACGGTGAGTTCAGCCATCAACCGGGTACTAAAGCCTGTGGCATCGTATAAATGGGAAGTTCCGACAGAAATCTAATTTCAGGCAAAGTCCTTGGAGGGGTGACCATCTCACTTTCCATCATATCGGTACATGGTAAAAAGTTAAATTATAAAAGCACATAGACTTACCATTTTGTGATTTCTTTCAGAATTTATATCTAAACGAACATTCTAAAACTCCATGCGTATAAAATCTTTTATAAAGTGTTTTCCCACTCCGATTTTCTATGGAATGTAAATCCTGATGATTTCACTATAACACGCGTAATTGCCACCAGTTTTTCACTCGCGTTTAATGCACATTTCTTTCTAAGAACCTATCGCCGCTGAAGAATGATTCAAGAAGACTGCCAACTCGATTCGTTCAGACACCTCCGAGTTGGTGCTTCGTGAAATTTCCGGAAGAAGTGTGGGAGTAATTGCTTCTGCTTCTCAGTTACTGCGTTGAATTCATTTTCAGAACTTATTTTAGATCTTGCGTCAATTAAGTTTAGATGGGGCAAACACTGTGGTGTCGCGTTTGTTTACGGACGTTACACGACATGAGGATCTTAGAAAGTTCGTAAGTTATGGGATGATTCTCTCCGACTTAGGGGTGTCATGCCGATGAATGGCGGGGGTGGGGTGGGAGGGATGAGGGTAAACCTTATTCGTTCCGCCTATGATGGCTCAAATCCAGACTGGTGAAATATTTCAAGTAAACCATCAAGGCATGCGTTCACTGAAGGCATGCCTTGATGATTTACCTGGAATATTAGTCAGTCGGAATTTTTTTTTTTAAAACAATTCTGGATAAATACATGTAGTAATCGTATAGAGTCGTATGGACTCCCCCAGTTTCTTGTTTAATTAGTATGTGCCCTATTCCAAAGTGGTCATGCTGTGTCCTCACCAGCCAGAATCTGGTGTCACAGGCAACCAGTTTTATGACCAACTCGCTCTGGGTGGGTGGGTGGGTGGGTGGGTGGGTGTCTTTCGTGTTTTAAAGGAATTTAGAATGTTGGTTTCTGTTCCCCTGCCGGGAGTCGAACCCTCGGCAACCCCGCCTGGCAATTAGGACTCCAACACCTAAACCACTAGCCCATTCCACACCGTTAAAAAAAAAACGATGGCTGGAATCTAGATTTCTAGATGAAGTTCTCGTGATTACTTGGTTCATCTTCCTTTCGGAAGCTGCATGAAAGTGTGGAACGCGCTAGCTACAGTACGAAGAAAGTGCTGTGGCTGGCACGGGCCTGTGTGTGTTTTTCGGATGACACAATCGTGTTTTAGAGGAATTTAGAATGTTGGTTTTTGATCCCCTGCCGGGAGTCGAACCCCCAGCAACCCCATCTGGCAATCAGTAGTCCAATCAGGAGTGCGCGTGTGTGTGTGACTCTGTGTGTGTGAGAGAGAGAGAGAGATACAAAAGGCCAGGTATCAAATCTAGTTTTGTAAGAAAGCACATGATTTTTTGTCATTATTAACTGGGGTTTAACGACACTTTCGACAGCTAGGGTTACCCCATGTCCGACAGTTTTATGGGTGGAGGAAGCCAGAGTACCCGGATAGAACCATCGAGCAGCGTCGAGCAACTGCCAGACTCCCCAATGTACTAACTTTGCACATACGGGTTTAGCAGTGGTTGAAGACAAGTACGCCTTAGTACACAGCGCCGCCACCGTGCCCCTACGTGGGCAATCGGGATTATGTACCTTACTCTAGAACACAACCCCTGGTGGGAATCGAACCATGGACCTTTCGGTTTGAAGTCCAATGACATAACTACTGAGCCCCAGTGCTCCCTTAGCACATGATTAGTTGTCCGAGCGAAACGATATCTAAGACTTAAATCATGGCGAAAATGTCCCGACTGGAAATATTATTGGGTGTGTGTGGAGGGGGGGGGGGGGGTCACGCACACCTCCTAAATCCCTATTCCTGCACCGCTTGCACACAACTTCCCCCACAGCCCAGGCCCAGGCCCAGGACCGCAACAGTCTTCAGAGACTGGAAGGTGCGATCCATGTTTCCCCGATCACGATCATGATATGAATTCGCACAACGGTTCTTGCGTACACAATCGGCAATGTCATGAAAAATCCGTGGCAGAGCACATTAGCTTTTATCACGGCATCGTTGATTGTCATGGTTAATTTTCAGGATCGTCCCACTCGTATATCATCAATCCATCAACCACATGTGAGAGTTCTATGGCTATAGAGAGATCTGTTAACATTTTCTCTGTCAGTCAAAAGTACGGCAGTGCAGAGCCGCCAGTGACAAGATACAAATTTGTATTTACGAGATATTAACTTGTAATTACAAAACACTAAATTGTAATTACAAGATGTTAACCTGAAAGGGGTCGTCCCACTTGCCCGGTTGCTATTGTTTCGGCAAAATGTGTCAAAATTAGGTAGATCAAAGGGAAGCGGATTATAGTCAGTACAGTAGAATCCTCTTAATTGAATATCCATTTTGCCAGTGAAAATTATTCATTTAACAGGAGTATACAATTAACAGGGATTTGGTCAGTTTCCTGTGTTCTGGAGGTAAACTGAGCATTTATTCTATTCTATTTTGTTTGACAGAGCTCTATGAGCTCTGTCAAACAAGATATAATAGAATAAATGTCTGTATTGGATGTAGTGAGGCCAAAAAGGTTGATAAATAAGGGGAATTTGGTGTGTGTCACAGTTATTTTTTTGACATATTACAAAATTTTTTATACAATTAACAGGAGTTTACTCTACAACTCATATGCAATTAACAGATCAACTTTGTACTGAAGGTAGGTAAATGGTTTTGTGTTTGAAAATTATATTCAATTAACAGGGATATACAATTAAGAGATATCCAATTAAGTGGGCTCCACTGTATCTAGTAAGTTTGTTCGCTTAACTCATTTCGTGTTCATTACCAACAACCAACCGAATAGGTGGGACAGACCAGATTAACCCATAAGTGGCGTATATTAATTAAAAATTACTTTATAAATACACTAAAATCCAGTACTGTGAGACACAAAGTCCGAATAGTTTAGAAGTCAAATTGGTTTAGCTAGAAATATTCTTTTGAAATGTTCAAATGAATTGTGTATTTTTCTGTATTTTCTTTTCCTGGATGTAAAGTTTACCCCAGCACTCAACTGCAATATTGTGGATTCCTGGAATGATAGGAAGCCTGTCATCTTGAGTAAATTAGTGTGAGAGCCAGCTTTAAACAAACTCAACCTTCTCTGCCGCCCTTCGATGCACTTTGTAGGACGCGGTCCGACCATATCAAAATGGTTCCACATGAACCGTCCGTGGTCACCTTCCACCCAATAACTCGAAACATAGTCAGGAAACCGTTCAACACTTGAACTGACTGGAGCCTCCTCAAGAGTTAAAACCATGTATCGCTCACCCATGTATCGCTCACGTTTAGGTTAATGAATTTTGTTTCCATGGACGCTTGCCGCTCGCTCGGTTGCATGACGTCATGAATTACTGAGTTTTACCGCCCCGTTAATATACTAGGGAACGCCCGCAAAAGTGGTAATATTGACATATTAAACTAGAGTTATTGCTGAACAGGATTCTTGTTTATAATGGTTAGACGATCCACCGTTTCATCCTTCTATTTTTGTATGACATCACCCAATATAATACTATCCACTGCAAATAATGGAATCTATTCTGGATCAAGTCGCTGGGACAGAATTGTTTCCTCACTGAAAAAATTGTCGGAAAATTACCAGATTTGGTGGGTAAAATGTTCATATCTGTGGTCATTTGGATATATATATAATTAAAGTGGCTGGGGATAATTGCCAGCTGCCAGTTTGATTCCTGGAGGTCATGTGTTTTTTTTTTTTTTTTTCATTTATTTTTCTTACATGTAGCATTTTCGTGTTAGGTGAGTTTACACTCACTCTTAACACTGGGGGTCAAGTCCATGAAATTTTCGACAAATGTAGCGACGCATAGCATATGTGCATCTCCAGTTTTGTGTCGGAAAATTTGTGGTCTCTAACAGAAAACGTTATCTACTCTACTGTTCTCAGTCGGTATGTGTGGTTTGCAATAATCTGAAACTAATATCCGACAGATTAAATTATCGTTGGTCATTTTGGCGGATTTGCATCATATCGCTTGTTTATAGTCAGCCATATTTAACGCGATAATTTATGTTCACCCGTTGAAGTGGCTAACTCTTTGGACCCAGAGGGTATATTCCATGCCAGTTCAGAGACATCAACTGGTAGAATCTATATTCGTTACTTGGAGGAAGGCCAATCAATATTTTCAACGTGCAACCGGCTGCACGTTGAAAATCTTAATTAGCCCCGACTATGTAAATATAAATTCACGCGTCGTATCACAATCCTCGCCCGTAAAAACGACCTTTCTTTTTCAAAGGGTTAAGAATCGATAACTTGCTATGTTATATCTAACGACACATCGTTATTTGGCATGTGGTTATGGAGTGGGGGAAAATGCACACATGTTGGGTTCCCGATAGATGTTTCTACTCACAATGAGGAAAATTACTGAGGACAACTTGACAGAAAAATGCGGTCTGCCCACAAATTGTATTGGCACCTTCACCTGAAACATTCATGTTGATATTTCTCTGTGCAGAAGTGTTATTACTTTGACCTGATAACCAAAACCGCATTGCAGTTTAACTGTGTTGAGTCGAAAGAAACATCACCCGGTTGTCACAACCGGTACATATTCCCAGTCCATTATTTGACATTTCCTTATCAACCGATAAAATCGGTTGGTAACGAATTTCGAAAAAGGAACTGGGAGTATACGTAACTGTTGTCTTGTCCTCGTCCAGTACACATTTTTTGTCTGAGAAAGTCACACTTTCTTTCATTTTTTGCATCTAAAAACTGTTTAAAAACTGATGTGGCGAAAACACGGTGAATATGTTAGAAACCTCTCAGCGTTTTTTATTAATTTTCATGCGACGTCGTATCACAAGTGTTAAAGATTCATTTACTTTAAATTAAAAACACAAGAAAATTATTGTGACATATATAATCCCAAATGAAATATTTTTTAGGTTATTTATTGATGGATATTTCATTTTTTGATATTTCATGGATATGGATATGTCAATTGAAATTTTGTTCCGGATTCATCAAATTCTGCGAACAATGAGACAGTTGTATACCGCGTACCTGGACCTGCGGCGTTTGTGGAACAAAAGAATTTGAGTGCGTGTGAGTGGCCACCTTGTCACGTCATTACGTGGTGCTATTTATTTATTTATTTATTTATTTATTTATTTATTTATTTGTTAGGGTTTAACGACACATTAACAGCCAGGGTCATATCATGTCGGTGACAGTTTTACGGGTGGAGGAAGCCGGAGTACCCGGAGAGAAACACCGAGCAACGACGAGCAGCTGTCAGCTCTCCAACATCGTAACTCTGAGCTCTGCACCGCGGCACAGGCAGGGTTAGATTGGTTAAAGACATGCGCACCATCGACGTGCGGTACGCCTTAGTACACAGCGTCATCGTGCCCCCATATAGGCAATCGGGGCGAAGTGCCTTGCCCAAGGACACAACGCGGGAGTGCGAATCAGTCGCTGAAATGGTCACCCATCTAACTACTAACCCCGCTCGACGTTGCTTAACTTCGGTGATCTGACGAGAACCGGTCACTGAGACGCCACCGCGCCCCCACGTGGTGTTATTGTGGCAACGCCGTGAACGTCGCCAGAATGACACGCATTCCGATTGTCAGGAGGTAGGCGTTAATATCTTGTCGGGTCAGTGCGCAATCGTCTAGATGAACAGCCGGCTCTCGGGAACTGCAGTCTGAACGCAGGTACGATGTAGATCTCACAACCACCGAATCCCAGCCATCCGCAGCTGATGTAAGGCTGATCCGTCCCATGAGTGTGTCATTGGCGTTAGGCATTAAAGTGGTAACGGCGATGATTCACCAACAATTTACCTACAGGCATAAAACAGAAGGTATATCATTGTACACAATTATTTAGGGAAGTTAAAAGATGTACTCTTTGAGAAAAGTCATTGGTCTAACATTTCATAATTTCTTAGGGGTGGGGGACACGTCTTCTCGCCGTAGCATGTTTTTCCCTGGTTCACTATGACGAACGAACAGGATCATAAACCAGTGAATTAAGAATGATGCTAAAATAATAGACCATGATGCTAAATTAATATAGCATGATACCTGAATAATTGGCATGATGCTGAATTGATTCAGCATCATACTCAAATAATTAAGCATCATGCTTAATTGTTTATGCAGCATTCATGAAATCATACCAAATAATATAGCATCATGCTTAATTATTAAAGTATCATGCTAAAAAACAATTATGACCCTCCCGTACGTGAACCCGATTTTAGCATCATGATATATTATTTATGCTGCATTCATGAAATCGTGCAATATAATATAGCATGATGCTGAATTAATTCAGCATCACACTAACATAATTAAGCCTCATGCTAAATTAAAGTGCATAATCCTCTCGTAATTCAGCATCAAGCTTAATTCATTTGGTACCATGCTATATTATTTATTCAGCATTCATGAAATCGTGCAAAATAATATAGCATGATACTAAATTTATTCAGCATCATGTCCAAATAATATAGCATGATGCTAAATTAATTCAGCATCATGCTAAAATAATTAAGCATCATACTGAAGTAAAATTCACGATCCTCTCTTAATTCAGCATCATGCTATATTATTTGTGCAGCATTCGTGAAATCGTGCAAAATAATATAGCATGATACTAAATTAGTTTAGCATCATACTCAAATAATTAAGCATCATGCTGAATTAATTCAGCATCATGCTAAAATAATATAACATGATACTAAATTAATTCAACATCATACATACTCAAATAATTAAATCATCATGCTAAAATAATATAGTGTGATGCTGAATTCAGCATTATGCTAAAAAACCTGTCAATCATATTCCGCTAACCAATCAGTGGCGCCGATACATACACGCTGGGAGCATGGACGAGAAACAAGAAAATGTTGATGCAAACATCAAGCCGCAGAGTTAGAATCTTTCAGAAGAAATCCTTCGTATACATATCACGAATGATTTTGTTGGGTTCTCTTTTAATGATACATCAGGGTACACATAATAAATTAAACACCAAGAATTTGAGCAATGCTTGTTTACGTTTGTAAGCAAATTCTGTTTTACTGTTGAAATATGACTCGTTAATTATAGTCTGTGATGTGTGCTCTAAAGTGAGCATGAAAGGTAAGAATGGTTTGATACACTTGACATTGCACTTGATATAGCCACAGAAACTTAAAGCAGCTTTAGAAACCAATGAATATAAATGTAAATCTGAAAAGGCACAGTCACCAGAATGCACACAGTCCCCCGAGTCCCCAATGCCAATGACTGAGTTTTTCCCTAGACCCTCAATCACCATTTTAACCAGCTGAGAGTTTTGTGATCCCGAAAAGGTGAAGGACTGTCAGACACAACCAGTAGTACAGCACGTAAAAATCGGGCCCGGTTCCCGGAACTTTGCCAGAGAAACTAGTGTTAAATTGTCATAGGAACCGGAGCTTTTGCAGAGCAACTCCTTCCTTGCAAAAACGTCGATCCCATGCATCTTGATACGCAAGTGGTGTACGTTCTGTATATATAGTATGCTAAAAATGTATAGTGATATATGTACACATAGGGCTGTGGGTATATAGTAGGCGTATGTGATGAAATATCGATGGGGGAAGGTGAGTTTTCCTGAATGTTTTCCCCGCGAAACGGCTGACGTTGCTATTGACGACGTGACGCCACGATGGGCGCGCGCGATGTCATAGAAACGTTAACTGCCAGTGTTGTCCACTGTAGAACCTGACATAATGTTTTTTGAGCCATTCAAGAACTGACCTGGTATTATAGTAGCGGTATATACTCCTGCAAATCCCCTGTTAACTTTTGATCCTGCTAATCGACCGAATGGTTTGTACTATCATATGACTGGTATAGGTAGTACGTAATGCTAGTCAAGGCAGTATTATGGGGCGAGTGGGGTAATGCATGGTCATCTAATGGGGTATCTGGAGGTAATCCTTGGTCGTTTATAAATGTAGTATAGTATGGCCGTAAGTAGGTATAAATGGAGAGTTTACTACCACTTTGTACATGTACGTGTACAACATACGTACACGATGCGTTCACCAACGTGGAATTCAGTGTTAAATCGCACGCTTGTTCACAAAAATGTACAGTGGTCTTGAATCCCCCATTTTTTTTGTGACTCCTAGATCGCACTTTTAACGTTCAAATACTCGTGGCGAATGTGCGTTTTTAAAAAAAAAGGTGCAATTGTACATCTTCACTTTTATCTTTTACTTTAAAAATTTTTGTCGATGTTCCCATCGCAGATCAGACCATCGATCCATCGTTGGTGAACGCGAGCAAAAAATTCTGGGCTATCATCAAAAAACGGTCTGTGGATTCTAGACCAGTGGTCCAGAACTCCATTGTTTTCAGGCGGTGGGTTTTTCCCATTTATGACGTCATTAGGGGAGTTCCCCACTATGGGAATTCCCAAACTCAGCTAATCGACCGATCAGATCGCTCGATTCTCCGCCAATTGACCGATCGGATCGCTCGATTCTCATAAACTCGATCTGAATGAAGAGTGTTGTCGGTGTGTTAGAAATTCGCCAGCCCACTGTCACGTCTTCCTGAAGTAAAACTAACACATGTTATCGTTATGATTGAATGAGGTTTTTGTTCAAAAAGAGTCGATTATAAATATGGTCTGTATTATAGACATTCATGTTTTCTCTTGATGAGACGGATACAAATTGAGTTTTGGAGGATATTGTTTGAAGGAGTCGATCTGTAATAGATATTCGCGTTTTGTCTTGAATGAGACGAATAGAAATTGAGTTTTGGAGGATATTGCTCGAAGAGGCAAACACTTAGTGGAATGTTTAAAACGCATTTTCCGTTCAATTAGGTTTTTGAGTGGTAAATTTTTAATATATTCATGATAGCAATCAGAGAGAGATGAAATAAGTTCTCAGCGTTAAAATTAGTTTTCTGTTGTGTGTTGAAACTGTTTAACAGTCATCAAAGGGATTCTCTCTTAATTCGACACTGAGTGAATGGTTGTTTGATGTGTGAATGGTGATCTTTTGACAAAATGTAAAAACTACTGTCAAAATGCGTTAAATCAGAAACCGGTTTGTCATGTACTGTTTAAACGTATTCTTAAACTTCTCCAATTCATTTAACAGTCAGTTTATTATATTAAAGACGGAAAGATTTTTATTACTTAAAACATAAAAATATAATTAAACATTTAATTTTGAAAATAATAAAAACAATTAAAACGAAAGATGTTTTTAAAGATGGATCCTAGACGTCGAGATCTAATTTTAGGCGAGTATGAACGTGCTAAGAAGGGGATTCAGTCGGCTGATAGGAGCAGACGTTCTTGTGAGATGGAACTCAAACGCGAAGCCACAAAAATATTTAAACCCGTGACGGAGGGTCAAGAGCGAAGCAGGAAGGAGATAGTCGAAGAATTGAGACCCATAAAGGAGAGTTCTTTGAGAATGGGTTCGTTGCCTCCTAGTTTTGGAAATCGGTATTCTGTTCAATCTACACTGGATTACGTTCCCACGGGAATTCAAACAGATTTGAGCGAGAGCGACGATACAGCTTCGACTATCACCACTAGTAGCGTCGCATCGTCTGATGATGATGGCGGTAAGAGAGATCAGTTGTATGGATTTTATAAGGATTCGGCGAGAAGGATTTTTGTAGGAGACACAGAAGTAGAAATTGACGATGATGAATTGATCGTGGGTTCGAACAAATACGAATTGACCGATGGTCTGCGCAGATTGCTCCTTTACGACAAGCCTAGCGATTACACGGATCAGGATTTCGATAATTATGGAGACATTCTGGTTCAGACCCACGCCATGAAGAGAAATAACGATGCCAGAGAGACGAGACCCAAAGCCAACAGAGGTTATAAGTGGACGAAAGTGGTGAAACCCATATGGGAGATGAACAAGAAGTTCGTCGAATCGGTGACTGGCAAAGGGGTGAAAACCACTTTTCTTCCGAGCGATTCCGACGCTCTGTCTCAGAGATTGAGTTTGTTGATGGCGAGCAGACGGGCTGGTAACACAGGATTAGATAATCAGATAGTTGCTATATCTGACGAATTGTTAAGACAGAAGGTTTTGAATAAAAACCAGTATAAAAGGCTGATGAACGAATTGAAGGATTGATGTGTATATAATAAGTAGAGAGAAACAAACAAACAAACAAACAAAAAATAAAACAGTAAATTCTTACACTAGAATAATAAAAGTATTTAAACGGCAAAAACGATTTACCAGTAAAAAAAACAAAAATATATCATAAAAATAAAATATGTTGGTGATAAAGAACAGGGGATACATCAGGACATACGTTCAAGGCGGTTCTGGCATCGTCGATTCTATAATGCGAGCGTTCATGGGCGATGCGGGTAGAAAACTTGCATCGAGTTTGAGGTCGGTAAGAAGACGGCTTTGGATGCTGGTAAGAAAGCCGCTTCCGAAGCCAGTGGTAGGATAGCTTCTGTGGCTGGCAAGAGGGCAGCCGACACGTTGATCGACAAGTTGATCAGTCTGCCGGCGAAGCGAGCTGCATTAGAGCGAACGCCGAAAAGATGGAAAGATTTTAAGGATGCTGTGGTGCCCATACAAGATTTAGCCAAAATGGCGAGTGGATCCGGATTGAAGAGAACTCGTGACAGTGCGATATAAATAAATAATAACATTAAAAACAGAGTTTGAAAAAAACATAAAAAATTTGCGTTTGAAAAGAATCTAAAATAACAACAAAAAAAAATAAATAAATCAAAGATGAACATTAAAGATATGTCTTGGAACGACGCCGCGACCAAGAGGTCGAATAACAAGTTCTTTCCCAAAAGTATAAGAGGTTTGATAGTGGGAAAATCGAATTGTGGAAAGACCAATCTGTTGATGAATCTGTTGTCCTGACCCGACTGGTTGGATTACGACAGATTGTTCGTGTTTGGCAAGAGCTTGTTTCAACCCGAATACAGATTGCTTCGAGAGTGCATGGATCGTAGATTGCCCAAGGACGTCATAGCCAGAATCTTTGACAGTAGGGAGGAATTCGACAAGAGCGAAGCTCCACTTTCGACCATTTTGGACGGTGCGGTGATGGAACTGATGAAGAGAAATGCATCTTCGAACGTCGAGTGTCGATTTTATGAGAACGCTAGCGACGTTCCGGATCCTAGTGAACTGAAATCGGAAGATAAGAATCTCATGATTTTCGATGATCTGCTTTTGGAGAGACAGAACCGATGCGAATCGTATTACGTTAGGGGTCAACACAGCAATGTGGACTGTTTCTACCTGTCGCAGAATTATTTTCGATTACCCAGACAGACGATAAGGGAGAACGCTAATTTTCTATGTCTCTTTCACCAAGATCTCAAGAATCTCAATCACATCTACGGCGATCACGTCGCAAACGACATGAGCGCTGCAGAATTCAGGAGATTCTGCAAGAGGGTTTGGGATGGTGGACTTTACAATTTCGTCGTGATCGATTTGACAAGCGAATTTAATCGCGGAAAATATCGGTGTTGATTCGACAAGTTTTATGTTTCTGATGATAATAATAAGATAGAGCATGAAAATAAAATTTAGAAAATAATAAATCTTCAAATAATTAGTTTTGAATAAAAAAAAATAAAATTAAATATAATGTTCGAACATGGAGAATTGTTAGGACGGATAGCCGAGAATACAGCTGCAAAACAATCCATTCAAATCGTGGTGAGTGGCGATTCGACTCGATTCGCTATGAAATTCGAACCTTCCATCGAATTGAATAGAGAGAAAAGTTACAAGATGGCTTTGGTGAATCTGGAGACTTATTATTCCTTTCCCAACGTCACCGAAAAGAATAACTCGTTCAAGTATTCCGACGGAACGGATTGGTTGGAGGTTCGAATTCCCAAAGGAAGTTACGACATAGACGATTTGAACGATTACATTCAGATGCGAATGAAGACGGATGGAAAGGGAAGCAACAAGATCAGACTCGCTCCCAATCCTAATACCTTACAAACGATGTTGGAGTTGGAAGATAATTTTCGAGTGGATGTCAACATGGACGATTCTATAGGCAAGATGTTGGGATTCGATCGAAAGATGTATCGAGGCCACGCGGCATCTGAAAATACGGTCGACATTCTTGCAGTCAATAGCATTCTGGTGAACGTGGACGTGATTGCTGGAAGTTACGTGAATGGTAGCACTCAACCGATGATCTATTCCTTCTTTCCAAACGTGTTGCCGGGTTATAAGATCATGGAGCGACCTCGAAATTTAGTTTATCTACCAGTGATTTTAGACACATTGTATAGTCTGAAAACCACGTTGATGGATCAAAATGGTGAACTGTTAGATCTTCGCGGAGAGAGAGTGACGATACGATTTCACATAAGAGAAATATAAAAGAAAAAAAAATATATACATATAGATAACAAAAATAAACCAAACGCAATATTAATTTTACAAAATTATTTTAATATAATTATTAAACAAGAAACAATTGAAGTAAATAATTTAAAAAAACAGAATTATGACAGAATACGTGGTTAAAAACGTGAACATATCCGCAGGACAGAGGAAGAAACTTAAGAGAGCGTTAACAACTCGAGGCGAGACGGTGAGATTCAAATTCACTCACGAAGATCTGACGAGAGGCGGTCAGGATTTGATCGCCTGGACCAGAAGTCAAATCAAAAGGATGGAGAAAGCGATTCGCGATGGAAGAGGGTTGACGGTGAGAATGAGTCCCACTCAATTGAGATACAATTTGAGAATGAAAGGTGGTTTCCTACAGCTATTGGCAGGAATAGCTGCAAAAGCATTACCCTTCGCCACAAAGGCACTACCCTTTTTTGGAAAGACTCTCGGCGTGGGAGCTCTCACGGGACTCGCTAGTTCGGCAGTTGAGAAATTAATGGGTGGCAGCAGACTGTTTTTGAAGAAGGGAGGAGCCGTGTGTCGCATCCACGTAGACGGCAGCGGTAAAGGATTGTATCTAGAACCCGTTAGAGGTGACAACTCTCTGAGAGGAAACAGCCTCTATCTGAAGAGTGGACGGAACATTGAGCAACTCGGCAAGGGTTTGTTGCTCGGTGAGAATTCGCCGTTTAAGAATATACCGATTTTGAATATGTTATTATAATATAAAATTCTATAAAAAATAAATCATAGAAAGTATAAAGTAATATATTTAAAATGGATAAAAAGGTGGAGAAACAATTAGACGATAATGATGAATATCGCGAGACAGAGTGCGAAGAAACAAAAAAAAATGAGATCAAAAGATGATCTCATTACTTTTTTTTTTTTTTTTCATTTTTCTTCGCTAAAAATCAATCTCTCTATTGTTTATATTTCCAAGTCCGTTATTAGCATGTTGACACTCGTGTCTTCTCCTTTTTCGAAAACGTGTTGAATGTTTATCTTTATCTCTTTTGAGTTTTTTTACATCGGTCAACTCGCTCTCACCACCCAATTTCTTCACGAGTTCGAATATAAATAATATATTTAAAATGGATAAAAAGGTGGAGAAACAATTAGACGATAATGATGAATATCGCGAGACAGAGTGCGAAGAAACAAAAAAAAATGAGATCAAAAGATGATCTCATTACTTTTTTTTTTTTTTTCATTTTTCTTCACTAAAAATCAATCTCTCTATTGTTTATATTTCCAAGTCCGTTATTAGCATGTTGACATTCGTCATTTTTCCACTTACGAAAATGGTTTGAATGTTTATCTTTACTCTTTTGAGTTTTTTTTCATCGGCGAATGTGCTCTCACCACCCAATTTGTTCACGAGTTCGAGTGAGATTATTGGATATATGTAACCTCCATAGGACAACAATAAATCACCCTTGTAGAATTCTCTGTCTTCGGCGACGATGATATTATTCAGCAGATCGCTTTGGTACTCGTAAAACAAATTGAGCATGGCTTCATCCAATTTCAAACACATTTGATATTTGTGGTAGTAGTGCTCTAAGTCTACCATCTCAACCTCGTTCAATTCGATGGGATCGTGTTGTTGTAATGTATAGATATTAAAACCGAATTTCTCATACACTTCGTCTCGTTTCAATTTCAATTCGCATCTTTTAGGTGTTGTTGTCATGATCGATTATTTGGTTTTTATGAATTCTTGCAAATAATGTATATTTTAAATTTTGTATTAAAAAATTGAATTTAAAATTTAACTTTTTTTTTTTTTTTTATTATATATATAAAAAGAGTAAAAAAGCAAAACTTTTTTAACAAATTATTTAATACAAAATTCTAAAAAAAATATTCTTACAAATAAAGCAAACAGATAAAACAATGGTAAATTTAAATGAGAAAACCATACCTCAGTTAAACGAGATTTGTAAACTATTACAAATTTCAGATTTCAGAAATCATAGAACTAAATCAAAAAAAATTGATGTCATACAAGAATATTTGCGAAATGCTAGAAAGGCAAACGAAATGTCGATAGCAATGACGTCAAAAGATGCATCGGTTGTGAAAAATGAGAAGATAGTAAAAGAAATCGAAATGCCGACGTCGAAAAAAACCGAAAACGTTTCGATTGTGAAAAATAAGAAGACGACTAAATGAAAAGCCATTGAAGAACATCAAGTTTCCAAAGAAAAGAAAAGAAAAACTAAAACGAAAACGAGTGATGCACTTCAGATTCAAGACAAACGAGATATATCGAGCGAAATTCAACAAGCAATCGACAAAGAGAAAGGAGAAGAATATGTAAAACAACTCGTTGCGGAACTATTCCAATCAAAACCCGTAGAACGGGAGAGTGCGATCAAAGGCATTTTTAAAACTTTCGTCATGGTTCCCTCGTTCAAGAAAATCGATCCGAAATTGTTCATGGAACGGGTGAAGAAAAAAGTATTGGATTTGTTTCGCGAATACATGAACGTAGGATTAAAAATTAAGATGATACTCCATTGCATAATGAATAAAATCGACGTGAAGTCCGGCGAGAGCATCGTGAAAAATGCATATTTCAGATCTAATGTCGAACCCGTATTTCGAGGTTCAGATCTATCGGACGTTTTCGAAAAGATGAAAGACAAGATGTTGACGTCTCTTGCGAATTATCAACATGGAGGTAGTAATTGGACGTTTGATGAGGTGTTGAAACTCGAAATTTACATGAATAAAAACGAACCGTTGAAAGGATCTTCCTACTTGGAATTACCGTATTTCTTGACTAAGAAACACGCCATGGTCAACGTGAGAAATAAAGATGATCAGTGTTTTAAATGGGCAGTCACCTCCGCTTTACACCCTGTCAAAATACACTCCAATAGAGTTTCTCGTTACGAGGAAACTTCTAAAAATCTCGATTGGACCGGAGTGACTTTTCCAACAGAGTTAAAACATATCGAACGTTTCGAGGCTCAAAATCCCACCGTAGCAGTGAACGTCCCTGGATACGACGATGAAAAACAAAAGATCTATCCTCTTAGACAGACTTCGTATCTCGGAAGAGAAAAGACGATTATTTTATTATTGATTTCGAATGGTGACAATCGTCATTATTGTTGGGTTAAACATCCGACCCGATTACTGTCGAAACAAAATAATAATCATAACAGAAAGATATCTTTATGTTTCAATTGCATGAACATATTTAAGACCGAAAAATCATTATCGAAACATCAGGAATATTGCAACGAAAATCAAGGTGTCGCCGTCGAAATGCCCAAACCCAACACCATCGTGAAGTTTGAAAATCACAATAGAAGGTTAAAAGTACCATTCGCCGTGTTAGCCAATTTCGAATGTTTCACCGCGAAAATGAGTTCCTGTCAACACAACGCTCTTCAAAGTTACATCGAAAGATATCAAAAACACATACCTTCGGGCTATTGCATTTACGTGAAATGCGCTTTCGACTCGCAACACGACATGGGTCCCTTCACCTACATGAAACAGTATGAAGATGACGACGTGGCTCAAAGGTTCGTGGAAGAGTTAGAATCGAAAATTCAAATGTTATACGACAAATTTAAAACTCCGGCAAAAATGATCATCATGCGAGAGCAGCAGGATGAAAATAACAGAGCCACCGAATGTCACATATGCAGACAATCGTTCAACGAGAATTCAGAGGAAAATAAGAAGGTCAGAGACCACGATCATCACACGGGTCTGTATCGCGGTCCAGCTCACTGCAAGTGTAATTTAAAATGACGCCACGAAGGGCGCGCGCGATGTCATAGAAATGTTAACTGCCAGTGTTGTCCACTGTAGAACCTGACATAACATTTTTGGAGCCTGGGGGTATCAAGTTTCAAGAACTGGCCTGGTATTATAGTAGCAGTATATACTCCTGCAAATCCCCTGTTAACTTTTGGTCCTGCTAATCGACCAAATAGTTTGTACTATCATATGACTGGTATAGGTAGTACGTAATGCTAGTCAAGGCAGTATTATGGGGAGAGTGGGGTAATGCATGGTCATCTAATGGGGTATCTGGAGGTAATCCTTGGTCGTTTATAAATGTAGTATAGTATGGCCGTAAGTAGGTATAAATGGAGAGTTTACTACCACTTTGTACATGTACGTGTACAATATACGTACACGATGCGTTCACCAACGTGGAATTCAGTGTTAAATCGCACGCTTGTTCACAAAAATGTACAGTGGTCTTGAATCCCCCATGTTTTTTGTGACTCCTAGATCGCACTTTTAACGTTTAAATACTCGTGGTGAATGCGCGTTTTTAAAAAAAAAGGTGAAATTGTACATCTTCACTTTTATCTTTTACTTTAAAAATTTTTGTCGACGTTCCCATCACAGATCAGACCATCGATCCATCGTTGGTGAACGCGAGCAAAAAATTCTGGGCTATCATCAAAAAACGGTCTGTGGATTCTAGACCAGTGGTCCAGAACTCTCCATTGTTTTGAGGCGGTGGGTTTTTCCCATTTATGACGTCATTAGGGGAGTTCCCCAATATGGGAATTCCCAAACTCAGCTAATCGACCGATCGGATCGCTCGATTCTCCGCCAATTGACTGATCGGATCGCTCGATTCTCATAAACTCGATCTGAATGAAGAGTGTTGTCGGTGTGTTAGAAATTCGTGAGCCCACTGTCACGTCTTCCTGAAGTAAAACTAACACATGTTATCGTTATGATTGAATGAGGTTTTTGTTCAAAAAGAGTCGATTATAAATATGGTCTGTATTATAGACATTCATGTTTTCTCTTGATGAGACGGATAGAAATTGAGTTTTGGAGGATATTGTTTGAAGGAGTCGATCTGTAATAGATATTCGCGTTTTGTCTTGAATGAGATGAATAGAAATTGAGTTTTGGAGGATATTGTTCAAAGAGGCAAACACTTAGTGGAATGTTTAAAACGCATTTTCCGCTCAATTAGGTTTTTGAGTGGTAAATTTTTAATATATTCATGATAGCAATCAGAGAGAGATGAAATAAGTTCTCAGCGTTAAAATTAGTTTTCTGTTGTGTGTTGAAACTGTTTAACAGTCATCAAAGGGATTCTCTCTTAATTCGACACTGAGTGAATGGTTGTTTGATGTGTGAATGGTGATCTTTTGACAAAATGTAAAAAACTACTGTCAAAATGCGTTAAATCAGAAACCGGTTTGTCATGTACTGTTTAAACGTATTCTTAAACTTCACCAATTCATTTAACAGTCAGTTTATTATATTAAAGACGGAAAGATTTTTATTACTTAAAACATAAAAATATAATTAAACATTTAATTTTGAAAATAATAAAAACAATTAAAATGAAAGATGTTTTTACAGATGGATCCTAGACGTCGAGATCTAATTTTAGGCGAGTATGAACATGCTAAGAAGGGGATTCAGTCGGCTGATAGGAGCAGACGTTCTTGTGAGATGGAACCTAAACGCGAAGCCACAAAAATATTTAAACCCGTGACTGAGGGTCAAGAGCGAAGCAGGAAGGAGATAGTCGAAGAATTGAGACCCATAAAGGAGAGTTCTTTGAGAATGGGTTCGTTGCCTCCTAGTTTTGGAAATCGTTATTCCGTTCAATCTACACCGGATTACGTTCCCACGGGAATTCAAACAGATTTGAGCGAGAGCGACGATACAGCTTCGACTATCACCACTAGTAGCGTCGCATCGTCTGATGATGATGGCGGTAAGAGAGATCAGTCGTATGGATTTTATAAGGATTCGGCGGGAAGGATTTTTGTAGGAGACACAGAAGTAGAAATTGACGATGATGAATTGATCGTGGGTTCGAACAAATACGAATTGACCGATGGTCTGCGCAGATTGCTCCTTTACGACAAGCCTAGCGATTACACGGATCAGGATTTCGATAATTATGGAGACATTCTGGTTCAGACCCACGCCATGAAGAGAAATAACGATGCCAGAGAGACGAGACCCAAAGCCAACAGAGGTTATAAGTGGACGAAAGTGGTGAAACCCATATGGGATATGAACAGCGATTCCGACGCTCTGTCTCAGAGATTGAGTTTGTTGATGGCGAGCAGACGGGCTGGTAACACAGGATTAGATAATCAGATAGTTGCTATATCTGACGAATTCTTAAGACAGAAGGTTTTGAATAAAAACCAGTATAAAAGGCTGATGAGCGAATTGAAGGATTGATGTGTATATAATAAGTAGAGAGAAACAAACAAACAAACAAACAAAAAATAAAACAGTAAATTCTTACACTAGAATAATAAAAGTATTTAAACGGCAAAAACGATTTACCAGTAAAAAAAAACAAAAATATATCATAAAAATAAAATATGTTGGTGATAAAGAACAGGGGATACGTCAGGACATACGTTCAAGGCAGTTCTGGCATCATCGATTCTATAATGCGAGCGTTCACGGGCGATGCGGGTAGAAAACTTGCATCGAGTTTGAGGTCAGTAAGAAGACAGCTTTGGATGCTGGTAAGAAAGCCACTTCCGAAGCCAGTGGTAGGATAGCTTCTGTGGCTGGCAAGAGGGCAGCCGACACGTTGATCGACAAGTTGATCAGTCTACCGGTGAAGCGAGCTGCGTTAGAGCAAATGCCAAAAAGATGGAAAGATTTTAAGGATGCTGTGGTGCCCATACAAGATTTAGCCAAAATGACGAGTGGATCCGGATTGAAGAGAACTCGTGACGGTGCGATATAAATAAATAATAACATTGAAAACAGAGTTTGAAAAAAACATAAAAAATTTGCATTTGAAAAGAATCTAAAATAACAAACAAAAAAAAAAATAAATCAAAGATGAACATTAAAGATATGTCTTGGAACGACGCCGCGACCAAGAGGTCGAATAACAAGTTCTTTCCCAAAAGTATAAGAGGTTTGATAGTGGGAAAATCGAATTGTGGAAAGACCAATCTGTTGATGAATCTGTTGTCCCGACCCGACTGGTTGGATTACGACAGATTGTTCATGTTTGGCAAGAGCTTGTTTCAACCCGAATACAGATTGCTTCGAGAGTGCATGGATCGTAGATTGCCCAAGGACGTCATAGCCAGAATCTTTGACAGTAGGGAGGAATTCGACAAGAGCGAAGCTCCACTTTCGACCATTTTGGACGGTGCGGCGATGGAACTGATGAAGAGAAATGCATCTTCGAACGTCGAGTGTCGATTTTATGAGAACGCTAGCGACGTTCCGGATCCTAGAGAACTGAAATCGGAAGATAAGAATCTCATGATTTTCGACGATCTGCTTTTGGAGAGACAGAACCAATGCGAATCGTATTACGTTAGGGGTCAACACAGCAACGTGGACTGTTTCTACCTGTCACAGAATTATTTTCGATTGCCCAGACAGACGATAAGGGAGAACGCTAATTTTCTATGTCTCTTTCACCAAGATCTCAAGAATCTCAATCACATCTACGGCGATCACGTCGCAAACGACATGAGCGCTGCAGAATTCAGGAGATTCTGCAAGAGGGTTTGGGATGGTGGACTTTACAATTTCGTCGTGATCGATTTGACAAGCGAATTTAATCGCGGAAAATATCGGTGCGGATTCGACAAGTTTTATGTTTCTGATGATAATAATAAGATAGAGCGTGAAAATAAAATTTAGAAAATAATAAATCTTCAAATAATTAGTTTTGAATAAAAAAAAATAAAATTAAATATAATGTTCGAACATGGAGAATTGTTAGGACGGATAGCCGAGAATACTCGATTCGCTACGAAATTCGAACCTTCCATCGAATTGAATAGAGAGAAAAGTTACGAGATGGCTTTGGTGAATCTGGAGACTTATTATTCCTTTCCCAACGTCACCGAAAAGAATAACTCGTTCAAGTATTCCGATGAAACGGATTGGTTGGAGGTTCGAATTCCCAAAGGGAGTTACGACATAGATGATTTGAACGATTACATTCAGATGCGAATGAAGACGGATGGAAAGGGAAGCAACAAGATCAGACTCGCTCCCAATCCTAATACCTTACAAACGATGTTGGATTTGGAAGATAATTTTCGAGTGGATGTCAACATGGACGATTCTATAGGCAAGATGTTGGGATTCGATCGAAAGATGTATCGAGGCCATGCGGCATCTGAAAATACGGTCGACATTCTTGCAGTCAATAGCATTCTGGTGAACATGGACGTGATTGCTGGAAGTTACGTGAATGGTAGCGCTCAACCGACGATCTATTCCTTCTTTCCAAACGTGTCACCGGGTTATAAGATCATGGAGCGACCTCGAAATTTAGTTTATCTACCAGTGATTTTAGACACATTGTATAGTCTGAAAACCACGTTGATGGATCAAAATGGTGAACTGTTAGATCTTCGCGGAGAGAGAGTGATGATACGATTTCACATAAGAGAAATATAAAAGCAAAAAAAAAATATTGTGTATATATATAGATAACAAAAATAAAATAAACGCAATATTAATTTTACAAAATTATTTTAATATAATTATTAAACAAGAAACAATATAAGTAAATAATTTAAAAAAACAGAATTATGACAGAATACGTGGTTAAAAACGTGAACATATCTGCAGGACAGAGGAAGAAACTTAAGAGAGCGTTAACAACTCGAGGCGAGGCGGTGAGATTCAAATTCACTCACGAAGATCTGACGAGAGGCGGTCAGGATTCGATCGCCTGGACCAGAAGTCAAATCAAAAGGATGGAGAAAGCGATTCGCGATGGAAGAGGGTTGACGGTGAGAATGAGTCCCACTCAAATGAGATACAATTTGAGAATGAAAGGTGGTTTCCTACCGCTATTGGCAGGAATAGCTGCAAAAGCATTACCCTTCGCCGCAAAGGCACTACCCTTTTTTGGAAAGACTCTCGGCGTGGGAGCTCTCACGGGACTCGCTAGTTCGGCAGTTGAGAAATTAATGGGTGCCAGCGGACTGTTTTTGAAGAAGGGAGGAGCCGTGTGTCGCGTCCACGTAGACGACAGCGGTAAAGGATTGTATCTAGAACCCGTTAGAGGTGGCAACTCTCTGAGAGGAAACAGTCTCTATCTGAAGAGTGGACAGAACATTGAGCGACTCGGCAAGGGTTTGTTGCTCGGTGAGAATTCGCCGTTTAAGAATATACCGATTTTGAATATGTTATTATAATATAAAATTATATAAAATATAAATCATAGAAAGTATAAAATAATATATTTAAAATGGATAAAAAGGTGGAGAAACAATTAGACGATAATGATGAATATCGCGAGACAGAGTGCGAAGAAACAAAAAAAAATGAGATCAAAAGATGATCTCATTACTTTTTTTTATTTTTTTTTATTTTTCTTCGCTAAAAATCAATCTCTCTATTGTTTATATTTCCAAGTCCGTTATTAGCATGTTGACACTCGTGTCTTCTCCTTTTTCGAAAACGTGTTGAATGTTTATCTTTATCTCTTTTGAGTTTTTTTACATCGGTCAACTCGCTCTCACCACCCAATTTCTTCACGAGTTCGAATGAGATGTTTGGAAATATGTAATTTCCACAGGGCAATGACAAATCGTCCTTGTCGAATTCTCTATCTTCGGCGATGACGATGTTCTGCAGATCACTTTGGTACTCGTAAATCAAATCGAGTGCGGCTTCGTCCAATTTCAAAGGCATCTTATATTTGTTGTATTTGTGCTCTAAGCCCTTCGTCTTGACCTCGTTCAAATCGATGGGATCGTGTCGTTGTAATCTACAGATTTTCTGACCGAATTTCTTATTCATTTCGACTCGTTTCAATTTCAATTCGCATCTTTTAGGTGTTGTTGTCCTCATGATCGATTATTTGTTTTTTTGTTTTTACGAATTCTTGCAAATAATGTATATTTTAAATTTTGTATTTAAATAATAATTTGTTTAAAAAGTTTTTTTTGCTCTTAATATATATATAAAAAAGTTGTTTTTTTAAATTTTTAATTTTTTTAATGTAAAATTTTTTAGTAAAAGGTTTTTTTCTCTTTGTATATATATAAAAAGTTAAATTTTAACATTTCAATCTCTCTATTGTTTATATTTCCAAGTCTGTTATTAGCATGTTGACATTCGTCATTTTTCCACTTACGAAAATGGTTTGAATGTTTATCTTTACTCTTTTGAGTTTTTTTTCATCGGCGAATGCGCTCTCCCCACCCAATTTGTTCACGAGTTCGAGTGAGATTATTGGATATATGTAACCTCCATAGGACAACAATAAATCACCCTTGTCGAATTCTCTGTCTTCAGCGACATTGATATTATTCAGCAGATCGCTTTGGTACTCGTAAAACAAATTGAGCGTGGCTTCATCCAATTTCAAACACATTCGATATTTGTGGTAGTAGTGCTCTAAGTCTACCATCTCAACCTCGTTCAATTCGATGGGATCGTGTTGTTGTAATGTATAGATATTAAAACCGAATTTCTCATACGTTTTGTCTCGTTTCAATTTCAATTCGCATCTTTTAGGTGTTGTTGTCATGATCGATTATTTGGTTTTTATGAATTCTTGCAAATAATGTATATTTTAAATTTTGTATTAAAAAATTGAATTTAAAATTTAACTTTTTTTTTTTTTTTTTTATTATATATATAAAAAGAGTAAAAAACAAAACTTTTTTAACAAATTATTTAATACAAAATTCTAAAAAAAATATTCTTACAAATGAAGCAAACAGATAAAACAATGGTAAATTTAAATGAGAAAACCATACCTCAGTTAAACGAGATTTGTAAACTATTACAAATTTCAGATTTCAGAAATCATAGAACTAAATCAAAAAAAATTGATGTCATACAAGATTATTTGCGAAATGCTAGAAAGGCAAACGAAATGTCGATAGCAATGACGTCAAAAGATGCATCGGTTGTGAAAAATGAGAAGATAGTAAAAGGAATCGAAATGCCGACGTCAAAAAAAACGAAAACGTTTCGATTGTGAAAAATAAGAAGACGTCTAAATGAAAAGCCATTGAAGAACATCAAGTTTCCAAAGAAAAGAAAAGAAAAACTAAAACGAAAACGAGTGATGCACTTCAGATTCAAGACAAACGAGATATATCGAGCGAAATTCAACGAGCAATCGACGAAGAGAAAGGAGAAGAATATGTAACACGACTCATTGCGGAACTATTCCAATCGAAACCCATAGAACGGGAGAGTGCGATCAAAGGCATTTTTAAAACTTTCGTCATGGTTCCCTTGTTCAAGAAAATCGATCCGAAATTGTTCATGGAACGGGTGAAGAAAAAAGTATTGGATTTGTTTCACGAATACATGAACGTGGGATTAAAAATTAAGATGATACTCCATTGCATAATGAATAAAATCGACATGAAGTCCGGCGAGAGCATCGTGAAAAATGCATATTTCAGATCTAACGTCGAACCCGTATTTCAAGGTTCAGATCTATCGGACGTTTTCGAAAAGATGAAAGACAAGATGTTGACGTCTCTCGCGAATTATCAACATGAAGGTAGTAATTGGACGTTTGATGAGGTGTTGAAACTCGAAATTCACATGAATAAAAACGAACCATTGAAAGGATCTTCCTACTTGGAATTACCGTATTTCTTGACTAAGAAACACGCCGTGGTCAACGTGAGAAATAAAGATGATCAGTGTTTTAAATGGGCAGTCACCTCCGCTTTACACCCTGTCGAAATACACTCCGATAGAGTTTCTCGTTACGAGGAAACTTCTAAAAATCTCGATTGGACCGGAGTGACTTTTCCAACAGAGTTAAAACATATCGAACGTTTCGAGGCTCAAAATCCCACCGTAGTGGTGAACGTCCTTGGATACGACGACGAAAAACAAAAGATCTATCCTCTTAGACAGACTTCGGAAGAGAAAAGACGATTATTTTATTATTGATTTCGAATGGTGACAATCGTCATTATTGTTGGGTTAAACATCCGACCCGATTACTGTCGAAACAAAATAATAATCATAACGGAAAGATATCTTTATGTTTCAATTGCATGAACATATTTAAGACCGAAAAATCATTATCGAAACATCAGGAATATCGCAACAAAAATCAAGGTGTCGCCGTCGAAATGCCCAAACCCAGCACCATCGTGAAGTTTGAAAATCACAATAGAAGGTTAAAAGTACCGTTCGCCGTGTACGCCGATTTCGAATGTTTCACCGCAAAAATGAGTTCCTGTCAACCCAACGCTCTTCAAAGTTACATCGAAAGATATCAAAAACACATACCTTCGGGCTATTGCATTTACGTGAAATGCACTTTCGACTCGCAACACGACATGGGTCCCTTCACCTACACGAAACAGTATGAAGACGACGACGTGGCTCAAAGGTTCATGGAAGAGTTAGAATCCAAAATTCAAATGTTATACGACAAATTTAAAACTCCGGCAAAAATGATCATCACGCGAGAGCAGCAGGATGAAAATAACAGAGCCACCGAATGTCACATATGCAGACAATCATTCAACGAGAATTCGGAGGAAAATAAGAAGGTCAGAGACCACGATCATTATACGGGTCTGTATCGCGGTCCAGCTCACTGCAAGTGTAATTTAAAATATCGAGATGCTGCTTTCTATCTGGTGATGTTTCACAATCTCTCGGGTTACAACAGTCATCTGTTCATGAAAAATCTTGGCACCTCACACGAAGAATTAAATTGCATCGTGAACAGCGCAGAAAGATACATTTCCTTCACGAAATGGAAGCTCATGGAGAAGAAAAGAGTAATCGATGGAAATACGTTGAAAGAAAAAATGAAATCCATTCGTAGATGCATACATTTCATCGACAGTTTTAAATTCATGTCGACCGCTCTGGAAAAATTAGTTGATAACATGAGCAAGGATAAATTTAAAATCACGAGCGAACATTTTGGAGAACGAGTAGACGTCATGTTGAGGAAAGGAGTCTATCCTTACGATTACATGAACGATCTAAAGAGATTCGAAGACACCGCACTACCTTCGAAAGAAGATTTTTATTCAAAATTATACGAATCCGACATTTCCGACGAGAATTACGAACACGCCAAAAACGTGTGGAAATCATTTGATATGAAAACCATGAGAGATTATCACGATCTCTATCTGAAGACCGACGTTCTGCTCTTGGCAGACATGTTCGAAAATTTTCGAGACGTCTGTCGTCAAAATTACGATCTGGATCCCGCTTGGTATTTCACCGCACCCGGTCTGGCATGGGACGCTCTGTTGAAGACTACCGAAGTCCAATTGGAATTATTATCTGACGTGGACATGTTGCTCATGTTCGAAAGGGCTGCGAGAGGTGGCGTCTCGATGATCTCCCACAGATATTCTGAGGCTAACAATCCCTACATGAAAGAAGGTTTCGATTCGAAACGGTCGACTAAATACATACAGTATTGGGACGCCAATAATCTGTACGGTTGGGCTGTGAGTCATCCTTTACCGATTGGAAATTTTGAATGGGTGACGGAACCGGAAGAGATGCAAAAATGGAGAGACTATCCTTGCATTTTAGAAGTCGATTTGAACTATCCGAAAGAATTACACGATCCACACAATGATTATCCGCTAGCTCCCGAACGAATGGAACCAAATGAAGGAGACGAGGAAAAACTCATTCCCAATTTATTTAACAAACGTAACTACATCGTCTACAGCGAGAATTTGAAACAGTACGTCGATTATGGGATGAAATTAGTTGACATACATCGCATCATTCGATTCGACGAAGAACCTTGGATGAAAAAATACATCGATCTCAACACGAATCTCAGAACTCGAGCCGAGAACGATTTTGAAAAAGATTTCTTCAAACTCATGAACAACTGCGTGTACGGCAAATCGATGGAAAACATCAGGAAGAGAACCGACGTTCGACTCGTCACGTCTGAGAAAAGAGCTAAAAAATTAGAGGCAAAACCCAATTACAAACACCGAACCATATTCGACGAAAATCTAGTGGCCGTTCACATGCAAAAGACGCACCTGAAGTTCGACAAACTGTATTATCTCGGACCGATCATCTTAGATATCAGCAAGCGATTGATGTACGAGTTTCACTACGATTACGTCAAACGAAAATTTGGTGATAAAGCCAAACTACTGTTCACCGACACGGACAGTTTAGTTTACGAGATAGAGACAAAAGACGTCTACCGAGATATATCTCCGGATGTGGCCGAGTGGTTCGACACAAGCAATTATCCCGTCGATCACCCATCCAACATTCAATCGAACGACAACAAGAAGGTGTTGGGTAAATTTAAGGATGAGAGCGGCGATAAACAGATCGTCGAATTCGTGGGCTTGAGACCCAAACTGTATGCTTATTGTCTAGAAGATGATGAAGAGATCAAGAAGTGCAAAGGAGTTAAAGCGTGCATGGTGAAGAAAAACATCTCTTTCCAAGAGTATAAAGATTGTCTGTTAGTTAGTGGTTCGGTGTATAAGACTATGAAATCGATTCGAGGCGAAAATCACGACTTGTATACCGAAATAGTCAACAAGATTTCGCTGACGGCCGACGACGATAAGAGATTCATGTTAGACGATAAAATAAGCACTTTGGCACTCGGACATTGGACTGTGGATCTAATTAGAGACGATATGAATATGGATGATTGGATTCTAGATACGATTGTAGATGATAAGATTCCAGATACGATTGTGGATTATAGGATTCCAGAAAATCAAGAAGAATTAGATGAACACAAAATTATAGAAATCGATAGTGACATCGAGAAAGTTAGTTTAAAAAGAAAAAGAAAAAAATAGAAAAAAAATAACGTCATTTTTAGTAAATTATAATAAAATAAATTAAAAAAATATATACGCATTTATGAATAAGAACATAAAGATATCCGTAGAAGGTGTCGTCTTACCTAACGAACCCCTATCCAACATCGATCTGTTGAATGCGGCAAAAGATTTGAAAATCAAAGATTTTCTAGGAGTGTTTTCCAGAGATGCCTTACCGAAGAGAAGACCTCGACAATCAGAATGCTGAATTTTAAATCTAGATGATTCATCGGGTGAAGGCACTCACTGGGTGGCGTGGATGAAGAACGGGAAGAAGAAAAATTATTATTTCGACAGCTATGGAATCTCGCCGCCAAAAGAAATAAAGAACTATTTCAACAAATCGATTGTTCGTTACAACACGGAACAAGTGCAATCACCACATCAAGTGTTTTGCGGTCACCTCTGTCTCTACATTCTCAAGAGATGGTCTGAAGGAGATCGATTTCAAGACATTCTCAATGATTTACATTAGAGAGAGATTTTTTTTTTTATAGTATATATAAAGATAAAAAAATTATTTTAAAAAAATGTTTAATCGAATAAAAACGAAAAATAAAATAACATAGTTCGTTTTTAATAAACTGCGTTTGAACATATTTTTCTAAAAAACAAAAAATCCCACAACAACATGCCAGTCGATAAATTTGGTAGAAGTGATGATGAAAAAGTCAACCCAAGAAAGAAGAGGAAGACGTTCGAAGTCGACGATGGTTACGACGTTGCCAACTTGGACGAACGTTACGTTCGGAGATACGAACCTCGAGAAGAACCTTTGAACATGAACGATAAGTAGCTCTACAATCTTTCCGAGCCGATAGATCTCGCAGATGCTGCGACTAAAATATACGTCGACAGGGGGAATGCCGATTTTGAACGAATCCTGCTAGATAATTACGTGGATAAAACCATGACCGACGATCTCGATCTGAAATCCAAACGTTTTGTGAACGTTGCGAATCCCGTAGATCCCACCGATGCCGCAACCAAGAAATACGCGGATGACTCTCATGCGAGATTCAGCGAACACCTGAGAAATAGATACGTTCAGAAAATGATGCACTCGGAATTGAACGCCAATTCTAACAAGATAACGAACATGGCCACTCCCACGAATCCCAAGGAAGTGGCGACCAAACACTACGTAGATCTGGAACAGAGAAAGTCTGACATACGAGAAATGAAATCGGATCTGAATGCGGGATTCAACAAGATATTGAATCTGTCGAAGATTGACGACACGGATGCGGACTCAACCGCGGTCAACAAGGGCTACGTAGATTCTGCCGTGATACAATCAAAAGAATACCTAGAATCGCAAGTGGACGATCTCTACCTGAACAAAGAATCTGGTGGAACCATGGAGGGTGGCATCAACATGAACGGTCACAATTTATTCGGTCTCAATCACGATCCCAAATTCGATTCCAGCGCGGTCAGCAGGAAGTACATGGATGACAACTCGGTCTGGAGAAAGGGTGACATCATGGAAGGTAAACTAGACATGGGTGGACATGCGCTCACGAATCTACCGGATCCCGTGAACATGACAGATGCCTGCACCCTGATTTCGGTGGTGGAGAAAGTCAAATATGCTAGACAATTGATCACTGTGTGGGCGCAAAGAGGCCGGCACCTTAGATGAGGGGAAAGCTGAGTGGTCTTTCGGAAATGGAGGTAGCGGATCGAAACATGGTCAGGTGGGATATCCCATGCCGCTGGGAGGTGAAATCCTTCGAATGAGTCTGGCTTCCTCGGATTTGAATAACAGAGTGGTCGTCAATCTCATGGTGAATGGTGTAGAGAGCGATAAGAGATACAGCGTCGAAAAGACTGAGGATCAACACACGAATGTTAGCACGTTTGGCACACCTCTCAAAGTGAACGCCGGAGACAGGATTAATTTCGTTACGAAAACCAATAATCCCGAAGCCGCCACTTCCGTGGTGAGTCTACTGATCGAACTAGTTCCTTTGAACAAACAGTGAACGCGTGGAAAATAATGAATTAAAAAAAAATAATGTGTGATTATTAAAAACGAAAAAACAAAAAAAAAAGTAATGACATCATCTTTAGATCTCATTTTTTTTTGTTTTCCTTCTTCTTCACTATCACCATATATTATAATAACGTTTCCTTTTTTCTCAATTTTCAGCGTCGATTCTTCTTTTTCTTTTTCTTTGTGATATGGTACGTTTATAACAACACTTTTGTTGATCTGAATCATAATTATGAACGAATGTTGTGCATCTCTTGGTAACACTCGCATCATTACCATTCTCTTCAGAAGGTAGTGGTGATGGTGGAAAGCGTCTCATTCTTTTCATTGCCAACCGTCTATCCTGCTGTTTACCTAACCATTTTTCTGCATCTTTTTTTTTTGTTTTTTGGCTTACAACACAGGATGGAACATCTGACGGAAACGGAGAGACGATCGCACAGGATCGAACAATCTAAGATCTGTTTGAGTTTTAATATCTTCATCACGAAATATCCTTTTTGTTTCTCTCGAGTGAATAGCACGCGATCTTTTAAATAATTCAGAACGTAATCGTAAAAATCTTTTTTTTTCAAATGCGAAAATGGAATGTGTATTTCGTTTTCTACGTGACTACTTACGAATTGTAACATTTTGTACGTCGAGAATGTTGAAAAAAGACGATTTTTTCTCGGATGAAACTTTTTTTTTTGTTAAGAAAATATCATTAAAAACGAATTTATTTTTTTTATTCTCTTTTTGTTTTTTTTGTTTTTAATAATTACTCATTACTTTTTTTTGTTTTTTATTTTTTTTCACACTCGTCACTCATCGAATGATCGACATCTTATTTCCATCCGATTCGAATTGTAATTCTCTGTCCGACAGGACCAGGGCGAAGGCTTCGGTTTTTCTCGGAATGTTCCTATCGAATTGCATCTTGATCTGAATGTCTAAGACGCTACTCTTGAGTCGTTCACTTTGTTTACTGATGTCGAATATGAACATGGGATACATCGACTTGTATTCGCCGGGAGACATGTTAGGATTGCTCATCAATTCGTCTAGACCGTGATACTTCTTTCTAAAATCAGCGGCATCGCCGTACAGTCTGCAGAAATCGTTCTTGTCGAACGACGCATTGTAATCGATTGCTGGATATCTCGTGGCGTTCCAAAACACTTGCATGTTTCTCAAACTGCAGCGATCGAACAGCAACACATTCTTTTCCTGAGACCCATCCCTATCGGTCTGAAACGCAACCATGATGAAACGCAGTCTCTCGGAAGTGGATTTCACCGTCAATCTCCAATCGAAGTGATTAGTGGAGGGAGGAATGCTAGCCGTGTCGCACTGTCTCATTCTAAATCCCACGGGTAATTTACTCTTGGATTCTATGATCTTGTAGAGACGCGCTTTCTCCATGATTGAAGGCTCCACATGCGGAACGAACCACGATATCTTGTGCAGAGTTATCTTACCCGCATCGGTCACAGTGAGTCTCACTATTGCGTCGTCGTTTCCTTTTCGAATCAACATCAGATTGTGTTTGAATCCGTACATGATCTTGTTGTAATCGTCCACAAATCCGAAGATGTGTTTCAAAGGTATCCTGAACGAAAACGTTCCTTTAGGTCTGGACGTCTTGACGACGTAGCCGAATATCAAGGCGGCACCTGCGCTAGCAGGGCTGACGGTGTCTTTCACCCACAACTGATTAAGTCCTCTGGATTTCGAAAAATCATCAGGATATGTCAAGAGTCCGTACATTGTGGTGGCCTGACCGGGATGAAACACAGATTCTATCTCTTGTCCGGATAGCATGTATTTTATGTTACTGAATAGATGCATGATGCCATTATTGGCTAGAGTAACCGTGTTGTCGTCAGCGTAGTCACTTCCATCTTCCTTGGTGAGACGTCCCTGCACCACTATGTAAGTCTCGCTAGGATGTACGGATAGATCTTGAGTTTCGACGTTGATTCTTATCTCTCCGCATTGTTCAAACTCATTCCGGTTACCGGTTCATATTCGTGAACCTCATATTCTTGAATACTTTCATATTTCACTATGCTTTGTGCTATATCTAGTATATTTGTCATTTTAAAGGATTTTTAGTTTTTTGTTTATTAATTAACTTGCTTTCTTTATCTAAAAATAGTTTTTAATTATTTTTTATTATTATTTTTTTCTCTCTTATATATATGTGTGTAAACAAGAAAATGTTAAAGAGAGTAAATAAAAAAAAATGTTGTCTTCTTCATCAAAACTTCATCTTCTGTAATTGTTGTTCGTAAAACATTCTGATGATCTCTTCTCCATCCAAAGCTTCGATTTCATAAGTCATCGGATCGGTGTGAAATATTTTGATTATCACGAAGATTTCTGAGGTCCATCGAGGAGTATAACCTTTTCGAAGTGCTTCTTATAAGCGTAGATTCTCACTCGATCACCGACCGCAAATTTCGGCGTTCTAGACTTCTTCCTGTTCTTAGATCTCTCAGGATATAGATTCGCATAGACCCGTTTTTCGTTTCGAGGATCGCTAGCTTCCGCGGGAGTCATCTTGATCGATCTGTGTCGCGTGTTGTTGTAATCTTTGACCAGACCGTTCAGAGCGTATATGTATTTCTTGGTCGAATTCGCCGTGAAGTATCTGTACATCTTTTCCTTCATCGTTCGATTCCAATGTTCCACCACGCTGGCTTTCTCTTCGTTTTCGATTGAGTAGAGGTCTACCAATCGACGAACGTGCTTGTTGTAGAATTCCTTTCCCTTATCCACCCACAATTTACTCGATTTTCGAGAAGACGAGTCGAACACGCTCTTCAGAGCCTCGGCAACGCAAGGTCCCGATTTATCCTTCAAAGCTCTGATCCAACCGTATTTGGAAAACACGTCGATGACCGTCAATAGATATTTGACGCCCTCGTTCCACCTCAAAAACGATTTCATGTCGACCAAGTCGGCAGACCAAATATCATCCAGACACTTCACGAACACCCTTCTCTTTCGAAATTTACGCACTATGGGTTTATGTAACTCCTCGGCCAATTCGCTCGTCAATAATCGTTTCTTCTTCTTTTCAGATGCACTTTTTTTTTTGAACGCCCCATCCGAATCGACGTTTCGCACTGATCAGCTTGCCGACCAGCGAACGTTCCATCTTCTCTCTCCTGGTCGGATTCGATATGCCTCTCAATTTCCCCAACATGTTTTTGTCGCAGACGTCGTTGCGAGTCTTGGTGTCGGGATGTCCGGCATAGCACAGATCGTGATCATACGTGGCCGCGTCCACCCTATTCACAGGTTTGCTCCAAGATTTGGGTGTCAGATCGGCGTTGAGTCTCTTGTTCAATTTCGTTCCGGGTCCTGTGAAACTGTGACCGGGCAGATGCATTTCGAAAGGTAGATTATTGATCATTTTATTCACGATGCCTTTACCTTTGCTCGCGTTCTTTTTTTTGTTGAATCGTGTCTTGACAGAACCACACACGTCGCAAATTCCGCGAAGCATCTGTCTGTCGTTTTTAGTTTGCACTTCACTAGAATTACTCGTCTCGGTAACTCTCTTACACTTTACGCAATACATTTTTAAGAGTTATTTAAATTAATTTCATTTTTTTTATTTTATATATAAATTTAATTTTTTTTTTAAAAATTCTGTTCTTATTATATATATATATATTTTTTTTCAATTGCTGCTCTTGAGTTCTATCATCTTACTGAATTCCTCCCTGGCCTCTTTCCTCCCCTTTTCCACGAAAGAATCCTTCATCTCTTCCTTGATGATCTGACGAGTCTTGATTCTCTGGGCTTCTTTCATGGCATCGTATTTCGTTTTCTCACTCAATATCGCGAAGTATTCTCCGTCCGATATCCTACCGTCTTTCAACACCATAGAGATCATTTCGGATATCGTGTCGATCTTGCAGTCGGCCAAGACACGAATCTTGTCGTGTTTCCTCGCCTTCAGATATAATTTCCTACTCAAAAAGTTTCCGAGCCTGCTAAACAATCCGGCGGCGAGGGCCACTCCTTCTACGGTCAACACGATCGGAATGGCGACCGCAGTCGACAACAATCCGATGCCGGCCGCGTGTAAACCCATGGAAATCATGATGAGTGTCGTGTCGATCGTGTTGACGAATGTCATGAAACGCAAATACTTCTTCTTGAGAGAACGGCGAGAATCTCTCTCTCGAGTTAGATACTCTTGGATTCTATTGATTTGATCGATGCGATACCTCTCTCCTCTTTCTCTTTCTTCTAGCGATGGTGCCATCGGCAAAACGTCGATCGGCTTCTCGTCCTTGTCGTCCATTAACGTCGGATACAATTTATTTCTGGTTCTCATTTTTGTATTTTTTTTCTTTCTAATATTAGATAAAAAATTTTATGTGTGTATTTATTTTTTATTTTCTATTCTCCCTTATTTTATATCAACGAAAAAAACTTAGACGTATGCTTCATTCAGCAATAATTTCTTGATGCATCCCTTGTCTTCTAAAGTCAGACTTCTAAGCGCCAATTTCAGTTCTTCCGAAACTGTAGGCTTGTCTTGATTCTTACAGAAGACTAATCTCTTCCAAAACGTGATCACATCGTCGAATCTAACGCGTTCGAACGCCAGTTCGAAATACATGACGACCATATCTTCCCTTTCCATCGTCAGACACGAATGATTCTCGTGATCGAAGTCTAGATGATCCCAACATCCGACGCATCATTCTAACAAGATGGAACGTAGTTCATCGTTCACGCAGATTGTGTATGCTCTCATCAGCATGTTTAAAAGAATCCTCGCTCTAATAGTCTGGGAAGCGCTCATGATTTACGTATTTTTTTTTTATTATCTATTCGACTTGATATATTTATTTTTCTAAATAACTATTATTTATATATTTTTTTTCTCTCCTATATATATCGATCACTTTTTTTATTTCCTAGGATATTCTCCCACCCCACGACGAGGGGAGATAACCCCGTATGATCGAGTTTATGAGAATCGAGTGATCCGATCGGTCAATTGGCGGAGAATCGAGCGATCCGATCGGTCGATTAGCTGAGTTTGGGAATTTCCATAGTGGGGAATTCCCCTAATGACGTCATAAATGGGAAAAACCCACCGCCTCAAAACAATGGAGAGTTCTGGACCACTGGTCTAGAATCCGCAGACCGTTTTTTGATGATAGCCTAGAATTTTTTGCTCGCGTTCACCAACGATGGATCGATGGTCTGATCTGCGATGGGAACGTCGACAAAAATTTTTAAAGTAAAAGATAAAAGTGAAGATGTACAATTTCACCTTTTTTTAAAAAACGCGCGTTCACCACGAGTATTTGAACGTTAAAAGTGCGATCTAGGAGTCACAAAAAACATGGGGATTCAAGACCACTGTACATTTTTGTGAACAAGCGTGCGATTCAACACTGAATTCCACGTTGGTGAACGCATCGTGTACGTATGTTGTACACGTACATGTACAAAGTGGTAGTAAACTCTCCATTTATACCTACTGCCGTATATACGCCATGTAGGTCCCCTTTCAGTCCTTGATACTACTAATCGACCTAAAGTGTCACAGTTTTTTGTGATTGGTATAGGTAGTGCGTAATGCTAGTCTATATATAGTTTGTGTGTGGGGGGGGGGGGTGGGGGGGGGGGGGGGTTAATGCATGTTTGTGCATGCCACCGATTGTATAGGGAGTACGTTATTCTAGATCAAGCAGTATTTTGACGTGTTGGTGGGGGTAATGCAGGCTTGTCTAGTGTGGCAGTATATGCTCTGTACCCCTGTTCGTCTACTGTTATCACTTTATACCACTATCCGCCCAAGGCTTTATATTATCATATAATTGGTATAGGTGTTACATAATGCTTGGTCAAGTAGTATTGTTGGGAGGGGTAATGCGTGGCTGTCTAGTGTGGTAGTATAGGATGTAAAGTATGTACTCCCGCTGGTTCAGCTGTGGTTCATAGTACTATACATCCACCTTAGCGTTATACTGTCCTTAGTAGGTATGGATAGTACGTAATGTTAAGTCCCGTAGTGTTATGCTTGGTTGTCTGGTAAAGTAGTACAGGAAAAATGTTGTGTTTACCATAGATCTACTCTTAGCCCTTAGCAATGATTTTTCAGTAACTACTCGATCGCTTATTAAAAGAAATTGGAATAGGTATGAAAAAGTTGTTCGAGCAAGCAAAGGTGGAATGATAGTGGTAAAAACTGCGGCCCGAAGCAGCAGCAGTGTAATGATAGACACTATGAGCTGTAGAAGTGGTATAACTTAGTATTGGTTGAAACACAGTGCAGAATAGCAGTAACGGATAGTAATAGCACGAGGCAGTAATGGTCTACAACTATGAGGATGATAGAAGACTATAGTGTTTGGTGACTACAATAGTATTGAGTAAAAGGACAGATGGTGGTGACTATGAACAAGTAGTGGCCTTGAAGCTACGAAGGTCTCGGGGTGGCTAAGAAGGCTGGGCCAAACGGGTACTGGGTGTCATAACTATCTCAGATATCCTGCAAAATATACCCTATAAAGGATATCCTCAAATGGATATAAAGGTATCCTCAAAAGGTATCATCAAAAGCAATGCATTACTATGTCAAAAGTTTCCTAATATACACATGCACTTCAAGTCGGAAGTAGTTTTAGCAAAACCGCAATTATCTCGCAGTTTTATGAGCTGTCATAAACAATATAGGACCTAATAAACGCGAAGTATGCTTCTGGATCGAACTAAAAACGATAAACGATAAACGTAGTTACCGATCGTTTGTAAACGAAATTGGAAACGCAAATACACGATAGGCCTTCATATATCTATGTACTTCATTGTTGAAACGTTGAGAAATCCTTTTTTAAATTGTTTTGTGGGCTTACTCGATTGCTTGTGGAATTCAGTTTCAAAGTTCGACCACAGAATCGTGGTCTCGACACGCTACCGCTGCAGATTTCATCAACATTTAAAAGAAATGGTCTAAGACTTTTAAAACACTCTTTTAAAGGTGTTATTATTCCACCTCAAACTTGTGATGAGAATGAGAATGTTCAGCCAGTATTCTCTATAATAATTTCACTTTTATCGAAAATAAAAATACCGCAACAGACATGCAGAGGTTTGACTTGTAGGCCCACCTAGTCCTGATGTTCCAAATCATCGACGTGAGCTAATGCTATGATTGTAATCTATCCTCCTTTCATTTATAGAAAATTGTATGATCTGTTTATGCCTTTTGTGATTGAAGGATAATTAGAGAAAAGTGTTCTGGTTCTGATCAAGAAGTAATCAATCGAGATTTAGGGAAAATATATACACATATAAAAAAGAGATTTCTCCACCAGTGATGTAGTAATGCGTGACCATACAAAAATAGGCTATTTATCGGTGAGGCAGTCAAAAAGCAATATTGTGATTTGTGCATCCACTCAACACCGGAGAAGGGCGGTCATTTGGGTGATTCGATATTCTGATGAACCCACTCTGTGAAATGGTTAAGGAGAACGTACTCAAACGACAGAAGAGAATGAAGTGTGTTTCAACAATTTATTCCATAAAACGTTTGAAAGAATACGCCAGGAAGAGTTAGTGTTTTTCACGAAGGCAATTTTTTTACAAATTTCAAACACGTGCATGGGAAGTCAAATATTAAATTTGTTTCTCAAATTTTCGCTTTTTTTCCCTATGCATATCGACCTATTCTAATAAATTGAACCAAACATCCTTTTTGCGTTAACAACTTATATTTTGCTTGATCTTGTTAAGTAGCGTGGTGCAAACACAGAAACAGTACATGGATAGTGGACGGATTTGGAAACACCCATCGAGTGTAAATTCCACCCAGATAATAGCTCAAGTTCAGTGAAACTGCACAAAAAAACATTTAAAAATGATCAAGGTGGCATCCTTATGTAATCAGCAGGTGTGTCAGAGTCGCCGGAGGCTAATGCGAAGTGTGTGTGGGGGGGGGGGGGGGAGGGGGGGCTAAAAAAGCCGGTTTGGAGAGTCCAAGCTCACAAATAAGCCCTCCTACACCCCTCCTCCAGAGACCCCTCCCTCGCCCCCCTCCCCCCCCCCCCATCACCGGCGTCATTATGTGTGATTATAATGGTTTGTTCAGTAACTAAAACCAGTGGCAATGATCTTGTAATGAGACAGACACCACACTAGGGGATTAGTGGCGTAATCAAACAGCTTTGATCTTATTTACTTTATTTCGCGCTTGTTGGTATTCTTCCTTTACTACCATGGCCTAGTTGCTTTCGTCCCCCTTGAGTTTTCTACTTCTCCTGTATGCGGCACATTTAACTTTTCTGCCCTTTATGGCCTTTTACAGTTCTTCGTTCACTCTGTACCCAAGTTTCCGTGTCGGCACCCTAATCTTTTCTACACTTTCCTTGCCTGCCTTCACTAGGCTAGCAACTATGGCGACGGCCATTTTCCGGACATTGACCCCCCCCACCCACCCACCCCTGTACAGTTGCAAGCTTTGGTTTCAAATTTTCTTCGAACTTCGCCCAGTCAGCATCCTTTTTGAGTTCCCAAATCTCCTTAAAGCTTCCTTTGCTTCTTACTAGTTTTTTTGCCCCTGATCGTCAATCGTCACAGTAATCAAGTTGTGATCACTATTTAACCCCCTTTACCCTCATCATTCACTTCTACCCTATCACCTCCCTCCACAAATTAATATCTGTGAGAATGTAAACGATTATTGATCTTGTTCCTCCCCCAGGTCCATTTCCCCTTACACCTCGCCCCCCCCCCCCCCCCCCCGT